>CM031239.1:39139237-40536748 GCA_018340775.1 Taxus wallichiana var. yunnanensis | reverse complement strand
AAAATATCTCATGAAAAACACTATATAAAGGCACAGAATTAGCTCAAATAAATGATTCCATTATGTTCATAAGGCCAAAGGGATGCAGATTCATATAAAATTTCATGTGTTTTGGTGCAAAAATGATGATTCCACACTTCTTGGAGCTCTAATGGCGCCCAAAAAATGAAATTGCACAGCTGCCGTTGATTAAAATCAACTTTAAATGCTAACCCTCCACGTGGCAGATCCAAATCCTCTTTAAAAATGCCAAAATTACGTTTTTCCTTTGGATGGGGTGGGACATGTGTCCAAATACGATTGGGGTGGGCCCCCTATCCAAAAAATGCATTTTGAACCTTTTTTTGATTTCGGAAAATTTGAAAATTTTCCCATGAGCCCCCGGACGCACCACGTGTCCTCTTGTAGGTACCCACCAAAAATGTGGGTTAGTCTGATGAATTTTTCCACTTTTTTTAGAAAAGAAAATTTTCTCAAAATGCTCCGCGCCCCCGAATACCCACTTTTTCTCTGCCACATGTCGATCTCCCGTTGGAGGCAGAGCTAACTCATCAAATTTTCCTTCAAACCTCCGCAAGCATCAAAACTCCACATGGCCCGACCTCTCTCTTTTGACATTTGAAAAATGCCATGTGTCACTATCCTATTGGATGCAGAGCTAAAACTCCAAATTTTTCCACGGGTTTATTTTTCGCTAAAATTTGGAAAATTTTCCATCTTTCCTCCGTGCTCCGAATTTCCATCAAATGTTGGACACATGTCCATTGTTCATTGGTGGTGGGACCTTGAACCGAAAATTTCCCTTTTACCCTTTGAAGTTTAAAAACTTCAAATTCCTCCAAGCCTCTACCTCTCCATTTCATCTTTGTGCCTTACGTGTCGCCCTTCCATTGGGTGCGGGTCTTCGGGCCAAATTGTAACTTTAACACTTTGAAGTTAAAAGACTTCAAAATTTTCACAAATTCTCGCCCATCCATGCTAACTTTCTTGGACATGTGTCCACTTCGTATTGGGTGCGGACCCCCGGGAAAATTTTTTCCTTTTGCATTTTGAAACCAAAAACTTTCAAATTCTTCTAAGTTCCCACTATTCTGGTCGATCTCCCTGGACACGTGTCACCTTTCCAATGGTTGCGGGCTCACGGGCCAAATTTTTCCCCTGACACCCCGAGCCAAAAACAACAAAATTTTCCAAGTCCTTGACCATCCGCCTAGCCCTCCTGGACACGTGTCATCATGCCATTCGCCATGGGCCTTCGGGCAAAAATTTAATTTTGAAGAATTTTTCCAAAATGGAAGAAAAATTTCCTAAGTTACCTCCGCCACCCGCCAATCCTTGACCAATCACATCAGGCCACGTAAGCACATCCTGTATCACTACGGGGCCGTGGGGAAAAATTTCTTCCGACATCTTTGAGTCTACAACAATAAAATTTTCCCAACTCCCACACTGTCTGTTTGATCTCCCTATGCCACGTGTCGCCCTCCCATTGGGCATGGGCCTTCGGGAAAAAATTTGATTTTGAGAAATTTGCAAAAAATGAAGGCAAAATTTTTAAGTGACCTCTGCCACTCACTGCTCCATCTGTCCAATCGAATCATGCCACGTAGGCACACTAGGCAAATGCGGGGCCACGGAGAAAATTCTCCCTTCGCCAAAAATTGAAAATTTGACAAGTTATAACATTTTTTCCAACTGTACCCAGAAAATGAGAGCCTGTCATGTCAGCATGGAGTTTACAATGATAAATTTGACGGCCCGAGAGCATGTCAAAACATGAAAAATTCAGGGAATCCCCTATAAACTGAATTTTTTGACAAGGAAGGTAGAATTCTTCATTTTAAACCAACTGAATCATCTCTTGACATCATTTGCAACCTTGGGATTGGGAAAAACTTGCACAAATTTAGGATTTGATCAATTTCTAGCTCTTTCATGATTTGACAAAGAAGAAAATAGTACAGCTCGTGAAAATGAATAAATCAGGACACAAACGAGAGGGGAAACTTGGATTTTACTTCAATTTAGGGTAGAATAACAACAATGAGGGCATCTCGAAAGAATCCAACTGAAAAAATGAATTGCAAAATCACTAGCTCGAGCCAATAAAACATTTTTTTGAGAAAAAGTGAATTGTGGGAAATCAGAGCAAAGTGTGCAAACCCATAAATTGCACCAACATGACCCTACTAGTGGATCGCAATGGAAATTTAAAGTGGGTTTAGGTGTAGGTGCAGCTTATTGTTGAGGAATGGTCCTTACGAGGGGGAGTGGGTCGAGCCATGGTTTTGGGTGCTAGAGTGGTCTTGGGTGTTGGTCGTGTTTGTTTGGGTAGGGGTATGGTAGATGAATGGGTAGGAGGGTGTATGGTTGTTTTGACTACCTTATTGGAGGGTAGCGGATTTTTGTCTTTGGGTTACACCTTCTTGGGTAAAGGTGATATGGGTGTATGAGATCTAGAGGGAAAAGTGGATAGGGGAAGAGGGTGAGTTACCCAAGGAGATAATGGAGGTGCTATGAAGGTAGATGACATGGATCGTGTAGGGGGTGTGAGGGAGAGAGACTGAAGTGTAGTGGGTAGTGAAGAAGTTGCTAAGGGTATTGGAGGTATGGGTGGTAAAGATGTTGTAGGTGTGGGTGTAAGTTGTGTCGGGCACCTAGGTATGTTAGAGGTGTATGAGGAAGGAATGGGCTATTGTGTTTTTGGTTTATTAATGGGTGGAGGTTTCTTGACAGTGTTGGGAGGTTGAGGTCCTAAAACAGATGGAAAGGGTGGTGGTGATGTAGGTATGATTGGCGTAGCTAGGGTATGAGTTCTATGGGTTTGGTTCTTCTATTTGGGTGCCAAGTAGGTTGGGTATTGACTATGGAAGATGTAGCTAAATCTAGTTTGATAGGTGGATGAGTAAGGTTGGTGGTTGGGGTGACCACTAAGGTAGTGATATGTTTAATCGAGGAAGATGATGTAGGTGCAGTTTTGGATTTAGATGTATGTTGGGTTATGGGTGAGGGTGTATGTTGAGCTATGATAGGTATCACGGAATAAGTGGTGATAGAGGTGTTTTTGTTTGGTTCGATCGGTCGAAATATGTTTGGGTAGATGGTGGAAGTATCAACAAGTGGCATCTTCATTTACATTAAAATAGGAAGTAGAAGGTGCCCCCACAGTAAGGCTCTGTCCACATAATCTAAGCAGTTGGCTAAGCATGAGAATGAAAAATCTGCTGCTGAGGTTGATGAGGACCTAATGGAAATTCCCGTGAAATGTGTCTTAGAGACGGGGAATTTGTTAGCTTTGGCTTCCATGGGTAAGAGAGCCAAAAGTAGGTCTGTGGGATCTTGGGTAGCTGATGGAGAATGCTCACCAAGAGGAAAAGGTATCTCTACTAGGTCTTGGATAGGAGGAGGAGATGATGGGTACTCCTCCATGGGTAGAGGAGATGGTAGGTGCTCCTCTGTGGGTGAAGGAGATGATAGGTGCTCCTCTGTGGGCTGAAGAAGTGCAGTGGGTGATCATTCTCTAGCTGGAGAAGCCAAAGGTGAAATAGTCTCGATATTAGCAAAAGGCTCCTCCATGGGTGAGGAAGGAGGTGAAAGATGTTCCTCTATGGGTGGAGGAATAGGTGAGGTGGGTTATAATGTAGAAGGAGGAATTCATGCTATAATTTCCTCTATGGAAGGAATATGAGGAAATTGGGAAGTGATGGGTGCGTCACTTAAAATAGTGTGGACCTCGGGTATGGCTATCATGAGTTGAGGTCTCACGGTGTGATCGAGATGAAGGGGCATGATTGGGAAATGGTTTCTTGAAGATGTGTAGGTTTTGATTGGAAAGTGTGTTAGGATTATCCATGGTTAACTAGCCTTTCTCGAGCATTTCTTGGACATTTTTTTGAAAGTGATGTAATTGTTGGTCACTATGACCCTTTACTCGATGATAGTTACTGAAGTCATGTTCTTTATACCATGCAGGCATGGGGCGAGCAAGGTCAAAACTAGTGTGTGGTTTTATAGGTGGAAGAGTGATGGCCCTAGCTTTGATGAGCTTTTCTAATACATAAGAGCAAGGCTCCCAAATTGGGGTGTATTTCCATTGTTCTCGTCTGAATTGTTAGTTTAGAAGGGTGAGAGATTAGATGAGGGCTAGCACTGATTTGTCAGATGAATCATGCTTTGGCTTTGAATCCCACCGCATTAGTTTTTCCCTTAGCTTTTGAATAATTGTGTTGTAGTTTGGAAGAAGAAGAGGTATCATTCGACTTGAATGCTGAATTCTTATTATGTAATTGGATTTTCTTCTCTTTGATGGCCTAAATCTCTAACTTTCTTGCCATGGTGAATGCTTCATCAAATTTTTAGAAAGTCTGAACCTGCAGAGTTGGTGAGATATGTCTAGCACAAGCCCGCATGAAGAGATCGATGAGTTCTATTTTTGGTAGTTGGAATGTGAGTTGATTTATTAGGCTACGCCAACGAGTGACAAAATTTGTGATAGATTCGTCATCATACTGATGCGTGGAGTATAGGTCAGTCATGGTAACCTTATTAACAATATTGATGGAGAAGTGATCCAAGAAGGCTTGGGATACCTAATTAAATGAAAATATAGAGTGTCTAGGTAACCCACTATACCAATCTAGGGAAAGTCCAGTCAGAGACATGGGAAAGGTCCTTAAGAGTAAAGTATCATCGTGGGTGATTAGGTAACACCCATGTTTGAATGACCACAAATGTTGTTGTTAGTCTTCCTTTCTATCAAACAGCTTGAATTTAGGCATTTCCCAATGCATGGGATATGGATGGATAGGAATGGATGGGTGGATAGGCTTGTTACAAATCTCATCGTAGGTGAGAGTGTTGAAAGAGCGAGACCGATGCCTCCAATGTTTGCTTCTTGTCCATCATTAATTTGATTAGGTCGGTGGTAGGTTGCGATGATTGGGTGTCTCTGTAGCATAAGAAGGTTGGTGTAGGCATATGACGGGGTGGCATTCCAAAGTATATGGTGCTGCCGTGTATGTTGATTGAGAAGAAGGTAGTGAATAAAGATGAAAAAGAGGTTGTTGATAGTATGTATATAGAGGTGGAAGGGTCATGGTGACCCTAGTGGAAATGGGGCTAACAATGATTACGGAATATAAAGGACGACATTTTGAAAAGGGGTAGTGGTCATTGATACAGAGGGGGTTGCATATCTACGTGTTTATGTGAGATAATAGGGCAGATGAGGTTGTGTTTCATGTGGTTGACGAAGGTATGGTGGATGTGGCGGGTGTAACGGATGTAGCAGACGCGGTAGTTATAGCGGGTATAGGAACTAAAGCAAGGAAACCACTAGGGGTAAGGTAGATTCGGGTAGTGTGGAGCCGATAGGGTTGACGTAGGAGTGAGAATGAGAGATGGGGGATAGATACAGAATTTCATATATCAAGTGACCCGAGGCACCTCGAGTGGATGATTGTGAAAGATAAAGCTGCAAGGCGAAGGGTTTTGGTCAAGTAGTCATCCGAACTCCTCATCTCTGGTAGCGATAATGATAGGTTGGATAGGTTCTATGGTGGGTGATAAAATGGAAGGTGGTGAAGGGCTAGGTGGGAGTGGTTGACAAATGGCATGGAATACAAGGGTGCTAGCTTGTCAACGTGTCAGTACCATGTGAACAGTACTAATGTGGTAAGACTACTTTCTATGAGTGACATAGAAATACAACAGTGACAAGATAGATAGGTGATGGTAGGTAAATTGGGGATAAAATGTCAGTTGTAAAATGACACAGATAACCAATGTCGGCTAGGCTAAACTAACACGGTCACAGTAACCGCTGCCGGTCACTATGGAAAATGGATAGTTGGTCAAAAACAAGGTATAAGGCTAAATTTTCTAGGTATGCCAAATACTGATGAGATTTACCAGGTCAATGAGAGTGATGATAGTGACAGGGACTCTGAATAGTCAAAGAAGATGAATAGATGTCCTTTTGGGTAGATTAACCAAAAGGACTGGGAAACAATGCCGATTAGGTATAGCGATGATGGTCGAGGGTAAGCGATGATGGTCTATGGACCAACATTGGTCACTATGAAATTGAAACAGTGATGAAAGAAAAGTGGTTGTGAATTAAAATATGATGTGGAATCAAACCCAAAATGATGAGAATGATGAGAATATGGTCCAAGCACACTTAGATGAAGCTAGAATGCACCAACTGTGATGAGGATCGTGTAAGGAGAAACTAGAAAAATGAAGAACATGACCTCTCACCTCAAAATGCAAGCAAAAAAAAAACACTAAGAAAAATGGGATCCTAAGAATGCCTTTTCTATTATGTTTGTTTAGCTTATGCTATTTAAGGATTGGCTCATGAACTCTAGAATAGATTTTTTGGTGAGGATGGCTTCCTACGAAGAAGGAGATCAAAAATTTGAGGTTTCGGGTATGTTATGGTGGGGGTGGGCTTCGCTTCAAGTATGACTCGGACAGAGTAGTGAGTTGGGAAGTAATTGCTAATCCTCATATCAGTGTAATCATTGAAAAACATTCCAAGGAAAGATATTGTTTAAGAATATGTATTTGTTTTGAATTTGTGTAATTTGGTAAGACTCATAGAGAGAGAGAGATGTGCTTTCTATGATTTGTTTGTCAACCATCAGTTAGGAATGACTTCTAGCATATAGGTTGCCCTCAATTAATGTGAGCTAATGCAAAAAATCAGAATGAAATGCAATGATTTTAAGCCCAAATCAAAATATGGAATTCAATGACACAAATAGATGAAGAAGAAGAGGGATGCTCTTTCACTAAAATAAAAAAAACAAGAAGAAATGGTTCTTTTTATGCACACCAAAAGAAAAGGTTTCTTTTAGAACAAATAGAAAGAAAAAGAAGGTCACCAAAGGAAGAAAATTAATGTGTATGCTTTTCAAAAGGGAAACAAACACACAAATTTTCCTAGGAATGAATAAAAGAAAGGAACCCCGGATGGGTCCCACCGGGCGTGCCAAAATGTATCACCGATTCTTAGACATTTCTTTGAAAGTGACGAAATAGATAGGGTAATGGGCGTAAGAGGAATACCTGTTGAAATGTTGGTTGATAGGTTGTTGTGCATGTATGACTTCTGAATCCACAATTGATCATGAGAGATTCCTTTTGGCTAGGAGGAACTACTTGAAATGGAACACAAGACCACCAGAAAGAGTTAAAAAGATATGCGGCAAAGTGAATCGCCTAGCGTGTGTTAGATCTGGGAAGTGTGATACTTCCTAGATGGATATTAGTCCATTGTTTAAAACAATCTAATGCTGGTAATAAAGTAAATCCTATTGTAGTTAAAATGATTTAGGTATCTCATTTAAAACACAATAAGAAAGAACTAATCTAACGAGGCTAGGTTAAAATAAGAACCGAAGGTCAAGTAAATGATTAGGGTCTCTGCAGTCGATGAGGTCTTAGGCAAGTCATAGGTGATTAAGGGTGATGTGGGAATAGGTGGGTAGGTTATTTCTGGGTTTTATTTCTAAATACGAGAGACCGATGCCAATTAAGGGTGACTAATGTTGGTTTGGGAGAACTGGTTCCATTTACTATGGGATATTGATAATTTCTGTAAGCGAGCTTTAGGTCCCCTTATGACTACACCAAGGACTAGGTTGGTCGAAATGAGGTATTAAGTTATTGGGATGGGATTTGGTGAGGTTTTAATAGGGATTGGAGGGTGAGTATTAATGCAGGTCAATGGGTGGCTAGGAGAACAAAGGATGAAAATACAATGATGAAATGAGTGAACCGGAGGAATAAAATGTTCTACTTACTTGGAATCTAGATTTGGATGTCTATGAGTGAGGAATGAAGGTGTTGATAAGAGGTTGAATGCTGCAGAGGCTCACCAAATGTTGGGGAGCTCTTGTATGGGCTACATGTGCTCTCCTTCTTGCCAGATTGGATCAAATCGTGGCTTGGGTGAGTGCGAGATGGTTGTTGGATGAATCCTGGATGTCTGTGCAATAGAAAATGTGTGGTCTCCTTCTTTGAATGTGTATTCTCCTGAAAATTGTTCTCAAAAGATGTGATATATCTTAGGAATATGCCAACCTCGAAAATAAGGTTGTTTTGGGGGTTAAAAGGTGACTGACCGTGGTTCCAAATTAACCGGTGGTGGTTACGGGTAATTGGCATCAGTTAGGGTGGGATTTCCTAGGTTTACTAAACTGGGCAAATCCCCTTGATTTTCTGGGATCTCATGTGTTGGCCCCATGGATTAGGATGGAAGCTTCCTTTAAGCATGTGGGAATGTGGTTAGAGGGAATTTAGGCATTGATTTTTAGGGTTTTGGTAGGTCTTAGTTAGTTATGGAAACTTAATAAGAATAGGTCTTAGGGTGAGGTGGCTAGATGAGGTGGATATGTGGGCATTATCCCAATTAGGAGATTTAAATAATAAATATGGTGAGGATAATGAATTAATTTAATTTAAATAATTAAATTAATATTATAGTATGGTGAAGGGGGCCATGGCTAGGTGAATGTGATGAAAGTTTTTATTTGTCGAGGGACCAAAGAGGAGTGTGACCTAATTTTGGTGTCTACATAGAGGAATGACAATGGGCACCAAACTGGTTTATCTGTTCAATCATTATCTAAGAGAAAAGACCCCACTCACAAAAACTTTACCCGAAATGATCCTCGGTTCTTGGATTTTCATAGGGAACCTTTTATCAAACCAAAAAAAATTCTCTACTCACAAGTGAGTATTAAATGGCATAAATTGTAACATAAAATCAACCACATAGGATTTCATGTTTATTGGTTTTGCTTGATTTGTGTTTTGAGGTGTGAGGTCATATTCTCCATTCTTTCTTTCTTTCACACTCCATAATCATATTTGGTGTATTTCAACTCTTTCTGAGTGTGTAAGGGTTCATCATTTCCATACTCAAGTTTCTGGGTTGGTCTTTTATTGGATCTAAGTCACTAAATTCAATTTTTTTCCATATTTTCAAATTTCACAGTGACTAGCATTAGTCCAACGACTATCATCAGTTTACTAATTTGACCATCATCGGTTTACCTGATCGTTGGTGGTTTCTTGCTATTTTGGTCATTTTAACCAAAGTAGCACTCATCACATTTATGTTCTTTCTAGGTTTCCTCAGATACTTCACCATACCTCTAGGTCTTTGAAATCATTGTCAAATCTAGATTTGCTTCATTTTCATCATTTATTGCCACATTTATAAAACTTTTGATTTTCCATAGTAACCAGTATCGGTCACCTTAACCATCATCGGTTACCCTCTATTACTGACATCAGTTACCAAACCATTGTCGGTTCGTGTGTTTTAATTTTTCAGTTTTTACAATGACCATTTTTCACCTTCCTAGAACTATTTTCTTTGTTTCTTTTATTCTTTTGTGTCATCTACAGAGATCAGATTACTAGGTCTATGCTAACCCACATGGTTTTGACTCATAGCCAAGCCAATACCCTCATATTCCATGCTATTCTTCAACCTCTCCTGCCTAGCACATCGCCACCTTCCATTCTATCACCCATGGATCCTAGTCAGCCTATCACCATCAACACTGGTGATGAGGAGTTTACAAAACTCCTTGATCAAAACCCTGCTGCTTTATAATATTACTTATCCCATTCATCCACTCGTGACTCATCTAGGAAACTTATCTACGGCATGCCCATATCCATCCCACCTACACTTGCACCCACTTCTACCTCCACCACTACTAGCATTTCCCTAACCACCTCCACCTTACCACATGTTATTTCTCATCTTGACCCCGCCTCATCAATATCTTCTATACCTATGGAATCTATTGCACCCATGACATCCATCACCCCTATGGAATCCACCATGCCTACATCCACCACCCTCAGTACAAGCATGCCCATGTCTTCCACTACCCATATACCTATCGCATCCTAGCCACCTTTGGTGTTAGCAACCCACACTCCCTTCCAAAACCTCATCCTCTCTATCCCCCAATATCTTCCACCAATTACTACTAGGGTCTTTACATCCACCCCACCTATGTATACATATTACCAACAACCACCTATTTCCTCTACTACTTACTCTAGGTACTTCCCCTCTACCTCCATTCCCTCTCATATCCCTCCATCACAATTTTCGTATGCAACACCACCACACACTGGGATGTCGTCTACATCATACCAATCTTATTTACCCCCTCATACCTCAAGAGGTGCGCCATCATCACAACCCACTAATGACCTAATAAAAATGATGATGGACAAGATGTAGAAATTGGAAGCATCTGTCTTAGGTTCACATAACTCTCTAACATATAATGAGATTTTTAATGAACCCATTCACCCATCCATTCCTATTCACTCATACCTAACTTTGGATTGGGAAATTCAAAATTCAACTAGTTCAATAGCAAAGAAGATCTGCAACAACACTTGCAGTCTTTTAAACATGTCTGCTACCTAATCACTCACGATGATGCATTATTCTTGCAGACATTTCCAATGTTGCTAATGGGACCCACTTTAGATTGGTATATTTCTTTACCTATACATTCTATCCTCTCATTTAACTAGGTTACTCAAGATTTTCTTGACCACTTTTCTATCAATATTGTCAAGAAAGTCACCATGATTGACTTATATGCCACATGCTAGTATGAAGATGAATCTATCACATTTTTTTGTTCGATGGTGCAGACTGATTAACCAACTTACATTCCAATTACCTCAGATAGAAATAATATAATTTTTACTAGGGCTTGTGCACATATAACACCAAAACTCTAAGTCCAAACCTTCCACACCTTTAACGAGGCATTTAACATGGCTCGTAAGTCAGTAAATCCATGCCCTTGAAGAAAAGAAGCTACAATTGTGTAGAAAACAATGTTGCATTCAAATCCAATTATACTTCTTCTTATCCTAAACCCCAAAATACCTATTCTAAAACCAAGGGGTTTGCCTATGCAGTTGTTTTAAAATATAACCCATCTTATCCACCTAACCAATCAACACCTTTGTCTAACCTCTCCCCCATTCGGACATTTTATTTTAGAAGAGAGCAATGCAAGTATGAACCCATAGGAGAGCCTTACTCTGCCATTTTGGAAAAACTCTTAAAAGTTGGAGCCATTACCCTTCCACCCATCAAACCACATACTGGTTTTGACCCTTCTCACCTTGTGCATGCATGGTATAATGAAAATTATTACTATAATTACCATCGCGTTTGAGGTCACAAGTGATGGTAATTGTATCACTTTCAAAAACATTTTCCAAGAAATGTTAGATAAAGGGGATATCATCTTGGATAATCTAAATGCACCGCTAACCAAAACCTTCATATTTTAAGAAGCCATTCCTGAATCACACCCTCTCTTCAAACCAAACTGGTGATTCCTTGGCCAATGATGGTAATATCCGTGAGGTTCATGTTTTTTTTGACACTTACCATATCATTCCACGAGTTTGATCCTCCTTCATCTATTAAGGAAATTATTATATGAACTCCTTCATCCATGGAGGAGTCCCCATCATTGTCTCCTCTACACAAGGAGGAGACTACTATACACACAAGTATAATTATCCCATATAATCACCGACCGATGAGAAACCCGCAACACTTATTCTCATACCTACAAAAGAGTCTGTTTTTCTTTCTCCTTCATCAAAAGAAGACCTTATCTCATCCACCTTTCCTTCTCCCCAACATATGGGTAACCCATTAGTAGTGTCCCTTTTGGTCAAAGATAATTCTCCACCATCTTTCAAGGATCCACTTGATTTTCTCTCATCTCTTTTACCCATAGAGTCGGAAGCTAATCACTTCCCTATTTCATGATGCTACATTTATTTATGGGAGTCACCATGAAATCAACATTGGTTCCTCTTACTGCCACTCCATTCTCATGATTGGTAGATTTCTTAGACTACGTTGATCATTCCATGCTTTAGGGGCACCTTTGAATGCCTGTTTTAACTCAAATGCAAATGTCATCCACCGATAATTCTACCATTTACCCCAAAGTGTTTATAGCAACAAAATCTGTCACACCTAAGGTAGTCATGACAACATCTTCCACATCACCTTTACACAAACCTACACCTCTAACATTACTCCCAAAACCACCTACACCAAAACCACTTACTCTTTCAATCTGTATCCAAATCTAACCATACCTGGGAGTCATGCTAACATCAATCCTATTCCATCCCCCATCAAACTAGATTTAGCCACGTCTTCACAAGATATCACTAAGAATATTCCCTCACCTTAGAGGAAGACCCAACCTCTCGAGCCCATACACCATCATTGCCTACTAATCCTTTGTTACCTTTACCACTTCCATGTATCCTAGGGCCCCACCCATCAAACTTGACCAAGCACCTGCCACCGAAGGTAAAATAAAATCCAAATGACCCACCTCCTCATCAAGATCCTTAGTTTCACCCAAATTACCTACATGGATTGCACCTTCACCTTTGTCACACTGCATCCTTTTTACTGTCTATACCACACCACTTGAGGTAGCCTCATCATTACCTATGATATTTCCTTCTCTTCAACCAACACCT
Source organism: Taxus wallichiana var. yunnanensis (assembly GCA_018340775.1). NCBI lineage: Eukaryota > Viridiplantae > Streptophyta > Pinopsida > Cupressales > Taxaceae > Taxus > Taxus wallichiana. The sequence goes on along the minus strand of CM031239.1, from coordinate 40,524,166 downwards.
TCCACCTTGCCTCTTCCTACAGCCTTCACCACACCTTCATTATCACCTTGGATAACCTGTCCTCTTCCACCATCTCGCCTTTCCTTCTACATCATGCACTTCTCCTTCACCTTTACACAATAAGGTGCAACCAAATTCCAAGATTCCACTACCCTCTAAAGAGGTTGTTAAACCTACAAAAACTTCAACCGCTAGTTCATCTACCACATCTTTACCCAATAAGGTGCAATCCAAACATAAAATCATACTACCTACTAAAAATATGGTCATACGAACTCAACCTACGATTCCTCCTCCCGTGGCTTCTCTCCCACAAAAATCACCCACATTTCCATCTAGACTCACACTTACTTCTCATTGTGATCCATTGGCATGGTCTTACACCAACATTTTGGCAAACCTTTTGGAAACCTCTGTCATCACATTGCCACCACTTAGACATTAAAACCCACTCAAACCCGAACCGGAAGGGTTTGACAATACAAAATTTTGTGCTTACCATCATGTGCTAGGCATGATGTGGAAAGTTGTAAGGATCTTAAGACACTTCTTCTATAACTATGTCCTCTCAAAGAAAACTTTGACGATGATGATATTTTAGATGAGGACCCTATTCTACCTCCATCTATCACCACACCTCCTATCCCATACCTATTCAGAAACCTTCATCTCCAACTCCATAGCCCTTTATCCCCCTCCAACATTTGAGATCAATATGGTTCAAATTTCCACTTGAGCCTGAAATACAAAGGAAAAGAGAAAATTAGTAGCCCATCCAATTCACCTTTACCCACTATCCAACCTCCACATGCCCCCAAGGTAACATTCCATGGGCCGGCCTATCCTATTTCTAATGGATTCGCACACCACTCCATGTTTCAACACTTCATCAATCTCCCCAACGATGTCATTTTCCGACCAAGGCTTCTGCCCCATCTACCTAAACCTTGCCTAAACTTTTCCCAATCTTACACAATGTTACCTATCATCACCTTATTCTACTTTACCCTATGGGGGACTCAACATTCCCTCTTCTTCTATTTACACCTCTCATCCAAAACATACCTTCGGCATCTACCTTTCCTAAACCTTGCTTAACCTTTCCCAAATTTTCCTAACTGTCTCAACCAATCTAACTTAGCTAATATACCCACCACCTTCCTCAACATTTCCTAAACCTTTCTTAACCTTGCCCAATCAACCTTACCCAATTTTTCCCAATCTATCTCAACCAATCTACCTTACCTAATCTACCCACCACCTACCTCATCACACTCAACCTTTCCCAATCTTGCACAATGATATCTATCATCACCTTATTCTTCCTTATCCTATGGGGGACTCGACACTCCCTTTTCTTCTATTATACCTCCCTTCCAAACTAGACCTTCTTCATTTACCTTATGTTACGTTATGTTACTCTACCTTACCCAACTTTACTCACCCTTTCCCAATCTTACCCAACCTCACCTATCACCATCTCATTCTTCCCTATACCCATGGGGGACTTGTCACTTCCCCTTCTTTTATTGAATGTTTCACTAAAACCAAACCTTTTACATCCTACCTTTCCTTCTACCAAAACCTTCCAAGTTGGTGACCTCGTCCTAAAGGAAAATCAACATGTAACAAAAGAAGAGAAAAGTAAACAGTGGTAAATTTTCTCATACCTATGGATCTCGTTGTTTATCATTTGTCTTCACTCAAAGGTAAACCCTGAACCCGATCCCCTAAATACCTTACCATCTTTGACCATTTTATTACTTGAATCAAGTCCCAAATCATCTTATGTTTAGTAAATTATTTTCCTTGAACACCATTCACCTTCCATTTACCTATTTTAATGATCAACAATTAGACAATAATCATGTGATTACCCATCACTTTTCAGCCTTATCTTCAATATGAGTACCACAGCTCTACTCATGGCATGATTCTCATGGATACTTTTTGTCCTTTTTAGGATGGAATCCCATGGTCATTCATCACTTAAAATATTTATTTCATAGCTAAACCTTGTGTGCTATGGTTTTTTATTCATAAAAGGAGCCTATCCTTCTTACTAGTCATGTCCATGACCTAAAAGTCTAAAAAAATTCAAATGTAATGTACAGGATTTTCAAATTCAAACTCCTTTATTCAAAATTCTCATAAAATGATGACTCCCTCAACAATTAAATCTAACATTTCTATCTTGTTGCTATAAATAGACTTCTCTCTCGAAGCACAACTATACAAAGCTAGCCATACTATATATATTCTATCAAAAAAATTATTCCTAAAAAAAAAAAAAAAAAAAACACTATGAAGCTTCCTCCATCGATCAAAGCATCATGAAGACCTCAAGGAGATACTCTACTCATCCCACATAAACTTCCTGCATTGATCATTCTATATAAAAAAAAAGATAACTTTTTCATCATGGACTTTCCTATTTTTATCTTGGGTCTCTTGCCAAAAGGCATGTTCTCTCACACCAAAGTTACGTTAAACTAGCCTCTTTGACCTCACCTCCTTTCCTCTCTATCCTTCAACATACTCAAGGGATGTGTGGCAAATGCATCATTTCATGATCATGTGACCTACTTCACTCTTAAAACAGTTAATCATGTAACATTTTTAGGGGTCTTCCATTCATAAGCTAATATTTGGTATGATAGACTCATCAAGGTTCTTATCAATTAGGAGGCACTTTTTTCTCCTCTAACCATTCACCTCTTTTCTTACTTCTTGATCCTCCTTCACAAGACAAGAGCTTGATGCCTACATTATAGGAATTTATTTTCCACCAAAATCATCCTTATCTATTCACCCTAGACAACAACCATGCATATTCAACCTAAACTCAACTATACCTAACTAACCACAACTCAACCATGCCTAAAATACCTAAACTCAACCATGCCAAAATGACCTAGACTCAGTCAAGCCTAAAACCAACCAACCCATTCCTATAACTCATCATATTATTCCCTAGATTATGGAGAACTACATCGGCCTTAGGCCCCTTTTCACTAGGGCTATGTAGGTAGCACTCGAGGGCATGGGGCCCTTGGAGGTTAGCTCGATAGCTCTTTCCCCTAACAAATTTCCCCCTTTATATTCACATTATACCTTAGTTAGTTTCCATTTTTACATAAAAATTGGAAATTAAAAATCATAAAAATATATAAATTTACCATTTTATGGCATCACCGTATCATACATCCCTCATTTCACATTTCCCTAATACCAAATATTTGGAAATTTACATCACATCATACATATACATTATCATTTATTTTCCATAATAACAATAACTTGGAAATTAAATCAAACACAAAACCATGACTCTTCCATGCCCGACTCACCTAGACTTCACCATGCTTATACCCGACTCCATCATACCTACATGACCTCGACTACCTAAATCACCTTGAATCCATCATGCCTAAATGACCTAAACTCAATCGTGCCTAAATCACCTTGACTCCATCATGCCTAAATTACCTTAACTAAATTATACCTACATGACCTCAACTCAATCATACCTAAAGCACCTTGAATCCATCATGCCTAAATGACCTAAAAATAATTATACCTACATGTCCTCGACTCAATCATACCTAATTCACCTAGTTTCAAACATAAACAATAAAAAAGAAATTCAAATGAGTACATCATCCATCCGGTGAACATCATAATATATATATGGGAGATTCTATGTACCAATACATATATACACAAATATAAATACATATCAAGATCTTAAAAACTCTCATATACAATCTCACGTATTTGGCACACAGGCCAGTATATATATCAAACATCACAATGATCATACAATGCCACATATAATGAATAAATATCACCCACCGATATCCTCCTATTCGGTCTCACATGTATCATCCTCCTACCGTCACCCAACCTCCTAACATCTCTCCACCCTCCATGGGTCTCGTTCTAATCTCCTCCCGATCCTCACTTGAGCTTGGCCTCGAAAACTTGTAACCTCTCCTTGGACCTATCCATGGGCTCAAAGGCCCCTTATGCTCCCTGAAATGTGAGTCTTGGATCTCGTTTGATCTTTGGATTCTTGCTAGGCTCTGTACTCGACATATGGGGGAACATCTATATTGTCATTCATCAAGATATCTTGATAGTAGTGAGCCTCATTTAGGGAATCCCTAAACCTCTCCATTGACACACTCTTTTGTGGTTCTATGGGTCTCACTGCAACCTATCAAATTTTCCCTACTAATAATGGCCTTAGCCCCTATCGTGATGCTTTCTCTCCTACCTATGCCATGGGACTCTTTCCGATGTAGGTGCCTATAATATGGGACCTTCTCCCTGGGCCTCTAGAATTTTTACTTGTGCTGCAACTTGGGCCTATAAATCCATAACCTAAGCCTTTACAATGGCCAAATAACCATGTAAACCCACCACTTGTTCTTATAAGGAAGCTTCCTATCCTCCATCCCCATATCCAACCTATGCGGGTGCCTATTCTGTGCTACCTAGGCTCGTAGTGTTATCACTTGATCATGTAAAGTGGCTACTTGTGCCTTTGACCCTACGAGTTGTCCCTATAAACCTCTAATATTTACTTTAAGGAGGCCACCTGACCCGTAATGTATCCTCTCGCATTATGATAGTAGCTAAATCAGTTTTCATGGCCTTGGTAGTACTACCCGTAGCCGTGCCACCCACCATCACTGTATCCATAAATGACACCCATGTCATCAATATATTTATCTACCCTTAGATCCTCCTACCCTATCAGAACACTTTAGATGTGGAGCAGACATGGGTCTCCCACATCATTTCTATGGTACTATGGGAAAGGCGAGGCACATCCTACCGTAATCCAAATTACCATCCGACCCTATCTGCAAGTATCATCTCATGCTTCCAAATGCCACCCCTATATCTACCTCAATAGTGAAGCTCCTCTAACTCCTCATCCATACCTCGATACGAATTATAGTCAACATATGGCCTCTACATGATATAAACTATAGAAATAACCTCCTATAGCTTCTGTAGTATGACACATCATATGTGTCCCTCAACACCCTCGATTATCTAGTGACTAGTAGCCATCATCCGAAACTAACTCGAACATGCCACCTTTGAACCAATCATGTCGTAGTAAACCAATGGACTGCACACACATGATCTTCTTGTATGCCTAGCAGTGTAATAAAAAGGTATAACACACACCAAATCTCCTCAATCTCCCATAGGCCCATAGCTCTCTATACAAATTTGAACTAGGAAGTTCGATGCCCAAGCAAACAAAATCTTCTCCTCGATCATATCCTGTAGCACTCTCATCCATGCTCACAGAAACCTACCACCCTCAGAATTTGGCAATGCAAAACATCTAACTACCACCATCATCAAAACCAACAGCCTAGTCTCATGTGGTTAAGCCGCATACATGTCTCCATAGCTCAAACATGCACTTTGTGATACCTCAACTTACCCATCACCTCACCAAATACTTCCACTATCAGCTCTATTGATGCCTTAGATGAAATGGAATATATTGGCTCCCCAATAATAGGAAGCCGCATGATCCTATATACATCCTCCAAGGTGATGGTCATCTCACCCATTGGTAAGTGAAAGGTATTGGTCACAGAATCCCATCTATCAATGAGAGAGACCATCAAACTATGATCCCGGGTGATATGCCTTTAGTTTTAGATCATACTAAGTACAACCTTGGTCATGTGCTCAAACTCCTCTGATCACACTAGGCCACATCTATACCAGGATTGGTGGTACTTTGTCTCACAACCTTAGCTGATCTCTCACTTGTATCATCCAACACAACCTTTTAAGACTTCACAACCTCAAATCACCTATTACCCACCACCCAATGCCTAAGCACATCGATCACACCTACCCCCTTTACCTAATTCACATACACACCTACTATCCCTTATCATTATTTCCCCACTATCTTAGTTCATTTCACCGACGTACCTATCTCACCTAGCCATAATAGAATTTTACCCTCTTCCCTCTACATAAATCTTCACCTACCCCTCCCACACCTATTTTACTTTCCTACCTATCCCTTCTTTCACCTATTTAGTCTTAACATTAACAATCATCGATTGTCTTGACCATTACTAGTCTTCTTTACCATCATCGGTCCCATCTAAGCGGTTTCGGTCACCCAAACCTTGACCAAGGTTGGCCAAAGCTAACCGATATCAACCAACCCCTGGCCATCATCTGTCTCTATCACCTGCATCATAACCAAAAACCCATCCTCCATTCTAAAAAATTCACAAAAAAATAACCTACAAACCTACTCTATCCTACCCAAACCTATCCTAGCTTCATTTCCAACCCTATTTAACCTACGATTGACATTCTCACCCCTCATTTCCTTCATTTTAACCCATAATTTTTAAAATTCAAATCCCAATTTTTTTAACTAAAAACAATTTCCAAAATACTATTTTCAACCAAATGATGGATTCATATTGACTCCTACCTCATCTCAACATATTCTTCATGGTGGTGCATATGTTCACTATCTTTGGTGGTCCACTGAGACCCCTCTCCCACCTCTGCCATGCAATAATTGACCCCTCACCTTCAAACCAATCAAATCAATCAAATATCTGTCATGGACCCACCAATCAAATGCTAATCACCTACTACGTGGCTCACCAACTCAGCTCGATGTATCATATAGTCATTTTCCACTCCTCAACTTCTGTTATGTCATTTTCTAAAAGTGGCAAAGTCAAAATGAATCCGTAAAACATGATTTTTCTTTTTAGCCCCAAATCAACATGACCAATGTCGGTCATGTCGTGCCCTAGCCAACCAACATCGGTTATGATATAACTGACATCGCTCACCCAAAATAATCATTTGACCCACCCCATACCTATTTTACATAAAACCATTATTTCTTTAACAACTTTTGACCTTACCAATACCTATTACACCCTAGCCACAAGCCTACACTACCTTTAGATTTCCTTAGGTTTGTGTTTAGGGACATATTATTTTCCTTTACCTCAGCCTTACCGGTATCCTACCCCATTTACCCTCACTTGAATCTCCTTTTTGGTGGCATTTGAATTTGTGTACTCATTATACCATGTGATTCTGTTACCTATTTTGTTTAGCATAATGACCTTACCTTACCTAATGACTTGATGTTTATCTTGATCATACCTTTGGTGCCATGGAATAAAACCTATTACCCTTTCCTACACTGGACCTCTTTATGCTTCATGACCATATCCTATACCTTGGATACTTGAATCACTTCAACCTTGTTTGGATAAACCTATCACCCTTTTGAAAACATAGAGTTTGTAAGCTCTTCCACCTAGTATCGTATCGCAATCTATACGTGTGCGTGCATTTGATTTCCATTACCCAAAATGACCATACCCTTACCTACAACCCACCTACCCTCATTTTCATCACTTACCCATTTATCAAACCTCACATCGACATCATTTAACATCTCATCAGTTCCTGGTTTGAGGGGGATCACCTCTACCCACACTTGGGGAAACCTAACCTTCACTCATACTTGGAGCATTGACTTCCTATTTTTTTCAGCATCACTTATCAATACAAGCTACACAAAAAAGGGAAAATGTAGACACAAAATTTGGGTCACACTCCCCTTGGACCCCTTCAATAAATTAATTTAACGTGTTCACCTAAACATGACCCCTTTACCCCACATTTGTATTAATTTAACTACTTATAATTGAATTAATGTTCATCCTCACATTGTTAATTAATATAATTACTTTAATTAAGCTAATTTACACATCACCCGGACACCTCACCATGGACTTATTCTTATCCTATTAATTAATTAATACTAGGTCCTTACTTATCCCAATAGACTGGGACTTAGTCAAACCCTAAAATTAAATTCCTTTTTCTTCTCCAACAACACTCCCACTTATGTAAGTTCCAACCCTCACTTGAGACCCAGATTGGAAATTAGGAGCATGCCAAAAATAGTAAGGATCTACCTATTTTTGGTAAACCTAGGATTTCTTGACCTAATCGACATCAATTATTCCTCAACCAACACCGGTCACCTTTGTAACATCCTCATTTTAGACAATAGAACAAGTCAATTTTTTTTTTTTTGATAATTGCATACTGGTTCTAAATACATAATTTAGAACTCACAATCCAAATAACCATTTATATAATGCAGATAAACCATATGCAGTTTGTAATGACTCGGAATACCTCCGATCTATTCATTCCATGACTCGGTAATCTACCGATCTATTCATGAGTAAAAAGAGTTAGTGTTTTTATTTAACACAACACTCACGGTGGTTCTCTTCCTAATTTGGGATTCGAATGCTCTGTCCAAGGAATCTAAGCTCGAATAAGCATTACCATTATTCATCGGCATCTCATCCCTTAGACTAGGTGAATTAGGACAACGCAATCAGCAGCTTGCGATACTTTGGCCAAAGATTTGAAACATACTGTTCATGTCTCGTATTCCTTAACGGCATACTCGTCAATCTGGAATACGTCCTTCACCCCATTCATATGTTATATAGAATGTCTTATACTGACTACTGTCAGTCCTTCCTTTCACAACTGAATCACTCGGAGGCAGATTAACAAGGTGATAATGTTATATGGATGCCCACGAGGATTAGGGATATGATGACATACTGGTTCAACCTTGCAGTTCAACCAGTGTGTCATGATACCCCAAATCTCCGAGGCAGTCTTATAACATGACCACGTTCTTAATCGGTCCCAGGGTAACTCGTGCGAAATCAAGTGTAAATCTTAGCGATCAATGCAAAGGGTGTCGCCATAAGTCACCTGCATTGTTGTAACTTCGAGAAGATCCTAATCTTCTCGGAGGTACAGCCCTGCAGTCGACTTTATGTCGTCAACCTTTAAATCCGCCTCGAGAAGATCTACCCAATAACAAGCGTTACGCACTTGAGTTTAAATTACTTTTAAAGACTTTTCCCTAAGGTTAGCCTTTCCAAATCCCTGGATTCTTTGTCTTAAGACGACCCTCCTCTAAAAGACTCATTACTGGTAGAGGTATTACGGTCACGCTCTCATCAAGGAGTCATTAGAATACACCTGATTCTAAAGCAACAGAATGGGACAATATCTCATAACCTATGCTTGAGATTGCCATCTGAACTCCATTGATTGCCTATCAGTTCTCTTAACTGAATTTATATCATACTTTTTAGTTTAAAGATATAAATGATTAAGAATCCAATTTACTATTGTCCTGTTATACTTAGGACTAGGGATTAGTAATTCAATCCAACTTGTTTAGCGTTCTCTTTTAGGCTCAATTTTAACCTATCTTCTAGAGAGACAATAATTAAATTCCAATATTGCTTTTGCTAGAACAAATTAGAACTACTAAATACTCATAAGAATTTAGTCTAATTACTTACTGACTTTCATTGTCAATCACAAAAGCATCCATATTATACAAAGATAGCTATGCCCCTTCATTACATTAAACCGAAGAAGTTCATCTTTGAGAATAGAATACAACACATAAGTATCAAACACTTATTTTCATTCCTTTCAAAACTCATACAATTACATTTTATCTGCAACAATACGCTTGATATAATACTAACGGAAAAGAAACATCTCTTCACATATAGTACATCTATAAAATCAAGTTTGTAATTCTTTATAAATCAAATAAACTATCCGATCATTTGCCGGATCTGCATTGCTTTTACCTCTTACGGCAACCATCTGCAAAAATAGTCAACATGAGTCGATTCAATGAACCGAGCATGATAAGCACTAACTTTTAAAACAATTGCAATCCATCAATTGTTTTCATTAAACCCTGTTTAAATGAGATCGATATTCACATAAGTAAACATAATCGGACTATGCCCTTGTAACACAAAATGATTACAAATATGTAACTCTACCATTGTTACAAATAGTCTTAATCACTTTCTAATATTTCATCAAATATTAAGAAACAAGGAACGAATGTACACAACAATCATTAAATCCAAAATCACAACATTGGTCAGATTGTTTCATTCTCCTAAAAGGAAATATCATAACAATTCGGAATTCCACCAATATGTTACAAACAATTTCCCACTGCTAGTCAATTATCAATAATATTAAATAAAGGAAGAGAAAGAACCAAACCATTCATACTTCCTTCCACATAAGTTCATCAACCGCACCGCCTTCACATATGAAAGCATTCAACCGGTATATAAATGAACAATTTAGACAAGCCGCAAGCAAGATCAACACTGTTCTAAATCGCGAAAATAGAAACACAAAGACAAACTCTTGACACAAGAACTAACACATCAACAAAACATGTATCAACCCTAAGCCTAATGCTAGTTCCTTTTACACAGTGAGGCTTGACATAAGTTGAAAACAAGAACTACAAGCGCATCGCTGAAAACCACAATCTTATTGCATCAACAATCTAAGGTTTCCCAAAGGACTATGCTATGTTGCCCACACGGTATTTCCAAATCATGCACAGTCAATCGGACAGATTAATAGGAAGAGAACATAGCATACATATTCTTGCTCAGTCAAAATCGGACTGAAGTAAAAGAAAGGAATTCATCCAAACGATCCTTACCTTGCCACATGCAAGTCTTGGTGTGATATTCGCGACTTACCCAAACAGGGTCAGAACACGAAACAGTCATCCATACTTAAGGATCTCAATGGTGACAAAAACAGTGTCCAAAGTCGAATTCAGAAAGAGACAGAAGTACTAGTTACCTTTCCAGAATTCCAATGATTCAAACGGAGGTATCAATTCAAGCAAATGCATAAGAATTCATCGGCGACATTCATCAACGAAGCATAACAATAATCAGATAACAAATTACTCTCTGCCAAACATTTAACACTAATTTGCACGGAGTTGAAGACATACATGTCCACCTAAGAATCGTGCCTCGAGAATCCCAAAAATGCGAAGGAATTCCATTCGCAATAACAAGATCGAAATACATGTTATTCCATTAAGTCGCCGCACTTAAAATACCAACAACTTAACTTTATTCGGCTCAAAAATAAAATGAATCATTCAATCGACTCCTCAGTCGTCCAATTCTACAATAGTATAAATCTACATATTCACATCAGAATCAATTAATGGTTTTGCACTCATAACCACTTTGAACCCTACAAAGCAACATACTAAGAAATTGGTTGATAAATCCATATATGCCATTCATGGCTAATATTCGAGAATGAAACAAGTGAAGCAATCGAATACCCACTTCAAGCAAGGAAAACGACCGAACCGCCGAGCTTTGAGCGACTTCCACATAGAAATGAAAATGCTTACCCAGAATTCTATCTTGATTATTTATTACAAATAACCGGGGTCGGAAGGATTTGTCCCTTTCTCTAAAGGACTTCCACGAAAGCAAACAACCAAAACACAAGGATGAATCAACATCCACAACAGTAGATAGTTTATATGTGATTCAATCAAGGACTCCACCGAGTCGTTATAAAAAAACATAGATGTATTTACATTTACACATCCACAAGTAATCCCGCTAACACAATAACAAGGAAAACAACTTCCGCGATAGCGATATTATCTGAGTCAACATTAATCCCGTTTCCCACAAAAGCAAGGAAAACTCTTCTGCATTGGGTTGCAAAGACTACGGTAACACAACGGTTACTGTTCCAAACCAAAAATCGGAAGCAATGAAAACCCAAAAGGGTATTATTAAACACGATCAACAAAGCCCACGACGAGTTTCCAAAGAAGTGATAATACTCGACAAATCTTACGGTATTCATCAAATCATTCCATATGGTTTCCATAACAAGAACAATGACCACTAAACAAAAGCACACAATGAGTCTTATACTACGCATGGTATATTCTAAGGGCTCACGCCAAACAGGTGAACACTCGAATCTTGCAAATAAATACCTCACATGCATAAGCCAGGAAGAATACACAAACAAATAGAGTCGAAGTTCGATTTCAACAAACACCCAACAAGAGGAAACTGAAAAATCGAACCAGAAGAGATACAGAGCCAAAAATCAAACTAGATCTCATAGAAAATTCATCTAATCATCACAGAACAATTGAACAGAGTTGTTTTAATGAAAGCATTTGAAAGACAGCAAGATATTTAAAGGATAGGGCCTAGCATGCCTGTATGTTGATCAAATTTCCAAAGCAGACCACAGGAAGAGCTCAAACTTCCTTTTCTTTTTCCACGATAAAGCGACCAACAAAATTTCGCTGTCTCCATCACATATATATCCTCCATGACAGAGAAAAGAGCCAGAGAAATTCATTCTTGCCATGCAACTCAAAGAGAATCAAAAGTGCGAAGAACCGAAGAAACGGCAGAAGCAAAACCGAAAATCGCGATAAGCCAAACAAACCCACAAACTTCCCGTTTGCATGCCTTCTCGCGAGTTCCGTGCTCGCTTTTCGAGAAAATTAAATGCCATTAAACCAACTTTCCCGCTTAAACTCAACTTCCACCGACCGCCATGACTTTGGTGACGGATCAATCAAAACTCATGTTCATTTCCAAACTTAGCGACCTGCCACGTCCCCACCGTTTAGCCGTCGCCTAAGCCTCCGCCATGACCTGTCCCTCATCCTTATCCCTTACATTTATTGCCATGGGAAACACCGCCCATGGTTCGCCACCCTTCATAGGCCCCTTCATAATCTCCTCCAAAGTTAGGTTAGTATCTTAGGTTAGAGTTTAGGGTAATGCCCACACTAACAATTTTACACAAAGATACTAACTTAGGATATTAACAAATAGCCTAGGTCTAGGTTAGACTAACAATAATCTAACCCCTAGGTTAGGTTTTAGTTTTAGGTTACTAACCCTTAATAATTCAGTTTGGTCCTCATCCGAAACTCGGAAAGACTGTAACATACCTACTAGAACGAGTTAGCTCCGTTCTTATTGCAGGTGTATGTCAACGAATTATTACGGTCTCCAATCGAGACCTTCCGGATATACTTTGATATCGGGAACCGTTTCATTTCTCAAGATCAGGCACGAGTCATAATCGACTAGCTTAATAAATACTTCCATACCTTGACTGCTGTTCAAGGTCTGTGATATAATTTATCACATACAGATTTAAAGCATTACTTGGATCAATTCCACTGATCCAAGTCTAGATATTATAGATGAATATCTCTATAATTCATTCCGTGATCAGATTAATATTCAGACACAAAATGAAATAAATAAAAGAGTCTATTCATATTTTGACTCAGTCAAGATCTGCAATCTGCAAGAAATTCAGTACATATCAAGCATGATTTCTGAATCGAGGAACACATCCTTTTACAAGAAATCACATATCAACACTTGAATGCTTAGGAGAAAGTAACAACAGTTCAGGGTGTTACATGCTTCCCTCCTAAAAAGATTCATCGTCCCGATGGATTACAGATTAAATTTAACCTTCAGGTCAATCAATTTATTAGTACACAAACAATGTGACTACTTCCATATTAAATAGTTTCAGAAATCAACGTCACAACACTTTTATTCAACCTGAATAAAGTCTGCCTTCATCTGGCTTTCATAAATACTTAAAAACAATAAGTTCATAACAAGTATTTTTATCAATGATTTCATTACATTGCAAAAAGAGAAGGAAAAGCAATTTTCATCTCTTCCGAGTTTTCCCAAGTTGCACTTTCTTCGCTAAAGCTGGTCCCCTTTGGACCTTACATTGCTTGAATATCACGATTTCTCAAATGCAATTGGCGAGTTTCCAGATTACTCTTGTGGGTTTAACCACGATTATTCCTGGTCTTGGACTGCAAGGAATTCAATTTAAAACATGTGACAGATCTGAAACGTATTTCTTAAGCAAAGAAATATGGAAAACATCATGCATACGAGATAAAGCAGGTGGCAATGCTAAACGATAAGCTACAGGATTGATTATTTCGACAATCTCGAAAGGTCCCACATATCGTGGTGACAACTTGGCAGCCTTGCCAAAAGTTATAGAACTCTTTCTGGGTTTAACACGCAGAAAAACCTTATCACCAAGCTCAAACTTTCTATCAACCCGCTTAAGGTCAGCATAGCTCTTCTGTCTATCCGCTGCTTCCTTTAATCGTTCACGAATCAGCTTAACTTGTTGTTCCATCTCTGTGAGAATCTCTGGTCCAATTACCACTCTATCCTCTACACTGTCCCAACTTACAGGGGTTCTGCACTTTCTTCCATAAAGTGCTTCAAAAGGTGCCATCTTAAGAGATGAGTGATAAGTGTTGTTGTATGCGAACTCAACTAATGGGAGATACTCTTCCCATTTATACTGTTGATCCATGCAATACATTCGCAACATGTCCTCCAACACTTGATTTACCCTCTCAGTTTGCCCATCCGTTTCTGGATGATATGCAGAACTGAAGTTTAGTTTTGTTCCTAGGGCTGCGTTAAGCGTTTGCCAAAACCTTGACGTCATTCTAGGATCCTCGAGAAATAATCGTTACGGTACACCATGCAATCTGAAAATTTAGGTATCACGAACCTCTTGGCCAGCACTGGTGAATCATCCTTTAGATTTCCAGCGATGAAATGAGCTACCTTAGTCAGTTTATCTACAACTACCAGGATAACATCATGCTTATTCCTGGACATAGGTAGTCCTTGTACAAAATCCATGGTTATTACTTGCCATTTGTACTGCGGTATGCTATGAGGATACAACAGTCCGGCAGGGTGCATATGCTCTGCCTTCACCCGCTGACATTCTAGGCAATGAGTCACAAAATTTATCACATCCTTTTTCATACCTTTCCAGAAGTATTGCTGTTTCAAATCAGCTAGCATTTTTGTGATACCCGGGTGCCCAGAGAAAGGTGAATTATGAAATTCAACTAACAACTTCTTTCTCAAATCATTCAGCACAGGTACATATACCCTATTTTCATAACGCAAGACTCCTTCATTATCAAGATGAAAACCTTCATACCTTTTATCTTTAGGTTCTGCGGTAAGTGCTTGCTTTTACTTCTTTGAAAATATGCATCGATTCGAGGCACTTTTACCTCTTCTTTAAAGCGAGTTCTCAACGTTATAAGAGCAGAAATGTGCCTCCTACGACTTAGAGCATCACCTACTCTATTCTCCTTCCCTTTGATATAGCTAATATCAAAGTCATATTGTGATAAAAATTCTAACCACCTTCTTTGTGCGGCATTGATTGGTGAGTAAAAATATATTTCAGTCCCAAGTGATCGATTTCAACTCAAAAGGTTTCCCTAGTAAGTAGTGTCTCCGGACTTGAAGCGCATGAACAATGGCAGCAAGTTCCAAATCATGAGGGCATAATTCAGCTCATGAATCTTAAGTTTTCTACTCTCATAAGCAATGACTTGATCATTTTGTAGCAAAACACCTCCAAGGCCTTCCCCGAAGCATCGATTCAACAGTAAAATTCCCATTAGGTGCAGTGCAGTACACCAATATAGGTGCAGAAGTCAAGCTGGTCTTTCAGACTTTTGAAAGCCGCTTCGCACTTGTCATTCCACATGAATTTCTTATCCTTCTTCTGCAATGAAGTTATTGGTGCAGTTACCTTAGAAAAATCCTTTACAAATTTTCTATAGTAACCTGCAAGACCCATGAAGCTTCTTACTTCATGCACATTCTTTGGTGCAGGCCACTCAGTTATTGCCACTATTTTTGAAGGATCTACAGCGATTCCTTCCTTACTTATGACATGACCCAAATAGCGAACTTCAGAATCATAGAAAGAACATTTGGATAACTTACCATACAACTTTCTCTTTCTCAAAATTCCCAAAACTATCTTCAAATGCTCATTGTGCTCCTCAACGCTCTTAGAATAAATGAGAATATCGTCCAAGAATACAAGTACAAACTTGTCCAGGTATTCTTGAAAAATATTGTTCATTAAATTCATAAAGGCTGCAGGTGCATTAGTTAACCCAAAGGCTAGAACTGTGAATTCATAATGTCCAGTACCTTGTTGGGAAAATTTGTTTTATGAATATCTTCCTCTTTAATTCTTAGCGATGATAACCCGGATCGAAGATCTATCTTAGAATAAACCGCTGCTCCACGCATCTGATCAAACAGATCATCGATCCTAGGAAGTGGATATCGGTTCTTGATCGTTGCTTTGTTCAACATCCGATAATCAATACACAGCCTCAGTGTTCCATCCTTCTTTTTCACAAATATCACAGGTGCTCCCCAAGGTGAAACACTTGGTCTAATCAATCCTTTAGACAAAAGCTCTTGTAGTTGTGCCTTAAGCTCGACTAACTCCGTAGTAGTCATCCGATAAGGCGCCTTGGAAATAGGTTCAGTTCCAGGCTTGATTTCAATGGTAAAATCAAATTCTCTCTTGGGAGGTAACCCTGGTAATTCCTCAGGAAAAACATCCCTGAAACTTTGTAACAGTGGAATTTGCTTCATGAAATCACTATCTTCTTCGAAGATTGAGATATCTTTCTTGCATAAAGGGTACATCCTTTATTCTTAGCCTTTTTAATTGCATAGCCATGACTTTCTGATTGAAATTTCTCGTTTCACACCTTGAATCTCTCTTTGATTCCAGGTGATCATCTAAACATTTTATGTTCTTCTCATAGCAATCTACCTTTGCTTTATGGTCAGATAACCAATTGACACCAATAATAATGTCATACGATCCCAAAGGTGTAACATAGAGATCAACTTCCGTGGAGAAATTAGGTAAATCAAGGACTGCTCCAAAGAGACACATACTCACTGTATGAACAGAATTATTACCATACTCTACGGTCAAGATTTATCCATTTTCCCAGCTTTTCTTTTAAGTTTAGAAGCAAGTTTATTAGAAATAAAACATTCAGTAGCTCCTGTATCAAAAAGAATAGTGACAGGTATGCCGAATAACTTACCCGGAACTTCTATAGGTGTTGCTTGCTTTTCACTTGCTTTATGCGCTCTTTGCGGCATGTATCTTATCATTGACACGATCGTCCTTCTTTAAAGGACATTGATTTGCGTAATGATCTTTACCACAAGTGTAGCAGCCTCCTACACAGTCCCTTCTTAGGCTCGGCATTACCTCCACCTTGAAATTGTCCTTGTTTGTCCTCCATAGGACTTACGTCCATTAATATAGTTTTTAACAAAATTATCCCTTATATTTCAGTGAGAGCTTATTTCTTTGTTGCTTTCTTATTGTTATCCCCTGGAAACTTACTCTTGTTTCCAAACTTTTTCCACGGTCCTTTTCTGGGTGCAAGAGAGGTTGAAGAAGGGTTTGCAGTCTTCTTCCGCACTTCCTCCTTATGCGCAGAAATAGCCTTTAATTTCTGTTCTTGCCTTATGGCCTTCTCAACAACTCCTTCCATAGTGGTTGGACTGTGAACATCGACCTCTCCCCCTATCACAGGATTCAATCCCATGATGAATTTCCGTATCCTGAATTTTTCGTCAGTTTGATACTGCGGCACATACTTGAGGAGTTTTGTAAACCGCTCCCAGAATTCAGTTACTGTTAACTTCCCTTGGGTCAAGTTCTGAAATTCTGTCATTTTCTGATCATAGAAAAGTTGTGGCAGCCAACGTTGCCTAAAATAGCCTTTAAATTGATCCCAAGTGATATTGGTCTCATCAATGTTTAGCTCAGCTTTTCGGCTATCCCACCACGAAGATGCTTCGTGTGAAAGCTGATAGGCTCCCCATATAGCCTTGGTTTCTTCTGAGAAGTTCCTTATTGCAAAGTACTTCTCCATTTCGCTGAGCCAGTTCTCAGCTCCATCTCCTAATGTGGTGCCATCGTACTTAGGTGGACTTATCCTTTTTATATCATTAGTGAGTTCTGCACGCTAACTGCCTTTTTATTTTCTGGTTGCACAGGTGCATTCACAGCATTAACATCAACACCCATGTCGGGATTGCCCTCAGGAGGTTGCTGATTATTATTATCAGCTTCTTCATCCTCCTCATTTCCCGTCACCTGCTGTTCAAGTACAGCCAAGCGATCTCTTGTGTCCAACAGGGCAGCAAGGATCTCATCCAGTTTCTGGGTTGTTGCCGCTCCTCCTTCAGGTGGAGCATTACTCGCAACGTTTCCCCTTGTTCTAACCATTTTCTGTTACAAGAAAATTCAGGTTTTTATCAGATTATGGACTCAATAGGTCCAAGAGCTGCAACCTTCTGCTCTGATACCAAGATGTAACATCCTCATTTTAGACAATAGAACAAGTCAATTTTTTTTTTTTGATAATTGCATACTGGTTCTAAATACATAATTTAGAACTCACAATCCAAATAACCATTTATATAATGAACAACCATATGCATTTATGTAATGACTCGGAATACCTCCGATCTATTCATTCCATGACTCGGTAATCTACCGATCTATTCATGAGTAAAAAGAGTTAGTGTTTTTATTTAACACAACACTCTGGCGGTTCTCTTCCCTAATCTGGGATTCAGAATGCTCTGTCCAAGGAATCTAACTGAATAACTGTTACCATTATTCATCGGCATCTCATCCCTTAGACTAGGTGAATTAGGACAACGCAATCAGCAGCTTGCGATACTTTGGCCAAAGATTTGAAACATACTGTTCATGTCTCGTATTCCTTAACGGCATACTCGTCAATCTGGAATACGTCCTTCACCCCATTCATATGTTATATAGAATGTCTTATACTGACTACTGTCAGTCCTTCCTTTCACAACTGAATCACTCGGAGGTAGATTAACAAGGTGATAATGTTATATGGATGCCCACGAGGATTAGGGATATGATGACATACTGGTTCAACCTTGCAGTTCAACCAGTGTGTCATGATACCCCAAATCTCCGAGGCAGTCTTATAACATGACCACGTTCTTAATCGGTCCCAGGGTAACTCGTGCGAAATCAAGTGTAAATCTTAGCGATCAATGCAAAGGGTGTCGCCATAAATCACTGCATTGTTGTAACCGAGAAGATCCTAATCTTCTCGGAGGTACGACCCTATGATCGACTTTATGTCGTCAACCTTTAAATCCGCCTCGAGAAGATTTACCCAATAACAAGCGTTACGCACTTGAGTTTAAATTACTTTTAAAGACTTTTCCCTAAGGTTAGCCTTTCCAAATCCTGGATTCTTTGTCTTAAGATGACCCTCCTCTAAAAGACTCATTCTTGGTAGAGGTATTACGGTCACGCTCTCATCAAGGAGTCATTAGAATACACACGATTCTAAAGCAATGAGAATGGGACAATATCTCATAACCTATGCTTGAGATTGCCATCGAACTCCATTGATTGCCTATCGGTTCTCTTAAGCTGAATTTATATCATACTTTTTAGTTTAAAGATATAAATGATTAAGAATCTAATTTACTATTGTCCTGTTATACTTAGGACTAGGGATTAGTAATTCAATCCAACTTGTTTAGCGTTCTCTTTTAGGCTCAATTTTAACCTATCTTCTAGAGAGACAATAATTAAATTTCAATATTGCTTTTGCTAGAACAAATTAGAACTACTAAATAGTCATAAGAATTTAGTCTAATTACTTACAAGCTTTCATTGTCAATCACAAAAGCATCCATATTATACAAAGATAACTATGCCCCTTCGTTACATAAACCGAAGAAGTTCATCTTTCAGAATAGAATACAACACATAAGTATCAAACACTTATTTTCATTCCTTTCAAAACTCATACAATTACATTTTATGCAACAGCACGCTTGATATAATACTAACGGAAAAGAAACATCTCTTCACATATAGTACATCTATAAAATCAAGCTGTAATTCTTTATAAATCAAATAAACTATCTGATCAGCCTGCCAGATCTGCATTGTTTTTACCTCTTACGGCAACCATCTGCAAAAATAGTCAACATGAGTCAGTTCAATGAACTGAGCATGATAAGCACTAACTTTTAAAACAATTGCAATCCATCAATTGTTTTCATTAAACACCTTGTTTAAATGAGATCTGATATTCACATAAGTAAACATAATCAGACTATGCCCTTGTAACACAAAATGATTACAAATATGTAACTCTACCATTGTTACAAATAGTCTTAATCACTTTCTAATATTTCATCAAATATTAAGAAACAAGGAACGAATGTACACAACAATCATTAAATCCAAAATCACAACATTGGTCAGATTGTTTCATTCTCCTAAAAGGAAATATCATAACAATTCGGAATTCCACCAATATGTTACAAACAATTTCCCACTGCTAGTCAATTATCAATAATATTAAATAAAGGAAGAGAAAGAACCAAACCATTCATACTTCCTTCCACATAAGTTCATCACTGCACTGCCTTCACATATGAAAACATTCAACCAGTATATAAATGAACAATTTAGACAAGCCGCAAGCAAGATCACTGTTCTAAATCGCGAAAATAGAAACACAGTAAACTCTTGTACAGCAACTAACACATCAACAAAACATGTATCAACCCTAAGCCTAATGCTAGTTCCTTTTACACAGTGAGGCTTGACATAAGTTGAAAACAAGAACTACAAGCGCATCGCTGAAAACCACAATCTTATTGCATCAACAATCTAAGGTTTCCCAAAGGACTATGCTATGTTGCCCACACGGTATTTCCAAATCATGCACGATCAATCGGATGATTAATAGGAAGAGAACATAGCATACATATTCTTGCTCACGGTCAAAATCGGATCAAGTAAAAGAAAGGAATTCATCCAAGCGATCCTTACCTTGCCATGCAAGTCTTGGTGTGATATTCGCGACTTACCCAAACAGGTCGAGAACGAAGCAGTCATCCATACTTAAGGATCTCAAGCGGTGACAAAAGCAAGTGTCCAAAGTCGAATTCAGAAAGAGACAGAAGTACTAGTTACCTTTCCAGAATTCCAATGATTCAAACGGAGGTATCAATTCAAGCAAATGCATAAGAATTCATCTTGACATTCATCAACGAAGCATAACAATAATCGAGATAACAAATTACTCTGCCAAACATTTAACACTAATTTGCACAGGTTGAAGACATACATGTCCACCTAAGAATCTGTACCTCAGAATCCCAAAAATGCGAAGGAATTCCATTCGCAATAACAAGATCGAAATACATGTTATTCCATTAAGTCGCCGGCACTTAAAATACCAACAGCTTAACTTTATTCGGCTCAAAAATAAAATGAATCATTCAATCGACTCCTCAGAGTCGTCCAATTCACAATAGTATAAATCTACATATTCACACTGTAACTGTTAATGGTTTTGCACTCATAACCACTGAACCCTACAGCAACATACTAAGAAATTGGTTGATAAATCCATATATGCCATTCATGGCTAATATTCAGAATGAAACAAGTGAAGCAATCGAATACCCACTTCAAGCAAGGAAAACGACTGAACCGCTTCGAGCTTTCGAACAGCTTCCACATAGAAATGAAAATGCTTACCCAGGAATTCTATACTGATTATTTATTACAAATAACCGGGGTCAGAAGGACTGTCCCTTTCTCTAAAGGACTTCCACGAAAGCAAACAACCAAAACACAAGGATGAATCAACATCCACAACAGTAGATAGTTTATATGTGATCCAATCAAGGACTCCACTGAGTCGTTATAAAAAAACATAGATGTATTTACATTACACACAGTCCACAAGTAATCCCGCTAACACAATAACAAGGAAAACAACTTCCGCAGTAACGATATTATACAGAGTCAACATTAATCCCGTTTCCACAAAAACAAGGAAAACTCTTCTGCTGGGTCGCAAAGACTACGGTAACACAACAGTTGCCTGTTCCAAACCAAAAATCAGGAAGCAATGAAAACCCAAAAGGGTATTATTAAACACAGTCAACAAAGCCCACGACAGAGTTTCCAAAGAAGTGATAATACTGACAAATCTTACAGTATTCATCAAATCATTCCATATGGTTTCCATAACAAGAACAGCGACCACTAAACAAAAGCACACAGCAGTCTTATACTACGCACAGGTATATTCTAAGGGCTCACGCCAAACAGGCCGAACACTCGAATCTTGCAAATAAATACCTCACATGCATAAGCCAGGAAGAATACACAAACAAATAGAGTCGAAGTTCGATTTCAACAAACACCCAACAAGAGGCGAAAAATCGAATCGGAAGAGAGAGAATCTGAGCCAAAAATCAAACTAGATCTCATAGAAAATTCATCTAATCATCACAGAACAATTGAACAGAGTTGTTTTAATGAAAGCATTTGAAAGACAGCAAGATATTTAAAGGTTAGGGCCTAGCATGCCTGTATGTTGATCAAATTTCCGAAGCAGACCACAGGAAGAGCTCAAACTTCCTTTTCTTTTTCCACGATAAAGCGACCAACAAAATTTCGCTGTCTCCATCACATATATATCCTCCATGACAGAGAAAAGAGCCAGAGAAATTCATTCTTGCCATGCAACTCAAAGAGAACTGGTGCGAAGAACCAGTAAACAAGCAGAGCAAAAACCGAAAATCGCGATAAGCCAAACAAACCCACAAACTTCCCGTTTGCATGCCTTCTCGCGAGTTCCGTGCTCGCTTTCCGAGAAAATTAAATGCCATTAAACCAACTTTCCCGCTTAAACTCAACTTCCACCGACCGCCAGCTTTGGTGACAGTCAATCCAAAACTCATGTTCATTTCCAAACTTAGCGACCTGCCACGTCCCCACCGTTTAGCCGTCGCCTAAGCCTCCGCCATGACCTGTCCCTCATCCTTATCCCTTACATTTATTGCCATGGGAAACACCGCCCATGGTTCGCCACCCTTCATAGGCCCCTTCATAATCTCCTCCAAAGTTAGGTTAGTATCTTAGGTTAGAGTTTAGGGTAATGCCCACACTAACAATTTTACACAAAGATACTAACTTAGGATATTAACAAATAGCCTAGGTCTAGGTTAGACTAACAATAATCTAACCCCTAGGTTAGGTTTTAGTTTTAGGTTACTAACCCTTAATAATTCAGTTTGGTCCTCGTCCTGAAACTCGGAAAGACCTGTAACATACCTACTAGAACAGAGTTAGCTCCCGTTCTTATTGCAGAATTGTATGTCAACGAATTATTACCTGGTCTCCAATCGAGACCTTCCAGATATACTTTGATATCGGGAACCGTTTCATTTCTCAAGATCAGCCTGAGTCATAATCCTGACTAGCTTAATAAATACTTCCATACCTTGCAACCTGTTCAAGGTCTGTGATATAATTTATCACATATAGATTTAAAGCATTACTTGGATCAATTCCACTTATCCAAGTCTAGATATTATAGATGAATATCTCTATAATTCATTCCGTGATCAGATTAATATTCAGACACAAAATGAAATAAATAAAAGAGTCTATTCATATTTTGACTCAGTCAAGATCTGTAATCTGCAAGAAATTCAGTACATTTCAAGCATGATTTCTGAATCGAGGAACACATCCTTTTACAAGAAATCACATATCAACACTTGAATGCTTAGGAGAAAGTAACAACAGTTCAGGGTGTTCAACCTTAACCATTTTCAGTTACCTTATATACCCTTTGACAACTCTTTACCCGGTGGGTCATTTTTGAGTTCGAAGAGTTCTATTGCTTTCAAGCATGAATGAGATACTTCTAAGCATCTATAGGATGGGATATACTCAACCACATGCCCAATAAAGCCTTCGGATGCTCATCCCAATACATTAGAATATTCACAGAACACTCTGGGAAGTATTTCCACAACACTGACCACAAATTTCTTCATGGATCAACCACTACGTTCCTTCACCTACCAGACCTAAAAATGTAAGTAAGTGTATTTGATTTTCATCATTTTATACTTTCTTAAAGTGTAGGCTCATTATCTTTTGTTATTACATATTATTCCTTCTTGCATTCCTCCATCCTCACCTTCTTACCAATCCACCCATCCAACAACCCACGGCCTTTCGGATCTCCACACTTGACCTCTATACAATCTTAAGTCTCTTTGGCATTATTACGAACCAAACCATCATCCCTTCATCTTCTGTGTAATCACAGAGAAGTACAAAACTAATTTTATGTAATTACCACCAAGTTTCCCCTACCGACGCTGGTCACCTTAAGCTGTCATCGGTCTCCTCCTTAGCTAATATCGGTCATAGTGACGGTTAATATTCCCTACGCCCACTCAACCCTTAGTCTACCAAAACTCACCCCATATCTCACCAGAATCTCCCCAAAACCTCACAAAACCTCACATAGACCTAATACCCCACATACAACATCATAAAATATCTTATCAACTATTTTTGTAGAGACAGAGAAAGTCTAGACATCCACTTTAGCCTTCTTCCATTTCCCATAGTAACCGATATCAATCATCCTAAATTGTGATTGGTCATACCTATACCGACATTGGTCACCCCGCTTGACGTTGTTCTTTGTGTCCTGGTAAAATTGTCTTATCCCAAAAAGCTTTCTAAACACCCAAATTTAACCCAAACTTTACCAAAAATTACATAGACCTCATTTGTGACCCTCAAACCACTTGCCCAACCTACAACCTAACCCAAGACCTTCACCAGTGTAATCATCAAGCTTTTAATGGGATTGACATGGATAGTAGTCTAAGACACCTAAATCATAAAAATAGCATTATATTATTTTATTTACATGTTTAGTTATTTTATATTGAGTTATATATTAGTGGATTGATAACCATCAAGGAAGTATCACACTTCTTGGATATAGCTCATGCTAGGCAGTCCACTGACTTTTGTTATTAACTGTATCTTGTGGTCTTGCTTTGTATTATAGGTAGTTCCTCCTAGCCAAAAGGAAGCTCACACAATCAACTTGGATCAGAAATTAGAAACATGTGCACTCAACCTTTGACCAATGTAATAACAAATATTCATCCTTAACTTTTTACCTTACCTTCTTTACCGTACAAAAATTTGGCGAAACACATGTATCCTTGTTATTTCTTGATAGCCTCGGGATCAAAACTAATAATTGGAGGTATGTATTTGATTGGAATAGAGGATTTTAATTCAAATTCTAAGAAGGATTGAATGTAATAACTTATATCTTTTTCTTGTCCCTCGATTGTACAATTATTTTCTTGTATTCTTATTTTTGAGAAAGAAGTTTGAAAGATAATTCTTTGAATAGATTTGAGTCACTCTCATGTGAAGATTTACTGAATGATATGTGAGTCAACTCATAGTTAGATGGAGTGATTTCCTTCATGGGCTTATCAGTCTTAGGCATAAAAAATTCAACATACTGGTTACCTGAGGTACCATTGAAGAAGTGGGAAGTTTTCTAGGCCTTGTTTTTTTCACTCAACATTCTAGATATTTCCATAATATTATGAATGATAACAAGCTACGTTGATCTTGGCCAACTTTCAAGCATTTCTTGAATTCATGGAATGGATCTTTGGGGGTTGCTACGATGTTGGTCACTAGATTACTTGCAGAAAATTTCAATGTGGTTAACTCTTCATCACCATGGGGAAGCTCTAACCTTTAAGTAGACATATTTGGATGCTTATGTAGAGAAATATGTTGCTTTAAATCACCTCTTCTTGTCTTGATAATCTTAATGCATCTAACTCTCCTTGGCTCACTCAATAACCACACTTTGGGGAGAGAAAATTCGTTTGACCCGACTAAAGATTTATAAATGATGACCTCTCGGAGATTTTAACTTCTTTTTAAAACTTATCATACTACATAATGTCCCTTGGTTTTACATTACGCACTTTGTGGTGTTCTGTCTTTCTCTTAGACATAAATTTGATTACTTAAGACATCTCGCAAAGAATGAACTAATGTTTTTAAACTATGAAACCATATTTAAACTATTGGAAAAGTGTCATAGATCTACTAGTAGGTGAATGATGAGAGACGTGAATTTTTACAAGACAAAAAAATGAAATCATACAATACTACAAATTATGAAAATATAAGAGAGATAATTTCAATAACACAATAAATATCTCTAACTCAATACAATCAAATAGAATAATGCAAGATATGTACATATAGGGTGTGAATGTGTAACCTCCTCCTAGAATCATGGAAATATCCACTTAGAATAGTGGTAACCAATAGCTATAATGGTTTATTCAAGTGTACACCTAGCCAAGAATATCCCATAAGTGTAGGGAGACTCCAAGTGTAGTGGAATATCCCAAGTAGGATAATACAAATAAAGTGAGGAAACTAAATCCTACACTAACACCCCCATAAACATAATTTAGGTGGGTAGTTAAAAATAAAAGTGGGTCCAAGAAACAAGGCTTGATGAGGTACCCATGTATAATGAAATATCTCATAAGATAGAGTAAAATGATAAAACCTAATGGGAAACCACTCCCCCAAAATAGAGACATGAAGAAGAGAAGGTAGGACTAGAAAGTCCCACTCAAAGCTACAACTTCTTGTAGCCATCTGGTATCCTATAAAGAAACCTCCTGGAGTGACTGTGGCTTAGAAATAGATGTAGTGAAGAGTGGATCACCATGGAAAAGTGAAGGTAGTCATCAAGTGTCTGATGGATCTCTAACCAAGGTGTTGTTCCTATCTAAGGAACTATGCTCCTCATACATGGTAGAAGTGCCAATTGCTCCATGAAGGAATGATATATTTGATGCAGAAGTGAAGAAATAATGTGGAGGGTCATGTAATCGCATAGAAAATTTACCGATGTTTGATGAGTCTGAATCAATATTCCTATTTCCTAAATAGTCTAAGGTGGACCGAAAGTAAGTGGGTTGAGAAATAAATCCTGAAAAAATTGAATATGAAAAAGATATGGTGGATGTGGGTCCCCATCACTACTATAGTCATCTATGATAGAAGAGAAGTTTTCATTAGAAATTTTCTCGAAGCTTAAAAGTTTCATCATGTACGGGTGACTCGGTGAATAATATGAAGGAGGAACAAAGTGAGAGAAGGAATATATCTGAGTTTGATGATTGACTACACCCACTACAATGATAGTGTCATTGTGTAGCTCTCTAACATAGACTAAATCTGGAGTGAACTCAACCCACATGCCTTGACTAAGGTGAGTAATCTGGTAGACTGATAAGAGATTAGTTGATAGTGAAGGAATACTAAGAACATTATTGAATGTTCCTCCATCCACTTCAACAGACCCTCTCCCAAAAACCTATGAAGAACTATTGTCACCCAATCATATAGTAGACATGTCACATAGCTCTAATGAAGTGAACTCCACATGTGAAGAAGCCATATGATGTGAAGCAACATAATCAATAACCCATGTAGGAGGTGGTGGTACAACTACAACTAGGTCTCTCCCTTTTTCTCCTTTCTTGATTCTTTCCCTTTTCCATTTTTATTTGTATTAGACAATTCATCAGTTGATGAAGACTATATGTAAGACTCAAGTTCACCTATAGTTTTCTTCTCAAGAATACTTGTGAGGTAGTCAATTTTCTTCTTCAAAAAATTTATTACATCATGTCTTCCTTTATAATACCAACATTTAATCCTCTCTTTTTTGGACTTATCACTAAAAGAGGAAGTTTTGAGTTTGGTGTAGAGGTGCAATAATGTTGATATTTCTTTCTTTCTTGATCCTTATTACTCTATTTATACTATTTTATAATGAGGCTTTCTACTTTCCATTCTTCGCAATGAGAGATTGAGGTTTGGATGAATTCAAGGTACCCATTTGATTTAATTTATCTTTATCCTTAGTTAAATCAGCAATAAAGTCATCTAAGGATGGCATTTTCTAATTTTCTTCAAGATCCCTCTTGGTGTTTGAAAATATTTTTGCACTATTATTTTCAGATTAGTGAAAAATCAATGAGAAACAAAGAAACCTTGAAATATGGGAGGGTTTAGGGAACCTCCTAATGTAGATAGGATGATATGGTATGGGCACGCAATGAATGGTCCTCCTCACAACTAGTCCCTAACCTAGAAAAGAGAGAATGACTAAACACAAAAGGGGATTAGTAAGAGATATGGTGGGTTTCCCAACAAGAGTTGGCCTCAAGAAGTGTAAGCTCCCTTGAGAGGATGTCAAGCCATGTAGTGATAGTAAAGAGGGATAATATGATAACAGATGGGAAATTCTGATAATATAACCTAAACAAGATATCTGATAAGAGATACTAACTGATAGGATGATTAAAGATGAAAAGGATAGGAAACATGGACAAAAAATATAGGCTCCTTAAAAAACTGACAGAAGAATAGAGAGTCAACGTTGACCTGAGAGTAGAACAAGAATTCTATAGTGACTAAAACAGAACTGTGTGAGGGTATTGAACAACGACTAAAAGGTACATTGATAAGATGTAACAAATAAATGGATGCAAGTAGAGTGGACAAGATGTCACATGGATGAACCAGATATAAAGTAGATTAGATGGGATTGCATATTGAGCGGATAAGAGGGGTATGGAATAATATTGGAAAAATAAATGCTATGGGCCAGTGGTGACTAGATTAGAAGTGAGGTGCAACCAAGGATAAGGGATGAGGTGTTGTTAGATACGGGGATAATTGAAGATGAATAGGGGCTGAAACAAAGCTCTTCGAACACCTATAGGTACTGCAGAAAAACACAAGTGCATGCATGAACCAAAGCTCCATAATATCTTTCAACTCCAAGATCTCAATGTAAAAATGGAGAAACCAATATATATCAACCGAACAAAATGGATTCACGAGATAACTCGGAAAGAACAATGTTAGAAAAAGTACAAAGAAGTCTCAAGATTTTCTATCCCCTTGAGAAGGGGTAAGAGGGGTTTTTAAATAACTTAGGGAAGGGTCAAAGGTGACTCGGGTGAGAAAACTACCATTTGAATGTTACAATGACAAATGAGGATGAGAATAGGTTTTCAAATGGTTGGTGGGCTATTTTCAGGTTTACATATGTGTAAGAGGGTTAAATGGGTGTAAAGGAGTGGAAAGGATATTAGGAAGGGATAAGATGAGTGGGGGATCCCAGGGAGGAATAAATGAAAGGTAGTAATGGAGAGGGGTTAGAATCCCATGGGGATGGTTAAATGAGGGCCATTAGGGTAGATTTAGGATAATTAAAATGGTTTAAGATTTATTTAGGATTAAAATGAATTAAAAAGGGGAAATATGGTAATTAAGTTAAATAAGGGGGATTATGATAAAATAGAATGGGGAAAAGAATAATAATTTTGGAGGAAAGGATATGATTTAAAAATAAGAGGTAAATGAGTGTGTTAAACAAGGATGGAAATTGAACACTTTGGGTGAAGGCACGAGGAGGTGTTGAAAATAGGTGTCTACATTCTACCCCTTTTTGTTGAGGGGTTTTGTGATAGCAAACTATGAGACAAAAAAAAAAAATGGTTGATGGTTAGATGGTGAAGTGGTATTGGTAAGGTGATCCCCCTCAAACTACATATCTATGATGAAAGAGAGAGGAATTAGTCCCGAGTTTGAAATAGGTAGCTGAGAAAGGAAGGTGGGAGAAGGATGGGAATAGAAAAGGCATAATTCCCCAAGGGAAAAGGGATCTCACAATAACAATGAAAATTATGCGATGAATTTTACGAGTCACATTGGTAGTGAACAAAGTCACATTGGTAGCAAAAAAGGGTATGGTCTACATGGAGATGATGGAAATGTCGTATGAGCTACTAATTCAGCAAAAATCACTATGAAATGGAGGGAACCTAATGGGAAACCACTCAAATGGTAGGTCGTGGGGACCAATGAGTCATAGACATACATCAAAATTATGTACAACTAAATGCGAATAAAGTGGGATATCATTCATATATGAAAAATAAGGTGAGAAGTATGCATTTGTAAATGAGACGAGGATGATGATAAAATTAATGATGGTTACCGGTGAAGGGAGTAAAAAGTGTAGTATGGATGTTTTATTTATAAAGGTGAAGGGAGATTTTGGTGAATGACATAAATAGTGGATTGTGGGGAAAAGGAAAAGCGGGTTGGCGGTGCACGACAATGACAATTGAGAGGTCTTGTTGATAAAAAGAGATTGATTTTTTGATAAAAATGGAGATTGAAGGAGTGGAAAAGAAGAATTAGTGGACATGTTAGATGGTGAGTAACGGAAATCAATTTTTTTCCAATAATTTATTTTTTAAGTTTTAGATGGGTACTAGGGGGTAGTTAGTAAGAACTGGGGTGGTCGTCATTGACCCAACCTAAAATGGTGGTGGACTGAGATTTGGGGATGTCAACACATTAGGCTCGGAATCAACTCGGGTCTAAGGGAATAGGTTTACGGTATGTTTTTATTTTTGATGAGGGTTTAGTCAAATTAATGATGAAGGAACTGATATTGATTTATTTATTTTTATTACAAGCTTGAGAGACTTTGTATTTGAAAGACAAGCTCCCCACCTTATATGATCAGATCTAGTGAGATATAGTGACATTGAGTGGGATCGCCTAATGGTAGTGGGGTTAGGTGGTTTTAGATATTATCAAAAGATCCCATGAGAAGTGGATTTGATGATCATGCTAGTGGAGACGTGGGATGTGTGCACATCCACATTCTAGTTTAGGATGGGTGAGATTGCCATCACCCTAGAGGATGTGTACTACATTATGAGGTATCCGATATAGGGGGGTAGATAGTTCCCATTATACTAGATGAAAAATTGGCAGTGTTGACACGGTTATTTGGGGATGATGCAACACATATTAGATTATATTAAGGGGAATTTTTGTATGAGTTGAGATATGACCGTGGGGTGTCGTGGAGTAGATTGAATTGTTTATTGATGATGGTGATATCATATTACATGCTTCTTGATTAAGGGGGTACAAAGTGTCCATAGACACTAGCAAGGGTTTTGGCAGACAGTGGGTCACAGATTATGTTTTTGTTTTGGATAGAGTTGCTAGCATAGGTTTACCAAAAGTTTTCAATGTACAAATTAGGGATAAGGAAGGGGGTTGGATGTCGGTTTATACTCTACTATTAGGCTCATGAGCACATAAAATTTTTCATTCCACTAGGGCTATCGTGGATCGTATAGGATCACATTGAGTTGCATGTGGGGTTTTTAGATGGAGGGAAGACTAGACCGTTGGGGATAGAGGAGTTTGGGATGCATATTGGTATTCAAATATGCTTATAGAGTTAGATGTAGATAAGATTAGATGTCATCCTTATCAATACTTCCCTACATAGCCAAGAGTAGACATTGAGTTAGCTAGGATGAGGAGGAATAGAAGGGTCCATGGTTGTATATCATAGATGATAAAATCCATCTAGTTTGTGAGGTCCAACAACAGTTTGGTGTTGTCTGAGACACTACCTGTGGATATTATTGTGTATAAGATGGAGGAGGGGAAGAAGGACCTACCAATTCCTATCATGATGGATCCATTAGAGGAGGTGCTAGTTTCATGGGATGATGAGCATGATGTGGGAGTGGGATATATATTATCTTGTTGGATGATGGTTGTGTGGGAGGCTCGAGTTTCGGGAGAGGGAGGAAAGAGAGATGATGACATGTTGGAGATGAAGGTAGATGAGGAGGTATCTGTTGTAGGAGGTAGAGGTGGTGATCGGGGATTTTGTAGAGATGGCACATGTACATGTAGAGTTAGAGTGGACTCACATATAGAGGGACATCATCGTACATAATCTCTGAGAGATGCACCAAGAGAGGAAAAGATCCATATATGATAGGGATTGGTACCACTAGTAGAAAGAGGCATACAAAGCCTGATTGAGATACCATGTGACTATACTTGCTATAGAGTCAACGAGTTGAGCATAGGAAGCATCACATGAGATGGAACATGTGGCACCTCTCGGTATGATATCCATGGATTGATATAGATCCTTACCCACATAGGCTAAGTATTACAAGGGGATTATGATTAGGAGGATTCTCGAAAAACTATGGTATTGGGAACATCTACAGAGGCAAGCGGTAGTTGTAGCTAGGCCATTTGGGAGCACAATAAGTGTGTCTTAGCCGCAATGAGAGGAGGGTGGTGATGATGGTGTTGAGAGACATACTGAGGGACTTACATCAGGGGGAAATATTTGGTTATATCTGATGTACACTTGACTGATTTTAATGATATATCTACTCGAGAGAGGGTCCTTATAGGCCAAACATGATGTATTGAGATACTCATATGATATATATATATATATATATAATTTTTTTCTTTAACATTTATTCATTATATGGTGTTTGATGTTTTATGTCATGTTGATGCTTATCGAGATAATTATTGTATGTGTGTGACTGGATGTTATTTACATGATATATGATTATTGGAAAATGTTGATTAAAAATGGATGTGATGGATGATTGTTAATGTTGATAATG
The DNA here is from genome assembly GCA_018340775.1 of Taxus wallichiana var. yunnanensis. NCBI lineage: Eukaryota > Viridiplantae > Streptophyta > Pinopsida > Cupressales > Taxaceae > Taxus > Taxus wallichiana. Next base: position 40,491,788 of record CM031239.1, on the reverse strand, counting down.
TTGATAGACAATGAAATTACATATAGATAGTAGTTGTGATTTATGATGTATACAATTGTGAAATTTGGATAAGATAACACATAGATGATAGATGTCGTTAATGATTGGGATAGATAGAGAGAGATATGTATGAAAAGTTAGAATAGAATGCAACTTGTTGATTGGTGACCTATGGGTATGAAAAATGCTATTTTGTATCAAAGAACATGCGGGAAAAAATGCCTCCAAGTATAGTGGATGTAAAAGAGAAAGGGATCTAGGTAACATAGTGCACATGCAACCATAACAAGTGATAACACATAACCAATGATAGTTAGTTATACCAAAATATCATGAGGAATATATGGATGAAATAATCTCATAAACCTAATGTCGACACAAACAAGGGGTTTAGGATGTAACTTGTATGCAGGAAGATGTTTCTCTATAGGTGGATTTCCCTAAATCTATGCCCATTGACTGGGTATAATTTATACATTTATAATTTTTTATGGAAAACGTTATATACATGATAGGTGTCTTTCAAGGGATTAGTATATTTATTTTATTGATTTGAACTGATTTTTTTTTTTCTTTGACTTTTGATAGGATCATCCATGAATTTGAATTTCATATGGGGATGAGCTAGGGATAGCTAGGCGGAGTTTCTGGAAGGGTATAATGGATGTACAAGTGACACCTTTAGGACCCTTTGCATGTTTCTAAGAGGTAAATAAGAGGATGAATGTAATGATCATGGTTTTCTCACAAAAGAGGGAGAACCTACCCATAAGGAAAATGCCATGGAAAAATCTTTGATGCCCATATGTAAGGTCATGACTAGGAAAGTTATGGTAGACCACATTATTCCATATCATTACAATAATATATGGAAGAGGTCATAATGGAGGAATTATCTAAGAGTATGACTAAGTGCTCACTGGTAGATAGGCTAACAATAGAATGGTCACAAGTGCAAGCGTTTAGAGGATCTGTTTCTAGTTTACCATCAAGGGAGTCCAAATGATAGGCTCCCAACCCATACTTATGTGTAATAATGTATAGTCCAATCTAGTTTGGGGAAAAATTTCCATGTTGGCACCTTTTTAGAGTAGTGACATTTTTATTTTCTTTGAGGAAGAGGTCATCAAATTTTAAGTTGTGAGGTTTAAGATGTTTGTTATAAGCACAAAATATGGAATACTTGATGATGTTGAAGGGTGATAAGGTGAAATTTGTCTATCAACTCAAGATGTGTTAGATGCTCCTAACAATATTCCTCATCAAAAATATAGTTACGAGTGGAAACATGCAAGAAAGAAATTTGAACCTCAAGAGGAAGGAAACTTTAACACCGTAGAAAAGAGAGAAAGACGTAGTGCCCAATGGGGGTACGAATGCTATTTTGATAGGCCCAAAGGGTGAAAGGAAGCTTAAGATGCCAATTAGGACCTTATTTATTAATAGTTTTAGTAAGGATTATTTTTAGAAGCCTCAGCTTAACCATTGGCCTAAGGATAGTAAGGAGATGAGAAAGCGAGTTTTATGTCTTTGAAGGTGTTGCTAATTTTCTTAAGGTATTTTTTTAAGGAGTTTTTGTTGTCCATTATGATCCCATGAGGAACGAAAAAATGGAAAATAATGTGCTTGTAGATGAAGTTAATGATCAGATTAGCTTTAGTTGAGGTGAGTGGAATTGATTCCACCCACTTGGTGAAATATTCACTACAAGGTGATGATAGAATGATGTTTCTATGAAGAATGAGGATTGAAGGTACCAATAAGATCAAGGCCCCATTTTGAGAAGGTCCAAAGGTCTGAGCTAACTATAAGGTTTGGCTAGGAGTACAGATAAGGTTGGAATGTTGCTGACATTTTTCACATTTCTTGACATACTCATAGAAGTCTCGATTAAGAGTACGCGAGTAATAGTCCAAACAAAGGATACGATTAGCGATAGCTAAGCCACTAAAGTTACATTTAAAAATTTCTTCATGGAATTCTTGGCAAGTACGAGAATCCTTATGGGATTTAAGGCATTAAAGGAGAATACCCTCAAATCCATGCTTATAAATAATGCCACCAAGAATGACGTAGTGAGTTACACACTTGAGAAAGGACCTTCTACCATTTTTAGAGAGGTCATTGGGGATTTTAGATTAGGATAGGTAGTCAAAGATATGGGAATACCAAAGGTCAAAAGAATGGGTGTCAACATGGTTGATATGTGGAAAATCATGAGTGGGCTGGTACTGGCGATGAAAAACAACAGATAGTTTGGATTCTTCCATTGTCCAAGGGATAAGGGAGGAAAGGGAAACCATAGTGTCTGCAAAATGATTAGATGAAAAAGGAATGGATTGGATGGAATAACATTCGAAAGATTCAAGGAGGAGAAGGATGATATCCCTATATTTCTGAAGGGTATAATTTTTACATTGATATTCACCGTGACCAATTTGACGATAAGATCAGAGTCCCTGTAGATGTCAATAATTTGATCACCTAAAAGGAAGTAGTTTCGAGGCCTAAGATAAGGGCTTCATATACTGCTATATTTTTGTGCACTAAAATTTAAGCTTATTTACAAGTGGAATGGGAGTACCCCAAGGAGGAATGATGACTAAACCAACACCTCCCCCTTATTGACATTTAGACCTATCGAAGAAGAGGGTCGTCTTAAGGGTACCATACTCATGATGAAAGTGATTGATGGATTCATCAGGGAATTTCTCATGAGGAAAATGAGTGTCTAGAAGATGGGCCTCCACAACTTTATTTGTGATAGCTTAACCCTTAATAGATTTATGGGAGATAAATTCAAGTGCAAATTTTGTCATGATCATGATCCAATGAGTGATGTGATCACTATAATAGGTCTTGGAATGCATAATTTTAAGGATTTAGAAGTTGGTGACGATGAATTTTTTTATTAATAAGGTAGTGAATAAGTTTGGAAGTGGAGAATAAGAGGGCACAACACATCTTCTCAGCTACGGTATTATGGGTTTCATAATCAAGAAGAGTACGACTGATATAATATACAAACTTCTCTCTACCTTACTCATTATGGTGTGCCAACATGGTGCCCAGAGCATGATTGGAGGTAAAGATGTAGAGGTAGAAAATCTCCCCCTTGTGTGGAGGTGTAAGCACATGTGGAGAAATAATATACCTTTTTAGACTATCGAAGGCCTTCTAATAAGTGGCATCTAAATCAAATTGGGTATCTTTGTGAAGGAGATGATGAAAGGGTTGGTATAATTTAAAGTGTTGTGAAATAAAATGTTGGATCGAATGGATACATCCCTAAAGGTTATGGAGTTGAGTTAAGTTATAAAGGGAAGACATTTTAAGAATGGCGTTGATTTTTGAGGGGTCAACCTCAATGCCCCTAATAGAAACGATGAATCCAAGGATTTTTCTAGTTAGGACTCTGAACACACACTTAGTAGGGTTAAGGAAAAGAAGAAAGCGGATAAGGAATTTAAAAGGATTTCAAGGACTAAAAGGTGGTTGTGTTAGCACTAAGAATTTACCCAAGAGTTCATCACATAGTCTTCCATAGTTTTTGGATAGGGTCATGGAATACATAGGTCATCACATTTTGGTAAGTGGCACTAGCATTTTTCAAGCCAAAAGCCCTATTATGATAACAAAATTCTCCCAAGGGTGATGAAGGAGGTCTTATGGTTGTCTTCGGGGTGATGAGGATCGATTGTCAACATGAAAAAACATCCACAAGAAAGCATCTCATGGCCAGTCATGAGGTCGATGTGTTGATAGATGTTGGGAAGATAAAAGTAATCCTTGCTGATAGGTGAGGTTTAAATATTGAAAGCTGGTATAGATGCGGAGATTTCTAGAATATTTAGTGACGCACACAATTTTGGAGACTGATATTTGATATACGATGGGATGGATGAAGTTAGTAAAGATAATATTTTGTAGTTATTCTTTGACAATAAGTGCTATATGGGGGTGCATGCAACATAACTTCTATCTAACAATTTTATCATCGGGAAGAGTGATGATGTTATGGATGTTGATGGATGGGTCAAGAATCAATATGTTGAAGTATGACCATGCAAATGCTTGGCTATGTTTGGATAATAAGGAAGTGAAATCTTTGAGCTCATGAGGATCAAGAGATTGGACAACTTTAATGTTGTGGGGCTCTGAGGGTCCCTATATTGATGTCAACAGTTGATTCGTTTATAAGGGAGGAAGTGTCAGGAGGAAGGGAATTTTGGATATGAGAATCCTTGGCCCCCATGAAGATAGAATAGAGTCATCATCGTTGCATTGGAGGATGTTAATGTTAGGGAATATTCCCCTATCATTTTAGGATGTTTAAGAGGAAAGGATCGGGTTTCATTTTTCAACTTGATAAGTGACCAGTCTAAGGGAAATGGTGGAGACTAAAAAAATTTAGAAGGGATAGATATGGTATCATCTTGATCTACAAGATAGTCGGATGGAGAGAAGGGAGGTGATTCAATATCAATGTGAGAAGAAGGAGAAGAGGATGGAGGAGGAGTAGAGGGATCTTGATATACTATTGGCAAGAAATTTTTTTGGGTGGACAAAATTTTGGATTTCTTGCCAACGCTCCGGGAATATAAGTCCCTCTAATTAACCGGTGCAGCTATCGTATATGCATGCACATGAAAAGGTGGATTTCTATGGTGGTATTTCAACTAGGGATCTAATAGAACACTCCATGACCCTACAGAAAAGCTTAAAGATACTGTAAGAGAGGACTTTTCTATAGAGAGGGAAAGGGAGTGAGAAATGAGATAGGGAACTAATTTTGTAGGTAGGAAATTAGATTGCTGCACACACTAGTTTGAAAATTCAACACATGTATTTATGAGAAGAAACAACCCTACAAATGGAAACAATACGAGATAAGATTGTGTACTCATAGTTTCTAAAATTTCCTAATAAAAAAGGATACAAAATCCTTCTTCTTGTATTGATGCTTAAATGAAGTTATAAATAGTGTGGGAATGGAAGAAATTTGAGAGTGGAGGAAAGTAGAATAAAAATGGCTATCTCCTTTGCTTTCTTTGGGTCTAATGCACTCTTGATTTTACAAGATCAATTTCCAACCCTTTGAAATGGGAATGGCATTAGAATTTATAGAGTATAATTTGAATTTTCATCTACCCTCAATGCCTTTTCATATGTCCTTGCACAACTTAAAAATTTCAACTTCCTAGAAACTTTTAAGTCCCTTTTTATAACATAAAGTTGAATTATTACATTAGGAACATTAGGACATATGAAAATGTGCAACCCTAATGTGAAATTAGAATATTGGGAACCGAGAGAAAGTTAGGGGAAAGAGGAGAGAGAAAGAGAGAGAGAAGAAGAGGAGAAGATGTTATTTATAATGAAGTTCATTGATCCTCATTGATGGAAAGCTCCAAATGTAGTGAAACTATGAATCTTGGAGCTCCTTAAGCAAATGTGAATCTCCTTTAATCAGCTCGTGAATGCTTACCAAGTTGAGTGAACTATTCGATGATGACTGCAACTCCTAGCCTATGTATGATATAGTGTTTTTAGTGAGAGGTGATTTTTTCCTCTTCTAGACTATTGTTATGTGATGAACTCCCTCATTCGATCCTGCGCACACTACCCTTGCCTCAACCGCTTCTCCGGGGTGACTTACGCTTTTAGTAAGCACCCATATAAGGGCTTACTATGTTTATTAAGTGGTCATTTTGATGTTTTTCTACTCGAACACTCATTTTGGCTTCCTCATGATATTTAATACTGTTTCCTTTGTCTCAGTTGCTTTTGATGATGAATTTCAAAACATAACAAGTCTATATAGGAAAACTTACTATTTTTAGAAATTATTTTCCAAAGTGCTCGATTTGTGACAAAACATACATTTTGGACTCATCTTGTCGTTACAATCACACCCTCTAAATTTCACATAGTTTTTCCCACTAGAATGATTGGAAATAAATTTTGAAATTTTGACTTCCTAATCAAGCTTTGGGCATGGAGCTACCATGACGGCCATTAATGGAGCTTGAAATTTGAAGGTCTGGTTTTTATGTTTGTTTGTAATGAAAAAAACTCCATTGTAATAGGTTTTTTATTTAGAGCCCATAGGTAATGTTTTAGTTCATTTCCATTGCCGAAGTGATGGGAAATCCGACAAATGTGAGTTGGTGCACGAAGTGAGGATTTTGTTGGAGCAAATGATTTTGGGCACCATTTGACCTTTCTTTTTTTGCATCTTATTTGTCTTAAAAATTTTGAAAGTCTACAAAATATGACATCTCGATCTAGCGTGGACTTTTCAAGATATGAAGAGTTTTCGATCGGGTGGCTTCATAGTTATCTAGTGAAAAATATCCATTTTCTCTTTGTTCTTCATCATTTCACTCCATTTTTCTCTAAGGCCTACATATTTTTGTGCATTCATGGTGTGGATAGTTTGGTTATCATGATGGATCTGGTTCAGATCAACAATGGCAGACCAAGTGTTTGAACAAGCTTGAGCAAAGCCATGGCATGGTGAGGAGCTATGGAGGAGAAATGAGAGGAAGAAAATGACTAAGTGCTGGATTTAAATTTTCAAAAAAATTACATGGAGGGGTTGGGAGAATTTTTGTGTCCCTGACATCCCTCACCTCAGGGATGTGAGGGACATCAATTTCCATGGTGGTCAAGAGGATGACACATGTCCTTGATCCGATGACAGGGGATTTGTTTGAAAACGCACCTGGGGGCTGAAAGTCAGTCACGTGGGTGACCAAAAGACTCCCCATAAGGGCTGGGTGAATTTTTCCTTCTTTGGTGTCCCTCACCTCAAAGGTACGTGAGGAACATCAAATTCCACGGTGGTCTTGGAGCTAATACATGTCCTCTATCCGACGGCGGGGATTTACTTGAAAAATGCTCCGGGAGCTGAAAAATGGTCACGTGGGTGATCAACAGACTCCCCATAGGGTCTGAGAACATTTTCTCATGTTTTGTATCACTCACCTCAAAGGGAAGTGAGGGACATAAAATTTCATGGTGGTCATGGAGCTGACACGTGTTCTTAATTCGACGGTAGGGGATTTGATTGAAAAATACACTTAGGGACTAAAATTCAGTCACATGGGTGACCAAAAGACTCTTGATAGGGGTGGGGCACATTTTTCAAGGGCTAATGTACATAACCTCGGGATTTTAGGGACATAAAATCCTGCAAAGCTCCTAGTGCTAACACGTGTCCTCTCGATAATTAACCAACTCCTAGACTTTCTTTCAAGAGGGTGACTTGGAATGATGATAACCTCGAGCTTCCGGTGGGATTTATTGGTGAAATGTTTATGATCTTGACTGGAAATGTAATTTTGAATCCAATTGTGGAGGTCTCATGTCTTTATTAATCCATTTGATCCTGAAAAGTTAGAATTATGATCTCTGCGAATCCACTTATGCCTAATAAAATATGTTTGAAAATCCTATGTGCCAAGGTGTTGTGAAAAATATGATTTCACCATCATGTAGGTCTTATAATATTATTTCCGAAGATGTTTTTTTAACTTCTAAATCCATTCAAAGCTCCCAAAATCACCTTCGAGGCTCAGAATTGTTTTAGGCATGTGTCTTGTCTAGGCTTGTGAACCCTATTTTTACTCTCGATCTGCTCCAAGTCGTAAGAATTACACCAAACCTTACAATATCATTTCCATGATGTTCTAATGTCTTCAATTCATCTTCATGTTGAATTAGGATCTTCTGTTCCACTCCAAGAGGGTTGATCTAGTCCGGGAAGGCAAGCAATAGCCCTTCCTAATACCGCCAAAAGATAACATCTTTTGATGGAATCCTAAAATCACCTAATGTGGGTTGATTTGACTATCATAAATCACTGAGGGAATGAATTAAAATTGATTGGGAGATTACTTGGACTAACTAGATAGAATTGAGGTGTTGGGGAATGATAAGACATGAAAATTTTGGCACAGAGTATAGTTATCATGCTCGAAATTTTCAATTTCCTTATTGCACATTTGCATGAAAAAATATCCTAATTTGAATATATCATGTGGTTCATGGGGTGTTTTAACAGGGAGTTCATGGACTCCCTACTTGTAATGCTCTAGGTCATAGCCCTTACAGGCACAATGGTAAAGGTAATTATAGACAATGGATTTGTTGGAGAAGAAGTCAAAACCACAAATGTGTGCTTTTGTGAGGGAAATCTTCAAAATGAGTGGAAAGGTGATCAAATCCACCATACACCAGGATAGGTTTGAGGAAAGAAGGGCTAAATGATATGGTGTCCCCTACGTTATATTAGTACATAGGGGCCTTATCAAGGTAGTCAAGGTTGTTAGGAGAAGGAAGATAATTAAGAGCGAGAATTTGATACTCCCTCAAGGTAACACGTTACATCACGTCATCAAAAAATCCATCATGGGGTAACTTGGATGTAGGCACAGAAGAACTAGTGGATGCTTCGGAAGAAGGGTTTGATTTAGGGACAAGCACGTCATTTGGTCAATAGGTCATATGACATGCCTTGAAAGGAGGGGAATCAGCAGGGAGGGTGTGAATCTTCCCTTCATATTCATACTTAATGTAGTGGTGAAGGGTAGATGGGATGTAGTGCATGACATGAATCTAAGGGTTTTGAACAAAAATTATACTTTGAAATTCCCCTTCTATGATGTAGAAGACCTCATGAAGAATTTTATGGCCAACACAAATGGGAAGGATAATTATTCCCAATGTAGGGGAAATAACATCATTAAATTCATGAAGGATGATAGGGGATTCAATGACAATGGTGTCAGGGAGTTTGACCGATTGAAGGTGTGAGAAGAAATATACTAGCACCATTGTTGATCATAGTTTGCGAGATGATTTTTTCATTGATGGGAACTGTGATTAAGAGAGAGAGATCATGTTCATCGGGAAAAATTCAAGGGTCTCATAATCCTCGAAGGATATTGCGGTAGACATTGTGAGAGCATCAACTAGAGCTGCAAGGGGTTGAGGATCATCAAATGAAATAGGGATGTGATGTTAGGCCTCAATAAGACCTTAATTTTTGTTGGGAGAGATTTGGATGAACTCATAGAGTGAAATATTAACATGAGCTTGGTGTAACTATTTTACAATGATCTATTCGATGAAGTGGGATTAGGAGCAGCTACGATAGACACCTTAGCCTTAGAGGAAGAAGAAAGAGGTAATGGCATAGGATGGTCGATGGGTATATGTGGAGGAGTAGTGATGACAACCTTGGGTTTAGATGAAGTGGATGGTTGGTCCTCGTAAGGGTGAGATCTAGTAGCAATATGGATAGTTTCTATGTAAAGAGGGGGCTTTTCTTTCATAGAAAAGATGGATTAGTAGAAAAAGTGGACTTAGAAGTAGTATATTTGAAGGGAAGTTTGGATTTGGATGAATATGGGTCGGGGACAGAAGCGTGTCCTCCTCAATAAGGAGGTCATCCTCATTTATAAGGTTATCTATGAGGTTACAAAGGGCCTTAGAATGCTCGGTTGTGTGGCCAGGCACATGATGATAGGTACAGATAACATTAGGATCAAACCAAGTGGGATTTGTCTGCACAAGTCAAATGGTTTGATGGGAGGAATAGTAACCACAAATGCATGTAGAAAATGTTGGAATACCTTAGTATAAGATTCAACAGATGGTTTAAAGTTTGATGTCTTAGAAGAACTGGATGGGTTTGGTTTAGAGGAAGTGGATACGAGGTTTGCAGGGGTCTTTTCTTTCAGATTTTTAGTATTAAATTTTATGTGAAAGGGATGATGGTTGTTGATTTAGGTGAATCCACTTTAGATGATGATTGTATATAAGTGGTGGTATATGATTTGGGTGCTTTGAGGGCTGAGTTTTATCATTTCATGGTTTGGGTGTCTTAGATTCGATTTGGGGATTTTTAATGGTTTAGAAGAATTAATGGAATTTAGAGGGGCATTGGAAGACTTTGGTTTGGATTTTTTGTTTAATTTTGATGTCCTAGATTAAGGTGTCATTCCTAGGAGATATAGGGGTGGTCCTAAGATAGATGATGTGGTATTAGTTGGTCTAATCTAAGCGGGAGGAATTTCTATCTTCTTAAGAGGGCGTGAGAGGTCATTTTGACAAAATATACCAAGGGTCTTGGATTTTTATTTTGAAGGATAACCCTTGGGAGGAATGAAAATTATTTCAATTGGAGAGTTTAAAGATTGGGTTGTTAGTGGTGATTTTGGTGGTGGGATTAGATTTTATTTAATGACGTCTAAAGAAGAAGTGGATTGAGTTGATGTGAATGTGTCTAATTTTTTTGGATGAGATAGAGGCATCATTTAAACTTATGGAAAGTTGGAGTGATTTTAAATACTCTTCAAATGATGAAAATGATGTAAAGGAAGGAGGTGGTGTTGATGTGATGAGTTAGGGTATAAGTGTAGGAAGGGGAATTGTAATTATTTCTAAGGATGGTATAATAGGTAAGGCTGGAATAGAGGTGGTTGAATTGGTAGGTATGATTAGTCTGAAATAAACGAAGGAAAGGAAGATGTAGAAGGTGGTGGGGATGTTGATTTAATGGGAAAATATATGGATGTAGGAGAAGATGATGAAGTAGGGTCATTGTCTAAATGATCATCCAAGGAGAGTGCAGAAGTAAGAAAAGGTGCAAGATTAGATATAGAGAAGGAGTGGATGTTGGTGAAGTATTCACAATGGTTGGATTAGGATCAGTGGGAGTTGTAGAAGTAGATAGGGAATCAGGTATGGAGATGGGTGGTAAGATGGGAGGAGTGGTTTTCGATATATTAGATGTTGGTGTAATGGGCTCAATGATGGAAGCGGATGAAGTTGATGAAGTGGTCAAGGAGGAGGATGTAGGAAATGACTCATGGTGGTAATAGTGTGGGATTTAGGTGTTTGGGATGAGGAATGACATGGTTGGCTAGTGGGAGGGTGGTTAGGAAAAGGTTGTTTAAAGACATTTAGTGGCCGGTTACAAGGTCATCGGGATTACTAACTTGGAGGTCCCCTTGATTGATGAGTCATTGTATAAGGTCCTTGAAGGTACACCACTTCTCAATGTCATTCCCATAGAGTCGATGACGTTTGCATTAAGCATCCTCGTGATACCAGGAAGGATTTTCCCATAATTCATCTAAGGGCCAAATAAGAGGTAATTAGATAAGATTGGAAGCCATGAGTTTATCAAATAGGTAACTATAAGATTCCCCCTAAGGGGTATAGTTGGGTAGGGAAAGTATCTCTTTGCGAGGGCTCGGCTTGGGAGGAAGGAGAAGGAGAATATTTGACAACAATATCATTTTTACATTCTTTGATTTATCTTGATGGGAAGGGAAAGAGGAATATTTGTGAATTTTGGTGTGGTTTTTTTGGATCTAAGTTTTAAATGGCCCTATTCAATCTTTGTGGAGTTCTAATTTCCGAGCCATGGTGAAGGCTTCCTCAAAGCTTTAAAAGGACTAAATTTGAAGAGTAGAGGAAATGTGTTTAGCACAAGATCGAGAAAAGAGATCAATGAGCTCAGTTTGAGGAAGGGAAAAGGATATTTGGTTGGTAATGCCATGCTTATAGTGAAAAAATATTAAATGTACTCATCTTCAAATTATCTAATGGCGTATAAATCAGTAATGGTGATTTTACAAGTGATATTGATGGAGAAGTGCTCGAGGAAGAGTTGGGAAAGTTGTGTGAAGGAGAATAAAGAATGCTTAGGGATACCATTATACCAGTCCAATGTAGAGCTAGATAATGACATGGGAAATGTTTTAAGCATGAGGTCCTAGTCATGGGCTATGAGATAGCAAGCATGCTAGAAATCACGAATGTTTGTTGAGGATCCTCCTTACTATTGAATTTAGAGAACTTAGGGAGTTCCTAATGAAGAGGGTGAGGTTTGATTAGGATAGAAGGATGAATGGGCGTAACACAAAAAATTTCTTATATGAATGAGCTTTAGGGACCCAAGATATAATCCTCCATATCAATATATCTACTCATCAATGTTGTAAGGGTCACTAGAACGAGGTAGAGAATATGTCTAAGGGTGGCGTAGTTGGATGTAAGAAGTGGATGGGATGGATTGAGGTTGAGATTATAGAGGATAAATAAGAGCTTGAGGAAGCAAGTTGATAGGGAAGAGAGTAAGTGATAGACTAAGATTTGATGGGTTGAGAGATGGGTTGTTGAAAGGGAATACAAGTAGAAGGATAAGTTTGTATGATGAGAGGATTAGCTTGGGAATGGGCATTATGGGGAGGTTGAGATGTTTGGATTGGATGATGATAAGATATATGCTGAAAAGTGGTGTGGGGATGGGGTTGATATGTATGAGTGGAACCTGAATAGAGTGGTTGTGAAGAGACCACATTAGCATGAATTTGAGATATGGGTATGGAGACCGAATATTGAGGAGGATACTTGAACGAAAAGGAAAAGGAAACAAACTAAAGAGGGGGTTGAGTGAGAGTATCAATAACCAAAATGGATGATAATGTGATGGGTATAAAGGAGGGAATATTAGTGTTAATATGAGATAGACCGGTTGGGATGGGGACCACCAACTGAGTAGATTGATGTATGGATGAATCAAGGGATATGTGTTCACGTTGGGCTATGGATAATTCATTCATCACTTGAGGGAAGAAGATAAGTTGAGATGTGAGGACCTATGTAGACTCAGGGTAGCCATATATTTGTTAAAGGGGAGACCCATCAAGGGGAAATTGGATAGATCTATAGATGAGATAATCATGGAGTGCAATAGGATTTGCATCAAGGAGTTCCTGGAACTCCATACATCCGCAAGAGATGAGAGGGGGTCAAAATGCCTCAACAGAGTTGGATAATGAGGGTGTGGCTGGTCGAGAAGGGATGGAATGGTGAAAAAGGAAGGGGTTGGTATCATCCTAAGTTATAACCAAGTGTGGTTCAGTAGATGAGATAGTAATGGGTTGAGTAGTTATAGAGGAAGAGATGAAAAGGGTTATTTATGTCTATGCGAGAGAGGATGTAGAGATACGAATGTTGGATGAAGATGCTTCTTCCATTTTATTTTTCTATAACCAAGTAATAAAGTGCTTGAAACAAGAAAGAAAAACCCTATTTCGATTAGTTACTATGATATACAACACACACAACATGGTTTATTTTATCGGATTACTTAAAGAAAATGCGAAAAAGAAAGAAAAAGGCTTACTTAAATAAAAACAAGATATGCAATGCAATGAAATTAAGAAAGAATAAAATAAAGATGAGGAATACTTGGTATTCAATTTTCCTATTTATCTAGATTTAGAGGAAAATAGGCATGTAAAAATGAAAATCCAAGGTAGTTCCGATCCAACGGGAGAAAGAAAAAGTAAAATCATACCTACATTGTTAGTAAAAGGAGATACAAAAAAATATGAAATTAAAGGAATGAAAATAAAGAGACCTCACCAAAGGAAGGGGGTCCCACCAGGTGTGCCAGAATGTTTGACAAGAATTTTTGCTACCTATTTTAGATTAGTGAAAAACAAATGAGAAATCAAGAAACCTCAAAATATGGGAGGGTTTAGGGAACCTCTTGATGTAGATAAGATGATATGGTATGGGTGTACAATGAATATTCCTCCTCACAACGAAGGACTAAACATGAAAGGGGATTAGTAAGAGATATGGTGGGTCACCCAAAAAGAGTCAGCCATAAGAAGTGGAATCTCCCTCGAGAGGATGTCAACCCACTAAGTGATAAAAAAGAGAGATAATATAATAACAGTAAAGGAAATGTTGATAATGGAACCTAAACAAGATATATTATAAGATAAAATAACTAATACGATGATTAAATATGAAAAGGATAGGAAATGGGGACAAACCACATGGGGTCGTCAGCGACCTAAGATAAGAAAAATGATTCGATAGTGATCCGAGAGCAGAAACGAGAACTATGCAAGAGTATGCATAACAAAGACCTGAAATGTGTATTGATAATATGTAATAGAAAATGAGATGTAAATAGAGTGTAAAATATGTCACAAGGATGAACTAGATGTAAATTAGATCAGATGGGATTACATGTTGTGTGGATAAGAGAGGTATAGAATAAGGTTGGTAGAATGCGAGGCTAGGGGTTGGTGACGACCATACAAGAAGTGAGGTAAAAACAAGGATACATGATAATTTGTTGGATCTAGGGATGATTGAATCTAACTAGGGGTTAAAGAAAATCTCAAAAAAACCTATAAGTACCTACAAAACAACACAAGCACATGCACAAACCAAAGCTCACCAATATCCTTCAACTCCAAGATCTCAATGCAAAAAGGGAGAAACCAAAATATCTTGACTAAACAAAATGGATTCACAAATAACTCAGAAGGCACAACATTCACAAAAGTACAAAAAGTATCAATATTTTCCAACCCCTTGAGAATGGGGATAGGGGTTCTTAAAAACAAAGGGCATGGTCGAAGGCAACCCGGGTTATTCATTGGTGACTGGGATGAGCATACTCCAATTTGAATGTTACAATTACAAATGAGGAAGAGAATAGGTTTTCATATGGTTGGTGGGATATTTTTAGGTATGTGTGTGTGTAAGAGTGTTAAATGGGTGTAAGGGAGTGGAAAGAATCTTAGGAAGGGATAAGATGATTGGGGGAATCCTAGGGAGGAATAAATGAAGGGTAGTAATGGAGAGGGGTTGGAATCCCATGGGGGATGATTAAATGAGGTCCATTATGGTATATTTAGGATAATTAAAATGGTTTAGGATTTATTTAGGATTCATTTGAATTAAAAGGGGAATATGTTAATTAAGTTAGATAAGGAAGGATAGTGATAAAATAGAATGGGGAAACAATAATAATTTAGTAAGAAATACTATGATTTAAAAATAATAAGGAAATGAGCACATTAAGAAAGGGTGGAAATCGAATGCGGGGTGAAGGCACGGGGAGGTGTCAAAAATAGGTGTCTACACTTGGTAGCATACAAGGTAGAAATAAAGACAAAGTAGTCATGACCTAGTTTGGAAAGCATTCAAAGAACAAGTTTTTCATCCTTTGTTTCTATTCCAAATTCTTTTAACTACAATCATAAGGACTTGAGCTTGGTAAAAAAATCTTCCAAGGTTTCAAATTTGTTAGGACTTAAGTTGATAAGTTCTATTTTGAGCTCATGACTCCTCATAGTGTCAAATTTTCCAAACAAGGATTCTAAGGTTTTCCACATCTCGTTGGGAGATTCTTTTGAATCTATGTGAAAGAGGAGTTTAGGAGACACTGAAAGACACAAAATACCAAATTCTTCATCATGCTTGAATCTTTTTAAAATAGGATTTAACTCTATCTCTCTCGCAGCTACACTAGGCTTAGGTTCTAACCCCATTATGATCTGGTACAACCCTTTAGTCCTGATTGCAATGGTCATTTTTTATTTACATTCATAATAGTTAAAATGTGTAAGAGGGTTAATAGTACTTAGATCCATGACTCCAAACAGATAAGTTGTAGTATTTATTGCTGAAAAAAGAAATGTGCAGAAAGAAAGAAGTTCCAAACAAGAGAGGAAACACACTATAAACCCCTAGAAACTATATCAAGAAGCCCCCACAATTTGGAACTTTATAACTTAGTGCATTTTACAAAATACATAGGTCCAATGCTTTGGGAAATTAAAAAAAATATTTAAATTTTGCAAAAATGGTACTCAATATCAAGCTACTAATCAAAAGTTTTACAATAACTATTTCCTATAAATAAGCCCTATTTAAATGAATTTGCACTAAACATGAAATGCACTTTTTCACTAAAAATGTAGTTTTAGAAAAAGGATATAGAACCCAAGATTACGAACATGAAATGACTATATATAGGCTACAACACATTTGGTCAACAAGATCTTCATTGCAGCCCTTAAATTTGTTGCATATTTGAGTGTAGAAAATAGCACTACCACGAGACCTAGAAAAAAATGACTCAAGATGGATCTTCAATACATGTGTGGGTTATTGTAAAAAAATTACAGTCTAAAAATGCCTCTAGATCAGGAAAAACACCCTTTGCAAGTCTGAACAAGCATGCAAAGCACTACCATAGGTGAAAATGCCCTTCATAGGTCTAAAATCACCTAGATCTAGATAAATCTTCTAGGGATCCTGCAATAATGATTTAGGGCCCGCAAAAAACAATCTCTAGAAGCTGTGTATACACTATGTATGTGTGTAAACCTCATAAGCGTGAAAATAGTATATATACCCAGAAATAAGGAAAAACTAGCACCAAATAACACCTAAATACTTGCAAATATTGATCTCAAATGAAAATAAATTTACAGAATAATGACCAAAAATCTCAATACCATCTCAGCTCTAATACCATATCGGAAAAGTGCAATAGATCTATTGGTTTGAAGAATACACATGTGAATGATGTGAGATGTTAATTTTTCCAAGATAAAACATTGCAAGCATACAAGAGAGATAATGTCAATAACATAAAAATAGCTTTAACTCAATACAATAAAATATAATGATGCAAGATATTTACATATAGGAGGTGAATGTGTAACATCCTCCTAGAATCATAGAAATCTCCACCTAGAATAGTGGTAACCAATAACTATATTGGTGTAGTCAAGTGTACACCTAAGCAAGCATATCCCATAAGTGTAGGGAAACTCCAACCGAGGTGGAATATCCCTGAGTAGAATAATACAAATAAAGAAAGGGAAATAAATCCTACACTAATAGAAACCTTGTGAAGATGAAAAAAGGAAGTGAGATAACTTAAGAATGGATCCTTTTTGCAACCTTTTGCACTCAAAACCAAAACTTTCTATTTCAGCCACCTTTGGGATCCAAGAGTCATTATTTTAGGAAAGGTTTCTTTTTTGCCTCTAAATCAATTTTTTTGGAATTATCACCATGCTTGTATCACTCTCATAGATGTTTCATGACCATTTTTAAGAACTTTATATTTTTAGAATGTTGTTTTTTTCTTTTTGATTTTTCTCTTTTTCACTTTTTTGAGCTAAATTCCCTGGTTTTCCATTTTAATGATTTTCTAAGTCTTTGGTTTGGAGGATTTTGCAATTTTGGGAAATTTTATATTTATATTATGGACTAGAGGCACTTACTATTTTTAGAATTTGGTCATCCACACCTTGGTTTGATGGAAAATCAGCTTCTTTGTAGTGGGTTTTGCTTCTGGATGTTGTGTTCAAATTTATGGCACATTCTCGCATTCATGGAAAGGCGAGGAAGAAGAAACTAGAGAATATTTTTGAGGTTTTATTCCATTCATGATCAGAGTAACCTCTATTTTTTCTATATTTTTCTTCTTGAAATCTCTTGGGAGGAAGGAAAATGGTGAAAGTTTCAATAGTACCCAATTACTTGTTTGTGAGATACGATGCTTCCATGGTTTTTGGCTATGGAATTATTCTTGTGAAAAAAAAGAATGGTAGTAGCTATAAAAATAAATCCTTTAGTGTTGTTATGGGAATGGACATGTAGTAATGATGGAGGAATGAATAAACAGTGAGGTTCAATCACCTACTACAAGTTCTCTACAAATTTCTTCTGGCATTGAGTTCACTTACAAGCATGGAGAAGCATTCTTTTACAAAAATGGATTTTAAAAATAATTCTGTCTTGGGCCCAATTTTGTGTCCCAGGTGTCCCAATGGATTGGAAAATATGGTGTAAAAAAGCTACCTCACCCGAGCATGACAAGTGGAATCTCAGGATTGGTCGGTGAGGGAGAGAGAAAAATCACTTTAAAACACCCTGGGGCTAAAATTGGGTCTTATGGATGATCAAAGAAGGGACTAGGCTTGGGTTCATTTTTTTCCCAATGGTCCCAAGGGGATGGGACATTTGGTGTAAGAAAATGTGACCTCACTGGGCTTGACAAGTGGCATGCAAGAATTTGACGAGGGAGAGTGCTTATGATTGGTGTAAGGGGATAAACTAACTGTTTAAGCTCAAATGGGGTCATATGATAGTTCGGGAGGATATCTAGGGGTTAGGTGAATGTTTGTGTCCCTTGTGTCCCAAGGGTATCGGACATTTGGGACAAGTAATTGTGCTCGGCCTCGAGTGACATGTGTCCACCTAGAAAAATGATTATGTCCCAAAGCATAGCTTGGAGAGAAACTTATCGACAACATAACTTGAGCATCCAAAGGTATTTTTTAGAACTTATTTATATGAAATTGTTAGGAAATCATGGTAGTATTTACATGATTTATTATTATGAGTCGTATTTAATTAATATTTTAATGTGAACCTATAAATGTTAGTTAATTATAATATACTATTTTGTGAGTAATCTTGTTGTGAGTTACAACAATATTACGTAGATAGGTATTTGTTAGATTGTGATATTTAGGGAGATTTATTGGTTAGGTAAATATCCTTAATCATCGGAAATACTTTTCCTATATATATGTATTCTTGTCTAAAGAAATATAGATTGACAAATTATTATTTTACCCAAACCCTTAACCAAATTTAATTTTGGTATCGGAGCGGAGTTGCTAGTTTCATATCAATTAAAGTTATTTGTGTGTCATTCGTCCTCATGCATTGCTAACACATGTTTTATATGTTATTATGTTGCATTCTTGTCACTTGAGAACCATGTGCATCACATCACCAAGAATTACTATTCACTCAGTGACTCACATCCTCATAGCTACGAAGAAATGATAAACTTGCATGCATGAATATGCATTGTCTCCATTGTATGTGTCTAATATTGTCCACTTGGTTGCTATTTGGTAAATCACTATAGTGTGTGGAGGAGGAAGATTGAACATCACATAAGCAGTTTCATTTCCATAGCTTTGGACTTGCAGACCTAGCTCAACCTGATTAAACAACAAGTTCTAAACCGCCACACCTGCATCTTAGCATAGAAATCCATAGGCTTAATGTAAAAGGTTTCTTGTGACAAGGCATAGGAATTATCATGATTTGGATGCACTAGTTTGAAGTTATATGTTCCAAATTCTTTGGATGGTAGTTCAGTTTGATGTTTAATCGACTCTCCAAACTCTCAATTCAACTCGGGCATTTTTTTGCAAGTTCTGTGCCCATATAATGATAGGTTGCAAGCAATCAGTTTGATTCATGGATTAAGAAACACATTAATCAGTGCAATCGGTAGGTAATATTTGTATATTTGATGACACCGTTGCACGGTGATACCTCCAATGATGTGGTCTTGGTATGATCCACTAGTAAGCAATATGATATTTTACTGATAGTTGAGTGTGGAAGCCTTTCATTCTACACTAAGAAAAGAAGAAAACAATTCAATTGACCAACAATAGAGGGTGTTTTTATTTAAACCAAGGTCGGACTGTCTTTAGTCATATTTTCCAGTTTAAATGTTTGCAAATGTACATTGGTCGATTGGTGTGACATAAATTTTGTTTACTCATCAATCTTTGTAGAGGGTCGATAGGTCAAATCTATCAATTAGAAAAATAGTGGGCGTATATAAATTATTCGAGATTAGTGGTGATATTTTCCCTTGATAGAAAGGAAAAGTAAGTAAATATTACTTCTCTTAATATTGTTATAGTATTCATTTTAGAGAAAGTATTCCAAAAATGTTTGTATAAAAACGTGTTGTTTGTAAAAGTCAAAAGTGTCAAAAGATGTAAAAATAAAAATATAAAAATTGCTTAATGGATGCGGTTTCGGTGTAACCTAATATTCTCTTTGTAATTATTCTTGATGATTAAATCCGTTTTAGCTAGTAGCGTGAAACCGGAGGTTGGAGGCAATGGAGGATGGAGGGTGATCAGTGTCTCTCGTTAGTCACCAATGACAGTCACGTATAGACTTTGGTGGCATATTTTTTATAATATTTTTAGTTGTTTTCTTTGAGTGGTGTGTGTAGAAATAAAACTTGGTTTTCATTCCATGTTAAAGATTGAAATGAGGAGGATGTTAATTTTGGATGTTGAGAATAGTTGTATATGAGGGCAGCTGAACTAGAGTGATCCTCGACTATGGATATTCTTCAATTTTCATACTTCTAACATCAATCGGCCGGTGAAATAAAGTGTTCACTTTGGAAGTGAAAGAAGTAAGCTGTTGAATTTGCATATGTAGGTGAATTGGTGGAAGTGTGATCATCGTGATGTGATTCATTTTTCTGAAGTGGATTGGTCATCTGCGCAGCAAGATACAAGACAAAAGTATGTAGACCTAAAATAATACGAGAGGCATATGATTATGTTTCCAATTTTTTAGATGTGCTTCTTTCCATGTAAATACTAAGGGGGGAATGTTAGGAAATCATGGTAGTATTTACATGAGTTATTATTATGAGTCATATTTAATTAATATTGTAATGTGAACCTATAAATGTTAGTTAATTAGAATATACTATTTTGTGAGTAATATTGTTGTGAGTTACAACAATATTACATATATAGGTATTTGTTAGATTGTGATATTTAGGGAGATTTATTGGTTAGGTAAATATTTTTAATCATTGGAAATACTTTTCCTATATGTATGTATGTATGTATTCTTCTCTAAAGAAATATAGATCGACAAATTATTATTTTGGGAAAACTCTAAATCAAATTTATAGATATTGACCTGAAAAAACAACTGGAGAAGGATGGGATGGGTATCATGCCTTGATTATTTCTGCAACCCCTAAAATTTATATATTTTCTTAGGATCATAGGTTGTTCCTAATAAAAATAGTATGTACATAGAATTTATTATGTCTTGTGAAAAACCTAAAACCACCATTGATTATATCTCTAAAATACCTTTCTAAAAGTGTCTTGTTTGACCTCCATCTCCTTACGGAGCTGCCAAAATCACTTCCTAAAGCTCGGGGTTGTTTTTACTTCAATCTCCTTCACCCTCCAAGAATCAATTCTGTTGAACTTGTCGCAAAACCACTAAAAATTTAAAAAAATCCAAAAGTAGTTACACAATGTTCATAGATACTTAATACTTATCCCTAATGAGTTTGGTCTTACAACTCCACTTCAAGGGGTGTGAGCCATGTCTTAGAAATGCTAAGAATATCCATTCCTAAGTCTTTTAAAAGTCTTCCTTGAAAATATATCATCTCGAGAAGTGCTTGAATGATCCTTTTTTCCTAAATCACCTATGAATAAGGTTAACACAACATAAATGACTACTTGGAATGGTTAGATAGGAATGACATAGGGAATGGAATAACTTAGGAGAGGGATCTCAATCAATAAATTTGACATTGGGGTTCATTGTCATGCTTGAAAACATAAAATTTATAAGTTACACATTTGCATGACAACAATTTTTTCCACCTCTATTCACTTGTCTCCTCATCCCACTTGTAATTTTTTCATTCGTCCATCCTTTAAGATCATTATCCATCCATGCCCTCCATCTAGACCATCCATTGTTGTATCATCTCACCCTCCTCATAGTTATACTACTTCCCATTGGCTTCCTAAGTCAAAGCATCTATGCTTTCTATCACTACATATCCCATCATTGACACCATTTCATCTTACATGATCTTACACTCATGTTTCTACCACCTCACATGATTCATCCATCCCTTGTAGGCCTCTCCATCCGTGGTATGTGATTTTCATATGATCACCTCATTACCTAATGATGCACTCATGTTCTCAAGGTTCTTACATGACTATTGAGGGATCTATTATAAAATGAATATCCACTCACTCACTCTTCATGCTTTGTGCTTCATGCTCTATCTTTCTAGCATACACTCTCAAACCATTTGCTCATGACACACTCTTGTTATATGTTTCATTCTTAATTGTTGAGGGGTCATATATAAATGAACCTCATTTTCCTACACATACATTTAGGGTATCTCTCTTATTCCCACCCCCTCTTCATCATACTTACACACTCTTACAAAAATAATCTTACATATTCTCACCGTATCATTATTCTAATCTCTTCTACTATCTACATCATGTTACCATTTCCACTACTTCATCATATTACATCATATACATACATCCTTATCATGATATCACTATACTACTCATTCACATACAAATCATCTTTGCTTCACTACTTACCTATCATTTTCACATCATCATATGTTTCAAATATTCAACAATCAATATAATCATATAATATCTAGAAAATAACAAGTACAATTAGAAAACATCACATCATATACAAATTCATGTACACAATACATATGAGATCCATATATATATATATATATATATATATATATATATATATATATATATCGTTAAAAATCATGATTACAAAAATACAATAGCTAGGAGGTAAGCCCCATGCATGAATACATCCATATACATCATACATCATCCTTATTATTGTTATATATAAGTGTGAGAGCTCTTGAACTAGATGTTTAACCACTAAATATATGTTTTCAGTCGTGGACTCTATATCTCCCCACCTATATCTATAATATAGCCACCTTGGACAAATTCTCTTCTAACTAACCATGTAGCTCCACATATCTCTTGAATATATCTTGAGGTAGGGCTCCTTCTCCTATGACCTCTTAAGCTCATTCAAGTATCCACACAAGCATCATCATGCTCACTCAATAGTACAAGTACACATGGCTATCATTACAACCACTAGCACAAATAAATTTCTTGCCCACAATAGCACCCACTCACTCTATCATCCTTCCTCCCATGATCAAATCTAGAGGCACATTCCATGTCAACATGTGTATTGATGAATCAATGATCAATGAATAATAAACATCACCTATAACTATATAACCATACACTAGTTATTACACACCTCAAAAATAGCTACCAACTAAGCAACAAGTGACAACTAAAAATAGTAATGACTACCACTTACGTTTTACACGTGTAACTACTACAACATCTTCATTAGGGTAAAGTGCATGTCCCTATGCTCCTCCTATTGGAAGCACACCCACAAAATATAATATAACCGAAGTAATAATAATACTCATCGGTGTGTTGCCCACCAATCATTATAGGCTTAGATACACTGTGCATCATCAACTGTATTGACCCTATGGTCACATCTTACTCATCTAGAACAAGAGGTGCTAACGGTTCTCTTATGGGGCTTGGCCTCACTCCTGGCCTCCTCAACACTCTTATAGATCTCACACATACATATGGCTCGGGGAACATCCTCGGCCATGAAAAATTGTCTTGATGCACACTCCACCTCGAAAAACAACTCAGTCACTCCTAGAAACCGGTCCTTTAACCATATGGTGCATCTAATGCACCACAGCTCTACCCCATCCTATACCCAACCCTCGTAGTTTTTGTATGACCTCCATATGATGGCCCGGGACGCATCCAAGCTAGCATATACTTGTAAGTGGTCATATCCATCCACATACTATGGATGCCTACCCACACGAGTGCAAATACACTGGGCCTCACCTAAACATTATGTGGCCCACTAAGTGGCCTCAATATCAAAATTTTCCCATATTCCCATACATATAAAAATTCATGGTTTCTAGGCCACCCCCATGGTCCTCCTGTGTGAATCTATATAAATATATGTATAAATGGTCTAACACACATTGCACCCATGCAAATATCATCCCATGCTCCTCTATGCGATAAAAATATCATGCATCTTATATAATATACCCACTCTGCCACCCTCTATTGCCACCGATGAAGCTATAACCACTGCGATAAACTTCCACAACCATGGAACACCTGATCTAAATATAGCATCTAGACTAATATGGGTCTCTATCTGTACCCATGTCCTAGTAAAATATCATCTCACTACTCACATCTACCTTTTAGAATCCATTATGGTCATCACTTTTACTCACTCTCTAACAATCAACATTTGCAATATCTAATATACATCCTCTAGGGTCACTATCATCTCCCCAGTAGGCAACCAAAAAGTACATGTATCAACACACCACATCTCGAACAATGCAGTCACCATATGCATATTATGAGGATCCTCCCCTAATCTCGTTATGTGTCATAGGCTGGTATGGGCTAGTATGTCCCACTCATCATCCAATAATCCCAATGTCAATAATGTACTCAAATGCTTCTCCCGTGGAACTCTCTTAAGTTTATATCTCTTTGTACGGTCTGCAAAACCAACAAAACTCAAACATTAACACATCATACATATTAAAAAACAATTAATCATAGTAAAAACACTAATCACAATACCAAATCCCTCTCCTAGGTTGTCAGTGCCTAGGATCCGATTCTGGGCCCTTAGAAATAGGTCACCGGTGCCTAGAAGCTGGATTTTGGTGTCCCAAAATATGTCAATACCTAGCCTCTCCCTCCCATGTATGAAAAACACAAAAACAAAAGCTCACATTTTACAAAATTGATAAAAACAAGCACATTTAACTAAACTTTCTAAAAATAATCATACTCACGATGTCCTCGGTCATCAGCAAATCCATGGCCACCGCTACTCTCTCTTGAACCTAGTTAAACTCACTTTGCTCTAACATACAGAATCCTCACAATCTCAGAGCTCCAATTATCATTCAATCACACTACAAATGAAATTACTATTCATTTTTCACCATTACTATATAAAGAAATTTTCAATTTTCCATTTACTATAGTTACCATTTGCACTCATATTTTTAACTAATATACAACATATAGTTTCATGCATATCTTGAGCCTCATTACTTTATTTTCTTCCCCATTTGTGTCATTCATTTTATAATTTCTCCTAGCACTATATTGTACACATTTTCCAATGTTATCTCCACATTT
Source organism: Taxus wallichiana var. yunnanensis (assembly GCA_018340775.1). Lineage (NCBI taxonomy): Eukaryota > Viridiplantae > Streptophyta > Pinopsida > Cupressales > Taxaceae > Taxus > Taxus wallichiana. The sequence continues at coordinate 40,467,027 of CM031239.1, read as the reverse complement.
GGCACATACAATAATCATCATACACGTCTTATTACTATCTTTTCTATACTATTTTTTATTCACTATTACACACATTTACTACATTGCTTTTGGTTGAATGCTTTTTCTCCACCCCTCACCCTTTCACCAAAATTATGGGCATACAACCAGGATCACCTTACAATCCCTCTCTGGTTTCAATGTAATCAATCAATATTCCTAAGACATCATTATCATGATTTTTATTTGGTCCGATTCAAGAAAAGGTACAAATAATCTCATTTAACATTTTATCTTTGTTGTAATTCTATCCCCCTTAATGACATAATCTGAGGGGGAAAGGAAAATTCTCTCCATAAGTAATCTATTAGACATGTTTTACTACAAATCTATCTTCTATCACTTGAATCAAATCAATCAATCAATACAACAAGCATATATTACTATTCCTCCTAGATGAACTAACATGGGAGCTATGCTACTTTACTATCTCTCCCAGATGACCTAGCTTGGGAGTTGCATTACATCATTATCACTTCCAAATGACCTAACTTGGAAGCTATTCAATACAGAACAATACGAGAACTAAATCGGAACTAAATTTGGTCTTTATCCATTTGTAGCGGTTGGACCTTTTGGGGATGTAGTCATAGATGGAGAGAAAAACTAGACCTCTCTCCCTAACACTCTTCTTCTGGTGGCAAGATGCCCAAATCCTTCTATTTTTCAAATGTACAAAATTAGGTTGGGAACTAATCACTCCCTACCCCTTCAATCTCCATTGGAAACAATCAAAATATCCAAATTCTACAAGTCATCTCAAAATTTCTCCAAGTTCTCCTCATGATAGTTCGTTATCTTCATTTATGCCACATGGGTTGACACATTGATCCATCATTTGCCATGCCACATGTTATTATATTTTGTACATACTTCTATAACGGGTATTCTCCAAACATCTCACATGTATATTCCTTACTTCCTTTACACTACTTTAATTTCATTGACCTCTATTCCTTACATCCTTTACACTACTTTAATTTCATGGATTAAAAACCTCGTGACCTCTACATGTGACCTCTTCCCGCACCCTTGGCTCTCGTCTTGCATCCTCTACCCATGCCCTCGGCTCTCTGCTCGCGTCCGCTACCCACGCCCTATGCCCTGGTCCTTTCTACGGTGCCCTCTCTCTTCCCTGACCTAATGGTATCTACGTGTGCCCTTGCTCTTGCTACATGCAAGCTTGTGAACCCTGTTGATCCATGGGATTAGTTTGGATCTCTTCAGCCAGTCGGTGGGGGCTCGAATCTAGCTTCAGGGGTTTCTCCTTGGTCATGGATCGACCTCGCCTTTCCCAATGCTGCGACTGTACATTCGGACAGTTCTGCAAACCCTAGCCATATTCAATCACCATCTGGGGGTGTTCCTAGGAAAGGTGAGGTTCATGGTGAACTGAAACAGGGAGATCTACCTATTATTCCAATGCTGGATAAAGAGATTAGGCGCGAGTCTCTTGAAACCTCCTTCAAAGATGTCTTAAAAGAAAGGAATCCTCCATGAAACCTGCAGACATCACCCCATGTATTACATTTGGGGAAGATGTCATTTCATCTGAGATTTACTACAAAGAGCATGCTCTAATTTGTAGATTTGGGGGTTTATGGCCCAGCCTTCCTACTCTTCACGCGTGGATCTCTAAACATTGGACTCCATCTTTAACTGGTAAGATAGACTTATATCCATGTGCTAAAGGCATTTTCATTATGGTTTTCTCTTCAATAGCTGATAAAGACATCATTGCTTCCAAGCTCTGGACCTGCGAGTCAAAATATTTGATCATGAAACCTTGGTTCCCATCCTTTAACCCGCACACAGAGTCATTCTCATGGAAACCTATTTGGATCAGGCTGCCCCATTTACCTCTCCAATTCTAGAGTCATGAATGTCTGACAACCATTGGCAATACCTTGGGTACTACACTCCACATAGATTCTCAAACAACTAATTACACCCATACTACCTATGCCCGGATCCTGGTGGAACTTGACACTGATAAAAATCTTCCTGCTACCATAGACCTTAGAGTGCAAAATAGAACTTGGTCACAAACTCTTGATTATGAAGGTCTACCTTTTCGATGTAGAAGGTGTTTTGGATTAGGACACACCTCTACTACTTGTGGGATGGAAAAATGTCAACATGAGAAGCGCAACTGGTGGAAAGATGCACTCCGGAGCACCTGATTTTTGTGGATAGAAAGGATCTTGAATCTAAAGTAGTAGCTGAACCAGAGTCAACGAAAACCCCTTTATCCGAAACTCAAATTGTTAGAAACATGAAAAATACACAAGTTGTTGAGGGCAGCATGGAAAATGATAAATATCTCTCTCAGGATAACAACGTGGCTGTTCCAAATGGGACAAATGCGACTAAGGAAAATACTCCTCCTTTGTCTTCTTCTCCAACTGCGAAGGCTCCATCAGGGTGGGTTACGGTCAACAAAAAGAAAAAATCTACCACTCTGAAGGGTAACGCTTCACCTTGTTGATTCTTATCTCTGCTATTGGCTGGCTGGGTTTCATTGGTCTCATTTTTCTTGGCCGGATAGCAGAATGCTTCCAATGGTGTTGTTATGCCATTGTTGTTTGTTTGTTGTACATCAGTTTTTTTGTTGTTGCTTTGTCGGTTGTTGGTTTTTACTTTGCAGATAGTTTTCTGCAGTCGGGCTTAATTGGTCTATCTGGATTTTGATCCATCTCTTGTGCTTTAACTTTCAATTCTGGCTTCTGAGCCTTGGTGTACAAGGGTATAGTCCCTTTCAAAAAACTATTTGCCAATAATTAAAAAAACTTTAATTTCATTGAAATAATATAAAGGGGTGGGAATGTAGAAAAATAATAATGCACGTATTACTATTTTACTATACCCTCAAGTTTGTTGTTATATGCATGGATCTTAAGAAACAAAATTATTCACTTTGGTGATACAATCCCTTATCCATCCACTTGTTTTCATTGGCTTCTATTATATTTCCTTTTCACATCTGTCACTTCCACACTTGTTTTTGGTCAGGTCACGAGGATCCATGTTTCGCGTCTCTTCACATCATTCATCATTTATCCTAGGACACCAGTGCCCATTATGGACACTAGTGTATATATATGGATCTATTATCCTTATCTTGATGTCTTAGTTGACATTTTGTGTCATTAATACTATTGTAAGGTTTAGAAATTATAATGGCAATCATATCTACATAATATCAAAGGGACTACATTTTGGGTTGTTTAAATCTGCATACACTACGAGAGGAAGGTGAAGTTTTGAATTCCATCTCATACATTTACATTTTATCCAGCCATATCTTGTTATATTTGTGTCATTGACACGAGGGAAACCTAGGGACATTATTTCACACATAAACACACATTACTACATAGAGTCTAGAATATAGTGCATCACTCAGTCATGAGTTCACCCATCGAGTGACCACCGAGGTCAATATAACTTCACATATTGCATTTCCATTCCAATTTTATTTGTTTGTGATCTTATGCCGAGTAATTAGGGTTTATGTTGCAAGCTACAAGTACCCTCGGTGATCCAAGTGTGAATATCATGTGATCAACAAGAAGTGATAGTGAAACCCCTAAGCGACGTAGGAAATATAACGTTCGAGTATATACACAGTCATTAGTGCCTAGAAGAGGTCTCGGCACATATACACCCTTTCCCTAGCCAAGCCGCCTATGTCCATATTTTTTCATGCATTGCAAGATTAATATTGAGAATTTTTACGCTCCGCCCACCTATTCATCAGTTGTTCCAGTTCATATCTATTCCAGGATAAGTGTAAATTAGATAAGTATTCTATCTCCCTATTTTCTTGCAATATTGTATCATTAGAGTGCTTAAAATTTTTATTTCATTATATCTTATCATATTAGTGACTCTGAAATTAGATTTGATAATAATTCATATTTTGTTAAATCGGTTGGGATCTTTGATGTTATCTCTCAACCTATCCTCCTAGTTATTTTCTATCTAATGTTTTGTTCATGACGTATGTAGTTGTGGTAATAAACCTCTCAAATTCCATAACTCTCTTGAAGTAAATTTCCTTTATTACCATGACCTTTATCCATATCTAAAATATTTTAGTTTTATATCCTATGATCTTTAAGTGAATAATTTGTGGAACCATCTATCATCTTATATATGTAATTCACAACTAATTAATGGTTATAACTTTTCCTAGTAAGTTACATGTGATCTTGATAGTCACATTCTTAAATTCCTTGATGCGTCATCTAAAATTATGACAATGAGGTCTTATATGCTTTGAATCATTCATAAAAATTGATAGCCATATCACAAAAAATCTATTAATATATATGGTAATGAATATGATAAACTTGTAATGTGCATGATATCATGTTGGAATATGATCATTGGTTATAATCGATCATGGTTTCTCCATAATAATCATGATATAATATCAATTGATCAATGAATCACTTGCATGTTATATTTAAATATGTGTTTGTTTGAAAATTTGGACTATGAAAAATTGTCAATAATTTAGGGGACAAGAATTGCCTCTTCTTTCATGGGGAGGTTATGTTATTTAAAATCAAAAAAATTAAAGATATTATTAATACTATATTTATTTGAGATGTTGTTTAATTTGTAAAAATGTGCCAAATAAAATATAGAAGAGAGAGTGAGAGAGAGAGAGAGCTGGATTTAGGAATCAAATTTTGGTAAGGAGGAAAAGGAGGCATGACATCATTTTCAAAAAAGTATACAAAACATATCTTAATTACTCATGTATGTCATTAACTTAAGAAAGTGTAATATCATATTAAAAAAACTTTCCCAAAAATCAAATATCAACACAAAGTTCAACAATTCATTAAAGATAGGAATGAATACAAAGTTCTAGATTTTTTTATAAATAACTACTACACAAAAAAGTGGAAATAAGTGAAGGAAATAAAGAAAGAATCCATCTTATATATTATTTTTTTCTTGTTTCTTTACAAATATCAGCCAACTCTCTTTTGGAAAGGGGAAATAACCTTTTATACTTAAAATAGTTGTAACTACCTCAAATAGATCATTGCTATTTAACAAGTGAAATTTTACTTAATTAAATAACTTAAGTGACTTTAAAATTCTCAATAACTTTAAACAAAAAATTCAACACAAAAATATAAAAAAATAGTCTTTTCTTAGTGTCTAAGAGGAAAGTGAGAAAGCTATAACTTTAAGCTTGAGCATGTGCATTTATAAATTTAAGCTATAGCATGTGCATCATGAAATTTTTCTTCATATAAGTAATATATAATTATCTTAGGATTGTGGTGATTGATAAGTTGTTCATTCAACTTCTAGACGAATTATTCATTTCAATATTTGTCCCCCAAACTGAGCCAAATTCTTAGAGGCTTCAACCACCACATTGTTCAATTTAGAGAGCTTGTCTATTTTTTCTTGATTGAAGTCATCATATTTGAATAACTCTTCTTTAAATAGATTATTAAACTACACCTTAATCTTATCCACTAATCTCTTTTGAGAGGACTTATATTGAAATAGCTCACAACAAAATGATTTGAGATTACAAATAATTTTGTAATTCCAAAACTCAACCTTTTGAAAAACAATTTGTGAATTGGTTGAAGATTATTTTAAAATCTTGAGCCTCCATTCTACACCATGAGACAAAGTTTGAGAAATTTTATCCTTTGAATCATTGAAAATATTTTCAATTATGAGCATTTCTTCATCAGTCACATTGATGATCCTCATATCCTAAATCACATTAACCCACAATTTGGATTCTTTTTCAATGCCTTCAATTCCATATTTTATGCTTCTAAGTAGCTACTATATTCTCATATATTTTAATATCTTTAATTATTGATTTTTAATCCATTTATTAACAATTTCTCAACCCATGATTTAGTGAATTTTCATCATAGAGTGTGCTTATAGACCTATGAAATGTAGTTGATATCAACATCATTCAACAAGGTGGACTATCGAGAGGTTTAATAGGATTGGGATCTATAGAGAGAAATGATTTGATATAGGATAAGATTCTTTTTACTTATTCTTTCAACTATTCTTGTGTCTATTTACATTTCTATACCCTCTCAATAAATTTAGAAACTATTTATCTCAAGTTATGCACATCTTCTTCGGGACTCTGAATTCTTTAGTGATATTCTTTGTAAGCTCATAGTTTGTTGTAGTGATCCCCTATTGAATTTTGTGATCTATTTTCTTTCCAATCTCAACATTCTATATTTATTTTGGTATGAGTGCCATAGAGAACAACTACATTATAGTAATAAAAAATAATTATTTTAGATTAAGGGTTCCTATTTTCTCAACCATCATTTGAACCCATGAGAAAGAATTACTAGTGATATCTTTTGTTGATGAACTTACATAAGCACACTATGAGAGAGGAGTAGAGGAGAAGATAATTATGAAGGAATGATTTCCACATAGGAACATTTATTAGTTGTTACCTCTAGGGTAATTGTGGGTCTTCATATAGTAAGTTTATACCTTAAGCTACCCACTTCAACTATGTTTTATATGGGGATTTAAGCATATTTTTCATTTTCTATATCCCCTTCTCCCTCCTCGTGTCCTTAGTATTCTATTTCTTAAATTTTTTTCCTCAAAATTTTCCTTTTCTCCTTCCTCAAATCGCATTTCTTCAATCCTAGGTTCAACTCTCAAAGTTTTCACATAGGATTTTGTACTTAATTCCTCCTTGGTTGTGAAGAAAGTACTTCTTGTTACAAAATGGATTTCTCAAAAGAATTGAATTATGTCAAAATTTTCATGAACCACGTTTTGGTTCTTAGGAAAACAAGTGTAGTGAGACCACCAATTCTATATTTTTCCTTTTGGGAACAATAAATGATAGGGAGAGCCCAGTGTTGGATGGAATTTATGAGTTCAGGTTCATACATGTTTGATCCATCATTTGGCATACCCTCAAGTACCCGATATAACTAAAAATATGAATTTATTAGAGATTCATCATCATGAATAATATTATCTTGACTTCAAACTCATCATCACAATATTTTGATTAATATTCAATAATTTGAACATGATAATATGAGGTTGTTAACTAAAGATTATTATTGATGAAGTTTTTGTTCTCAAATACTGTTTTCTTGTTGAAAGAATGCATATTGAATAGAGAAATTGTTCTCTCAACATTTAAAAATCAATACCTGATATGAAAATGTAATTTCATATAGAAAAGGGAAATTAGATGCTTGAAATATTCTTATCTCTACAATTCATGTGAAGTATGTCCAAATGACTACATAATTTAAGAAGGATGATCTTATCACCATAGTAAATTGGGAGTTTGTATTTGATTCCTTACAATCCTACAACTCTGCTATAAGATAATGTTTTGAATTGAACATGTTAAATACATCATTTTCCCTTATTAAATGAATACTTCTACTATCAAGGGTCATCTAGGTGTAACATTCATAAATGGGTTGAGAGAGGTTTTTTCTTCCTTGACTTGAAAGGCCAATATAAATATTGTATCATATAATGGTATACATCAGATAGGAAGCCATATAAAATGACTTAGTGTTCTACACTTGAGTGATTTGCTTGGTCAATTTTTCATATATTATTTTCCAAAATTGAAAACTTATTTCCCCTCACATATCAGGTTGATAAATATACTCATCTAGTCATGAAATTATCTTATGGATAGAAGGAATATTACTCTATCTAGTAGAGTAATGATATCATCAAAATATTCAATGAAATTATTCCTATATAGATTCTTGGACATTTTTGAGTGTCCTTTATTCTTAACTTTTAGACAAGATATAACAATCATGGTTTGGTATTTATTTGGTTTTAAATTAAACTCTATTTGTGTTGTTTCAAGAGATAATACCTTAGAACCTACAATAGGATTGATTTTGAGGTTTAGGTTGATATGATAGATATCCACTTGAGTGATAACCTAGCCATGTGGATAGTTTACCTCCTTAGTTTGAGGATCAAAACATGAAGAAGGGGAAAAAATGTTTTAGCACACTTATCGAAATAGGGAATCTTCTTGCATATGCCAAATGATGGCTGAAAATTCACTTGGCCAAAATAATCTTTTTTTCCTCCATTCTCCTCTAGAATTCATCTATGTCCATGTTTTTTACATTGTTTTCCCCAATTTCAAGGACATTTATTTACAAGTAAGATATTGGCTCATATCAAACATATTGGAACTTCATTTTTATGGATGTAATAAAAATTGACAAATAAAGGGAGTTTTGAAAACACAATAGTAATTAGAGGATCAAAAGGGGAAATTCTTAAACATAGAGAAATAATGATTGAAAAAACTCACCGATTACATTGAAATGAGGAGCTTCACGTATATATTTTCACTAATACCAAATATTTTGAATTTGGGCAGAGTATGATGATGTAAGGGGGAAAATTACAAGGATACATGTAAAACTATAGGGGCTAGTTAAAATATTAGTGGGAACATTTCACACATAAGTTATTATGGATAACCCATGGTTTATATAGGTTTGAATTCCAAAATTATTTCCCATTAAAATTTCCCCTTCGTCTTATCGGTGTTGATGAATAACCATGGACCTATTCCATGGGTTCCAATCAAAGCTTGTGTTTTGACCCGAATTTTATTGTTTAGTTAATCGGTGAAGTGGGAATTTGGAGGAATGATGGAATTGTCTAGTTAGTTTTGCATGAGGCCAACTTAATTGAATGAATGCCCAATTAAATGAAACTCAACATTCTTGGGGATGCGGGGAACATAGGTAACTCAATAAGAGCTTCATTGGTTCCACACGGGACTAATTCAACTAGATTATACCCAAATGGACTATTAAATTTAGTGAATTTGCTGAATAAAATAACTCAAGGAATAAAGTAATTATTTCACTTATTCTATGAAAAGCCGAATTTTTGATAGACCTAAAATTTTACAAATTGACTAAGTCCCAAAAATGAAAATTATAGAAGGGGCAAAGTTATTCTCATGACCAAAACTTTTAACTCTTGACTTTAAAATTTTGTAATTTTTGATTTCATGAAAAAAATGCTCTAGCTAGGAAAATGAATTGGGATGGTGGAAACAAATTTGAAATTGAAGGAAAAAAATTCATTTAGAACCTCAAAATATTAGGCTGATTGAAAATAATTTTCTTATCCATTGGGTTAAAAGGGTGGGAAAAAAATTATTTTACAATAGAAAGATAAGGAAATAGAAAAGGACAAAATGGAAGATAAACAAAGTAGGAGAGACAAAAACACATGGAAATAATAAGGCACAAAAAATTTTAAACTATATATGTACAATCCGATGGACAACCCACTTCAATATTTATATAACTTCAGGTATTTCTTGTTATTAGGAAATGGGAGATGAGTACCATCCAAAAAGGTGAGATAATAAGTATTTAATCAGTAAATATTTCTTATTTGAAATTATCAAGACAAATTGAATTGTACTTACCGTGGCTTCCTCTAGGATCCCTTCTTTTATCCCATGGAAGGAAAAAATATCTAACCTAAAAATTAGGTGTCTTAGTTTTATATCAAACATATTCTCAACTATATATTGATGAGTTAAAATTTGATCTACCATGATGAATCATTCTTATGTAAGCTTTTCTAGATACATCATTCTATTTTTGTGAGAATTTCAAAACTTTTCATCTTCAATTTCCTTGGTCAATTGAAGTGTACACAATTCCAACATTATGGGTAATTCGACATCTATTCTATATAATAACTAGATATGGGAAGTGCCAATTTAAGTTTTTAGGGTTATATGATCATCCCACAAAGAATAATGTAACTTTTTATGCTACTTCCTCGGATATTGTTGACTAGATTTCAAAAATGGTGAAAATATTCCCATTTGAACACTCTTATTTCCCATTCCATTGAGGGTACTAATTTGAAAAATGTGGCAGCGATATGTCATATTCATAATAGAAACCTATTAGCTCATGCGAAGGAAATTTTGAGGAATTTATTAGCCATAATAGAAATTATTTTTTTCACAAGGATTTCTTTGACCCATTTTGTGAAGTATTATGTGGATGTCATAACACGAGTGTTTCTAGCACTATAATGAGTATTCAAATTATCTATGAAATAAAATCCCCACTATTGAAAGGGTTCTTTAATGATTCCTAGTCTTAAGGGTAGTGTTATAAGTAGTGTAAATTTTAGTGGCCAATCTTCCTTAATTCATGAATATTTGGGTTTTTGAAATTTGGATTCGGATAATTTTGACGAGTTATATCACTTCCTATTTATCCTAAATATTATGGATAAAAGTTAATTTTTTGGATTTATTTTCCTAGTGTTTTTAATTATTATTAGTATTGGAAAATAGTTTTGAAGGGACTATACCCTATTACAAAGAGGCTCAAAATCCAGATAATCCAGTGAAAGCATCAAAATTGATCAACATCTAGATATTACAATAAATCTCAGGTGTAGTCAAAAGGAAATTACACAAAGGAGACAAAAAAGGACAACAATGGAAAAAAATAGCAAAAACTACAATAAGGAGTTCACACAAAAGATTACTTATTTTATGCTCTGTCACTTTTGGCCCTCACTGATTGCAGTGAATTGAAGAGAGCTAAGGCAGTGATTTGAGAGGGATCAGTTTTATCTAGCTAAGAAAAAACATGGTCACACTCAAAGTCATTTCTCACAAATAGTAGCAATAATATCACTAAGCATATAGACACTCTTAACATAATGCTCCATGAATTCATAGATAGCCTTGAGAGAAGAAATTATTTTCCTAGTGTTTATAGTAATAGCCAAATTTTATATTCAAATTTTCTTTACCACGTGCACAAAAGATAAATTTACTATCATATGACAACATTATGCTACCGGATGATTGTTGCTTCTAGCTAACAATATTTCCTTTCAAGTTGTGGAATTTTCCAAGATTTTGAAAGTAAATTTTAGAAATTCTCCAAGTAATATCTATGGTTTTTTTAAAGGGAATCTAGAAATTTTCCTTGGCTGCAATTTTATGCCTTCCAATAAATTTTTAACACGCCTCATATTTTGAAACCCATTTAGCTACATCCATGAAGAGTGTTGGATAGTAATAACCTCCTCTAAAAAATTTATATTCTATCATATGATAAGATAAACTCCTCCATAATATTGGTTTTGATATGTTTTCATCAATCTCTTATTTTGTTCTTGGTCGACACATCTTAGAAGGCAACCATCAATTCCTCTCTTAAAATGGGAGTTATCCTATAAAAAAAGTTAGTTTCCTGATCTTGATTTCTCTATTTTATTTTTCATTGCATTGATATGGGAATTACCAATATGTTAATAAATTTGTAATGTAAACATAAAATTCATCCATGATGTTAACAAAAATAACAATAGTCATTTCTTCTAGATCTTCACATTTGTCTTTATTTTCTTCAATTTTTTTTTATCAACTATCAGTTGGCATAGACCTCATCCTTTTGGTTTAATGTATATATAATATTATTTAAATTTAGTGATATAGTTTTCTATTTTTGAAAAAAAAATCATTCGGGTTAGAATAAACTTGACAATCGGGTCAATAACAAAAACCATGTAGTGTAAGTTTAGGATATAGAACCTAAACTAGTTTACTACTTTTACCATAATTCAAAAACATATTTTTCAGTTTTTGAATACTTGAGAACATTTTATTTTATACCATATCTCATGAAATCAATTGGGGCTTCAATTACTTCTTCATTCTTCTAAACAAGAATATAATACAAGGTGTGTTACGATGCATAGATGTAAATAATAATGTCCCTATCAAAGTTTTAAGATGTGAGTATTCAAAATAGCCACTTTTATTGAATAAAAATATTTCTTACCTCCTAAATATAATATAAATATTGTTTTCCATTCATCATTTTGGATTTATTTCGATTCAACTCGAAAAATATGGGATGAACCTTATGTAAAAGTTTATTTTCCCAAAGAAAAAATGGGCCACTTTTTTCTAGTTAGAAGAGAGATAATATAAATTTCTTGAACTCTTTTAGGATAAATCTTGATTTCATAATTTTAAACAATATGATCAATAAGTCCTCCTTTTATTACTCTAAAAATGGATTTATTTTGGTTGAGAGAGATATTATGATCTCTACATCTTTATAATACTAGTCTCAAGTGTTGGAAATTATCTTCCCTTCTCTTTAATAAAAATTCCAAGTCATAAAGGTAGACAAATATACACTTGTTTGTAATATCACATAAGGAAAATTTCATTGGTGTATAAAAGGTTACTCCTACACCTATTAGGATGAAAGGAATTCTCCTATAATAAATAGTTCCCCATAGGCTAGTAAAACTAGTTTTGTGTTGATCTTGGTTCGAAACTTCAATTTTTTTATAACCAAAAAATCTATTTAGCATGGATAAAGTATATTATCTATTAATGAACTCCAAGATTTGATCCATGATGCGAACATGTTAATTATGTTTCACTGAAAATTGATTAAAATTACAAAATTTGACACAAATATTGATTTCACCTTTTTATTCCTTACAAGTATGATATTGGCGAATCACATATAGTAATGGAATGATAAGATAAATCTATCATTAAGAATATTTTGGATATATTCATAGGTGGTTTTAGAAAAATTGGGATTATTATTCTTTTATTTTTCTGAAATATTGTATTATGGGATTCAAGGAGATGTAATGTTACATCTCCTAGGTTTAACATACTTAAAATCTTTATAAAAATAAGCTAAAGATTCCACATAGTCTTATAGAAGAATTATAAACTTTATGTTCTCTTTAGGAGAACATGACTTACCAATGTTAACTAGCTTTGGTGCTTTATTAGTTCTAATGATCACTTTCTCACATTTAGTTTATTGACATATATATCTTGATAGTTTTCATATTATATAGTGATCATGTATGTCAAAAATATCTTTTGAACTTACCACCCCTTGGGAATCTTATTCCCTTTCAACTTGAAGAAACCCTTTTGATCAATCTAACACTTAATTCCTTCTTTAGTACTAGATAATAGAGGTAAATTTTTACCCTGATTCACTCCCTTCATAATATAATTGACTACAATTGTCCCTCTATTCAAGGAAGAAAATGATATTGTGATCATCATTAAAAAATTGCCAATTTATTGAATTATCAAGAATATTGAGCATAAAAAAACATTTCAATATTATATTTATTTTGATGAAAATTTGAATGAGGTATAAGGAGGGCTATAGATACTTATAAATCATATTCTCTCGTATTGTTTTCCCTCACCACAATGTTGATTTAAAAATCTTGAAAGGATAGGATATATTCCCATGCATTTTCTTAGAATTTTTAGTCTCTTTTTAATTGAAACAAATTGTTGACTTGTTTAAATACTAGTTCTACATCACACAGGTTAGAATATTCATCACTCTCATATTTTAAGGTGTTATGAGACCAAGTAGTAGAGCTTGATACTACTGTCACATTATTTTTATTGGAAATTTGTAGTTTATAAGAAAAAGGATGAATTTTCCCACTAAGTGAAATAAGTGTAAGACAAGCTCTAGAAGCTGGAAGAAGAGAAATCATCATCAAACTCTAAAATCCAAATATCATTTGAATATTTCAAACTTACCATAATATGAATTTTTTAAAAATTAATATTACCCCATAGTTTCCATGACCAATGTCTTGGTATAATATGTCTATTATACAATCATCTTCTTTCTGAGAAATATATTTATCTTGTCTCTCTAGAAGAATTTTCACATTTCTCCTTTCACTAGGATCACTCTAGGAGACCAATCCATTTGAATCCACCCACCCAAATTTATATTGAATCTTCTTTTCAATAAAATCTCATAAGATGATGGAATGTATGTTATTAGAATAGTAGTTTTGACTCACAATTCCAGGATAGATGTGAAAGTTACTTAAGAATCCTTTATCCAATAAACCAAAGGTACTTATTTAGTCTCCATGGAATAACGTTATCCTAAATCTTGAGTGAGGATTAGACTAATGGTTTGAGTAACTTGGGTGAGCATTAAATTTTGGAGGCACTAGAATCAACTATACAATTACTGAATTTATGACCTATTATTACTACTTACAACATTACATAGAAGGGCTCAATCTTTCCTAATGTAGAGGTAGAGGTTGCTAGAAAATTTTACAAATAATAAGCTTTGGGACTAAATGCTTATTTCACTAAATTGGGACTTATTCTAGTCCCAGTTACTAAAAATATAGCCAATATTGGAATCCAATATTGTTATTTTTGGATTCCAAAATGTCAAATATTGGAATTATTTACACTCCAAAATCACACATATTGGATTCCAAAATCACACATATTGGATTCCAAAATCGCATATATTGGAATCCAAAATCACATATATTGGAATCCAAAATCACCTATATTGGAATTAACTGTACTCCAAAATCACATATATTGGAATCCGAAAATCAAAATATTGGAATCCGTTAATTCTCCTTCCGAAGTCCAATATATCTGGTCATGATTTAAATTTATGAATCTATGAAATTTTTTTAATGATTTCAGGGAATCCAACATTGATCTAAGAAATAATTCCTGGTGGCCACTAGGTCGTATAGAACATATACATGTTCTATTTTATAAGGGCTAGCAGCTGCTAGGCTTAATGATTACTTTGGAATAATACTCTTATCAGTTTTAAGATGGTTTTAATATTAAACTATAAAATTTGAATATTTCAAATTTCATTAGACAAACATCCATTAGGCTAATGACATTCACGAGATGTGAGACACTTCCAGATTCAATTATTATGGTTCGATTGAACATTGGGGCAACCAAAGAATTATTGAAGCTGTTATGAAGAAACTAAAAGAGGGTGACAATTTAATTTAGGATAATGTAATCAATTGTAAAATCATTCCAAATATATTTTCATATTTAAAGTTATATCTCATATTTTCTTCATTTATTATGGCTTGATTGAACCTTAGTGAACCTTGATCATTTAAGAAGATGTTATGAAGAAATTACTGTAAGGCGATGATTCAGTGTAGGAGAATGTAATTAATTGTAAAACCTACCAAATATATTTTCATATTTAAATTTAGATATAAAATCAATCTGTAAGATACATTGCATAAAAATTTCATATTCAAATATTTATATGAACTTATTTTAAATTAAGCGTAAAACTATCCCATATATATATTTTAGTATTTAAATAAAGCTATGAAATAAATTGAATTTTTTTAGATAAGATAAAAAATTTGGTTTTGAACCGGGACCAAAAAACCTCACAAAAAGATGTTAGTTTCAGACAAAAAACTAACAAAGATCCATGGAGGTGAAATCAAAAACTTGACAATAGGATGTCACAAAACAAAGCCAAAATCCATAAGAGTTTGCATATTAAATAATTTATTTTTTCCAAAACACCACAGAGGAGAAAAAAAGAGAACTAGAAAGAAAAGGTCAGCCAACAACCAACAATTAGTTCTTCATGGCTTTGTTGCGAGCCCTGGTACTCGGCCCACCATATTTCCTACCAGCCACCTTAATGATGAAACACTTAGGGCATTTTTCTTCCTTTTTCTTAGTATGGGCCTCCAGTTAGCCTCCTCCTTGTCTTTGACATGGGTGGTCTCAACAACCATGTTGGAACTCTCACCATTATCGAAGTCTCACCGTTGGAAGTGCTAAGTATGATCTTCAAATTGGGTTTGTTCTCCTCCCTAGTGACTTGATCCTATAATATGGAGATCCTATGTTCCTGCATTACATAATCCACCTGAATACCCCTTATATTCTTGTTCGAGCTTAAATCGTGATGGGAATATTTCAAATCCTGAATGAGGTTCTTATTAACAATGAGGATGGTGTCAGTCGTATATTCATCTCTCATCAGTCGGCCTCCCTACCAACAAAATCCTTATCCCTTTTGCTAGAAATTTCTCCCAAAATCCAAATCCCTTCTTTAGGTTACACAAGGAATCCACAATCCCACGAGAAGGATCCATTTATTTCCCTTTCCTTATGTGATTGAGGCAAGAAGCTAAGGTTTCATGATCTCGAGTCGAGGTCATTGTTATGGCGGCTGGATGAGATGGAATGGAGGGCTTGATTCTTTGAACAAGAAAAAGAATCAAGCCCTAATGGAGAGGGATTTCCACCTTCTTATTTTTAAAATCCTCAATAGTAGAAAGCAATGACCTATAGAGGAAAAAAGCTAAGCTCATAGTCTGGTCTTTGCGAAAGAAATTCAGGATAGAGAGATGGTGAGAAAATATCTTTTGAAACTTCCCCTCTAAGGTCAGATATTTCATGACCACAGACATGACATCATCCCATATATCATATAGGAAATTTCAAGCAATACCATCATCATAGGCCACAATGTTCTCCTTGGCTTAAAAAAATAGCAATTTCATGTTTTTTCTAGGTTTTATCTTTGTAAATTTTGAGGCCATTAGTTTTCAACCCCGTAATCTTAGCAAGAAATAAATTTAAATTCCTTTACTAAAGGTAGGTAAAATTATAGTAAAACATTTGATGAATAATTTGAATTTATAATGTAACACAATTCCCGAAGATGGGCTTCCAAATCGACAATACAAAACATAGTAAATCTCTAATAAAAACTCCCTATAATTGTTTTTGTGATCTAATATAATCTCAAACATCTTTGACATCCTTCAATGGTTGCAAAAAAGGCCACAACACATCTAACAAGTATGTTTCTTCTAACTTAGAATCTATGTTAAATGTTTCAGCAATTATGTAGTTCATAACATCATTAAACTTGTGTTTATCTAAAGAGTTGTCTATAATCACTGTATTTTTACAATTGTATGATGCATTAAACCACAACCAAACAGAGTTAAGATTCTTGAGATATAAATTGGTATTCCCAGAACCTTCATAATCGTAGTTTTTGGTATCAATGCAATCTTCCTATGTAAATAAGAACTCGAATCTTGCAACCTCCAATATAATGTTTTGAAGGAATGGAGGCATCATGTCATCAACATTTGACTTTCTCGTTGATGTCCATATTGCTATGTTGAAATATTTTTTACACCATTGTAAGAACTCTTTCATATTTTTTCTGATAAAAAAAATGAGCTCAATGCCGCCAAACTTTTTTAATTGTTTAAATGTCAAAGAAGCCTTGTGGAGGGTGTCTACCAAAAAACCGTTTATATAAAATATGATTAGTTTCATGTTGCATGTGTTCGTATATATAAATGAAAAAAACAAAATCAAATGGTTGAGGGTGGTGAATCAATTAAAAATAAAAATTCCCTTTTGATATTTTTATGTCAAAAATCAAATGGTTGTAGGTGGTTACAAAGGTAAAATCTAAGGCGTTCCTCATTTTTATTGTTATACTAGGAATATTTTTCTATGCATAATTTATTTGAATAAAATGTAATGTTTCAAAGCATGACAATTCGTTACATACGAAGATTGAATTTATTTCATTTCATTGGAAAGTGGTATACGTTTTCTAATATCAAAGCAAAAACTAGTATTTAAGCATGCTTGGAATTAATTTAGGAATTCATATTTTATTAATAAAAATTGCTCAAATATTTGTAACATTAAAGATTCTCTATTAATTCACATTTTTAACTTATACACTCACACTCGAACTTATAATTAGTGAAAATTAAATTCTCCCTACACATGACCTAGAATTTACTAGATAACACCCTAGTCATGTTGGCACATCACTCAACCTAGACTGAGCGCTCACTCAAAGCGCGCAAAGGTATCAAGTCCCTCTTTAGGGTTGTTGTAACAAGATGTTAACATGATGAAGGAAGAAACATATAGATTCATAACTAATCCATCATTCTACAATGCATACTACCCTCAAATATATAGAAGAACAAGCTTAAACAATAATCATGATTGAATTAATAACATGCACTATTCAACTACACACAAAATGACACTTAGATTCAGCCAATATCTTCCATCTATTAATAAATATAGAAGCTCCTTACAATATTGTCAATCTATACCAATTCACGTATGGAACTAATCCAGTGATTAATTCATATGCATATATTCTCTGTTACACATACATACATCTCTCTATCATCCATCTACTATGCACCTAACATCATATATATATATAGGGTGGGGACTTTCCCTTCATTGCTTATCTATTCTAGAAATAGGTTGCATGCTATTAATAGCCACACATCATTTACAAGCATAGCCACACATGTAAGTGTGATATCTATAGTCCTCTTGTAGTTAACTGAAGTATCAATTCTATTCTCAGCTTGTCTCCATGCATAAACACTTCAAACTGCTTCTCTAAAATAGACAATGCATGGCACACACGTCTCTACCTCATTGATGTGTTCCACACGCCATCTTATAAAAATAGGTCTTCATGCTCAAAATCGGATAAGTCCTGAAATATGAACTTGCCTTCTGCACGCGAGTCCTTCTTGTCCTTTTACGCCCTTGGTTCCGGGCCTTCTATCCTACGTAGACTCCTTGTGTGATCTTTGACAAGTATTATTTGATCAACATTACCCCACACTAATCTCATTGTCATCCCGACAATGGGTATCTCCAAAAATTGAAGGAAAGAATAGAAGAATGGAAAGAATAAGAATGAAAGAATGTAGATAAATAAAGAATTTTTATGAGGTTATTAGGCAACCTCCTCTATATCAGTTTGCAATATCAACTCTAGATACTCCTTTATTTTGGCCTCTAATACGCCTAATCAGTAAGTGTTTGCTCGATTTTTGGAATGTCCACAGTAATGGATTCCAACTCATCCCTCACAATTTCTCCCTTCTCATTTTGCAGAACCAACACAACACTAGAAATTGATGTCATTCTTCCTTCTAAAAGGTCCATCTTCTACGCAATTAGCTTTCCAATCTCTCCACTGAGTCTTATTCGGCTCTTGTGCTGCTTCCAAGGCCTCGTGCTTCAGTTTAACCATTGACAACCTTTCGTGTTTCCCAATGTCTCATCTTTCATCACTTTCTAGACCTCATTATTCTCTTCGAGGGTCTTGATGTTGATAAGTGCCTCTGGAGCTGTGCATACATTTAAAGCCTGGTCTACTTTCTTCAATACTTCATGTAATGCTTGCAACAACCCTTCATAAGATGATATTTTTCTCATCATAGATGCTTTCTCCTGATCAGCATCTTGTTCTGAACATTCTAGCGCTTTCATATGTAGAGTTTCATCTTCAACTACAAGTCCACCAACTTTCCCACATAGTGTATCACAGAAGGAAATATTTGTGGTACCTTAGCCTCCAAGTGTTACCTTGCTCGATTACATTATCCCCAATCTCCTCTATAATTATTATAAACACCTCGCTCTTCTTCTCGCGTGAAGTCCTCTCCTATGTTATTCGTGCTATATCTTCATCCTTTGTCTTAAAATCCTCGTGCAGCGCTTGATCATGGCATCTTTACCCATGTTTCTTCTATCCACCTCAGCAGAAACTTTCACCAATTCATTACTGACCTTCTCATTTGACATGACAATAGGATTTACTATCATGTGTCTAGCTTGAGGTGCCTTCTTTAGTCACCTCAAAATGCATGACTCTTTACACACATCAAAGTCAGGCTCATCCATGTTGGTGTGCATCGACCATGATAGTTGCTTTCTAGTGTGCATAGTCACCATATACTCATTCATTAACTCTCATCCGAATAAATCCTTCCGTGATATCGTGATCTAGAAGCAGGCATGGATATTTTTTTCTACATCCTCTGCATACCCCATGGTTGGTGGAATGTGCTCTCCACTTATCCGTCTAGACCTTTGCTAATTAGGAACTTTAGCCTCAAAATTTGGGACTTGTGTCTCCATGTCCTGACCATCCTCTGCGTATATCTCCTCTGGTCTTTCCTCATCCTTGTCTTTTTCCTTTGATGCCTCACCCTATTCTTCTGTGTTCTCTAGAAGTGTAGGAGAATTAGGTGCACTTTCCTCTAACTCTTCTACCTCCTCGTTCAACTTCAGTTGCCTCCTCTGCATGGTAGCCTCCTTCTGTGGGGAGAGTCTAGGTGATTTATGCACATTGGTTGGAGTAGCACCTTGGGTCCTTGTTCTCCTAAATACCCTTTTAAACCTATGCTCCCTTTAGACTGCATTCAAGTCCTCATCATCCCCCTCTTGTGGCTGAGGTGGTGCAATGGTGAGCTGAGCTTCACTATTACTTGTAGGATGTCTCCTACCCCTATGCTCCAAACCACCATTATCTTCATGCTCCTCCTCATTCTACACTTCAATTGGCTCTATGGGCTTAGGCGCTGGGATGTTCTCCATTGTATGTTTTCCTTTGGTGGTGTTGGAAGTGCGAACTCACCTTCCACATATTTGTTATTATTTATCTTTGGCTTTAACTAGACATACACCAATTCTTCCCCACATCTACTACATCCAAACTTATTGGTTTGATATTCAGTACTTCTGAAATGATCCTCTCTATATAAGAACTTATGCCAGGATTCACATACTTCTTCCTCAACATATGGTAATTGCAGTCTACCTTATCTACATTGAAGACTAGTCGGCACATGTCTGTAAATATATGAACAGATGCTTGGAAATACCTTACATTGAATGCTTAAGGAAATTTTCACCAAGGGCTCTAGACACCATCTTACATTGGGAATCACATGATGTAGAAATGCTGATATATAGCAAACTAAACTTGTTTCCCTACCACTGCTGGTAGGTCCTTTGGGACGTGCCACTCTTCCCCAAATGTCACATGGAGATTGTCATACCACTTCACTTCCCTTTACTTTACATCATATTTCATAGCCCCCTTACATATTTACTTGCTAAATCTTTCAGCTGGGGACTTGTTCTCCATGGGGTATTCCCATACTTTCTCCTTCAGTCCATTTGGTACTCTAATCTCCATAAATACCAGTGATAGTAGAACAGCCCCAAAGCTAATCTTCCCTCTTGTGCATGCTTCTTCAACTATTTACTCTGTAATATAGCCTGTAATGTTGTAGATTGTCCCTTCTAACATCTTACGCACCACATGTAACCACATAGTATTTACCTATGACCACCGCTCCTGATCATTCAACTTGGTAACAAGGTGGGCTACAACTTGTACAATTGGATAGTTCTTCAATTTATCTATGTCCATTCCATGCAGACCCTTTAGGTACCCCAACTCTTGTTTGGTCTTTACAATCATGGATTTATCTACAAGGTCACCTTTTATATCTTCTCCTATGGCCTTTAGACCTGTAACTGATGAGACAAGTGCATATGATATTCTAACTCTACGTCCTGCAAAGTAGAAGAAGTCTTTATGCACCCTGCTCATGAGACACTAATACAAAGGATCATACTTCCCAAAATATGGAAGCTCATACAACTGGTAGACCCCAATTATCTTTAAAACCTTCTCACCCACATCATCATAAATTGGCATGTCCTCTACCGTGCATTTGTTCATTCTAGCAGTGAGTAAGGAATCAAGCTCCTTCTTGTTATCTGAAGTCCTTTGATTATATTCACTCACTTTTCTCTTTTTGATGGGTGAATCCCATTCTTGGCTAACGATGACTCCTTCTGGATATTGCATCTTTGAAAAATGGCTTTTGGGTGCCATCTTCTAAAAATAGGTCTTCATGCTCAAAATCGGCTAAGTCCTGAAATCTAAATTTTCCTTCCATGTGCGGGTCCTTCCATGCCCTTGGTTCCGGGCCTTCTATCCTGAACGGACTCCTTGTGTGATCTTTGACAAGTATTCTTTATCAAATAGTTACGTATAACCATCACTAATTTAAATAGTTACGTATAACCATCACTAAAACATATGAATGTATTTTATTTACGGTGTTAAGTTGTATCATCAAAATAAAATTTGATATGCTAACTTGTATTTAGCATTTACTCACCCAAATATTTGATGCCCTCTACCACATTTAATCCCTTTGACACTATCACTGATAATTCTTTTTATAAATCATACATCAACCACCTATCTTTTGAGCAATTTTCTCCTCTTCTTGTCATTCCAACCATAAAATTTTCTAGAGGGTTTCCTTTGCACCGATGTAATACACATTTTTTCTTCCGAATTTTTTTTTCTATATATTTTATTGTAATTCCATTGACTATATTACAATGTTATTTTCCCTAGGTGAGTACTAGATTCAAGTCAGTCGATAATTTTTTATTGAAGGCCTTTGTCATCTTTTCAACATCAGCAAAAGTGAGTTTTTCTTACCAGAATCCCATTTCAAAATTTGTTGATAATGACTTTATAAACTCTTTCATGCCACCTCACACATTGATAGTCTCCTTGTGGAACTTAAATGACATGTCCCTAGAGGGCGGTTTGTTTTTCTCATACAAGTAAGTCCTCCAAATCTAAAATAAGAAAGTAATTCTTGTGGCTAATCATGGGAAGATAATAATTTTTTTAATCGGTCTCATATTAATTCTAACCAATGGAAATAATCATCATTTTAGCTTGGAACTACAACTTACCGGTGGGATTTGCATGTAGGATTGCATCTTCTTTACCCACACCTAGATCCTTTGATGCAAAATCTATTTCAAACAAACATTAATCTATGAATTATTAATATATCCATTGTTATGGAAAATGAAAGTGCATTTAAAAAAACATTGTTAATTACGTGGTAAAATGGTAAATTCAATATTAGCACTTTAGGTTGCTACCACTTAATGACTAGGCTTTCGGATTGACTTCGCATAGACCTTACTACCTACTAGGTTTTTGATGCAAGATGTACTACAAATAATAATAATCAATTCAAAATCGATTGCATGCTATGGAAAATGAAAGCATAATTGAAAAGCATATTGGTCTCCTGGTAATATGTTAAGTACAAATCAAAATGTTCTATGTCTTCGAATGGATTGTAGAGGGTCGATAGGATTCATTTATATCCTTTGAACCACCCATTAGTAGACAATGCTTTTGAGATATTGATGTGGATTAGTGACCACTAGGCTATGTTATCATTGGTTGGAATAAGCATCAATTATAATGTTTGTATCATTATGTCGATACTGATGGTTTATGCAAATAACCACAAACCTAGTAACTACAAACTATGTAGCGTTGGATGCCACCATGAAATTTTTAAATAGGTTATCTGATAATTCCTTCTTTGAAAATGTTTTCACTTATAGAATTAGATGATATCGTTTTCTATAACTTTGTGAGGCTTAGAAATGGTTATGTTTAAAAATACGCATGGCTAACATACCTAGTTATGTATGCATATTTTTGGTGGTTACCACACTATGCACTCCTTTGTTACTTTCTCTAGTTGTTATTCATCTACATAAACCATTAATTTTTTTATAAATTTGTGGGGCTTAGTAGTGGTTCTTATTTATAAATGCACATGAATAACATACAGGATTTGATTGCATATTCGTGCATGATGTGGCTCATTTTCCTCATCTGTCATCAAAGCCGGTGAGCCTAGAGTATTATAAAATATATGAAAACAATGGCAATTGAAAACAGAGCTCATTAAAAATATTTATAAAATGATTGAAGGTCAATCACCATGTTGAGTTTATTATTTAGTGTCAAGTTGAGAGGTTTGTACATCATCTCTTATTATTCTTTGGTTTCTGCATAAATAAGAAATGTGTGAGTAGATTTTTTTGCTTGAAAGAAATTTAACATAATCACATGTTTGAGATGTATTTCGGTATAAACCTTTCTTCATATTAGAATAGTAATGTTTCAAAAACATTTCCTAACTATGTGTCTCAACAATAAAAGAAACAAATAAATTTGATTCGACTAATGCACACAAGTGCAAAAACTACTTCCGTAAAGCACTAATACTAAAGAATTATGGGAACAACATCAAGAAAACATCTTAGACCAAAACCGATATGATCGCTTGTAAGGAAAAGGATTTTTGTTTCCTTTTATCCCAATTTCACTTGCACTTATCAATTGTTTTGGCAAGTTTTCCATCCAATCCCTAATGATTTCTAAAATTTCATCATTGTTATCGTCACAATTTTTCACTCTAGTTATTGTGTACATAAGACACAAACTGTTATATTGACTATTTCTATTAGAGAATATGTAGCATCCATGCATAATTGATTCTTCATTGCCTTTAGCCTTTTCCATGTATTTTTAATTATTTCTCTCAACATTTATAAATATTCAATTAGTATGAGAATAATAATAATACAATCAAAGACACACCGGAGTTCAATAATAGCGTTAGCAACTCCATTATTACTTTAGAAGAAAGATCGCTAGATAAATTGCAAAAATCATTGATAACACATTCTACATTGAAAGGATTGATGGTAGGAATAGCTGCGAGAGTTAGTGAAAGATGGAATGCGTATGCACATTGACAAGTAAATTCTTTTGTGTCCTTTATCATTATCAGTATATTGTCCTCCATTGACACCACATGGTTGTATAATATTGTCGAGCCTCGACAAGACAAAAATTTCCACCACATGGTCCTCTTTTTGTTTAGCTATTTTTTTCCCTATGTGGGAATCATATTTTCTCTTTCCTTTTCTCTCTTCACCCAATAGTAAAGACAACTAGTGGTAGTGTGATTCATGCAATTTAAATTTTTCAATTACATTAGATTCACTGCATGATGTCAATAGATCAATATATGGATGTTTGTCTTTAAAATATTACAGAACATTTTCACTCATTCTTTTGTCTCCTTTTATTCTCCATTAATAAGAATCAAATGTCTCTGATATTACGCCATCCTAAATAGGGCCAGTTAACCATACATATCATGATTGTAATTTATCTTCTAGTATTGATATTTCTTTATCGTTCATTCCTCTTACAACCTTGAATGAATTGGTGGTAAATCTTACCAATGAATTACGTTGAAATTTATCCTGATTTTCTTCAAAACAAGCAATGCCATTAGATCCATAAAACTCAAATTTGGTATTCCATTTAGTCCATATATCATCCAACAATAATAGAAAAGTCCATTTTTCATATAGATTATTGATTGTGTCCATTTTGAAAATCAAAAGGCATTGATTCTCAAAGTTCTGCATTTAAAGGACAATCATATGTTTTATCTTTTTATATAAGGAAGATAAAAAGTTAATAACAAATGCAATAAAATTAAAATGCATTACCCTCCACTCCACTATTTTTTATCCAATTGGGGACGTTGAGGAAATCCTAAAAATTCTGAAACCGATCTAGATTTATAGAGAAAATCAATAAACTTGGTTTCTATCCAAGTTCTATTTACCTCATTGTGTTGTTTGCAAATATTAGTAATGGCTTAGTTAGTTGCTTTTGAAGAAATAATGCGAGCCCTTGAAACCGCAACCTCCGAGGTAATGATTTGTAAGTATCGAGACCAAAAATATATTTTTGTACATATTGTATGTCGGTCATCAAGTATATAAAATTTAACACCATCCCTTTCTAGTTCTTTTAGATCTTGAACCTCCATAACCTTATTCGTAGACTCTAAGAAGGGAAGAAGAATTGCATCCCTCTATGTAGGAATAATATTTATCAACATGGAGTGCATAAAAATGTCAACATTATCATCATCTAAAAGATGATACTGATACTCTGGAGGTGCTACATATCACCTGGAAACATCAATTGAAAATGCTTCACCACCGAACAAAAATTAATCAAATCGCTCTTTAGTTGAAGGTTTTATTTTTTATTATAGTTGTTACTTTCTTCAATAATGCAGACGATTTAGTATTCTTTTTCAACCCATACAACTTTGATCTGGATGGATCGAGCTCTAATTTATCCAAATATGTTCTCCTCAATGTAGTAAACAATTTGGCATGTTTAGGCGATGAAGGAAAACACGTTACTATTAAAAAAATGACAAACGGAAGAGGTTATATCACCTTTATACAATTTTCTAAGTACTACAATCATGTCACTGTGAATGTCTTCTGCATTTGAATAGCCATTTTTGTCTTTATCGGTAACAACCCAAAATCCTAACCATATATTGGACAAGAACATTGTGCTTTGTCATATGAGGAATAAAGGAACATCTAACTTCATATCTAGAATAAGAAACTTATTATTTTCATAGTCAATGTGTTTGACTTGAACACGTAGTGTACTCGAATCAACAATTGTAGAGGATATAACCATTTTGACTTCCTCATGTCCATCATCTATAACAAAAAACAACCACATGTCATTGTAGTAGTTATCAGGGCCATGGATTTCAACAAACCATTCCTCATCTCTTTTCTTCCAGCACTCAAAGCACCTTCAATGAATGGAATTTCCAAGAATGGATTGTGACCAATGGAAGACATTGTACCTGCAATTGGAGTAGAATATATTAATAATTACTTCACATATGGAGTAATTTTTGTTCCCATTATATGATAATGAATGTAATTATTAGCCTTTGCGATCACCAATCTCTATAATACATTAATTTTATCATTGGTGAGAAATCAATGTAAATGTTAGCTACCGCTAGGCTTCGAATAAACATGATATCTAACCTTCAATTGGTTATTGTAAATTGTATTTTTTAGATCACATCATTAATACAGAAACTATGCAAAATATTTCTTGACAATTAACATGCAACATATTTTGGAAGGATTATTCATTGTCTATCAACCATCCACATTACATAGATAACATGAAAGGAATGTTTGAAAACATAGATGTTAGCAAGAGAGAGGATTTAAGTTGACATATGAATGGATAGTTTTTAACATTACTTGTTGGTAATTTACACTAATTGAATGGACTAGCTTAAAGGCCATTAATATTTAATCTCCATTACTAGTTGAAAAGAATAACGTAGCGGTTGCTAGGCTCAACATTGTATTTATTTGAAAATAGTTATATAATAACAAACAATGGTTAAGTTTAGGAGCAAATAATCTACTCGATTATCAATTTTCATTATGACGCACTATATGTTCACTTTGGACTGATTTTTTTCAATGATAGTAATTATATCGTATTGGCTAGACTTCGCATGTCGGACCCAATTGTAGCACTACATTTCAACAAGATGGATAAAGACTTATATATTTCACCTAAAATATATCTTTGTAAATTATAAGCCATATTCATTTGTATCAAATAAAAATCCTAGCGACTACTACAATTTCTTAATTTCAAAATAACTATTGAATAACAAATCATGGTCTAGCTTAGCGGCCACTATGATACTTTCATTACCTCTAGTCGTAGCAATCACTAGATGTATGGATTTAGAAATTATCATCAATGACTATAATTGTATCAAATTAGCGGAAAGTTACCTTGTGGATCCAATTTTTACACTACTTTCCATTGAGACGGATCAAGACTTTCTCTTTGTACCAAAAGAATAACATTATGGTTGATAGGAGCTACAATTTCTAAATTTAAGAATAGATATATAATAACAAACAATGGTCTAGCTTAGTGGTCGTTGGGCTCCTATCATTACCATTTTCCATTGTAATCACTATTTGTTCAACTTTGGATGGTTAGTGATTTTCATTGATTGTAAATGTAACATATTGGGTAGACTTCACATGGAAGACCCAATTGTTGCACTACATTCTATCAAGAGGCATCTAGTCTTATTTATTTATCCTAAGATATATCTTTGAAAATTTTAATCCATATTCATTCGTATAAGAGAAAAAGGGTATCGACCGCTATGGTCAACAATTTATTAATTTCAAAATAGACGTTGAATAACAAATCATGGACTAGCTTAACGGCCGCTATGATCATATTATCACCTCTTTTCATAGCAATCTCTATCGTAAGATTTAGATTGATTGTAATTGTCAAGTATTATAATGTTAACAAATTGTCCATATGTTACGTAGTTGATCTAATTCCTTCAAATATTTCCCTCGAGAATGATCTAGACTTCCTATTCTTATCAAAGAAAATGCTTAGCAACTACCAACCTTCATTACTAGTTGAAAGGAATAATGTAGTGACGGCTAGGATCAACAGTTTTAATTTTGAGAATAACTATATAATAACAAACAATGGTCTATCTTAGTAGGCACTAGGCTCCTATCATTACCATTTTTCATTGTAATCACTATTTGTTCTATTTTGGATCGATATTGTTTTTAATTGATTGTAATTGTATCGAGAGGATTCAAGACTTATTTATTTCTCCTAAGATATATCTTTGTAAATTATAATCCATATTCATTTGTATCAAATAAAAGCCTAGTGGCCACTAGGTTTAATAATTTCTCAATTTCCAAGTAGCTATTGATTAACAACTCATGATATAGATTAGAGGCCGTCAGGATCCATTCATTACCTCTTGTTATAGTAATCACTATATTTACATATTTAGATTGATTGTAATTTGCAAAGATTATAATTGTATCAAATCGTTACATGTTACCCAGTGCTGACCAATTCTTCTAATACATTCCATTGAGTGGGATCAAGACTTTCGGTTCTGTATCAAATAAAATGTTTAACAACCACTAAGATCCATTACTAGTTGAAAGGAATAACGTAGCAGCCGCTAGGCTCAACAATTTCTAATTTGTGAATAACTATATTATAACAAACAATGGTCTAGCTTAACGGCCAATAGGCTCCTATCATTATTTCCTGACATTGTAATTGTATCATTTTGGGAAAACTTTACATGATCATGCACAACTACTACTTAATTTGGAAATAGTGATATAATAAAAATCATGATATAGCTTAGCGGCCGCTAGCAATATACCAATACCTCTTGTCATTGTAAACACTATCTTTACTGATTTGAGACAATGGTGTTTTTCGTTGTTTTAATGTGAGAAACACCTTCTAGGATTTCATAATGTTTACGCCATGTGTTGTTATTTTACTGATAGCTATTTATATTATAATATTGTGGTTTCATATAGTTTCAAAATATTTAATAATCATTTCTTTATATATAAATTTCATGATAAATGTGTCAAATATAATGCTTTCTAATTATCAGGTTCAAAACATGCCACGTGGTACAAAGTAATTGGATAATTATTTTTATCATCGCACTATATCTAACATTCTATTATGGAAAAATCATAACACCCCAAATTTTTTGCAAGTGAATGGTTGAGGCAATCAGTGTGATTCATCAAACATTAAGTTGTCCCAAAGTGTGGGAATTTATAAATGAGAAAACCCTCTGAAGAAGGCTAGCTTCCTATCCTATCCTAGTGCCAACTACTCCAAAGTGCAAAGAGTTGTAGATCTAACACTAATCTAATGCTTTCCCAAGGAGATAAAGTTAGAGAAAATGCATGAAAATTAAAACCTACTCTAAGGGAAGGTGATGCACCAAGAAGGATGTTGAAAAACTTGCATAATAAACACATCACTACCAGAACCTTGTAATGAAAACAAAAACAATACACAATAGCCTTACATGCAATGAAAGATCATAAAGTTACAATATAACATAGAAGAGGGTTTGAAGCATCCACAAATCTGATTTTATTACTCTCAAATTTGATACAATACATCACATTTAGGGCCAAAGGCACAAATTTTGCATTATAATGTTCAATAGGGAGGTTTGAAATCTCTACAAATCTCTTACAGAAAAGAAAAAAGGGAGGGGCATATATAAGTTTTCCAACCTTTTGAAATGAGCCACTTCTTACAATATACAGAAAAAATGAGAGAAGGGAGAGAGAAGCATATGAAATCTTGCTTCAACCACCCAAAAATGCATTAAAATCATCTGCAATAATGATGGGTGCCACTAAAAAACCCATAGCTCTATGTACTTTTCCTTGTTGGAGAAGAAAGGAAGGCCACACCTCATCATTTTAGTAGGTGAGAAATCTACAAATACCCTCTAAAATGAAGGACTATATTTCTTAATTTTTAAATACTTAACCTTACTAATATGTCATTTTTGTGTAGAGGATGCTAATAGATTTCCAAAAAGTCCTATTTTATGCAAATCCAACCTCCCAGTGAAAATTTATGGTCATCTAAAGATGAGGGTGCCATACTACAATAAATGCCATTGGTAAATCTGCCTTTTCGGACTCCAAAATTGCATCACACGCTCCGAAATATGAAATTTCAGACTTTCATGATTTGGAGCTTCAAGAGTTTACACTTTAGAGATCATTGTTATTATTCACTAGTCTAAGCTCATGAAACCTCCAAAATGTCAAAACCCTAGAGTTCGAAATTTGGACTTCAAGTTTTAGGATTTTGAGACTTTAGGTTTCAGGGTTTCAGGACATCAATTTTTGGTGTTTCAGGATATCCATTATCCATCCGGCATATGAAACCTATGAAATCCCAAAATCCCAAAGTTTGAATTTCAAATTTTAGGTTTTGAGACCTTTACATTTCCCCACGTGGAACTACTCACTTGGTCGACCTTCCGCCATCTCTAAACTACTCTTGAATGTCTGAAGTCCAAATTTTAGACTTGATTTTGATTTCAATGAACCTTTTACGCCCGCCGATTCAAAAAAATTCCCACTAAATCTAAATGCTTCCATGTCTAAAATTTGAATTCCTTCAGAATTTGAAATGACCCTTCAAACATGCATCCCTACGATTCTCAATGTCTTGCCACATCAACTCATTCACTTGAGCCTGAAATGTGAGCTCCTAATACTTGAATCAATCCCTCAATTTTCTCTCAATGCAAGGTAATGTTTTCCTATTTTTTCCCGAGGGGAGAAATTGGATAACATGTTCCCTAGGTTGTGTTGATGGTGACTCACAAAGCACCCCGAATGTCTACAACTTGATGGTCTCGAGACTCTTAATGTGATTTCATAACATGAAGCTTTTCCCAAGTGTGGGACCTTGCAAAATTGGAAAAGCTCTCCGGATGAAGGCCGGTTCCTATTCCTTTTTTCAGATGCACACGTAAAAAAATGTAGAGGGTTTACTAAAAAACCTAAACTAACTTTCCAAGGAGACAGGGTAAGAAGATGCATAAAAATAAACCTAAACTAACAAAGGTGATGCACCGAGGAATGAAGAACACTTGTCTTGCCAATAAACACAAACCATTAAAATGTAATGCAAGATCATGCATAGATAACCAAATTTTTAGTGAAAGATTAGGAGGATGCAAATGAACATAGAGAGGGTTGAGAATCATCCACATACATGCATTCCTTGCTCCAAAGATTGATATAATACACTATAAAATGCCAAGAGGCAAAGTTGCATTACAGTTTTAGATGGGAGGTTTGAACTCCACAAATTTTCCTGCCAAAGAGAAGAAGGGAGGGGAAAAACAAGAATGTCCAACCTTTAGAGAGAAGTGCCTACTTACAATTTATAGGAAGAATGAGAGAGAAAAGAGAGAGGAATTTCAAATCTACACCAACCACCTCTAGGTTACATTTAATTCATCTCATTATGGCGGTAGGTGAGAACCCTAACAAACCCAAAAAATGGAGAATTGTATTTTGAATTTTTGAAGAAATTTTTTTCACCCAATTAAATATATCCATCTTTAGTTGGATAGAGAACCTCGTAAGCTTTCCAAAAATTCAAACCTTGTGTGAATCGAGCTCCCTGTGAAAAGTTATGGCCATTTGAATATCTGCGTCAGGGTTTGCTTTTTGTCAAGGTGTCAACGCTCAAAATGTTGCACCTCTTAAAGATGTGCCTCCGAAGATGCACCTCGGCACATCCATCCTCATGTTAACCTAATTTTAAGTACACAATAGGCATTGAAAATTTGGTGTCGACACTTTGTGTTGTGCGCCCTGCACTGCGCACCTTGGGTGCGAATTTTTGCATGTTAACACTTTGTCTTTGCGCCCTAGCCTGCGCCTTGGGTGTGAATTTTCACATGTCGACACTTTGTGTTGTGCACCCCCATCCTACGCCTTGGGCATGAATTTTTTATGTCAACACTTTGTGTTGTGCACCCCCAGCCTATGCCTTGGGCGCAAATTTTTCATGTTGACACTTTGTGTTGTGCGCCCCAACTTGCGCCTTGGGCGTAAATTTTTGCATGTCGACACTTTGTGTTGTGCACCCTAACCTGCACCTTGGGTGCAAATTTTTACATGTTGACACTTTGTGTTGTGTGCCCCCAGCCTGCACCTTAGGCATGAATTTTCGCATGTCGACACTTTGTGTTGTGCACCCCCAGCCTGCGCCTTAGGCAAAAATTTTTACATGTCGACACTTTGTGCTTTATGTGCCCCCAGCCTGCGCCTTGGGTGAAAATTTTCAGATGTCGACACTTTGTGTTATGCACCCCCAACCTATGCCTTGGGTGTGAATTTTTGCATGTTGACACTTTGTCTTTGTGCACCCCCAGCCTGCACCTTGGGCACGAATTTTCACATGTTGACACTTTGTGTCAGACGCCCACTGCGCGCTCAGGCGCAAATTTTCACATGTCGACACTTTGTGTTGTGCACCCCTAGCCTACACCTTGGGTGTGAATTTTTGCATGTCGACACTTTGTGTTGTGCACCCCCAACTTGCGCCTTGGGCATGAATTTTTGCATGTTGACACTTTGTGTTGTTGACTATATTTACCTGGGGGGGATATATACAACAATTTGGTGACTCAACGGGGTCACCTGCCTGCTAGGTAGAAGATCAGTGGCCTTTTAGCAATCCATTGGGCATGGAGTCATAAGCAATAACTTGAAACCAACTTGATCTATGATCCTGAGCCATGATACCACAATTCCTTCTCTGAGAGTATGCTGAACTATAGAAATTAAACCTGGGAGCAACAAAACCTGTGCCAAAGCACTTAGGGAAATGAAAACCTAACTACAATAAGACAATGTGCATATGCACTTAGAGGAATTGAAATCTAGGCTAATATTTACAAGAGTAAACATTTTCCTTTTAGTAGTAATGTTTAAGATGGATTCCGTTAATTGGAATCGGGAGTTCTTCTCCATCCAATGTAGAAAATTGGAAGGCATTACTACTTTTACATCCCGTGACCATATAGGGGCCACTCCAAATGACATCAAACTTGGAATGCCTTCTGGTTTTTTCTAATCTGCATCCCATTTCAGAACTAGGTCCCCTTCCTGGAAGGTTCTTGCTCTTACCTTCTTATCAAACCATCTTTTTACTAAGGCCTGATCCTTTTCAATCATCTGAACTGCATGCTCTCTGATTTCTTCCAATTCCATCAACTCTGCATATCTGGCCTCCATTGGTTCGAACTCAGACAACTCCAACTGCTTCATGAGCTCCAATGCTGGGAATTCTAATGATATAGGCAATACTACCTCTTTCCCATAGACCAACTTGTAAGGAGAACTACCTGTAGACCTCTTTGGTGTTATCCTGTCAGCCCATAATGCTGATTTTAGCTTGGTATGCCATGTTCTTTGGTTTTCATCCAGAGTCCTTCTGATGATCCTTAGCAAATTCTTGTTCATGGACTCTGCCTGTCCATTACCCTATGGGTAATAATTTTAAGAGGTGCTCAAATAGATTCCATTCTTGACAGCCCATTCTATAATCTTAGAACCTATGAATGCCAATGCATTGTCTGATATGATAGTGGCTGGCACACCAAACCTGGTCACTATCCCTTCATAAAATTCTAGTATGTTAGACTCATTTGCCTCTTTGAGTGCTCGTCATCCACTTGGTGAAATAGTCTATTACCATGAGAATCCACTTGTGGCCTTGGCTTGAGTTTGGGTTGATGACCCTGACGAAGTCCAATCCCCATTACATAAATGGTTGGTTAACAAAAATTGGGTGCAATGGAAGTGCTACTAGTCTTTCTTTTCCCATGAAGAGCACACATTTCTTGCACTTTCTTATCCATGTATAATGATCCATCGAACACTGTCACCAATAATACCTCGCCTTCATTATCTTGAGAATTGTACTCATGGGGCAAAATGTCCTCCGGAATCTCCATCGTGAAAATCTCGTAATACCCTCTCAATTTGACCTATCCCAATGCACCTCAATAGAACTCCATTGATGTATTTTTTAAACAAAACACCATTAACAAGCACATATGGAATGGCTTGTAATCTGAAGTATCTCCTTTTTCTTTGCTCATTTTTGGAGGGCATAAGCCTTCTTGTAGGAAGTGTATCATATTCTGAGTCCAACAAGGAGCGAGCACATCATCATTTTCCTATTCTTGACCCTCCTGTAGTACCAAGACAGTCTCTTTTTCATCAACTGCTTTGATTTTCCGACTCAAAGCTAGTTGTTCACATAGTCCTTTTCCACGTACTAGTTTTGTGACCTTTATCTTGATGTCATATTCCATGACACGGGTTATCCATCCTACATGTTTCTCATTAAAATCCTTGTTTAGAAGGAAGTCCTTGACTCCCATATGAGAAACCAATAATTGGATCTTGTTATTTGAGACTAGGTGCTTGAATTCTTTTAATCTCCGATCACTTTGCAAGGACATGCTTTTCAATGAAAGAGTACCTATTTTCATATTTCTCCAAGCCTTGACTGAAGAAAGCAACTGGTTGTTGTAATGCTTCTTTGTTGTGATGTACCAGATTGCAAAATTGGTGTCTCCACCATGAAGGCATATAGCATGAAGTCCTTGGAGAAGTCTCGGAATGACGAGAGTTAGAGCTTGAGATATAGCCTCTTTTATTGCCTCAAAACTTGCCTTGCCTTCGGATGTCCACTTAAATGCCATGCTCTTCTTCAACATCAGCAGTGTTATTGGCTTTACAAGAGGTAAAAAGTTTGGAACAAACTCCGTGGACAAAATTGATCCTTCCTAAGAAGCTTTGAAGAGCCTTCTTATGACTTGGCAATGACAATGCTCGAATCACTTTAACTCTTTCGGGTCAATCGTCAACCCCTCCTTTGAAACAATATGGCCTAAAAATTCCTTGTGAGCCAAGAATATGCATTTTTGGGATTCAACAATACCCCAAATATTTTACACCTCTGAAATACCTACCTCAAATGAAAGAGGTGATCCGCTACATTTTTTGAGAATACAGTGATGTCGTCAAGATATATCAAAACTATTTTGTTGATCAATCCCTTGAATGCCATATCCATTTCCCTTTGGAAAGTGGCTCCAGTATTTGATAGCCCAAATGGAATCTTCTTATAGGCATAGGTGCCCCATTTGGTGGTGAAATCCATCTTGAACTGGTCATCTTCTTTCACCATTATCTGATTATACCCTGAGTAGCCATCTAGGAGAGAGAATCTCTCTGAACCAGACACCACTTGCAATATTTGTTCCATTGAAGGAAGTGGGTAATGGTCTTTGAGAGATGCCCTATTGAGGTCTCGGAAGTCCACACACAACCTTATTTCTCCACTCTTCTTCCTAACCTGTAACCAAGTTTGTAACCCAGCTTGAGTTCTTGATCGGGAATATAATGCTTGCCTCTATTAGCTTGTTTAGCTCTTTCTTCATTAGAGGCTCAATGTGAGGGTTGACTGGTCTCTACTTTTTCTGATGGGCTTAGCATCTGGATGCAATTCTATGGTATGTTGTGCTAACTTCGGATTGAATCCTCTCAAGTATTCATAGCTCCAAGTGAAGACATCTAGAAATTCTTGGCAAAGTTGTATGAAATCTGATTTCTCTTGCCCAGTGGCCACTTTACCAATTTGAAGTGTTTTGCCTTCCCCAACCAGAATTAGCTCTGAATCTTCTCTCTTGACCTGTATGTTAGCCTTTTCCTTATGGAACTGGTCGTTAGGGTTGAAGATAGACTCCAATGTTACTAAACCCTTGGGAAGCTTATTTGTCTACAGCTGCACTACTTGATCACCGTACTGTTACTCTAGTCTATCTTGATTCCTAGCTAAGAATTCAGCCTCTTCTTGTAAGAAATTGATATCGTTGATCGTTCTCAAACACCTTCTAGCTTGTGTTATTATTTGGAACTACTGGCCTCACAATCACATGGATATGTGGTTTTATTTTTTCCCTTCTAATGTTGTCGACCACATCAAACATTGCTCCAACTTCGTGAGCCTATCCGCAACTTCATTTTTATTCCTAGGTATGGACACAATGTTGAAAGCTTAGAAATCCTCAATGAGGTCCCATACCCTATTCTTGTAGTTTTTCATCAAGTTATTCTTTGTAGCATGTTTTCACCTGACTTGGTTGATGATTAGCTCGCTATCTCCAAACACCTGCACGTTCTTTATGCCCTTTTTCCTAGCCTAATGAAGTCCATGAATCAATGCTTCATATTCAGCCGTGTTGTTTGAACAGGAAAACTGGAAACAAAAAGCTAAATAATATTTGATGCCTTGAGGTGAAACAAGCATAACTCCTCCTCCTGCACCTTGCCTACTCCTTGATCCATCAAAAAATAACTCCCATACCTCATTGTCATCCTTATGGTCTAGTTTGGTGATGCTAGGAATAGACTGGTTTTCTTCATGTATGCAATAGACTCCTAGCTCAGATTCTTCTACTTCTTGGTAGGGATCAAAAGCATGTACCTTTCTTGCCCATTCATCAAGAGTCAAATCTGGAATGCTTCCAACTTTAGTGTCAGCTTCATCTATGCTTGGATAATCTTCTTCATCAAATGTTGAACAATTGGCATTGATTTGGCTTGGAGTATGAGGCTCAATGTGAAAGTTTGCAATTGGTTCAGATCTGATTGTGACCTTAGTACCATATCTTGTTCTAAACAACATGTGTGACTAGTCAGCAGATAAGTAGCCTCCAATTCTAGCTGTGAAATCCCTTGATAAGCATAGGACAAAAAGTGGTCGCAAATCTATCACTGACACATCTTGCAAAATGATAACGTTGGGGCATGCATGTAAGGTAAGATTCAAACCTTTAATCACTCCCACTGTTGCTACTGTTGTCCCATCCAATTACACTACCCCCTTTGATATGACTTTGTATTGGAGACCTAGTTGATCAGCTATTTGCTTGGGCATGACAGTACTACTTGCCCCGAGAATCAATCATGCAATTGTGTACTAGTGTATCTCTGCAATGATTAATGAAACGTATAATGGAGGGGGTTTCAGAACTTTACCTTGTTGTCCTCCATGATTCCCTTCAGGCTGAGCAGCATTTATGAGGACATTCTCTTGCATAGGGACCTGCTAGTTAGAAGTTGACCAATTCTTCATGGCAGCTTGTAGAAGATATTTTTGGCCTGGGATGGATAAAGATTCCCGCATTGATATATTCACATTTGTCTTCTTCATTTGATCAATGATGCTAAGTGAGGATGAAAGATCCATTTGTTGTCCTTTAACCTGCACATTCCTTTCTTACACATGGGCAGTAACAATTGGCATTTGAGTTGGCTTAGAAGGTGGTTTGGGCTATCCTTGCATGTTTGGAACTGTATTTTTCTTACCAACACCTTATGGAGTGATGGAAGGTTGTAGATCACTTGGAGCCAATGACTACCCTTCACCAATATTCCTCTTCTTTGATCTTGTGTTAGCTGCTACACTCTGAGAAATTGTTTGATTCATGCCACAAAAATCCTCAGCTTGCTAATTCACAAGTGCGGTATCATTTGGAGTTGTGTTTTGCCGAGATGTCCCTTATTGATTATTTTTTCTTGACTCACTTCACCCTCTATGCCAGTAGTTGTCACCATCAAGGCTTGGTTCAAAGCACCATTGAAGCACATAGATTGGTTGTGAGGTTCATTGCATGGGAAACACCAATCATACTCTTGAGCTATGTTGTTTTGCACTAGCACTAATGCTTTAGAAGAAGATGCAACATTGGGGTTATAGGGCTGAAATGGTCTATTGGTGGGAGGCCTTACTTGGCTTTGATTTGCAGCTGGATTGGGTGGCCTATTAGGCTGGTATAGTTGCCTATTAGGTTGAGCTTGAGGCTGATAAGAAGGTCTAAAGCCTTGGGCCTGCTGCCTCTTGACTGTAACCAGCTCATTTCTCAAATTTTGCAATTGTTTCATGACCTCTTGGAGTTCATTTGAAGCACTAGAGGATGAAGTATAATTTTCATTTGAACTTTGATTTCTAGGAGTGGGAATAGGAGCCAAAGTGGGTGCTTGACTAGTGCTTGGATTTTCTAAGTTTGGATACAAGGGCATGGGAGGCCTAGGAGCCAGCTTACCAGCTTGAATAAGATAGTTTTCAGCCCTAATGGCAATGCTATAAGCAGCAGGTAAGGTTGTGCCTCCCATAGATTGAATTAACATAGAAATATCAGAATTCAAAGCCTTAAGATAATATAGAAAAGCACCTTTAGTTGTTGGCCTAATGGCCACTGGAATCCTATCCCAAGACCTTTGAAATATGAAGTTGAAGTTAGTCAGCTACTCATTAGGAGCTCTCTTGATAGTTGTCAATTGTTCAAGTAGAGACAAATTGTCTCCCTTTTCTCCAAAATTCTCATGGAGAACTATGCATAACTAATTCCAATTTTGGATAGAACCAGCTCCAAGGCTTCTAAACCATTGCAATGCCTTCCCTTTGAATGAAGATGCCAGCAATTTGACAACATCCATTTCATTTATCTCATGGATTGCACAAACATTAGCAATGTCTTTGACATGATCACCAGGAGTGGTATGATTTTCTCTAGTGAAAAATGGAATGTTCTTCAATGCTGCAATTGGAACTGGATTCTGTGCATTGAGGGCAAGTGGGCTGCTACTAGTGAAGTTGACAAAAGGGTTTTGTTGTGCCATTCTGATTGGCCTGAGAACCCTTGTTGATTGGATGAAAGGTCTACCAGGTGGAGGGGTTGATAAAGTCCTGTTAGGTGGAGATGGTGATCTTTGTGGTCTTCTTCCTCTCCTTCCCCTACCTGGTGATAACTGCAAGTAGATAAATAACCCTTCTTCTCGAGTATCAGACCTAGTTCGAATTCTTCTCATGTACCTAGGCAACTTGTGCTACTACACCACTAAATTCTATCCCTTGAGTTACAGATGTGTTAGATAATGAGCCTCAAAAGGCTAGATTCTGCCAAGTTACACACCAAACCTGACAATATTAAAAATAGAATTTAAAACTTTGAAGGACCGAAAGATATAGTTCTTCAATTCAGTTATCAGGTCTTGTTGTGTAGCTACTAATCCTTGAAAGGTATAGGTGAAACTTAGTTCATGCAAGGAAACTTACAAAACCTGAAACACACTTTGTGCTGAACACAGGACATGCTCACACACCTGGGAAAACCTAAAATACTAAAAACTATGAAATTTTGAAAGTCAATCTCAAAATTTAAGAATACCCTTTTGAAGATTATCCCCCGATCTATCAACTGGTGAAATTTTGACTTGTTTTGAGAAAGTTAAGCCCTTGAAAATTGATTTCAAAGTTCAGCCTGGAAGGTGAAAAAATATGAAATTGTAAAACCTGTAATTTCTAAGTCCAAATTTCTTGAAAATTCCTTCAAATCTTGTGGAATGACCTCTTGGTCCCACCGGGCATGCCAAAACTATTGATGGTGACTCATAGCACCCCTGAATGTCTACAAATTGATGGGCTGAGACTCTCAGTGTGATTGCATAACATGAAGCTTTTCCCAAGTTTGGGACCTTGTGAAATCGGA
This sequence comes from Taxus wallichiana var. yunnanensis, assembly GCA_018340775.1. Taxonomy (NCBI): domain Eukaryota; kingdom Viridiplantae; phylum Streptophyta; class Pinopsida; order Cupressales; family Taxaceae; genus Taxus; species Taxus wallichiana. The sequence goes on along the minus strand of CM031239.1, from coordinate 40,427,457 downwards.
AAAGCTCTCCAAATGAAGGTTGGTTCCTATTCCTCTATTCAGATGCACATGTAAAAATGTAGAGGGTTTACTAAAAAACCTAAACTAACTTGCTAAGGAGACAGGGTAAGAAGATGCATAAAAATAAACCTAAACTAACAAAGGTGATGCACCGAGGAATGAAGAACACATGTCTTGCCAATAAACACAAACCATTAAAGTGCAATGCGAGATCATGCATAGATAACCAAATTTTTAGTGAAAGATCAGGAGGATGCAAATTAACATAGAGAGGGTTGAGAATCATCCACATACATTCATTCCTTTCTCCAAATATTGATACAATACACTACAAAAAGCCAAGAGGCAAAGTTGCATTACAGTTTTAGATGAGAGGTTTGAACTCCACAAATTCACTGCCAAAGAGAAGAAGGGAGTGGAAAAACAAGAATTTCCAACCTTTAGAAAGAATCCCCTCCTTACAATTTATAGGAAGAATGAGAGAGAAAATAGAGAGGAATTCCAAATCTACCCCAACCACCTCTAGGTTGCATTTAATTCATCTCATTATGGCGGTAGGTGAGAACCCTAACAAACCCAAAAAATGGAGAATTGTATTTTGAATTATTGAAGAACTTGTTCTCACCAAATTAAAGATATCCATCTATATTTGGATAGAGGACCTCGTAATATTTCCGAAAAGTCCAACCTTGTGTGAATCCGAGCTCCCTGTGAAAAGTTATGGCCATTTGAATATCTGCGTCAGAGTTTGCTTTCTGTCGGGGTTTCAACGCTCCTAAAGATGCGCCTCCTAAAGATGCACCTTGGTGCATCCATCCTCATGTTAACCTAATTTTAAGTGCACCATAGGCATTTAAAATGTGGTGTCTACACTTTGTGTTTGTTCACCCCAAGCCTATGCCTTGGGCGTGAATTTTGCATGTTGACACTTTGTGTTGTGCGCCCCCAACCTGCACCTTGGGTAAAAAATTTGCATGTTGACACTTTGTGTTGTGTGCCCCTAGCCTACGCCTTGGGTGTGAATTTTTGCATGTCGACACTTTGTGTTGTGCACCCCTAGCCTACGCCTTGGGCGTGAATTTTTGCATGTTGAAACTTTGTGCTATGCGCCCCTGCCTGTGCCTTGGGCGTGAATTTTCGCATGTCGACACTTTGTGTTGTGCGCCCCATCCTGTGCCTTGGGCATGAATTTTGCATGTTGACACTTTGTGCTTTGTGTACCCTAGCTTGCGCCTTGGGTGAAAATTTTTGCATGTCGACACTTTGTGTTGTGCACCCAGCCTGCGCCTTGGGCACGAATTTTTGCATGTCGACACTTTTTGTTGTGCGCCCCAACCTATGCCTTGGGCACAAATTTTTGCATGTCAAAACTTTGTGTTGTGCACCCAACCTGCGCCTTGGGCATGAATTTTTGCATGTTGACACTTTGTGTTGTGCACCCCAGCCTGTGCCTTGGGCGTGAATTTTCACATGTCGACACTTTGTGTTGTGCACCCCTAACTGCGCCTTGGGCGTGAATTTTTGCATGTCGACACTTTGTGTTGTGCGCCCCCACTATGCCTGCCTCGGGCGTGAATTTTTGCGTGTCGACACTTTGTGTTGTTGACTATATTTACCCAGGGGGAGATATATACAACAGGTTGATTTTGATAAAATTAAAAATAAATGTGCCTATACATTCATACACTTTATTTCTTTTGTTTTCTTATAATATTATATGTTGTATTACGTTTTAACTATTTAACTCTATAGGATATAACAAAAGGTGTGTCAAACTTAATTTTTTCTAATTATCGGGTTCAAAACATGCCCCATGGCACAGAGTAATTGGATAGTTATTTTTCATTATCACACTATATCTAGGATTGCTTAGGTCAATTTTTATAAAAATAAAAATAAATGTGCCTATACATTCATACACTTTTTTCTTTTGTTTTATCATAATATTATATGTTTTATTACATTTTAACTATTTTAAGCTAAAGGGGATAAAAAAAGGTGTAGTCACCTTTCACACACCTTCTTTTTACCCCAATCACGTCGGTCTATCACCCATTATGTGTTGGGTGCTCACCCAAGGTAGGCAAGGCGCTGAACCCCTCCTTTATGTGAGATTTGTGAGAATGTCCCGCCATTAGTGGAGGAAATGTTTGCAAAACAAGAATACATACATTTAATCTAATATATAAGTAGTAGATGTATTTCAAAGCATAAATGCTCCATGAGATAAGCATATCATCATAAAAACATAATGGAAACATATTTTAACCATGAATAACATGAAAATATAGTAGGTTTTAGTCCATCAACACAAATATACAAAACAAATCTCTATATATTGATTAAATCCATTTACAGTAGCCATATTACATCAAAAGGGGTCATCTCATACCATATACATCATGAAGTAACATCCCAACTTGAAAAAAATACTCTTGAAGAGAGATCCTAACTATGCTTTCCCATCATAACCCTTGTTCAGAACTAAGCACATCCATCTATGCTTAGTAATAGAATTCTTGCAGCACTTTGTTGCCTCTCTTCTTGTTCTCTATTTCAGGCCCAAGCACTCCGTCAAATAGAATCTAGATTCATCATCATATATTTCTTCATCACTAGATTGCATGCTAAGTGGAAGTATGGTCCTCCATGATCAATCAATAGCTTATTCAAATTCCAACATCACCCCACACTACATGTGTTATCCATCCTAGAAACACTCAACTTTCTCCTTGAAGAATAAAGAATAGGAGGAATGAAATAATTCTCCATTAAATAAAGAATGGAAGACAGAAGGGTCTGTTACATTACTCCATGAGGAGTGGGAAGTCCTTCTTTATAGATGCTTCCATTTTATCCCAAGTATCTACCTCACCCTATGCATGTTAAAGTAAATCACCCACCAATGCCCTAACCTCATCAAAACTTAGTTCATCTCCCTTAGCCTTCAACGTATCTGCGATGTTTTCCATCTACTTGCTAAGGTCACCCAATACATCCATCATGTGAGTGACTTGGGGGTATAGTTCCTTCAACTTATTTTTAATTGAAACTATCAAGGTTTCGATCGCCTCTGACTTCTTCTCAACCTCTTCCAAGATTTTATCTCGCTCAAACCTATTGCCCTTATTGTTATCTTGAAACTCCTTCAGATCCGCCTCATGGGTAGCACCCAATATGCTTGCTACTCTATCTTTTTACCATAGTTATCATACATAGCTCACGGATATCTGTTTCACGGTCTTCACCGAGGCAAGGATCTTAGAGTATCAAGTTATTGTCTCCCCAATCTTTAAATTCTCTTCTCTCGTTTGGCATGCCATCACCTCTTATGTCAAATCCAATGTAAGTGGTTACCTCTCCAATGTGATTATGCATGTCAAGTCTTCCAATCGGTGCGTGGTCGAGTCATATTCCTACTTAGGAGGGGTCAAGTTTGGGTGCTTTAAGATAATAGCATTTGAAATACCCCTATCTTTTTGTAGATTTCACACACTTTTACCTTTTCATCCCTCATCTTGTTCCTTAACTACACACCGATCAATTCTTTATGTTTTATATCCATGTTCCTCTCAATGATATCCTCATTATTTTTCTCAACCTCCTCCTCCATGACTCTTATTCTATCATTCCTACCAAAAATTCTTTCTTCCACCTCTAATGACACTTTGTTGAGTGCGTTGCAAACTTTCTCATCCAATAGTTGTTGGGAATTTACAAGAGGGTTTACTCCCTTGGCATCTGGTGTCTTCATCAATGCATCAATATTTACCTAAAACTTGCGCTCATAAACTTACGACTCAAAAGCCCAAGATAGCATTTTCCTTATGTGTGGGTACGTACCCTCTTCATCAAAAGAAGAAAAAGTGAGGAGTTGATCTGTGGAAACTTTCCTTTGGAAGTGTGTGCATAATACCTTACCTAGATCATTAATGTAATTAATGGATTTCTCTAGTGCCACTCCTTCACTCTTTCCACCTATGCATGCTACCTTGGGGAAACTCACTACTAGGCTGGGATCTCCGCCCATGGTTCCATATTATTTCCTTACACTCGTACTCTCCTCTATTTCCTTTAGCACATTTTTAGTGCTACAATCTACCTCATACTCCATAAATTGTTGTATAATACCCGCCACCTCTTTTTCTAAAGTGTCATCTATCTGTTCTCTAGTTAGGGTTAAGGTCTTCCAAGCATGCATGTCTACTTCCTCACTTCCTCCTTTTTTATGTGTTCCCTCTTCATATTCATTCCTCTCTTCATCCCCTCCTTCATCAGACTCATGTATATCATACACAGGAGGACTCTTACCTTCTTCGCACTCTTCATCTTCCCCTCAGAGCCATCACCCTTCATGCTCTTTGTCTCCTCAGAATCTGAGCTCTCGGTCACCTTTTGCTTCTTCTTAACTAGATATCCCTCTAACATCGGGGACAACTTCCTTCTATGAAACTCCTCTTTCTCATGTGACTTATCCTTCTCCTACATGGGGGACTTCTTTTGGTGAGCATAAGTTCTTGTGCCCTCACCTGACTCTTGTGCCTCCATAGTCTATATTGTATGTGTGCTTGGCACCTTTGTTACTGGAGTCTCCTCTCATTCCCTCTTCTTCAACAATGTCTTCTTTCTCCCGGAGGAGTCCTTTGGGATTAATACATCATCCTCAACATATGATCCCTTCTCAAAAATTTCCTTAGTTACACATATACCCTTTCTTCCATCCTACCCGCAATAGGCAATGTCACTGGTTTTATCATGTGCATGTCATGAGACATGTAATTTTCTACATATTCACACTTCTTAGGATACACCAATGTCCAATGTATCTCGTGGTGATCTTGATCTATAACACTTAAATCAAATGTGAGTTTCTTTTCCTCCTTAAACCGGTTGACCGTGCCTTGAAAATACTTTCGTTGTGAAGGAGAAGGGAAATTTACACCTAGGGATCTTGGTGTCATTTGTCAAAGTAAACATGTCCATACAAAAGTCCTATTATATAGCAAACTCAACTTCTCCATCCATCAGTGTAGGAAACTTCTTAGGTATCCTCACTTTTCTCCGAATGCATCATGAATCTATTTAGACCATTTTTCCAAGTGTGCGTTATGATCAGAATTCATGTTATCACATGTATACACTTCAAATCTCTTTACAAGGGAGGGTTCCTCATCTAGGTATTCCCAAACAAACTTATCGGACCATCGGGCACTCCAATTTCTGAAAATACAATGGTGAGAAGGATGTTACCAAACATAATCTTTTCCCCATCGTGTGTGACATCTATGATCTCCTCTACAATAAAATATGAAAGGTTGTAGATGGTTCCCTCTGAGATCTTGCAGCAAATATTCAACCAACTCTTATTTATCTACATCCATCTCTCCTACCCATTCAGTTTTGTAACCAAGTGCATGGCCATCCTCATGACAGTTCATTTATTATAGAGATATCAAAGTAACGTGAAACCTTTTTGTAATCATATGCTTCAACTGTTCTCTTGATGGCCTCCTTGTTGCATAAGTCATCATCTAGTGGATCTCCTTCACGAGATAATGCTAGTGTACTTTGAAATCAGTTGAGGAGTTATGTACATTCTTCATCCTACAAAATAAAAATGATCCTCATGTACACATGACATTAACCATTGGTATAGTCACTCGAGTTTTCCAAAATAGGGAAACTCGTAGAGTTGCAAGAGCCCAACATTTTCCAACTTAACCTTTACTTTGTCATCATATATGGGCTTCCCATCTAGTGTCCTCTTTTCTATAGGGTAAACCAACTCTAAATTCATCTCCTTTTCCATGGTGCTCATTTGATGGTTATAATCTCTCACAGCCATATTTCGTATATGAGACACCCACTCCTTTCCTAACAAAGCACACCATCTAGGTATTGCATCTCCGCATACCATTCTTCATTAAAACTGGTCGAAATGGCCGGTTTTCCTTTGCCCTTTTTGGTGAAGTGTTCGTTCCCTTCCTTGGTGCCATTTTTCTCCTCCTTGGTCCTCTATAGTTCTTCCCTTACATCAAGTTCACTCACTTCTCAAACCCTCGTTCCACTTCTACAAAATCTCCTCGAAAATGCATGCCCTAGCTTGTAAACCCTAACCTGGAGCACTTCTTTTCCACAAGGCAATGTAATCACCCACGAGATCCCAACAAATAACCTCCTCCACGTACACTTGTGTACTTTTCTTCCACACTAGTTTAAAAAATTGTTAATCTCTTCAACTTTGCACACTACTCTTCGCAACTTCTTTGCAAGAATCACCTTAGATCACAAGAACTTCTTCGATATCAAAATGCAAGGTGAAAAATAATAGCTCACCAACCTTCTATTTATAGCTTCCTCTTTTATTCACATTAAATATTGTTCCACCTACCAACATACGAATGCAATAAAGTTAGGTTTTTCCAACAACATCCCACCATATGTTTTTTTCATGAGCTTTCCCTCCGTGTACAAACTCACGCAAAAAATTCTGCAACCTTTTGGTGCGTAAGACTTTTTTGGCAAGAAATTACTTCGCACGCCCTGTGCTAAATTATGTCATCCTTTCTTTGCGTCCTTTACAAATTTTTTATCTTCTCCTACCTTGTGTTTCTCTACACTTATATCCTTGTAAGTGGTTTCCTCAAATCCTTTTGATACAATTTTTCTATCATGAACACTTCTATTACGTGCCTTTCTTCATCCTGCATGCATTTGGCTTCACAACCTAGGCCACCATTCAACATTGCTATCGGGACTTACCACATTCTCTTTTGAGGTTCTCTTTTCACTTCACCCCACACTAAATAGATGCGTGGCCCTTTGTGCATAAAAACCCTTTTAAAATTAATAGCATGTCGGTGCACAAATGTGCCCACAACAAACCAAACAAAATATAAAGAAAAGTGATGAAAAGGGGAAACACAAAAAAAATTTTTTTAAGGGAAATCCTAAGCAAGCTTGAAATATCACCTTATTTAAAAACACCAAGAAGACTTATTTATAGTAGGGCTTCATCCTCCTCCCATTAAAGAAATAGGGAAACCTTTTCCCATCCAACGCTATGACCTGCAAACACTGAACCAAGTATACAAGTGATAGTTTATGGGCCTAACCAATGTACCTTGAGCTTTTCTAGGTGGTGAAAAACTTAGATTCATACAACAATACCATCTATCTAATCTTAAAATTTTAATTTTTGATATGTCTATCATGACATGCCTTCTACATGGATTTCTATGTATTTCGAATCCATCATGCTATGACACGTCATTCATCCAACTACATTAACTTGTCAATTCTTTCCTCAAGCATTTTTTCATCAGCTAAACCTCCTACGCATGCACATGATACACAGTGATGGTAACATGAATTCAACAGGTAACACAACCTCTATGCCAAACACCAATTGAAAGTGTGTGGCCTTGTTCAATCTCTTATAAGTAGTCTGATATGACCATAACATGGTAGAAAAATTTCATCCCAGTCCTTTCATGAAAATTCAAAAGTCTTGGTCAATGTGTGACTCAAAATTTTGTCAAAAGCTTCGATATCCCATTATCTTATGGTTGATAAGGTGTAGTCTTGTGATGGGCTACCTTGAACTAAGCAAACAAGATTCTAATTGTCTCATTTAGAAACTAAGTACCCTATCACTTGTTAAAATCAGCGGGAGTCCATACCTCACCGAATATATTCTCCCACAATAATCTTGCTACTATTGCCATCATGCAATTCTTCGTAGGCGTCGCTTCTACCCACTGTGTAATATAGTCTATATAGGTAATGATATAGTGCAAACCTATCCTTCATGTGGTTGGGTAATAGGGCTTGCAATTTAAACACCCCATTTCTCGAATGGTTATGTGTTGGTGATAGGCATTAATGGAATCTCATCTTTCTTCCCTAGTTTACCAAGGCTTTGAAAGTGATAATAGGCCTTGCAATACTAAACACGATCTTTGTAAAACATTTCCCACAAAAGACCAACCGAAAAAAATATTGTGCGTGGTTAAATTTCCCACATATTATCCTCTTGTAATTCCACCACGAGCCTCTTCCATGATTATAGTGTGTTCATGCTCTAGCACACACGGCACAAAACCTCATCACGGCCTAGCTTGTATAATTCTTCACCAATTAACATATAGGATGTGGCACATATGGCTAACTACTTCCTTTCTAATGCCTTCATCCTGTGGTGCCACACTGCGTTCTTAAGAACATCGATATCTATTCCAAATCAAAGAGTGCGTGCTGCAATCCAAGCACTTGTGCATCGACATATTATCCTCAATGCTTTGCATGTCATCTCTGAGTCAATCCTTGATAGGTGGTCATGCCCCAAATTACTCGACCGGTTTTACAACAACCTTAAACTCAAATTATGAAACAATAGGACCCACCTACATATATGCCCTTGTAAGATGAACTTGTTCACCAAGTAATTTAATGTTATGTGGTCTATATAAACAATAAAAGGTTTCGCTAGCAAATACTACCCAAATTTGTGCAACACTTAGATCATCGATAATGCCTCGTGCTCTGTGGTAGTATAATTATGTTCTTCGGGGTTTTCTTCCTACTAGAAAAATAAAAGGAATGGTCAACAATTCCCTCCCCATGTTGTGTTAAGACCACTCCAATTGTCATCCCTGATGCATCAACATGCACATGAAAAGGCTTATCCCAAAAGGGAAAGTATAATATGGGCGCAATAATGAGTCTATTCTTCAATGTGTCAAATTTTGTCTGATGCACCTCTCCCCAATAAAACTTATTCTTTTGTTTTAGAAACTCATCCAACGGTGCATAAATCTTGGCATAGCCCTTCATGAACTTCCTGTAATACCCTATATGGCCAAGGAATTCACACACCACACTCTGGCTGGTAGGCTCCCCTAATCCCACAAGAATGACAACTTTGGCAGGATCCACCAGTAAGCCTTCTTTGCATATTATGTGTCCCAACAAGGTGCCAAATGGAGTGGTGAAAACACATTTCTTAATGTTGAGAGATATACTCATCTGTCGACATCTCTCAAAAATCAACCTCAGATTATCACAATGTTTCTTTATTAGTCTGTAAACCATCCAATCATCTAGGTAGACTTGAAGAAACTTATGGATGAACTCCTGAAATGCCTGAACCATTATGCATAAAAACACATCATGCACGTTCTTTAGTCCAAAAGGCATGACTGTATAGGAAACACTTCCCCATTCAGTGGCAAAAGTTGTCTTTTCTTGGACCTCATTTGTAATTCTAACCTTATGATACCCCAAAAATTCATCTATAAACAAATAGATCTCAAAACCAGCTACTCCTTTTAAGAACTCCTCAGTGAGTGAGGTTAGAAAAGGATCAATGTCACACACCACATTCAAATCCATATAGTCAATGAAAATCCTTATCCTCCCATCCTTCTTAATGTTGATGACCATCAGACTTATCCACTATGATTCCTTAATAGTCTCAATGATGCCTGATGTGAACATCTTTTCAATATCCTCCTTGACCTTGATGCACATATTTTGATTCATCCGATAAGGTCTCTTCCGAATTAGGTGTACACCTTCCTTTAACTCAATTCTCATTTCTCCTAAAGAGTGGTGAAATCCCATGATTTCATGGTACCCACGTGGGAATAAATCTTGGAATTCATGCAATAGATCGATAATATTTGAAACTTCCCTTTCTAACAATTAATCTGCAATAGTATCTTCCATGGGTTTCACCTCGAGCAAATGTTAACCTTATTATTTTTAGCGGTTTGTGGTAAGCATGCACTTCCTCACCAGCACTATCCATGACCACGTGCTAATCCACAATATGTTTAACATCTAAGTTATCCACCTATTCACCATATATCACGTAGACAAAATTTCTTTTCTTCTTTTCCATGCATGCACTCTCAAGTTGTATCTCCTCGATTCTGCGTCATCAAAATGTTCCTCCAAACCAGGTTCACCCAACAACTCCAGTACTCTTTCCTCCACCATGGCACTATCTCCCATAATTAGGATCTAAAAACCTACAAAACCTCATTCATTAATGGCTTAGTACTCTGATACTCAAAATCTTGAATAAGATCATCTATCAACTCCTACCAGTTTCATGTCTAATGGTGTAGCTTTGAATGAATGTACCACATGCACGTGCAACCTTGTAAGGTGGAGTAAATATTATACACCCATAGTGATGGAGGCAAGGATTCTGATCCTTCCATCTAGGCCTTCTCACACTCCTGAACATGAAATGAGGTGGATCCCTTCCCATCATAGTCATAAATTTAAGATGGTGCATTGCTTTGGAGAAACCTAACAGAGAGTTTGATTCTCCCTTCACACCACTCTAGAATATTATCTCAATGTGTCACCCACCAATGTGTTATTTTCTGAGAAATGTATAGATAAGCATACTTCTCATTTATCTCAAATCTCCATTGAGTCTCTATTGCTCGTAGGAAAACATCGGGGTTGCCTCCCCGGTGTAACTCGGAAAATATTTTCCTCCTAGGTGCCCGATTGAGCACTCCTTTTTCCTCTCATCAGAGAGCCTCTTAACTACCTTTTAACTAACTCATATGTCCCATGCACCTAATTTTCACATGCCACACTAGTTGTATTACTTATATATTGAGCATCTTCCTACCGAATAACTCCTTTGCTTGTTAGATGCACAAACTCGGGGTCTTTGATAGTGTGCACATAGATTCGATCGAGATATTCTTCTCAAGGGGATCAATATAGGGTGTTGAATTTCCATCCATCAAAGGAATGATAACACGTTCCTCCTTGTTCTCAAAACTTATATACCCCTTATTGAACTATAATTTAGCATTGTTCGCATAGCACTAAGGGCACCAAGTAATGTTGGGAAACTATCAGCCTCAATGAGCTCTAGAACCTCAAAGTCTCCAAATAAAATTCCCATTGAATAATAATGGATGCAAATCTTAACACCCCTATAGGCATGGCCTTTATCCTGTTAGCCATGTACAACACATTCAAAGATGGATGCAATGGGGACCTCCCTATTTGATTCCATGCATCTAGAGTAAGGAAATTGACCTTTGTCTGTGTTAATCAATATAATACTCAAGAGCCACCCATCAACAACTACATTTAGTTTAATCTCATTTTCATAATCAATGCTATGAGGGTATAGGTTAGCATGTAAGACTTGTCTCTCATGCTTGGTACCCAAATTGATTCTCCTCGGAGAAATTGAGCGGCATCACGGGTTTGGTAGGAGGCTTAGAGACAAGCGAGAGCATGTAGTGTGTCATTTTGTAGCCAGGGATGAAATAAAACTCTCTCTTTTCAATTAGATGTGGAGAAATGGGTAGTACCCTCAAGAGGATTTGACCTATCCTCACTACTTTATGGTTATTCCTTTCAACCAAGGTGAGAGGACCCTTTTTGTAACTTTGTTGTTTGTGGAGGAGATGGAGATATTCTTCCTTGTGGAATTATTAAGGAGAACTTGAAGAAAATATGATCAATGCAACAATACCTAACTCTCACGAGTTGTCACTCTAGATAATGGAGATATTTTCTAAGCAAGGTCAAAGCTACTAGAGATAATGAATACCGATTGTTTCTACATGTTTTGGTAGAAAAATTATGTATTTTTATACGAGACATGACAAACAGGGTAGTATGGGTAAGATTAATTGTTTTTGAATGATTTTTGTGGGAGTTGGAGTAGGATAAAGTTGATTATATCAAGTCTTTGAGAACTTTTACTAAAATGGAGAGCTTTGAACAACATAATACTTGAGGGTAGCTAGGATGTTCCTTTAACCATAATATGTGCATAAATGGAGGCCCGGATCAACACTTTTCACACAAATTTCAAGGATCCAAAATGAAGGCTCAGATTGGAAAAATTAGCTGAACATTATCAATCTCTGTTTCATCACACCTAAGATACCATCAAAGGTTAACAAACAATCTTATAGTCATGCTAGGATTCATAATGATTTTAAATTTTTAATTTCACTATCAAATGAAAACTCTTGATATATTAAATTGCAAATGCCACTAAACTATCACAAGGATAATATTTTGTGTGATTCACACAAATTTCAATGTAAGAATGCAATGGGAACAAGAAAAGCCACTTTTCAACATTCGAAATGAAGCAAGCACAAATTTTGCTCAAAAATAACACAGATTAACTCAAGTTTGATTAAATTTATCAAATAGGGAAATTTTCTCAAACAATCGCATAACTCATCAATGGATGTACACTCATGACCACCTTGACATGATCAAATTTAACACAAAAGAGATAAACAATATTTTTAGATAGTTTCTTAGAAGGATGAGTTCTATCAAGCTTTTCTCTTGATAATTAGGTCCAACCCTAATGCTCCAAATTTTCAACCTCCAATCCTTTTCACGGAAAAAATTATGCCATTTATAACATTTTACAAAAGAGATTTACCCACAAAAACCCAATCATTGAGTGCACCATATGCTCTCCATGATCTCGATCACGATTCCCAGAATCAGATCTGTAAAAAGTTATTAGGTGCTCGGGGAGGTAGATCTCTTTGAAAATATCAACATTCAACTCCTTCATATAGTAGAACACTCTTCCTTTTACTCACCAACCACTTCCATGCCTAATCTGTCAAATCTGGTTCTTTGCATGCCGGGAAGAAGAAATGGAAGATCAAATTGAGCCCAAAGGTTAGATCTCATCTTAATGGTAGAAGACGTCCTGGAATTTTTCTCACCAAACCAAGATATCAACAGGTCTTTCATGTTCCAAGGAAGGAAAAATCGGGTGGAATCAGATAGTCAAATTACATATTTAATGGTGAGAGATGTTTACAAACCTTACCCAACAAACCAGGCTATGAGATTAATGTTATTCTTCATTTGGTGTTTAGGAGACTCAAGAAATGATAAAAAACCATAAGAATATACATCCCGGGAGCTCGGAGTGAAAATAGCAAAAAAATCAGATGTAGATGCACCTGTTTGTTGTTGATTTCTATTTTGAATTTGGGCCATCCACATGGGAGATCCCTTTTAAAATGGGCTGCAGGTTCCATTTTTCCTTTTACAACTTTTGGAAAAATTGAAAAAAATATACATTTTGCTCCACACCTCCACCTTGAGAAATGAGCCTAACACGTGTCCTAAGGTGGGTCCCAAAGGAACCGTGGCTTGATTCTACTATTTCACCTCTTTTTAGAAACAGAACAATTTTCCAAGTTTCCCCCATAGCTCTACCCTTCCGCTTCTAGTCTCTTATGTGGGTCCCAAGCAGAACCACGCTTCCCTTTTTACTTTTAACTCCCTTCTCCACAAAAGGAAAATTTTCCAAATTTCCCTGGAGGTCCGCACCTCCACCTTTCATTGGGGAAAAATTTCTACTATTCTATGCCGAGTCTATGGGCCGTTTTGATGTTTTAATCCCTTTGATAACAAGAGGCAAAAAATCCAAGTTGCCCCCATGGTCTGCTTCCCCGCCTTTTGACTTTTCAAACTGCCATGTGTCACAATGGCGCATCTTGAGATGGTCTCCAAAAGTTGAGACCTTGAATGAGTGTGGGATCACCACGTGTCCTGGCCTGACAAAAAAAATTTGAAGGCTTAAATCTCAATGAAAGGTGCCAAGTGTCAGGGCTGAGGAAATATCCTTTGGATGTTGAAAATTCCAAGGAAAATGTAAAGTGAGCAGAGGCCTCCAAGTGTCCTCCTGGCACTTCTTTAAAATAAAGTTCAAGGGCCGGTCCTCAAACATGTGTGGTCCCTCCACATATCCCAAGCCTCTCAAAACCCTTTTGAAAAATACTAAGTATGGGAAGCCTCCGGTAGAAGCCTCCACATATCTTCATGTCATAATTCCAAAATGGTGCCCAAACAAGAGACTACTGAATCAACGCGGGCTCACCACGTGTCCCTATTCCACCAAACTGTACCAGCTACATAAAAATTTGTCTAAGTCCAAGAAAAGTAGTGGAAACCTCCATATGTCTTCCCGACACTTCTCCAAGGCCAAACCAAAAATAAAATCTTCAAATGAGCATTGTTCTTCCATGTAGACAGGTTTTTAAGTTGAGGTGATTCATGAAAATTTTTAGTACATTGCCAAGTTGTGTCCAACCAAAAGAGGCCATGTTTCTTGTTGATGCAAGGATGTAAATTTGGTGGGAGAAATGCTGTCAAACCATAAAGTGCAAAAAAATGACCATTTGAACTTGGAGATGAAATTTTCTTTAAGGACCAAGAATTTAGAAATATTACAAGGCTCAAATGCATTCCTCGAGCCACATCCATTCATTTTCCTCTAGGTATTTAGGGAAGAAATGAAAAGGATAGAAAAACGACTATGGAAAGTGAAAAGACTGGAGAGCCCAATTTTTAGATGAATAAAGAATGGGAGTCCCAACTCATAGACCCCTTCAAGATAAACAAAGAAACAAGGAAACAACCATGGATCCATACGTGATCCTTGACCAAGGAAAGGACTGATTGTGGAAAAAAAAAGGAAGATAGGGACTTCTCGGGCACAATATTGGGAATAAAGTATGGCAGAGGCCGTAAATTGATAAATTTTGATGGTAAAATGGGGCAAGACTATTTTGAGCACCAACATCATCTCCGACTCGAGGATGGGCACTCCCTGCGAGTGCCACAAGAACAAGGTAGACCAAGTGCCAAAATATCCATTGGGAAAAGGATTCATCTTGTAGAGCACAAAACCAGAACCATCCCCCAAAAATGAACAAAGAAACTAGCAAAAACAGCCACAGGGGCCAAAATGAACAAAAACATGAAAGATAGAAAAAAACTATACCTTTGTATAGATGATGTTCACCTTGATTCGGGAATCAATCCAAGAAATGCTTCAAATGCCTGCCATTAATAGGTAATTCAAGCAATTCCCCATCCAATTCCTTCAGGAAGAAGGTATGTTCACCAATTCTAATATCAATGAAGTAAGGGCCCATCCATAAGGCGTCAAATTTTCCATGCTTTCCCTTATCTTAATGCCTTTTATCCCATAGCAGCACGAGATCTCCAACATTGAAAGCTCTTGGGGTGACCTTTTTGTTGAACAACTTCTTTAGTTTCTCTATGAACTTCACATGCCTTTAGTGGGATGCCCTCCTTTCTTCATCAAGTTCAATAATCTGGTTAATGTGGGCATCATATGGACTTACTTCTTGATCTTCCAGTTGTTGCATGAACTGATATGAGGATAATTGCATATACAGGGGTAGCAGGGCCTGAGTTCCATATACCAACTCAAATGGACTCTTTCTAGTGGCTCTTTTAACAGTAATTTGGTCTTCCCAGACAACAAACTTCAACTACTCACCCCATTTTCTCTTTTCAGTTCAATGTTCTTATGATAATCTTCAGCAAATTTTTATTACTAGACTTGGCTTGTCCATTTCCTTAGGGATTGTAATTAGAATCATATGTCAAATTGATCCCATATTCTTTGCACATTGCCACCAAGGGTTTAGCTCTGAAGCTCATGGCATTGTCAACAATAATTTTGACTAGCACCCCAAACCTGTAAATGATATGGTTCAACATGAAGTCCATGACAATTTGGTGTGTTTCCCTTTTGGTGGGGATTTCCTCCACCCACTTGGTGAATTAATCTATGGCTACAAGAATCCACTTATGGCTAGCACTTGAAGGGTCTGAAATCTCACAAATGAAATCATTCCCCATTACTTGAACATAGCTTCAATTGATATAGGATGTAAAGGAAGGGAGTCAAGCTTTCGAGTCTTCTAGAGAAGCACTTGGAAACTCTCACATCTTCTAACCAAAAGAGTTGCATCCTTGAAGATAGTTTTCCACCAATAACCAGCCCTCAGGATCTTGTGTGTTGTGACCCTTCTAGCAAAATTCCCCCACAAACTCCTCCATGGAGATCAACAATTATCTTCAAGGATTCATTTTCAGTAATGCACATTAAAAGGACTCCCACGGGGTTCTTCCAAGCTAACCCATTATCGTAATGACATATTTCGGGAAGCCAACTTAAGGGCCCTTTTTGGTTCTTACTCAAATACTTGGCAAAAGTATAAATGTCCGAGATAAAAATCACATCCTTGTACCACTTAGAACTTATTAGTTTTTCAAATACATCTACCCTTCCTTATTGTACCTCATTCACCTCAATAGTTTGCAAGTTTCTCTCAGCCATAAGCTTATCCAGGCCCAAACCTCTCACTAACTTCATGGTTTTGATATCCATGTCATACTCTTGCAACTTGTTCACCCACTTGCATCTTTTTCTTGAGACCTACATCTTTGATAAGATGTCCTTTATCATGGTGTGGGTAACATAAGAAAAAAATTTAGAACTCATAATGTAAGGACTAAAAACCTTTTTGCTTTCACCAAGGAAAATTATTCCTTCTCCATAATAGTATATTTTAGCTCAGCTCCTTGCGATTCCTTCTTTGAAAAGGAAATTGGCCTCTCATCCCCTTCATCATCTTTCTACAACAGGACAAATGTAATAATGTTCTCTAAAGCAAAAGAAAATAGTTGGAAAGGATTCTTATATTCGGGGCTGCAAAAATAGGGGCATGCTTTAGTGCCTCTTTGATCCCCTTTGAAATCTTGAATGGCATCCTCCTTCCATTTAATAACCTGGTCCTTCTTTAGTATGGAATTAATTGGAATGGTCAACTCAACAAAGTATCATATGAATCTTCTAATAAAGTTTATCTACCCAAAGAAGGATTGAATTCCATTGTTGGTTCTTGGAATTGGGACCTTGTTGATGGACTCTACCCTTTCTAGATCAATCATCACCCCATCTTGTGACACAATGTAACCAAGAAAATTTTCTTCGCACTCAAAAATTACATTTCTTTGAATTGAGTGAAATTCCATACTCTCTACATCTTATCAGCATCTTCTCCAAGTGCAACAAGTGATCAACTCACTTTCTAGAAAACACAGTCACATCATCCTAGTAAACGACAATAAAATCATTGATGTAACTAGAAAAAACAACATTTGTTTCTCTTTAAAAGGTTTCCCCAGCATTCATCAAACCAAAGGGCATCCTGACATATACATAAGTCCCTCAAGGGGTGGTAAAGGCCCTTTTAATTCTTTCTAATTCCTTCACCATAACCTGGTTATAACCAAAGAAACCATTTAGGGTAGAAAGTAGCTTATAACCAGTCACTAGTTGTAGCATGTTTTCCATGTTTGGTAAAGGATAATTATCCTTCATTGATGCTCTATTTAGATTTCTAAAATCCACACACAGCCTGATGTCACCATTTTTCTTTACAACTGGTACTAGGTTTGTAACCCAAGAAGAATACCTTGTGGGCTGAATAATCACTTCATCCTCGAGTTTCTTTAGTTCTTCTTACATTTTAAGAGATAGGAATGGATTTATTGGTCTCTTATTCTACCTAAATGGTTTTACATTAGATTCTAAGGGAATCTCATGTTAAAATAGATCCTTTCGTATTCCTTTAGTTGAGAATAGGTCCAAGCCATGCAATCTTGATATTTTTTTAGCAATTAGACATAAGACAAATTTTCCTTCTTGTTGAGATTACTTCCCAACCAGATTTTCCTTGGTTTCTCCTTTGTGCCGAGGTCATGCTCTTCAATATCCTTGAGGCTGTCACATCATACATTAATAATGCGATCATCATTATCAAAATTGGACTCAAGAGTAACCATCCCTCTAGGAATGGTATTAGTCTTTAGTTGGATAATTCCTTTGCCAAACAGGTTTATTTACCCTCTGTTATGCACACCATTGGCTCCCAATCAATATTTTGATCAAAAACTCCCCTTTGTTCTCGAAATCATTTGACCTGAGCATCATCATCAAAAACCTGCCAATGCTTAATATTGTCAGGTACAGATGGCCTTGTTAACACCTCAACATCATATTCACAATATGGGGACACTACACAATTATCAAACCGAGATCCCAATACCACCGGTTTGTCTACCAAAGTGTTGAGCTTCCTATCATGATGCAAAATATTGAATGAATCAAACATCTCAATGAGATCCCAAACTACATGCTTGTATTGTTTCATTCGCTGATTTTTTGTGGCATACAATTTTCTAACTTGCTTGACAATTAATTCTGAATCTCCTTTAACAATGATGTCCTTAACACCATATTTCCAAGCAATCCTTAGAGCTAAAAAAGTGCCTCATACTCATCAATGTTATTAGAGCACTCAAAGTTGAGTTTGAAAGAGAAGACAAACTCTTCCTGGCCTGGAGAGATCAGAACAACACCAACACCATTTCCATACTTGGAGCAAGATTCATCAAATAATAAAGTCCAAGGAGATCCTGTCTATTTAAGACATTTTCATTCTTCAATCTTGTGCTCTTTTCCATTAGCAAATCCTACAAAGTTATCAATGTCAACACTTGTATACAATACTGCATAAGCTACATTTTTGGGATCCTCAATAAGGTGCAACATTTTCTTTTCTCCATACAACCTGACAAGGTTGCCCTCAATTGGGATGGTGGCATAGGACATGTCAATTTGAACACTCCCACCAACACTTGCAGCCCATTTTCTAGACAACAACATACCCCACTTGGTTAACAATAACAACATCAAGCTTCAATTTTTTACCTGGGTAAGCTGCAAGCTACACCACCATACCTTTCACACATCCCACCACTGGCACTTCACTGAAGTCCATAGTAGTACACTTTTCATATGTTGTTGTTACTTTGATAACCAACTCATTCATGACCTCTAAAGGCATGACATTGCATGATGCCCCTGAGTCAAACATAGAGTTGTGTAGCAATCTGTCCTTAATGATCAAAGTGGTGAAGAATGGATCCACATTTAACTAAGACTCCACCAAGGATGTCCCCAAATAAACCTCAGGTGGTTCACCTAGTTCCTCCAACACTGGTGGTGTCTCTGATTCTTCAATGACTGGGGGAACTTCCACAGTGTTTATATTTCTACCCAAGGTAGTCTTCTCCTCTTTCAACCCCAAATATTCAAAATCCCTTTTCTTGTGCTCGGTGAATCCTAAGCAAATCAAAAATTGGGCCGAGATCTTGATCGACTCACGACTTGGGCAATATCATAAGGAAATGAGACTTTGGCAAGGCAATATTGGAAGGAAGGATAACACACTCATTAGGTGGCACATGATTTTTGATAGCTTGGGCATGAGGAGGGGTATGATTTTTGTTTGGGACAGCAAGGCCTTTGGCAGATGCATCTTTATTAGGAGCCTCCTTAAGAATATTTGAAAGTAATGGAGTTTTTGGCTTAGCTTGAGGCCCTGTCCCTTTGACAACCCTACTTCTTGTGTTGTGTTCCTTTTCTTGAGCCACAACAACATTCATCAATAACTGTCTATCCTCCTCAGATGGGATTCCTCCATCATACTTCTTTATCATTAAAGCTCTTAAATATTCAAAGTCATTATTTGGAAATTCAAAAGCTTATACAGTATATACTTCTAAAGTATGAGAGGGAGGAAGAATAGGTACCCAGTGGATGCAATCCAAAAAATCAGCAGTAGTTCTAGCACTTATCACCTTAGTTGAAGTTTCCCCTTGTTGTGAGCTTGTGGAGCAACCCATCATGCAAACATCATCATCATTATCATCATAAGCTTCTTCTTCTTCTTTCGATCTTCCTCACATAGAGCATGGGGCATGAAACATTTGTCACACCAATCAATGACATTTGTCTCCTCCACAATAACAACTTTGGAAGCCAAAGGATCAAGTACCATTCTATTTTCCCTAGCTTGGGACTATCTATTTCCAAATCCAACAGGTCCCTTACCTCTATCATCAAATCTTTGGTGATTTGTAAACCTATCTTGGCCCTGTTGTTTGTGTTGACCTTGTGAACTCTTCCCAATCCCTTTCTTTGTTTGGGCTAATTTGTATGATATTTCTTTGACAACCCCTACCAAAGTTTTAACAACTTCCTCCAAATCAGTAGCCTTACTTATTTGAGGCTTTTCCGAGTTAATTAATTTTACACTCTCCCTTTTTTGAGGCTTTCCAATTTCCTTGATATTGTTTTCAATTTGCAGAGCCATGGTGAAGACCTGCCTCAAAATAGTAGGGTTTTTATCTCTCAAGTAGTAAGTAACTTTTTTATCAAATGCATATAAATATTTGATTAAACATGATTCATCACAAGGCCTTAAGCTAACACGAAATCTCCTCAAGGTCTTTTCAAACCTTGTGTTGAAATCATGTATTGACTCATTAGGATTCTTCTTGATGTTTTCAAATTCTATCAAAAGAAACCTAGGGTTAGTTCTATCACCATACTGTAATCTAAATACATTGTTCATCTTTGTCCAAGAATCAATGGAATTATCTGGCAAATATTTATACCAGTCCCTTACATCCTCTTCCAAAGTATGGATAAATAGCTTGATATATACATCTTCATGTTCAATCTCAAAGTATTCCATCATATTGATAAAAAGATTTAAATGTTGATCACTAGTTATAGTGATGTTCCCTTAGAACTTTGGTAGTCTGTTCCTTACATCTTGAGGAACTACGTTTGGATAACCAACCATTCCCAAAAAATTTATAGGTCCAAAGGTATTTACAACAAATGGAGTGCAGGTGGGGCGGGGCCATGTTGTTTTGAGGAGGTGGCCCGGAGGGGAGACAAATTGATAAGGGAAGAGGGTCCTTGAAACAAATGAGTATAACTCTCAAAATGGATGTCCCCTAAAGGCCTTGTTTCTGGAAAACCCTATCAACCACGAAAAGACAGGGGGTAGAAAGAGAAACAAACTTTTCAAAATAATATGAAGGCCCTTATCTAGTTGGAGAATTCAATTCCACAAAGAGGCTACTGATTGAAGCACTTGAATGGTAGTATTCAATGATAGGCCAATCACTCTCATCAATGGAGATCCCTTGTCTTGTCTACGATCTCCCTGACTCTCTAGGATTTTTTTCCTTATGAATTTTTTTGTATCTCTAGAAATAATGTCCTAGAAGGATCCCTAGAAAAGAAATATCTTCTTCCTTCTAGATTTGCAAAGATTAGTAATAAATCTCACTTGATAGAAGTTAATACACTGGTACTCATCAAGAATCAGATCAACAGGGAGTCTCCACTAAGGATTTACACCTTAGTTGTGCAAATGCACTAAATATGATCTATCAAATGATTATCAATACTAGAAACTAGAAATGGAAAGATATGGCTTTTCTTTGCCTAGATTTATCAATGAAAGCAAGTGCACTAGGAGTAGAAACTAAAAGAATTACACACAACACTACAACTCTAAATACCACTTATAGGCCTGAACACAAAATGATGTTTGAAAAGATGCATTAGAAATTTGAGCATACAAAAATTGTTTACCGGTCTGAATATGAACTACAACCACAAGTCCCCAGAAATTGCACCACTTGGGTGTTGGAACCCAAATTGATTCTACCTCAGAAACTGAGAAACATCACAAGTTTGGCAGGAGATTTAGAGACATGCAGAGCATGTAGTGTGTTATTTTCTAGTTGGGGATGAAATGTAGTGTCCTCTTTATCACTCAGATGTGGAGAAATGGGTAGCATCCTCAAGAGAATTTGACCTATCCTCACTACTTTATGGTTGTTCCTTTCAACCGGGGTGAGAGGACCCTTTTTGTAGCCTGCTATTTTGGAGGAGAAGGAGATATCCTTCCTTGTGGAATTATTAAGGAGACCTTGAAGAAAATATGATCAATGCAACAAGACCTAACTCTCACAAGTTGTCACTCTTGATAATGGAGATATTTTCCAAGCAAGGTTCAAAGCACTAGAGACAATGAAAACCGATTGTTTTTTCATGTTTTGGTAGAAAAATTATGCATTTGTATACACACATGACAAACAGGGGTAGTATGGGTAAGATTAATTGTTTTTGAATGATTTTGGTGGGAGGTGAAGTAGGATAAAGTTGATTATACGAATTCTTTGAGAACTTCTAAAAATGGAGAGCTTTGAACAACATAATACTTTAGGGTAGCTAGTATGTAACTTTAACCAAAATATGTGCTTTAATGGAGGCCCAGATCAGCACTTTTCACACAAACTTCAAGGATCCAAAATGAAGGCTCAAATTGGAAAAATTAACTGAACATTATCAATCTCTGTTTCATTATGCCTAAGATACCATCAAAGGCTAACAAACAATCTTATAGTCATGCTAGGAGTCATAGTGATTTTAAATTTTTTTATTTCACTATCAAATGAAAACTCTTCGATATATTAAATTGCAAATGCCACTAAACTATCACAAGGATAATATTTTGTGTGATTCATATATATTTCAATGTAAGAATGCAATGGGAACAAGAAAAACCACTTGCAAACATTCAGAAATGAAGCAAGCACAAATTTTGCCCAAAAATAACACAAATTAACTCAAGTTTGATTAAATTTATTAGTAGGGGAAATTTTCTAAAACAATCTTAGAGCTTGTCAATGGTTGTACACTCGCAACCACCTTAACATGATCAAATTTAACACAAACAAGATAAACAATTTTTTTAGATATTTTCTCAGAAGGACGGGTTCTATCAATATTTTCTCTTAGAAAATTAGTTCCGACCCCTAGCACTCCAAATTTTCAACCTCCAACCCTTTTCACGGAAAAAATCATGCCATTTATAACATTTTATAATAGATATTTCCCCCAAAAAACCCAAACATTGATTGCACCACATGCTCGCCATGATCTTAATTGCAATTCCCAGAATCGATCTGTAAAAAGTTATCGGGTGCTCGGGGAGGTAGATCTCTTCGAAAATCTCAACATTCAACTCATTCATCTAGTAGAACACTCTTCCTTTTACTCACCAACCACTTCCACCCCTAATGTCAAATTTGGTTCGTTGCATGCCCGGGAAGAAGAAATGGAAGATCGATCGATCCCAAAGGTCTCGATCTCATCTTAATGGTAGAAGATGTCCCCAAATTTTTCTCACCAAACCCAGAGATATCAACGGGTGTTTTGCGTGCAAGGAAGGAAAAATCGGGCCGAATCTAGCGGTCAGATTACATATTTAATGGTGAGATACGTTTACAAACCTTCTTTACCGAACCGGGCTACCAAATTAATGTTCTTCATTTGGAGTGCGGGAGACTCAAGAAACAATAAAAAATCGTAAGAATATGCATCCCTAGGAGCTCTGGAGTGAAAATGGTGGAAAAATCAAATGTAGATGCACAACTGCCGTTGATTTCTATTTTTAATTTGTGTCGTCCATGTGGAAGATACATTTTAAAATGGGCCTAAGGGTTCCTTTTTTCCTTTTAAAAATTTTAGAAAAATGTAAAAAAAATTACATTTTTCTCCACACCTTCACCCATAAGAAATGAGCCTGACACGTGTCCTAAGGTGGGTCCCAAATGAACCATGGAAAAATTTTACTATTTCACCTCTTTTTTGGAAAAGGGAAAATTTTCCAAGTTTCCCCCGCAACTCTTCCCTTCCGCTTCTAGTCTCTTATGTGGGTCTTGGCAGAAACATGCTTCCCTTTTACTTTTAACTCCCTTCTCCATAAAAGGAAATTTTTCCAAATTTCCCTCAGAGGTCCGTACCTCTGCCATTCACCTGGGAAAAACTTTGACTATTCTCTATTGGGTCTGTGGGCCATTTTGATGTTTTAATCCCTTTGATAACAAGAGGTAAAAATCCAAGTTTCCCCGATGGTCCACTTCCCTGGCTTTTGAATTTTCAAACTTTCATGTGTCACAATGGTGAATCTTGAGATGGTATCCAAGAGTTGAGACCTTGAATGAGCATGGGCTCACCATGTTTCCTAGCCCAATAAAAAAAAAAAAATTGAAGGCTTAAAGCTCGGTGGTAGGTGCCATGTGTCAGGGTCTAAGGCAATCTCCTTTGGCCATTGAAAACTCCAAGCAAAATGTAAAGTGAGTGAAGGCCTCCAAGTGTCCTCCGATGCATCTTTAAAATAAACTTGAAGGGCCAATCCTCAAACATACACGGTCCCTCCACATGTCCCAGGCCTCTCAATACCCTTTTGAAAAAATACTAAGTATGGGAAGCCTCGACGGAATCCTCCATGTGTCTTCATGGTGTAATTCCAAAATGGTGCCTAAATCAGAGACCATGAATGAGTGCGGGCTCACCATATGTCCCTGTTCCGCTAAACTATACCAGCTACATAAAAATTTGTCTAAGTTTGGGAAAAGCATCGGAAACCTCCATGTGTCCTCCTGGTGCTTCTCCAAGGCCAAACCAAAAAGAAAATCTTCAAATGAGCGTCTTTCTTCCATATCGAAAGGTTATTTAAGTTAAGGTGAGTCATGAAATGTTTTAAGTACATTGCTAAGCTGCATCCAACCAAAAGATGCCATGTTTCCTATTGATGCAAGGATGTAAATTTGACTAGGAGAAATACCAGTCAAACCATAAAATGTAGAAAAACAACCATTTTAGCCTAGAGACAAAATTTTCTGCAAAGGACCAATAATTTAGAAATGTTACAAGGCTCAAATGCATTCCTCTGAGCCACATCCATTCATTTTCCTCCAGGTATTTAGGGCAGAAATGAAAAGGACAAAAAAACTCGATTGTGGAAAGTGGAAAGAACTGGAGAGCCCGAGTTTTAGATAAATAGAGAACGGGAGCCCCAAATCATAGACCCCTTCAAGATAAATATATAAATGAGGAAATAACTATGGATCCATATGTGATACTTGACCCTAGAAAGGACTGATTGTGGAAACAAAAGGAAGACATGGACTTCTCTCGGGTATAATATGGGGGAATAAATTATTGAAAAGGCCGTAAATTGATAAATTTTGATGGGGAAAGACTATTTTGAGCACCAATAGATTCCATGCATCTAAAGTAAGGAAATTGACCTATGTGCCTTTGTCAATCAATATATTACTTAGGAGCCACCCATCAACAACTACATTTAGTTTGATCTCATTTTCATTGTCAATGCTATGAGGGGGTAGGTTAGCATGTAATACTTATCTCTCATGCCCTCCTCCATGACGTGGTACCTTCTCCCTCAGACACTCTCCCAATAGAGGAATAATGTTCTCATGCCACAACATCTAACACACTTCTCTTATCTCATCCATATCCTACTTGAGAACCTCGTCACTCTTCTTCTTCTCCAATTGACATGATTGTTCCTTCGGATACTTTGGATTTCTCCTTGCAATCTCCTAATCACCTCTATGGTTTCTTGGTAAACCTCATTATGGTGGGTAGGACAAAGATATTTTTGATGTATCACTTCTTCTCTTGTTATAAGGGGCCTCTGATTTGGTTCCTCTCAAGTGCATGCAGCCTTAGCCCATATAGTGACTAAAATAGGATCTAGCTCGGAGTTAAGCACTACCCTCAGCATCCATTTTGGGTCGGTCCTGTTTACACTCACTACACCCGTGCCTCTATCATTTTTTCTGTTCTTTCTCATGTTTTCATACAACTCGGGCACTCTTCATAATTGTGCTTCTTTCCACACCATGAGCATTGCAATAGTTTTAGACACTCGCGCTTGTAGTGTTCAATCAATCCATAATTATAGCAAGTTCCATGAGGAAATTTAATTCTTACTTCTCCGTAATTTCCATGGCCTCTAAATCCTCTTCGTTAACCTCCTCCATCTACACACCATTCATATTGAAGTTCCTTGGCCTTGGAAATGTTCCCAATGCTAGTTTGGCGTACACCAAGATTAATGGCGTCATGGATTTGGTCTATCAATTTTCAATATTTGGTGTCATGAGTAGTAGAGATACAAATCTTGCGATATAAAGACACATTCTTATGGATTTCATGCTGTAACAATGGTCATCTACTTACATCATGATCTCTATGGTAAATCTCATAGTTTAGTGATATGGCACACAATGAATTTCGTGGGTAAATGTCCTTCGTGTGTCCCTCTACTTCACAATTTGTGCACCATAAACCACTACGAGTCCGGTGAGCAGAGTTTGCGAGATAGTTTCTCTAACTTATTTTCCATGGCATAAATCTGGGCTTCAAGAAATGGACTAACTCAAGTATCAATGTTTCCCATAGCCTCATCCCGTAAGGTAGCCTCCGGGGCCTCGCGCAGATCGCAGAAGGTCTTCTATGAAAGAACCCTCCATAATGGTGTCATCATCTCTCCAATGAACCACTTGAGCATGCTATGAAGGAGGAATTTCATAAGATAACTTAGATAAGAGAGTCTTAAAACCCACGGTATCAAGGTCAAGAGCTCTCACATTACACATCATTCTCACAACAACTTAAAAAGAGGTCCCAAAAATAGAACCAAAATTTAATCACCTTTTACACACCTTATTTCTACCCCAATAAGGTGTTGAGCCACTCCTTTATGTGAGATTTGTGTGTATGTCCCTCCACTAGTGGAGGAAAGGTTTGTAGAATAATAATACATGCATTTAATCTAATATAGAAGTAGTAGATCTAGTTATAATCATAAATTATCCATGAGATAAGCATATCATCACAACAAAATAATGGAAATAGATCTGAACCATGAATAACATGAAAATATACAGGGTTTAGTCTACAAACACAAATATACAAAATAGAGCTCCATATATTGAATAAATATGTTTACAGTAGCCATATTACATCAAAATGGGTCATCTCAGACCATATACACCATGAAATAACATCCCAACCCTACAAAACTACTCTTGAACAGAGATCCTAGCTATGCTTGATCATCACAACCCTTGTTCATACTTGATCGCATGAATCTATGCTTAGTAATAGCATTCTTACAATATTTCGTTTCCTCTCTTCTAGTTCTTTATTTTGGTCCTAAGCACCGCCTTAAATATAATCTGGATTCACCACCATATCTTTTCCCATGAGAAGATTACATTCCAAGTGGAAGTGTGGTCCTCTATGATCAATCAAGAGCTTATGATATCGTAAAAATGCTATCACTAACTCGCAATGATCTCTCTGGGAATATTCCATGTGTGGAACATTATTTTCTTGGCCTCCAAGGCTTCAGAATGGCACCTTATCCATTCATCATGCCTACTTAGGCATTCACATGTTTTTCTTGTGATACCCCCTTCAAAATTTGGCTAAGTCCCAAAACCTTTTCTTTCTTCCATGTGCAAGCCTCTCCTCCCATGTGCCTTTCCTTGAGCACCTTTCTACTCACCTACCTTGCACGTGTGCGTGCTTCTTCTTAGGACTTAATTAGTTTTCAAGGTCCAACAAAAGGTGTTGTTTTCAACATTTTTTATTTTTTCGATATCCTTCACTTTTTCTTAATGAGTGATAAATTCAAATTTTGAATTGTTAATTCCCTCACATTTTTGAGAATTTGAAATTTCAATATTAAAACAATTTCCCCCGCTCTGATTTTCAAATTTCCATATCCCGCACTTTTAATAGTTTCAAAAATTCTAATGTGGAATGGGCGGAAAAATATTAAATACCCCGGGGAACTAGTTTTTAGGGTTTTTTTTTTCATGTATAACAGCAGCTCATGAAACCATAGAACAATACAAGCAAGCTAAAGATTGCAGGGCTAAATGCAAGAATCCCAATTGTTTTGGCCAGGGAACAATTAGGCAGTAATTATAATCCAATTCATGGATTAACAAAAAGGGAATAATTAGGTAGTAATAAAAAGGGCATTCACACACCTTTGGGGAAGCAAAAGGGGTTGCAGAAAAATAGTGCAGATAGTTAAGTGGTTTGAACAACATCACCAAGCAAAAAATAATATCATATCTAAATAAGTTATTTATCAAAAATGTATACTAGACTAAATATGCACCTTTTTTATTGTGAGATTTTTTAGTCATTATATCTTCGACAGATCTTGTCTTTTTTATGTCGGTCCAACCACGCTTTTAGCTACAAAAACATGTTTTGCAGCCCATATCGCTTACTAGTTCCTTCCAATCATTTTGTCAAAGCGCCTTGTGCTTACAAGTTCTGTCTTTTTCACATCATTCAAGCCCTTCTTTTCCCTACAAAAATGTGATCTGTGGCCAATATTTTCTTACCGGTTCCTTCGATCATTTTTTCACAAAGTGCCTTGTTCTTTAAGATAACAATGAATCTATTTTTCCCCTATAGAAGAAAATTTAATCCCTTTTCATCTCAGGTTTTTATTTCATTTTAACGCTTTCAAGTTTTTGACGATCTATGTCCCCCTCTAGATTTTTTTTCCTGATAACAATAGCCATTCGTATAATCGGGTTTTAAAATTGTAATGTTTAACGAGACTCAAAATATTATTTTGGTATTAATTACGTCTACCTTATTTTCCTTTTAATATGATGATAGAAAAAATATGAGGTAAATATTTCATTGTACATTTTTTATATGGTTTCCGCATTGACTTTTGAGAAGATATTCTAGGTTTAAAAATTATTTAAAACTATAAAATCATATTAATTTTTCAATTGCAAGATATTTTTTGTGAAATGGAAGGTTAAACATATTTTTTATTATTAATGGCAAATAGTTTTGAAGGGACTATACCCTGTTACAAAAGAGGCTCAACAACCAGATAAACATGAAAAAGTAGCAAAAAGGATCTGAATCCAAATATTACAATAAGACCAATAGTAGTCAAAAGAGAAGCTACTAAGAAAAAGCAAGACATGGATTTAACTATAACTAAACAGCATAAAAATAACATACTATCAGCAACAAAACAACTAGAACGCATCCAACCTGCCCAGAAGGTGTTATTTCTTTGAAGCCCTCTCAATTTTGTATTTGATTATCTGTAGAGAGGTAAAAAGTACCAAAGTGGTGACATGCATGGGGTCATTTACATTCAGCTGTGAGATGACTTGGTTTCTTTCCTTTTAGTACCCCAAATGTCCTCAGGAACTCCACTCAGCATAGTGATGCTTCTAACCTGTTGATCAAGAAAATCACATATAGCTTTGAAGATGGCCATGTTGTGATCGTGTCTATCCTTAGATTTCCCAAGTATATTATCAAGGGAGTTTAATTTATTATATATTTCATCATTCGATCTATCCCAATACCAACATCCTCATTCATCTTTCTTTTCCCATTTTGCTTATTTAATTGTTGCAGATCATTTTTAATGCTTTCGACCTCATTTTCCAACATTTCCATTCTGAGGAGAATATTTTACCTCTCTTGTTGATTAAAATTATCCTGCCCTGCATTACTGATGTGTAAAATATTGTGAGCTATTTCCATTTCCTTTCTGCTCCTAAGGACATGGCCAAAGGGAGATGGGGTCACTTTAGAATTTCTAAGACTAGGAATGGTGGTTAGGTTAACAGTGGAAATATTGTGAATGGGAATGGGTGGGGTGCTGGGGGTAGCAGGAATGGCAGGAAATTTTATGAGTCAATGCCTATGAAGGAGAAAGATGAGCCCTTGGTGGAGGGAAATATACCTAGTACAATTTTGGAATTCAATAATGGAACGCTCCATTGAATTCAAGAGATAATGTGGGAAGCAAACAAAAAAATTCCTCCTAAAATGATTAATAATTACGAATTGTTTTTGTTACAGTAATGTACCTTCCTTGAGGAGATGAACCGCAGACCATCATTCTAGTAATTTCATGAAAGGTTCGGTATGGAACTTACCTTAATGTCACCATAATAAAGAGGATCTCCACCCCTATTTTCAGAAAACTTCTTCACTTCAACATTTTTGTCTACCCTTTTGTTGAAAAACTTGATTCCATCCAGAGCTAGACCCATAACCTCGGCAATGAGCTCCTCATTCACCAACACTCTTTGTCCTCCATACCTAACCTTCCTTTCTTTCCAATCTGTAGAAAAATGCACTAAAATGTTCTGGTCGTGTCCTTGGATTTTCTTGATAAAATTGGTGACACCCCCATTTGAAGAAGATTCCACAGCTCAACATTATCCTTCCAAGTGGGATCACAGTTGGGCTCTAACTGACATGGAGCTCCCCATTTCATTTCCTCCGTAATTTTTGCAATTATCCTGCTTTAAACCACCGTAAATAAGTTGTTTCTTTCTTTCCTAGACCGGTTTTTAATCATCCAACTGCAAGTCCAAGGAGCATGTGAATTTTGATGAATGTAAAAATAATTAATCCTCTCACATGTACTAACCTTATTTTCCATTAAATCCCATGAAATCTCATTAGTGATTCTACATAAGATGTAGATGCTCATATTTATCCTTGGTAATAGAATTTTGTACTTCAATAGGGGTGTTTTTCTCATTATTCCAAGTGATAAAGTTGTTATTGGTACCATAATTAGCTAAGGTGTCCACCACCCTGTGCCCTACCTATATGTATGGAAAATTATAATACTAATGAAATATTTTATAGTCCAACTTGGAGGATGCATCTGATTAAGATGATTTATAACATTCAAGGAATCCCCTTCAACAATAATGTTTTGAATGTTGCAATCCTTAGCAAGTCTTAAACCCCATAAAGTTGATAAAGCTTTAGCATAGTGATTGGTCTGATTTCCCATTCTGCTAGCATAAGAAGTAATTAAATAACCTTTATGATCCCAAATTATTCCTCCACCAGGAGCTGCCTCTGGGTTTCCCTTAGAGGCTCCATCAAATTGAGTTTATACCAAGAATTAGGAGCAGGGATCCAATGAATTGAAGATCTATCAATGGTTAGAGTTCTACGTTTCTAGACATTTTTAATGTCAATATTCCAATTTGAAAGTATAACCTCTTCATCTTTAGGATATTTCTTATTCTTGGGTGGTTTAAATATTTCAATATTATCTTTAACTGCATTATCAATCTCAAGTAAATCTTGTCTTCCATGTCATGTCGATGTTTCTAAATATTATGTCATTTCTATCTTTCTAAATCCTCCATATAATATGGGGCATAACCAGTTTCCATAATCTCCTAACAATATAGTGCTTATAAGGAAGATCCCACTATATCCAACTTTGAATAAATTCCTTTGGCACTATTCAACAAACATTGAACTTTGAGAAAGCATAACTCCATATCTTTGAAGTGAACTCACAATGTAAAAAAAGATGTTTGATGTCCTCAGCCTCTTTTTTGCATAGGAAACACATGTTTGGAATTATAAAGCCTCTCTTGATTAGGTTGTCATTTGTGAGTATTCTTCCTCTAAGAACAAGCCAAAAAGAAAATTACTTTGGGAGTAAGTTCAGGAATCCAAATCCTACTCCATTTGAAATCACAATGGATGTTTTCAAAATAGGAATTATATCCTAATTTGACAGTGTATTCTCCATCACATGAGTTGTTCCAAACAAGTTCATCCTTGACATCAATTTGATTCAAGGGTATTTTATCCATTTATTCTTGAAGTGAGGATATTATGAAATTTAGATCATTCCTCTCTACCTTAAGTTGCTTCTATCTTTTTTTACCCTCCATTTCAATGTAGTCTTTGACTTGAGTTCCATACTTATGTTCTAGAATATCTTTGACAAATCAAAATTTATCATTTAAACTGAAACTAGTCCATTTATCACTCCAAAATTAAATATCCCTGTCATTTCCCACTTTATATTTACACCCTTGATTGATGAAATCCTTGATTTGTATCAAATTAATCCAAAAAATAGAACCTTGCGGTAGTTGACCATCATAAAGGAAAGAAGTTACTTTTTGTTGAGCTAGATATTTTTCCTTAATTAGATTGATCCAAGGTTGCTCTTCAGTAAGCAATCTCCAAACCATTTTTGCAATTAAGGCCATATTCATTTTTCTGATATCCTTTATGCCTAGCCCACCTATTCTTTTAGGTGTACATACTTGATCCCATGCCACCAAGTGATATTTGAATCTTTCCTCCATTCCCTACCATAAAAATTTCTTCTGAATCCTTTCAATTTTGTCCTTAAAATAGCAAGAATGTTTTTCTGAGAGACATAATGTAAATAGGTAAATTCTGCAGAGTGCTTTTGATTAGAAGACATTTTCTAGCACTTGAAAGTATGGCCCCTTTCCAACCAGCCATTTTCTTTTGAAATCTTTCAAGTAAACCATTCCAAACTGTGGTAGAATTTTTTTGTTCCAAGAGGAAGACCAAAATATGTTGTGGGTAGAGAATTTATTTTGCACCCCAAAATTTGATCAATTATTTTTGTATTTTCAGTGGAGTATTAAAGAATAAGATGGAACTCTTATCAAAATTTATCTCTTTCCCTGAGGAAACCTCATAAAATTTTAGAATAGATTTAATAGCCTTAGCTTCAAGGATATAGGCCATCAAAAGTAGAATTGTGTCATCAATAAATTGCTGATATGAAGTTGTTTGATTTATATAAGTAGGCCTAATTCATTTTTAAATCCCTTCATTAATAGCTTTGTTAATGGATCTACTAAGACTATTAGCCATTAGAATGAAGATTAAAGGGGATATAGGATCACCCTATCTGAATCCCCTACTACTCGCAAAGAAGCCCACCAGCTCCCCATTAACCACCACAAAAATATAGCTGTAGAAATGCAATCCTTAATTATTTTTTTGAATTTACTATGAAAACCAAATTTAGCGAACATTGTCAAGAGACTTTTTCAAATGCCTTGTTTATATCAAGTTTCATTACCATGCTAGATTTTTGTTCTTATCCATTGAATGAATTATTTCATGCACCATGATCACCCCATATTGAATTATCCTTCCTTTTATGAATCCACTTTGTTTCTTTGAGATCATATTATCAAGAATAGTCTCGGAGTCTTGTTGTAATAATCTTGGGTAAATATTCTATTGATAACATTAACCAAACTAATGGGGCGGAAGTCCTTAAAATCTTTAGCATTCATTTTTAGGAGAAAGCACAATGTGCTTGTTATTCAGCTCTTTTAGGAGATCACATGTTTTGTAGAACTCATTCACTACACTTAATAAGTCATCTAAACATATTTCCCAAAACTTCTGAAAACAAATTGTAGAAAAACCATCAGGAGCTGGTGCCTTATCCCCTTTAAGAGAAAAAAATAGATTTTTTCAGCTCCTCCAAAGTGACTATTTTAGAAAGGTTTTTGAATCTTTCCTCATCTATTCTATCATTCAGAATGTCCTCTAAAAGAAAAGAGGCGGCCTCTTCATTATCTGCACTATTCTCTTTGAGTAGATTTTCATAAAATTTGAGAGCTTCTTCCTTTATATCCTTAGAATCTTTGATGACAATGAAATTTCCTTTTGAAACTTCCATTATCCTATTGCAAGATCTATGTTTCATAGTGGTCATATGAAATAAATTTTTGTTTCTATATCCCTCTTTCAGACAAATTTCCCTGGAATTAAGTCTCCGAAAAGTTTCTTCCCTACTACAGACTGTATGCAGCTCAAATAAAATATTTTTCCACTAATTGATCCTCCAATGACATGCCCTTTGCATTTATTTGAGATTCCAACTCTTGTAGGTTTTTCTTTAACTCCTTTTCCTTTCAAATATATTTCCAAAAACTTCTTTTTCCACATTCTAATTTGGTTTTAAACATTTTTTATTTTCGAATTAATCTATATTGAGCAGTTCCTCCTCCATCCCAAGTCCATCATTAATTTGATCGGATATGTCATCGACCCAATTCTTAGTAAAGAGGATAGATGAAATTTCGATGCGAGGATCCAATTGGTTTAGCCCAATTAAAAATATTTAAAACAATCGGATTATGATCTTACCCAATTCTTTAGTAAAGAGGATAGATGAAATTCCTAATGCAAGATCCAATTGGCAGAGATAAAGGCTCTATCGGTTCTAACATAAATCATGTCACCGCCCACTCTTCTTTTTTCTAAGTGAATTTATTACCATGAAGTTCCACATCCATGAGATTTGAGTCGAGAAAAAATCAACAAATTCATTTATACCATTGGAATATCCAGAATTTCCCCTTTTCTTTTCTCCAAGATTTAAAAGGGAGTTGAAGTCTCCCATAATAAGCTAATTTTCATTTTTGTGATGAATTCTAAAGATATTTAAATCATTCCAAAGATTTCTTCTTCCATTTGAGTATTAGGTGAATAGATGTTTGAAAGGATCCAAGTAAAATTATTATCAATAGCATGCAACTTAGCAGCAAGATGGGTGTTGGTGTCGAAATTACCATAGCGAAGAAGGAGATTTTTATCCCAAACAAATAGCCAAACCACGAAGCTCCCGAGAATCAACAAGCAGCAATTTTGAGTTATCCCGAGAATTTTTTTACAATTTTCTAGGATACTTGATTTCATTATATATATATATGCCTAAATTTTATATATGACATATTTTAATCACTATGTATTTATGTATGTTAGTCATTACAATATAATTCTTTTTAAACAATATTATCAGTAGGCCATGTATTATTGGTGGAAGGTAGAGTGACAGAATATATATTAATTCATTAGGGTTACTAGAAATCAACACATCAATGAATTATATTCTTAGTGTAATGTTTGCTAGGTTATGCTACAACATATTATTTGGATATTAGTTATCGCTAGGATTTAACAAAAAAAAGAAAGATATTGCAAGCTTAGCACTTCGCTAGGGTATAAAACAATACCATATTTGTAGCTTAGATATCGGTACTCAATAACACATATCGTGAAGTTATACTCCGCTAAAACATTGCCACATCATAAAATTTGTAACATAGCAATCGCTAGGATTTGACAAATTAAAGGAAAATATTATAATTCTAACTTTTGCTAGGTATTTCCGTAACATATTATTTGGATCTTAGTAGTCGCTAGGGTTTCACAAACTAAATTAACATATTGTAAGCATAGTGTCTACTAGGTATTACCACAACATATTATTTGAAGCTTAGCATTCGCTAAGGTTTCACAAAACAAATTAAGGTACTATGAAATTATCAGCTGCTATTTACTACCATAGCATAATATTTTAAAAAATATTTCTAAAGGATTTAATATTGTAAATGAAATTTATTTGAGCTTAGCGGCTGCTAGCCTTTACAATGATGTAATAATTTAAGCTTAGAATTTTTTAGGATTTAACACATAATATTTGGGGCATAGTGTTTGCAAGAATTTAACAGACTAAATGAAGATTATAAGAGGCTAGCATCCGGTAGAATATGTGTACTCATAATGTTTACAAGTTATCGGGGTGTGCTTTAACAAATAAAATTAACAAATTTTGAGCTATAGGGTATTTAGTTGCTTCCACAATATAATTTTTCAATCTTGGATATCTCAACATTATAAAGATGAAGAATTAAATTTTTATCTTAGCGTCTGTTATCTTATGTAACAACATATTATTTAAAGATATGTTGTCGTTAGGATCCAACTAAAAACATTTCATATATTGAAAGCTTAGTAGTCGCTAGGTATAACACAATACCATATTTGTAGCTTAGCAATCAGTACTCAATAATGGATATCAAGAAGTTATACACCGCTAAGAAACTGTCACATCGTAAGATTTGGAACATAGCGGTTACTAGGATTTAACAAAATAAAGAAAGATATCGCGAGTCTAGCGTTCGCTAGGTATTTTCGCAACATAATATTTGGAACTTAGAAATCACTAGGGTTTTACAAAAATAAGAAAGATATTGCAAGTCTAATGTCCACTAGGTATTGCCACAACATATTAGTTGGA
Organism: Taxus wallichiana var. yunnanensis; assembly: GCA_018340775.1. NCBI lineage: Eukaryota > Viridiplantae > Streptophyta > Pinopsida > Cupressales > Taxaceae > Taxus > Taxus wallichiana. The sequence goes on along the minus strand of CM031239.1, from coordinate 40,391,872 downwards.
TCTTAGCGGTCATTAGGGTTTCACAAAATAAAGTAAGGTAGTATGAAATTATCTTAACTACGTACTTCCACAATATAATATTTACAAAAGAGGTTTCTAAAGTATTTAACATTTTAAATGAAATTGATTTGAGCTTAGGAGCCACTAGCCATTATAATGATGTAATAATTTAAGCTTGTAATTCATTAGGATTTAACACATAATATTTGAGGCATAACAGTCACAAAAAATTAACACATTAAATTAAGAGTCCAAGAGGCTAGCGTCAACTAGAATATGCATACTCATAATGTTTGAAAATTATTGGTAGTATGCTTTAATAAATTTTGAGCTATAGGGAATCTAGTTTCTTCCATAATAGAATATTTCGAGCTTATATGTCTCGAGAAATTAACAAGACGAAGAATGAAATTTTTATCTTGGTGTCCGCTATCATGAAGTTATACGTCGCTAATGCACTTTGCCACATCATAATATTAGGAACATAGTATCCTCTAGGATTTAACAATATAAAGAAAGATATCTCAATTCTAGCATCTGTTAGGTATTGGCGCAACATATTATTTGGAGCTTAGCGGTCGCATTGGGATTCCACAAATTAAATTAAGTTAGTATGAAATGACAAGCTTAGCATTGCATTAGTGTATGCCTCGAAAACATTTCCGAGATTAGAGATCAATACTCAACAATGGATATTTTGGACTCTTAGGCCGCTAAGTCACTACCACTATTGTAAATTTCCATATTAGCATTTAACAAGTCAAAGAATGATTTTTTTCTTAGCGTTCGCTAGCTTAAGTTTCAACATATAATTTTAAGATTTGGTGTCACTATGATTTAACAAAAACATGTAATATATTGCGAGCTTAGTGATCGGTACTCAATTATGGATATTTGAGCATAATGTGTGCTATTTTATGCCCCAATGACATATTTGGAATTTAGCTTATCAAAACAACAAATACATGTTTAGATAAGTATAGCATTTGGAATATATACATGATCATTGAATCAATTATAAATATTCATCTATTAACATGTCATACATATCAAAGTGCTTTCCTACCTATCTCAGATAATACAATTTAAGATTCATTATGGTTCTTCCTTAACTAAGGGGTGTTGTTGAGCCAAGACCGCGGGCATGGTTGCTTTCTGGATTTCTTGCTCTCCTTTGGGACCTATTTTATCATTTTGTTGCCGTGCCTCCTCAAAATATTTTTTGCAAATCTCATAATCTCTTTTTATCTTTTTCATGTCCAGAATCATGCTTCTATATAACACAGTAGACTTATCAAGCAAATCCTTTTGACTACGACTTGCTTGTTTGGCAATTTCCTTGAGAATCTCATTTTTTGTATTTTTCTTTTTTTGAAACAATCTCAATGACATGCAAAGTTTCTTATTCGTTCACCTCATCTATTCTCCTTTGAAAATTAACCATGAATTACTTAAGCGATGTCACAAAATATTCATCAAAAACCAATACATGGTTTTCTGTAAATATTTTCATGACCAAAGATTCTAATACAACATTATTTCCTCTAGAAATAATGTCATCAAACTGTAAAGAATGTTTTCTTACCTGTTCATTTTATTCCCTTAGTCCTTACTTTGTATAATTAGCATATGTCTAGAATATACCAATATTGTCCATGGTCATAATTATAGGGTCTTTACAAATGCCTTTTTAAATGACCTACCCCATATGTGTTATTTTTTTCTATAACAATGTCACTCCTATAATGAGTTTTTCATTTTTATCCAAGAACTCTTCTGCCTTCTCCTTTACACGGATGTAATTATTTATATTATTGTTCAAGCCATGAAATGCATCTTCTACATCAAAAACTACATCGGGTGGAACTGTGGCCTTTAATTGAATTTCAAGATCTTTATTTCTATATCATATTCCCCTTACTAATTATATGGTTGCTTCTTTTGTAACCCTTATCAAGGATTCCGGATCTTCCTCATATTGCACCACTTGGGATCCTTTGGATTTCCTTTTCTTTGTACAAGTGAAGAGGTCTTCTGAAGTTTCATTTCAAACAATGGCTTGATGTGTTGACATATTCTTTTTAGTTACCATTTTCCAAGTTCCCATTCTTGGATTGAATTCAATGTTCACTAAGGGATCCTCTTGTGCCTCCCAATCTAGATGTTCTTTGTAGGAAATTACAAATTTCTCTACCCAATTGTTTCTCACTTGTTGTGAATTCCAGGGAGAATATGTAGAGGCTTGCATTGGGGCTTCACTCACTAGAATTTCAATTTTCATAGTCTCCTATTCTTCACTTGATGAAGATAAGGCATATGTAAAAAAAAAAACAGATCTTCATTTGGTTCGAACAAGACTTATCGAACCTTAGATCGAGATTCATTTGGTGGAGATAACAAAGCACAAGGTTATTTTGAATGTTCTGAATACAAAGCTTTCTTTCTCTTCATAACCTCCTTTTTAATAATTTCTCTCAAAGGTGGAACTACCCATGAATCCTTCATATTCTACTAAAAATGAAATCTTGTGTTTGGTTGATCCATACCTAGTCATTATAATCATTCACGTGAGCATACGATATACTTAACTATCCTTTAAGGGAATTGAGGTGTTGGGAAACCATTTTCCTTTTGTGATATTTCCTTAAAGGGTGTTCAAGGAGATGAAATGAATTTCTATGGGCCGAGGAATCCTTCAAATCAGGCCACCTATTAAACATTCTATGTCCCACATAGACTAGGAAGGAGGGATGTGTTTTAAGCTTCTTCTCCTTACACTTTAAAGAAATACCATTGCAAATCTGATATGCAACCTCTTGTTCTACAAATTTTTATGGAATGTAATATGTAAAATAAAAGGGAGGTATAAAGAGCCCCTTGATCATGATAATTGTATATTATGGATAGAATAATACGGCTCCCATATGCCTTATGGAAGTGAGGATGGAATCAAATATTCTCGGTGGTGTTGTTTCATGTAATTGTTGGTAGAGAGTAGGATAAAAATAAGTGCATATATCTTGAATATGTGATTTGAAACAATGGGCATACAAGTCTGAATATTGCTCATTTACCCTCAAAGGGCTCAAAGGAGACCAGATTTGACAGAAATATGGACATTTGAGAACACCAATGACAACATCAAGAAGATAGGAAGCCATGTAAAATGGTTTCTCATGGTTGAAGAAATTATTTATTTGTGTCACTAAATTGAAACATCTAGCACCTGACCTAAGGAGGGAATCTTGGCATCATCAATAATAAAAGAAAGTAACAGGATCTAGGAAACATCCACCTTAGAGATTGATGAATTTCCATATAGCCTATTCATGAGTTCCATGCCAATGTGGAATCCTGGTCTAAACCTTTTAATAAGGATTTTGGATAGCTTAGAATCATCCATATTATCTAATGGGTCAAATGCCCAACTCTGTAAAACATCTCTTACTCTCATTTTGGCCATCTAGGAATCGACTATGTTTGAGTTGTACAAACAAATTCAACTCTAGAAGTTTATAATAAATTTTGTATGCATTCTCAGCAAACAAACCTATTCTTTTTTCCCTAATTTAGAAAATAATGACAAATCCTTAGACTTGGCATGAAGTAGATAGGAAGCAAGCACTTCTAGAAATGGAAGCACCTTTGGTTTAGCAGAAATTAAATGGAGACCAGCTCTTTTAATCACCCTTATGTCTCGGAACCGTAGACCATGCTCTTCCAAGTATACCCACTATATCTATAGGATGAACATTAACACTTTCATTCTAAACTACAAAATATAAAGCTAAGTAATGTTGCAATTCATCATGTAAGGCACTGGATCAAACACGATATCTCTTATTACTCTGTCATCCTCGTTGGAATATAAATAATTATCTACCATTGACATTACCTGCTCTCTCACCATGTTAAAAAATTAAAGGGCCACAAACACTGCATACATCATCAACATAAACAATTATTGAGACAAATGACATAATTGATTTTACGACAACATTCATATGTCCCTTATTATGAATATTAGGTAAGCTTAGAAAATAATTTCCAAATAAAAGATAGAAGTGTTGATCCTAGTGGTCACTAGGGTCAGCAATTACTAAATATTTAGAGCTTAGCGGTCACTAGGCATCGGGACTTACACATGAAAGAAAAGTTTGAAAAAAAGATGTTAGCGAGAGAGAGGATTTAAGTCGACATATGAATGGATAGTTTTTAACATTACTTGTTGGTAATTAACACCAATTCAATGGACTAGCGTAAAGGCCATTAACATTTAATTTTTCAAATTTTGAGCAGAGTGTGTGAGAAACAAAACACAATAATGGGTTAAACAAAAATGTTTTTTTGTCCCATTACACATTTGGAAAATAACAACATATGCCCCTAAAGATCTATAAGTTTTATTTGAAATTCGACCATTGGAGTATGTCGTAACTCTCATCCATTTGTATCAAAGAAAACGCTTCATGGCCATGAAGCTCCATTACTAATTGAAAGGAATGACATAAATAATGTTAGGTTTTTCTAGTTATTAATTTAGAAAGAGAGATAAATTAGCTAATCATTGTCTAGCCTATCAGCCTCAAGGTTCCTGACATTACCTCTTGTGGTTTTAACCACTATCTCTACACTTTTGAATCAATATAGTTTTCAATGACTATAACTTTATCATATTGGCTTGACTATTCCTAATGAGAGCCAAGCTCTGCACTACAAACCCTTGGGAGGGATGAAGCCTTACATTGTTCTCATAAGTTGCATTACTAATTGTAAGGAATAACACAATGGCCGCTAGGCTTAGCATTTTATTTATTTGAAAATAGCTATATAATAAGAAACAATGGTCGAGCTTAGTGTCCACTACGCTCCTATGATTACCGACAGTCATTGTACGTGTTATATGTTTAGCTTTAGACTGATATTGTTTTTCAATGATAGTACTTATATCGTATTGGCTAGACTTTGCATGTCAGACCCAATTGCAGAAGTACATTCCAACAAGACGGATAAAGAATTATATATTTCACGTAAAATATATATTTTTAAATTATAAGCCTTATTCATTCGTATCAAAGGAAAATCCTAGCGATGGCTACAATTTCTTAATTTCAAAATAAATATTGAATAACAAATCATGGTCTAGCTTAGTGGCTACTATAATACTTTCATTACATGGTGGAGCCAATTGTTGCACTACTTTCCATCAGGAGGGATCAAGACTTTCTCTTTCTATTAAATAAAATGCTTAGTGACCGCTAAGCTCTATTATTAGTTGAAAGGAATAACATTGTCTAGTATAGCTTAGTGGCCATGAGTTCCTATCATTACCATTTTCCATTGTAATCACTATCTATTCAACTGTGGATCGCTAAGTTTAGAAACTATGCAAAATTATTCTTGACAGTTCACATGCAACATATTTTGAAAGTATTATCCATTGTATGACAACCATCCACACTTCATAGATCTAATTCTGATCTAATTTATTCAATACAAGTACTCTTGAAGCTTTAGGACTTACGTAGTTCAAATCCTAGTGATGGATATGTTCAGCCACAATGAAATATTTAGAGATTTTCTATATTCACATATTATCCAGTGGACAACTAATATTAGAATGAGAAAAAATTATCCAATACTTGAACTAGTGGAGTGTCGAGATATACGTAGTCTTGATCTTATCAGTCACTATGTTTAGCCACAACGAATTATTTAGATATTTCCCATATCTAGGCTTATTTCAAATCTCAACTATTATTTCGATGAGCAATAGAACATCAATCCTTGCACTACTAAGGGGTATAGATATAAGTATTTTTGATCCAAGTGATTGCTAGGGTCAGTGGAAACATATTTTTTAGAGCTTAACCATTTATAAGAATCATTAACAAATAAATATGTACTTCTTATCGTAGTTATTACTACGATTAGCCACAACGATATACCTATAGCTTAGTGGTCACTAGGCATCATTAACAAGAAAATTACTAATGCATTAACAAGAAAAAAATATATATATATATATATCTTAATATTCAATAACATCCACCTCGACAAAATATTTTGAACTTAGTGTTAGCTAAACACCATTCAATGGACATCTATTATTGACTTGAGAAAATTATTGTACATGCATTCACATACTTACTATTAATGGAATGACCAAAGAACTATTGTACATGCACCACTAAGGGGTCAAGATATACGTATTTTTAACCATGGCATTCACTAGGCATCACTCTAGTAAAAAAATTAATGAAATGAGTGAATTCTGTCAATATAAGCACTCATGAGGCTTTAAGGCTTATGTAGTTCAGAACCTAGTGGTCGCTACGTTCATCAACAATGATATCTTGTGATTTTTCTCGTATCTAGGATTATTCACAGGACAACTATTATTAGAATGAGAAAAATTTCTACAATATTTGAACTTGTGAGGGGTTAATAAATATGTAGTGTTGATCTTAACGGTTTCTTAATTCAGCCATAATGAACTATTTAGACCTTCTTTGTATCTAGGCTTATTTCAAAGCACAACAGTTATTGCAATGACCAAAAGAATGCCAATCCGAACACTATTGAGGGGTATAGACATAAGTATTTCTTATCCTAGCGGTCGCTAGGGTTAGCCACAACATATTTTTGGATCCTAACGAGTGTATAAGAATCATTAACAAATAAATATGTGCTTCTTATCCTTCCTATTATTACAATCAGCCACAAGGATATACATATAGCTTAGTGGTTACTAGGCATCATTAACAAGAAAAATACTAATGTATTAACAAGAAAATATATAAATCTTAGTGGTCAATAACATTCACCTAGATAATGTTGTTAGTTGGATTAAACCCTTGGGAAATACGATCAAAATTAATTTTGATGGAGCCTCTAAGGGAAATCCGGGTCAAGCGGGGGGAGGAGGTATCTTAAGGGATAGTGAGGGAGATTGGTTATTTGTCTATGTTGGACCCCTGGGTAAACAAACTAATAATATGGCTGAAGCTAGAGCCCTCCTTTGGGGAGTGTTGATTGCAAAGGAAAAAGGTCTTAAGGATATTTAGATTGAGGGAGATTCTTTAATTATTATAAAATCTCTTCTCAATGAAAGTAAGATTAATTGGTCGATTAAAAATATTATCCAAGACATCAAGGAAATGCTTAAGTTCTTTGACAAGGTTTCTATTAATCATATTTTGAGGCAAGGAAATAAATGTGCGGACAAGATGGATAATATGGGAGTCCTTTGTAATGAATACAAAATCTGGCACAAAGGGGAGAGATTACCCTCTAACATTAATGATGAAATCATTAAGGAAAAGAGGTGCTAAGTTTCATGATGTCGGCATGAGTGGGGGCAGATATTTTAGGAAACAAGATAGTCTTTACAAAAATCACTGGGTCTTTTTGAATTTGGTTTGGAAATACAGTTCGAGGATTGTCTCTAGTTTCAGCTGGAAAAGCTACTTTGATAGAGTTCAGATGGGTGGTGATAGGATCCGCGTGGAACCCGCCAGCTAGAATATGAAGGAGGGCAATAGGGATCTGTGGAATAAGTTAAAAGTTGGGGGTTTTAGCAATTTTATTGCTAAATTGCATGGTCACGACCCTACTCTCTCTAAGGATTTTGGTCAAGCATGGAAAGATGGGGTTTTTATTGTTCATGGTGTGGAGGTCAAGGTCTCGGAGGCCAACATTGCTAGGGTGATAGAAATGAAGATGGAGGGCTTGAAAATCTATAAGGAAAGAACTCATGCAGAGATCTTGAGATTGAGAGGTTTTTGTTGGTAAGGAGACTTGTTTTTTCTTCACTGATGGCATTTCTTGATCGTGTATCCCTGGTATTTGGAAGGAGGTCTGTCTTCAAGTTATGAAGTATATCACTCTGGAAGGGAAGTATAGAAAAATATATACTCACCATATCACTTTCCTCAACATGTTTCGACATAAATTTATGGTTAGCATTCCTTTTTTCTTGGCTACCTCTCTCTCAAATTCGTTGATAGCATTCTAGAACAAGAAGGCCGAGCTGCCCCTTCATGAGGGTTTGATTCTTCTATTGTTTGAGAATGGTAAGCCTATTCTGGATCACCCCTTGGTCTCTATTCTGGAGGAACATGAAGAGGAAGAAGATATTACCTTAGCGAGAATGTCTTACAAAGATGAAAGAGGGAAAAACTATTCCCAAAGGGGAGGTATTGACAGAAATTTCATGGAGGGTGATGTTGGGGAAGCCAGTGCTTCTAGGAAAAATGAGTGTGTGGGTGATCCCACTATTTTCGAAGAGTGGAACAGAAGGATGGTTTACTTAGAGGGGGTTCTCAAAGCTATGGAGGAAACAAATGAAGGGAAAAGGGAATCCATCTTAAATATTATTAATATCTCAAAGAAAATGGTTTCGGACCAGGTTCAGATTAAAAATCAGATGCAGGAGCTTGAGAAACAGGTCAAAGGGCTTCTTGATAGAGTGAGGAGAAAGATGGAGAGAAGAAAAGAAGGAGATTCAATCTCTGTATCAGTAGCTCGAGAGGAAGATTAGTTGGTGATCCTGCTGGGGTCCTCGTGTGGTTTCCTATCTCTCCTAGAAGACTTGTAGCTTTCTAAACTTTTTGCGAACTATGGGTGAACTGTGATGCCCTGTTTCTTTCTTGGTCTTTTTGGTCCAATTGGGGTCCCATTTCCTGCTCTGTAAGAGTTAAGTTTGTTTAACTCTTTTTTGTGGGACCTTTTCTTTCTGGTTGTGCCTCTCTTGTTTTTCCGGCTTTGGGCTTTGATCGCCATATCTTTCATTTGTACAGGGTTCCTGATCCCTTCAAAATCTATTTTTACCTAATCTAATAAAAAATATTGGCCTAGATAGAATATTTAGAACTTGGTGTTAGAAAAACACCATTCAATGGATGTATATTTAATTAATTATAATTTTATAATTTCCTAGGTCATTAAATATCACAATTAGTAGTCAACAAACTCAAAATTCTACTCCTAGCAGTCTCTAAGGTCAGCCACAACAAAATATTTACAAGCTTAGCGAGTCACTATGATCAACATCGACAAAATATTTTGAACTTATTGTTTGACAGACATCATTCACTGGACATCTATTATTGAACTAAGAAAATATTTTCATTACATTTTTTATTTAGGGGTCACGCATTGCTTATCTCTCATTAGTTTGTTCCAAGAATTTGTTTGAGCCAAGTGTTACACTAGATACCCTCCGAGGGATAAAGCCTTAACTAGTTCTCATATTATTTACTATAAGTTATTGAAAGGAATATAAATATTCCACATTTTGACTATAAATGAAATTTCAAAATCAATGGTGATCTATAATTAGTTAGTAAATGAAGTCTCAAGGACCATGGTGTAATTTTATTAAATATAATGAACATGCTCTTTGTAGTGTTAGTATGAACATACATACTTCAAACCTTATGTATAATCTCCTTGTCATTAAACATCATATTTTTCCATGATATCACATCTCCTTATTTCCATATGCTTATTGCCACATATAGAAAGAAAAGCCATGACATATTATAATTTTTAATGTTGATATATCAATAGTTAATTTAACTAAAACAACAATAGCTTTGTAATTTTACTCTCTAAATGTTGTATATGTATTTCTAGAACTATCAATTAAGTGAAACATTATTCAAAATATTGTTTAGCCTAACTTCTCAAATAATAGGTTTTTAATTCCCTGATTCTTGTTTTTCAAAAATGAACCTACATAGACGGAACTCTTTGCATTTTTGCTTTGGCAATCACATATATGTTTTTAAACAAATTATTTCCAACAATTTCCTTATGTAATCAAACAATTACTGTAAAAAGAAAAAAAAATTATGTTATTATTACTATTTTATCTACGGGAAGCTACTATCATTATTTCATTACTACAATTTAATTTAAAATGAAATTTCAATAGAAATCAGCCGCTAACAATCCAAAATCCCTAAATGATTAACAACCCTAACTGAATAAAATGTATTTTCCTTGGCCTTTTCAATAACACCATTTTTTCACTTCTAGTAATCATTGATGTCCATATCAGGTATTTTACGAATCATTTCTCAGTCCTCTTATGAAAAAAATACCCATAACATGTTTTACATTACTCGTAAGTGGGGTACACACATATTTAGCAAATCATTTAGGGATTGGAAAATAGAATGACAAAATGATGTCAAACCCTATCAGTTGAGAAGTTTTTGTTAAAGATCATTAAAGAATAGACATATTTGAGTACCGGAAGCGAGAAAAATTAGGATTTCATTGAAAAAACTATGGAAAATTCTACATTCATAAAATTTCAAAAAATTTGAAGGATCAAAGGTGAGAATGCATATCGATTTTGACACCTTCATGAAAAAAACCATGCTCATAATTTTGGCAACTAAACCATGATCAAATTTTCCAATGAATTATTACGCTTACGGAGTTTTCCCTTACGCCAATGTTCTCATGCAGAAGCTTCACAAATTTAAGTTTCCTTGAAATATACTAATAAATGAAAATCTATAATTACATAGAACCGACACTTCCAACTGCCACTTTCTTTGGTGCACAAATTACAAAAGACACATGGTTGTCGTTAATTTTCTTTATATTTAATGGCTAATTAATGGCTATCAAATGGCACAAATATTTTGAATATCACATGAACTTTACTTTGTTCAGTTAATGGCCAATTAATTTTAGGGGAACCACAATATTAACCATATATGCCACACACAAAAATTATCAATATTAACAACAATATCATCAAAAGAACACCATGCTCATTGTCAATATTATCATCTTTAAATTACATTGTGAGTATATAAGTATTCCATACTTTGACTATACTACCAATGATAAGTGGTTCAATTGATGTCCCACATATTGAATTATCATATTTTGAATATCACACCAACTTTACATTATTCGGTTTAATGGCACTTGTAAATATTAACCATATATGCCACACACAAATATTATCAAAATTATCAACATTATCTACAAAAGAACACCATGATCATTGGCAATATTATCATCTATAAATTACATAGAGAGTATATAAGTATTCCATACTTTGACTATACTACCAATGATATGTGGTTCAATTGATGTCTCACATATTGAATTATCATATTGTCCTCAAAAAAATATACATGTTTACCAATATCATTTTTAAATTATTTTGTTACACAAACAATATCTTCGGATGTGTGTGTCAATGATCTTAGTGGCACCCATGATGTTGATCATTGGAATTGTTCTGAAATAAAAAGGAATAATGCAAAATAGAAAAGTATTAGCTAACTCCAATGCATAATATTTTTTCTTACATAATGTATACCATCTTTTAAGATGGAATGAATGATGCAATACTATATTACTATGGTTAAGAAAACTATAATTTACTTCGGTAAAAAGACTTGTGACTTGAAGTTATACATCTAATATATTCTCCATTAGTTTCTGTCTTGTTCCATTCTTTCACACTCATGTTGAAGCCTTCCCTGCTCAATTTCTTTGAATGTCTGACATAATATATGTATGTTATTTTTGACTACCTCTTTCAAATATCCATAAGATTTTATTTTTCACTTCACACCTTTGCTCTGAATTCCATTTTTATTCAAAGGGATTTCTATCTTTTCTCCTTCCAATTTTTCAATGTTCATAGAAGAGATTTCTGATTTCCCTCTCATGTCCTTTTTAGAAGTAGAAGTGTTATGTTAACCCTCTCTTTTCCTTTAAAACTAATAACATCGTGTGTTTTCTGTGTAATGTGATCCATATATTCATAGAAAGTCCATGTCAAATGTGTTTCCAATGAGGTTTTATCTAATTTTTATCCTTCTTGAGGGTTTTATTCAACCTATTCATCTTGTATTTGCATTACATCCCAGTGAATGTTTTTCCACATACTTGATTCAAAGCATCTGTTATATTATCCCAATGTTTCTTTCCAAGTTTTCCATGGTTTAAATGTTCGTACACCTCTTCATATTTTGAAATAAATGTTTTCATATCATATTTTGACCACAACTCTTCTTTGTATTCTTTCATCATCTCCTCATTATTTCCATCTCTTTCATGTGCATGGGTTATTGAAAAGGTTTCTTCTAATTTTAAATCATCATCATCATCAACAATATATGGATAATTTAGATCATTTTTTTAATTTGGAGCGCAAGGACCCAATTTCTATGCTCCACTCATATTCTAATGCAAATTTGAGACACTATTTCCATCTAATTTTTGCATGCAGAAATCCTTTACACGGGAGTTGCTTAGTTGTGTTGAAAAAACCATATTGTCTGCATAGTTTATTGGATTTGATTTGAAAATTTTGGATTGGAAATGTAAAAACAAGGAAAATGGTGATATTTCCATGTTCTACAAATATATTAGTTACTATCATGATCCACAAATGAAACAACTTATGTACTCCATATTTTATCTAAACTTAATTTCATTTTTCATTTTCTAAAAATAAATATACAAGGGTCATGTGCTCTCTAAATTCATGAAATCAAAACATGTGGGAAACATTAAAAATTGGTTAATTACCTACTAAAAATGCAATATTTATAATCACTATGAAATGGGTGTATAAACTTAAATTCTTCAAAATAAAATAACAATATTTTACCTCTTTTAATTTTTGTAACTCTATTCTTCCCCCATTTGTATACGTGTTCCTTGTTTTTGGTGTTGTCGCCTTCAAAATGAGTATATATTTTTCCATGTTATTGCTTTAAATATAGACGTTAACAGATTTTTGTGGATTAAAAATTAATATTATACCACTTAACACTAAATGCGATACGAAAAATAAAATCATACTCTCAAGTGGCGGATTTTACATTATACGATTTAAGGCCGCTTCTAGGTTGATCACTCTAGCATCCAATGTGATTGCACAACATGGAAACCTCTCTCCAAGTGTGGGACTTGTGGCGAGAGAGGAATCTCCAGATTAGAGGCTGGTTCCTCAAACTCCTCTGATTTAGATCTATATTTGCACAACTACAGAGGTTCAGATCCTAATCCTACTCTAAATTGCAAGGAGACAGGGATAGAAGTGCAAAAATTGAAACTAACTAAAGATGGTGATGCACCAAAAGGAGTGGTGAAACATTTTTGTCATGCAAATAGACACAAACCAGAGATTGCAGCATAAAACATACACAGGCTGATAAGATATAATTTAGGATCTGAAATGAAGCAAACAATACAAACAAAGGACTGAAACTCATTCACAAAGCTTGCATTATCATTTCCAGTGTCAAAATCACTGCATTACAACCTCAGAGAGGTAAAAACTATTACAGTCTTTGGAGAGGTCTGATTCTTCAAACAATCACTTGTTGGAGGTGAAAGAAGAAGTTTCTATGTCCAAAAAATGTTCCCCCTTGAAAATGAGCCAAATCTAGCTTTTACATTGCATGGGTCGAGCCCAGGAGACAGAAACATACAAAAACGTGAGAGCCCATTCCTCCTTGACTGCAGATGCATTAAAATGGCATGGGGGACCTTACAAACCCATACCCTATCAATTTTTGACCGAATTGCAGGAGAATGCGACCCATTCTGCGTTAAATTTGGTCGCTGAAATGTCACTTCTGGCCATGAACATGCGTCAGAGCCGTTTCTTAACTTTCTCTCTCAGACTACACCAAAATTCAAGATTAACCCTAGAATCATGTAGAGAATTTCATAAGCTTTCCGTTGATATAAAGAACATGCAAATCGAGCTCTGGATCAAAAGATATGGAGATCTGAAGATTTAGGGCACAAAACAGGTGAAAATGTGTTTTGAAATTTTTCCCGCTGCTCTGCCACCTGGATGACACGTGTCAAGCGCTGATTGGATGTAATTCTCTCTCCTCTGCTCACCCATGGGTTTTCCTTGAAAATTTTGACCTTTTTGTGATTTTGGAACATTTTCCACTTTTCCTCCATGCCCCGCCACTTGGGACACGTGGCATGCATTGATTGGAGGACAGGGGCGCGGGGGCTTCCTTTACTTTTAGCTTTTTGGCCGAAACTTGGCCAAATTTTCTAACTCCTCCCGAGCTCCGTGCTTCCCTGTTCCATTGGACACATGTCCAATTCCTATTGGCTTGGCCAACGCTTGAAACCTCGCCCTTTGAACTTTTGGACGTTTCCCCCTTGTGACACGTGTCGTGATTTGATTGGTCTCCGGGTCTGCCGGCTTTTCCACGTCCCGCGTCCTTTGTCCCCGGATGTCCCAAAGTCTTTATGCTGGGACAAAAACTTCCGATCCGCCCGAAATGGGCTTCCTTGTCCCTTTTCTACCGATGACACGTGGCATAATTTGATTGGCTTTCGGCTCCTTCGGCTATCCGCGTCCCATGCGTCCCTTGTCCCCAGCTTGTCCCGGTGTGAAAGTTCTCCTCCCCCGATCGGGTGGTTCAAAAGTTCTCCATTTGTCCCAAATTGATCCGCTTCAGCGATTAGTCGATTTTCTCTCTCCTTCGGTCCTTTCGCGTCCGCACGCGTCCTCGGCCCGGATGTTCCTTTTGCTCTGCAGACTGCCTGGCGGCCTTTCGGCGATTCACGCCCAGATGTCCCTCATGTCCCGACTATTGCGAGGACTAGGACTTAGCCATTTTTCATGATTTTTCCTGGCCCAAGCTTGTTTTTTGCAACTTTTTCACCTTTTCTCAGAACTTGCTCTTTTCTTCTTGGACAGGGGAGTTAGAAAAAATCTGAGGGGACCCTAGAAACATGATTTTTGGCCCTGAATCAATCTATTTGCCTGGGACTTGAGAATTTAATGCATGTTATCAAAATTACCCTGGGGGTGAATTTTGGATAACAATTTGGTGACTCAGTGGGGTTACTACTGCTAGGTAGAAGATACCAGTTGCCTGAAGTAGTCCATTGGGCATGGAGTCATCAAATATTCAGTTTAGAACCCCAACTGACTCAGAATGTGTAAGGAGGAAGATGGAATATCACCTGATGAAAGCAAGGACTGCAAAACATCTCCATGGACAGCAAGTTGTGCCAAAGCACTTAGGGAAAACAAAACTAACCTACAACAAAACAATGTGCACAAGCACTTGGAGGAATGAAAATCTAATCTAATATTTACAAGGTAGTGAACTTCCCTCTAGAAGAAATGCTTGAGATAGATTCCATTGACTGGAATCTGCAGTTCTTCACCATCCAATGAGGCCAATTGGAAAGCATTGTTGTTCTTGCACTTCGTGACCATGTATGGGCCACTCCAAATGGCATCAAATTTTGAATGCCTTCCCGGTTTTCTCTATCCACATCCCATTTCAACACTAGATCTCCAACTTGAAAAGATCTATCCTTGGCCTTCTTATCAAAGGTCTTCTTGATCAAAGCTTGATCCTTTTCCATTGCTTGGGATGCCTGATTTCTGATCTCTTGCAGCTCCATCAACTCTGCATACCTCACCTCCATGGGCTCAAACTCAGCAACTCCAGCTGCTTCATGAGTTCCAATGTTGGCAACTCAAGTGACATGGGCAAGATTGCCTCTCTTCCATAGACAAGCTTTGAATGGAGAGTTACTGTGGATCTTTTGGGAGTTATCCTATCAGCCCATAAGGCTGATTTGAGTTTGGTATGCCAAGACCTCGATTCTCGTCAAGAGTCCTCCTAATGATCCTCAACAAGTTCTTGTTTGTAGACTCGGCAGCCATTACCTTGGGGTAATAGTTTGATGAAGTGCTTAGGTAAATACCGTTCTTGACAGCCCACTCGGTCACCTTAGATCGATGAATGCCGATGCATTATCGGAGATTATTGTAGTAGGTACACCAAATCTGGTTGTTATCCCCTCATAAAAGTCTAAGATCTAGACTCATTTGCCTCTTTGAGTGCTCTCTTACTTGTCCATTTGGTGAAGTAGTCGTGGTGTCATCAAAATCCATTTGTGCCCTTGGCTTGAATTGGGATTAATGACTCAATGAAGTCAAACCCCATTGCATGAATGGCTGGTCAACCGAGATTGGATGTAATGGAAGGGCAGCAAGTCTCTCTTTTCCTGTGAAGAATGCACAATTCTTACACCTCTTGATCCATGCATAGCAATCACTGAAGATTTTAGGCCAATAATAACCAGCCTTCATGATTTTTAGAGCTGTCACTCTTGGTGCAAAATGGCCACCCGGCTGGTCCACCATGGAACTCTTCCAACACCCTTTGAATCTGATTTGTGCTAATGCATCTCAGCAGCACTCCATTACATCTTTCTTGAACAAAACTCCATCAACAATGGCATACGGGACAGCCTGCAATCTGAAGTGTCTCCTTTGGGTCTTGTTCATCTCTGGAGGGCATAGGCCTATGCCTAGGAAGTGTATAATATCTTGGGTCCAGCAAGGAGTGGGGCAGCATTGTCTTCTTCTTGTTGCCACTTGGCTCATGGCTGTCCTGGACTATCAAAACAGCCTCTTCTTCATTGCATACTTCTTTTTGCTTCCCCAAAACCAGCTGCTCACACAATCCTTTCCCTCTTACCAGCTTGGTGATCTTGATCTCAATGTCATACTCCATGACACGGGTGATCCAACCTGCCCTTTTCTCATTCAAATCCTTGTTGAGGAGGAAGTCCTTAACTCCACATGTGAGACCAGCAACTGGACCTTGTTGTTTGAGACTAAATGCTTGAATTTCTTCAAGCTTCTGATTACTGCAAGCACATGCTTCTCAATAAAAGAGTATCTCACCTCATAGTCATCTAGGCTCTGGCTGAAGAAGGAAATTGGCTGCTCATCATTATCTTTGTTCTGTTGTACCAAAATGGCAGAGATAGTGTCATTACCTCCAAATGCATAGAGGATGAAATCCTTGGAGAAGTCTAGGTTGATGAGAGTTGGTGCTTGAGAGATAGCTTCTTTGATTGCTTCAAAACTCTCCTTGCCTTCTGCTATCCACTTGAAAGCCATGCTCTTCTTTAACATTTTGGTGATGGGCTTGACAAGGGCTACAAAATCTGGGACAAACCTCTGAACAAAGTTTATCCTTCCCAAGAAACTCTGAAGGGCTTTCTTGTGGCTTGGCAATGGTAGTGCTCTTATGGCTTCAACCCTCTCTGGATCAATTGCTAATCCTTCCTTGGAGACAATATGGCCAAGGAGCTTTCCTTCATGTGTAAGAAAGATGCACTTCTTAGGATTCAAAGACACTCCGAACCTTCTACACCTCTGAAACACTTGCCTGAGGTGAAAGAGATGGTCTGCTGCATTCTTTGAGAAGACAGTGATATCATCTAGGTATACCAGCACTATCTTGTTGATCAAGCCTTTGAATGCCATATCCATAGCTCGTTGGAATGTTGCTCTGGCATTCGACAGTCCAAATGGCATCTTCTTGTAAGCATATGTGCCCCATTTTGTAGTGAAGGCCGTCTTGAATTGATCTTCTTCCTTCACCATTATCTGATTATAGCCTGAATATCCATCTAGCAATGAAAACCTCTCTGAACCAGCTTCTGACCTACAATATTTGTTCCATTGATGGAAGCGGATAATGATCTTTGAGTGATGCTCTATTTAGATCATGAAAGTCCACACACAATCTTATTTCTCCATTTCTCTTTCTTACCGGCACCAAGTTTGCAACCCAACTTGAGTGTTTGATGGGGAAGATGATATTGGCCTCAATAAGCTTGCTTAACTCTTTTCTCATGAGAGGTTCAATATGGGGATTCATTGGCCTTTGCTTTTTCCTGACAGGCTTGGATTCGGATCCAGCTCAATAGTATGTTGTGCCAACTTTGGGTTGAAACCTCTTAGATCTTTGTAAGTCCAAGCAAAGACATCTGGGAACTCTTGACAAAGCTGAACAAAATCAGATTTCTCTTGTGAGGTACTTACTTTGCCAATCTGCAATGTTTTGCCTTCTTCCACTAAAATAGGCTTTGAATCTTCACCCTTTACTTGAATGTTTGCTTTCTCCTTCGGAACTGATCATTCGGGTTGAAGATTGACTCCAAGGTTATGAGGCCTTTTGGTAATTTGTTAGTTCTCAGCTGCACCACTTGGTCACCATACTGCTGCTGCAGCTTGTCTTGATTCCTGGTGGAGAACTCAGCTTCTTCTTGTAGGAAATTAACAATTTGCTGATCATTCTCGAAGACTTGCCAACTTGTATTGTTATCCGGAACAACTGGTCTCACAACCAATTTGATATGAGGCTGAGATTTCTCACTTTTGATACTTTCTACAACATCAAACGCAGCCCCAATTGCTGCTAGCCTGTCAGCGGCTTCATTCTTTTTCTTGGGATGGAATTGATGCTAAAAGCTTCAAAATCTTCAATAAGATCCCATACCCGATTCTTGTAGCATCTGAGTAGATCATTCTTGGCAGCATTTTTTCCTTTGACTTGGTTTATGATCAGCTCACTATCACCAAATACTTGTAAATTCTTGATGCCTTTCTTCTTTGCCAGTGCAGTCCATGAATTAAGGCTTCATACTCAGTTGTATTGTTTGAGCAAGAAAACTGAAAACGGAAGGCTGAGTAATACTTTATACCTTGTGGTGAAATGAGCATAGCTCCTCCTCCTACACCTTGTCTACTCCTTGACCCATCAAAGAAAAATTGCCATACTTCATTCTTGTCCTTATGATCTGGCTTGGTGATGCTGGGGAGAGGTTGATTCTCTTCATGTAAACAATAAACTCCTAGCTCAGATTCTTCTATTTCTTGATAAGGATCAAAAGCATGCACCTTGCTTGCCCATTCATCAAGAGTTAGATCCGGGATGCTTCCAACCTTAGTGTCAGCTTCATCAGTGCTTGGGTGATCTTCTTGATCAAATGTTGAGCAATTGGCATTAATCTGACTTGGAGTGTAAGGCTCAATGTGGAAAGTTTGCAATAGGTTCTGACCTGATTGTAGCCTTAGTTCCATACCTCATTCTGAACAGCATGTGTGACCAATCAGTAGACAAATATCCCCCAATCTTGGCTGTGAAGTCCCTTGACAAGCAAAGGGCAAAGAGTGGTGGAAGGTCTATGACTGATACATCTTGTAAAACAACAACATTTGGACATGCATGCAAGGTAAGACTCAAGTTTCTAATCACTCCAAGCTGTTTGCTCTCTTGCTGTCCCATCTAGCTGCACTACCCCTTTGGATGTTGTTTCATACTGGAGCCCTAGCTGATCAGCTATTTGTTTGGGCATGACAGAACTACTTGCTCCAGAATCAATCATGCAATTGTGCACTAGCTGATTTCCAATGATTAATGAAACATAGAAAGGAGGGGGCTTCAACATTTTACCTTGCTGTCCTCCATGATTTCCCTCAGGCTGGGCAGCATTTGTAAGCACTTTGTCTTGCATCTGAACTTGCTGATTCGAAGTTGGCCAGTCCTTCATGGCAGCTTGCAGCAGATCTCTTTGGCCTAGGATAGATAGGGATTCCCACATTGATATATTGACGTTTGTCTTCTTCATCTGATCAATGATACTGAATGGGGATGAAGTATCCTTTTGTTGTCCCTTGGTTTGCACATTCACTCCTTGCATGTGGGCAGCAACAACTAGTATTTGAGTTGGCCTAGGGGCTGTTCTTGGCTGCCCTTGTGCATTTGAAACTGGACTTTGCTTGCCAACCATTTGTGGAGCCATGGAAGGTTGTGGATTGGTTGGGGCTAATGGTTGTTCTTCACCCAAATTCCTCCTTTTTGACCTTGTGTTGGCTGCAACACCTTGAGAAACTACTTGATTCATGCCACAGAAATCTTCTGCTTGCCAGTTCACCAATGTGGTGTCATTTGGGGCTGATTGCTGTTGGAATGTTTCTTGTTGTTGATTGTTTCCTTGACTACCCTCACCCTCCACACCAGTAGTTGTCACCATTAGTGCTTGATTCAAAGCACCATTGAAGCACATGGATTGGTTATGAGGCTCATTGCATGGAAAACACCAATCATACTCCTGAGCAATGTTGTTTTGTGTTGGCACCAATGCCTTAGAGGCAGATATGGCATTTGGATTATATGGCTGAAATGGTCTATTGGCAGGAGGCCTTGTTTGATTCATATTTGCAACTGGATTAGGAGGCCTTTGTGGTTGGTATGGCTGCCTATTAGGCTGAGCTTGGGGTTGATAAGAAGGTCTGAAACCTTGGGCTTGCTGCCTCTTGAGAGTAACCAGCTCATTGCCTAGGTTTTGCAATTGCTTCATGACCTCTTGAAGCTCATTTGGGGCACTTGGAGATGAAGTGGAAGCTTCATTTGAACTCTGATTTCTAGGAGTGGGAGAAGGAGCCAAATTAGGTGCTTGACTGGTGTTTGGATTCTCTAAACTTGGAAACAGTGGCATGGGAGGTCTAGGGGCAAGTTTGCCGGCTTGGATAAACAATTTTCAGCCCTAATGGCAATCTTTATAAGCCATAGGGATAGTTATGCCTCCCATGGACTGAATCAACATAGAAATATCAAATTTAAAGCTTTGAGATAGTAGAAAAGCACCTTTCTTTGTTGGCTTTGATTTGCCCTTTGGAATTCTCTCCCAAGTCTTTTGAAATCTGAAGTTGAAATCGGTCAATTTGCTCATTGGGAGCTCTCTTGATGGTTGTCGGTTGCTCCAGAAAAGAGACAAGTTGTCTCCCTTCTCTCCAAATTACTCGTGAAGTGCTATACACGGCTGATTCCAATTTGTGATAGAACCAGCTCAAGGCTCCTAAACCATTGCAATGCTTTACCCTTGAATGAAGATGCGTGAAACTTGTGACCACTTGCATTTCATTGATTTCATGGATTGCACAAAGGTTAGCAATATCTTTAACATGATCACCTGGAGTAGTCTGATTTTCTCCAGTGAAGTAGGGAATGTTCTTCAAGGCTGCAATAGGAATTGGATGTTGTGCATTGAGGGCAAGTGGGCTGCTGCCTGTGAAGTTGACGTAGGGATTGTTTTGAGCCATTCTGATTGGTCTTAAAACCCTTGTTGACTGAATGAAAGGCCTACCAGGTGGAGGAGTTGAGAGAGTTCTGTTTGGTGGAGATGGAGACCTTTGAATCCTTCTTCCTCTTTGCCTTCTTCTTGGAGATAATTGCAGGTATTCAAATAGCACTTCTTCTTCTCCAACTCTTGACCTTGTGGTGATTCTTCTCATGAGTTTTTAGGCCTGCACTTGAAACCAGATTGATTCTTCCCCTTGGAGTCGCAGATATGCAAATAATAGCTCTTTTTAAGCAAGAAAATTACAGCAGATGCACATCAACTTTGCTGCAATAAAAATGAGACCTCTAGTGTCCCACCGGGCGTGCCAAAACTATTGTTGCAGGCTCACAGCACCCCTGGATGCAGATCAGGCTTCTAGGTTGATCACTCTAGCATCCAGTGTGATTGCACAACATGGAAACCTCTCTCCAAGTGTGGGACTTGTGAAACTGAGAGAGGAATCTCAGATTAGAGGTTGGTTCCTCAAACTCCTCTGATTTAGATCTATATTTGCACAACTACAGAGGTTCAGATCCTAATCCTACTCTAAATTGCAAGGAGACAGGGATAGAAATGCAAAAATTGAAACTAACTAAAGATGGTGATGCACCAAAAGGAGTGGTGAAACATTTCTGTCATGCAAATAGACACAAACCAGAGATTGCAACATAAAACATACACAGGCTGATAAGATATAATTTAGGATCTGAAATGAAGCAAACAATACAAACAAAGGGTGAAACTCATTCACAAGCTTGCATTATCATTTCCGAGTGTCAAAATCTTTGCATTACAACCTCAGAGAGGTAAAAACTATTACAGATCTTTGGAGAGGTCTGATTCTTCAAACAATCACTTGCTGGAGGTGAAAGAAGAAGTTGTTATGTCAAAAAATGTTCCCCCTTGAAAATGAGCCAAATCTGGCTTTTACATTGCATGGGTCGAGCCCAGGAGACAGAAACGTACAAAAACGTGAGAGCCCATTCCTCCTTGACTACAGATGCATTAAAATGGCATGGGATACCTTACAAACCCATACCCTATCAATTTTGACCGAATTGCGAGGAGAATGCGACCCATTCTGCATTAAATTTGGTCAGCTGAAATGTCACTTCTGGCCATGAACATGCGTCAGAGCCGTTTCTTAACTTTCTCTCTCAGACTACACCAAAATTCAAGATTAACCCTAGAATCATGTAGATAATTTCATAAGCTTTCCGTTGATATAAAGAACGTGCAAATCGAGCTCTGGATCAAAAGATATGGAGATCTGAAGATTTAGGGCACAAAACAGGTGAAAATGTGTTTTGAAAATTTTTCCCGCGCTCTGCCACCTGGATGACACGTGTAAGCGCTGATTGGATGTGTAATTCTCTCTCCTCTACTCACCCATGGGTTTCCTTGAAAATTTTGACCTTTTTGTGATTTTGGAACATTTTCCACTTTTCCTCCGCGCCCCCGCCACTTGGGACACGTGGCATGCATTGATTGGAGGACAGGGGGGCGGGGGCTTCCTTTACTTTTTAGCTTTTTGGCCGAAACTTGGCCAAATTTTCTAACTCCTCCCGAGCTCCGTGCTTCCCTGTTCCATTGGACACGTGTCCAATTCCTATTGGCTCGGGCCAACACTTGAAACCTCGCCCTTTGAACTTTTGGACGTTTCCCCCTTGTGACACGTGTCGTGATTTGATTAGTCTTCGGAAATGCCGGCTTTTCGCGTCCCTCTGCGTCCTTTGTCCCCGATGTCCCAAATAATATGGGATAAAAACTTCGATCCACCTAAAATGGGCTTCCTTGTCCCATTTGCCGATGACACGTTGCGTAATTTGATTGGCTTTCGGCTCCTTCGGCTATCACGTCCCACGCGTCCCTTTGTCCCAAGTTCTCCTTTTCGGCCCCCGGGTGAAAAGTTCTCCTGCGGCCCGGATGTCCCAACTATGCCACTCAGCGGGATTTCTTTCTCCTTCGAACCTTGGCGTCCTTGTGGCTAGGTGTTCCTTTGCTCTGCAGACTGCCTGGCGGCCTTTCGGCCGATTCGCGCCCAGATGTCCCTCATGTCCCGACTATTGCGAGGACTAGGACTTAGCCATTTTTCATGATTTTCTGGCCCAAGCTTGTTTTTGCAACTTTTTCACCTTTTCTCAGAACTTGCTCTTTTCTTCTTGGACAGGAGAGTTAGAAAAAATCTGAGGGAACCCTAGAAACATGATTTTTTGCCCTGAACTTTCTATTTACAGGACTTGAGAATTTAATTTAATTGAAATTAATTATTTAATATTGACAATTATCAATAAAAACTAGGTAGCATGTGTTACTTATACTCAATATTATATACAATTATTAAAAATAAACTTATATTCTTAAACTATTATGTAAGATATAAAAATATTAGAAACAATTATTACGCATAATTGAATCAAAGCATATACCACCATCGTTAATCAAATAAATACTAAACTTGAACTCTATACCATAAATTAAGAATAGCTATACAATTAGGGAATTAAATACATGAACGATTTACTTTGACACAATATTAATGGCCCTAAAATTAAGTCCAAGGTGCAAATGCTCATGCTTCATTTTAAAAATGGTCGTACTTTTTCATGTGAGGTATCACACATCGATATGCGATGGATTGCACTTTGATGTGTGAGAGATTGCACACTGTGTGTGAGGGATCACACTTCAACATGTGAGATATCACACTTCAACATGTGAGAGATCTCACTTCATAGATGTACAATGCCACGACTCTCTCGCACTATGAAAAGTTATCACTGTCACATCCAAGTGTGATTTTTAAAACTTAAAATTGTGCTTGCTCACACATTTAAGTGTGATCACCAACTTATTGCCTCCCATTGGAGTAAATATTTGAATTTTATCATGTGATAAAAAAACTACATCACAGCAGCCATAAGGCTATGTAACTTTTGAAATCCATAAGGGAAAGAAGCCAATGAATATGCATTAGTCAATGATCTGTGAGTGGTAATGTGTAGTATAGTACCACTAATTGTAAAAATCGATGTCAACATTTATAACTTTTAAACTAAAAAATTAAAAAAAAGGTAGCCAATAACACAAGTAATATCAAGTCACGTGTACAAATCATCTAATAAAAAGGTGACATATCAGCTTTCCGAAAAAGGAGATTTTATTCACAAGCAAGGGCCAATATTAGTTTTCTTTATCTTGAAAAGTACCTATTTTAAATCACTTAGAAATAATTTTTCAACAAAATTTAAATGCAAAAAAAAAATAAAATATGTACATTATAAAAATCTTAATATTTCCCCTACAATATGTGTTTTATGGATAAAATTATACACATTGCAACAGGACCTAAAGGTGTAATACAATTTGTTATATGTTTTAAGATTTGGATTAAATTAGGTTTTAAATATGCTCATATAAGATGAATATTTTTATTTTCTCATTATGATTTCAATTCTCCATACTAATGTTAAATATTTAAGTGTCCTTAGTACTAATTTTCTCTTTTTATTTGTGGATATAGTTGAAAATGAACTCTATTTTTGAAGATGGAGCACATGTGGATTTATTATCCAAAGGTGTGAAAGTTATGGAGGGACTAGTTTATCCATCAAAAGATACACTCCATTGTAGAGACATGGGGCCTAGCTTATTCGTTGTCATAATAAGTATTGTATTCAATGGTAGAGTGAGACTGCAATACACAATTGATGATTATGAAACCCTAGCAGAAATTAAAAATAAGGGATACTTTATCCCATGGGAAAGGAAGAAAATGATTAAGCATGTCATTTCAAAAGTTTCACATGTGGGGGTGATGGAATTCAAAACATCATTAGTAGTGACTCAGAGGATATATTTGATAAGGATGAGGGTTTGAATTCTAACATTGATAGCCATTGTTTCACAACTCCTAAAGACATGGATGAATTTTCTATAACCTACATGGTGTTAAAACATAAGTGTCCTCGAAATAAGGTGACATAGCTAAAGGGTTTATATCCTTAGTACAAGAACAACATGTGATTTTGGGAGTAGTGTTGGGAGCCACACAGTTTGGTGTTTTTGTGGAGAATATTATAACTACATGCAATGATTTCTATCCAATTCTACAACGCAACAACGAAGTTTCTTGGCCAATCAAAAACTTATTTTATCTAGAAACAAGAACTACACTTCATGTGAATGGAAATTCTGAACTCTAAGAAACAACCACCACATCAAACAATGAATTCAATTTGAAGTTCAAGGGGTTAATGCCAAGTTGATACATTTTTGTTCAAAAGAACACAAATTTGTTGTAGAAGCAACAATTACAAATGTCGTGAAGGAGACATGGTGCACTTTAAAAAATTAGATGGAAATACATTTGGGGTACATGTTGATAAATTAATTATGCCTTTTTACAAGGGTTTCTCCATATCAGAAGGATCTCTCATCCAATGGCCTATCAGCTAGTTGGCCCATCAAGATGGTTCCGTTATGGAAGTAAGGCTAAAATAAATTCCTAGAAGAGTTGTCGGTAGAAATGTGGAGTGCATTTGAAGATCCATTTCCTCAACTGGTATACCCAAATTCATATGAATCCTCCATATGTAGTAGTAATGAAAACTTGATAAAAATACCTTATAACACTTGTAAATGCCAAAAGGTAAATTCTACTCCATCTAGTACATCAAAGGAAATGGAAAATGATGAAAAATCAAGAGAACAATTTTTGTCTGAAGTTGAGAAAAAACCTTGCTACAAGGAAGGATGTCTCTCCAATCTATCTCTAAGTGCTTTCAATCATAGTTGGAATTTAACTCTAGATATGAATGAACCTGCCATCAAAAACTTTGTACTTAATACATTCACCGTAAATGCTATCAATTGTGATCAAGGTCAAACTTCATAGAATATTATAGATAAATTGAAGTTATGTGGAAGGGATGTATGTCATAATGCATGGTACATATGTCATGGAATCACAAAAATAACCTATTACAAATACAGACAATCTTGGATTAATGGTGAGAGGAGGGCAGTAAATGGAAATACAGGAAAACAAAAATAAATGCCAAATATTGTTGCAACTATTGCATTGATATCCAAAATGGTGGAGAATAATTTTGATATATCCCCACACATGTCTCATTCATTAGGACAAGATGGTACTAAAGTAATAATGAGATTGTTGTCTACATGTTATATTTTTTCTTACATACTACAAAAGTGTAACGAGATCCTTTCATTGTTGGGCCTTCCTCAAACATCATAGTCAAATCTCAGAAAAATATGGCAAGAACATTTCTCCCATGTTTTAATCACCAAGAACAACTTCTTTGCCAAATGTGACGAGTACACGGAGTTTGAGAAAAAATGTGCAGCGACCTCATGTCCAAAAACACTGGCACAAATAGACCAACGCTAGAAATGGCACAATGATTACATTCAAAGTTATCATGCAAATTACTATGCACATAGAGTGCAATCAGGTTGATTTGTGGAGCTTAATTGATTCACATTAGCATGCTTTACTAACTCGGAATGCACAGTAACCGACATCAATCGGATGATCGACATTGGTCACCCGACAACCAAAGTATTGGTCAAGGCAAGGAGGAACCAGAATTGGTTATGGTAATTGACATCAATTTCTGTCCATGATTATTTTATTTAACTCATGGGAATTATAACTAACCTTTGATATAAATTTGATCTAATGGTTTTAATAGCATAGCTAAGTTGCCCTAAGTTTGAATATGGTTATATAAGCTACAAAACTAGGGTTAGATAAGAATAAGGAATAATTGTAAGAAGGAATTCTTGGAGAGAGAAAAATAGAAGCTTGTGAGGAAGAAAGTATTATACATCTAAGAGGTGTGGAAGATTGCATATCTTCATTGTATATTCTCTATAAATCTTTGAATAATAATATTGGTTGTTTCTTGGTGGACGTAGCCCACACTGGGTGAACCATGTTATATCTTGTGTATTGTTCTTCTGGTTTATTTCCATATTTATTGTTTGTATTATTATATCTTAATAATATATATTTACAACTAGTGTGATTAACCCCAACAACTGGTATCGAGCTCTTTTGTTTGAGGTTTTATGTGTTGTGATTTACTCACGAGAGGGATTTTTGATTGAGTGGGAGCTATAGTAATGGCATAAGATAATAAATACAGAGTTGAGAAAATTGAAAGGCATAATTACAAGTTATAGAAGATGCAGGTGGAAGATTATTTGTATCATAAATATATATACTTATCATTGGATGAGAAGGCAAGTCCTACAAAGATGACTAATGAAGAATGGAAAATTCTTGACAGAAAGGCTCTCGAGATCTATAAGATTAATCCCGGTAGCATCTATGGTTTCAAATATTATTGAACAAACAACCATGGTAGATTTGATGAAATCTTTAGCTAATTTATATGAAAAACCTAGTGCTTCAAATAAATTTTATTTGATGAAGAAATTATTTAATTCTAAGATGCAAGAAGGTGAATCTGCATCAAGTCATTTAAATGATTTCTAGTCTATAGTAAATCAATTAAAATCGGTTAATATTCCATTTGATGATGAAGTGAAAGAAATTTTATTCCTATTCTCTTTTCTAGATAGTTGGGATAACTTGGTAATGGTTGTTAGTAATACAACATCTACTACTAATATTTTAAAGTTTGATGATGTGGTTAGTATAATCTTGAATGAAGAAATACATAGGAAAATTACAAGATAATTATTTGAATGTAGAAAGAAGGGGAAGGAAAAAGGAGAGATCTCAAGAGGAAGAATAATGGGAAATCAAAGTCTAAGAATGGTAGATCTAAATTCAGAGGTAAAGGAATAACCTGTTGGAATTGTGGAAAGAAAGGACATGCAAAGAAGGATTGTTGGTTCAAGGAAAACAAAGAGAATGTACCAGAGAAATGTAAAGAGGAAAACGTTGTTGCATCTGAGGTAATGCAAGATGACCTTATTCTCTCCTTGGATGATAAAATTGAATCATGGATTTTAGATTCAAGAGCCTCTTTCCATGCTACCCTAATAAGAGTTATTTCAGAAATTATGTCCAAGGTAATTGTGGACATGTTTATTCAGAGATGATGAACCATGCAATATTATTAGTAATGGAGAAGTTCATCTAAATTTGAAGAATATAAATACATGTATATTGAAATATGTGAGGCATGTGCCAAGCCTCAGGAGAAATCTAATTTTTACATAAAAACTAGGTAAATCTGGTTGCATTGTTACATTCACATCCGACTCTTGGAAAGTTACCAATGGATATCTTATTGTAGAAAGAGGAAATAATGTAGAAATATTGTATTTGTATACTTTTATTGCGATTATTTTTCGTGATATCTACTTGATTCGAGATGCAATCATGTGGCATAATCGGCTAGGCCATATGAGTCAAAAAGGAATGCAGATCTCAAAGGCTAAGGGTAAGTTATCGATTTGAAAGATGTAGATCATGATTTCTATGAAAATTATATATTTGGAAAGCAAAAGAGAGAGAGATTTCTCAAAATTTGGGTCAAAAAGAAGGAGAAAAATTAGAGCTTGTGCACTCGGATATGTGGGGACCGGCTCAGGGTAGCTTCTCATGGAGGATCCCAATAGTATGTGACATTCATTGATGATGCCACAAGAAAAGTATGGGTTTATTGTATTAAATATAAATATGATGTTTTTGAGAATTTTAAAAGATGGAAATCTCTTGTAGAAAATGAATCAAATTCAAAGTTAAAATGCCTTAGATACAAAAAATGGTGGTGAGTATCTGCAAAGAAGGATTTCAAATGATTATTGTTTAGTAAATGGAATACGCAGAGAAAGAACAGTTCCTAGAAAACCACATGAGAATGGTTTTTCAAAAGGAATGAACATGAAAATCATGAAATGTTCAAGAAGCATGAGGATACATGATAGATTACCCTTGCAGTTCTAGGTAGAAGCAGTAGACACGGCAATTTATTTAATTAACTATGGGTCTTCAAGTTCACTGAATGGTGGAATACCAAAAGAAGCTTGGACTAGAAAAGAGGTAGATATTTCTTTTCTTATATTATTTATTTCAGAATCTTTTGTGCATGTTGATAAATAAAATAGAAAGAATTTGGATGCTAAATCCAAGAGATGTACTTTCATAGGTTATGGCTCTGGTGATTTTTGGATTTCATTTTTAGGATTTAGAAGATTCTAAGATTGTTAAGAGTTGTGATATTGAATGGAATGAAAAGAGAATGTACAGGGATCAAGTTTTGGTACGCAAAGATGAACCGGTAGAAAATTTTGTGGATGAAAATGCATTCTCATATTTAAAAGTGACACCTACATGTCTACATAGTAACTTGTGTTGGTTAACACCCGACTGCCATGGATCTCTTGAACCGACCTCGATTACAAAAGAGCCATAGTGGCATCAGTTAGCCAAACCAGTGTCAGTTATAGGATATTGGCATTTGTTAGTGAACTAGTATCAACGAGAGGAGGTGACCGGTGTTGGTCACTATCTGAGATTGATACAAATTTACAAAATGAGCAAAATGAGCCTCCGGCACCCCAAATTTCAGTGAGAAGGTCACAAAGGGTAAATAGACCTATAGAAATATTTTTCTCCTTACTTATCTTATTTATTATTGGTGATAGTGGTGAACCAGGAGTTTTTAAGAAGAAATGTAGGATGAGACCCACGTGAAGTGGGAGCATGGCATGGATGAGGAGATGGAATCCTTGAAATAGAACCGAGACATGTGATTTAGTAGTTTCTAGCATGAAAATGACATTGCAGAACAAATGGGTTTACAAGATCAAGGAAGAAGAGGGTGGACAAAAAGATACAAGGAGATGCTTGTGGTAAAAGGATTTTCACATAAATCAGGTATTGATTTTGGTGATATTTTTCTCTATTAGTTAAAATGACTTTCATTCGTATTTTCTAAGTTTAGTTGCAGAAGAATATTTGCATTTAGAACAACTTGATGTTAAGACAAATTTCCTTCAAGGTGATTTGGAAGAAGATATTTATATGCGGTAGTCACTTGGATATGAATTTAAGGGTAAGGAGAAACTTGTGTGCAATCTTAAAGAGAGATTTTATGGGATCAAGCAAGCTCCAAGGAAATGGTATATGAGATTTGATAGCTTTATGCATGAGCATGGTTATATTATATGTGAATCGACCATTGTGTTTATTTCAAGAAGATTGGAAATGGGAGCCATATTATTTTTTTACTATATGTGGATGATATGCTTATTGTAGGATCTAGTATGCAGGACATTCATGAGCTTAAAGAAAAATTAACTCACACATTTGCAATGAAGGATTTAGGAGCTGCAAAGAAAATCCTTGAAATGCAAATACACGAGAGACAGGAAGAACAAGAAATTGCATTTTCTCAGAACATTATATCAATAAGGTGTTGGAACAATTTAATATGCAGAAGTTTATGGCCTTGTCTACTATAGAGGCTTAGTATGTTACAACTACAGGAAGCTAGCAAAGAGATGATATGGATGAGCATGTTAATGGAAGAGTTTGGAAAGGAGCAAGAGGATTGTAAATTATACAAAGTGATATTCAAAGTTGGATTCATCTCGGAAAAGAACTCATCATTTCATTTAATAAAGAAATGAATTCAATTGAGATATCACTTCATTCGGCAGGTGTTGGAGGATGGGTAGCTGAAACTAGAGAAAATTCATACAAATAAGAAGCCTACGGATATGTTAACGAAGCCATTGGAAAAGGAGAAGTTGGAGCTACACTCCACCCATTGTCGTCTTTGAGTTTGATACTTGAAGAGGAGAAATAGCCCATTGAAAGGATCTAAGAATGGAGTTGTATGATACAAGATACAAAAATTTATCTCCAAGCGGGAGATTGTTGAGTTACGGAGCTTAATTTCTTCATATAAACATGTTTTACCAACTTGTTTGAATACATAGTAACCGATGTTGGGGCAACCGACGCCAGCGCCTTGATCACTGGTGACCGATATCAATCAAGGAAATGATGAACCAACATTGGTTAGGGTAACCGACATCAGTTTCCAGTGCGTGATTATTTTATTTAACTCATGAGAATTAGATCTAACCTTTGATATAAAGTTGATCTAATGGTTGTAATAACATAGCTAAGTTTCCCTAAGTTTGTATATGGTTATATATGATAGAAAAATAGGGTTAGATAAGAATAAGGAAGAATTTTAAGAAGGAATTATTATAGAGATAAAAAGAGAAGCTTATGAGGAATAAATTACTATAAATTTAAGAGGTTTGGAAGATTGCAAATCTTCATTGTATATTCTCTACAAAGCTTTGAGTAATAATATTGGTTGTTTCTTGGTGGACGTGGCTCACACTGGGTGAACCACGCTATATCTCATGTATTGTTCTTCTGATTTATTTCCATATTTATTGTTTGTATGCTTAGATCTAAATAATATATCTATACAGCTAGTGTGATTAGCCCCAACAAAACACAACAAAATCATAATAGCTATTTCAGCATTGTGCATGAAAAAATAGACAAAATGCAAACCTGTAATACCAAGAAAAGGTAAAAAAGTAAAATCAATCAAAGCAATGTTATTAATCTTCGTGTCACCTTAATTGGTATATTGACACATGGGCACAAAATTGGGGGTTTCAGACACTTTGGTCTCCCTTTTGTTGAGCAAGGAGAAAACTTCACAATAACATCATTAGCACTATGTATCTAGAAGCTAGAAGAACCACTTACATATTAGTATGGTGATTTGTTATATAGTAGTGGGACATCAAAACACCCATTACATGGTGCACTATTGCAAAATGATGCATATGAAAATTGCAAGGAATACAAGCATAAAAATGAGGTTGCTCATACAACTAATACTGTAAGCATTTTTCAAGTTCATTTAGAAAACAACCACCAACTCTCTACTTACAACTAGATAATGTTGCAAGTGACAACAAAAATTGCACATTGTTTGCATTTGTATCCATGCTGACACTAGAAGGGTTTTCAACACAGTGTATGTGATTTTCCTTCCAGTGTGTCACATGCATGAAGACATAGATGGGACATTCGGTCGATTATCAACAACATTATGCAAATTGGATACATTCTCTTTACCATAAATAATGGACACTTACAGAATATGCGAAGAGTAGTCCAACACATTCACTCCATACCTTATCGAGGAAGTCTACGATTGTAACGTCTTTGTAGAACCACACCTACTAGATGGTAACAACAAGATCGTGGGTATCAACAAACCAAAGATGTTTAAAATATATATCAAAGACAATAAGCCCGTCATGGATTTTAAAGCATCAATCTTGGAGTCTATCTGGTCACACTCAATTGAGATCTGGAAAATAGTGGATGGGAAATCATTTTTTCTTGAAGGGGATCCTACACTGGCACCCTCAAAAGAACCCAAAGAGATGGAAGACATGTAGAGAGGCATTCAGGAATACATTACACATTGGGAAAAGAGTTCAACAAATTGTGGATAAGCATACTATGTTCCAAAGATTGCATATTGGAAAAATATTCTACATTCCCTAGAGAATCCCTTTATCAATTGTAACATGACAAGAAGAGAATTTTTTTAGCCAAAAACAATTCAGGATAGTGCAATGTATGATCAGATAGTGGGTGAACCATGTCTTGACATGGATAGCTACTATTTTCAAAATGTCCTTTCAAATAAGGATATATATGTTGTACCTATTTTGATATACCTCAAGATGAATTCAACCCAAGTAGTGGATGTGAATGTTGGGAAGATGATACTAGTAAGACCAGCTAATGATAATGTACCTATATGGATGGGCAAGGAATAACTAAAACTAATATAGGATGTTCATATAAACACTCAAAAGATAAGGGTACACTAGTGGGAACCCACATGAAAAGTAAATATAGAAAAAGAAAGGCACGAGGAATGCTTGTGAGAAAGCAATTGTGGCGAAAATCAGGGGACACATCAGATATTTATATAGACAGCATCATCTAGGAATGGAGTCCAAGAAAAACATGGAAAGGAGTTCAAATTAAAATACCGAATCAGGGTCATGAAGCTATCTAGCAATACCTTGCACAAATTCAAGAACAATAATTAATACCCTTGCGAGGGATCAATGCTTATGTAATTTTCTCGATTGATTTCCTATGGAAATACATTTTCAAATCCATTTCCTCAAAACAACTTGTTTAATGTAATTCTTAACTCTTTGTTGTTCTTTATGATTTACATAATGGAAAAGCATAAAAGTAGTTGACTTTATCACACGTAACTTGCATATTTACAATATCATGGTCTTTTTATATAGATTTATATAAAAATTATATCAATATATAATATACATAAAATATTAAATAAATATAAATTTGAAGTATTTCAATAACTACTATTTTGTACTTTTTAAAGGGAAATATTGTAAAATTATTGTCATCTAAAAATTGCTTGACATGTATAAAAGGCCGTCAAATTTAACCCCTAGGATGATGTAACTTTGTGGCGCCTAGGCTTATGTGACTTAGCGGTGGGTAGGCTTATGAAAATTACTACTGGTAGGCTAGTGTAACTTTCCAACCGCTAGGATTATTTTACCTAGATGAATCTACTCTTGTATAAATTAGTAGCCACTAGGCTTATGTAAATTAATAACCTATAGATTTATGTAAGATAGTGGTCGCTACGCTTATGTAAGTTAATAACCTATATGCTTATGTAAGATAGCATCCACTAGGATTATCATGGTATTATGTAACTTAGAGGTTGTAAGGCTTATGTAACTTAGTGTCCGCAAGGAAAATGTAACTTAGTGTTCATAAGGAAGATGTAACTTTGACCCCGCTAGGCTGATTTCACCTAGCATGCACTTTCATCATGTAAGTTAGCAACCATTAGGATTATTGAAGATAGTGGCCACGAGGCTTATGTAAGATAGTAGCCGCTTGGCTTATGTGGGGATTCAAATAATAACAAACTATAAATCCTAAAATAGTGAAACTAAAATCCAAAAATCGGGATTTATAAATTGGATTACAATAGTGGTTATAATAAATTGGATAGGATTTAGTCCATGTAAACCTATTCCTAAAATCTATTCCCTATTCCCATTATTCCAATTATGAATGCTCGCACTTCGTCTTGAAAATGCTCATAATTTTTCATGTAAGGTATCGCACATCGCCGTGTGAGGGATCACACTTTGATGTGTGATCCATCGCACTTCGGCATGCAAGGGATCACACTTCGACATGCAAGGGATCGTACTTCGATGTGAGAGGTATCAAACTTCATCATGTGATGGATCACACTTCATAGATGTATGAGGCCATGAATCTCTCGCACTACGATGAGATATCACTGTCACATCCAAGTGTGAGTTTTCGAACTTGAAATTGCACTTGCTCACACATTGAAGTGTGATCACCAAATTCTGGCCTCCCATTGGAGTCAATATTTTAATTTTAGCGTGTAAGAAAAAACTACGTCACAACGGCCGCTAGGCTATACAAATTTTGAAATCCATAGGGGAAAGAAGCCAATGTATAGTAGCACTAGCTGTAAAAATCAAAGTCAATATTTATAACTTTAATACTAAAAAATTAGAAAAAAGGTAGCCAATAACACAAGTAAAATCAAGTCACATGTACAAATCAGCCAATAAAAATATGTAACTTTGACCCTGCTAGGCTGATTTCACCTAGCATGCACTTTCATCATGTAAGTTAGCAACCACTAGGCTTATTAAAGATAGTGGTTGCAAGGCTTGTGTAAGATAGCGATGCTTGGCTTATGTGGGGGATTCAAATAATAACAAAATAGAAATCCTAAAATAGTGAAACTAAAATCCAAAAAATCAGGATTTATAAATTAGATTACAATAGTGGTGAACTTGGAATCCAATAATAGCACTATTGGAATCCAATATTAGCTAAATTGGAATCCAATAATAATGATATTGGAATCCAATAATAGCGAGATTGGAATCCAATAATAGTGAAATTGGAACTAGAATAAGTCCAATAATGACAATATTGGAATCCAATATTGCTACTAATGGATTCCAATAATAGTAATAATGGAATCTAGTATAGACAAAAATGGAATCCAATATACGAAAAAATGGAGATGGATTTCTTCCAATACTTGAAATACTGGAGTCTCAATTCACTGGAATATGTCTCGATTTAGTGAAATAAGTGTTACTAGGTAAAACTAATTTAGAGGATGATATGTTTTGGGTATGTTTAGGATTGTTTCTGTAACAAATTTGGAAAATTGGGAAAATGCTTCAGGATGGGTTTATAAATACTCTTCTTCATAAATTTGAACCTCGGAATAATTCATATGATCAATAATATCACAAGATTCTCGATGAAGAGGTTTCATTAGTAGTCATGCAATGGGGATTTTAAATTTTACAAATTGGGGAAGAAACATATTCTAAAATAGAATGACTAGGGAAAGGAGTACTTACTTTGTTAGTAGTATATTTGGAAAACTAGGTATAATAAATATCGTCTTTATAAAAATAGGATTGGTTTTAATAGGGTTGATCTCTTTTCATAACAACGTATGATCCACTAATCATATGTTTTACTATTTCTTTATAATCATGCATATTTGATTCATATGTAAAATAACCAATTTGAGATTCTCTAACTATTTCATTAACTTATTCTTCATCTTTAACTTCCTTCATTTCCTAAACTTCATACATTGTGTTGAACAGAGATTTTACACAAAGAGCCTCAATGAAAAGTTTAATCCGAGCCACTAGAAAATGATTGCTATGAACATTTTTTTGGGGTATCCTTATATGTATGTTCACGAAAATATTTTATTGCAATTGATTCCTAAGAGCTATCAAATCATCATCCAATTTCTGAACTAGATGATCTTAACTAGTTTTGACAGAAGTTGAGGCTTGATATTAAAAAGGTTCTTTATTCAACTATATAGACATAATGAGTTTGTCTACGTTTATGGAAAAATCCAAATCATCATGTGGATATTGTAGCTAATCTATTTATATCACCAAACTCATTTCAAGGGGTTGAGTATTGCTAAATAAACACATCGATTTTTATTAGTAAGCCAAGTAATAGCTAGGATTTTGTGTACGAGTCTATTAAACATGGATATGAATTCCCTTATGGGTTTCTAGGGTTACTTTTTAAGCTAAGAAATATGAGCTAAAATATCATGATAATATTATTCATGCTTAAATATGGATTTTATTTTTCTCTTCATGGTGTCCCGGATGTTGATAGTGTTAGGTGGAAGGTTATAAAACCATTTAGCCATGTTTTCGTGTAGGCTTTCAATAAAAAGTCTAAATGAGACATATTCATGGCCAACTCAAAAGTACTCTCCGCATGCAACATAAAATGTTGCAAGGTGATCATCAGAATCAAATTTTCCATCAACTTTGAATTTTGATATTACTTCCTTTTCATTTATCATGAAGAGGTTGGGCTAAAGGTAGAGGCTTGATGTTTTTTCCCCAAGGTACTTGTGCATCCATCTCAAGAAATATGGTTTTCAAATGATGAAGAGTTCTGATAGAGGTAGAGCTTCATTAAGTCTTATTTGGAGAGGATATATTGTCTTTCATTTTATTAAAGGGGTACTTATAGATCTTGCACTTCTTCTTTTTTTTCTAGAGATAACTTGAAAATTCCTCAATTGTAGTTTGAAAGAAGGGTCTCCTTATCCTTGTTCTCTACTTGACCAAGTGAATCTCCTTTCTGCTAGCTTTGTATTATATATATTTTAGGATCAAAATAAATTGAAATAGGAACAACATGAATGAATGAAACTAAGGAGAAACTAGAGATTTATTTCTAAAAATAGTCATGAAAAGGTGGGAAATACTTGCAAAGTAAGAACATGCCTCATAGTGGGCACCAAAAAATTGTTTTCTAGAAAATTTGGAGGGAATATTTTCAAATGATTAGGGGAAAATAAGTTCCTCCTCTTTTATGGGGAGGTCCCCTTATTCAAAATTTAAAAATTAAAAAAGTAAAAGATAATAATAATACTATCTTGATTTGGGGTGATGGTTTCTTTGTCCAAATGTACCAAAGAAAAATATAAAAAAGAGAGAGACCTAGATTTAGGTATCATAGTTTGGTAAGGAAGAGAAGCATGTGTGACATAATTTTCAATAAATAGGAAATAATTGATCTTAATTTACTCATGCATGTCAGTAACTTAAAGAATGTGCAATATCATATAACAAAAAAATCTCTTCTACAAATTAAATAATAACACAAAGTTCATCAATTCATTAAAGTTAGGAATGAATAAAAACTTTTAGATTCTATTATAAATATTTGCAAACACAAAAATTGGGAGGAAATGAAGGATCAAAACAA
Organism: Taxus wallichiana var. yunnanensis; assembly: GCA_018340775.1. Lineage (NCBI taxonomy): Eukaryota > Viridiplantae > Streptophyta > Pinopsida > Cupressales > Taxaceae > Taxus > Taxus wallichiana. The sequence goes on along the minus strand of CM031239.1, from coordinate 40,354,518 downwards.
AGGAACTCTCTTGTGTATTAAGTTTTTCTTGTGTCTTTACAAATAACAACCAATAACTTTCTTTTACAAAGGAGGAAATACCGTTTTATAGGCAAAAGAATTGTAACTACCTTAAAATAACTAATGTTTATTTAACAATTGCACTTGTTATTAATTAAATTACTTAATTTAATTTTACTTTCTTAACCACTTGAAACAAAACTTGCAACACCCAAATATAACAATTATAATTTTCTCAAAGATCTAATAGGGAAGTGAGGAAGATGGAACTTTAAGCTTGAGCACGTGCATCCTAAAAAATTCCCCACAAAAGTAATATATGATTATCTTGGGATCATGGTGATTTCTAAGTAGTTCATCCAAATTTTGAAAGCATTTTCCATTTTAATATTTATCCCACTAAAATGATCCAAATTCTTGGAGGCTTCAACCACCACATTGTTCAATTCATAGATCTTGTTTTATCTTGGTTAAAGTCATCGGATTTGAACAACTCTTATTTAAATATACTATCAAAATTCTTAATCATATCAAATATATTCCTTTGAGATCAATTATCTTGAAAGATGTTACAATTAAGGGATTGGATATCAGAAAAAAAATTGAACTTCAAAGACTCACTCTTTTGAATAGAATTTTGTATATTGGTTAAATATTCTTCTAAATTATTGAGCCTCAATTCCACACTATGAGACTAAGATTGAGGAATGTTATCCTTTCAGTCATTCAAAATATTTTCACTTACGAGAATTTTTTTCATTAGCTACAACCACGATCCTCAAATATTGAATCACACTATCCCACCATTTGTCTTGTTTTTCAATGCCTTCAATTCCATAGTTTATTTGCATTTCTAAGTAGCAACTAGATTCTAATATATTTTGCATCCTTCATCAATAAATTTTAACCCTTTTACTAACAATTTCTTAACACACTATTTGGTGGATTTACCTTGTAGAGTATTCTTATGGACCTCTAAATAAAAATATATCAACATCAGTCACGGAGGTGGAATATGGGAGAGATGCAAGTGGAGGTGGATCTTGAGCGATAAATTCTTTGATATAAACAGAGATGGTTTTTACCATTTCTTCCAAATTTTCTTGTTTTTGTTTCACTTTCTCTACCATAGTTACAAAGTGAGAGTGAGGGGTGGAGGAGAAGTTAGTGTTGCGAGAATGATTTCGATAGAGGAAAATTTCTCAATTTATACATATGGAGAAATTGGGGTCTTCTTATAGTGTGTTTCTACCTTGAGCTACCCCATTCAAATATGTTTTCTATAGGGATTTCAAAATATTTTTATTTTTCTATCTCCTCTTCTCCCTCTTTGCATCCTTCCTATTCTCTTTATTCTCTTCCTTCCTCAATTTTTCCTCTTCTCCTTCCTCAACTTAAATTACTTCAATTTCGGGTTGGCTCTCGAGTCCACACATAAAAACATTTGTTGGTTTCTATTGGATTGAGGAATAAGGTACTTCTTGTGACATAATGGATTTCTTAGAAGCATTTAATTTTGTCAAAAAAATTCATGAGCCACTTTATGGTTCTTGGGAAAACAAATGCAATAAGATCATCAATTCAATCATTTTCCTTTTAGTACCAATCAATGATATTGAGAAGAGCATGCTTGATGGAAATTCGATTTTAGGTTTATACATGTTTTCCATCATATTTTATACCATCATGTACATAATATAACTGAAAATTATGAATTTATTGGAGATTCATCCTCCCAAATAATATTCTCCTAACTTCAAACTCAACTTAATAATCTTCCTAGTGATCTTCAATAATTGGAACATGAGAATATGTTTTTCAGAATCAAGATTTTGCGATGAATCTTTCTTTTACTCTCAAATGATGTTCTCTTGTGGAAAGGATGCATATTGAATGGAGTAATTGTTCTTTCAAAATTTTAAGATTCAATACATGATATGTAAATGTATTTTCCTACAGATAATGAGAATTGGATGTCTGAAACTTCCTTATCTCTACAAGTCCTATGAAATACGTCCAAGTATCTACATAATTCAATTAGAATGAGATTATCATTGTAGTAAATTGGGAGTTTGTATCGGATTCTTTTGAATCCTACAACTATGATATAAGATCATCTTTGGGATTTAATGAAGAAGCTTCCAAACTTAGTTATTAATTGCTTAGCTTCCTAAGATATTCTATTGGTGGTACACCCTTACAATAACCTCACATGAACATAGTAAATTCATCATTTACCCTTATAAAATGACTTTTATTGCTATCAAGGGTCAATTGGGTGTAGCATTCATAAATGAGTCAAGAGAGGTTGTATCTTCCTTGATGTAAATTGCCAACCAAAATCATGTATCCTATAATGGAATACATCATTTAGGAACTCATATAAAATGACTTAGTGTTATGCACTTGAGTGAGCTTATTATTGGTTATTTTTTCATAGATTATTCCCCCCAATTGAAATCTTGTTTTTACTTGCATATCAGGTTGATAAAGATACTCATCCAATCATGAAATTATCTTGTGGATGGAAGGCCCATTACTCTATCTAGTAGAGTAATAATATTAGAAAACTCTTCAATGAAATCATTCCTATAAAGAGTCTTGGCCAATTTGGAGGGTCCTTTCTTCTTAAATTTTAGCCAAGACTTAACAATCATGGTTTGGTATTTATTTGGTGTTAAATTAAACTCTTGTTGTTTCATTTAAAGATATAATACCTTTTCACTTGGAATAGGAGTGATTTCGAGGGATATGTTGATATCATAGGCATCTAATTGACTGATAACCTGCCCTATGGATATTTCATCTCCTTCATTTTAAGATTGAGTTTTAGAGATAAATAATACACAATAAACTCACAATTATTCTATATGATTCAAATGATAAAATATTACACATTAATATGAGATGATCTTGTACTATGGAGGATTCCTACTATAACTCCTATAACCATGAATATCCTATATTAGTGTATTGTTACAATAATACACTAATATTACAAACTAACAATATTCATAATAAACATATCCATACATTTATTATGATCACAAATATTCTCTACCCAATTATTACACTAGCAAATATTTCGACGTCCCCCCTTAGTGCGAACATGGGGAAAACCATACACCATTTGAACTAGAAATAAAATCATATGTCAATGCATACTTATAGGTCTACATACTAATCTATAGATCATGTAGCTCATGATCACCTACATACGAGAACTTATCTTATTTTCGCTTCTAGTGAACTTATCACTAGCCAATCATCTTCTAACAAAGTATGATAGTCAAAGGATCTATGGAGTTAGAGGGTCTATATGGTTAGTTTACCTCCTATATAAATATTATTATAGTTTTTCACCTTCCACACCATATCACAACACATTCAAGAGAGAAAATTGGAATTATAAACATATTACAGAATGCTTTTATGTTCTTATTTGCACACACACACACACACACACACACACACACACACACACACACACACACACACACACACACACACACACACAATTTCAAATAAAATTGTGTTATTACTACAGATGTGCGGCCCATCGCTAGCAGATGAAAAGACGTCTCTCAATGATCTCCTTCCTCCATTACCTCCATCCTCCTGCTAATGTACTACTTAATTAGAATATAAAGACATGATGATCATTGGTTTCCACATTGTGCCTATTTTTATCTCCCCTCGCAATGTGAAAGGCATTATTTTATAGGACATCGGGTTACATCGAAAATATGTCCATAAGGATTTTTTCATTTTCTAACACTTTTAACAACAAATGAAATTTTTTTCCCAATGTTATGTTTGAAAAATAGAAGATGCTAGACACTTTGACTGTATAAAATGAATATCATACTAACTATTTTTACTTTAACAACAACTAAAATTTATTGTAGACTTTATCAAAGACTATGGAAATAATAATAACTCAAAATATGCTAATATAGCATAAGGTGATCCATAGAAATCCAAAAAAACACCACTTCATTAGTTACATCAGCACCAAGAAGAAGAACCAAGAAAAGTGAACAAAACAAGGTAAATGGAGGTTCTGGAAAGAACCGCCACTCTATGTAGAGTGGTGGTTTTAGAACCGCCGCCCTTCAGGGTGGAGGTCCTGAAATCGCAGCCCAACCAGGGTGGTGGTCCTGGGACCACCGGTCTACGTAGGGTGGTGGTCCTGTCACTTCCAGACATAAAACAAAAAGAAGCACGAATAGATGCGAATTTGAAGTGCCCAACCATGTCTCTTCACTTCCATGCCCCTTCACATCCTCCAGTGCATGGGAGGACATGGGAAGGCCTATAAATACATGGAAGGAGAAAGAGAATAGAAATTTGAAGGTGAATCAGACATTTGAAGATCTAGAGAGATCGAGAAGCAAAGTATAATGAGAGCAATAAGCAAGATCTTTAGTGCTGGAATGGAATTGTAGGAGCAAGGTGTAGAAATAGAGAAAGAAAGTAATTGGAGAGAAGGTTTACATTGTTGCTTCTTTTCATACTTATTGTAATCTATAATTGTCTATATTAGACCAATAAAAGTGGGAAGAAAGAGCAATTTCCCTTCCCGATTGGTTTTCCTCCTTGGAGGTTTCTAGGATAAAATTGTTGGTGTTGAAGTTTGAATTATTTCCTTCTCTACAATTTCCTTCTATAGCACTAGATAATCACTCACGAAGCTCTAATATTTAAGAAAATCTGTCATTTTCCAAAGTTGAAAGTAGAACAACATAATTGTGTGATTCATAGAGTTCCAAAGTAGAATTTTACGGATCATTTTGGTATCAGAGCTGATTATATATCCAAGACTGTGGTATTCGAATATTTCTTGTGATTTTGTATGACAGTGACAAGGTCCAAAGGTGAAGAATTTTTACCTTGCAAGCCAGATATTTCTACGAAGAAGTGGAAACAGATAATTCAAGCTCAAATGGAGGAAGAGAACTTGGTCCATAGAGTTGAGATGCTAGAGACCATGATGGATAGATTGCATAGGAAACAATAAGAGCTTTCAGATCTGTAAAAGACGGCTTCAGTTAAGAAAGATTCCATGGACTTGATGGTTCAAGCACTAGCCAAAAAAATTTAGTATCGGAAAGAGCCACGAAGAGGAAGAATGGGAAGAGCATGAAGAGATGCCAATTGTAAGCGAGAAGGTAAAATATGCATATACACCTTTTAAAGTTGAAACAAAAGTGGAAATAAAGAATTTTGAAGGACAAGTAGATGCAGAATTACTAGATAAATGGCTAAAACAGTTCGAAGTCTATTTTAGTGTGCATAATTTCACTGAGGCATAAAGGGTCACCTTTGCACGTCTCAAAATGGAAGGTCATGCTCTGGTTTGGTGGGAAACCCATATAGCCACTTGTGAGAAGAAGAAACTTCCTATTGCACAAGTACTCTGAAAGCCATCATTACTTGTCATAGGGAGAACGCTAAGAAGCAGGTCACTAATTACAAAGTAAGGTCTAATAATTACATCTTTTCTCATGACTAGGAGAGATTCAAAAACAAAGCTAAGACTGATACGCATAGTGCTAAAACTTTTATCACATGAAGGAGTCACTGGAAAAATGGGGGCTCTACTTGCAAAGACAGAGCCCACCCATAATCCAAAGCATGGAAAGATGATACAGGGCTTTGGAACTATCTTCAAATTGGGGGTCTTGCAAATTTTATTGAAAGAATCCAAGGTTTTGATCAGGATATCTCTATTAAATTTACTCAGGGATGGAAGAATCGTGTAGTTAAGTACAACAACATTGAGGTTGAGATAACGGAGGAGCTTATCGCTCAAGTCACTGGGCTCAGTCTTGACGGCACCAAATTATTTAACAAGAGGGTGGACAGAGAGGTGGAGGAAAAGAAATTCCTGGATGAAGGGGAACATCTTGAATTTGTGATAGCCGGCATCAAGTTGGCTTCGATTCCTGAGCCTTTTACTGAGCTCACCAGGATGGTTGTTAGGTATGTAACTCTTGAGGGGAGATTTGTTACTATTCCTCAAAAACATTTGATCTTTCTTAATCACTTTCGTAGAAACATAATCATCAACTTCCCTCATTACTTGATAAACTCGCTGGAGAAATCCGTTCTGGAAGTGCAAAATCATACTAGGGTAGTTCCACTCCATCAAGGGTTAATACTGCTTATTCACCGCCACTGCTCAACCTATCCCCACTTGGATTCTACTCCTCCCTCTCCCTTCATTCCTCCCCCTGCCCCCACTACCTCCATTCCCCCCTGCTCGAAAGGAAGCTTGACACTGCTTCATCTAGCAAGAAAAGGAAGGGTATGAAAACTAAGGTCCCTGCTTCTCAGAGGGTTCTTAGAAGTCACAAAGACCTCGAGCTTGCCGAGAGTCTCTTGCACATCAGCCATCCGGTGGAGGAGCCTAAGGAGGAGGATTTTTTGGTCAGAGTGGGCAGGATGGAAAAGGAAATTCAAGAGCTTAAGAGTGTTATCAGAAATATGGAAAAAGCTAAGGGAAAAGGGAAACTACAAAATGATGATGAGGAGGATGTCACTGCTGAAGTTTTCAAGAAGCTTAAATCTTTGGATGGCAGACTTTGGGAAATGCAAAAGGCCGTAATGACTATATCCTATCTACCCTTAAAAGTATTTACAATTTCATCGAACAACATGTTCATAGTGTATGCAGTCTCAGTGGGATTACTGAGGACATTTGGGGCCCCAAGGAGAAAAGAGATATTGCAATTACTCAGGTGGATTTGAAAGACCCTTCTCAGGCCACAGCCATTGCATTCTTTGTCTCACTTCAAACGATCAAAGCCAAGATTGACTGGGCTATCAAGTGATGCAGAGCTGTGTTGTTAAGCATCGCTACACGAAGTTGTTGATCGACGGTTTTGGTGTTGTTTTTTTTGAGATATTCAGTGATGGATATCTCTTGTTTGTTTTTTGGTCTCTTCTGTTGTTTTTCGGATCATTGTACGTCTTGATCCTTTTCTATTACTATGTTGTATTATCTGGCTATTGAGCCCTTTGGTGTTGGTTGTTTTTCTCTTTTTTGGGTTGTTTCTTCCACTTTTGTTATCTGGATTTTGAGCCCTTTTGTATACAGGGTATAGTCCCTTCAAAACTATTTACCCTTAATAAAAAAAAGATTTGATTAGAGATAACTTCTATCCTATTGGCCATAAGACTCGACATGATGATTAAGTGGCGCACTTTATACAAAAAGTGGTCAAAGCGCATAAGACTACACTATAAAATTTGAGAGACAAGCCATGTTGCTTAATATGGACTTGGAGGATGAGGACATTCGACCAAGTATTTGGGAGGACTTCACACTCACCTTTGGAGGAAGGTAATCTCCACGAAGCCCGTGGATCTCATTGAAGCTTGTGTACAAGTATACTACATTGATAACGAGAAGAAGCAAGGAGAAATAGAGCCAAAGGGAGACCGATCAACAAAATAGCAAGACAAAGAACAAGGGAAGACAAGTAGCAGAGGTAAATGGAAAGGTAAAATTTCCACTACTACTTTACATACTTGTAAAAATCCTAAGAATTTCTATAAAAATTGTGATGTAAATGGACATACTAACGCCACATGTTGGAAGTTGCATCCAGAATTGCACCCAAAGCACCGAACCAAGGATTCCAAGAAATCCATGGCCACTGTGAAGATAGAAGAGAGGTGGAGATTGAGGATGATTTGGATGTAGACGAGAGGCTAGGATGCATGGTCGCTAACATGTACATGTGCGGGCGAGAGAAGAAGAAGAGATGAGTAATCTATTTCAAATCAAAATCCAAATCAAGAAGACTAAGGTAAACGCTTTAATAGATTCTGGTTCTTAGTCAAATTTGATTTCTGATGCGGTTGTAAAATAGCTTGGTCTAGAGACTTACGTACATCCACATCCATACCCATTGGGATGGGTGAAGAAGGGTGTAGAAATACAAATTACAAGAAAGTGTAAGTTTCAGTTTGGGATAAACACCCAATACATAGATGTATTAGAGGCTGATATTATTCCACTTGATGTATTTGACATTGTCTTCGGAAGTCCTTACTTGTATATCAGGGATGTTGTGTTCACAAGGAGGGAGAACTGGTTCAGATGGGTCAAGGATGGAGTTATTTTTAACATCCAAGAACACCAAAACAAATCAAAGAAGGCTATGGTAAGTGCCAACCAAGCACCAAGACTTATTCAAGAAAATCATCAGTTTGTTGCTTTCATTGGAAGAAAAACAAAATGGATGTGAGAGCAGATATTTTGACCAAAGGATGGAGAATTTGGATAGCACTTGTCATTTTTTGCAAAAGAAGCCACCACAGGAATTGCTCATTCAAGGAGAAAAACAAACTTCCGCTATGCAGTCACCATATCTACCTATGGATTCACTGGACCTAACCGTGGGGCAGCAAGAAGAAGAGGAGATACAAGGAACAATGGTGACTATAGCAGCAACATACTTGGAGAGGATTCGGCCAATCCATCTCATGAAACAAAGACATGAAATAAGGACTAAACCACTTCAGTATGGGACCTTCGCCATACTTGAGTAGGTTAGAGAAGAAACCTTTGGGCCATACTTCATGCAGATGCACATGATAGTAAGTTGCAAGAGCTCACATCCACTAATGCCATCTATGCATGACAAAGAAGGAAAGATACATGAAGTTACCTTCCAAAGAGGATTGTACTCAAGGCATCTCAGAGGAGGATGTAGCACTAGAAACCAGAGATCCATAGGAGTCTTGGCAGGTTGGACAAGAGAAGACACCAAGGCAGACCCAGTGGTACTCGAATGAGCACGAGAGGAAGTTGATTCCTCTACCACTCCCCCACTAAGATTTTGTGGGACCAAAAGCCTCTCAAGTATGGGAGGTATGATCCATAGGGATCAAAAAAACACACCACTTCATCAGTTACATCAGCACCAAGAAGAAGAAATAGGAAAAGTGAACAAAACAAGGTAAACGAAGGTTCTGGAAAGAACGGCCACTGCGGCAAAGTGGCAAGTTTGTAATCGCCACCCTTCGTGGTGGCAATCTTGGGACCACTAGTCTGCGAAGGCGGTAATCTTGTCTACTACGGGACAGAAAACAAAAATGAAGCACGATGATGAACACGAATTTGAAGTGCCCAGTCGTGTCTCTTCACTTCCATGCCCCTTCACATCCTCCAGTGCACGGGAGGACATGGGAAGGCCTAATAATACATGGAAGGAGCAAGATAATAGACATTCGAAGGCGAATCAAACATTCGAAGATCCAAAGAGATCGAGAAGCAGAGTATAATGAGAGCAGTAAGCAAGATCTTCAGTGCTAGAATGGAATTGTAGGAGCAAGGTGTAGAAACAGAGCAAGCAATTAATTGGAGAGAAGGTTTACATTGTTTCTTCTTTTCATACTTATTATAATTTGTAATTATCTATATTAGACCAATAAAAGTGGGAAGAAAGAGCAATTTCCCTTCCTGACTAGTTTTTCTCCTTGGAGGTTTCCAGGATAAAATTATTGGTGTTGAAGTTTGAATTATTTCCTTCTCTGCAATTTCCTTCTGTAGCACTAGATAATCACTCACGAAGCTCTAATATTTAAGCAAATATGTCATTTTCCAAAGTTGAAAGTAGAACAGCATAATTGTGTGATTCGTAGAGTTCCAAAGTAGAAGTTTACGGATCATAAGGATATTAGTAAAATATTTGACCAAATATCTTATTTCGTGATCATAAACTTATCTTATAGATAAAAAACAAAGGCTTAATGATCATTAACCAACTTTGGACCCTAGACTTTTTAGATTTATGACATATATTTAAAATAAACTTTGACACCTATACTAATAATGACAAATGTAGGAAGACATTTTTTTAAAAAAACATGAATAGATGATCTACTTATCACTTAAAAACATTTAATAAAAAATAAAAACATATTAAATACTAAATGGAAAATGATACATAATGACACCTAATAACAAACTTTAAGGTAAATCATAGTGCCTTTACTAAAACAGAAATAAATATAAGACTTGACATATCGATTAAGACTACACATTATACTATATGAATGGAGACAAATGTATAAAGTTGATAACATTTTGGCACGATAAAAGCTTTGGGACGACAAGGCCCATGCTTACAACCATTGAAAATTGATAAATCTCTAGGGATATGAGTAACCGGAAGAACAAATCATCCACACGAGTGGAAGGATGTTGATATAGTAGAAGCATGAAGCTATGGGAACACAAAAATTACTTATGCCATAAATTTGCAAGTCTTGAAGTATACAAATAGGCGAAAATAACTAGGAAGATGCATAGAATGCACAAAATATTATGTGAAAATTGTTAGAGTAATTCACCTCTCTATGCCAAACTCATATTCAACCACCATGTGGACTAAATAATTTCTAGCATTGTCAAATGTGTTGATATAATAGATCTCGAAAACACAAACCTTGCACATATGTTAAAAATATATGCATAGATTAAGCATCCATCAACCAAATGTGATTACTCCAATGGTCTACAAGTCCATTAAGACATATACTTGTCAATATAATTTTATTGGAACGTCAAACAAGAAAGTCCATCATATCTAGTCCACGTCCATGCACCGAATATAAAGAACACTAACTTGAGATAAAGTAGACAATGTACTATCACAAATCTTAACCAATAATAGAATCTCGAGCTCACAAATAGACATGAATTACTTTGAATCAATCTTACTTTTCATAAATAAGAAACTACAAGCAGATCAAGATTCTCATTGTCAATTACCTACACTAATACAAATGATAATTTGGTATGAGTTTTATAGAGAAATGATACAAAATAAACTCAAAATTATTATATATGATTCAAATGGTACAAGGTTACACATTTGTACGAGAGGATATCCTATTATGGATGAGTCCTATTATAATTCCCATAACCATAAATGTCCTATATTAATGTATTGTTACAAGAATACACCAATATTAAAAACTAACAATATTTATAATAAACATATCCATTTATGATTAAAAAAAAAAGAAAAAAAAATCTTTTCTCAATGACAAGACTAACAAATAATTCCTAACTCAAAAGCGGAAAATGATTCATAACAGGGAAAGAAGGAATGAAAAACTCACCGAGTGGATGAAAATGAAGATCTTCTAAAGATGGTTCCACTCATACAACAAATCGAAGGGAAAAACAATGGGTATGGTGATGTGTGAAAATATAGGGGGTAGAGCAAACCTTAATGGGCACGTTTCACAAATAAGCGAAAATGGATTGAATGCCCAAATAACCGTTGGCTTATCGGTGTCGATGAAACTGTTCCGTGGGTTGCAATCGAGGCGGTTTTAGTGCTTAGTTAATCGGTGAAGCGGGAACAATGAAACTGTTTCATTGGTTCCACATGGGACAGACTCAGCCAAGTTAATGACGAACTCGAGGAAATTTTAAAATGGGAATACTTCAAGTGGTTCTGCATGGGGCCAATTCAGCTGGATAACTCCCAAATGGACTGTCAAACTCAGTGAATGAAGGAAATATTTCACTTGTTCCATGAAAAGCTAAATCTATCGATACACCTCAAAATTTGTCCCAAATAATGAAAATTGCAGAAGGAACAAATTAATTCTCACGACGAAAACTTTTAACTGTTGACTTCAAATAAATAAAATTCAATTACTGACAACAATATGCTAGATTTGTTGTGGACTATCCTTAATTGATCCATGATGAACACCTGAAAGTGTTGTTATGTAGGATAGATTTGTCAATGGATATCCTTGAATGATTGTATATCTCATCAACTCAGTGTGGGTTATCCTCGACAAAACACCTTCAACTACACAAAATATTTCCTAGATATATCATGGGGTCTCACAGAGTTGTCACGGGAAAATATTTGAATCAGTGATCAAATTTGAAGTCGTCAATGCCCTTCAAACGTCTTTCAACTTGTCATAGAAGGGTGCTTAAAAATTTACACTTAAAAAAAGTAAAATTTAAAATTACCCGTCAATATTGAAAAGTGGTCATTTAGGTCAATTTTTAGTAGAAGGGCCAAGTAAAAATAACTTTTCATACAAATATTATAATATATTACTTTTTTATAAATATTATATTTATTTTATTGAATAAATTACTAAATGAATAATATAGTATCAGCGTATTTTTTTATTTTTATATGTTTCTTTAAATGGCTGGTGCTTTTCAATTTTTTTGTTTTTGAATGTGAAGTGCAGAAAAATCTAGATCGGTGACTAAAAGCAAGATATGTTTTAATAATTACTAAAATGGGCAGCTCTCTCGACATCCTCGGATAAGAAACAATCCATAATTCCATTTTCATATTAGCAATATTTCTATTGACACTCTTTGTCTCTAGTAGAAAAATAATAATATTCTTTTGTAAGTAATAATAAGTTACAACCAAAGAGAATTAAAATAACAAATGTGTTATGACTTTGTATGAGGGCAATGGTCCGTATGGTGCTAAGCTGTGAGGAGGTAATTGAGGAGAAGAAATAGAGATAGAATATCTCACTCAATGTCTATTATTCAGAAAGCACGTACATTATTTATAGCAGAGGAGAAGCAACAATACTCTCCACAATGAACGGAGAGATTACAAACTAGGAGAGAATAATGGAATAGATAATAACAACTAGTCTAATAATAAAAAAACATACATAGACTATGCTAACATCCCCCTTATTACATTATTCTTGCAAATGTGACCCCGAAAAATTCAAATTTCACTTTTCCAAGAGATTTTGTGAGAATGTCGGCAACTTGTGCTTCTCTAGGACAATATTAGAGCTGAATGTGATGGTTCAAGACGTGCTCTCAAATGAAATGACAATCAATCTCAATATGCTTTGTTCATTCATGAAAAACTAGATTCTACACGAGCTTCAACACACTCTGATTGTTGCAATAGAGAATAGGTGACTATTTTTTTCAAGAATTCCCATGTCATCCAAAATGTGACATAACCATATCGCTTCACACACAGCTCCTCATGCGGCGTGATATTCTACCTCTATGGATGAGATAGAAACAATATTCTCGATTCTTTCTTATCCATGAGATAGGTCCAGATCCAAGATGAAAAATGTATCCTATGGTTGACTTCTGTCATCAATAGATCCGTGGTCTGAGTCAACATATCCCTGTAAGAAGAATTGATCATTCTTCTTATATTCTAGACCATAATCAGTTGTTCCTCGGACATATCTCAAAACATGCTTTTGCTGCAGTCCAGTGACATTTCTTCAGCTCCTGCATGAACCTGGAAAGATAGTTGATAGCATAACATAGATCTAGTCTGGTATATGTCAAATAGATGAGCCCTCCAAAAAATTGCATGTAGAGAGTAGCATCTACTTGAGGTGAGTCCTGAAATCTTGAAAGTTGCAAGCCTTTTTCCATGGGAGTGGATATAGGTTTATAGTTGGACATATTGTACTTTTCAGGAGTGTCTTGGCATATTTTATCTGGGAGACAAAAATGTGATGCTCATTTTGCCATATCTCCAAGCCAAGACAATAATGTAGTAGCCCCAAATCTGTCATGTCGAAGGTTCTTTTGAGATCATTCTTTACAATATCAACCTGATCTTTTAAACTGCTAGTGATCACAAGATCATCTACATACACAACAAGAATGACAATTTCTTTACCTACCTTCTTTATATACAAATTGGAATCTGAGGGGCTACAAGAGAGCCCATGCTACAAAAGGTGATCATCGATCTTGATATACCATGCCCTTGGAGCTTGTTTCAGTCCATATACAATGATTTTATGAGATGGCATACCTTCTTAGGATGATCTTCATCAACAAATCCTTCAAGTTGGGTCATGTACACTTCTTCTTTCAGATCACCATTTAGGAAAGAACTCTTGACGTCCATCTATTGAATTCTCCATCCTTTCTATGCTGCTAGTGCGTAAACAACTCTAATGGTCTTGATCTTCGTAGTGGGTGCAAAGGTTTCTTCATAGTCGATGCCCTCTTTTTGAGCATATCCTTTTTCTACAAGTCATGCTTTATGTTTGTCGATGGATCCATCTACCTTATATTTTGTCTTGAAAACCCATTTGCAGCCTATGGGTTTCTTTCTGTAGGAAGATCGACAAGTTCCCATGTCTCGATTTTTCTTGAGTGAGTCAATTTCTATATCCATGGCTTCCTTCCACTGAGGTTGACTGAGTGCTTCATGAACATTATCAGGCTCGAGCTATTAATCAGTGAACTCATGAGTGCAATTTTACCTCATTTCTTGTTTGACTCCTTGTTTTGACTCCAGATGATGTATCTGGGAGTTATTGCAAATGTGAGTCCTTGATGGTGCTTTGTACCCACTTTGGACAAGAACTTGGATTATTTTGAGAAGAACTGTGTCATTTCCGTGTGGATTGATGTGGAGTCACATTCTCCAGTTCTCCAAGGTCAACAAATAGCTCTCCTGGCAGCACATCTTTTCTCTGAGTAGTCTCCTCTGGCTGATCATCTGATTCGAAGACTAGTCGGTGAGAGGTGGTTGGTAATGGTTCTTCTATTGTCACTACTGAGTCAAAGGATGACTCGTCACAAACCACGTCTCGACTCTCATATATTTTCTTTGTCTCAAGATCCATGAGATGGTATGCCTTCGAGGTAGTGCTATAGCCAAGTAGGATGCACAGGAGTGTCTTTGGCTCAACCTTATTTCTCTTCTGAGATGGGACATGCATGTATGTTGTGTAACCAAATACTCGTAAATGAGAAATTGATGGCTTTCTACCACTCCATACCTCTTCTGGCATTTTATTTTGTAGAATCTTTGTCGGTGCCCTGTTGAACGTATATATCATTATCTCAATTTCTTCATCCCAATAGCATTCCTCTAGCTTTGTTGTTGTTAGCATGTAATGAGCCATCTCCATCATTGTGTGATTGTGACGCTCAACAATTCCATTTTTCTTGGGGTGTGTAGGGAGCATTAGGTTCTACTTAATGCCTTATTGGTTTAGGAAGGCCAAGAACTTATTTGATGTGAATTCCCCCTTGATTTGAGTGAAGTAGAAGAAGTGGTTTTCCGGTCTCTTTCACAACACGATGATAGAAATTCTAGAAATGTTGAAGAGCCTCACTTTTCTTCTTCAAGAAAACACCCACATCTTGCAAGAGTGATCATCCACGAAACAGTTGAAAGTAATTGTATCCTGAAAATGAAGCAGGAAGTGGGCCATTCAGATCGGTATGAACTACCTCCAGATGCTTCTTGGCATGGAAGGTGCTCACCTGAAATGGATCCCTGTGTTGTTTTCCTACAAGAAAGCTAGGGAAAATAGGCAAGGAACTGGACAATTTTGGTATTCATGGACCATTGCTTTTGAACTCATCTGATGTAATGAACTAACCGAAAAGTGACCATATCTAAAATTCCAAAGGGTTGTAGATTCTATTGTTGAGGCAGATAAAGCTACTACAGAAGATGAAACAATATCTAAAGAAAATAACTTATCTTTTAGAAATGCTCTAGCAATAACCATACCTTTTTGGAGATCAAACATGATTTGATTCCATTTTGGACAAGAAATTCTACCTTTAGGTGATGATTCAAGAGCTGAGTCACTGATAAGAGGTTGCTAGTCAAGCCAGAACATATAGTACCTTTATAAGTGTACATTTTCGTGGTCCCAAAGGAATGGTGAATTTTCCTATTCTTTTGTAACTTTCTCTTTGTCATCTGCTATCCGAACCCGATCTCCAAGTGGGTTGTTCATTCAGTGAATCAAATAGTTTCTTGTCACCTGACATATGCTTACTTGCACCGGAGTCTATCAACCATACTTTCTTTCATGGTGAGAAGTTTGAGAGACTAGTACAAGGTTCTTACCATAATTGGCTCCTTCTAATGTCTCCTCATCAAATTCATCATCTTGTTGGGCTGCGAGATGTCCCTTCTACTTTCTTTGATGAGGATGTCATTTGGATTTTTGAAAATCTTCACACTCGGATGTGCTTGTTTGACTCGAAGACCCTGTTTCAAGCCATTGTACTCCAAAAGTGATTAGTGTCGTGAGTGTTAGTTCTACAAATGTGACACCATCTCTTTGACTTTTGATCTTTTTGTTGTTGATTTGGTTGCACTTGATTTGGCTTCTCTGGGGGATCCTTCCTATTCTTCTAGCCATGGTATGGCTTTAAGAACAAGGATTTATCCTAAGACTCATCTTGGGTTGAATTGATGGCCTCTTCCTGCTGCAGCAAGTTCACGAGATTCTTTGAATGGCACTATTTGTTTAGATACATTCAGTGTCATAATGAAAAATTGGAATTGATAAGGGAGTGCTCTCAAGGTGATCGACACGAGAAGTTTTTCATCCACTATTTCACCAAGCGCTAATAACTTCAATCACAGCTCAGCCACACGACGTAAGAACTCCTCAACTTTCTCATCTGACCCCATAGAGAGGGTGTGCAACTTTGACTGAAGATGGAGGATCTTAGTACTATTTTTTTCCTCATAAATGGTTTCCAACTTGTCCCATACCTCCTTTGGATTCTCTCGCATTCCGAACATGCATTTGCACATCGTCACTGATACTGAGCATTATCAACATCAAGGCTTTGGCACTAGCCATCTCATACTTCATTAATTAATCAGGGCTTGTGGGAATGGTCACAAGCCCTGTGAAATGCCCCATAATCCTTCAAACTGAAGGATTGTCCTCATTTTTGTTTTCTAGGCCGTAAAATTTGGCCCTTTAAGTAATTGAGCATCTGAGAGTAGAAGCTTTGGTGCAGACATTGTAAAAAAATGTTTTTTTTTTAATTTATTTATTTATTGATTCCAAGAGATATTACAATGTTACTCATTGATGAGAAGTACCAGCTAGTAGATGCTCACGATACTCACGTGCTAAGAGATGGTGATGCTTTGTGGGGCGTTCGTCTTGTCTTCGCAATCGACGTCATACCCGGCTTCTAATTCTTCCCGAAATCGCTTTTGCTTGGCAGTTGACGTCAAAAGGAAATACTCCAAGAGTCCTTTGCAAACTAGTTCGTTGAATAAAAGGTTTTTGGTGTTGTGTATCTTGTTGAGCAGTGCAAAGTAGAACCCGGAGCTTTCGTGAGCTTCAAGGTGGTGTTCTTTGGCTTGCGAGTTGATGTTGCAATTTTCAACAGTCTCAATCGTGTCATTCACACTTGTCATTTGGCATGGCTTTGAGAGACCCTTCGTTGTCGTTGTAGAGGCTTCTTCGCCAGGAAATATATGGCCTTTTTTAATTATTTAGAAATGATTTCGATCCAAGTATCTAGATTAATACTTGGCTCTAATCCCCACATAGACGACACGAAATAATTGTGCAGTTCGCTGAAGTCTTTCTTTTGGATGCCCTGACTCAATCATCAAAAAATAAATTGGCAAAAAAAGAAAAAAAATCCACGTGTGAGCTATTCCAGTAGAAGAATTATCTCACATCAGGCTTTGGCGCAGAAATCTTTGTCTATCCGCACATGCAACAATTGTTTTACCACACAGGCTCAACAAACTTCTTCCACACTGGTGTATTCCTCCTCCACGCAGTTGTTTTCCTCCTCCATGCAGGTTTGGTGTATTTCTACCTCCACGCAGATGTGAATAGGTAGTTCCACACACTTTTCTCCACGCAGGTGTGAATAGGTAGTAGCCAATATTCACGTTGAGAAACTATGCATAGATCCTCACACAGGTTTTCAGGAATTTCCACGCAGCAACAATTCTATTCCACACAAGGCTCTGGATCACCACGTCCAGCCTGATAATAATATGATATTCTTCCACGTACGCAAGTGAAGGTCTCTCTAACTGCTCACTGAAACCAACATGCCATGCAGCCTCCTTCGGTAATTTCCACGAATTGAATTCAACCTCCCACATGTTGTGTATTGTTATACTCCATGTAGGCTTTGGGGAATTCTCATAGCAAGAGAAAATGTTTAGAAATGGTCTCTTATATGTTGGTGGCATGAGTGCTCCCTCTCCAGGAAAATTTGTTTGCTCCTTCAAACACATAGGTTAGAGATTAGGTTTTCTCTATTACTAGATTGTGAGGAGGTAATTGAGGAGAAGAAATAGAGATAGATTATCTCACTCAATGTCTATATTTGGCTCCTAGGCCATCTTTTGTACTCAAGGGTATAGTCCCTTTCAAAAAACTATTTGCCAATAATAAAAAAAAAATGTCTATTATTCAGAAATCACGTACATTATTTATAGCATAGGAGAAGTAATAATACTCTCCACGATGAATGGAGAGATTACAAACTAGGAGAGAATAATGGAATAGATAATAACAACTAGTCTAATAATTAAAAACATACGTAGAATATGCTAACATTGTCATTCTGCGAGTCTTAATGGATCGTTCAATTTTTGGATTGTTCAAGTTTTATTTAGGAAGTGGTAGGTTATATTTTGGATCATCAAATAGTCTAGGGAATTTATTACATTTTAATATGTAAATTAATCTCCAACATCCCATGTTGGTATTTAAAAAGTTATATTAGAGAATTAAATTTAAATAATGTTGCAATTGATTCACCGAAAACGGCAAGATATTAAAAATTGATTAATAGCAATTATCATAGAGAATTACCTTTAAATATTGTTGCAGTTGAGTCATTTGAAAACCGACAAGATATTGAAAAATTGATTGATAACATTCGCCTCAAGAAAATGTAGTCGCAGAGTTCTTTATCCAAAAGAAATAAGGTTGGGGAAAGACGGAAGTAAATATATCCTGTTGTGGAGTGAAAACTAGTTCCAACACCACCGCTCTAGGAGTAGACAATTTTATTTTCATTCTTAGCCACTCGTGAGATTCTTCATTAGGGAAACTTAATTGATAGATAGTGGATTATTTGAGGACTCCAGAAATAAATCACCTTTTTATTCCAGATAGTTTAAGGTATGTAATATTTTACCTCGTTTGATTTTTGAATGTCCGAAAAATTGATTTTTGTATGTTATTACAACATTTAACAGATTTTCAATAACTAGATCATGGATGTTCAAACATTAATCTGTGAATTTTAGTTTTTAGTATTCTATATTTTTTAATAATTATTTTAAAATATTGTTTGCATAATAAACTCGTAGAAAAATTAATAAAATTGGTCATCTAAAAAAACATGGGAGACAAACAATGTTGGTTGATGCATTCAAATTGAGATCAGGTTCATCATCTTCAGATCGAGTGAATGATAATAACTATCTCATCAACAATGACGTTGAGAATATCAAAGAAGAAGAACCTTCATCCTCGAAGAAAGGTAAGTTGACCACTAACAATAGGAAATTCAAGCCTTCATGGAAGTTTTGTGCATAAATGGTGTTATTGTTTCATAACACCATATGGAAAAGAAAGGACCAAGTGTTTGTGGTGCGCCAAATACAAAACAGATACTACATTTGCCACAAAGGGTAGTACTACAATTCAGTTGAGTGGATTGAATGGTCATGCAAATTCAGACGCCCATAAGACAAAGAATACAACTTATGAATTTTGAAAACAAAAACCATGTTTACCAATAACAAAGCATGCCGAACTTATGGTTGATGCTGAAAAATCAAGAATAATCGGTGTTATGGGAATGTATTTTATAGCTATAAAGGATTTACCTTTAGAAGTTTATAAAGACATGTTTTATTTACATAGCTACAAAGGAACTCCTAACATGCCACTATGTGATGAATATTTAGCATATACAAATCTTGCTTCTAGTAAAGATTTTTTCTCTGCTGCAAAAAATCTTTATTGGGAAAAGCTTAAGGCAGAAATATTTTGCATTCCGTTTTATGTTATTATGGTTGATGAAAGTACAGATAGGACAATGGAGAAACACCTCATTATCTATGTTAATTATTTGAAAAATGGAGGGAATGGATCATGTGTGACTAGATTTCTTCGTCTCCTCAAAATAAAAGATGGAACTGCACAATCTATGTATGAATCCTTAACAAATTTGTTATCAGAAATGGAGCTGCCAAAACACAGGATGGTAGGATTTGCATCAGATGGAGCATCCTCTATGAGAGGTTTACATGGAGGTTTAGCTACTAAGTTAAATCGTGAAATACCCCACTTGGTGTCCATTCATTGTGTTGCACATCGTGAAGCTCTAGCTATGGTAGATGCTTCACATGCTTTCCCTGAAATTGAATACATTGATAAATTTGCAAATAAAATATATTCATGGTTGGGGAAGTCAGCAAAAAGACATGGTGAACTCAAAGAGTTAATGGAATTATTTCAAATTGATAGGTTGCAAGTTCTTCAAATCCATCAGGTTCGTTGGTTATCTAGAGGGAAAGTTATGGTCAGACTTGTTAAGATGATGCCAACATTACTACAAGAATTCAAACATGGTGACACAAAATTGTATGAAATGGGAACAATATTTCAGGTTCAATTTTGTATGCATTTGCTTGCAGATGTTCTCAGTGAATTAAATAAGCTAAGTCAACGATTTCAAGAGGAGAATATTGATATCACTATCATTGGTACTCAATTAGATGTACTTATTGAGCTTCTAAAAAGGATATTTCTTAAGTACACCTTTGGAACAGGTTCTCAATATGTTTTCTAAATATTTACAAAAGGCTAAAACTAGATGTTTGGAGTTTTTTTATTGCACAGGTATTTTACATGTAAATAATCTCATGTTTGAATCTATACCTAAGACACTTGGATCTGGCACTCTAGAGGATAACATTCATTTGGGTAAAGCATTTGTTCAGAAGATAATTGATTGCCTCAATATTAGGTTTGTTGACATGCAAATCTTTAATGCTGCAAATATTTTTAGTCCTCGTTGTTACTTTGATGAAGAGGATGGGCGAGACATTGAAATACAAAGGTGGTTGGAAAAGCTATGTAAAAAAATTGATGTTGGTGATGCTCCAATAATTGACACTACAGAAAAATGTCAGGGAGAATTAGACAGTTTTGTTGTGAATCTACATAAAGCACATCCAAGGAAGACTATGTTCAAGGCATGGGAGCAATGTGGAGAAGATGAAATGTGGAAAGATTCATTCCCTAATTTAATGAAACTATGGAAAATAGTTCTCACACTTCCAACAAGTACATCAGCGTGTGAAAGAGGATTTTCTAAGTTAAATCGCATTAAAACTATTGAGAGGTCTAGACTTTGTCTGGATACATTAGACACATTAATGTTTTTATCTCTTTTTGCACCTCAAAATTTGGATATAGTAGATTGGAATGAGGTATATGAGGAGTGGAAAAGAATGAAATCTCGTAGACCTCTTCCTTTGAGTAATGCAAGTTGAATATGTAATTACTTTGTTGAATCTTGAATATTTTATTTAACTATCTTTCAAAAAAAATGGTTGATTGTTCAATATTTAATAATTTTGACATTTTTCATATTTATTTTATATAAAATAATCAAATATATATAAAAAGGTAATTAAGATTTTCTTTTTTCAATTGAAGGGAAATCTATTTTTAATCTGTCAGTTATGAAGGGTCAAGCTTAACCTAGCCTTTCAAATTAAAGTATGGGTAGCCCTTCAAATTTGATCACCGACTTGAATGATCGTGCAATTTTTACAAGATATATATATATACTAGGTATATATACCGACACTAGATATATGATAATAGTGCCAAGAGGGTGATAAATATACAAGTAGTGAATTTAGTAACTCAAATTCAATATGCGCATCCTACTTTCGGAAAATGGTTATAAATTTCACCTAATTTTTCTACATATGGAAAATAATTGGCGATGCCTATTTCTAATTGTCCTCTCCATGTCATTATTTAGATTTCATTTTTCAAGCCTATCTAAATTAGGGAAAAGGAGAATATATATATTAAATAGACCACATGTCACTTCCACACTTTAAACTTGTGTAAAAAGTAGCCAATAAATCAAGTCACATCTATCAACTAGCCAATAAAATGGTGACACACCGGAAGTTCCCAAAAAGTGACTTTATTCCCAAGTAATGAGTCATCTTAAACTTATTTATATTTAAAACTACCTAAATTTAATCCTTTCAAACTATACTTCCCATTTAATTCAAATTCTCAAAACAAAACCATAATATCATACCAATTGTAGTGCCCACCCATGTGTGAACCAAACACAAGACCAAATATACTAGGATATTTTTTTTACTTTCATTTACTTGATACAACTATGCGACACCATATATGCTCACAAGAGATTGCTCAACACCACATGCAACGTTTACACCAACATGAAGAACATGTAAATATCAAGATGACACAAGATGAAAATCAATGCCACACTTATATAAATAAACAAGTATGAAACCATGACCCAACCGCAAGAAGAACATCACAAATAGGCACCTTCCACAATATCACATTTTCATGGTTACAATAATTACCTTTTCCTTAATGTCCTTTGCTTAGTCTTATATTTATAAAAACATTATATAATAGTTAGGTGGTTGCATGCACCACAAAACAAAGGGTTCATGGTCAAAGTGGAACCTCTCCCATAACTCAAGTTGAATCACCTTCATGCGAGGCCTCGAAATATTAGGCCTAGAATTTGATGTTTTATTGATCACTTTTTCAATTTAAGCCATATTTTATAGCTTACAAAAATTTAAACCGTATATTTACACTAATTAATTTTTATCTAAGATAAAAATTTGACAACTTATATTATTAATAAACTATATATATTCGTTATAATCAAATAGACTATGTTTTTTTAATCTTATAACAATTATATTTTTAATATTTATAGAATAATTTTTTTATGAAATTAATACATAAATTAATTTTTCTCTACAAATATCATATAATGTTAAAACATTTGAAATATGTTTTTGATGTTAAATCCTCTTCGTGTTTTTTTTATAGTGTCTCAATATTTAGTTAGATTTTCTTCTATGAGTTTTAGTATTTATATGTATATAAACATATAAAACTATAATGAATCTTGTCACACATAGATCCAGTATTGCTTAGATCAAGGTGCATTTTTATATCAAAATACTTGATTTTCTTAACAATTTAATTTTTTTCTCTTCATTATTTTATTTGTATTTAATGTGCATGTTCAAAATATAGTTTTGCACAAACAAAACTTTGGAAGTTTTGTTAGTTGAAAATATTAGTGTAATTCAAAATATTAAATTGATCATTTTGGAGTCTTTAACATTGTATTTATTTTAATTTTTAAATAACATTTTTTTAAATGTAAAATGAAAGTTGTATAAATAATTACATTTTCATAAACTTTTCCATGATAGGTAGGGGTGACCGTGAAATTCCAATTTTGCTTTATTTTTTTAAGGTGTTTGGTTTTTAATGTGGATATTTGAGAACTAATTTCAAAACAAAAATTGAGATAGGTCTGAATCTTTTATTTTTCTAATATAAAGGTAAACACCACATGTAGTAGCTACCTCGACCTATTGGTATCAGATAAACAACTAAAATAATCATATTTCTATTTATATAATTTGTTTTAAGTTAGTGAAGGCATAAAAAATCGTATTCCATGGCTTAGTGAAATTCAAATTTTTCAGTTGCATTACTCAAATATGTTGAATGGGAAAAAATGTCATTTCTTCTAGATTCATAGAGTGGGCTTGACTATAGATCTAGATAGGCTTTGGTTATTTGGATCCACCCATTCCTAATGGAAAAGGTGGTATGAATTAGTGATGTTGAGCACTTATTTATTGGGTTTGTTGTCGTCACTAATTTTGACTTATGCAAAATCAATATGCGTAAAATTTTATTTTATATATATATATATAAAATTTCAAAGTGTTCTTTCACATGATTTTTCTCCTCATCATAATCATCTTATTCTCACGATCATTTTGGATTTTGTTTCATCTATTTTGAATAAGCCCTTCTCCCATTACGACTTGAAAACCATGTTTTCATTATTTAATTAATATTTACCTGTTATTAATAAAATTAATATTTATTAAATTTTAGGGTTTTTAATTAATAAATATTAATTTAATATTCATAGGGTAAGTGTACCAAGTTGGGGGCCAAAAAGGGGTCTTAAGTAGACGTTATTTTTCGAAAAATAAAAACTCCAACTTGTACGAGTTTTTCGAAATAGTTACACTCAAAATTGGAAGATGTTATAGAAATATGAATCGTATCATTTTGAGTCTAGTTTCTAAGATCCTAAATTTTATTGAAAACATATAAGTTTAAGTGGGTCAAACAACTAAAATACCAACATGTGCTCTTGTTTTTGTTAAAAAACATTATAGAGTGACTTTCGTGCCCCCACCATTTTTTGAGCACCATTGAGTATTTTTGAAAACCCTTTAGTAGAAAGCTAGCTAGGAGAATCTAGTTTGTGTTAAAAAAAATTTATATTTTTAACAAGTATTTTTTATTTATGATTTTTCTAGTACAAAAATTTTATGTTTTGAAAAATAACAGAGCTCCAACCGTGCCCCCTAACTACCTCAAAAAATATCAAAAATTAGATTTTTTTAATATGTATAGAATTATGCCTAGTTTGTGCTAGTATAATTTTTTTCAATTTTGATGACCCAAACAAAAGATACATGATGAAAGATAGACATATTTAAACTTAAAAAATAGCTATAAAAAGGCATAGTTAGAAAATAAATAATATGGAAACCTTATATTAGTCAAAAATTTTGAAAAATTATATTTTTAGAAAGAAGAAACTCTGCTCTACATCATGGTATAATTTTTTAAAATGGATTGATTGTTTTATTTTGATTTATCATAGAGGAAGTGGCATTTTTACATTTTCCTGCAAAAACACGATGTTTGTTGTGTTTGCAGAGTCCATGCTCTCGTGGTTGGGATCAAACCGGATCCCAAGCCTTGAGGCATGGCTTGGAAAAAGAGAAAACACAAAACATGTATGCGTTATAATGTGTACGCATTCTATATAGTATGAACATTGTATATGCTTTTGACATGCTTCTATTTACAAAATTAAATGTTTAAGTATAAGTTTTTCATTTATCATTATTATACTTAAAATTTATTTATGTAAATATAATAAATTAGGGTCACTTTGCACCTTATGGAACTAGTCTCACAGCTCCATTAGTCACAGTTTAGGAGATAGTTTTTTATAGTATAATCTAGTCAATACATAGGTAATTTTTAGGATTTCAACATTCAGCCTAAATCTTTTAGCATTTAAATTCTACAATCAAAACCCTAAACCCTAAACTCGATGCCCTAAACATAAACCCTAAATGCAAAACCATGATCCGTAAACCCTAAAACCTACACCATAAACCTTAAACCATAAATCCTAAGCCCTAAACCTTGAGCCTTAAGCCCTAAGCCCTAAACCCTAAACCATGAACCATGAGCCTTAAATGTCAAACCCTAAACCCTAAAAAATAAATCTTAAACCCTAAACCCTAACCCATAAACCCTAAACCCTAAACACTAAATCCTAAACCCTAAATCCTAAGCCCTAAAACCTAAACCATAAGCCCTAAATCCTAAACACTAAACCCTAAACCCTAAACTCTGTGACCTAAACCCTTAACCTCAACCATGATACCTAAACCCTAAACTATAAAACCTAAACCCTAAAACAAAAATAATAAATCCTAAACCCTTAACCCTAAACCCTAAACCCTAAACCCTGAGCCCTAAGTCCTAAACCATAAATACTAAATCCAAAGCCCCGATCTCTAACCCCCAAACCTTAAACCAATAACTTTGAACCCCAAACCTTAAGCCATAAACCATGAACCATGAACCATGAACCCTAAACCCTAATCCCTAAACCATAAACCCTAAACCTTAAGCCTTGAACCCTACACCCTAATCCTTGAGCCCTAAACCCTTAACCTTAAACCATGAGCCCTAAACCCTAAATCTAGAGCCTTGAGCTCTAAACCCTAAACCTTAAACTCATAACTAACCCCTAAACCTTAAACCCGTAACTTTGAACCCTAAACCTTGAGTCGTAAACCCTAAACCATGCACCCTAACCCCTAAACCCTAAACCTTGAACCCTAAGCCCTAAACCGTAAACCCTAAACCTTAAGCCCTAAATGTTAAATCCTAAAGGTCCTTAAACCATAAACACTAAAAACTAAATCCTAAACCCTAAACCATGACCCCTAAACCCTAAAATCTAAACCCTAAACCCTAAACCCTAAACCCTTAACCCTTAACCCTGAGACCTAAACCGTAAATTATAAACACTAAACCCTAAAAAAAAAAAAACTTAAGCTCTTAACACTAAAACCTGAACCCTAAACCCTAAACCCTTAACCCTTAACCCTAAACCCTAAACCTTGAACCCTAAGCCCTAAGCCCTAAGCCGTAAACCCTAAACACTAAATCCAGAACCCTAAGCTCTAACCCCTAAACCTCATATATTTCCAGTAGGTCTCATGAGTGAGTTCATTTTTTGAATATCTTAGGACCATATTTCCTAGTCTTGTGCCTAGAACCATCATTAAGTTTGCTTTTACAACTACCTTGTTTATGAGAGGTGGGCATTTCCCTCCTTCAAAATATCAACAGATGAAAGACATCAAATTTTGATGAATCTCTTTAAATTTTGTTCCGACGAAGTCAATGAACCCTTTATTAGTTGAATACTCTCTGTTAATACTAATAAGAATGGGTAAGACACAAAACATTACAGTGAGTGAAATAGTTTGCATGCAATGGGCATTTTCCTCCTTTAAAATATCAGTAGATGAAAGGCATCAAATTGTGTTGAATCCCTTGAATGTTTTTCCTACAAAGTAGATGAACCCTTTTTAGTTAAATACTCTTTGTCAATACTTATAAGAATGGGTAAGACATAGAACATTATTATGACTGAATGGGTGAGCCTAATCCACGAGCCTTAAATCCTGAACCCTAAACCCTAACCCCTAAACTTCGAGCCTTAAAGCCTAAACCCTGAACCCTTTGCCCTAAACCTTGAACCACGGCCTTTAAACCTTAAACCCTAACTCCTAAACTATAAACCATAAACCCTAAATCCTCAACCCTAAACTTTAAACCTTGATCCCTAAACCCTAAACCCTATAACATAAACACTAAGCCCTAAACCCTAAAATCTAAGCCCTAAATCCTAAACTCTAAACCTTAAACCCAAAACCCTAAAACCTAAACCCTATGCCCTAAACCCTAAACCTTGAGCCCTAAACCCTAAACCCTAAGCCCTGAACCTTAGGCCCTAAGCCATAAGCCCTAAGACAAAACCCTAAACCTTGAACCCTCAAACATAAACCCTAAACCCTAAAAACTAAAAACTAAACCCTAAACCCTCAACTCTCAACCCTCAACCCTAATCCCTAAACCCTAAACCCTAAACCTTGAACCAGAAACCCTAAACCCTCAACATTTACCCCTAAACCATAAACCCTAAACCTTGAGCCCTAAACCCTAAACCCTCAACCCTTAACCCTTAACCATAAACCTTAAACTCTAAACCCTTAACCATAAACCCTAAACTATGAACCCTATGCCATGAGCCCTAAACCCTAAAATTTGAACTATGAGCCTTAAACACTAAACCTTAAACCCTAAACTCTAAACCTTGATTCGAAAAACACAGAGCCCTAAACCCTAAACCCTAAGCCCTAAAACCTAAACCCTAAATCATAAACCCTCACCCAAAGGAAAATCCTAAAAAGATCATTGGCATGTTTTCGGATTTGTAGGGAATAGTGTTTAAGGTGATCGATCGACTCATTTAGTTTTGATGAGAGACTACTTTCTTTGAAGGCCTAAAAAGGCATTTTTGGCCATTATGTAGTTAATTGAACACCCTTCAAAACAAGCTAAAATGAGTGGTCATGTTATCGAGCTATCAAGGACCATTATTTGTGAAGTATTAAGGCATCGTTTGTCTCTCATAAGAGACATGAGAAAAAAATGTATGAGAATCATGAATTTGATTCCATGAAAGGATTCTTTTAGAGCTAGGAAAGGTGAGGGATGATCTTTATATGGAGCACCATGTTTCTAAGAATGAGAAATCATTTGAGTTCACTTGATGCAATTCACTTGGTACTATTCGTAACAACTCATTCAACACCTAGTATTGTTATCACACCTTAAGGAGGAGGCACATTACAATCACCTCATTTTGGCCATAGGACATGAATCCCATTTAGGGAATAATCCTCTATCTATAAAGTGAGGATCTCTTTTTAGTAAGAAGTAGACAAGCATCATAGAGTTAATTCATGGTCACTAAAGTGAATTATGGACCAAATTTAAAAATTAGTACCAATTCAAGCGTTGGTGGTAGGCCCAAAATCAATTTTAGAAGGTCAAAAACCTAAAAAATTACTATATGATTTCCCAAAACAAAGACCGACTACAATATATATGCCCTGAAAGTTTTAGGTCATTTATTGAAATCCTTAAAATGAGTAAAATCTTGACCAAATTAGATTTTGAAAAACTATCTTCTAGATTATAATCTGTTGGAGTTACGGGACCACTTCCATCAAGTGTAGAGTGACCCTAATTTGTTATATTTACTAAAATAAATTTAAAGTATAAGAAATAATAAAAGAAATCTTATATTTACATTTATTTTTGTAAGTATAAGACACCCAAAAACATATACATGGTCCATACTATTCAAAACGTGTACGTGTTTTGACTTCTATAAAACACGTACACATTTTTCCTTCTTTAAAACATGTATGCATTTTTCCTTCCTTATAATGCATACGCATTATAGGTTCAGTAATTACCAAGCCAAAAAAATTAAAACACGTACGTGTTTCATCATTTCGGTCTTTTGTCCATTTTTTTGCCCCCAACTTCGTGCACTCACCCCATAGAATTTGTTTGACAAACTTGGAAGAACTTTTCTTTTTTATTTTGTTAAATGTTGTAATCGTTGTGAACAAGTGTTGGGGAAATTATTCTTCCACTTCCAATTATCATAGACAAAATTAATTTTACTTCCATCATCCGTATATAGTTGAGGAGACAGGTTATAAGAGGTTCTAGAACCAGAGGAAATTGGGAAGAAGGAGAAACAAAGAAATATTACAGATATCAAGAGCCAAAAGAAACAAAAGCTATTCTACAGGCACTACCTAGCTTTCACACGAAAACCTGGCAAGGGCATTAGCTAGAGCCAGGCAACTTTGAGAGTTCTAGGTAGTTGTCTCCATTGCAGGATCACGAGTTTAGGAGATCATATGCTTAGAGGGAAGAAATAGCAAGAAGTTTATGAGATCCACGCTTGTAAAGGTGAAGGAAATTTCATGCACGTGTAAGGATTGATCTGGAATCCCAAACAAATCTTATATGCAACAAAGAGGAAAAGGTGAAATTCCACGTAGCTGGTAGTTTTTTTTTGTTTGTTGTTGATTTGTGTACAGCATTAGAAGCCAATCAAGATCCTCCACACAGACCTTTAGGAAGAGAACAATCTTTCCATGCAGGCCCAAGGATAGTTTCCACGCACCAGGAGGAGACATCTACAAATAACCAACCTCACTTATTTTGTTTTTATCTCAAATTCCACGCAACAGTCAAGAAGATCCATGCTAGAATATCCACGTAGGTGAGGAAGAAGGTAAAAATATGTTTACACGCCATGCTTGGAGAGGAGGAATAAGACCAAATGAAAACCCAGAAAGAATCCACGTAGCCAAAACAGAAATCCACATGAAGCAATAGCCAGATTGACTTGAAATCTCATTCGCTAAAAGTGAAGGCCCACGTGATGGATTTGTTTTTCTGAGTTGTTTCATTGCAGATTTTTCCATGTAGCCACAAGCAATTTCCACGCTTAGATTTTTTCCACGCATGAAAATTTTCCCACGCAGGTTGAAGACAAGTTTCCACGCAGCAATCAAGGATAATTTCCACGCATTCTTAGGAAGGAGGAACAAGATTAAAACACAACCCAAAACAGAAGCTCACGCATGCACAATGAGGTGAAGTTCAACGCAAGTTATACTCGTGATTTATTTTTATTATTTATTATTTATTTAAAAGGGGGATATTCAGGATGCTACGCATGCTAAGAAGACAATGACTTTCTCACGTCAAGGGTGGATGGAGATACCCATGCACACAGTGAATATTTTAAAAATAATAATAATAAGAAGTTTTGAAGATTCAACATGTTGCCAGAAGTATAAAAATGATCTAAAATTGTATTATTTTTAACCCGGATGGTGATTTGAGCTTAGTCTCAATATTTTGTTTGTATGATCATTTTGAATTTGACACCACTAAATTTATTTTTATTTAAAAATAAATAAATAATAAAAAGAGTCATATTATTCTTGCAACGACGGTGGTCCGGAGACTTAGACGACACCTTTCCAGTGTATTGTTTTCTTTTCACTTTCCATTTTTAAAAATTCATAATGGGTGAATGTTCTAATAAGTCGGCACTAAAATATGCATATCAAGGATTAGTTCCAGCATTGTCTTTAAATTCAGCGTATGATAATATTTTAAATATTTCGATATGGGTCACATGGATATGGTTCAATTCTGTGTAAGACAAGAAGGGAGGACTATTTTTTTAAAAGGCTTTATCGTTGTTTCTTACCTCAAGCGGCAATGTTTCAGTTTCCATACAATGCCCCGAATTTGTCCTAGCTTATGCCAAACATTATGATCCTAAGCGTCAAGGAATTTTTAATGATAGAGATGAACCTTTCCTACTCAATTCTCCAGATCATATGGAGGATTTGTTAAGAGTGTCACTTCATGAAGAAAATGTTGACATCTCGCAAGAATCGACACAACAATTCTGGGATGAAAATCCTTTGAGATGGTCAAATATGGTTGGTAAAAATTGGTTGGTCAAACCAAAAACTCACACTTCAAGAATTTCCAAAGAGTTGTTTCGGATAGAGTTTCATGAAGAAATAGGAGATATGATTACTCTCCTCAGCAAGGTTTTTGGTCTACCTTTCGCTAGAAATTTGCATCCTTGGATGTATAAGCTCATTTGTATCATTCTTGATGCAAGGATGTTCATTGATTGGGAAAGTATCGTTATCAATAATCTCCATAAGAAATTGATTGAGGTAAGGATGACATGTCATTTTTACATGACCTCATATTTGATTTATGTTGTAGCAAGAAGGAGGATATTTTCAGGGCTAACAACTAGAGGTACAGTGGGTCTTGGAAAGAATAGTTTTTTCACTTTTACCCACAGCTAGAGTTCAAGAACAGTTTTCACCATTTACGAAGGGTAAACTATGCTTTCTTATTCTATATAATCTAGTCACTAAGGAGAAACCTAGAGGAAATATTTTCAGAAGATGTCAAGGAGATGATAAAATAATGGGGAACTTGGTTTATCCAGTTTCCCCTCTTACTCATATATACGAGTTGATGGATTTGTGGGAGCTCCTTACAAACTTCCTAAATATGTCATTGATAAAATAACATTGATGTAACTTTAACGTCAGTTTTCAAAATCCATGGCCTACTAGTGGATAAACGCAAAGGAGGCATTCATTTCCCAATTTAGATTGGGGAATACAAATGTCCAAATTCCCACCTGCAAAAGTTATGGAAAAATAAATTTCTCTCATAACTATACATCCTTTCACAAGTATGGCTCAATTCGATATTAAATGATCCATGGAAAAATCCCAGGAGCAAGATATAGGCACAAGGAAAACATAGAATACTATTGTGTAGAATGTGTGGATGACAGGGAGGCAATACAATGATAATTTTCTCATCTCACACTAGCTCAGATAGCAAATTACGGATTGATGGATCTTATGGATCCTTCCTATGATCGAGATAGTTTTCACTCCACTCCCCGGTATTGATTGGAGTAGAGGAGATGAAAATTCTCTAGATGTCATGAATCAACTGTGTTAAATAGGACTATGATGTGGTATGATAATCAGATAGCCAATCCTCTCCCATTTCAGGAACATATGTCATAAATAAAGAAACTTTCAATGAGAGGAGGATTTACATAGAAAAAGGTGGTGCAAACCTCTTCACACTAGTCCCCACCGACATCATCACATGCATCTCAGAGGCAAAGTTGGTGGTTACCCAAACTTGTCTCTAATAAAGAAGCGGTGTCTCAAGGATCGGTAAAAAGTGTGCATCTTCGGGAAGGAAAAGAATGTGTTTTAGGTATTTCTACCCCAAACTCATCTATTCACATCACTAAGAGTTCTAATAGGCCTACCAAAGATCCAAATCATCAATGTCATACACCAGAGTCCAAGAAAATCCCAGTGGTATAGATATCTAATTCTTCCGAACATCCAAGTGATAAGGGTATTCCACAAGAACATGAGGATAATAAATAATGTGTTGTAGATGCTACTTCACCAAGGATTGAGGCCACAAAACAACTACCTACTAGTTTTAGTCATGAGAAAGGAAAAGAGGATTTTTCTTCCAGTTCTCGACTTTTTTGTGTCAAATTAATGAATGAAACACCAACTTGGGTTGACTCTGAAATAAAAAAGAGAAAGAGATTGGTCAAAGTGGCCAACATTGATTTGGAGTCTCTTTCTTCCCTCTCCAACAAAGTTGTGCCCAAAAATCCTAAGGTCTTCTCCAAAGTAGTGATTGATGATAGTGGAGATAAGTTTGTAGAAATTGTAGTTCCTACTACTGAAAAGGATTATGGGGACATGATAGTCACTGACTATGAAGTATCCAAGATAGCCCTTAGAAAGACCACTTTTGAAAGTGATGTTGCTATGGAAAAGGATTCAATGAATAGTGTCCTTAAAAGGTTGGAGAGATACAAATATCAAATTTACCAACTCAAGGAAGAAAAGAATCAGTTGATTTCATATGTTCAACATTTATCAGCCCAATTGAATCTTATTTTCCTATTCCATAGATGGTGGCTATCCTGGATCAAGAAATTCTCAATAAATCGAAGGATGTGATCACTTTAGGGCACACTCTAAGGTCATGGGTTTCTGAGATAGAAAGTGGTGGGTTGAAAAAAATGTCAAGGTGATAAAAATATATGAGAATATTCATGCCTACCTTGATCCAGTGTTTCCATTCAAGGAGTGCCTCATTATAGAATTAATAACACTGGATCAGATTTTTCCAAGTCTTTAGGATCTAGCTCACATGGAATCTACATTCTTAGCTTCGGAGGAGATACTTGAGTTTGATCATCATATGACATGAATTATATGGTTAAATCATGCTAAGTACAAGAAAATGATTCTAGAAGACTTGGTAATTCAGTTTGACAGTTTGTGCAATGAAGCCTATACCATGTTGTCTTCCATTTAGGTCTTCATCAAAGAGATTCACTACACCTTCATCAATGAACACACCAAAGGAATTCAAGATAATATCTCGGTGGAGCAATTTACAAAATTGATACATGAAATGTATACTCGTTGATTTTTTTTCGACTTCTTCTATAGATCAATGTTTTGAATCAAATATATTTGTGAATACATCCAATCTAAATTTACATACCTACATACCATACTAGGTAAGATTCTTGAAATGCAGTACTTTGTGAGGTGGTCTTCTCTCGAGTTGTTTTTCGGAAGAAGAGAAGATGCACCGTAAATTGTAAAAGCTCAAATATTTTGAATTGGCGAAGAATCAAGATCCTTGTTTTGCCAACAACATGGTAGGAGGATTTCCTATATTTTTCGATGAGTGGGAGAGTCTAGTTCTCATATGATTGAGATAGGTGACCCCACCCCAATGGATAAGGTCTTGGTTTTTGTCAAATGTATTGAAAGTGGTATTTTAAATGATATTATTGTTGAATTCACTTTTGAGAAAACTTATGAGATTTCTATTTTTAGTTTCTTTAAATAAAGTTGGTTGAAAAATTCAAATTCACTTAAGTGCCCTATTTAATGTGCATTTAAAATCCTAACTACTTTGAAACCAACTTTTGGGTTATAAAACGATGTTAGGGGCTCATTTGTAAGGGTGACTTTGAGAGAGGAGAAGAAAATAATTTTGTATGCAATATTTAATTCAAAGAAAGAAACTTTTTGTTATTTTGAGAAGACATTTTAGAGTTAATGAAATATGAACTTTGTGTCTCATTCATTGTCTCTTATAGCATTTGATGTTCTTATGTTCATTAGATGTTAGTGTTTGAATCTTACATGCAAATATTGTCTTGGATCTTATTGTCAATGCTACTAATATGTTGTTCTATTTCATAGTGATCAAGCTCTGATTATCTATTTGCTCACGTGTGTTCCCTTTTACTCATTCACGTTTAGCTGATGCAAACTCCGCTTTATTTGTGTTAGTTATTGATTGTTCTTCTCCATGCAATATTAGGCTCTACTTTTACCTAACTCTTGCATGTTCTTTCCATTCATTTCTTTTCATTCCTTTCCTTCATTCCATTTCATCTCTTTCATTCACTTTTCTTTCCATTGATGTTCCAAAACACCCCCCACATACAATTTTGAATGTACAAGTGCAAATATAGTTTTGGTTTTCAATAAAGGCCGCCTCACCTTCATTGAGGAGGGAATTCATTCCCACATTGTTGCATGTCATTTGCATGCATGCAAATCCATATGCTAATAGGTTCGCACCTAGAAATCCCACACCTTATAACCCCACTCAACATTAATATGATCGTGAGTTTACACTAATTGAAAAACTCTATTATTTGGGAGATTGTTAGCATCAATAAAAATAAATAAATTGTTTATTTATTTAGAGAATTAGTCAGTGTAGAGTATACACACAATGAGTTGTAAGCCATCCGAGGTAGTGTAGCTAGAACACGTGGAATACAAAAAAATCTTCTTGAGTCACGGAGAAGGACTTAAAGAATATCTAGAGAGGCATCGGTCATTTGGCTCCACCTATTACCTCCTTGAAAGGCGTGGTGAGTAATGATGTTGAACACATTGTTAGGAAACACCTCTCACTACCATATATATGTTCCCACATCTTGTAACCCAAGTCAACATCAATAAATTGATATACGGTGCCCTTAGCCATTTCACACATTCGTAAGATTTACAAGCACATTAGGATAGACATGATAATTGGGGATCACTAGAATTTTACACCATCATGATCTATATTTTGGGAGGGTTAGGGGTAAGAAATAGTAAATATAAATATTTTTATAGTGAATTGGTGTGTATATTTTGAACATAGTAAGTTGTAAGCCTTTTGAGGCTATGTTACATTTTTAATGCCCTTTAATGATGTAAGATCGATGAATAGTGTTTTTTAATGTTGTTTCTTTCTCTCTACATACATACTTATTATCCACTCTACATACACATCATTTTGTAATTAAAATTTATTTCCATGATTATGCATCATGATGGTTTTCCTTTTAAACTGTTCATGTGAAGTTACATTAATTTTGTAGACACCAATTTTTGGTATCCCTTGTCCCTCATCCCACGTCTTCTCCCCTTTATCGTCATTATTCACATACATACCTCTCTTCCCATTTAAATCCCCCTTTCCCTCCTAAAATATATTTATCCATTTAATTGGTATTTTCCACCTTAATCTCATCTTAATCACACCCTTAATTAATCTACCCTAACCATCCTTAATCACCATTAATTAATCCTAAATCATCATCTAATCTATTTATCTTCCCTAAATGTCTCTATTTACCATATTTGGGCCCTCATTTAATGCTTTATCTCCCCTTTTCATTTATTTAATATTTTCCATCTCTCAACTACCCTTTTATTCATCCTAAGCATCCCTAACTCATCCTTATAATCCAAAACCCCGATTCCGCTTCACAAGGGCTCATTGTCTCGAGCTCATCGCCCTTCCACTGCCCAAATGGATGGGCCTCCGCAGCTCATCATTGCAACCCATTTGGGTTGTCGTCGACCCTATAAAAACGGCCACACCCCTCATTTTTCAGTGGATGCAATTTTGGAGAATTCGAGCTTTATTGCAGTAATCTTTCCTTCATTTCTTACTCATATTTACAATTGTTGGCACTATATTGGAGCTATTTTTAGAGATCTTGTGTCCCACTTTGGAGATTTGGAGTCTTCCCTTTGTTTGGCATCACACCTTTACATGCTTTGATTCTCCACCACCATCCCATCATCATTGTGCTTTCAATTCCACAAGTTCCTCGGCCATATCAAGCTCTTTCCTTGCACCATTCACACTCCATCCCTTCTTACAGATCATTATTTTGACTCATCCTTATCCATAAAACCCTAATTCACTATCGGTTTACATCGACCATACCGAGTCGTCATCAACCTAGTCTATTTCTATTTGATTTAATGTCATCCAACCCTATCACCTCCCTATTTTTTTAGCATTCAGTCCTTTAGAGATACCAATCTTGTCATTCTAACCTTATGCCACCTAATATTTGTTCTATCAACTTGATTCGTCATCAACCAGATCAGATTTTATTGCATCGACTATCAAATTTTATAATTTTCTTGCATCCTTCTCACGATTCAGTCTAGATCTCTTGCATTATTACTTATGAAATTATCATATTTATGATAAGGAGATGCATACTTTGGTGCAGAGTGTGAGAAAATGGAAACATTACTTGATGGGTAAAGAGATAATAATCCATAGAGATCACTAACCTTTTCAATTTCTTAAGTCATATCCCAAGCTATAATAGTCAAAGCACTTTCGTTGGTTGGGGTTTTTGCAACAAATCCATCTAGTGATCAGGTATAAAAGAAGGTACATAGAACAAGATTGTAGATATACTTTCTAGACTTCATGTTATTGCATCAATTTTTTTGTAATATAGTCATTTGATGCACGAAAGATATAAGGAACAATATGTTAGAGATGTAAATTTTAAGGAATTTTATGAATATTTAACTCATGGTAAACAAGTGGAAGAATTCGACTATCATTTACATAATGGATTGCTTTATCATCTTGGTAAACTTTTTATTTGATAAGATAGAAGAGTTCATTTGATTAGGGAAGCACATACTTCTTTTATTTTTGGTATTGTAAAGCGATTTGCATGGTTACAAAGATATTGTTAATGGCCTCGATGTATGAAAATGTATCTAAGTATGTAAAATGTTGTATTATTTATGCCATAAATAAGTTGAGTAACAAAAATGTGGGCTTGTATACCCTACTTCTTCGTTGACAACCGAACCATGGGAAAGTGTTTCCATGGACTTTTTTGGAGGCTTTCCTATGAAAAAAAGAAAACATTACTATTTTTAAGTGGTTGTAGTCACAAAATCATGCACTTTAGACATTTTATTTATCCCAGTTTCATACTACTATTTAGAAGGTTCTTGAGTAAAGAAAGTACTAATTAACCCCCATCCTTTGGCCATCTTATTTATTTTATTTTGTAATTTGTGACCTATTGCACCCATATGCCCATGCCATTCTGGACATCCCATGTTATTTTAGCCTCGGTTGGGGTGCCCATGGGTGCCCTGGTCCCACTTGGGGGTGCCCTAATCCTTCTAACACTTTCCCACCACTTTTTGGGCCTCTTCTAGCCATTTTTCATCTTTATCTTTCTTGTGGTCGACCTTTTTGGGGTTAATTATGAAATTAGAGCAAGAGAACCCTATAAATATAAAGTTATGAGACCATAATGAGGGACCTAACATCATACACTACTATCACTCTATCTAGAGTTACATCCATCTATTGCATTGGCATCCACATAGCTCCATCATCAAGGCACAAACTAGGAATCTGCATCACACTTCATAGGGGGAGGGATTATATTCTATTTCATGCACACATTCTATTACATTTTCTACATTTAGCTATTGCTCACTACTTCACAAAGTGCAAATGGCACAAGAAAACCTAGGGCACGACATGCGCGCGCACACGCACATGCACACACACACACACACACACACACACACACACACACACACACACACACACACACACACATCCAGTCCGAAATGTAGTCCAACGCTCAGTTAGTAAGCCCACTATTTTGGTAGCTGAGGTCAGTCCAACCCATTCATTTTGTATCTTTATTTTTAGGGTTTTTATACTTTCTTTTGGTATTTTGTACGTTATTTCTTCCTCTTGTAATATTTGTAGCATTCAAATTGCAATAATAAAAAAAAATTAATGCGACAGAAAAGAGAATTTCAAATCACCTTCGACCCCCGTGAGCACCGGCTCCAGGACATTTTCACAAACCGGTGGTGAACAGATTCCTCACCGAGTGCTCGTGGGAACTCCAGCCCTCTCTAGGTGCCCCAATCTAGCGCGACATCCATATATGTCCTTTTCATCCCTCTTGCATAGTCGTTCATGTTTTCTAATTTTTATACATCATCGCGACCTAGTTCAACAGTCGTCAATTATTAGTTGAGTTCTTTCCTTTCCCTTCTTGCACATTAGGTTTTTAATTTCATTAGTTTATTTACTTATCTCATTTACATGTTGTCTTAGTACACTTATTTGTTGTGTTTATATGTCCTCCTAGATTAGATTAACTATACTTTACTACATTAGTTTAGTCCATTTTAATTAATCGGTGGTTATGGATATATTTAGCAAGATTTGTAGCTTGTTACCCTATAGAAATCGGATAAATACGCAAGTAGACTACACATTTTTTCTTCAATAATCTTTGGATTCATTTTGGTTTTCCTACATATATTGTATATGATCAAGATTCTTAATTTATTGGGAAGTTTTGGTTAGTATTATGGGACCTAATGGACACAAAGGTTAAGAAAAGTACTAATTTTCATCCATATACCAATGGGGGAAAATGTGGATAACCGTATAGTAATGCATTTACTTCGAGGATACTATAGTGAACATCCTAAACTTTGGGATGAAAATCTATGTTATGTGGAACATGATTATAATTATACCCTACATTATTCTACACATACTGTCCTTTTGAGACTTGTTTTAGTTATTTACTTAATTCCCCTTTAGATTTTACTTTTGGATAAGAATCATTTGTAAATGGACATGATGATGCTGATAAGGCTAAAAGGTTCATTTAGAAAATACTTATGGTTCATCAAGTTATCCGAGAGCGATTAGGAAAGAGCCGACAAAGTATAATACTAGGCATGACCAACATCATGTTGATCATCATTTTCAAGTTGGTGATCAAGTTTGGCTACATATCAGTAAGGAAAGACTTACAGGTGAAGGTAAAAAGTTAAAACCAATTAGGTATGACCCATTTAAGATTTTGGAGAAGATTGGTAATAATGCCTTCCAGTTAAAATTACCTCCATATATGCAAATGTATTCCATTGTAAATGTTGAAAACTTAAAATTATATGAGCCACCCATGATCATTGATCAAGATGAGAGTATTCAAGTACCTTCTATTGATGAATTTTATCATGAGAATATTCATGTATTACAGGGAAGATGTTGTCCTTGATAGGAATGCGAGGAATTCATGAAGAGGTGAAGTTGAATATATTTGTGTGGGTCTAAGAGGATGGCATCCAAGTAAGGAAAAATGGATGGAAATCTGAAGGGCGAGGGAAATTTACCCTCACCTATTATCAAAATAAAACCAAAACTTTTGGTGTTCCAAAAGTTCCTCAGTGGGGAGGAGTGATCTAGGAGGATACCCACATGGAAGAGATCATTGAGAGATTTCCAACACAATTTGAATGGGATTAAATGGATGTCAAATGAGGAAGTTACATTCTGCTAAATTTTTTTCTCCAACTCACAAAATAATGGAGCAAGTTACATAAAGATGAGGTAACATGCGAAGAGCTTGACATGTGGACGAATGAGGTGTTAACAAGTTGTAGAGTATGTTTAAGATAAAATATGATTTTGGTTCGGCTCTGCGATCTTTAATGATCGAATGTGAGGCCTACATTGAAAGTGAATGGGGGCTAATCATTGGTGGGGTCCACATTTTGTCTAGAAGGGGATCCTACCACCTTGTTCTTTTCGCATTCCATTTTTGGTGCATGTGGGATTAAACCACATTGTTTTGATAAATCCTAACATAATGAGCTCAATCGAGTTCCATAGCTAGCTCGGTGAGTTCAACTCTACACACCACCAAATTCCACCTCACACCGAGTTCAACAATTAGCTCCATGAGGTCCATGGTTAAGCCATCTCCTCACAACTTACCGTGGTTGATGTCAAGTCGAGAGCGAGTCCTTGGTGAGCTAACACCTAGTTCAAACAAAACATATGCAAAACATGTTATGATCCTCATGTCCGGATTTCACTAATGCCTCAAGGTTTTGGTGTAACATTCATGACATTTGGTATCGGAGCGACCACTTGTGTTCGAATCCCACTCAATTGGTTACGTCGTGTAGCCAGGGCGCATGGGGTGCCTAAACGTCGGTGAAGCGGGGCTCATACGTATGGGAGTACGAGCGGAAACCTAGCCTGAGTCGGGCTCTACGGAAGCATGGTGGGATGTTATGATCCTCATGTGCGGATTTCACTAACGCCTCAAGGTTTTGGTGTAACGGTTCATTACATTTGATGTTATGATCCTCATGTGTGGATTTCACTAACGCCTCGAGGTTTTGGTGTAACGGTTCGTTACATTTGGTATCAGAGTGACCACCCGTGCTCGAATCCCACTTGGTTGGTTATGTCGTGTAGACAGGGCTCGTGGGGCGCCTAAACGTCGGTGAAGCGGGGCTCGTACGTATGGGAGTGCGGGCGCAAACAAACCCAGAGTGAGGCTCTACTAAGCGTGGTGGGATGTTATGATTCTCATGTGCGGATTTCACTAATGCCTCGAGGTTTTGGTGTAACGGTTCGTTACAAAACATGGCCCGAGCCACGAAACAAACCAACCACGAAAATTTTATTAAAGCCTTTTTGTTGTTTGCACCCAATCCATGTGGGATCTTTTGGATAAATAAGCTAAAAAATATGTTATAGAGGG
The DNA here is from genome assembly GCA_018340775.1 of Taxus wallichiana var. yunnanensis. Lineage (NCBI taxonomy): Eukaryota > Viridiplantae > Streptophyta > Pinopsida > Cupressales > Taxaceae > Taxus > Taxus wallichiana. The sequence continues at coordinate 40,313,645 of CM031239.1, read as the reverse complement.
GATTCAAACCCTTGATTGGTTGGGTAAAAGGATAGAGCTTTTACCACTAAGACACAGGGCAAGAAACATTATGTTATAAGGCATAAAATTGTTTTTAAAATGGTAACTTTGTGTATGTCGAACCCCTAATTGGGAGATTAGTGAAAGTTTGGAGAATTTTTATTGCGAGAGGCTTCTTGGAGACTAAAATCAAAGCTTCTTAGAGACTACATAAATTTTTTGTAGGCCATAAAAGTATTTTTGATGTAATTATTGTTCTAGAAGATATTTTATGTCAATAATCAATTGGCTCGAGAGCTTTTGAGACCCAGAGACGTAGCCCACATTGGATGAAATTCGTTATCGCTTGGTTTGCAACATCTATTGTATTTTTCCCTTATTTGTTCGTTGTTGTAATCGGTTTAATATTTTTCTAAAGTTATTAAGTGAATTTTAATCATTCACGAGAAATTGAAAACAAAATTTTAAGTGTCTCGAAAATTGTGAAATTGGAAAGTGAGTCACTTAATTTTGTTTTTTTAGATTAATATGCATGTTCGACTTTAAATGGTTAGAAATAAAGAAAGTAAAAGAAACAAGGAGAAAAAACATAACAAACTCATTTAATTTAAATGGTGGCATAAACAAATATATCATAATAATATAAATAGTCCTAATCTATGTTAAAGAGTGTATAAATATAAACATTTAAAATTGATTTCAAACTCTAAAAAAATACACGAATACCAAGTGTGAACCAATCACCCATAAGTAAATAAACAAATGTGCATAATATATCTAAAATAAGTGATTGTTAGCGTGTGCCAAAATCCACTAAAGTCGAAGATAGTGTGAATTATATAAAGGTGCAGAGCATCAATTTGGGATGTACAAAAGCAAATGAGGTGTGGAAGTCGGAAGTGAGGAGTGTGTTCACATGATAATGATAATACATCGTGCTCATAAAGAAAAGAAATCTCAAGGCCAGCAGAGTTCCATGTTTGTAGATTCTGTCCCACACAGAGCATCGCATGGGCGGCTCACGATCCTCCACAGTAGCGAATGCCATCCATAAAGCAGGCATTCATTGCCCAAAGCATTTGCAAATCTCACTGTGCAAATTCCCTGTCCCACCATTTCACTTTTCTATTTATTTTCAAAGATTTGCTGACCTCACCGGCGTTTTCTCGCCATATTCCCCGACCCTGCTCCCTAACTAGCTATTCAAATATCTTACCATTGCCTGGTTTGGAGAAATAACAATATTCTTGTTTGCTACAGATGTTGGTGTCAAATCTGGTAGTAATACCAGAGGGGGAGCCACAGCTTGTGACTCCGCCCTGTCCTACGCCTTCCGAGGTTTTGGGCCTCTCTAATTTGGATTCTCAGTCTTTTTAAGGTTTACCATCGAATATATCTTTGTGTACAAAGCTCCAGAGGGAGAAGATGATGAGGCGGCCATTGAAAGGTTGAGGAATGGGCTGTCTAGAGCTTTGGCGTATTATTATCCGCTGGCGGGAAGGCTGAGGAGCAGACATGATCATAAGCTTGAGGTGCTCTGCAATGCCCAGGGTGCTGTTTTCGTCCGAGCTCGTGCCAATTTGACTCTCAACGAATTCGGAACTCTCCATAAACCTGCAAACTCTTGGAGGAAGCTGCTGCATAAGGTTGCTGCTCCTGATGGTTTTCTTGGAATTCCCCCTCTGGTTGTTCAGGTATAAATATTTCTCACCCTCGAGTATTACTTTGGGAGTGGTAATGCGCTTCTGGTTTTGGTTTTGCGGTTTAGGACAAATACCATTTTTACGTAACATCCACAGGTCTCTTTCGAAACAGGGATGGTTTACTTTATTTATTCAAGGATGGCTTAGATAGCCTCCCAAATATGGTTCCTTACTTATCTAGTATCAATCACGTCCCACTCCCACAGCCACAGGTCGCGCAAATAGATTTTGTTTCTTTTTTCCGCCAACCGTGAAGTATTCTTTTCAAAGAGTTTCGGTGTAAACGAAACTAAGACGTACACGTTCATCAATTTGAAGGAATCCGATGCATAAATAATCGTATTAACCCTTTTGGATTTAATACAAAGGGTTGAAGAATATAGCCTCTTCCTAAGATGACATAAAATTGTGACATGCCATTATCTTCATTTTCCTCATATTTTTAATCCTAGTGGGACTAAATCCCCTTCTCCTTGAAGAATGGTTCTAAAATGGCGTCTCATTCTTTTAATGAAAGAAATTACTACAATATTTCATTCAATTAAGGGGATGCATCAATCCTCTCTAGGGTAGGGTCCATATTATTATGCATGTGATAGTGCATCTCTTTTCAATGTTGGACTTTCAACTTTGAATTTTAGTTAGAAATTGTAGAATTTGATTCGATTGGCGGTCAATTTTTTTGGGTACTAAATCATTGTTTTTTCCTTTTAACTCTTGTTTAGAAGTTGCTCATTTTGCAATTTCGTCATTGGTATGAAATGGTTCTTATAAAATTACCATGATTTATTAATTTTATTTTATATACAAATTTTGTAATTATAATAAAATTTAATATATTAATATAATATATTTTATTTATTTAATATTATAAAATATTAATGTATGTAATTTTCTATATCAAAAATAAATTTTATATTGTTTGTCTCTATATAAATTTATATTAATTACACTCTAATATTTAAATATCATCTCTAATTTACAGCCTTAATACTAACCTATAAGTGCCTTTTAAATATTAAATTGGGTGCTTCAATAATTAGAATATATAAGTAAAAAGATGAAAAAGAACTGTTGTGGCAGTAAGCTTTCAAATATTTTTGATATCCACAATCCTCATAATCCACAACCCTCATAATCCACAACCCAATGCAATCCTCATAGCTAAGTATCATAAAAGAAGAGCTTAAAGTCAATTTTCTTCGTGAAGTTAAAGAATATTTGATCTCCAAGTATATTCCTAATAAATTTTTATGATCTAAATAAAATACGAACCCACCCCGGTATCGGTTAGATTTTACGTTTCAGTTATGCTAGCAAACCTGCGATATAACTATTTTCTGAAAATGGAAAATATTATTTGATGCTTACAACTTTACAGTTTGAAAATGTTATTTTCAATGGTAAGTTTCGGAAGCTTTCTTAATGCCGTGAGAGAAAATGGACATGAACAAACAGTGAATGTAAGATATGGAGTTAATGTCATAGCTGGGCCATAAAAGTGCAGATCTTATTTATATTAGCTTTTGTGTTCAGTAGTCTCAACTGTACCTAACACTTTTTTTTAATTTAAGACACAGTGAAAAGAGTAGTTCAAAAATGAGTACATTTTAATTGTATAGGGATATGAAAGAGGGCACTAGCTACTTATATGTGAATTGCACAGGTAACACGGTTGAGATGCGGAGCACTTATAATCTGCGCAGGGTTGAGTCACAGCGTGTGCGATGGGCTGGGAAGCGCACAGTTCCTACAGGCATGGTCTGAGATGTCGAGAGGCTCCAAATGTCCCTCCATAACTCCAATCTGGGACAGGCACCTCCTCCAAAGCAGAAGATTAGAAATACAAATTTCATCATGTGATCTCCCGGAGTTCACAGAGGTCCCAGATCTGTGCAATCTGGGCAGCAGGCTGAGATCGGAACAGCTAGTCGCCAGTTCCGTGTGCTTCGAGCGCTCCGACCTCCTAGAAATGAAGACCCTGGTCACACTCCATTCTCATTCAAAGTGCACCTCATTTGAAGTCCTGTCCGCGCACGTGTGGAGGTCGTGGGTGAGGGCAATGGATTTGCCGGCCAAACAGAGGATCAAGCTACTGTTTTCTGTGAACGTGAGAGCGAGACTCGAACCTGGGCTCCCCGAGGGATTCTACGGAAATGGGTTTGTGTTGGGGTGTGCTGAGACGAGCGTGAAGGAACTGACGGAGAAGCCTGTGTGGCATGCGGTGAAAGTGGTGCAGAGAGCAAAGGAAATTCTGAGGACGAATACATAAGGTCGATTGTGGATGCGCTGGGGACTCGAGACGCCGACCTCATCTCACGGGAAGCTTGGTCATTTCGCAGTGGTCCAGATTAGGACTGATGGAGGTTGATTTTGGGTGGGGAAGGGCTTTGCACGTGGGTCATCTCTCCAGTGATATTTACTGCATTTTTCTGCCTCTTGATCCTCAAGGCCAAGCCGTTAATGTTGTCTTGTCCGTTCCTCGTTCAGCGTATGCTAAATATGAATATTATATGAGAAATATATCTAATAATCTCCTTTGACTTTTTCCACATCATCAGATGATTTATTTGATTTACCTAGTCATGTATAATTTTATTAATTTTTTTCTATATATTTAAAAATTAATTTCAATATATTGTTGATATGGAAGTAATAATACCTTTGACCATTTATATTTATTTGCGATTGAGTTACCTAGAGAAACCAATTTATCTAAACATGTAAAAAAATTTAGAACAAATGTGTATCAACAAGTAAAGTAGACCTTAAAAACAACATAAATTGAGCACCTAGAAACACGGACTTACAAAAGTAGGTACACATTATGATGAAAAGATCCATAAAAATCAATGAAAATTGAGTATTTTGACGAGAAGTAAAACTCTTCTTAAGTGACACAACCATAACCGTAGTAGTATAGTTATGAAAATTGTTAGAAATTAAATTGATTAGGTGACCTCGATACTCGCTATTGGGGTTCAAAACCTCGCTTTCTTTTCCACATTTCGTTGGGAGACAAAGAGTAGCAATCAAACCCCCTCTAAGGAACACGTCTTGAAAACATCACACAATCCAAAACTTGTCAACAAACAGAGTAAATTTAATGGTATATATCAATCAAGCCCCCTTATGGGAATAAGTCTTGAAAACTTCACACAATGCATTGTAATTCAATAAATAGCACATTGCAATGCAAATATTCCAATCCTTCATTTATAAGTTAATGCAACAAGTAGTAAATTTTATATACACTCTTTTCTAAATGCTTGTATTCTTCTTTTGGCATGGAGATGTTCTTGAAACAATAAATTCCTTCAATTCCTTATAATTAAAATAAATTCTTTATTCCTCATAATTGCAAGTTTGATCATATATGGATTGATATCTCTTAGATGCACCACTACACTTCTATTATAATAGGCCTTTTGAATTCAAATTAGAACCCTCTATTTGGTGCACAAGCCAATGCACAATGTGGGGTAAAATGTAATAAAATAAAAACAAATCCTAGGCAACTCGAAAAGGGTCAACACAACCCACCAAAAAGGTGATAAAAATATAGTGGTGTGGTTTTAGTATATTGTGTTGTACTCTTATAGTTCTAGCAAACAACTTAGAACATCGGGAAACTTGAAGAATAAAGAGAAAACTAGGGAGGAGAGAGAAAACTAGAGGAATAGAAAGAAATCAAGGCGAAATAGAGTAAAACCGAGAATCAACAAGGGGATGAACAAAGATGCAAGAAACAATACAATGTTGGGAGTCACACAAGGACTACATGCCAAAAAGACCCCGATTCGAACCAATAATCCTTAACACACAAAGACACTAGAATCATAACAATTAAATAGTATGGTGTTGAATCTATGCATGTGATTGAATTAATTTAAGCTAATGAAAGGAAACTAACACCAAATAGATTCCTAACTTAGTTAATCAACAACATAAACATCATGATAAAGCTAAAAGGAAAAATTTAAACTAGTGCATAAAACATTAAGAATATTAAATGCAAAACCAATCCTTTGATATTTGGATATGATTTGTAATTGTAGGTACTCCTTTAGTGAGCCGAACGTAGCTACATGTGATTAAAGGAAATTCTCCATGGAAGAGGAAGAGATCTCACCAATATGGCTTAATTGCCATGTTTGGTTCTTCTCTTACTACTATTTGCCAAGTAGAAGATGGAAAAGGTTGCTTGATCAATAAGCCTTCCAAGATTGAAATGTTCTTATCATATGCAGATGTCTTACAAGGACATGGTGTAAATTTGGACAAGGTGTACTAGGTTCTTTATATAGCTTTCCAGTTTTGGAGAAGCTTGCAACCTAGTGAATGTGGGATAAAGGTAAAGTAGAATTAGAAAGGGATAAGTATTATTAGAAGAGATTAATTAGAGATTAGTAACTCATGGGAGTTGGAGGTGATTTAATTAATCAACTAGGATTAATTAATAGGCCAAATTAAGCTTAAAGAAGCCATTTGGAGATGATTTAGAAGGAAATTAGTAGAATTTGAAGGGTTTGAAAGGGGGATTTAACTAATAAGAAGGTTTATTAGTTAAATACAAGATTGAAAGACTTAATTAATTAATAATAATTAATTAATTAAAAGAGGATTATAACTAACGAAGTGTTGTTAATTGGCATCCAAGATGGGGGACGGCTAGTTAATTATTGAAGTGTTGTTAATTGACCGAGATGGAGGAGAATATTAGCTAATTAGCAAGAAAGATACTAATTACAACCAAATGACGGGAAAGAGGATAATTAGTGCAATTTTAGTATTAGAATTGCATGGTCATATTTAGGTGTCTACATTTTCCCCTCTTTGATGTAGTGTAGCGCGAGTGACACCACTTCAAAGATAGTAGAAAATTACAGACAATTGAATTTTGTAAGGGTGGAAGAAAAATTAGTAAGATGGAGGATGCCCCCTCGAGTGTCGATGGGGTAGTAGAAGAGGTCGATTGATGCTCGAAAAGAATAAAAAGATGGTCACATAAGAACAATAAGATACCGCACCGACATGGATTCAAACCGAGCGTGGTTGGCTATTGCTCGATTTAATTGATTTATTGAGTAGGAGCCCATGCCTCAAGTGGAAGAAGTAAGGGAGGGGGAAGAATTGGAAAAATGATAGGTAGAAAATGAATTAGAATGAAAGATAAGATAGATGGGGAACGAGAATATTGTGACGTAGCTAATGTACCATCTAACATGGAAGTAGATTTTATTTGATATAAACGCACAACAAAAGGGTAGGATGACATGAAAATCCATAATAATGAGTGTTTTTCCATGTTAAAGGATTGACTTAAAGTGAAATACATAAAGCAATTCAAAGTGAGAAAGTAAACAAGTAGGAATGTAAATAAACAAGCACAAACAAACAAACTTAAACAAGTAACGTTCAAGAGAGTTGCACTAATGTTTTTGTTATCTAGATTCAGTTCCCAAATGTTCGAGTTATATGAAAAGGGTTAAAATGATGCCCCAAGCAAGGATACATGTAAGGGAATAGACGAGAGGACATAAAAGTCCCATGAAAAAGTAACGTGCACTATGAAACTTCCCCGAGCAGCGATATATATGTAAGGGAAGACAGACATAACAAATAAACCAACTTTGTTAATGAAGGAATATCACAAGATGATCTGCATGTCGTGCACAAGAGCAAACTAGCACTGAAGTAAGATATTTTGTAGTATAGTTTTCAATTTTAGGATTTTTTTTTGTGAATGTTTAGGATTTTTGATGTTTTACAATTTTTTTGGATTTTGAGGGTTTTTACCTATGTTTTTAAAGTTTTTTTAAAGTTTTACGAAGCTATATATAAGAAAACCAAGATGTAAAGATCCCCCCAGGAAGAGGTGATCATATACAAGGGAAAATCCTACATATATATACAAGAATAAGATCATCCAGATCAAGGCCAAGACGGATAGGTTCAACATGATGATGAACTCAAACCAATGAAGTGCTAGGAAGGAGCGAGCATGCCCCCAATGCAAGATGGCCAAGAAATATATGATAGAAATAAGGACAAGATTGTTTATTAAAAGAAGGGAAAATTTTCCCTCAAACATGGTAAAAAGGAAATCTTATACACATGGATTTTCTGAATGAAGCGTAAGAACATCAAATATTATGAATGGATAAGGAAAATGTAACTAGAAGAGTCACAATGAAATGAGCCAAAGGCACAAATTGTGAGACAAAATAAGGACTAAAGTAAGAGTCTAAACAAGGTCCAAACAACACTTGGTAACATACTAATCATGTTTTCTCATAGAGATCCAGTGTGTGCACGTGGAAATGATTACTTCTTGAAGTGAATATTTGATAGGAAACAAGTGAGGAAAAACTAGCCAATGTGTAGGAATGATTGATTTGGAAAGTTGATTGGTGAATGGAGGGTGGAAGGAGAGCCATACATTTCTCTGCTGACAGCTAGGCGTCCATAGTCCCAACGGAGATGTAATTGATTCTAGTCACAAAATTGCTCTACTGTTATATAGGCCCATAGCCCTAATAGAGATACTAGAAATACCCCAAGAGAGAGTTATATATTGATTTGTTTTTTCTTTTTCTTTTTATTTTTCTTTTGATATTTGATTTTTTTCTTTTTGAAAACTTATTTCAGCTCTCTCAATTGTTTTGATAAGGGGTTAAAACCACCGATGATTTGAGGAAGGATGCAAATTTGATTGCGATGACGACATTGGCTAGTGTTAAAAACGATGCCCAATAGGTATTCATAACAAGTTTATTAAATGTATGATAGTGATACTCTAAGAGGTCAGTGCTACTTTAATTTACCAAGGTGATGAAAGAACAAGGTTAAACAAATACAATAGAGATAAATGCCGCACAATGAGCATGAATACACCAACCAAAATATCACCAAAGGGAGGAAAATGGTGGGTAAGCTGGTAGAGGAATGGAAGGAAAAGAAAGAAAATCCTTGTGTATGCAATTCTTGATTGTAATATTTGATATTTGTACTTTTTATTTTTTAATGTTTTGATGTTTTCTCATTTTTTATTTTGATGGTTTTTGAATTTTTTTGACTTTTTTAGATTTTTGACGGTTTTGTGAAGGGGAAAACCTCATATAGAGGAGATGAAAAATTGGATATATATATATGAGGAAAAATATTCATGATAAGCTAAGAAGAATATGATATGATGGCTAAGAAATTTTGAACCAATATTGTCACTTGGCTTGATAGGATCCAACAACAATGTTTGTGATTTCTTTGATGAGGGAGACTAAGAGTTTTTGCTTATCAAGAGTGATATTATCTCCAATCTCAATGATCATTGTGAGATCATATTCGGTAAGTGATTTTGACTTACCTTGGAATATGGATTTTTTATGTGGGAGCTTGAGTTCTCTATCCATAGAGTTTTAAACTTTGCATCATACCTCACATTTGCATTTATGTGTATTTTTGAATTGCATTTGATTTTTGGATTTGTGGGTGTTGGATTTTATTAGAGCTTTAGAGCTCCTTAGATTTTTTATTTGATCTTGATGAAGAAATGGTTGGTGTTTCATACAAGCTAATGTGTGATTTTTTTGATCCCGAGAAGTGGGAGAAGAAAGTGGATGTTTGGGATTGATGATAGGAATGTTAGGAATGACAAAGTGGACTTACCAGTTGTTAATAGAGGGATGATATGATGGAAACATAGGATATGGTCTAAGGATTGAAGAGAATTGGTTACCAAGAGATCAGCCACATATAAAAGATGAAGGGATACTAGGATGTGGCCCAAAGATGGAAGAGAATGGGATACCAGGAGGTGAGCCATAGATAGAAGATGAAGGGCTACTAGGATGTGGCCCAAGGATAGAAGATAATGGGATACCAGGAGGTGACCCAAAAATAGAAGATAAAGGGCTACTAGGACATGGCCCAAGTATAGAAGATAATGGGTTATCCGAAGGGGAGCCACATATAACGTATAATGGGCTACCGAGATGTGGACCAAGGATCAAAGAGAATGGGCTACTAGGAGGTGACCCAAAAATAGAGGATGAAGGGCTACTAGGATGTGGCCCAAGGATAGAAGATAATGGGTTACCAGGAGGTGAGCCACATATAGAAGGTAATGAGCTATTGGGAGATGACCCCCAAATGGAAGTGTTATCCAAAATTCACCCCTCAAGGTAATTTTGATAACATGCATCAAATTATTTAGTCCCAAGCAATTATATTGAGTCCAGGACAAAAAGTCATGTTTCTAGGGTCCCCTCATATTTTTCTAACTCCCCTGTCCAAGAAGAAGAGAGCAAGTTCTGAGGAAATGTGAAAAAATTGCAAAAATAAGCTCGGGCCAGAAAAAATCATGAAAAATGGCTAAGTCCTGGTCCTTGCAATAGTCGGGACAGGCGGGACATCTGGACGCGAACCGGCCGAAAGGCCGCCAGTCGTCTGCGCAAAGATTTGGGACATCCGCCAAAGGGACGCGGAAATCCGAACTGGCCGAAAAATGGAAAAAATTGACTAATTGTCAAAAGCAGTGACTGGGGACATCTGGGCAATTAGTACGCAAACCGGCCGGATCGGCCGAAATGAGAACTTTACCGGGGACGCCGCGGGACAAAAGTACGCGAACCGGCCGAACCAGGCGAATCGGGAAAATTTGTCCCAAACGGCCCGAAAGCAAATGGGACATCTGGGCCGCGAGTACGCGAACCGGCCGGTTCGGCCGAAATGGGAAATTTCAGCACTGTGCCAAGTGGGACAAAGGGACGCGCGGGACGCGGATAGCCGAAGGAGCCGAAAGCCAATCAGATCACGCCACGTGTCACCGGCAGAAAAGGGACATGGAAGCCCATTTCGGGCGGTTCGGAAGAATTTGTCCCACACAGCACTGGGACATTTGGGACAAAGGGACGCGTGGGACGCGAAAAGCCGAAGCGGCCGAAGGAGAAGAAGAAAAGTCAACATTTGGTCCGGAAACTTCAAACGGCCATAACTTTTGACTCCGAGCTCCGATTTTCACAAAATTGGACTTTCTGGAACGAGCACGACGTCCTCTATGCCACAAAAACTGGATTTCTTATTTTTGATGAGGGTAGATATATTTAAATAAGAGAAATATATTCGGCTCCAGTCAGTTAATGCTCATTCCCGTCAAATGACAGAAAATGCCTGCCAGGCCCAAAATAGCTGCCCGCACTCAGAAGGCCATAACTTTTGCATTTCTCAACGAAATCACACAAAATTGGTACCGTTGGAATCGTGGTTCCAATTCCGATGCACAGCAATCAAGAAATTCTAGATTTGATCAATAATTGATTAATATTTTTAAGAAAACGTGGCCGGGTTCGTAAGTTGTTTTATTTGGTAGGTGGGAGTGCAATTAAGAGGCATGGTCATCATTCTTTCTCTGTTGCAGCACATGGGACAGTATGGGGAGCCTTTTGCAAGTAATGTGCAATCATTTCACTCAATTTAATGCCTCTTACAGGTGGTTGAAGGACAGATTTCAGGATTTCCATTTTCCCTTCTCTTTCCCTTCTCATTTTTCTATAAATTGGAGTGTTCGCTCATTGTAAAGAGAGAGTTTTGGGTAGCAAAGCTCGCCAAAATTGCTTTGTGAAGCCAAAGTGTGTTGCAAGCCCTGTAGTGGACTCCTTGCATGGTGATCCGTGCCCTTACCTTGTAATAGACTCGAATGCATGCACCAGAAGCAATAAAATACAAGTTTGTGGATGTATCTTCCCCTGCTGTGTTTTCTTGCATTCTTCTTGCCCTTTTATCTTTCCACAAGAATATTGTGTCTATTATTATGTTCTTGCAGGAATTCATTAACATTGTGTATGCTTGGAATATTGTTGTGAATGCATTTTGCTAGATTATGGTGAACTGTCATCACCTCTTCTAGTGTGCACTTTCCCTCTGTATTTCACACATTTGGAGACTACTCTCACACCCTCCTTTTCTGGTGTATCACCGCTTTAGTGTAGGCTTTCATTTTATGCATTCTCTCTCCCTGGTCCCTTGGAAATTTAGATTAGAACAGTTAGCTTATCCTGCATTAGAGTAGATTGTGGCAGGTAGTTTAGGAGCAAGAACCAGCTTTCTCTGGAGGTCTATCTCAAGTAGCAAGTCCCACAACTTGGAGATAGTACCCATGTTATCCAATCACACTGTGAGTTCAAATATATGCACAGGGGTGCTGTGATTCGCTGATAACAGGACGATAATGGGATACCATGAGGTGACCCAAGGAGAGATTGTGATTGAGGAATTATGATATGTAAGGAATGATTTGGTGATGAGAAGATAAGCCAACGATCAATGACAAACCCTATCATTTCTCCATGTAATGGGAAATGAGAAGATGGAATAACAAAAGGAGGATCAAGTTTGATGATCTTAGGCTCTTCCTCTATTTGTTGACCATAAGACACAACCTTTTCTTCAAAACACATGTACCCATCGAGGTCAAAAGAGAATCCTTGCTCGTAATCCTCTAGAGGAATGTCATCTTCTAGCCACATGAATACTCTGATTGCTTCTTCATCCTAAAAGAAATTGATCGGTATGGGTCATTTTTGGTCAATTATACAAGTTTGATTAGAAGAAAGGGCTCTAACAAGTGTTGAAGATTCAGACGATGTTTTATGATGAAGATGATGGGAAGGTTTGACATCATTGCTCCCATAAAGAAATTTGATAGTGTTTTGAAAATATATCTTAGCACCTCATTTCTTGTGAATTATTTTACGTGGACACAAACATCAATTTTTAGAAGATTTATGAATATATGGTAAGATATAGCTACTCAAGGTCCAAAGAGGGATTGAATTTTTATTGATAGAAGAAGATGAATCGAGAGACGAAGTAGATTTGGATTTGGATATCTCGTGAGTTGAAGAAGATTTGGATTTGGGATAGGTTGTTAGAATTAATTAAATTAATTTCATCATTCAAATATTCCCCTTTAGAATTAATTAAAATTAATTCTATTACCTAAGCTATATTCCTACCCATTGGAATTAAATAATTTAATTCTAACATGCCTTTGGAATTAATTAAATTAATTCCTACACCCTCTTAGCTAATATAATTAAACATTTATTTATTTAAATGGTTAATTATCTCCTCACAATTAAATTAATTTAATTATACCATTCTCTTGGAATTAATTAAATTAATTCCTAACACCTTCTAGCTAATATAATTAAACATTTATTTATTTAAATGGTTAATTATCTCCTCACAATTAAATACTAATTAAATTTAGTTATTTAATTCCACCTATTTCAGTCAACAACCACTTGGACTCCACTTGTACTCCACATCCTCATCCTAGTTAACTACACTTCTAGAATCCTAGAAAGGTGGGGGCAATTGAATTGCACGTACAACCACCTTCCCGGATGCAACTTCTGCAATTAAATCCATTACTGCCCCTAAATGCCCCGACACTACTATAACTTCCTCCAATGTTATTTTTAGCATGTGCATTCAACCATGTTCAACCAACTTCAACCACTTTTTGCTTCTATAAATTGCAAGCTTACTCTCTTACAAATCCTCCTGAATTGTTTGCAAATAAACTGTCAATTTGCAATCTGAAGCTTTCCAAAGTATCTGTGTTTGTAGCATTTGCACTCACATTTGGAGAATATTCAAGAGCACCCACATCCATTTACAAGGTTCCACAGATGAAGTCTCCACAACCTTATTGAGGTTTGCATTGGAAGGTTACTAGAAGGTTTGCATTGTTTATTGTTTATCTTTCATTACTGTTTTTTTCTCTGCATACATTTTGGCATGCCCAGTGGGACTCCCCACATTTTTCTTTCTTTCATTTTAGTTAATCATTTTGTGATCTAACTCTTTCTTTATGTTTATTGTTATTTTTAACCTTTTGTCAAAATTTTAGCTTCTCAGGTGAAGTACAAAAGTCAGAAAATAAAAAAACGATGTCAGGCATTTTTCTCACGTTCAAATTTTTCACTGAGAGTGTTACCATAGCCCATCTTCCGAAGCCATAAATTTTTCTCCCAAACTCGGAATGACTTTTTTTTTTTTATGGAAAGGTATTGAAAATATCTATGCAATGGAAAAATAATTTTTTGATTTGGATTTTAGAAAAATTATGGTTTCATTTCTTCTAACACTTGTCTTTTTTTTCAAAAAAAAAAAATTGTAGTTTTTTTAAAACTTTAATTCATTTTTTTAACGTAACAACCTCACGCGTATGCTCTTTCCTCACACTTTCAAAGTGATCTTGGAAATCAGAAACGTGATTGTTTCTTTTGTTTTGGGAATTAACTTTTATTTTTTTAATCAAAGCTTGTTTTACGTGTATGCTCTTTCCTCACGCTTTTTAAGCGATCTTGGAAATCAAAAGCGTGAACTTGCTTCTTTTGGTTTATCCTCTACCTACCTTAGGTGAAATTTCTAATCCTTTATTGTAGGACCCTCTCAAAAAAAGGTGGATAAAACACTCAAAAACTACTAACTGCAGGTTTGCCAAAGGAGTACAATCAAACCACATTAAATCAAAAGATAAAAAAAAAAACACCACATTCAAAACACTTGATTTGTAGGTTTGGTTAAGAGCTATGGCTCGACCGCTTAACTAGAACATAACCCCCTTGGCATAAGCCTTAAGCTACAAAAAGGGGGTGGTTCTAGGAACCCCAAAGTAGTCCACACCTTGAGGGAACTGGTGGATGAAATGGGAACCTTTTTATCCTACTGACTAGTAAAGCCTTTGTGAGTTAGAGTCATGGATATCCTTAGTGGTGACCCTAGTGCGATTCATTCTGAGAAAGGTCTTTGCTCAGGGTTTCAAAGGGGGTAAAGTAAAGCCATCAGCTAGTAATAACGTCATGCTGCTCAGATATTTTTGACACCTAGTTGAGAGAGCCACCTAGGAAGCCACGCCTTGTCCAAGCCAATCTAAGGTAGAGGCCACAACTTTCACTTCACCACTTTTCATTTTTCTCACATGTTACACACTTGTGTTTCACTTTTCATTCATGTTTTCTCTCTCATCCATCTTGTCACTTTGTACACTGTGTCTAAGTCTTGAGTTGTGGACATCCATATTCACACTTAAGCACTTTCATTTTCATTTAAGTCTTGATGTTGTGATACTCGCTTTATCACAGTCAAACACTCTCTTGATCACCTTGATCTTTCATTATCATAAGTCTTAAGTTTAACGTTATTTTTTTGAACTCTAAGCATTCCCCATTCTTACATTATCACATTTCACATTTACTTTCTCAACTTATTAACACTCTTCACTATCATTCTCTACTCACTCTTATCATTCACATTTTCATCTCTACTTTGTTTGCTATCTTCCTTTTTTTATCCTATCATCTTACGTTGTCATACTTCGCCATCATTTTGTTGCATTTTCGACATCCTCATTATTTCTTCACTTCTCTCATTAAAGCATTCACTTTGTTTTAATTTGAGGTCACTAATCCATCACTTCCCCTTGTCTCTTATCTCCATTTTTGTGAGATTTGGACCTTTTTATCATCATTTATTCACTTCTTATGATGACCTTTACCTTTTCATTCTTTTAGTGCTTTCACTTCCTTGTCGTGTCTTATCTTTTAACACACTTTTTGTTAAGAGTTGACATTGATCATCATCTTCCTAAGTCTCCCCTTTTACCATTCATCTTGTTAAAAGTTGAGAAAATCCATCATTTTCTTTCCTAAGTCTCTTCACTTAACATTTTTGTTAAGAGTTGAGCATCTTTCATTGTGTTAAAGTCTCTCTTGTCACACTTACAATTTTTCACAAGTTGAGCACACTAACCTTTCATCTCTCCCTCTTTACGTTCACTTTTGTAAAGGATCATAAAATCATTTCAAACCTCTTCATATTTCTTAACACTCACTTTGTTAAGAATCATCTAAACTAACATTTCAACCCATCTTCCACCTTAACATCACTCATTTTTGTTAGGTGTTCATGAAGTCCCTTCTTTTCGTCACTCTTATCACACATTTTGTTAAGAGTTGATCACCTTCATCTTGTTAAGTCTTGTCTCCCTTGACATTCATTTTGTTAAGTGTCGAGCATGTTTCACTTTTCCCCTTTTTTTTCATTTCTCTTAACACTTACCGTGTTAGGAGTTAACCATTTTTACATTTCTTCATCACTCTTATCATTCATTTTGATTACGAGTTGATCACATCCACCTTGTTAAGTCTCTTTTCCTTTAACACTCATTTTTGTTATGGAATAGAGCACATCTAACTTCTTGTCATCCCTTTTTCTCTTTACTATCATTTTGTTAAGAGATGGGCACTGATTAACCTTTTTTTTGCTTCTTCCCTCTTAGCACTCATTTTCTATGGGTGAAATTTTTCCATCTTCTTCTCTCTTCCATCTTGGCATTCACTTTGTCAAGGATCGAGTTTGTCAATCAGTTTGGCATGATTTCATGTTGACATTCACTTTGTTTCATTTATATCTTCTAAACATGTTTTCCATCTTAGCATTCACTTTGTTAAGCAGTTTCAAACTTTTTCACGCACACCTCTCTTCCATCGTTGCCTTTCACTTTGCTAAGGGTCAAGCTTTTCAAACATTTTCATCACTTCTATCTTAGCATTCACTTTTCTAAGGTTGCATTTTCATCGTACCTTTCTTCACTCTACCTCATTTTTCATTACAATGGTGGATTTATACAATTCATCCTTTGCCCAAGAATGGAAAATGATGAAAGACACCATTGTGGGTTTACAAAAACAATGCAAACAATTCAATTTTGATGAATTGTGTCCATACCCTTTTAACATGGACATCTTACACATACCCTTCCCACAGTCTTTTGAGACGCCCAAATTTGAAAAATACAAGGGAAAAACTGATCCAAGACAACATATCAAAGAATTTTCCATAGCATGTCACGAAGTGGCATATAATGATAGCTTTCTCTTGTGCCTTTTTCCTAGAAGTCTAGGAGGAAAAGCTTTGGATTGGTTCTTACACCTTCCAAAGGGATCTATTACCACCTTCATGGACCTCTTAGAGAAGTTCATCAAACATTTTTCCCAAAACCTCACTTGCAATAATCACCATACTAGAACTTCTCATGATGAATCTTGGTACATCAATCACAACCACAATGTCATCACATTGTTGGTGTCATGAATAATCACAATATGGCCAACATACATGACCAATCAATAAAAAATCCAATCATACAACCTAGCCAAGACACTACGCCATGCAAAGTTAAACGTAAGTTTACACCCCTCGGTGAAAGTCTCTCTAGTGTCTTTCATCAACTCAAAGTGGCTAGGATGATAAAATATCCCCTTACAAGACCTTGGATTGAAGGAGAACCTAAGCCATATTGGTAAAAACCTCATGCATATTGTGATTTTCATCACATTGATGGCCACTCAATTGATAAATGTACACGTTTTAAGAACTATGTCCAAGACTTAATTGATGATGGAGAGATCTTTGTAGATCTTGATGATGAAGCTCTTGCAACCGATGACATGTCAACTTCCACACCTTCAAATGAAGAGTTGACTATTATTCCCACTTCTATTCATACTGACATTCCATGAGATCATGATGAAGGTCAAGTATCTCCCCTTCAAACCAATCCATTTCTTCTACATATTTTCTTCCTATAGTCCAAACAGACATTGAACATGTTTTGGACAACAATCTTCTAACACCTAACGAGAACTTGAATTTTCTTCAAGACTCTCTTTCAACACTTGACATGACAAAAGAAGAGGGTCCTTCATCAAAACACAATTGAGCTTCATTCCATTCTTTCCATTCCAGCTCCTATGCCTAACATCTCTAGTCTTGTTGTCAAAATACAACCACAACAAGTTTGGACACTTGCTTCAACGCAACCTTCTATGTCCATTATACCTCACATGATCCATCTGTAGGAATATCATCAATGATGATTCCTACTTGTCAAGATATCTACATGTGCACATTCTTTGAGGTATGTATACCTGAGAATATCCTTATTCAACCATTTCAATATTTAATTGCAAATATTTTGTCAAATCAACTAATTCACAACCTAGAAGGAGAAACATTGACTATTTCCTCTCTATGGCTTACAAGGAACCCTGAGTCTACATCTAGAGATTTATTCTTCTTTCCTCGTGCTCTTTTCTCACAGGTGAATATGTATCTCAACATCTTCCCCACATCAACAATCTTCTTCTAACATCACATATGTCTTTGATCTCATCGAAGACTTATCTAATCACACATCCTTTGACTTGGATCTTGTCCACCCAAGTCTAGTACTTTAGGACCCATCGAATCATTTGATTCAATCCTTTGACTTGGATCATATCTGCCCAAGTCTAGTACTTCAGGACCCATCAAATATTTGATTCAATATTTTGACTTGGCTCTATCCACCCAAGTCTCATATTACAGGACTTATCAAAACTTTGGTTTCCTCCTTTGACTTGGCTCATGTCCATCAAAGTCTCGTATTTCAGGACTTATCAAATCTTTTGATTCTCCCTCTTGACTTGCATTTCATCTACACAAGTCTTATATCTCAAGACCATTCAACTTCAATAAACATGGACTCTTTCTTGATAAGTCCATTTCAAACCTTCATCCTCCAAAATTAGAAAACTCAAAAATCACAAAAAGAGAATAAAACTTTGTATTAGAGCATTATTTTCCAATCGGAAAATGGAAAAGTGTGTACAAATAATGTTAGGCATTCCATCTATTGGTAGATACCTTAATCATACCATTATCATATACTCTCCTTCTTCACCTATTACGACACATGTTAACCTTGTTCCTCTTGGGAATTGTGTGTCTCATCTTTGTTATGGTTTCTTACCATTTCAGATCTTTTTACCTATGGTTTTGTCTTGAAGCTTACTGATGGAAAAATCCTCCTTTCAAATAATCTCTCTCTTTAATAGAAAGCACTAAACTTCTTTACCGGTCCTTTTGACCGCCCATCTCAATCTATGGTGTTGAACCCTTGCGTCCTACTAGTCACATGAGGTTGAGACTTGGGGGCAGAATTTTCCTTCCCAACAAGCACACTATCAACATACAAGGAAAATTAAATCAATCTAAAAATATAAAAAAATTATAAAATCAATACACCTTTCATCCTTCATAGTCTTTGGTGATAAGCCCATACTTCTTACTGGTAGTATGAGACTGGGAATGGAGAAAGCCCTTACTCGCCTACATTTTTTCTTCGGTGTTGAGCCCTTGCCTTTTACTGATGGCATGGGGCAACATGTAGGGTGTCCTTCACAAAAATCAATAAATAATCATTCAATAAAGCCTTTATGAAATCTTAATCAAAGTGCTTAATCAAAAACATCCCAAGAAGTAATTTAGCTGCTCATGTTACAGAGAGACACCAATTCCTTCAATTCAGATTTTTCTAATCAGTAGGCCATCAATGGATCTAAGTCAAGTCAAAACCTATAAAGTAGAATCATCTTGTAATGGTCAAATAATCTTGACTGGAGATGAGTTACATTTTTCTCATATGGATCATTATTACACCTTGTGTCTTCGCATCCATTATCTTCACCTTTCATATCACTATTCACCTCATTTTCATGTCCTTTTTGGCTCAAGGTGATGAGCCCTCGCATCTTCCTAGTTGTGTGGAGCCATGAGCGGAGTGAAACACCCTATCATTTTATCATCTACATTTTATGCCAATGGAATGGAATGCTTTTAATTATTTGCACCTACTTTCAAGTAGTGTACCTTTTTACCGAGTTGTACTATACAAAAAAAAAAAAAAAATTTTCAAAATGTCTCACAAAATTGTTTCACAAAAAAAAACAATATAAAATTGTTCAAAAACACAAAAACAATATAAAATTGTCCAAAACTCCAAAAATAGTTTCAAATTGTCATAATCAAAACATTCAGATAATGTTTGACAAAATTTCAACAACTGGATAACACAGTTCAACACCTTCACCATTTGATGGTGCTCCTCATGATTGTTCCAGATCATACTCATCTTTATTTCCCATGGTGTATATCTATTCCCGAGGCAATCATTTACCCTTTCACAATATAACTTTTCCTTGGGGCACACTTGGATTTTACATTTTAATCCAATACAGATCAAACTTCAATGGGATCCGACAAGAGTATATTTTGGAGTATCTAAGTATCACTCCACTCTTCATCCCGATCCAATCCTCTCGCGTGCTAAGCTATCACTTGGGGGCATTCAAATTGTCTAGTTCTTCAATGTGGAACACATTCAGAGTGTCATTAGATGTTTTTTACATGTTGTGTTATATTTTTGTAGTTTGTTAACATTGTGATGATGTTTTTTATTCTTTCAGTTTATTATTTTGTTTTACTTTTTTTATCTTTATTGTAGACCAATTGCAGGAAATTTATTTGCATCCTAGTTCACATATAACTTTGGTGTGGTTCCTTCCTGTTCATATTGGGTTTTTCTTTCTATTACTTATTTTATATCTTTTGTCATTTGCACATGTTGTGTTTTCCTTCTGGTTTATTTAAGCCATGGAATTTCTTTATTTTTGTTTCATTTTGTTTGCATTTGTATTTCAAAATTTTCAAAACTCATAAAAATCACAAAAAAATCAAATATTTCAAAATCCAAAAAAAAAATCAAATATTTCAAAAAAAAAAAAAATAAAAAAATCACAAAACTTTCAAACAAACATTCACTTATCATAGAAATCCTACAATTGGAAAACCCTTAAAGTGAATCATTCAACATCTCAATACAATCTTGATAAACGTCATACTTTTATCTATTACCCTAGTGATTGTGCCAATCTTACAACTATCACTTTCTTCCCTTTGCATGATATGCTAACTCTGCTTGGGGAAAGTCACAAAATTTTTTTCCTTCATGATATAACTTCACCTAGGGAAATTTAACTTTGATCATTTACACAATGGATTCAACAAGAGTGTCATAAGGAGTCACTTTAACTCCGCTCTTTTCAGTCTGATCCTATTCCCATTTGGGAGCATTTGTATCTACTTAATCATCATTGTGGCACACATTAGGGGCATAGTTGATTGTCTTATTTTTCACTTTTTGTGTTGCATTGTTGATGTTTACTCTTTTTGGACCACTTACAAGTAGTGTGATTACATCTTGGTTCCTTTATAACCCTGAGTGTCGACACCTACTTTGTATATTGGGTTTGTTTTCTTTTTTATCTTTTCTTTGTTGTGTGTGTTTGTTTACGTGCATCTGGGTTAACCATCTTGATTCTTTCATAATCATGGTGACAACTCTATTGTGCAACAACAAAAATCAGGTTGCTCTAAAAATTACTCTCCAAATAATGCTCATGCTACAAACACAATCCTTTCCCATCCTTGTTTTAATCCCTTTTTTCTTCCTATCAAGCGGTTGTCCATCGCCTTGCCGCCTTGTTGTGCATCATCCACCCACTTGAGGGGGCATTCCTCTACTTTTTTTTTTGGGGCATCTTGATGCTTCACAATTTTCCGCTTGTCGATCTGCATGTGTCTACTATCTTTAAAGCACTATTACTTTGCAATAGCACTTTAAAGAGGGGAAAAATGTAGACACCCTAAAAATACATACATATTCTATCGCTTCTATCTAATTAGAATTAATTAAATTAATTCTATCTCACCATAATACACCCCTTTGGAATTAATTAAATTAATTTCATCATTCAAATATTCCCTTTAGAATTAATTAAAATTAATTCTATTACCTAAGCTATATTCCTACCCATTGGAATTAAATAATTTAATTCTAACATGCCTTTGGAATTAATTAAATTAATTCCTACACCCTCTTAGCTAATATAATTAAACATTTATTTATTTAAATGGTTAATTATCTCCTCACAATTAAATTAAATTAATTTAATTATACCATTCTCTTGGAATTAATTAAATTAATTCCTAACACCTTCTAGCTAATATAATTAAACATTTATTTATTTAAATGGTTAATTATCTCCTCACAATTAAATACTAATTAAATTTAGTTATTTAATTCCACCTATTTCAGTCAACAACCACTTGGACTCCACTTGTACTCCACATCCTCATCCTAGTTAACTACACTTCTAGAATCCTAGAAAGGTGGGGGTAATTAAATTGCACGTACAACCACCTTCCGGATGCAACTTCTACAATTAAATCCATTACTAGCCCTAAATGCCCCGACACTACTGTAACTTCCTCCAATGCTATTTTTAGCATGTGCATTCAACCGTGTTCAACCAACTTCCAACCACTTTTTCCTCTATAAAATTTCTTGTGATTTTTCTCTGCATCAATTGTAAGTGTGAGGAATCATGTGATAGCTATGGTTAGCATTGTTGGGACTAAATGCCTAGACCTAGATTGTATGATTGAACTCTTTCAAATGAAAGGAAGTTCCATGTCGATTTAGACAACGTAATAATGATGATATGAAAATAATCAAGTTTTTATCTACTTGATCTCAGAACCTTGTAGGCTTTAATTATTGCCGACAATTTTCTCCTTTTAAGTAATAAATTTAAAAATTAATGCAAGAAAATAAGACAATTACAAAAAAATTGATTATGGAGTTCGGCAATTGCCTAAGTCTTCGGGTTCTTTCAAACCATTCCACTAGTCAAAAATTTTAAGTTACAATAGTAGTTTCACAAGAAAACCTAATGGAATTTCACTTTCTTGTCATCTCTCCATTTCTTCAAATAATTTCTGATGATCAGTCGAACCATTCTTCACCTTCCTAATGCACAATCTCCTTCGGCTTCGATCGACCTTCTCAATGCTATCAATGCGCCCTCTAGCACTTTGGTCGACAATCCAGGCTTTGCAAGTGATTAATTTATCTCAATGGGCCTATTGGGTAGTTTACATGTCACTCCCAATAAAAAATATTCCATCTAATATTGCCTAAAATAATAGGCCAATAAACAATATTTTTCTATAGTAATTTTAGGAATTTAATATAGTTTACAAAACTATATTAAAATTTCCCTATTACTAATTCTCTCACATCCCACAAATAAGATTACAAGATAATAAGATTCTCGGGCTAATGTGCCTGCCTTTTTGAGCCCTAGGAATGAGCTTCTTAGTTGTGTCGGTGTCCATTACATAGAAATGGGTTCCCTATTTATACAAAAATTAGGGCCCTAAAATAATGGATTAAAAATTATCTTAAGGCTAATTTTAGCCTAAACCGTCACATGTGAAATGGGATTAAATCCCTAGTCGGTGGATTACACTGTTTAATGGGATAAAATCCCAAATTGAGTGGATAAGGTGAAGGGGACAGGTTTTGCATTTAGGTGGGTATATCCCACATTTGGTGGCCTTTAGTTTTTATAAGGTTTTTTTAAACCTTAGCCACCCCTTCATTCACGTGGATCTCCACACATGGGCCTTTTCCCCTACCACCTGCTTCACCACCACGTGTCCTTGGCATAGAATTGGAGTTGGCAGTTATGTGGGTTTGGAGGATTATGTGGGACGACCACTTCACATTAATACATGGCTTCAAAAACCCACCCACTTAGACATTTGGCATGTAAATTGGTTTGTAAGGGGACTTACCAAGTTAATATAAATTTGACCCATACAAGTATAGAAAATAATTAACTCGATCACTAACATATAGTCCACTTGTCATCTCTCGATAGGAAAATCGAGTGAATTTGATTCGTGGTGGCTTGTGGACCCACCACGTCGGCAATAATACCATAGTCCACATGGCGGTCGATCTCCCCTCCATAACAAAAGTTGAGCCTCTTGTTTCAACGAGAAATCTCTTTCTACGACCGGAGATCAAAACCAACAAACAATTCTCTTTGCATTTTCACCATGTGTCATAGTGCCATTGGTCAAATATTGACCTGTTGACCAGAGTTGACTTTCCCATTAACAAAACTTGACCGGACATAACTAGAGCTCCCGATGTCTGTTTGTCACATTCTCATAGTCATTGGAAAGATCTTGAAATGATCTTCTGTACTGACACCATTTATGAATGTTTAGGGAAATTTAAAAAATGATCGCCTAATCAAATGACCAAATAGACATTTTATAAATTTGGGGATGCTCATGTGATTTTTCAAAGGGAATCTAAGGAAAATAGACATCGTAATGACACAATTTTGAAAATAAAACAAGGTTTGGAAAACAAGTTACAAGTGTGAAAGCCAAAATGGATGTAAAATTTAGCAATGTAATGGCCACAAAGGAAAATTTTCCAAGAGTGTGAAATGTATAATGAAAGTAACTAGGAAAATATGTGAAATCCTTGACAAAGGGAACAATCGTAAAGGAAACTATTTCCTATGTTCAAATTGTCTCGAAAGCTATTTGATAATGTAACAACACAATTTTAAAATTTAAATCGAGTTTTGAACAAACAAGATTTATGTATTTAAAAAAGGGTTGAAGTGATTTTGACAGTGTAATAACGTAAATTTCACACTTAAATCAAGTTTAATAAAAACAAGTTATAAGTTAAGAAAATGTCCAATACAAATGTGAGCAACATAACAATACAATTTCAATACTTATATCAAGTTTATGAAAACAAGATGTAAGTATTAAAAAGGGATTGGAACAAGGTGAGCAACATAACAATGTACCTTCAACACTAAACTCAAGTTTGAAAGAAACAAGGTTTAAGAATAATAATGGATTGATATAATGTAAGAAGCACAACAATACAATTTGGACACTTAAATAAAGTTTAAGAAAACATGATGTAAGCATAAAAATGGAATGATATAATGCGGGAAGTGTAATGACACAAAGTGAGATCAAGATGATATCTTTCTACAAGTGAGATGTCTCAATGTTGGTTTAAGGAAAAACACCAAAATGAAAAAGTGTACCAACACTCTTTCAACTCTTAAATCAACTTTGCAAAGAGAAACAAATTTAAGTGGGTACAAAAGAGGCTGACACAATTTTGGCAATAGTTCGAGTTATTTTCTTTTGATAAATAATGCCAAAAATAACAAGGTAATTTATGATTGGTGATGAAAAATACACGACACAACTTTGGCAGAGTTTCACCTTATTTGATAACAAGGTAGAAACTAGGAAAAAGTTTTACGTTGTAAGATTCATGATGAAATATACACGGTGAAACTTCAATGAAATCTCACCTTGTTTGAAAAAAAAGGTTTTGACTATGAGGAAGTCTCTCTTTGTAATGGATCTTTGAAAGTCTTGATTTGGATAATGGTAAAGTTGGCCCCAATGCCAAATGGCTCCCTAGGATTTTTTTCTAAACACTCACTAATAGTTTGTCTAAGAGGGGTACACTTTTTTAGAATAAATTTTAAACAAAGGATCATTACTTCACAATCCAATTAATAAACGATGCCTCATATGAATAACATTTAGCACTCCTCACAGGTTTTTCTAGTCAAGTCGGTGATGTGGCACTTCCTGTTTCATCGACATGTTCCCTCAATGTGTTGACTAATTTGGGGTTCCTATGGTAATCCTCATAATGATTTTTATGGCTTAATCCAAGATACTTCCCGCAATTTAAAGCGGATGAGCTTTAACCCTTATATGAACTTGTAAATACAATGTGAATGAATGGTGTGTTTTTAACATTTAATTTAAAATGTGGTTTTGAACACCTTTGGCAACCTACACACAATGTATCAGTAAATGTCTTGATTTTATTCTCTGACAAACAAAAAGGTCATGTACTCAAAATATTATTAGTTTTCCATACAAACTACAATGTTTAGAAAGAGGATCAAAGCTGGTTTTGATTCTCAATATCACTCGAAAGTGCAAGAGAAGAGCATACACGGCGTTTGATTTGACTTTAAGTACATGGAAAAATAAATGTAATCAAAGCATTTAAGTTCTTTGAAAAGATGATTTTTAAACAAAACTAAAATGATTAGGTTTTTCATACGAACTATCAAAATTTTTAGCCATATTTCCAAATGACAATCCAAATGTTACAAAAGCATCCAAAATCATTCTCGTTTATGATTCTCAAGATCACTAGAAAGCATAAGAGAAGAGAATACATGGTTTTCATGAATTTATAACAAAAAAGCTATTTCCAACACATATTTAAAATTCTATCACCATTTCTAAACAAATTATAACCATAATGTTAGAAAATATCCATAATCATATCCATTTTTGATTCTCGGTGTCACTCAAAAGTGCAAGAGAAGAGCATACTTGGTGTTGATCAAATTAAAACGAATCTAACATGCAAAGAAAATGACAAGTTTTATAATAACAGAAACCTTGAATTTTTTGTAAGGTTAAATCCCAAATTTATGTGTTCATTGCATAGTTCACCTCAAGACCTTTCCATCCCAAAAAAATGGAGTTATTTCAAGTTTGGGAGAAAAATTTATGGCCTTCATAAGATAGGTTACACATATGTACTTATACTCATGAGTATGCACTTAACTTGTACAAAAAATTCAAAAGAACATCCCAAAATCTGCAAAAAGATTAATTTTTTTCGACCAATATTAATTTTTGATAGCAAGAACCCATCTCCTTAATATGTGCAAAGAAGAATCAACACTATTAAACACTAACTCAAAAACTTAAGATTTTCAACAAATTGATAAAATTAACATGTAAAATGAAGCTCTTAAAATGAAAACATGGAGAAAGATTGAATTTTTCTCATCAAGATCCCATTTTGACAAAGTAATTCGACTCATTTATACCTAAAAGGAAGAATCAACACATGTAAACTCAATAAAACATGCTTAAAAACACAAGTTATGTCAATATATTAAAAAGGGTTAGCATGTAAATGATAAAAATGAAACTTAACAAAACAAAGAATGCGCATGATACAAAGGAGAGTCCCACCAGGCATGCCATATGTATGCATGTGAATAAATTAATCTAAGCTAATGAAAGGAAACTAACACCAAATATATTCCTAACTTAGTTAATCAACAACATAAACATCATGATAAAGCTAAAAAGGAAAAGCTTAAACTAGTGCATAAAACATTAAGAACATTAAATGCAAAACCAATCCTTTGATATTTGGATGTGCTTTGTAATTGTAGGTACTCCTTTAGTGAGCCAAACATTGCTACATGTGATCAAAGTAAATTCTCAATGGAAGAGGAAGATATCTCACCAATATGGCTTAATTGCCATGCTTGGTTATTCTCTTACTAATTTTTACCAAGTAGAAGATGGAAAATTTTGCTTGATCGATAAGCCTTCCAAGATTGAAATGCTCTTATCCTATGCATATGTCTTACAAAGACATTGTGTAAATTTGAAAATGTGTATTAGGTTCTTTATATAGCTTTCCAGTTTTGGAGAAGCTTGCAACCTAGTGAATGTGGGATAAAGGTAAAGTAGAATTATAAATGGATAAGTATGATTAAAAGAGAATAAGTAGTGATTAACAACTCGTGGGAGTTGGAAGTGATTTAATTAATCAACTAGGATTAATTAATAGATCAACTAGGATTAATTAATTAAAATTCTATTTGGAGATGATTTAGAGGGAAATTAGTAGAATTTGAAGGGTTTGAAAGAGGGGTTTAACCAATAAGAAGGTTTATTGATTAAATAGAAGGTTAAAAGGCTTAATTAACTAATAATGGCTAATTAATTAATTAAAAGAATATTGTAACTAATGAAGTATTGTTAATTGGCATCCAGGATGGGGGAAGGATAGTTAATTGATGAAGCATTGTTAATTGACCGAAATGAAGGGGAATGTTAGCTAATTAGCATTAAATCACTAATTATAATTAAATAACGGGAAAAAGGATAATTAGTGAAATTTTAGTATTGAAATTGCGTAGTCATATGTATGTGTCTACACAATGCCCTCTTCGATGTATGTGCATGCATGCATATCAAACTAAAACATTCAAGCACTTCTCATAAATAATAGTGTGATCACCATGTCACTTGTTGAGAGTTCTTGAAGTTATTATAGGAACAATAATGAGATAAAATTCATAAGGAGAGAGAAGGATTACTTAATGCCCATAGCAAATCACTGGGAATACTTTAGAACTAAAATTTATGTTCCTATTTTTAGGATATGTACATTTATGCTTCAATAAACACAAGGGAACATGTTAAAGAGAATATTTGTCTATACATAAATTTTATTTGGCCATTAACTTTATTGAGCCAAGGCCTCTTACCAACTTAGTGGTATGAATCTCCATATCATATTCCTGAAGTTTAGTCACCCACCTACATCTCTTACTTGATAACTCAATCTGAGTAAAGATGTCCTTGACCATATTGTGTGCCACATAAGCTATGATATTGGAGCTTAA
This sequence comes from Taxus wallichiana var. yunnanensis, assembly GCA_018340775.1. NCBI lineage: Eukaryota > Viridiplantae > Streptophyta > Pinopsida > Cupressales > Taxaceae > Taxus > Taxus wallichiana. Next base: position 40,285,624 of record CM031239.1, on the reverse strand, counting down.
GATATAGGGTCTAAAGATCTTTTCATATTTTACCAAAGAAAATGCTTGTTTCTCCATTATAGAATGCTTTAACTTAGATCCTTACAAGGATTTAATGGAGAAGGAAATAGGTTTCTCATGACCTTCCCTGGGTTTTTTTGTAATAGGAGAGAAGAAATAGTAGATTCACAAGCAAAAGAAAATATTGAAAAATCTTTCTTATTGATTTAACAAATATAAAATGTGTGAAATCCTAATTACATAGTTACATATGATAAATACAATAATAAAGTACAAATATGACGCAAACAATAAGCTAAAGAAATATGACACCCTAGGTGAAAGAGAGAGATAGTAGAAGACTTAGCTGATTTTATAATAAAGCTTGAAGTATCTTTGGATGGAAGATTGATTAACGAGAGGAGGAAAATGTCATAACCACACATAAAAAATGTAGGATTTCCGAAATAAGCTGGAATAGGGTGCATGGATTAGGTCAGGGGCACCTAGGTGCTAGAGACCTATGGTAGGCTCTGTGACTATGAAAATGGTTGGAATCTAATTTATATTATGTTTCATCGATGTTGCTAATCTTCGTTGTTGATCATCGTGTGTGTTGCACTATGCCCATAAAATTCTCCTCTAAACTGTAAGAAAAATGATCTCTTGTAAAACCACAAAACACATCAAATTCTAAGAATGAAAATATACAAATGGGAAGTTGGGATGACCCTAGAAGTCACTCGATAACAAACTTACAACTAAGCACTGCATTATATATCAAACTCCACGTAGTTTTATGTTTGTGTAGAATCGTTCCCTACGAGGCTCTTGTGCAAGATGTACTTATAGCGAGTAATAACTAGATGTAGCAATGTAATTGGATATGTGTATGCAAATTTGAACTTCCCCTCCTATGAAGTGTATGTAGTCCCTTGTCCCTTGAATAATAGCTAGATGGATGCTTTGATGCTCTTAGAAATCCTTTGGATGTAACCTTAGGTGATGATAGTAGATACTTAGATCTTGGACCTTTATTATGATCACATAGCTTTATATTTATATGATTCCCTTGCTTGAATTTTTTAATTAACCACTAAAAGGATGACCCATATGAAAAAAAGATGCCCAAAAGATAAAAGAGGCCCAAAAGGGGGAGCAAGATACAAAGAGGTTGGGGGCACCTAGGAGGATGATGACATCTGGGCGTTGGTGTTCAGAGCCAAAAAAGATAAAGAAATGAAGTTCATACTGGGAAGTAGGGTGTAGGAGACTATAAAGAAGACAAGAGGCAAAGAAAAAAGGCAAAAAATAGTGGTTAATTACTAGTTTTATCGCTTAGGAATCATATGAATAGTAATATGTGATTAAGACCTAGAAATGTACACAAGTGTGTGATTTAGTGTCTACATTTTCCTCCACTTTATGTTGTTGAGTGAATTTTTGATAACATAAATTAGATAAGAGATGCGAACTTGGAAACTATGTAGATCGATGGTGAAATTGTGTCGAGAAGACCAAAAAGGTGTGGAGTGAATAAGATGAAGTGTGGAAGCTAAAGAAAAGGAAGTGACCCTAGGGGTGAAGTGTATGATGATGTATCATGTTGTATCACATTGTACTTGTTGTTATTGTTTATTGATATGACTATTTCTTTTCATAAGGATGAACCTGTAAAAAGAAGAGCAAAAGAGTAGTCAAATATGTGTATATGAAAAATTTGATCCAAATATGTAAAAAGTGTGTAAAAATGTGAAAAATTAGTAAATAGAATGCGTGCACCTGATTCTTGATGAGTGAAAAAGATATAAATTTTCATGAACTGCTGTAGAAGGGTAAGTTTTTGGGTGATATCATGATAAAAGAAAGTTTTTGTGTGATCTCATGCCACAACTGAAGAAGTGTTGTGGATAAAGGTTTATTCTTATTCTCCATCCCTACTTCTTCTCAAAATTTATACACCACTGCAAATGGTGTGATCTTGTTTTGTTCTAATTTGATCTAGTTCAATCCAAGTAGAAAAAGACGAAAAATGATATATAATGCATTCTGATTGCTAGAGGCTTGTGCTTGTACTGTGAAAACTACACTGTGTAATTGTGAAAACTGTGTGGATCTGAGAAAAAATATTTAACTGCCCCCTGGTTATAGGATTCTAGGAAAGGCCAAGAGCGCCCAGGAACTCATGTATGTATTTGGGTGTTGGTGTTTGTGCTGTGCTGAGGACCAAAGTTAGATTATGGGCCATTTTTGTAACTGAATATTTCTTTTTTCTTGAATTATGCAGGAGTGGATTATAACTAAATGCTGCTTTTAATGGGGTGACTGATTCACCCAATGTATGCCCCCTCATTTGGGGTGCATACGAGATTACTAGGAAGATTCAGCCTAAAGGAAAGAACCAGATGGTGATATGATATTGAATATGTACATGGTAGAAACCAAGGCACATGCAAACAAAATGGCTAGAAACAAGACAAATACACATATAAAAGATAATGTGTAATATAGCAAGAAACAATACAATGTAGACCATAAAAAGTGGGTTGCAAACATGAGACATCACTCACAATGTTACAAGATAATCAGTGCTGAAGCAACCAAAAGCATACAAGCAAGACACAAGGCGAGCTCTATAGTGGCATATAATGGAAAACAATGGTAAGAAAAGTATCAAACAACCATGGTGTAAAACAGTTCCTACAAACCAAATGATGCACATGAAGCACCTGTTAACATGTTAGAAAGATAAAAAGTATGTCAAAGCATGTATATATCGATAGATTAGTGTTCTAGGAAGAATAGGAAGTAAGATAAGACGAAACAATAACACATGTAGTGTGTACGAAGGTAGATTCCCCTAGGATCCTCGGTGGGAATGGTAAGAGGTACAATGCTAATAATCCATGCTACGTGTAAATATAGGTGTAAACTCTACATTCACAAATAGAGAACATGTGAATGCACGTGTATATATAAAATATAATGACATACAAAGTATTTGACTAGCATAGTAAGAAAAGTATACATATGGGCATTAGTAAACAAGAGTAAATGAAAACAAGATATGCAATATGATGTGAATGAGTGAGATGGAATGGTATGAAATGTGAATGTGATAGGAGTAGCGTGTCCCTTGAGTGGATGTTTACGAATGTGGATGAGATTAGGTTCATTTATAAATGCCCCTTAACAGTAAATAATGAACCATAGAAATATGGTGGAACATTGGGAAATGGTTTGAAATGTGTGCTAGAAATATAGATCATGCAAAGTGCGAGGTGAGGTGAGGTTCATTTCATATTTATACCCTCAGCAATTGAGTATGAATAGTGGAATTAGAGTGTGTCAGTTGTCGGGATGTATGTTGTGTGAGAATGCGATGCTATAAAGATGTGTCATGAATTCTCCGAGTGTAGAAATGTGTAATGTGTGAGGTTCATGTATGTAGTATGCCCTCAATAGTCAAGTGTGAACTGTAGCATAAGAGTGCATCATAGTTTAATTACGATACAAGTGTATCAAGAGATGTAAGATGTGTAAGAAGGACCAGATGCAAAATAGTAAAAATGTAAGACACTTGATAGTGCTAAAAGGGGGGAGAGAGTAAGGATGATGCTCCCCAAGTGTATGATGTGGAGAAGAATCAAGTAAAATCATCTAAAAGATAATCATTTTTATGGTAAAAGTCAAATGGGGAATCATCATAGACTTGGTAAGCAATGGTATTTGGTTGATCATATAAGGAGCCATTGCGGTGTAAATTGTACATGCACATTGTATATTCTTCATTAGTTAAAGGTGGTAATGGAAAACCATGTTCGTACCAGTGAGTAAGATTTTGTGGATAGCTAAAAAATGGATCATTACAAGTAAAAACATGTCTGAAGGTCATGAGAAATGATATATCAATGTGATTAGGATGTATAATTCCCCCAATGTAGTCAAGCCAAGTATTCTTAAGTGTGAGTGGAGAAGTGCGAGAAGTATGTGCAAGAAAGACAAGAGATGGAAGACACGAGGACCATAAGCAATAGTGATGTGAACATAGCCATGATAGAGATGATAAGAATGAGGTGAAGGGATGAGATCATCCAATGTGAATCATAACCGAGCCAAACCATCATGTGTGAAAATAGTATTAGAGCAAGTAGGATCAAATGGAACATGTGGCCAATAAGAGTTATTCATGGAAAGAGTGCATGTGAAAGGAGGAAGCATCAATTTTGGTTAATCATGAGAAGATAGGGAAGGTAACATGATGTCTAATGCATGGACATACCCCCAATAAATTACTATAGAGTTAATAGAAGGAGGGGGTTTATTGAATTGATATTCACCAGGGACAATAAAAATGAAATTATCACTGAGGTATGAATAATCTATTTTGATAGGAGTGAAATTAAGATTTCTCAATTTTTCATCAGTAAGCTCAATGGTATCAACCTCATAATCAGAATCATTAGTGTTGGAATTGTAAAGATAGGTTTCCGTATCAAGGATATTGGTAGGGAGTGAGCTAGATGTAGGAGTGAGAGGAGCTTCAACAAGCGGAGTGGAAGTTGTTATTGGAGTAGACATTGTAGGTGAAATGATATTAGTAGTGTGAGTGGAAATCGAAGGAATTCTTAAAGAGGATGAAGAAGGATGCGAATCACTAGGTGACCAATACCATATGTATCAATATTGTTTTATGGAAAAGGCTATGATGGAGGAATAAGCATATATGTAATAGGGTCTATGCAACTGTGAGAACTTAAATGGATTTGGGTTTGATGTAATGGTATGTTCATAACCATCATGTAGCAACTTCACCTAATGGTAAATAATATATGGGACATCATGCAGTGCATGAATTTAACATCTACCCAACAAGATATTAAACTGAAATGGCACATAGATAACGAAGAATACTATAGGAACAACCTTAGGCCCAACTTGTATAGGTAAGGTGATAGTTCCTAGGCATATGCAAGTTGTGGAGTCATAGCCATGAATAAGAGTGGAATTCTTAGTAATTAGACTTTAATATATGCCAATTTTCCTTTGGCGGGAGTGAGAACATAGATTGATCGCAGATCCATTGTCAATGAGTACATGCTTGATACAAATGGTGCCAATGATAACAATGATAATTAAAGGTGCACATGGATTATCAATAGCAAGTGGCGAGATGTCCTCATCACTAAATGATATAGCATGTGGTATATTTTTGAGATATTGAATGAGATGTGTGAAGGCCACCGAATAATTATTTCTTTCAATATGGATAGAACGAAGGGTGGCCTCTAATGTATGACGACAATCAGGTGCATTGTGTAATAAGTTGTAAAGATATCTTTTGGCCAGTGTATTCTTAAGTTTTTCTATACTGTCATAAATCTTAGAAGTGGTGGTTGGAGACACATAATTTATAGGTGGTGGGATAGAAATAGGATGATCCATAGGAAGACGAGTGTGGTGAGTGGTGACTACATTAATAGTTGGATCATCCCAAGGTATAATAAAGTGAGGAGAATGCTAAGGATAAACTTGTATAAAATCGAATGATAGTAGTCATGCTATATTGATCCATCACTTGAGAAGAAGATACATTTTGATGCATTATCGGAAGGTAGGTTTTAAAAGGTTGGGTTCACCAAATGATTTAACAAATATAGAATTTGTGAAATCCTAATTGTGGAGTCACATATGATAAATACAACAATAATGTACTGAGATCCGACCTAAGTTATAAAATAAAGAAATATGAAACCCTTGTACGCGAGAGAGAGAGAGAGAGAGAGAGAGAGAGAGAGAGAGAGAGAGAGAGAGAGAGAGACTTAGATAATTTCATAATAAATCTTGAAGTATGTTGGACTAGAAGAATGATGAACAAGACTGGGAAAAATTTGCAATCGCACATATAAAATTACAGGATTGTCGAGAATAAGTCGAACAAGGTGCTTAGATTAGGTTAAGGGTGCATAGGCGTCGAGACCTATGGTAGGTACCCGTGATTGCGAAAATGGTAAGGATATGATTCTTCTTATGTTATGTCACATTGATGTCACTAACCTTCACCATTGATCACTTATGTGTCGCACTATGCCCAAAGAATTCACTTGTAACCTAGAAAACAAATGATCTCCTGCAAAACCCCAAAACACATAAAATACTAAAAATAAAAAGATGTAAATGGAGAGTCGTACTAACCCCGATGGTCACTTGACAGAGTGAACTTACAACCGAGCACCTTTGGAATACATCTCAATCTCCATTTAGTTCTCTCTCTGTGTGTAGAATTTTTCCCTAGGAGGATCTTGTGTAAGATGCACTTGATAGCAAGAAATAGCTAGATGTAGCAATGTAAGTAGATGTGTCTATGGAAAATTTAACTTCACCTCCTATGAATTGTATGTAGAAAATTAGAGTCACTTGTCCCTTTGATTATAGATAGATGGATGATTTGATCTCTTAGAACGCCTTTGGATGCAAAATTAGGTGGTGATAGTAGATGCTTAGAGCTTGGTAATTTATTATGATCACATAGCTTTATATTTATATGATTCTATTGTTTAAATTTTGTAATTAACCACTAAAAGGTAGACCCATAAGAAAACAATATGCCTAAAAAAAAAAAAGAGGCCCAAAAGGGGAAAGAAAGATACAAAGAAGTCAAACAAACCTAAAAGGATGAGGCCACTTGGGCTCTGGCATCTGGCTGAGCGCTTGTGTCTAGAGCCAAGAAAGATAAAGCAGTGAAGGTCCGACTAGGTAGTAGGGTGTAGAAGACTAGATAACATATGAGATGCAAAGAAAAGAGGCCAAAGACAATGGTTAATTACTAGTTTTCTCACTTAGGAATAATATGAATAGTAATATGTGATTAGGAAGTAGAAATGTACCCAAGTGCACAATTTAGTGTATACACTTATAGTCTAGACTAGCCAGCATAGGGCCAGTCTCAAGTGCATCCTTTACTCATTTAAAGGCCTGAACTTCCTCTTCTCCCCATTTGATAATTTAATCTTTCTTTAACATGTAATAAGGTAATCTTGACAAAATTAGAGAAATCCTCATGAAAAAATTAAACTTGTTTGTGAAATAATTTCCTCTGTGCAAATTTTTGGTTTCTGCTAACCGTCACGGGGCTAAGCCCCTCCTTGTGTATGGGGAGGATCCCATTATTGAATGTAAACTAACCTAAATTTGTGTGGGGTTGTTAGGCTAGGGATCACACATGATTACTCGACTAAATTTGAGGAAAATTATTTAACAAGGTACAAGGGAGGAATGTGTAGCGAAGAAAGGTAAAGGAGAATTGGGGAATTAAGGAGAGATATGGTTATTATTGTGAGTAGACTTACAAAGTTCACATATAATAACCAGAGTAGGTCCACATTCAATTATAAGAACATAATAATGCAAGCCATTAACAATACCAATAAATAAGAGACAAAAAGTTATGTAAATCTATCAATCGGGAAAAAAATTTCCTTCTTGGTTGTATAAGATCACAATGCTTACACAATTGGAAAGTAGAGAGAGAGTAGAGGAACAAAATAAAAAGATAAAGGAATTGCAACTTTTATTTCTTGATGTAGTAGTGTTGAATCTCAAAAAATACATTTAATCAATAGTTGCCAACCCCTTGGAAAAGAGAGGGCATTACAATATATATCCAAGTCCAATGGCTCTTTGCATTCCCATGTGACTTTTCAACTTAAAGTGAAATCCTCAACGAATAAATAGAACTTTAAGTGACTTAAGTCACTTTTTACAAACTTTCTTCTCAACGAAGAAATAAAATTCTAGAGAGAGAAAGAGAGAGAGAGAGAGAGAGAGAGAGAGAGAGAGAGAGAGAGAGAGAGAGAGAGAGAGAGAGAGAGAGAGAGAGAGAGAGAGAGAGAGAGAGAGAGAGAGAGAGAGAGAGAGAGAGAGAGAGAGAGAGAGAGAGAGAGAGAGAGAGAGAGAGAGAGAGAGAGAGAGAGAGAGAGAGAGAGAGAGAGAGAGAGAGAGAGAGAGAGAGAGAGAGAGAGAGAGAGAGAGAGAGAGAGAGAGAGAGAGAGAGAGAGAGAGAGAGAGAGAGAGAGAGAGAGAGAGAGAGAGAGAGAGAGAGAGAGAGAGAAAGAGAGAGAGAGAGAGAGAGAGAGAGAGAGAGAGAGAGAGAGAGAGAGGTAAATCTCAAGCTTGAATGATGAAGGATGAAGAAGCTCAAACATGAAGAGATACACTCTTTATCCTGATGACCTCTACAGTGATGATCTTGATGAAGAAATATAACCCTTAATACACTTCCATGCTTTCTTGACCCTCTTGTACATGATGAGAACTTGAGACAGTTTCCCGCACAATGCAAACATGATGACATTTCCACCTTGGAACATAGTGACAATTTAAGTGTGAGGCCCAACACCTTCCAAATTTGAGATGGGTGAAGGTAGGAGGGAGAGATTGAATGCAATGTCATTCACTTTATGATCAAGCACCTTACATGAGATGAAGAAAAAGGTATTTCGGTACCAAAATATAATTTGAGACCAAATTTTAAAATAGAGAGGAATTTATTTCCACCTAAGTTACAAATCAACTGTCAACTCTTTGCAAGCATGAATTTTTTCCCCTTGCTCATATGAGGAAATCTTATGAGACTTGGTCACAATATGATATAAAGGTTTAAAATAGCCATGTGATTTGAAATAGGTGACCATTTACTTTAAGAAAATCCCAAGTGGAGACATAGAAATGATCGCCATTGTATTTCCCATTATGAAATATTTAAAAAAATCCAATTGAATGTTTTGATCAACAATCCTCCCACATATGATAACTCAAGCCCAGAAATGAGTTTTCCTTTTTCCATTTTTTTCTTCAGATCATCAAAATCCACATACTCCATTGAAATTAAAATGGGCTCATATTTGGAGTTGTGAAGATTCATATTGTATTTTGTGATCCCAATAGCGTTATAAAGTGATAGGAATTCTATGGTGTAGGTGAAAATGGATTCTGCAATCATTTCCGAGAAACCCATAAATTTGAGTGCAATTTGGTACTATAGATGCTAATTTCATAATTCAGGAGAATTTTTAGAAAATAAACTCAAAACTAGACATGACTCAATTATTTGGAAAGCTAATCCCAAGATAAAAAAGTGATCCAAATTTGGTTAGATTATCTCATCGGAATCAACGGGAAATTTAAAAAGTGTTTTAGTTATGAGGAAAGTTTGGTAAATTGTAGAAATAAGAGGAAGGGAAAAAATCATTTGATCATTCCATGGGAAATTTTGATCTGTTTGATCTCATCTTACGCTCATTTTAAAGATCTTGGGGATAGGAATAGATATTTCAAATTTGAAGGTATTCTCTCCTAGTGTTTGAGAGAACGAGACAAATCTATTTTTGAATGGTGTAGGGTTTTTGCTGGTGTGTGCATTTTCCACATCACGTGGTGAGTCATCTCACTTAGGTGAGGTCATAGGTTTTAGGTGTTGTAGGGGTTATGAAAAATTCCTTATGTCATATGCATAAATGTGCATCATATGGTAGTTACTTACATTTTGGGAATGTAACTCCCCTTATCCACTTGAGGAGATATGATTATTATACAGGGGGTTACATAACACCCGTATTTATAACCCTTCCATTTTTCAGATTGATGAGAGATGGCAAATGATATTTTTCCCTTTCCTATCTTTGTATTCACATTTCATGGTTGATACACGCTCCCTCATGAAACCTCATCACACTACAGGGGTGCAACTTGATTGATGTTCACATTATCCCATAGATCCACGTGTTATCATGTTTTTTATTTCTTTGTCATGGTATTGGAGCACATTGTTGGGGATCCACGCTACTCACGATATACCATTTCCAAACTACTCTTGGTTTTGTATTTTTAGGTTTGGTGTGCAAGTGTCATAATGGATATTCTATACATGCATCAAATACATTAATTGAGTCTTATTTTGGGTTCATCTTATTCATGGTGTTTGGTTCATGTTTTATGGATTCTAGAGTTTATTACAGGTTTACATGTAGTTCTAGAGCCTTTCATGTGAGATCGAGGTTGCAGATCTAAGTTTGAGTGTTGTTTTTGAGTTTGTTTAGTCTCTTTGGAAGCTAGTTATAGGCCCAACGTGGCTCCAACTCACCAAGTTGGATCCCCTAGCTCACCCTCATCTTCTCAGTGAATCAGTTTTCTTTGGTTGTTCTCCATTTAGTCTTAGGTTGTATTTGACCACTCAACCTTGCATTGCTTGATGCCCCTTGGTTTTCCCATCCTCCACCTCACATTGACTCTATACATTGGTCATCCACCCTCGGACCTTGACCCTAGCTCATTCGTGGCTTTGAGCTCATTCACCTCTATGCAAATAACTCTTTACCAATGCCTTTGCATGTATGTTGGAATTCACAAAAATCTTGTATGTATACCGAGATCCCTTCCCTTCGAACTAGTTTGTACTACGACTCAGTTCAATCTTTTGATGGCTTTTGCTTTTTCACTATGTTTTCCCCATAAATCTATGCATTGAACATGATTGCTTTATTCTTGTGCTGGTATCTTTTCCTTCACGTTGGCATTGCCTCAAGTTTTCGACTCATGCTTGTTCAACCCTGCCCCGAGCTCCTGTATTAGACCTCTAGTTTTCCTTGCACACTGGTCATTACTCTACACTTCTGCTCATGATTGGCCATTTCAAACTCCCAAACCCATGGCTTCTCTGATGCTTATGAATCGCCATTCAATGGCTCAAACCCTATCCCACCTCTGTAACTCCAAAACCACTCACCATTTCCAACCCAACCTCCCATGTGTCAGCTCGACATGGACTTTTGCTTCACTGCCTAACTCACTCGGTTTGGACTCAACCTGATTGCACAACTTGAATTTATCTTGTAAAAATCCCTTGTAATACTAGTTGAGTCAACTTGGTTGAATCTCCCCTTAGCTTACCACTGAGCTCCTCCATTAGCTTGCCAAGCTATTCTTATCTTGCTCTTTAAGCCCGAGACCTCCCTTCTCGCCATTTTTAATTTTTTTTTACATTTTCCCCTTTTTTTCAAAATTATCTAACCTAATTAAATGGAAAATCAATAGAATTCATAACTTAAAGGGAGAGCATCATTTTCTGGGCCTCTTTAGGGTTATTGGGATTTTTCAGTGCACTTTTCTAGGTCGTCATGTATTGTAGTGCTCTTCTTTGCCTACAGCTAGTGAGCGCATCTGTCACAACATTATGGCAATATAACCCATTTTTGACGATGTGAGATGCATTCTCTCATCTTGAGTAGTGTTTCTCCCTTGTTGTGATTATGCCTTTTTGATTGATTGATTCATTGTTGTGGTTAAGAATTATTATTGCCTCCACTCTTGGTCTATTCATCACCCAATGCAAGGTGAGTGGTCAACTATTCCATGTCGTATGAACACACCTTATTGTTATCACCACACAGTACTTATAAAGTTCTACAAATAGTGGGGGTTATTATTGTTCTTGGATGTTTCATTGCATGTAAATGCATTCTTGGCTGAGTCTGATGTTTAGTAAAATTTATTGTATCCACACACCCTATATTCATGTACTTTTCATGTATTTTGAATCATGGAGGATGCTCTTTCCACACTTTAGCATCACAAGATTTATTTACAGCCTCCACTAATTATTTTTAGGAGAGTGAAATATACATCATGGTGTGCTTTTATGGAGCATTACTTCACCTACGAGGGCCTTTCTCACTTTCTCGTATGGGACAGCTCCTACACCCACCAATTCTTGTCATCTTGAGGACTATATCGACATGTGTGACCATGTTGTTAGTCACTTGATGTTGCATGTTTCTAGACCTCTCCACTTTCATGTGGAAGACTCAAATCCTCCCCACACCATCTAGAGCATCTTTTAGTCCTCATTTGGAGACCCTTCACATACTACCATTATTGCTACTTCGATAATGTTGTCTCCTCTTCATATTGATGTGATGCCCATTTTGCTAACATAGACTCACTTTCTTCTATCCTTGATGATGAGGATTGTGATTCTAGTTCTGATGACAAGAGTACTACTACGAGAAATTTTATCCTACTTCTATCACTCTTATTCCAAAGTATGTTGGCTTTCCTACCTTCTCATCACACATTAGGTAGTCTTATTCCTAGCCTCATACCATCATTTCATCTACCTCCTTTCAACTTCCACTTTGTGTAAGGCCATTTTCACTATGCCTTCTTCAGTTGATGATTCATACATGTCATAAATTTCTCTTCTATGTTTTGAGCCCTCTCCTTGGGATGAGTATCTGGCAATTTTTTTTTGTCTCTTTGCAATACCTTTTTGTGATGTAGTATAGGGAGTTTCTCATCCTTCTATAGGTGTTTTGGAGGAGTCTTTCATCTCCTTTGTTGGGAGTGCCCCTTTTGGGACTCTTATCACTTCCCCTTTTTGGAGATCATCATTGATCCACCCTTGCTTGTGGATCCTCTTTCTATTGTGGGGGTTATTGCATTTCCTTCACTTCACTTAGGAATCCTTTCGGTGGATGTTCCTCCTCACTTTGATATTTCTACACTCATGGCATTACCTTTGGTTCCTTGGCACTCATTTTCTAGACCTATGTCACACTTCTGTGGACCAGATTCAGAGTTCTTAGTATGATTGCCTTGAGTTTCCTTCGCATTTTGGGAGGATTTATTCTACTCTATTTCTTTCCTTCCTTAGGTTAGGCACACAATTCGGTGTGGTTGGTTCTTCTTCATTCTATTGGCCAAGGACCACATCATTTACACTCTTTTTAGAGACTTCCTAGAGTTTCAATGTTTAGATCTTTCTATGGATTCTTTTTAATCCCACTTGTCTTCTTGCTCTCCTCTATTCTTCTTCTTCTAGAGATATTTCCCTTTTGCACATCAGTACCTTATCAGGCTCCTCAGTTGTTGAGACCCATTTTTTTGGAATCTTTCTTAGATTGTTATAGAGTATTATCCCATCTCTTGTTGTGGACATTTTTCCCACCGGGGTTTCCTCCACTACTTGAGATCCTTGTTGGTCATGGGTTCCTCATCGGGATTAATTCTTTCGGGACCCATTTCTCATTTCTGATTTTCCACCTCATCATAAGTTACGATAAAGGGGAGTGTTGGTGTGTGTATTTTCCACATCACATGGTGAGTCATCTCACTTAGGTGAGGTCATAGGTCTGATTTGATATAGGGGTTATGATAGATTCCTTGTGTTAGTATGTCATATGGGAGTTAATTCCATTATAGTAATGTAACTCCCCTTCTCCACTTGAGGTGGTATGATTAATTAAAATGGGGGTTACACAACACCCCTTATTTATACGCCTTCCCTTTTTCAGATCTATGAGAGATGTTGAATTAGATTTTTCCCTTTCCTATATTTACATGAAAATTTCATGGTTGATAATTTCTCCTTCATAGAACCTTGTCATGCTTCCAAATTACAACTTGATTAATGTTCACATTATCCCGTAGATCCTCATGTTGTTATGTTTTTGCTTTCTTCGTTAGTTTTGAGATGATTTTGGAGCTGTAGGAGAGTTTTTCTTATATATATATATATTTCTTTCACTTGAGATCATAAATGATGGTTCAAATGAATTCATTTGATCATATAAACGAGTCCTCCAAGTTTAAAATGATTTCTTTATTGGGTTTGAGAGAAATATGGCTTGCAAATGTTGATTATTTGGAGTTTCAAAGACAAGTTTGTCAAAATAGACAGTCATCAATAACTTGTTAACCTGGTTTTGATGTTCCATGAGTAGTGCATCATATTGAAGGTGTTCACACAAGAAACCTCTTGTTAAAATTTTCTGACAAACATAGTAGATGTCTACGATATATGAAGGAAACAAGATTGAGGTCGTTAGGGCATAAAAGGATTTTTTTACTATTTGGATGAACATACCAACTTGAAAGGAGCTCTAATGACCTCCACTCTTCACTTTTTATTTATGTTTCAAGTTTGTGTGTTTTTAGAGGCAAGAAGAGATGAAATTACATGGTGGAAGTTGGAGTGGAGGAAGTACATGGTAAAATAGAAGGATGGGAGAAGTGGAGAAGTGGAACTTTAGTGTCCCATTACACTTGTGTGCACTTTTTTGGTGTAATTTCACCTCATATGTGTTCCCAAGATGTATGGTGGATATTGAGGAGTGCCATGGAGGGTGGATGGGATGAGAAACACATGCACATTGACATTTTCAAGCCCTTTTCTTTTGATTTTGAGTTTGTATGGTGTGTATGCATCTAATAATCCAACAATTGAGGGAATGACACATTTTTGGGGTGAAATTACACCTAAAAAGTGTTCCCAAGGTGAAAAAGGTGTGAAAATGTGCACTTTGAGGAAGATATGGAACCCACCATAACTTAAAAATATCATTTAACTTTTTCATATGCATTTTTTGGTTTCCACCTTATGTTTTTGAGTTATGAATGTCGACACCTAAAATCCACTTACAAAGTTTTAATACTTAAATTGCACTAACTATCTTCTTTCCCATCATTTGGAAAATTGATGACACTTCGTCAAATAAACACATCTTCTCCTCTCATTGGGTCAATTAACAACACTTCGCTAATTAACCATGATCTTCACTCTCTTTTGTTCAATTGATGACACTTCATCAATAAACCACCATTTTCCCTCTATTCCCATTAATTAATTACATCTCACTAATTAATTAGCCTTCCTATCATTCAGGATGTCGATTAATGACCTTTCATTAATTAATGTCCACTTATACTTGGGTTAATTAATTACTCTTGCTACTCTAAATCAATAAATAACCATTTATTGGATAAAATTCCCCTCTTACATCCCCCAAATCATACTAATTTTCCTCTAATTATATTCTATAAGCTTACCCCTACCTATTAATTAATCACATTTGATTAATTAAACCCCTTTCAACTCCCACAAAGTACACATCCTTTAATAAACATACGTCTCCTTTGTATTTCCTCTTTGGGGTTTATCCCACATCCATCAAATTTCTTTCCTTGCCCAAAATGACAAGCTATATAAGGAAACCTTCTCCTTACCTTTATTCTCACACCTCATTTGCAATAGTGAAAACTATAGGCATTTTGATTTTGAACATTCTCCATTATTTGGATTAGCTTCTCCATCTTGAATCCATTCTCTCAAATTGAACAACATGGGAAGATCCAAAAATGTCCATGTAGCCATTTCTTGGTGAGATTTCATCTTCGATTCTTGAGACAAACAATAATCAACTTTGATTTCTAAATGATCAAAGTAGGTTCATGTTTTGATTAGTAATTTTAAAGAGTAGGAAATGGCTTAGCATTTAGTTTGATTTATTCATGCATTAAAGAAGTTGTTTCCCATAAGATCTTATCTTGATGGTGCTATAGTAGATTTATCTTATCTTTTAGACTACTATGCCTTAGTTTATTTCAATTAGCTTTGCAATTTTATTATTCTCACATATGACATGACCAGTGGGACTTACTCCAATGTCCTAAGCATTTGATTTCAAGATTTGTTAGTTTTTTCTCAATTCTAGCTAACCCTTATTATTCACATGCTAAATAACTTGAATTCATTGATGTATTTTGCTAACTTTGCATGTGTTGAGTCTCTCTTGTAGGTTTAAAGGGGATGGGTTGTTAAATTTGGGATAAGATGAAAATTTTTTGACCTTTTTGAGTTTTTTATTAGCTGAAGTATGTATTGATGATGTCATCTAGGAAAATCACTCTAGCACGCACCCTACCCTGCACTTTGGTGTTATGATGCCCTAAGTAAGCTGTTTAGAGGATTGAATTACTATTCAATTGTCCACGTATGTGTTGACTAACCCATTCATGTGTCATTCTTGGCACGTAACTATCGTGCTTATATTTCCCTACCATCTTTGGTGTGACCCCATTGGGCTATTGTGTCTCTGATTGCATAACCATTGCATTTATGTATGTCTCTTTGCATTTTTTTATAGTTCCACGTAAATGTTGAGTGGCCCACACATATTATTCTCTTCCTACATATGTGTTGCTCTATGTTCGCGAGTTTATATTTTCTATCAAAACCGCAATACTATGTTTCAACCTGCGTTTTTGTCATTAACGCCGCATTAGTGTCTCTCTAGCTACATAGGTGTTACACTTTGTTTGTTGTCAATCTAAATTTTTCTCGAGCCATGTGATCGTTGTTTTGGCTGTGAAACTATTGTTAAGGCCACATTACTATTGAGAAGGCCACGCTAGTGTTTTTTTGTTAAAACTTGGGCTTTGTTTTTAGGTTTGCAAGATTTGATTTATGATATTTATAAAATATTACAATTTTTAAGGATAATTTTTGTTTTGCAGGATATATTGAATCATTTCCTTTTCCAACTTGTTCAAAGGTTTTTAATGGATGCCATACTTTCAAATCTTAGGTTAGAGTTGTGTATGCTATCCCTTCATACTTTTTAGGTGATCTTGAGAATTAGAAAAATCTCTAAGCCTTCTCACATTTACAAACACTTAATTAAATTCATGGTTAAGGAGTGAACAACAACTAGTTAAAATGAGTTTCCTAGTTCTTTGATTTACAAGCTTTTCCATTTTCAATATAGTCAAGTTACATGTTGTGTATGCTCTTTTCTTGCTTCTTAGGACGATATTGAGAATCATAAACAACATTTAATCCTCTTTCATGGTATTTTTATCTGATGAAAAACTATTAAACTTCACATACATAACCAATACTTTCTTGTCAAATAATTAGGATCATTTTATTATAGGTTGCCATTAGTTTACAAAACCACATTAAGAAAAAAGACAAAAAACACAACACTATTAGAAACAATGTATTTACGGGTTTAGATAAGAGCTATGGATTGTCCACTTTAAATTGGGGGAAGTGCCTTGGAATAAGCCATAAAATTCATTGTGAGAATTACCCCAGGAACCCAAAGTAGTCCACACCTTGAGGGAATTGGTGGAAAAAAGGGGAAGCACTCCGCTTACCTACTTGACTAGTTAAAACCCTTGTGAGACAAGGTTCAAGATACTCATATGAGGCCTTGTTCATTAATTTGATTGGGGGGTTATGGTCCACATCTCTAGAAGAAATTCTAGATGTGTGTACCTATCATAGGTAGGAATTAATGAGTGTTGTAGAAAAAATCCTAGGAAACCATTTTTCACAGGAACCAACTTTACCAAAATCAATCATGTTTCAAAGAGCTCTCACGAAGTGATAACTTTTTTGGAGTCAAAAACTTGTTTGTTGAACAAGGGGAGATTCCATTGAAGTTTGAGCCTAGTGTCATTCATCAAAAAATTTATGAAGTTACTTTGTCTTAGTTTTTCACTTGTCCGAGACAAGGAGAAACTCTTCCAAAGTTACGCCAAGTATTTTTCACCCCCACTTGGTCTACTCCTTTATTTTCTTGTTTCCCTTTTGGGAAAAAAAAAAGAATACATACGAAGTGTTACTCAATATTTTGTCCACCACTTTTACACCCGCTTACATCCTTCCTTATTGTGATTGCAATAGTAAGCATTGAAAGTGTGTTGGTACATCCTCAAATATTGAGTATCCTTATCTTAATACCCATGTCAAGACATTTCATCATAGTTAGGATTTCTTCATCATTGATCTTCCCTTGAAGTTTTATGGTGCTTGCATCGCCTCGATACATACATCTTGTTTCTCATAATCTTGATTTAAGTTTTGAGATTATATTGTTACGTTGCTCGCACCTTAACAACTCTTTGGTATACTTTGACCTTATTTCCTTCCAAACATTTCCTCCACCTCAAAAATAAGTTGTTACATTTTTCACATCATATCAATATTATTTTGATACTAGTATCTTGATTTTCCACAAATATTGATTAACGTATCTAAGTGGTGTTGTTGCGTGGCTTGCATTTGTAACTTCAACTTTTGGGATTTAGGCCTTGTTTGTATCTAGACCAGTTATATTATACTTTGAATCGAAGTCACTTCAACCCCTTATTAATACTTACGATTTTAAAATTTTAAACTTGACTTAAGTGTTGACATTGTTTTGATTATTTTTGCCAACTATCATTGGGAAACATTTACAGAGGGATTATATTTTTATTCGAACTTGCGTGATTATTCCTAGTGACCTTTCATCTTGTAGACTTGTTTCCTAGGACAATCCTTTTGATCCTTTGATCCTTTGGTTCTTTATTCTTTTCCATTGGAAATTCTTTGGCCATTGTTTGACATTCATAGAAACCTTCGTAGACTGTCATGCTACTTGATTTTTCCTAGGTTCATTATAGTACTTGTACACATTTTTCAAACCTTAGAAAATTTTTTTCCTGTCAAGCAACTCTTGAGACAAGCTAAACATTGGAAAATTTTCCTTTGCAACCATTATGTTGCTAAATTTCGATCAACCATTTTGAAATTTACACTTACAACTTGTTGTCCAAACCTTGTTGGATTATCAAAATTGTGTCATCAATATATTTTTTTCTTTAAATACCCTTTGGAAAATCACATGAACATCTCCATACTTATGAAATGTTCAATCACACTATTCTCGAATCAACATGCAACTTCCTTCCCATTGAAGAAGTCCAATCACATTATCTAGGTCTAGGAATTTGGACCCAACGATGCAAACAATGACTGACTATCACATGGTTCCTCACAATTACAACAATAAGGAACCTAGGTTTAGGCATTCACATCAAAATATTCCCATCACAAATAAACCTTGATTGGTTCTTCGTGCTTGAGAAACCATTCAGTTACCCCTTTCCCCACCTTCATCTCATAGTTGATGATATCATTCTAATAAAAAATATTCTTTTGATTCCTCTCAACTACTATTCTAATAAAAAATAGTTGATGATATCATTCTAATCTAAACTATTATTTAGATTCCCCTCGGTCTCCTGAGCCTCATCCAATCAAATATTTTTAAGGAATAATCAGTCTTGTAAATGACCTTTTCCTCCTCTAAGGATTTTTATCACCACAAGTTCTCCCCATAATTCCTCTAATTCAACCCCTCGGTCGTGGTCGTCCATTTCTTCACAAGACCCCCTTTATCAGTCATCTCAACTGTGTCTTCCTCCTTTGAAAATACATGGGACTCCAAGTTCCTCAAATCAAAATTCTAATTCGAATCTTGAATTTCGTTCCTCCCTTTCTTCACAGGACCCCCTTTATTAGTTGCCTTAATGAAATATTCCTCCATTGATGATATGTACAAATCAAAATTCCTGTAATCAATCATCCAAGTTTACCCCTATGTTACAATCCACCGATCGACTACACGATCATCTCTATATAGCTGCACTATGTCATCTTCTAGGAAAACCTATACCAATCAATTCCAAATCTACATCTTCTTCCACTCACAAGACATCTCAATCCAAACATAATTCTTCTTATATCAATAAAACATATTCTAAATATTCCACACTCGTTGGACATATTTATTCCAATACACATACTATCATCGACCAACAATGACCCATACCAATCGATTTATTTCAGAATGAAGAAGTGATTAGAGAATTCATGGGGCTACACAATGATATTCCTATAGAGGATCATAAGCAAGGATTATATTTTGACCTTGATGTGTTCATGTATTGTGGGGAAGAAGTTGATTCCTTGTGTTAGATAACAGAGGAATATCGTAAGATAATCAAACTTGATCCTCCCTTTGTTCTTCCATATTCTCAGTCCTCATTGTATGACAAAAAAATAGGTTTATCCTTGACCCATATTCTATCCAATAATCACCTCATTATTCTTTACATATCACAATTCCTCAATCAAAATCTTTGCCTTGGCCACCTCATAGTAGCCCTTCATCTTCTATTTGTGGGTCACCTCTGGTTGGGCCATTACCCTTTATTCTTGGGCCATACCCTAGTATTCCTTTTTCTTCCATATATGGGACACCTCCTGGTAGTCCATCACCTTCTATACTTGGGTCACACCCTAATAGTCCTTTGTATTCCATCTATAGGACACTTCATGGTATCTCATCATCTTTTATACTTGAGTCATGCCCCAATAGTCATTTGTCTTCCATCTATGGGACACCTCCTACTAGTCCATCATATTTTATACTTGGGCCACACCCTAGTAGTATTTTGTCTTCCATCTATGGGAAACCTCTTGGTATCCCATTTTCTTCCATCCTGGGGCCACACCTAAAAGCCCTTCATCTTCTATATGTGGTTCACCTCCTGGTAGCCCATCCTTTCCAATTCTTGGATCATATCCTATTCATCCATCAAATCATCCTTTGATTGAAAACTTTGGTAAGCCCATTATCATTCATAACATTCTAACATCCATTTTTTTCTCCCACTTCTTGGGATAAAAAAACACACATTAGCTTGTAGGAAACACCAACAATTTCTTTATAAAGATAAGATAAAAAAATCTGAATATCTCTAAAAATCCAAGAAAATACAACACTCACAAATATAAAAATCAAACATAATTCAAGAATGCACACCAATGCAAATGCCAGGTATGGAAAAAAGTACAAAAACATATGGATACAAAACTCAAGCTCTCGCATACAAAATCCATGTTTCAAGTTAAGTTGCAATCACTTATCAAATATGATATAACCATGGTCATCAAGATTGGAGATAATATCACTCTTAATAAGAAAAAACTCCTAGTCTCCCTTATAAAATGCATCACAATTTTTTTTTGGATCTCATCATGTAAAGTGACATTGTTGGTCCCAACTTCCCAAAAATACAAAAAATAAAAAAAACAATTCAAAAATACAAAAAATGAGAAAAACATTAAAACATTAAAAAATCAAAGGTACAAAGATCAAACATTGTAATCAGATATTGCATACACATGGATGTTCTTTCTTCCCTTTCTTTCCATTCCTTAGAAAGTTAGCCACCATTTTCATTCCTTCCGTGATCTTTTGGTTAGTCTATTTGTGCTCCTTGTTTGGTATTGATCTCTATTGTATTTGTTTGACCCTAGTATTTCATCACCTTAATAAATTAAAGAACAATTGACATTTTAGAGATCCTATCACTATCATAAATTTAAAAAACTTGTTGTGAAGAACTTTTGGATGTATTTGTTAACACTAGCCAATGTTGTCATCACAATCACTTCCATATCCTTCCATCAAGTCATTAGTGGTTCTTAACCCCTTATCAAAACAATCGAGAGAGCTGAAATAATTTTCAAAAAGTAAACAAAATAAATCAAAACATCAAAAATCAAAAGTAATGAAAATATAACTCTCTCTTGGGGTATTTCCAATATTTCTAGGGGCTATAGTTGCCTAGTGGCAGAGAGAGAAATGTTACAACTAGAATAAAATACATCTCCATCTGGGCTATGGATGCCTAGCTGGAAGTGGATAAATGTATAGATATATTTTCACCTTCCATTGACAAATAAATTATCAAAATAAATAATTCATACACATTGGATAGTGTGTCTTCAATTTTTGTCTATCAAATATTCCCTTCAAGAAGTAATTAATTTCCACTTGCACACAATTGGTCTCTATAAGCAACCAAGATTAGTATATTACTGAGTGTTGTTCGGACCTTGTTCAAACTCTTCCTTTAATCCCTATTTTGACTCACGATTTTTGCCTTTAGCTAATCACCTTTTCATTGCAAGTATTCTAGCTACATTTTCCATATCCTTCCATAGCATTCACATTGTTCTTATACTTTGTTAAGAACATCCATGTGTATAACATTGCCTTTTTACCATGTTTGAGAGAACTATCCCTTATTTCAATAAAAAATCGTCCACTTCTATATATCATCTTTTTCTTGGCCAACTTGCAATGGGAGCATGATCACTCCTTCCTAAAACTTCATTGATTTGATTCCATCACCATATTGAACATATCCATCTTGGCCTTGATCTGAATTAGCTTCTTATTGTATATATGCACAAAGTTTGCACTTGTATATTCTCACCTCTTGTTGGGGGTATCTTTGCATCTTCATTTTCCTGTACATAGCTTCAGAAAACTTGTAAAAATTCAAAAAAATAGTGAAATCATTTAAAAATCCAAAACATTAGTAAAATCATCACAAAATCCAAAAAAATGGGCAAAAAATATTTTTTTTTGTAAAAATTCAAAATATTTCAAAAATTGGTAATAAGCATGCATGTAGATGAAGCTTGTGTCAAATGCATTATAGTCAAACATCAAAAATTTTCCTACAAAACATCTTTCTTTTATTTTCACTTGTTCTTAGACATGACTTATAGATCATTTGGATCTACCCTCCATCAACAAAAAATGATTTGCTCACTATGTTTGTACTCCCTTGCACAACGAGTTGCTTGGTATTGTTTCATAGTGCATGATTTATTTTTCATAAGACCCATGTGTCCTCAATTTATCAACATCAAATATTTCCTTGTTTGGAGTGCCATTTTTAACCCTTTCTATTAACTCAAACATTTGGAATTGAAGGTTGATAATAAAAACATATGGTGCAACTGTCTTGAGCATTATTTGTTTATGTGTGTTTGTACTTGTTTGCTTATCGGTTAGCTTGTTTACTTTCTTGTATTGCATTACATTATGTATGTTGCATTGAGTTAGTGTTTTAGAAATGAAAAAATGTTAGTATTGTATATTTTCATGTCATTATACACTTTTTTTGTATATGTATATTATAACAAGGGCTGATGATATAGATCATATGAGAAACATGATGAAATAAAGTTGATTTTACATCAGTTGGATGAAAGCTATTTCCATTCTCTTCATCTTCATTTTTCTTCCCTATTATTTTCCTCTATCAACACTAGGGATAACCTTTTATCGCCCCTCCCCCTCACAATTGTTTATCCATTTCCTTCAACTTTTTCAATCGTCGATCGACCTCTTCCATCACCCCATCGACACTCAAGGGGGCATCCTTCATTGTACTATTTTCTCTTCTATCCCTTCACAATTTAATTGTCTCTACTTTTATACTATATTTGAAGTGGCATCACTTACACCACCCCAAAGAGGGGAAAATGTAGACACCTAAAATCCGCTTACATAATTTTAATACTTAAATTACACTAACTATCTTCTTTCTCATCATCTGGATAATTGATGACACTTTATAAAATAAACACCTCTTCTCTTCTCATTGGATCAATTAACGACACTTCTCTAATTAACCATGATCTTCACTCTCCTTTGGTAAATTGACAACACTTCATCAATAAACCACCATTTTCCCTCTATTCTTGTTAATTAATTACATCTCACTAATTAATTAGCCTTCCTATCATTCAGGATGTTGATTAACGACCTTTCATTAATTAATATCTACTTCTACTTGGGTTAATTAATTATTATTAATTAATTACACTCACTACTCTAAATCAATAAATCACCGTTTATTGGATCAAATTCCCCTCTTATATCCCCCAAATCATACTAATTTTCCTCTAATTAGCTTCTATAAGCTTACCCCTACCTATTAATTAATCACCTTAGCTTAATTAAACCCCTTTCAACCCCCACAAAGTGTACATAATTTATTAAACATACATGTCCTTTGTATTTCCTCTTTGGGGTTTATCCCATGTCCATAATTTTTTCAGCCTTTCCCAAACTAACAAGCTATATAAGGAACCTTCCTCCTAACATTTCTTCTTACACCTCATTTGCAATAGTGAAAACTATAGGCATTTTGATCTTAAGAATTCTACATTGATTTGGATTACCTTCTCCATCTTGCATCCATTCTCTCAAATTGAAGAGCATGTGAAGATCCAAAAATGGCCTTGTAATCATTTCTTGGTGAGATCTCATCTTCAATTCTTGAGACAAACAACAATCAAATTTGATTTCTAAATGATCTAAGTAGGCTAATGTTTTGATTATAAATCTTAAAGAGTAGATAATGTCTTTTCATTTGGTTTTATTTATTCATGCATTAAAGAAATTGTTTCCCATAAGCTCTTATCTTGATGGTGCTATAATAGATTTAACTTTGCTTTTAGACTACTAGGTGTTAGTCTATTTCAATTAGATTTGCAAGCTTATTATGTGCACAATGAAATAGACCAATGAGAGTGATGCACACTTTTGAGGTGTAATTTAACCTCAAATTTATGCAAAATGTGGAAGACAACACCAAAAATGTGCCTAAACACTTAATCATTGTTCGAAACCTGATTTGGATAGTTGAATGACTACTAGAATTTACTTTCTTCATCCCAAGACCAATAATTGATGAATTTTGGTCCAATATATGAATTTACATGGAAAAGGGCCAATTAATCTAATGATAATATTTTGGATGCATAAAAATGAGATCTTGAGAACATTTACCAATACCCTTTCATTTTCCTAGAGTGTTGCACTAGTGAGTGGGGTTGCAGAAGTAGTGTTTAACAAGTTAAATTAGCTTATGGGTCCTGACGATAATTGGAAATATCCCTACCTGAGATTTTTTTATGCTCACAACTTTTCCCGAGGTTCCCAAAATATTTTGTGCAAAAATCCAATGCATAGAGGCCACCTTGAATCAATGTCCAAAGAGTTTCTCCCTTTTTATGTTCTCGAAAATTTGTCACACTTAGTCCATCGCAAAGTAGGCTCCAAAAATTTTATAATTACTAGCATATTATATCCCAACACTTTACGAGACTCCTAAAACATTCCACTAAAGTTGAATTTCTGATACATTCTACAAACTCCTTTTTCACAAAAACACATGAGAGGAAAAATTTTCTAAGACCATTCAAAAGTTTCTAGAATGCTTCCTAAGTCATATCATCAAGGAGAAGAATTTGATACCTTTCCATTTACTATAACTAGGCCTTTCAAAATTCTTATAGGCTCCTAGAGTCTTTCCTAGAAGTTGATATTTGAAAATGAGCAATGTTGACAATTTAGGTAATTTGGGTAGTTTTAATTAGTTTGACCAGAAAGGGAAATTTTTTAAATTATGTTGTCATATACAATGAAATAAAAATTTTATGCAAAATTATAGCTCATTCTTTGGGAATTGACTTGGTTTTACACGAAGTGAGAATGAGGCAATAAGGAATTATATAATCTCAACTTAAGATTAGTAGATTAGTGCTTTGTATATTGGGCATTAGAGTCATTTAGCACACCAATAATACAAGTAAGATGCAAAAAAAAAACACATAACATGAAGGGAAACACATAATAGAATTGGAAACACACCACACAATGAGGAAAAACAACTTAAATCACCTATGTTACATGAAGGGGACAACCTATTTTCTTTGTAACTTCAAATCCAACTGAACGCTTACCTGTACATAAGTATTGTTGATGAGATTACTGAAATATGACCATTTCCTCAATTTATTGAGAAATATTGGTTGATTTTCCTTCCCATTGAGGGTCCACTTGGTCATTCCACTTCCTTTATTGCTTTGGCATTTTGCTTCCTTCTGCTCATTGATTCCCAAGTTCATTCCAAATGATGATTTTCCTCCTTTGTGTTGGAAGTGGAATGGACTAGGAGAGGGGTGGGTAAACCATTCCTTATTAAAATTCAAATCAAATTTTAGAATACTTATTCAAAACACATAATCACTTAACCATCCATTAATGTGTGCACAATCAAATACCATACATGCTATAAACCATGAGCAAGAGAATCAACACAAGAAACAAGATATAAGTGGGAAAACCTCAAGGGAAGAAAACCCACTGAATTTTTTTATGATATTACACACAACAAAGAATCAAGTGAATATTACACATCACAATATATTTCTTTAGTGAGGCACCAACCCCACAAGGAGCACCAACCCCTAAACCCTTGTTGATATTACTCACAAAAAGAGACTTGCATGAATATGACTCATCACACAATATTTTTTTAAGTATGATCACTAATAATATGATGATAAAATATCGATAGTGATCCTAACTCTTCCAAACCCTTTCTCAAATCCTAGATCTTCAACTTGTACAATCTAGATATTTCTTACTTGTCAATGCTTCAAAATATTGCACACATGATAGATGTTATTCCTCAACCTATAAATCACTCGATATGAATTTAATTCATTCTTCTACACCTATGAATATCACCCACCTAGGTCACACTTCTCACACACACCATTCACACACTCAACTAGTTCCAAAAAACACCAAAAAACATGCTTTTATATGAAGTTTATTTCCATCCATTTTTTGACCCATACATAAAATAAAAAATTAAAATTTTAAATACAGTAGTCACAAGTGACCCAATTATGTAGGTCTATCTAAAAACCTCATTACATGTGCCAAACATGGCTCAAAACCCCATGAGAACATTCTTAAAAATTCCCTAACATGAGTACCATAATTTTCATGACCCATAAACCTTTAAATATTATTAAAATATCATGAAAAATTCATACATGGTCACAATTAATATCAACCAATCAAATTATTTCCTTTACTTGGCCATGTTCTCTTTACAATTTTCGAAACAACTGTTTCCTTCATCCTTCAGTGCCCTGGAAACTTCATATGATCACAAAATCAATTAAACATGAGAAAATCCTATCATGTAGAAAATAAAAATAAATGGAAATACCTTTAGAAAACTTCTAAGAAATTATAATTCATAAAACATTAATCACTTCAAACCACATTTGATTTTACCTTCATTAAATTAACATGCCAAAAAATATGTTTCTAAAGGTTAGCTCATAAAATCATTTATAAATAAATTAAATACCTCCAAATAGATTAATTTTATGCCCAATTCATAACTATTCACATTACAAGTGATAGAAAGCATCACCTAATCCATCTCATGCTTCAAAAAACATCAACTTTGTGCCAAAACAGGAGTTGTCTTGAACTGCCAAAAATATTCTTGCTCAAAGAATGGCATGGAAACTCTATCAAATTACCTCATCATTAGGAGAGACATATATAAATGGAAATATCTCTAAATATTATTTCTAACACAACTTTAATCACCTCAAAAATCCACCCGTAGATCAAGTTATGTCCATTTCACTAAACAATGCTATTCGAGGCCCCAAAACTGCCCTTTGACCACTTAACCTATTTGGACCTCAAAACACCATTAAATTGCATGAAAATGTTCTAAAACATCCATTCACATCAATAAAAACTTCCAAACATTGTTCACCATTAATTTTTTTTGCTACTCCTTTGGACCATCTTGTCTTTAAACCTTATTCTTCCAAAAATGCTATTTTTAGGTGGGTCCCACATATCTCCATGACCTCAACCATACATTTATAAAAATTATTAGGAGTCCTATACAACATAAAATCATGAATTTTGATGAATCAATCAAAAATGTGTCACAACACTTCACTTTTCTATCAACTGCTCCTAGCTAGGGTTTAACTAGGGTTTTAGACCTCTTTACCTTATTAACATTCACTCATAAAAATGTGACTATAAGCTGACCTAATTTTTTTAAAACCTTATAAAATCACCTTATAATCATCCCTAAAATCCACAAGGTCCCATAAAAATCACACTATTCACAACAAGCATCATAAGTTCAAATTCAAGCTTGTTTTTCACCTGTTCTTGACCTTATATTCTAAAAATTATCATAACTTGCAAAAAACAAATCAAGAAAACATGAATTTATTTTGAAAGCATCATCACTAATCCCTATAACATCTTTAATCATCAGAATTATAACACCATATCCCAATATCTCCAGTCACTAAGACTTACCTATGCTTGCATGTTATATCTTCACTATAGAAGCTAATATCAACTGAAATAGTGCAATAACTGAACATGAAACCTCTGTAAAAATGACCCAAACATACCTCATATGCCATGATATACCTGATTTCATGCTTCTCCATGAGCTCGTATAGATCTAAATCACTTTGTCACACTTCCAAGAAAACATACCTCTTTCTAATGAGCACATGTAACATGGTGAACCACATGTACCTACACTATACCACTAATGTGAGTGGTCAAACACCCTCAAAAAATTATATCCAATATGTATACATGCTTCGCAAGAAACCAAGAAGTTCATAATGCCAAGCTACACCTCCTAGGCACTTGTATGGGCTTACTAGAGAAAGCACACCTCACTGAATCCCACTATAGTAGTGCAAACACATCTAAACCAATATGTAAGAATCATATACTACATCATGACATCATCATACAACATTCACTTTGTCATTAATGTGGTTTTGCATTAATGACAACACCTATTAGGCCTACATGCCAACAATCTCCCCCTTTTTCATTGATGGAAAACACCTTGAACTTCTCCCCTTTTTACATTAATTACAAAGAGATACTTGTATCTAAATATTATTTACCTTCCTTCACTTCATACCTTCATGATTTGGTTAAAAACATCAACCAAATGTCTCAATTTGCTCTACTTTCTTGATTTCCTTTAAAATATAAATTTTGCCTCATTTTAAGTATGCAAATGACAAGATCCCCTTGGAAAGAATACTTCAAACATTTGAAAAAACATCAATACACCATGAAATAAAAAATATATCACCTTTCAAGGGGAAAAATCATCTTCTCCATCCTTTATGTAAGCAAAAACATCAAATTTCTTTTATACCCCTATTTTAGCCTTCGTAAAATCAATGTAAAGCAACAAATATCATCGGTACCATACCACCTCTCGATCCATGCCAACAATGTCATAAAAGAGTATTCTAAATAATTAATCAATCATTCTAGACTAGGATCCACCATTTTTAGGCCAAAATCGTGTATAATAAGGCATATAAATTCATTTTATACTAAGAATAATACTTTGTGAGACCATAATGAGACTTCTTAATACAATTTAGACCAATTTCAACATGCCTCTATAGGTCAATCATGCTTTGAATTGACCAAATACCACTCCCCTTGGGCTCAAGGCCTCTACTTCTAGCTTCTAAGCATAGAATTGAGAAACTAGTCTTGTCACCAAGCCTTGAATTTACATTTACAACAAGGTCCTAAATAGCTTATACAATCTTCTATAGTCATTTCCAGCTGAGATAGGCTATAACATACCAGCTTAATCATAGTCAAGAAGTAATCACCATTTTCTCACCTTGGCTAGCCTTGAGAACAACATTTCACTCCCATGGAAGGACAAACAAGTACTCTCCCTTCTATGATTAGCATACATACACCAAGGACAACTTGATTTCTTGCTATAACAACATCTTCAATCACAGTTAGAAGACTGAGATCATCATATTAACATCACAACACCATTTTGAGGAAAAACATGTCTTGAGACTCCAAAACACCTATAATCACTTGCATTGAGGGACAACTCATACTCCCCATTTGTAATCATGAAAATCTTCCTCCTATACTTGTAGGAGATCATTCTTCCTTAATGGAGCATTTAAGAGTTATTCACAAGAACATGTTAACCTTCCAACAACACCCATTACTTGTAACCAATATATATGAAAGGCATACCAATTTCAAATGAGACAAATATTAGGTAATCTTATCATACCTCTTAAATATGCTACTACTCTACCTCTTTTGTACTTGTAGGTATTCATCTTCTACTAGGAGCAACATTACGCTCATACCAATATACATAAGCTGAGATCATCAACCTATGATCTTCCAAGCATCATGAAAGAAATTTACAAGTACTAAAACCTCAAGAAATATGTCCTCAGTGATAGAAGTTACAATTCATACCTCTAACACATAACTATTTATGGTATTGTCTTGTAGTATGAATGACTAAGCATGAAGCATGATAAAACACCAACCAATCCTCTTCACTAACATACAAGAACATAAGGGATACATCATATATCACTTGATCACTTATTAGAATATTATAACATCTTGAATACCTAATCAAGTTATGAAGAAACCAAGAGATAGGTTTTGATGGTCAAACCCTCAACACCTTTGACTGTGAGCTAACACTCTAACTCTATCATGCATATCTAGAAAGGTACACATACCTGAAGATTCAAATTCATACATCCTCTAGCCCCACATGTCTAAATTATTTTCCCAAAATTTCAAACCAAAATTCCATCATATGAGCCTTCAAAAGTGATTTTTCCTTATACCACTTGAATGGACCGAGCAAACACAATCAAGGCAAAGTGAACTAGCATTTTCTTGAAATTATCCCAATTCACCTTGAGAATAACATTATCACTTAACAAAAACATATTAATGCATAAATATCACCTCCTCCATTTATTAATAATCATGAATACTCATATCACATACTTGTAACACTCCATTTCTTGTAGAAACCTAACTTTGAGTACTAATCAAGTTGAAATTTGATCACTTTCACCATATTCATTAAGTTAATCTAGTGGGTTATATTGATATAGAACCATGAGAAACTCATTAGAGAGCACAAAAGTCATAGTTCTAGACATGAACATTGACCTCTGAGGAATGACTACACACTTGATTTGAATGCAAGATTCTCACTTTCCAATATAATGACAAGACATGTAACATTAAACACATGAATTATATTATGACACATCTGTCAAGACCACTTCTAGTGCATGATAACTCCACGTAATCTATTAAGATCTCAGACAGGAAAATGTAAACCTTTAGAGCCCCAGAGATAGGAAAAAAACCAATATTTGCACACAAATGACATGAGCATGACACTTAAGACAAATGAAACCATTTATAATCTCATAGAGACATGTCAAGATTAACCTAGATCATATAAGACTCACCAAAGATGAACCATACAACTTGAGACCTCATACTCAGACCATGTAAGCTACTCAACATGTGTAACACAAGGATGCAAGACAAATTGACAAGATATTTACACAATAACCATCATTATGAGCCAAAAAAGATTGTTAGGAGAAAATACACTCATACCTTGACTTTTTAGAGATGACACACATGACATAGACAAATCCCCCTCACCTAGATACTTCATTTGCATTGACATACCTTTACGAAGTATAATGAAGATATATAAGATCATAGTGACCTAAAAGAAGGTCTTGAGAAGGTCCCAAGCCTTCTTGGGCACCTATAAAAACATTCATCCTCTCTCTTCTGATTTGACCATTGAGAAACACCTCTTCTTTCATCATCAAAATATCTTGATAGGAAACTATTGTATCTCCTATGATTCCACACTCTTCCTTGAATTTTTTTGTTCATTTTAGGCCTTTGAAGGCCACCTCCTTGCACTCTAGGTCCTTGAACTCTTTTATTCTTCCTTGATAGGCCATGGTAGTAGTTCTTTGCAACATGACCAACTCTATTACAACTATAACACACCACTGAATCCTTCCTCATGTAGCTCTCAACTTGTCTAGGTGGATCATTCAAGCAATGTCTAGCAACATGACCTTTCTTATGGAAATTGTAACATACCACACTTTTATCTTCTATGGATGATTCTTTCTAACACGACCTTTCTTCCATGATGAGTCTTTCTAACATACCTTCTACACTCCTTTTCCCTATAACCAAATCCATTGCATGTAAAACAATAACCATTGAAATATTTTTCATACCTTGATGCATTAAGCTACCTAATAGGCCTTGGTTTCACATTGTCCTTCATGAGTGTCACCTTCTTCTCTTCCTTGGTGATAGGTTCACATGATTCTTTTCTTGAGCCAATGTATTATTTCTTCACTTCCTCGCCTTTAGAATCCTTTTGAAGCCCAAACCAGTCCTATCATTTGCTACTCTTTGTTTTCCAAGTAGGTCATCTAGATATTTTACAATTTTCTTAAACTTATAAAATGACATAGTCTTCTTGCTAGCCTTTAGTAGCTCAGTCCTCAGAAAATCTATATCCTCTTCAAATTTTGAACACAAAATATCTTTATCTTGCAAATTTTAAACAATATACTTTACCTTTTCATCTAGCAATTTGATTAACTCACTTTTCTTAGAGGATTCAACCACAAACTATTCTTATAGCTCATGAAAGTGATTCCCATATTCATTGATATGAAAACTCAGTTTTGATTTTCTTTCTCAACATGTTTTAAATTCTCTTGAATTCATTTAACATAAAATTTATCTTCCTCATCATCTTTAGTAGAATAACTTAAATAACCTGAAATAAAATATCCTAACAAAGAAGATTCATCATTAGAAGATCTTATGGATTCTTTAGTCATGAATAAGGCCTCATTTCCAATGTTCTCACAATCTGATTCAGATTCAAAATATGAAATTCCACTACTAGCATCAAATAGTTCATCATTTTCATTTGTATAAAAATCTTTTTATCCTTTTTGTAATCAAACTTCTTAAATATTTTCTTTCTCTTATCATAATTTTTGTGCTTGTTGTCATGATCACTATCATGTTCATGTTCCTCATGATCTTCCTTCTTATTCCTATGAGGACAATTAACAACAAAATTTCCTATCTTACCACATTTGAAACATTTGTAAGGAAGCTTACCTTTGTACCTACCAGATCCAAGTTTCAATCTTCTAGCCATCATAACAAAGATATCTTCATATTCAATCTCAAGAGTAGATTCATCATCCTTCACTTTATTTCTTTTAGTATTCATTTTAGATTTGAATGCAACCTCTTTCTTGGCTGGTTTGGGATCACCTACTCTCATCTCATAAGAAGTCAAAGTACCATGAAAATCATCCATCTTCAAAGTAGTCAAATCCTTTTCTTCTTTATATAGATAAGATACTTTGGAATCAAACTTTGGAGTTAGTGACCTTAGAACCTTTTGAACAACCATTTCTTCTTTTACTTCTTCTCCTAACCCTTTCATACTATTGACAATTTTGTCAACTCTAAGTAGATATGCAGCAATGGAATCTTCATCATTCATCTTAAGAGATTCAAACTGATTTCTAAAGGTTTAAAGTTTAGAAATTCTTACCTTTGAGTCACATTCATATAAGACTTGAAATTTATCCCATGATTCCTTCACTAATTTTTAGTACATAACCTTTCCCAAATCAGATTCTCCAAGACCCTAAATGATAACATTGAAGGCCTTAGAATTGTGTTCATGTGTATCTTTTTATGTTTGATTGGTAATAGAAGTGGCA
This sequence comes from Taxus wallichiana var. yunnanensis, assembly GCA_018340775.1. Lineage (NCBI taxonomy): Eukaryota > Viridiplantae > Streptophyta > Pinopsida > Cupressales > Taxaceae > Taxus > Taxus wallichiana. Next base: position 40,252,614 of record CM031239.1, on the reverse strand, counting down.
TGAGGATTATAACCATCTACCACAATATTCCAAACATAAAACCATTTTGACATAATTTAGGACCTCATCCTTACAATCCAAAAAACATAGTTTGTTCCATCAAACATTGGTGTCTTTCCTATAACTCTAACACTCGTCATTTTGTGCTTCAGGATCTCCTTTCAAGATGTTAAAATCCTCTAAAGAGGACTTGCTCTGATACCAATTGTTGCAAGCACAATGGATTGAGAGGGAGGGGGTGAATCGTTCCTTATAAAAATTCAAATAATTTTTTATAATACTTATTACAAACACATAATCACTTAACCATCCATTAATGTGTGCACACAATCAAATACCATTAATGATATAAAACATGAGCAAGAGAATAAACAAAAGACACAAGATATAAGTGGGAAAACCTCCATGGGAATAAAAATCACTAAATTTTTTGATGATATTAGACATTAAAAATACTCAAGTGAATATTAAACATCACAAGAGATCACGTTAGTGGGACACTAACCCCACAAGGAGCACACCCAAAACCCTTGTTAATATTATTCACAACAAGATACTTTCATGAATATGAATCATCACAAAATATTTTGTTGAAGTATGACCAATAAAAATATGCTGATAACATAGATGATAGTGATCCAAATATTCATCTCCAAACTCTTCCAAACTTTTTCTCAAACCCTAGGTCTTCAACTTGCACAATCTAGCTCTTTCTTCACTTCTCAATGCTTAAAACTCTTACACACATGCTTTATGTTCTTCCTCAACCTATACCTCATTATATATGAATTCAATTCATACTTATACATAGGTAAATATCACCCACCTAGGTCTCACTTCTCTCACACACTATTCACACATTCAACTAGTTCCAAAAAGCACCCAAAAGAATGCTTTTATATGCTTCTCCACTATTCAAACTTAGGAAAATTTTTTTACCTCCATTTGGTTCGACCAATACATCAAGTATAAATTTAAATTTTGAAATAAAATATTCAGAAGTGACTCAATTAGGTCGGCCTATCTAAAAACCTCATTACATGTGCCAAAAATGGCTCAAAACCCCATGGGCACATTCTAAAAAATGCCCTAACATGAGTACCATAATTTTTCATGACCAAAAACCCTTTACATATGATTCAAATATCATGAAAAATTCATGTATGGTCACAATTAATATCAACCAATCAAATTATTTCATTTATTGAGCCCAATTCCCTTTACAATTCTCAAAACAATTGTTTCCTTCATCCTTTAGTACACTAGAAACTTCATATGATCACCAAATAAATTAAAAATGAGAAAATCATGTCACATAATCACTAAAAATAAATGTAAGGACATTTATAATACTTATAGGAAATTTAGAAGTCATGAAACATCCATCACTTCAAACCACATTGCTTTTTCCTTCACCAAATTAACTTGCCAAAAACACTATTTCCAAAGGTTAGCTCATAAAATCATAATAAATACATTAAATAACTCCAAATTGATTAATTTTATTCCAAATTCATCTCTTTACATTCCAGGTGATAGAAAGCATCACCCAATCCATCTCATGCTTCAAACAATATCTTCTTTGCACAAAAATATGTGTTGTTTTGAATAGCCAAAAATATTCTTACTCAAAAATGACATGGAAAACCTATCAAATTACCTCATCATGAGGAAATAAATATATCACTAGAAATATATCTGAATATAATTTCCAAAAAAACTTTAATCACCTTCAAACTCCACATGTAGCTCAAGTTATGTCCATTTCACTAAACCATGCTATTTGAGACCCCAAAACTACCCTTTGACTAGTTAACCTATTTGGACCTCAAAACACCATAGAATTGCATGAAAAATTTCTTAAATATTCATGTAAATAAATTAAAAAATCCAAAAATCATTCACCATCAATTTTGTATGCTACTCCTTTAGACCATCTTGTCTTAAAACCTTCTTCTTCAGAAACTTCTATTTTTAGGTGGGGCCCACATATCACCATGACCTCAACCATACATTTATGGAAATATTGAGGAGTTCTATACACAATAAAATCATAAATTTTTATGAATCAATAAAAATGGGTCACAACACTTCACTTTCTATCAACTGCTCCTAGCTAGGGTTTAACTAGGGTTTTAGACCTCTTTACCTTCTTAACATTTGTTCATAAAAATGTGACAATCAAATAACCTAATTATTTTTTTGAAACCTTATAAACTCACCTTATAATCATCCCTAAAATCCAAAAGGTCCCATGCAAATTACACTATTCACAATGAGCATCAGAAGTTCAAATTCAAGCTTGATTTTCACCTGTTCTTGACCTTATATTCTAAAAATTATCATAACTTGCAAAATACTCATCAAGGAAACCTCAAATTTTTATGAGATAATTATCAGTAATTCCTATAACATATGAAATCATCATAATGATAACACCACATCCCAATCTCTCTAGTCACTAAGACTTACCTATGCTTGCATGCTAGATCTTCAATATAGAAGCTAGAATTAATTGAAATACTACAATAACTAAACATGAAACCTCTATAAATGACCCAAAAAGCCTCATTTTCCATGATATACCTGATTACATGATTCCATGAGCTCATATAGCTTGAAATCAATCTATCACACCTCTAAGAAAGCATACTTGCTTCCAATGAGCACATGTAACATGGTGAACCACATGTCCCTGCACTATACCACTACTATCGGTGCTCAAGAAACCTAAAAAATTCTAGTAAACATGTAAATATTATTCCCAAGCAACCAAGAGTATCATACTACAAAGCTACATGTCCTAGGCCCCTGTATGGGGTGTGTATGTGCTTATTAGAAAAAACACACCTCACTAAATCCAACTATAGCAGCTCAAACACATCTGAACCAATATGTAAACATCATATAGTACATCATGATATCATCATACAACATTCACTTTGTTGGTAATGTGTTTTTACATAAATGAAAACACCTATTAGGCCTACACGATAACACTTTATTACGAAAATGAGCCTTGATCATATTAAGATTTTTTTTCATACTAAGGCCTATGGAATTTAATAGGAATTTTTTATTCATTTTTCATTTTATTCATGACCACTGGTGTCATGAGTTGATTCTCGGAAGAATTTTTGGGTTATTTCACACTATCACAAGCCTTTTGATGCTCTAAATTTCTCATTTTCTCCAAGTAATCTTCTTTCAAACAAACATGATCTTTCTTAACACAATGATCTCTATGATGTGATTTGAATATTTATTAACTCTATGGAAATGAAAATGGGGACAAGGTTGAGTATGAAGAGTGAAAATCACCCTCTTCTCCATCTTGGCCATTTTGTGTCTCGAGATCCATCTTCATCACAAAGACACCCATTCCTTAAGTGGAGTTGACAATGAAATATTCGAGATTGTTCTTGTTCATATATCCCTTGTTGAGAGGGTCCTCATTTTAGATGAAATATTCCTTGGGATAATCAATAATCATTCCATTTATCCATTCTTCATTGAGAAGTCATCCATCTTCATGAATGTGGAACAAACACAAGGTTGGGGTTGAAACATTAAGATCATAATTTTTCCAATCTTGAACACCATGAACTAGGGAATCCATTTCCATGATGAATTCATCCTCATCTTGAATATATTCAACTTCAAGAGGGCCTGGTTATTTTTTGAGGGAGTCATCCTCTCCCAATGGGAAAGAGAAAGTTTCATATTCACAAACATACTCATTGAATAAAACTTCATGTTGAACCTTGAGATCATGATTGGAAAAACTGAACTGACTTGACAAGAAGTTTCTTGCCATCATTTTGAATTTGTGACCCACATTTCTCATCAACTCAATATTTCTTTGTTGTAAGTAAAGACCTTAGTGACCATCATCACCACTTAGTAGAGATACTACATTCATACTCACCTATAGTGTGAAGTTCATGATTTCAAATTGTAATTCCATCAAATCATCATAATTCTTTCTAACTAGATCCATGACACTTGTATACTCTTCTATCAACATGGGAAACTCAACATATTCCTTTGAAGCTATGAAAAAGTTGTAATCCCTTGAATTTTGAAATAGGATATCCACCTTTGGATCATATGGTATCTGAATGATGTATTTCATTTTCCTGATGGGGAGGAGTTTCTTCATCTTGTCATTGACCAAAATGACAGCGTAAAAACTATCTCTCTTTCTATCTCCTCAAACATATCGATAGAAGTTTTGGCTCAGTATCATACCATATGAGGCTGACATGTCTACTACAAGAATTTTCATCGTGATCTTCTTGTCAAGAAAAATTACAAATTTTACCTGAGTATTCTTGACCTGGCCAACAAGAGGTACTTCTTTGGTTTTTGTGGAGTAGAAATGGCCATTAGGAGTGAGAGAATGACCAAGAGATTTAGTAACTTTCACATTCATGAGGTTGTTGGAGGCACCAAAATCAATGATGCAATTATTTAGTTTTTACTGATTGACATACAAGGCTAGATCGAAAGGTTATATCTTCCAAAAGGTGGAGGGTGTGGAATTGAGATAATTCTGAGGAGTGGTATGAGGAGTGGGAGGTAGTTATTTAATAGTGGAATTTTTGGAACATAAACTTGAAATAATTTCTCCTATAAACTGGAAAAGCCTATAAAATTTCTTGGGATGAGTATTTAAGTATCAAAATTAGAAATCTAAATTTTGGATTTCTTGCAATGATAAATGACATCAAAATATGGCAAAGTTATAGGTACATCAGGGATTATGAAAATCTTGACATAAGTGGAATTTTCATTCTTAGGATCAATAGAAGAAGAAATTGATTTTCAAGAGGAGATGAATGAGACTCACCCAAAGATGTAGAAGGAGTATTGACTGAGGTGGTCTCAGGATTCTTCTTGGTTGATACCATGGAAGAATACATCGATGATCCTCATTTCATTGTTTTTTTTCACAGATTCGCCATTTGAGGATCTAAATGCTAAGCTTGGGAAATGGAAAAAGAGGATTCTTTCTTGTTTATAATCGAGTGAATACTACATAGGTGTAGCTATCCATGGTTTCTTCAAAATATTAGTCAGGTGAGTATTCAAAATATCCAATATTGGAACATTCCTCTTCATCATCTTCTTTAACTTCTGATTCAACAATTTTCTCTTTTTCATCTTCACTGGTCTCACATATGCATCGATTGGTAGACCTTCCAAGGAAATCATTTTTGTTCTCTTACAATCTGATTCATGTTCCAGCTTTTTTATGAGGCACATTGGCCAACTTCCTTTTTCAACATTATCAAATCATTGGCCAACTTTTGTAAAAATGGATTCGCTCTCATGCCTTTGGACTTCTAAGCCTTATCCTTCATTGAATAGTTATTTATTTTTCATGACATGATTAGGTCATATTTCACATATATGAAAAGTTCTTGAGTATTATCCAGAGTGTTTGGTTGATATCTTCATAGAAATAAACAAACTTTAGGCAACTAAGAATTCACGAAGAACCTTTTTTGATTATTTGTAGTAGGACGATCAATGATGGGAATATTTTTTTATCAAATAATTGAATTTGACCACAAAATATCTCATGGACTCTTGTATTTATTTCTTCATCTGAGTAAGTTGAGAAAGGAAAGATTTTTCATCTTATGTAATCTTGAATCTTTGTTCAAACTTGTTTTTCATATCATTCCAATCAATAATTAAGTGTGATGGAAAGTAGTAAAACCATTCTGCAATATCTTGTAATGTTTCCATGAATAAGCACACAATAACATCTACATGTTTCACTCCAAGGATGCCATAGGATGTGATGAAATTTTTGATGTGATCTTTAGGACATTGCTTTCCATATCTATAGAAATTGGAAAATTTATTTCTTAGTCCTTATGGAAGTTCTTAAAGTGATGGAATCAAATCCAATGGACTAGTATTCTACCCCCATGGCAGAGGCATAAACATTCTTTTTTCTTCTTCCTCTGGTTCTTATTCTCTTTCTTCTTTAGGAGGAATGAGGACTAGTAGTTTTGTATCTACTTCTCTAATATGTCCTTCAATAGGAAAAGTAGGATCAAATTCAGAAAAGTAATCTTGAATTGTTTGCCTTGCTATTTGAAAAATGGGAAGCATGAAATAATCTCTTTGTTGTTCCTCAAATGTGGGGTCCATAATGTAACTTTCTCAATCAGATCATGTGTATCTCCTTTCCACCAATTTTTTCTGAGAATTAGAGACAAATGAAACTAAAACAAAACAATTTTTTTAAGTAGGATCACAATAAGGATTTTCAAACATTAATATGGTATTTTTCAAATTTTTAATTTTTACGGATTTTTAAATATATGATTTTTTGTATTTTGAAAGATATTTTATGGGTGCAAAAGGGGCATATCTTTCCCAGAAGAGTCACAAAAATTGTTGATGAATTAATTTTTCATGGGAAAATTATTGGTTTCCACCAACGGTCATCTGGCTAAGCCTCTCCTTGTGTATGGGGAGGCTCCCATTATTGAATGTAAACTAACCTAAAGTTATGGGTGGTCATTTGGTTGGAGATCACATAGGAGTACTCCACTAAACTTGTGGAAAATTCTTTTATAAATTACAATGAAGGAATTTGCAACTAATAAAGGTAAAGGAGGATTAGGGAAATAATGAGAGATATGGTTATTGTTGTGAGTAGGCTTTCATAGTTCACATACAATAACCATAGTTGGTCCACATTAAAATAGAATTACACAATAATTCTAGCAATTAAAAAAACCAATAAACAAGAGACACAAAGTCCCACAAATCTATCAATCAAGTACAAAAATATCCTTCTTGGTTGTACAGGATTACAATGCTTACAAAATTGGAAAGTAGAGAGAGAGTAGAGGAACATAAGTAAAGAGATCGTAGAATTAAAATTTTTATTACTTGATATAGTAGTGGTAAATCATAACAACATACATTTAATAAAAAATTTACAACCCCTTGGAAAAGGGATAACATTACATTATATAGCCAACTCTAGTGGATCTTTACATTCCCATGTGAATTTCAACTTAAAGTGTAATCCTCAACGAAGAAATAAAAAATTAAGTGACTTAAGTAAATTTTTACAAATTTTCTTCTCAAAAAATAAATCAAATTCTAGAAAGAAAAAGGGAGAAGAAAGAGAGGTGATAAGTGAGAGAGGTGAAGCTCAAAGTTTGAATGATAAAGGATGAAGAAGCTCCGACAATGAATAATATCCACTCCTTCTTGTGATGACCTCTGTAGTGATGCTCCGATGAATAACTATGACCCATGAAACAATTTCATGATTTATCGACGCTCTTGTACATGATGAGAACTTGATGCAGTTACCCACACATTGCAAACATGATGAAATTTCTACTTAGGAATTGTAGACAAAAATCACGCACATACTACTATTTTACTATGCCATCAAGTATGTTGTTATATGCATGGATCTTAAGTAAGAAAAGTATTCACTAGTGACACAATCCTTTGTCCATCTACTTATTTTGATTGTTTCTATTGTCTTTCTCTATCACATAAATCATTCTATACCCAGTTCTGGTCAAGTCACATTGATCCCTATCTTTCTGTCTTTTCACATTTGTCTTCATTTATCTCAGGACACTAGCACCTAGACACCCATGTCCATTCTGAGCACTCCTATATTGTTTATTATTTTTACTTATTTTGAAATTTGTGGTCAGCCCTTTTAGTTTTCTTATCCTTATCCCGAGCTCATAGTAAACCTTTTGTGTCACTATTATCGAAATTCAAACAAGAGATCCATCCATGCACCTGTGTCCATCCTGGGTGCTCTTGTCATGTTTATTCTTTTTACTTATTTTGAAATTTTTGGTTGGTCTTTTTATTTTTATTATCCTTACCCGAGCTCATAGTTATCATTTGTGTTACTAGTGTCAAAATTCAAACAAGAGATCCATATATACACAACATACACTCTTTTATTTTGGAGAACAATTCTAAGGGGTAATCACATCTATATACTATCACTACCACCAAAGGAACTCGCATACATTATATAAGAATGGGAAGTGTTGAATTCCATTCCACACATTTGCATCTCATCTAGCTACAATCCTGTTATCTTAGCATCATTGGTGCAAGGAAAAAATAAGGAAACTATTTCAAAAAAAGCACAAAGAACTACATGGAGTCTAGAATGTAGTGCAACACTCGGTCATAAGTTCACTCGTTGGGGGATCGTCAGGGTCAGTTTGAATTCACATATTACAAATTTCATTATGATTTGATGTATTTGTGAGCTTTTGTAGGTATCTAGGGTTTGTTTTTTAGGTTATAGGTACCCTCGACAAGAAAACATTGAATATCAAGAAAATGACGGGAAGTGATAGCAAAACCATAACAACACAACAAAAATAAGATTCTAAGCTTATGCATATTCACTAATTCCTAAGAACACTCACTAGTGCCCATGCACCCTGTCCAAAATTAGGTGCCCTGTTCGGTACCATCCTCAAGTTCAAAATTTTACATAGAAAATTTGTGACATTGATTTCATCTTTCCCAACAATTTACACTACCCAAATCATTACCAAATCACATAGGAATCAAATAAGTCATTTATCTCTCTCATTTACTTATAGTTTTACATTTCCTAAGTGCTTAACATCTATATATTTAGTATATTTTAATATATCAATTATAGTGAAATTAGATTTAATTAAGTTTTTATTAAATCATTTGGTGAACCCACTCTTCTTCAAACTTCTTTCCCTAGGAGCCCAAAACCCTCATACCCAAGAAGAGGTCATCATATTCTAATCATTATATGCTCGATACATTCTTGCAACATGTTTTTGATAATACTTCCATAGAATCTAAATTTCATGGCCTTTACCACAATCCTCAATGTGATTCCTCAATCCTACAAAAAAATTTATTTCAGAACACCCTTCCTATTGGCCATGACACCCCTAACATTTACATAGTCTCCCCTGACAAAAGATTCACTTCATGTTCTCCCTCATCTTCCATAGTCACCCATGCTGTTACACCTTATTCTCTTCGTCTTATAGCACATGATAATATTACTATATATTCTTTGCTTGATCATGTTTTTGCTTGTGATAATATGGATACCAATAATTCTACTTCTAATGTTGAAAATGTAAATGTGCATGATGTTTCTTATCTTAGTAGTTAAGATGAATGTAGAGTTATATATATTGCTCTTCATACTTATGAAATTACTTCCAATGAATTCAATGATAAATCTAATATTAGTAATCCTACCACTTCTTTGTATGCTGATGATAGTCTTGATGAAATACTTGCTTGTGAAAATATGACTGATAGTGATGTCAATTATGCTTCTGATCATTAACATGTTAGCGATGATATTAATTCTCTTAAGACTTCTGAATGTTAATTTAATACTCCTCTTTCTTCTACTTCTAAAATTGTTTCTCATGATGATTATACTCCTACAACTAGTATACCTCTTATTATGTCTCTTGAGCCTACACCTAGCTTTCCCATAGAGCTTTGATGTTTCTCTCCTCTTTTTCCACCTCCTTCTCCTCCTTCCACATCCACTCCTCCTAAAACTCCCATGATAACTCACAATGGAAAGATACAACCTCTCAATATTCATCTCGCTTTACTAACCATTCCATCACATGATATTCTATCCATCATTCATGATGTGGGAACTTTTGCAATCTCAAGTTCATACACTCACCCTTGAAAGTAAATCCTATTATTCTTCCATTGACAATAATTATCTGCATGGAATTCCTATTCCTAAAAATATTCACAACTATGCTTTCCGAAAGGAATTCATCATTCCTAACTTCTCATGTTTTGATGGCACTGACAATCCTTATTTTCATCTCAAGCATTATCATTCAACAATGTATGATTATTCCAATGATTTCTTATTACTTAAAGAATTTATTCATAGTCTTTTTTATCATTCTCTCCAGTGGTATAATCATTTTCCTTATAGATCCATTAGTACTTATTATGATATGGAGGATGTTTTTCTTTAACAATTTATTTCTAACAATAATCCTAAAGTAACATATGAATTCTTTCCTTCTTTGCATCAAGGAAAAAATGATCCAATTTTAGATTAAATTTTACACTTTAATTCTTGCATGCATCAGTTATTTTTTCATCCCATTGATTTAGAATAGCAATTTAGCTTTTATTGTGGCTTAATCCCTGCATTGAAAGAAAAAATATTATATGATACATGTGAATATTTTACTCTCTTATGATACAAAATCATTGATTTAGAACAGTATTTATTTGATGAACATATTATACCACTCCCTTGTACTTATTCTAGTACTTCATCATCTACTACTTCTTCTCCTATTCCATCCATTAAGCTCCCTCCACGGTCCCCATATCCACCTCCTCTAAAGTGTATTACTTCCCCTCCACCGCATTAGTATTCACCTAAATCTTCTTCATCTCACACTTGTGAACCATTGCAATTATCACATAATGAAAAACCACATGATGTTCTACAAACTTTATTTGATAATTGGCTCATCCATTTACCTTCTAATCAACATCATCCATATCTCTACTTATAGTACCAATGTGACCACTCTTTCTACAATTTCCACCGCATCAATGGCCATCATGATAATGAGTGCTATACTCTCCATGAAAAATTTAAAAAATTAGAAGACAAAGGTTTCATTTCCTTCAGATCTCATTCCCATGCTTCTCCTATTTTGCACAAGCTTTATTCCACTAATGTTCACTTGTCTCCTTCACCTCCATATAAAGTAGTCATGCACACACCTCCTAAGGCCATTATCCATCTACGTCCTCCATCTAGTCCACCTATGGTCACATCCTCTAATTCTTTACACATTTATACATTACCTAATTTACTTCTTAATCCCCTTTATTCCACACTTCCTCCTACTACACATTCTATTCTTGGCTCCATTATCTCTGGTACCCAATTCAACGCTTACTCACATATAGTTTCTTCTTCAAATGTTCCATCCATGCCTTACAGGGGCTCTTAATCTCAAGTATATGACATCCATTTTCCATTTCATTACCCTATGATGCACTCTCATGCTACGGTTCACACTTGAATATTAAGGGAATATTACATCAATAAACCTCCCATTCCATACTTACGAATTTATGATTCATGACATATCTTTTATAGCCACCCCTTACACTTGAGCAACCCATTTCCTGATGAAAAATCTTGTTCTATGGTTCATTCTTGACTGATGAGGGGGTATTTATAAATGAACCTCATTCTCACACTAGGGGAAATAACTCTTCTCCCCATTCATTCTCATCACATGCAATTACAAACATTATTTTACATCTCATCATTATTCAATTATCAACACATCATTATTGCTACTTTTATTTATCTACCACATTACATCACATCCATATATTTATACTTACTACATGCTATACTATACATTCCTATTCACACACATTATTTATCTAGTCCATTACTTGGTTATTATTTCCACATCATACCACATCAATAATATATATCAAATAAACCATCCCAATAATGCATATAAATCTATCAAGATAAAAAAAACTTCCAAGAACATATCATCATAATCACATAGTTTACAATACACAGAAACAATACATGACACATAAACACAAGTCAATGTATATATATCTCCTCCAAAATACCAAGTAAAACAATACAATTTCTGCGGGGAAATACCCAATGCATCATCTATCATCACCCCTATCATTATCTACAATCATAGGAGCTTTAGAACTAGAGGCTTCATTGCTTAGTGTATTTTTCTAGTCTCGACATCTATACCTCTATAGCTTTATAGACCTTGTAGCTCCACATATAGTGAAAATATATCTTGAACTATGCCTCTTCTTCCTACGACCTCTCTCGCTCTCTCTACCTCTGCACGAGCCTCATCGTGCTTGCTAAAAAAACCATGAATTTCACTACTTCTATAACTAGTGGATAAAATAAATGGGCATGATCACTTGCAATAACATCCACCCACTCTAGCATACCACCCCCACAAGTAGTATGGGGGCGTGTTTTGCGTCAACATGCATATGGAGGTGTCCAAAATCAATGACCAATAAACATCACCTGGAATCCCACAACCAACATTAGTTATTACACATCTTTACATACATACATTATATTTATAAAAAATAAATAGATAAGATATATACAATACTTATGCTCCGTTTTCTCCACTACTACATAATCTACCTTAGGGGCATGTGCTTATCCCTCTACTGCTCTAACTACCAGTCCACTAGTCGTATCCACCACTACCTAAAATAACCACAACCATCGATGTTTCACCCATGACTCATTCTATGTCCTGGGTGTACCCCAAATTATCAACCTATATATGATCTATCACCGCTTCTGCCTGATCTGGAAAAAATGCACTATTTGTAATCTTGTCATGCCTGACCTCACCCCTATTCATCTCACCTTTCTAGTAGATATAAACCATATATATGGGTCCAGGCACACATCTTGGGCTATGAAATATTTTCTCAATACTCTCTCGCCCTAAAAAAATCTATTACCCTTAGAAGTGATCCTCTAACCACATGGTGCGTTGAGCACACCTGGAGCTCCCCACCATCCTCTAAAAAACATTCATAGTCTCTATATGGCCTCCATATAATGTCCCATGGACCCATCTAATCTATTATTGACCTATATATGGTTGTATCCATCCTCTTGCTATGAGTACCTATCCACCTCACTGTAAATATCTCAGGTGTACTATAATTGACTTGTGGACAACTAAGTGGCCTCAATATCTCTATATGCTCATAGGCCCATACGTAAAAAATTAATCGATCCTAGTCCACCTCAACGATCCTCCTCGGTGAAGCTATACAAATCTCTATACAATTGGGCCAATACACACTATGCCCATGAATACCTAGTCCCATGATCCTCTATCTTACGACAAATATCATGAATCTTATACAATATCCAAACTCTACCACCCTCCACTACCACTAAAAAAGTTGATTTAATAAAATCTAATTACAAAGTAACATATATGGTAAAATACAAGAGATATACAGATGTTAAACACTCAAACAATGAAACACTATAAGAAAATAAGGGGGATAGATGACTTAGCTTAATCCTATCTGATCTAAAACTGATACGAGTGGTGTAAAGTGTTGAGCAAGACTAGAACTATGTCGTAAATACTCTATGTAAAATTAGAATTTTTATAATAATGCTAGACACAGATGATTGGGGCTGGAAAAGATCTCTTAGGCACTGGATACTATTCCTGGGTAGCAGTGATTGTGTAGAAGGTGAAAATATACTTTTTCCTCTTTCGCTAGGGTTTTGCTATCACTTCTTGTTGATCACCTAATATTCACACTTGGATAGGTGAGGGTACTATAACCTATAAAAAAATCCCTAACTACCTACACACACTCACAAACACATCAAATTGGAATGAAAATGGATTATGTGAAGTCGGGATGACCCTGGAGGTCACCCGATGAGTGAACTTATAATTAAGCACTACACTACATTCCAGAATCCATGTAGTTCTTTTTGATTTTGTGTGTAATAGTGTCCTTATGTTTTCCTCATGATAATGACACCAAGAAAATGGGCTATGGCTAGGTAAAATGTAAATGTGTGATATGGAATTTAGAACTTCCCCTTCATATGTAGTGCATGTAACCCAAAAATGTAGTCCCTTCAAATAGTAATAATAATATGTAGATGAAATTATCCCTTAGAATTTTCAACCATAATAATAGTGTGTATATTGTGTATATATATAGATATCTTGTTTTAATTTCAAAACTAGTCACATGACATGCTGACTATGACTTCAAGATAAGGATAAGAAAACTAAAAGGGCGGACCACAAATGTCAAAAATGTAAACAAGAGCTAAGAGGAAAAAAGTGCTTAGAATGGACAGGACTTCCTGGGTGCTAGTGTCTAGAATAGGAACTGGTGTATTGGGATAAGTGATGATAGATGTGAAAATAAAGATAGACAGGGATCACTATGACTTTACCATAAATGGGTGTAGAAATGAAAGATTTGAGAGAGACAGACAATATTAGAAACATCCAAAAAAGTGGATGGACAGGAGTGTGTCACCAGTGAATACTTTTCTCGCTTAAGATCCATGAATATAATAACATACTTGATACCATAGTAAAATAGTAATATGTGAATGATTTTGTGTCTACATTTAACCCACGCCCCCTTTATTATATTTGAATGTAATTAAAGTAGTGTAAAATAAGCAAGGAACATACCTGCAGAAACTCTGGAGATTCCATATTGCAAAGTTCACGTAGAGTGTAAGAGCTTGTATCATGGAAAAAAATTGATCAAAATTTTGACCCATGTGGCGTAAACAGAGATAACAAACCATTTTAAGGAGCAGTCGAAGAAATATTGAAATGATTTATAGAATTTGGATATTTTGAATTGTTGTTAATGAAGATTAAAGAGGTAGGGAGTGATCAATTCTCAACCTAATTTTTGCTTGTTTGAAAATGGGAGGATTTCAACATCCTACTGCCACAGGAAGATTGTTAGGGAGAGAGGTCTCATTTTTCTTTCCATCTATGACTACATACCTAAAAGGTCCAACTACTACAGATGGGTAGAGACCAAATTTAGTTATGATTTATCTCTGAATCAGTTTTGATTGAAATTATATTTGATGGCTTACAAGTTAGGTCATCTGGAAGCGATAAGGATGTAATGTTACTCCAAAGTTAGGTCATCTAAGAGAAATAGAAATGTAATATAGTTCCTAAGTTAGGTCATCTGGAAGAGATAGTAGAATCTACTTATTATACCGATTAATTGATTTGTTTTAAGTGATATAATATTTATTGTAATATGATGTATTTAGAGATTACTCATGGGGATTTTTTTTCCTTTTCCACCAGATTAGGTCATTAGGGGGAATATATTTGAAATAATAGAAAGTATGTGAATGTTGAATAGAATGATTTGTATCATTGTTCGAATAGAATCAGAGAAAAATATGATAGTAATGTGTTAAGAGTATTGATTGATTGTATTGTAACTTGAGAGGGATTATAAGATTATCTTGATTATATGCCCCCATTTTGGCGAAAGGGTGAGGGGTGGAGAAATGAGCAATGAGCTGAAAGAAAGATGTATACAATGTTGTAATAGTATTGAATACTATGATCACATTATGAATAGAATAGATATTGAGTAGTACATGTTCCATATATGGATATGAGATGTTGAAACTTTTATAGTATGGGCTAGAAGAAATTATGATCTATCGGCACAAACAAGGAGACAAACGGAGTGGGGCTCAAGATATGAATGAAAATGTACAATGCGTATTAGTTGGAAGAATATCTATAAATAGTAACTATAGTATATGGAAAATTAAGAATTGCTATATTTAGTAATAGTGAAAATTGAATAGTGATTTCATTTGTAAATTATCTGAGTGAAAATTTGAGCTCTGATATGAGAGTATGTCATGTGTTAGTGTCACATCCCAAAATTTTAGTGTGGGTGGTCGTTAGGGTAAGTCGCAAATGATGAATGATTTACCAAGGCACAGGGAGTGAATCCTATTGCATAGCCGAGTATACAACTACCTATACACTTACATACCTTGGAAATGATATACATGTTTTTGTGTAATTCCATGCACAACCATGCAAAAATTCTCATTTCTCAACATTCATAAAGCACTTAGAATTTACAACATATTCTTATTTTCCAATTTCTAGTATGTAATTTTGTTGTGGGGTATGATGTGCTGATTCCTGGGTGGTCTGTTTGGTTAGTGTATCTGTGATGAATATGATAAGAACCTTATTAAGCCATGTGTTATGAGTTACTCTGCCTAATGGAATAAAAGTTTCTTAGTTATTGTAATAGAAATGAGAATTGTCAAGCACTAAGTTATGAAGTGTATTACAAGTCTTCGACCATTCGGTACCTCATTAATGACGAATAATCTATTGAAAAATTCAAGAAAATCAATGCTTTATCATTTTAATGATCTTGAGATCACTATGATAATATGACCAAGTTTGGTTCAGTATGGCCTAGGAACATGGTTAAGGCTTTACATTAACACACTACTATGTTCATTGACCATACACCATAACAACCATTACATAATTAGGAAGGTTTTTAATTAAGGTAAGGAAACGGATAAGTGCACCAAGTTGGGGGGCCAAAAGGGGGTCTTAAGTGGACACATTTTTCTGAAAAAAATTCAACTTGTACGAGTTTTTCAAAATAGTTACACTCAAAATTGGAAGATGTTATAGAAATATGAATCGTATCATTTTGAGTCTAGTTTCTAAGATACTAAATTTTATTGAAAATGGATAAGTTTAAGTGGGTCAAACAACTAAAATACCAACAGATGGTCTTCTTTTTGTTAAAAAATATAATAGAGTGACTTTCATGCCCCCCACCATTTTTTTGAGAACCATTTAGTATTTTTGAAAAACCTTTGGCAGAAAGATAGCTAGGAGCATCTAGTTTGGGCTCCATTTTTAAAAGATTTTTTTAGTGAATATTTTTTTATTTATGATTTTTCTAGTACAAAAATTTTATGCTTTGAAAAATAACGGAGCTTTGACTGTGCCCCCAAAAACTACCTCAAAAAATATCAAAAATTAGATTTTTTTTTGAATATGTATAGAATTATTCCTAGTTTAAGCTAGTATAATTTTTTTTAAATTTTGATCACCCAAAAAAAAGATACACCATGAAAGATAAACATATTTACAGTTCAAAAAATAGCTATAAAAAGGAATAGTTATAAAATAAATAATATTGAAACCTTATATTAGTTAAAAAAATTTGAAAACTAATATTTTTAGAAAGAAGAGAATCTACTCTACGTTGTGGTATATATATTTTAAAATGGATCGATTTTTTATTTTGATTTATCATAGAGGAAGTGGCATTTTTACATTTTCTTGTAAAAACATGTTGTTTGTTGTGTTTGTGTAGGTCCATGCCTTAGGGTTGGGGATCCAAACCGGATCCCAAGCCTTGATGCATGGCTTGGGAAAAGAGAAAACACAAAACACATATGTGTTATAATGCATACGCGTTACATAATGCGTACGTGTTCTGTGTAGTATAAACATTATGTATGCTTTTGACATGCTTATATTTACATAAATAAATGTTTAAGTATAAGTTTTTCATTTTTATGTAAATATAAGAAATTAGGGTCACTCTGCACCTTATGGAATTAGTCTCACAACTCCATGAGTCATGGTTTAGGAGATAGTTTTTAAAAGTATAATATGGTCAGTACATAGGTAATTTTTAGGATTTCAACATCCAACCTAAATATTTTAGCATTTAAATTCTACAATTGAAACCCTAAACCATATGACATAAACCTAAACACTAAAATGTAAACCTTGAGCCCTAAACCCTAAAACCTAAAACCTTAACCTTAAACATTTAGCCCTTACCCGTGAGCCCTAAACCATGAGCCTTAAGCCCTAAACCCTAAGCCATAAGCCCTAAATCCTAAACCCTAAACCCTAAACCATGAACCATGAGCCCTAAATGATAAACCCTAAAACCCCGAGCCACAAAAACTAAATCTTAAACCCTAAACCCTAAACCTTAAACAATGAATCCTAAACCCTAAACCCTAAGCCTTGAACCCTACACCCTTATCCCTAAGCCCTAAAATATAAACCCTAGACCATATACCCTAAGCCCTAAAAATAAACCCTAAACCCTAAACCTTAAATGTTGAGCCCTAAACCATAAAACCTAAACTTTAATCCCTAAACATTAAATCCTAAACCCTAAACCCTAAACCCTAAACCCTAAAACCTAAACCATAAACCCTCATCCATAAACGCTAAATCCTTAACCTCAAACCCTAAACCCTAAACCTGAAATCCTTAACCTCGATCCGTAAACCCTAACCATAAACACTAAACACTAAACCCTAAACCTAAAACCTAAATCCTAAACCATAACCCTGAAGCTTGAACCCTGAACCTTGAACCCTAAACCTTAAACCCTGAACCATGATCCCTAAACCCTAAACCCTAAACCTGAAACCATATTTCATCAATATCTTCTAGTCTCGTGGCTAGAACTATCATTGAGTTTGGTTATAGAACTACGTTGTTTATGAGAGGTGGGACAAGTAACTAAATGGATAGGACATCTACCTTGTGCCTTGTAATGCATATATTACACATCTCTTCCAAACTTGTTTCTTCCCACATATAATTGTGCTCTTGAATGTAAATTTATTCACACTCTGAAACAAATTTCACATTTCTCATATTTCTATGTATGGTATTATGCAAGCCAGGATGACCCATTGGAAGCTAGAAAAAATAACCATCACAACAAAAAAATTAATCTTAAAGGAAATAAAAGAAACATAGAGAATATGTCAATGCAGAGGTGTAGGATCATAATTGAATTTCCTGTAGTATCTGTTGTCACCAAATCACTACACCCACTGAATGTCCTAAGAATGAGTCACGAAATTCGATGTGATTCAGACACATGGGATCACCTATCAAGTTGTGGGACTTGGGCTCAAGGTGAACCTCCGGAGAAGGCCAACTTCCTCTTCCTAAAATAAACACAAAACTACTTCTGATGTAAGAAAGATGACTAACTAGACCTATGCTAATATTTCTTGGGATTAGGGAACAAGAATGCAAAGAAATAAAATCAATTCTAGAAGTGGTGATACACCAAGAAAAGGGGTGTTCAACTTCTGGAAGGGTTAATGAGGGAAAAAGGTTTACACTATTGACCACCTTCACCTTTAACAACTAGAAAGGGTACAAAAATACCACAAACCAATAGTAGACGTTCCTTTGTTAAATTCTAAACATACACAATAGAAAGGTGAGCTTTGATTTGATACAAAAATAATTTATCAAGAAGATAATCACAAGCACATGTCAAGTATCTACTTAAATGACATTAACAATGTAACTCTTAATCAACAAAAGGAAAACAATTTTTCACAACTGATGAAAATTAACCACACTATTCTTTTCATGATATGAAACAAATAATCTGAAATAAAGGTAGACTTAATCAATAATGCCAAGGAATTGAATTCACAAAGCATATAATGACTAATAATTCAACACAATAAAATAGATCTTAAGTGGAAGGAAACTTTGAATATAATTAAAAGTTTTCAACAAAAATTTGAAAGCACTCTTCCAAGCTTGAAGAGCAACTTCCCCAGAGATCTCTAAAAAAATGTATAACTAAATAATGGAAGCATTCCACTATTTACAAGTTCCTAGGCTGAGCCATTACAACTGAGACTTTAATTAACCCTCAACTAAAAATTGTAATGTCTTTAATAAAAGGGAACAAGATCCCATAAAAATAACAAATTTGTTGCCAAAAGTTGAGCAAGTCAATCCTGTAACTTTGACTGATTCCAGAGCTTGAACCTGTCCTTTCATGACTACTTAGCTTTGGCCTGATTCACCTACTTCTCCTTTCCCTACAAGTTTTTTTTTCCTTCCTCCCAAACATCCATTCGATGTCTATACTCGAAGAAGTGCTTGACAATGCCCTGAGTTTCTTCTTCCAGGTCCACACGCATAGTGATTCACTACATCTGCTATCTCAATTTCTTTTGTGATCCTAGATGGTAACCTTCGAAGCTGATTCATGAATTTCCTTAGTATCCCTATGAAATTCTGACATAGAACTAGTTGATCAATGGAGTTACTATTGAAATTCCTCGTAACATCATCATCCCGCTTCACCAAATATTTGAAATTTTCTTTAATCTGGTCTTCGGGAAGAGCATAGATATTTTCATTGAAGAACTTATAGTTGGTGTTATCAAAATACTCCAAGATATCATTGAGGGCGTCTATAATCTCCACCCATTTATCCTCCAATTTCTTAATAAGATCTTACAGCACCTAACACCAGAATTCCATAGCCTTTTGATATTTAAACAATTTAGAGGCATCATCAATTACCTCCTCCTGTAGAAGTAAATCAGAATCTTCTCCTCTAATGTCACTCCATGTTGCCAAAGTTAAGTTTAATTTATTATTATCTTCAGAGAAATATTCATCCATCTTAGTAATGGTGGTTTTTGCAACCTTTAAATCAGTATAAATCTCAACGTCTTATTTAATCAAAGGATTTGCCTCTTGCAAGATCCTTTCCATCCATCCATTCATTGTTCTCCCTTTCTAGCCTAGCTTCTCAAGCTCATGATATGAAATATCATCAATTTTAGATCAAATTTTCAGGTCCGTAGTACTTGAGATGTCAGTGGATGGAGTGGGTTGGGTTACCCTACATAGCAGTGTAGTGAGCTATTCGAATTTTACCTTAAGCTCATCCTTGGTGGCCTTGTATTTTTTTATGTCTCCAAAACGGCCCCAAGAGAAGTGTGTACATCCATCTTGGGTCCTTCACAAGTAGCCTTCCCTAATGAGAACTTCGAGATCTGATAGTCTCTTGTTGTGATGGTTTCTTTAGTTTTCCCCTCAACAGGGGTAGCTACTTCTATCACATGCTCTCCTGATGGATTAACCATCAGACTTGATATGGTTCTTAGTCTCTTGGCCTGTCTTTTAGGCATGGACTCCAATATATTGAGATCTATCACATCTCCCAAAGGAAACTTCTTCTTTTTCTTGGGATTCTATCTAAACAGCCACTCTGGTATGGCTAGAGCCGAGGAAGATGGGGTACCAGATCTAATACCTGAAGCCTTAGTCAGAGAAAGATCACTAGAAATGCTAGATGATATCTGAGTAGAGGTAGCAATGATAGGAGGTGTGGGTGTGAGGACATCCATAGGAATTGAAAAGGCAATGCTAGGGGTTGAAATTGAAGAAAATGGGAGTGTCAAAGGAAGTGAAGAGGAAATGGGTGACCTGATATTTTCCCCAGCTGATAGAATTGGAAGTGAAATAAATACCTGGGCCATGGAAGGGGATGGGAAGGAAGAAATAATGGTAGAAGTGGAAGGAACTGATATTAGAAGTGATAATGGAGGAAGGGGAAGATGTGGTGGATCCTGAATGGAGAGTCAATCACTTTAACTACCTCTGTAACTAGTGTTGTAGATGCTACAATCTTGGGAGCAACGGACCTAGAAAGAGATGAGTCACCAACCACAAATGAGATCTTCTTTGGTATGGTAGGAAACATTTGAGTGGACCTCTTGCCTTTTGTGGCTGTTGGTTGGTTTACTGCTGATGTAGACCCTATATTTGTAGGTTGACTTTCCTCTTTGGGTGAGATTCCCAAGGTATCCAACCAACTGTAAGGTATCCTTAGAATGGGTCCCACCCTTTCTTTAGTATTGTTGCATTCCTCCACATACCAATCAACCCATGACAGTGGTTGATTAGCGACATTATCATTCTTGTATGATGGATCTAGGACCTCATCATTATCCTACAAGTCTTTTGGCACATCAGCCAATCCAAACTACCGCACTTCATCTAGAGTTAACCTCTCATAATCTCTTTTCCGCACGATGTACTCGTCTCGATAATGAATCCATATGTCTTCTAATTGGGAACATAAACCTTTGGAATTACTGTCTCCCGAACTTACCCCAATAGTCAAAATTAATTCACAGATGGAAGGTCCGCATGGTTACTTCAGCCATTTTTGCATCTACATTCTTTGCCTTGTGGATAGTTGGGCAAGAATACCTGCCAATTGTAACAGGGAAATGCATTCCCGCCTTGTGACGCTTATTTTGGATTTTATGGTAATCCAACAACTACTGAACCAATTCCAAAAGAATCCATTTGTCAGTGGGGCACCTTGGTAACTTGCTTGGGGTGCCTATGAAACCTAGAATTTGAATGTAGGTGAATGTGGGAAATTGGAAGTAGATTTCTCCCCATTCTCACACTTCTTGGAAAGCCTCATCGGAAACCCTTCGATTATATAACTCTTTGTCGAAGCGATAGAGGATAACAACGAAGAAGGCATTGTTAATTCTTTGGAAGTGCTTGCTCCCCTCATCCAGAGTAAGTTGGGGATAAAACTCGTATATTTGGGATGTGTTGCGAACTCCCCTGGTATTCAATCCTGCAAAATCCCCCATAGTAGCAACTACATATACTAGAAAAGATGTCATGTAGAAAGTCTTGGTTTCTGACACCTTGCCCAACTGATAGTGAATGTTGCTACTAATATGTTCACCCCATTAGATAAAATCGGTATTCTTCTTGATGGTTTCTATGTACAAGAACATCCATTCTTGGAATTCCTTTACAGAAGGAAGACCTGAAACTCTTTTCAAGAGTATGATGAGATCGTTGACTTCCTGAATGAAATCGATTGATGTATAGTTTTGGGCAACTTTGTGAAATTCTTAGTCAGGTAAGATTTCATCATGACCTTCGAGCATACTTCTTATTTTTTATCCCAGTGCTGAATTTCTATTTTAGGTGTGATTGTGGTGTAATATATAACGTCTGTAAGTTTGAACAAGTCTTCGAAGAAATATGGGTCCAGACGGATCACCACCTTATCATCGCTATCTCTTATCGACATAGAGTCCTCGTCATAATGGGATGATGCAGCTAGGAAAAACTCTAGGCATTACATAGATGCAGGAAAATAGGTGACAAGGGCAAGACCACCCTCAAAGATGGCCTGTATCCATGGCTTTTTGTTTGGGGCCTTTAAAATTTCCCAGAACTTAGGAAGATCAATCTATCCTAGATCGGTGTCCCCAATATTTCCTAAGTCAGAGGTCAAGGCAGATTGGGGAGAAACCGCAAGAAATGTGTACTTCATCTTCTCTTTTCCCTTTGAAGTGGAGGTAGACATCAAAACCTATGTTTTGGGAGTTGAGTGTTACAAAAATCTAAAAACATGAAAGTAAGAAAACTCTGAAATCCCTAACCATAAAATTTTGAAAGAAATCTCTAATTTTTTTTTCCAAAATCACCAATTCTCAACTTGAAATCTCCAATTCTCTGAAGAATAAGTTTTCCAAAATCCCCAATTCTCTAGAAACCTAAAATATCGAGTTCTCCAAAGCAACAGTTTTCTGAAATCTCCAATTTTCCAAAGTCCTTTGTTTTTGAAATTCCAAAATGTGAAATCTCTGAAATCCCACCATGTGATTTTTTGCTGAAAGAATTCTCTCGAGAAAGTTTTCTAAATAATTATGAAAGGATGATATCTAGAGGAGACTGCAAAAAATAATGTTAAGTTGAAAATTGAGAAATGAGGGGAAGTATGAGGGGCCTGAAAAGATCCCTTGGACATGCTTGAAAACCTAGAGAAAAATCTCACAACAAAACATGGTGAAAAGAAAGACACTACAAGAAAAAATAGAGGGAAAACAAAAGGAAACCAAACTAGGGAGAAGGAGGAAAAATACCTAAACCAAAAGAAAGTAAAACCAAAGAAACATACCTTGAAAAATACGCCGCAACGTACGAAAGTGAATGTCAGATCGAAAGTGTCGAAAGTGGTAAAAAAAAGTAAAATCTTGAGTTTATATAGAAATCCCGACATTAATGGTAAATTTCTAATCCATACGGAGGTAGGTGGAAATTAATTACAGTCAAAATATCTGAAGCTCTGAAACCCAAAAGCCCAAAATTATGAAAATTTGGGATTTCAGACTTCGGAAAAAATGGGAAGGAAAGATGAATTGGCAATTGATAAGTATGAAATCTGAAAAATCTTAAAATCTGAAAATTTGGACTTTTAGAAATTTAGAATTTAGAAAACTTCACGTAAAAATCCTAAAAATGGCTCGAGAAATCTGAAAACCCGAAACCCAAAAGTCTGAAAATTTGGAGTTTTGGAGTTTCAGACTTCAGAAGTCTGAAATGGATTTAGATGAATTGAGCCAAAAATTTTTGAAACCTAAAAACCTGAAAGTCCAAAAATTCATACTTTTGGAAATTTGGACTTCGGAAAAGTTCAAAAGAAATTCCAAAATTTAGTTCCAAAAACTTTGAAAGAGAAAAACTCCGAAGTCTGAACATTGAAAAATTTCCAGATTCTTGGTCTTAGCAAAACTCATTGTGCGAGGATTTCTTTATAACATTCGTCTAACATATAGCCTTCTTTAGGGTAGGTTAAATGGTTCATAGTATCCTCTCATCCGGAGAAAGATAAAGTTCGAGTGTTCTACTAGAATGGATACTAAATTTTTACAGAACTTCCTAAAGTGTTCAAAATTAGCATAGAAACAGGGAATGGATAAAAACACTAAGGGGTTATCAATCACCTAGTAAATCTTTCTTTTTTATTTCTAAATGGGAGTTACCCTGACCTATGACTTAGTGACCTTCCATTCATTGATAATTCCTTATATGATAAACCCATTGATGTTTTTAAAATCCCCTGAATAAAAAGATAGGGGTAGTCATCAATCCTAGTGATGGGTGTGACGTGATTTCTAAGCAACTTGAAATTCATATAGATTTAGAGTTCATAACATGAATTTACAAATATCTCTATCATTATAAATGGAAGCCAAATAATGAGTGTCTCTCTGTACATCCAAGGATTGAGGACTATTTGGTCTTTAGAAGGATTGGATAGTCAAGAATATGACATTTCCCTCCTTCAAAATATCAACAAATGAAAAACATCAAATTTTGATGACTTTTTTGAATATTTTACCTACAAATTCGATGAACCCTTAACTCGTGACCTAAACCCTTAACCCTTGACCATGAGACCTAAACCATAAACTATAAACCCTAAACCCTAAACACTAAATACTAAACCCTAATACCTAAACCATAAACCCATAACCCTAAACCCTTGACCCTAGACCGTAAACCCTGAGCCCTAAGCCCTAAGCCCTAAATACTAAATCTAGAGCCCCAAGCTCTAACACCCAAACCTTAAACTAGTAACTCGAACACCGAACCTTAAGCCATAAACCTTTAACCATGAACCCTAAACCCTAATCCCTAAACTATAAACCCTAAACCTTAAGCCTTTAACCCTACATCGTAATTCTTGAACCCTAAACCCTAAACCTTAAACCCTGAGCCCTAAACCCTAAATCTAGAGCCTTGATCTCTAACCCCTAAACCTTAAACCCATAACTAACCCCTAAACCTTAAACCCATAACTCTGAACCCCAAACCCTGAGTCATAAACCTTAAACCATGCACCCTAACCCCTAAACCATAAAACCTAAGCTCTAAACCATAAACCCCAAAACCTTAAGGCCTAAATGTTAAATCCTAAAGGTCCCTAAACCCTAAACCCTAAAAACTAAATCATAAACCCTAAACCATGACCCCTAAACCCTAAACTCTAAACCCCAAACACTAAATCCTAAAACCTAAACCCTAAACCCTAAACCCTAAGCCCTAAAAATAAACCCTAAACTCTGAACTCTGCGACCTAAACCCTTAACCCTAAAACCTAAACCCTAAACCTTGAGCCTTAAACCCTAAACCCTGAACCCTTTTCCCTAAACCCTAAACCCTAACCTTTAAACCTTAAACCCTAACTCATAAACCCTAAATTGTAAACCCTAAACCGTAAACCCTAAATCCTCAACCCTAAACCTTAAACCCCAAGCCCTAAACTCTAAACCATAAGCCCTAAACCCTAAACTCTAAGCCCTAAATCCTAAACCCTAAACCCTAAAACATAAACCCTAACCCCTAAACCCTAAACCTTGAACCCTAAACCCTAAATCCTAAACCCTAGGCCCTAAGCCATAATCCCTAAGCCAAAACCCTAAACCTTGAACCCTTAAACATAAACCCTTAACCCTAAACCATAAAAACTAAACCCTAAGCCCTAAACCCTGAACCCTCAACTCTCAACCCTAAATACTAAACTATCAAACCCGATCCCTAAACCCTAAACCCCGACCTTTAAACCTTAAACCCTAACTCCTAAACCCTAAATTGTAAACCCTAAATCCTTAACCATAAACCTTAAACCATAACTCCTAAACCCTAAACCCTAAACCCTAAATCCTAAACCCTAAACCATAAAAACTAAACCCTAAACCCTAAACCTTAAACCCTAAACCCTAAACCCTATACCCTAAACCCTAAACCCTAAACCCTCAACCCTGATCCCTAAACCCTAAACCCTAAACCTTGAGCCATAAACCCTAAACCCTCAACCTTGACCCCTAAACCCTAAACCTTGAACCTTAATCCCTAAACCCTAAACCCTAAACCCTTAACCATAAACTAAACCCTAAACCATAAACCCTAAACCATGAACCGTAAGCCCTGAGCCCTAAACCCTAAAATATAAACTATGAGCCTTAAACACTAAACATTAATTCCTAAACTCTAAACCTTGAATCCTAAATCCTGAGCCCTAAACCCTAAACCCTAAACCTTAAATCATAAACCCTTACCCAAAGGAAAGTCCTAAAAATATCATTCAACGCGTTTCAGTGTGTAGGGAATAGCGTTTAAGGTGATCGATTGACTCATTTAGTTTTTATGAGAGACTACTTCCTTTGAGGGCCTAAAAAGGCATATTTGGCCATTTTTAGTTAATTGACCACCCTTCAAAACAAGCTAAAATGAGCTAATCATGTCACCGAGTTATCAATGACCATTGTTTGTGAAATATTAAGGCATCGTTTGTCTCCATAAGAGACATATGAGAAAAAACATGTATGAGAATCATGAATTTGATTCCATGAAAGGATTATTTTAGAGCTAGGAAGGTGAGGGGATGATATTTATATGGAGCACCATGTTTCTAAGAATGAGAAATCATCTGAGTTCACTTGATACAATTCACTTGGTACTATTCGTAACAACTCATTCAACACCTAGTAGTGTTATCACACCTTAAGGAGGAGGCACATTACAATCACCTCATTTTGGCCATAGGAAAAGAATCCCATTCAAGGAACAATATTCTATCTACAAAGTGAGGATCTCTTTTTAGTAAGAAGTAGACAAACATCATAGAGTTAGTTCATGGTCACTAAAGTGAATTATGAACCAAATTTAAAAATTAGTACAAATTCAAGAAGTGGTAGGGCCAAAATCCATTTCATAAGGTCAAAAAACATAAAAAATAACTATATGCTTTCCCAAAACAAAGACCGACTACAATATATATGCCTTGAAAGTTTTAGGTCGTTTGCTGAAATCCTGAAAATGAGTAAGTACTAACCAGATTAGATTTTGAAAAACTATCTTCTAGATTATAACTATTGGAGCTATGAGACCACTTCAATAAGGTGCAGAGTGATCCTAATTTCTTATATTTACTAAAATAAATTTAAAGTATAAGAAATAATAAAAATATGAGTTATAACGCATACGTGTTATAGGTTCAGTGATTCCTAAGCCAAACAAATTAAAACGCATATGAGTTTTTCTTTTTTTTTGGATTCTTGTCCGATTTTTGGCCCCCTAACTTTGTGTACTTACCCTAACATTTTTGATGAAATATGTTTCATTATTACTAAATTTCTATAGACATTTCCATGGTAAATTGTTATATTTAAGGATTATAATTGTTATGATATAAATATTAAACCCTCGAATCGAAATGAAGGTTTACTATTTGATTTGGTTTTGTAATCATGAAAATAACCTTTGATCTTTAGTAAAATTGAGAATGATTATTTTAACGGTCTCAGAGACCCATGAAAAAAGTGGTGTTTTAAATATATATGTGAAGTTAGAAGGTTGAATATTCCAAATAATTTATGAATCCACCATGCATATAAAGTTTTATTATTTTTATACACTAGCAAACTCTGCTAAGTTTGGAGGATGATATGAAGGACAAGTGGTCGTGAGACCTCAAAATCCATTATGAGGCATTAATGTACTTTAATGAATTCAAGGCACTATCAATTTCTTGGGAGTCTTGGAACTTCATGGGAAGCTATAGAATTTCTTGCATTTTGTTTTCATTTCATTTTATTCTCAAAATTTGAGTTCTCCCCTCCCTGACTTCACTTCTGTGAGGGATTTGCATGGATGAGGTGGAGATTATTTATGGGTGTTGATCTGGAATTGATTCATAGTTTTGGCTTGTAGATGAAAGTTGGGAATAGAAAGAGAAGGATTTGGAAATACAATCTTAGGCATGATTAGTCTTATCTCCCTCTCGAGATATTATTTTATTTACTATTTGGTTAAATAATATCTACAGTATAAACCTTCTTTGATCTAGGTTATTGAATGGGTAAATGATCTTTGGGTTTTCTCATTTTTGCAAAGATTATATTTGTGATGCAAATATGAGTGTTTTTGAGTTCTTGTATTGTTGGAAGCTTGTGTGCTACTAGTTTTGATGAATAAATGCAACCCACTTTAGGGTTTGTGTGATTTTTATTAATGTGAATACCTATTTAATATTCAAGTATCTATAAATTTCATTCTAAATAATTTTCTTGTTCAATTATCGGTTAATATTGATTGTTTGAAAATGATAAAATGATTCGATAATACCATGTGATGGTATATGTTTAGATCTTGAAAAAGAACTATATTTCCTAGATTTATTCTATTTTACTTATGTTGTAACTAAATTAGTGCTTGGCCTATGGGGGGTCGATTAGCTATATTTATACCTTGTTATTATTTTTTCCCTGGGTTCTTATTATTTTAATCCAACCCATTGGAGAGGGTAGGGTATTTTCACTTTAGCCAATGGTTCTTATCCAAATATGTTTTTATTTTAATCCATCCAAAGAAAGATTTCCCCACATCATTCTTTTTGAGAGATTCACAGAACTTGTAGTGAGCTTTGACTTAATTACACGATTAAGGTAAATGATATTTTACCTTAATATTTTCAGTCTTTATTGGGTGCCTATGAATGATCTTGATCTCTACATTATTGAAACCTTTGTTTTAGGTTGATTACTCCTTGGTGGGTTTAATATTTATTTTTATTAATAAGTGGATAATGAGAAGCTAGAATTTGGTAACCAAAGTTTATTGAAAGTACTCCGCAAAGGTATTTTGAAAATTATAAAGAAAGATTTGAGCCCCCACATACATTCTGGAACATTTTCCTTGAGATGTTGATTCACATTGAACTTGTAGCTTTGAGCTTTGACTTAATTATAGCCGAAGGTGGCCTCGGCTTGGAAGGATACCGCTTCTTCAACAAGAGGGTTAGATCAAGAGAGAAGTTATAAGCTTATTTTCAACACCGCGGTCTGCTCGCATTGTTAATTCAATTCCTTCTCCGTATGATGAAGTCACCCGCATGATGATTCGCTACATATTGGAAGGTAAATGATATTTTACCTTAATATTATAAAACTACAAGTCTTTGGGATTGGGTGATCCTGTCTTTTTTTAACTCTATGATATGATGCTCATGCTTCTCCTTCTTTTACCCTGGAAACACCTTGATCTCTCTACATTATCACCATAACGAGGGGGAGCTGACATTGCTCGTGATCTGCCGAACATTTAGGTATGATAACCCTTTTAGGCCAGAGTTATTTTTCCTTGAAGGATGAGGTTTACATAGTTTAGGGAGAAGGGAGCATTGGCAATAGCTTGACTTGATGAAATATTAGCTCCCGACTTGGGAAATGAAGTGGATGGGCCATTCGGGGCCATGGCATGAAGGAATGCAAGAAGTGTTTCGCAACTCAGCGGTGGAATTTGAAAGAGAGTAAAAGAACCAGAGAGGAGCTCATCATGCTGCTCATAACGTTTAAGATAAATCAAGCGGCCTTAACCTTAACTTGGTT
Organism: Taxus wallichiana var. yunnanensis; assembly: GCA_018340775.1. Lineage (NCBI taxonomy): Eukaryota > Viridiplantae > Streptophyta > Pinopsida > Cupressales > Taxaceae > Taxus > Taxus wallichiana. Next base: position 40,222,886 of record CM031239.1, on the reverse strand, counting down.
GAATTTAGAATTTAATTTAGGCTTTTGAGTGTCAAAAACTATTTACCAATATTAAAAAAACTTGGTTGAATTTAGAATTTAATTTTGGTTTGAGTGTTCAATATTTTTATCTATTATCGAGGTCAAATTTTGTGTTGGTCTAAGTTATCTCGAATGGTATTCAATTATAGATTGGAACCATAATTACAATTTTTGTACTTGACTATAACATTTTACTTGATTAAGAGCTCTTATAATTATGTTTAGGGTAATGATGGGAATTTTTTATGGATTCCCATAAGTTATATATCTACTTTGTCTTTTGGAATGATAAAAATTACCTTGAGACCGTTTTTTATAAGTTGTGTCATTTTATGTGTTACCTATATTTATATAAGATGGGTATTTTTATGTATTATTTATATTTATATAAGTTGTGAATAAATTATCCAAAAAAGACACAATTAATAACCTTAATACCATTTTGGTTCAATTTGTATTCAAACTCGTTGTGAATATAAGTTATGTTTAATTTATATATTATTAATACAATTATTAACTTTATAATTGTATATTGAGAATGAATGGTTGGTATCAAGCTGTTATGAGATATGCCTTTGAAATTTTATCTTTAAGCATATAGAAAATATTGTAGTGAACAAATTTGGTGAATGAAAAGTAATTTATCTCGTGAATTTGTTAATTAGGTATTGAGATCTATTATGTCATTTGCATGATTTAAAGTATTGCAACATTTCATTTATTCAAATAATAAATGGCATAATATGTCAAGCGGGAAAGAGGACTTTTCATGCCATTTCAATTGGAAATGACCATGTACAATGGGATATTTTCCATGTAGGTTGATTATGAATGAAAACATAAATTACATATTTACTCGCAATGTATTATAATGAGATCTATAAAGTTGTTCCTATTGTGAAATGATGATAAGGATTATAGTATGTTAGGAAAGATCCCTGAAATATTTTGTGATTATCTTGATAATCAGTTGTGGACATGAAATAGTGATTATCTATGGTGGGTGTTGTTATGATTGAGAAATTCAATTAGTCTGTATTGTATTTGAGTAAGAAGAGGAAGTTATACTTCTTTGTGATATTAATGATGATGGAAAATTATTTTTTTCTGGTTATTAATAAAGTATCATATTTGATAATACATATTGTATTGTAATCATTATTATTCCAATAATGATAATGTTGATAGTTTTATATGACTATGTAATAAGTATTGATATAGAATTTGCAAGTGATTAATTAAATCAGTGATATTCTGATTATGAATCTATTATGGAATCTACTGTTATAAACCTTATATTATTTTTATTTTGAATTAATAGTACTACTATAAATGTGATTTAGATTAATTAGAGGAAATGTAATAAAATAAAACCAATAATATAAAGAAAACCATATAGATGGATATTATCTTATTAACTATAGTGGTGAATTATACTTATTTTCTGGGTAGGACAATAACCATAAATCAACTTGTATGATTTATTCGCTAGAGAATAAGCGCTTCTTTCTACCAAAGAATGACACACATTTATGTGGTAGAGTACCATCACTAAAAACCCAATCACGATGGTATGGAATAAATTATAAGGGTACTTCATGACTTCTTAGTTAGTATAAATGTATTTAAGCTGTCTTATTCAACTAAATCAACCTTGTAAATAGGAATGGACATTAATGAATGCTTAAGTTGTTAACTATGAACATAATAACTTAAGAGATGGAAAAGAATCTATATAACATAATTAGGTGAAAGACAAGTTCCTAACGATGAATGTGTCATCACGAAACTGAGCATGGAAAACATGTCTCTAAAACTTTGATCAAAGTAGTGTAAGCTACTAATTACACTATCATGATTTCACTAGGATCTAAGATGTTGGATACCCGATGGGATTTAAGTGATTGAGTTCTAGGTATGCACTTATAAAACATTACTTGATTTTCAATTCATGTAAAAGGAAACCAAATGCATACTTTGTATACACACTTGTAAAGAGTAATCTATGAGTGATCGGTTACTAACTAACTCATGTAGCTGCACATGGTTTATGACTATTATCAAATGGATTCAATTTCAGATTTATGCTGGAATTTAAATACTGGGTATTGAAATCAGTGAAGCATGAAGTTAATGTAATGGAAGTTAAAAAAATTCCTAGTTGAGAAGTGTAACTAAGAGGTTGTTGCATTTTGGTATCAGAGATGAAGGTTGTGGATCTTGGACCTATTGAGTCCATACACATAATTTTTTAACTAAGACTAATGAATAAATGAAGGATGAACCATGGATAATAAACCAGACCAAATTATGCTTCAGGTTTTGGTGGTAAATAAGTTAGATAACACTCTAACATTCCTTTGTGACACATGAAGCTAGAAGGATGTTGGGAGCAACTGGTAAAGTGTGAACATGATCAACCAAGGTAAACAACTTGAACTGATTGATAAAAATTAGCAGAGGGTTGCTTGATTGTTGAACTGTCATGATGGAAGATTTTGGAACTTGAATCCAACATGAAATAAAAACCCGCAAAGGGGAGATGAAGTAGATAGGAGAGGACTATCTACTATAGCAACAATGATTTGAAAGGCCAATTAGGATAGAATGAGATCTGTAATAAATTATGACTCGAAAAGAGAAAAATTATACAAGAGCATTAGCTCTTCTCCACCTATAACTTTAGGAAAAGTGGTGGAAACAATGTGGTAGCAAATGTAGATTTCCATAATGAGTTAAATAAGAAATACTTGCTATAATTTCCAACAAGCAACAAAACAACACTGTGATGACTAATAAGCTAAGATGAAGGAACAATATTTCCTAATGTGACATCAAGTAAGTTAAGTAGAACTTCTGTTGTTTTAATTTGATACTAGTACAACTGAGTTCTTGGTATCTAGTGATTAGCTTAAACAAAAATAGGAAATCTAATTGATCCTTTTCTTTTGAAGAAAAATTGCAACTCTATTATTGTCAATGTAACTTTGACATTGGCGTTATCTAAGCCTCATCATTGAACTTGAAGTTAACGCGTTCTTAAAGGACTTAAGACATAATGATTAAATTTGACTGTTTTGACATAAATCAATGTTTTTACTGATATGGAAGATAACCAGTACCTGGAAGCATGTAAAACAACAAGCCTAAAAGGCAAAGAGAGGAACAATTTGGATGATTTAAGTAATCATTGCACATGAATTTATGATGAATATATTTGAAAGGTGAAAACCATGGAATTATTTGGATAATAACACTCGGAAAAGGAATATCGTTGTGCATATTTCAAAGAAACTTAGGAATTACACAAGGAAAAGGTTAAAAAACAAGCGAGTAACAAAACAAAATGACTTAGGAAGACTTGTGGGAAATTAAAATTAGTGTTTTCCTAGTTTATTTTTACGAGACATGGCTAGTTTTTGACTATCTGTATTATATATTAAATATTATTGCATGTTATGATGGCTGTAATGACAAAAAATATGTCATGTTACAGATTGTGTGATAGATTTTGCTGATTAGAAGGCTACTATAGAAAATAAATTTGAAACAATAGACTGAAAATTGGAAAAAAAAATGTGATTTTTTGGATGAAATTAAGGATTGTTATCCTTATATTTTATATATAACTATGTGACTGATTAATTTGATTTCTTTAAATGAGTAAAAATCATCGGGATGATGATTCATTAAAGGGGAAGTATGTCACATCCCGCAATTTTAGTCTGGGTTGTCATTAGGGTAATTCATAAATGATGAACGATTTACAAAGGCGAGGGGAGTGAACCCTATTTAAGAGTTGATAATGCACCTACCCAAACACATGCATACCATGGAAAGGATATGCACACATTTATGTAATTACATGTACAACCACGCAACATCATTCATTTTCAGGCATTCATAAAACACTTAACATTTATGACATATTCTTGTTTTCCAATTGCTAGTATTTACTTACATTACGGGGTATGATATGTTGATGCCTGGGTGGTCTGTTTAGTTATTGTAGCCATGATGAATATGATGAGTACCTTATTAAGCCATGTGTTATGAGTTACTCTTCCTCATGGGATAAAAGGTTCTTAATTGTTACACCAACAATGAGAATTTTCAAGCACTAAGTTATGAAGTGTATTATGTGTATTCCATTGATCATTACTTCATTAATGAAGAATTATTAGTTGAAAAATTAAGGAAAATTAGAGCTTTATAATTTTAATGATCTTGAGATAACTGTGATGATATGACCAAGTTTGGTTCAGCATGGCCTAAAACCATGGTTAGGGCTTTACATTAATACAATACTATATCGATTGACCATACACCATAACAACCATTACATGATTAGGAAGTTTTCTAATTCAGGTAAGGTAATGATTTTGATGAAATATGTTTCATTGTTACTAAAGGTATTTAGACCTTACCATGTAAGATTGTTGAATGAGATGATTATAATTTTTATCATATAACTTTTGGACCCTTGAATCGAAATGAAGGTTGAATATTCGATTTAGTTTTATAAACATGCAAATAACCTTTGATCTCTAGTTAAATCAATAATGATTATTTTAACGGTCTAGGTAACCCATGCAAAAAGGTTTTTATTAAATATATATGTGGATTTTGGAAGGTTGAATATTATGAAGAATTTATGAATCCACCATGCATATAAAGGTTTATTCTTTTTATACATTGGAAAACTCTCCCTAATTTTGGAGGATAATATGAAGGGTGGTGGTGGTGATACCTCCAAATCCATTATGGGGAATTAATGGAATTTAATGCATTCAAGGAACTGTCAGTTTCTTGGGAGTCTCAGAGATTCATGGGGAAGCTATCAAATTTCTTTCTGTAGACACCAAAAAATGCCACTCTCTATTCTCACATGAATAATCGATAAAATAATACCATACGCATGCCGTTTTCTGACTCAAGTCCTTCATTTGAGTGGTCAAGCTTATCTTCGCATCATTACGACATCCCTAAACCTAATTCATTAACCCCATACCCCTTTAGTTAATTAATTTACCTCACATTTCCTAAAGTCATACCACCCATCTTAGAATTAATTAATTAATTGAATAATAAAATTGATTAATATCACCTACACACCTCACCATGAGAAATCCCTCTAACTCACTAGTTGTAGCTAGTTTAAATAGGCAACATTCTATAAAATTTACCATAACCACCACTAATTTATCCATATAAACCACTTCCCACACATCACTAGTTCAGACTAGTTTAAATTTGGAAACCTACCAAATTATCCCTACTCTATCCTGACCACTTATATCTACTTCTAACCCTCACCCTCGACCTCTCCAAGTTATCTAGCCATGATTCCCCTAAATCCCCCACATTTAGGTTATAAATAGAAGGTTTATCACTTCGTATCCCACACTATCTCAAATTTCCTAAAAATGCCAGAGATTCCCTTGAACTTCGGCGATCTATAAAAACCAATTCTTCTACCTCTCTTCGGGAACATTTTTTTCACGACCATCCGGATGGACCAGAGAACTATCAAGTTTTCTCAAGCATTTTAAGAAATAATACAAGGTTCCTATCAACATCATTTGGCATCTAAATACACCTTTAAATCATTTTGGTATCTGTTTAAGCTTTGTTCATCATCTAGACACCATCACAGGAAATACATCATCACACATCATCGTTCAAAGGTTCATCTCCTTCATTTTTTGTTTTTTTTTCATTTTGAAATAAACTTGTTAGATCATCATATATTTCCTATTTTACATTTAATAGATTGTAATTTTGTTTTTGATAATCAAATCATTTATTTTTAGTATTTTCTTATTATTTGACGAATCACATGTGATTAGCCTAATTACCTGTGATTCTTGTGTTTTTGTCAACTTAATAACTAGTTTTCATTAGAAGTTGTTATTAGTTAATGCATGCTTTTGTGTTACTAATATTTGTGCCAATATGAATATTGTAGATGGCCATATCAGAAACTTATCATCCCATTACCAACATCAATTCCCTTTCGATTGTCTAATACCCATTGCACTAGGAGAAATATGACTTACTACATGACTTAGAGCTGTGTTCCATACATACAATCCCCATTGATCCTTTAGAAACCATATTCACATCTTCCTAGAAAATCCAAGAAGCCACTTAGGAATTTTGGGAAGTATACTAAAAAGTGCATCAAATCTAGTACAATCTTGTAAGGTTTGAATACAAATACGAAGTGGGCCTAGACATATCCGAAGACATGAACACCGCATATGAATCTGACATTGAGAACAACATCATCCTTACAAAAAATGATTATGATCTTGCACGTCTATACGATATGGAAGAGGAGATCCCTAACTTATATGTGGAAGACTACATCTCAGAATCTGATTCATACTTCACCAAAGATGATGATTTAGCCTGCTCACTGGGCTCTAACATGTTTTCTAAAAACTTAGATACTAACCTAGATTTCGACTTCAGATTCTAGGATTATTACTTTTCATTATCATTATCAACTGATGTATGTAATAATCTAAATAAGTGATAAAAAATTTGATCACATATTGTAATCCATTCCATTAATAAAATCATGATTGTTTTAAAAGTAGGTTGAAATCCACACAAGGAAGTCTTTTGGCTTCTTAAAACTGGGCTTTACTAGAAAACCTGCCTACCTATTTTACTAATTCCAATTTGTGTAGTGTCTTTGATTTTTAGGTTTAATTACAAGGAAAAGAGCTTAGATCATTTGTTACAGAGAAAAAAAAACTAAAAACACCTATCACATCTAGTGAGTACCTTAGGAAATCCTACCATACTCGCGGTTGAGTCGGTTTTTCCCCATTGTAAGTTCAAACCAAATCCCAAGGTAAAATTGTCCTCAACATTCTAGCATGCCCAGTGGGGCCTCTTGTCCCTTGTTCTTCTATTTCATTTCAATCAAAAGAGCACTAACTATTTTTGTTGTGTAATAATCACTTGTGATTATCCTAATTACATGCATATGGGCCAATTTCCTGCATTTCCTTTGTATGTTTTTCTTATAATCTCATAATCTGCCTTCTTCTTCTTACTTTCTATTTTCTATTTCTTCTAATCTGGTTGTAAGTTTGTTATTATGAAAAACTCATCAATTTGGATTTTCTCACTTTAGGAAAACTGCTTAAAATCTAAAAAAATAAATAAAAAGGAGTGATCTTACAATAAGTCCTAAAAACATTCCTTTTGCTTTCCATTTTGCATTTTTGGCTATTTGTTCTCATTAAAAATCAACATTTCATTTCGGGTCTTAAAAAAAACCATTTCGTACCCCTTGATCATCTCAGTATTTAAATAGGGAAATTAATTGGTTGTATTCACTTATCTTTCCCTCACACACAACCAAATCACTTCAAAATCAAAAACGCGTTCAAAAAACTCCCACCAGTGGCGATTGGGATTTCATCACCCAATAGGGAAGCTGACTCGGTGTTCTGGCCAAGTATAATATCTTGTCTGTCAATATATTTTGGCTCAATACCCGAGTCTCTTATCACAACGGGACCATTAAATGAGGGGGTAGGCCCCAATATACACTCTCATATCCATATGCATACAGATGAGTTGGGCCTCATATACCGTGCGTATATCAAGGAATCCACCCTTAAACATACTTGACACCTGCCACAACTTATTATTTCCTAGGAACCTTGTTAACCATCTTATACATTTCACTTTTTCATAGTTAATCAAGATAAATAAAAACAATATATTTTGCTTGAATTTTCTTATTGTTTGTAAAATCAACCTAATTACTTATTTTTCATTTTTTAGGTGTTTGTGTGTTTATTTATCATGGTACTTACTAGATAAAAAGCTGATAACCAAAATCCTAATAACATGTCTACTCCACCACCTACATTTCAACAACATGTCCCATTTTATCGTACAACACTTTCGACACCAACAAAAAAAATCCCATATAGTCAAACAGTTACATCCAATCCCTTTTTTGACACCCAAAAAACTTGGAGTGAATCATGGGTCAACTATAACAATGAAATGGGACAAAAAATATTTCATCCCCCACATAAAAACCCTGGATAAATATTTTATACATCTAGATCAAAAGAAATAGACCACCTCTTTTATTCTAGTCCTTAACCAGAAGCATATGAACATACTTTATATAATAGGGGAGACTCTATCTTTAAAGAAATGCTAGAATCTAACCCTATTTCCCTCAATGACTATCTAACATCTAGAAATGTTTAGATGTAACCATTTACACCCCAACACACTTACAATTCTTCATCTACCATTACACAACTCATTGATCAAAATCAAGACCTCGTCGTCCAGCAGTTGTACCCATACACTTAAAATCAACCTGAAACACCAAACAATAGTCAAACTAAGATACCTGTTAGCCCTACTAACCCCTTTGAAACATCGAATGAACAATCTTCCACTAGTTAACCTAAAGCATCTGAGGTCTCTTCAGTCCCCATTTATGACCTCCACATGATTTCATCACAAAACACATTTTCTCAGTAGTCTATATCCTCACCGAGTCCTTCTACAGGTTCCACACCTCCCCTAAGTAGTACCACTACTTCCTCATCCACTATGTCAGCCTCCTCATAGGTGTAAACATCTCCAATGGGTTCTATGGAATTTTCTACTACTGTATCCTTCCTATAGGTTACTATTCTCATTTAGAACATCACCATGTCCATTCATACAACCACATCATTGATCAATACTAGATCCATTTATAGAACTCATCCTATTTCATAATACATACCACAACCTTCACAACAACTGATCACCATGCCACAATATGCACCCCTAAAAAATATCCCACAATATATTATCTCACAACAAAATATTCCACAATAGGCATCTTCTTCTTTCGGATCTACTTTTTCCTTTCGAAATCACTCACATATTCACAACCGCCGCTCATACATCAATGCCATTACAGTATCAATACATACAAACCTCATAGCCTATAGCCCTGCAAAAAAGGTTCTCCATATCATCAGAACATCCCACAATGAAAAATCCCTTATCTTCAAAATATCCTTCAATAAAATATTCCTCATCAACAAAATATACCTCAACAAAACATACCTCAATATAGCATACATCAACAATACAGACCTCAACTAAACACTCCGCAATATCACATCCCACAACATCAATAGAACATTTCTCAATAAAATGTTCCCCAATAAAACATTTCCTACCAACAAGGCATTCCTCAATAATATCATACATACTCATAACCCAGCCAGTCTTTATTTCAACCTAGCTCATGCTCACAACAAAAACTCAACCTGATCCTCTCCAAGCCTTTTTAAACTACATATCTAGTCTCGAAGATGCTTTGTCCTCATCTAAGAATGTGTTCTCTTATGATCAAATTTTCAATGAGCCCATTCATCCTTCAGTACCATATAAACTATATCCAACTCACTGGGAATATCCTAAATTTATCAAGTTTTACAACAAAGAAGATCCCCAATAACATATCCATGCCTTCTATCATGTATGCTATCTAATAGCTCATGATCAAGACCTGATGTTGAGGAACTTTCCCATGTCCCTCACCGGTCCCACTTTATATTGGTAAAACAAAATTCTATAACATTCCCTATTTTCCTTTGCATAGCTTTCCCAACTTTTCTTAGACTACTTTTCCATAACTATTGCTCACAAGATCACTATCAATGACTTATATGCCATCAGACAATTCAAAGATGAATCTATCATTGATTTTGTCACTTGTTAAAGGGGTGTTACTAATCAACTATCCTTTACGTTACATAAACAAAATTAATCAAGGTTTTCATCCATTCATGTTCCAAACACATCTCATATACTTTACAAATCCAATCATTTCAAACATTTGATGAGGCTTTCACCATGGCCCGTAAATTGGAACTGCGAGCTCTAGAAGATGGCCAGGTTAGGCTTTGTCCTGAGAAACTAGAAGTTGAATTTCCGTATAAATCACCATCCCATAATGATAAGTCTAAAACATCTATCAATGATGTCGTAGTTAAGTTGAGTCTTAAGGAGAAAACCCCTACCAAGTGTCCCCATCAACAACATAACTAGACACCCATATGAGAGAATTATAGTGCATTTTTTTCCAAACTACTTGCCTCTAACAGGATATCTCTCCCACCTATTCGACCCATCAACATATCAAGTATCTAAAACCATTTGGTATTGAGATAATGACTATTGTAGATACCATAGGGTGAATGAACACGACATTAAAAGGTGTCACACATTCTGCAATGTAATTCAATATTTGATCGACAATGGTGAGCTCCACTTAGATAATCCAAATGCACCCCAAATCAAAATATTGACATATTTAAGAAACATTTTCCAAATCACCCTTCATCCTCTAATCAAACACAAATGAATGTTGTCTAAACCATTAATACAATAAATAAAATAGAGCTTATTCTTATTACATCCTCGTCACTTATTGAATCAAAACTTGAGGAGGCAACGTCAACAACCAATGCTCCTAAAATGACAACTACTGAAACTTCACCTATTAATAACATCTCTAAAACCCTTCCTACATCCTCATCACTTACCAAATCAAAAATTACAAAATCAACACCATAATCCAGTGAGCCCAAAGATATTGCATCTCCATCTACTAAAGATATTATTAAAACTAGTCCCACTCCTTTGTTACATGCCCTTATAGAACCCACACCTACCTCCTCTATGTTCTATGAGATTACACCTAAAACCACATCAAAAAAACAACCCAAAATACCCACTACCTCAAGGAAATAAGACCCTTTTGCTGCTTCCTCATCAACCACACATAATTCATCCAAAACCACAAAATAATCTCATAAATAAGGTACTGTTATGGTTTTCAAAATCCCTTAATATATTTTTTCTAATCAAAGTCCTTTGCGCAGACCTCTCTCCCTTATACCTGTTAATCACCTTATTTTTTTAGGATCAAAATCCTCCAACCAAACCCCTATACTAATTCCACATCCTCTACCTTTTACATAGTCCAACTATCCACACCAACGACCACCCATACATGGCCCTTGTCCTTTACCTACCACACAGGATGAATATTCACACCAATAACCACCCATACAGGCTCTTCACTCACCACTCATTGCAACATCAAAAATTCCTCCATAATAAAAAAATAATCAACGTGTGACTAAAAACTAATCTTCCCTCCTCCTTAGAAAAGTGGAGACATGACCTTGTCCCTATCTACATCTAGACCTAAGGGACGTTATGCTACCATCTAAGATGACCTCCTTCTATGGTCACTTATTACATTACGACCTCCTAAGCCATCTTATCATCACGGATGGAAATATGCTTGGTATGAATTCAATATATTTGTTGATTACCATAAAACATATGGCTATTCACAAAAAATTGTAGGGCCTTTCACTTGAAAGCACATGAACTTGGTAGTTCGCTTCTTCCTTCCTTCTTAATTAAACACAATGCCAACATCAACATCATCAACATAAAAATTGAAGAATCTATCCCTAAAGCATTTGATCATTAAGTCAGTGTTGTACACATCATCATCCGTTCACAAACTTATGAAAAAGAATCATCTGAGCCTAAGAAAAGTAAAAAATTCATCACTATACCCCCACTCCTGAATTATCAACTTCATCTGATAAACCTAAGGTATCTATTTCATTAAATCCTAAGGATTCTAATAGAACATTATCGTCAAAAGCCAAGATCTCTCAATAACCCCTTTCACCACAATACAAAAGGTTGCTATCAAGAAATTACACCAATCTCCTGTTAGTATGTTACTCTACAACTTAGTTCAGACATCACCTTTTCATAAGCAAACTATGATAGAAGCCCTACAGTCCATAACCATACCGACCAATGATCCAATTCCTTTCATAAATTTTGTGGGTGATCTTAAAACATCCACCACTATATCATTTGAACTATATGAAATTCCTTCTCTTAGACTGAAAAACCATGACCTACCACTCTTCATCACCACCCAAATTAATGACATCTCCATCAAAAGGGTCATGATTGATAGTAGTTCTTCCATTGATATCATATCATCCCTTACTCTCGACAAAATCAAATTACCCAATACTATCGTCGCTCAAACTCTAGTTCTATTATGATCCTTCAACGATACTATCACACCTACATTAAGAACTATTATTTCCACTTAAAGTCGGTATAAAAACTGTACCCAAACTCTTTTACATTAAAAAAAGGAGAGTTTCAATATAACATGTTATTAGGATGCCCTTGGATATGCACGATGCGCTGCGTTCCTTCCACCCTCCATCTCTATCTCAGATACAAACATGAAGGTTAGAATTTCACTATCCCCACTCATCCAAATCTGTTCATTGACTACTACTTGATGTACCTCCAAAACAACATCCTTATATCCAAATCCATGTTTGAGCCATCTAATGAAGCATTCGCTAGCACATCCATCCCTTCTTCCAAACTACAAGATGATTTCTCTCTTGGTGAGGTTGTAAAGTTCCTTACGCTTGGGGAATATCGTCTCCTCATGCTTAACTGCATCCCTTCACCTAAAACAAAGGTTTTCCCTGATAAGAAACCCTTGTATGACCTAAAATTAGGATATTTTAACTCCATCCCATTCCATTAATCCATGTCATGCTATTCCATTCACAATAAACTTCAAATATCTCGATAATCCAAACTTCACATGCATGTATCTTCATCGCTGCGCATGGAGAGGTTTTGGCCTTGGGATTTATGAATAAGGAACCCATGATCAACCCATCCTACATTCCCTTAAAACCTATGAGAAAATTGGTTTAGGTTATAAAAGGTTCACCTCCAAAATGTGCAAACCCACTACATCTAAACTTTATACATATCTAACTATTTCTGAACTAGAACTATCATCACTGACAAACCCTAAAGATCCCATGGACACAAACAATGATGTGCCCATCCCACCTAAATTTTTTAATCAATTTTATATCTTTAAGGCCACTTTCTTATCAATCTAATCAATCCTCTAAATCATTACCCCTTGTTTGGATAAAAATGGTTGAGGAAGATTCACCTACCATAGATATCCTCCAGTGTCAAGATGACTAGGATATCCTTTCCCATATGGGAGCTGAAGAAAATTTATTTTAGATGTCCCTACCATCTAACACATAAAATATCCTTAAGGAATATACCCTCGATGTTAACTTAGGAACCCCTCAGGATCCCCACATATTTAAGGTCGGTCAATCTCTATATTCACAAGAACTAAATGATTTCACTTTTTAACAAAATATCACCAATCCTTTTCCTAGTCATACATCAATATGCCTGAAATTGATCCTAACATTGTCATACACAACATAGTCACGTATCCTAATGCCAATTAGGTAAAAAAAAAACTCCATAAAATGCATCCTTGTATAAATCACCTTGTCAAGGAAGATTTAAAATTCCTCTTATTGCCAACTTCATCATACCCATTGACTATCCACAATGGGTCTCCAACGTTGTCCCCATAACTAAGGCTTTAGGTAAAATATACATCTGTACCAAGTTTAGGGATCTTGATCTTTCCTACCTAAAAGATGATTTCCCTCTTCCAAACATAGATCCGCTTATCAACCTAACCATCTACCATGAAATTCTCTCCCTCATGGATGGTTTCTCTAGTTATAACCAAATCCTAATCGCTCCCAATGATCAACATAAAATTTCTATCAGTACCCCTTGGGGAACCTTCTACTATCGTGGCATGCCCTTTGGTCTTAAAAATTTAGGGGCTAAGTGTCAACATTCCATGACTTAAATTTTCCATGATCTCATCCAAAAAATTGTCAAAGGCTATGTTGACGACCTCTTAGGAAAATCAAAATCAAGAACAAACCATCCAAACGTCCTTGAATCGATCTTCACTCATCTCATCTAATTTTTTCTTCATCTTAATACTCCAAAGTGTGTTTTTGATGTCCTCAACAGAATTTTTTTAGGATTCATCATATCTATCTGAGGCATCGAAGTTAACTGAGAAAAATTTAGAGAAATAATTGAAATTCATCCACCATCCAATATTAAGAAACTGCGTAGCATCCAGGGTAAATTACAATCTATTAGTCATTTCATATCATAACTTTCTGAACCTTGTCAATAGTTTCACCATATCCTTCGCAAAGAAATATAATTTTATTAGGATTCTGATTATCAGAAGGTATTCAACGAAATAAAACAATACATATTAGCACCTCATGTTCTTACTCTACCTCATGAAGGGGAACCATTTTTTCTTTACATTTTCACTTCAGAACATGCCCTAGGAGCTATGCTTTCTCATCACGATAGTTAAGGTCATGAAAAAGATATATTCTACATCAGACACACACTCCATGAGTATAAAAAAACTACAACAAAGTCAAAAAGCTATGTTGTACATTATACTTCGCCACCTCCAAACTTTGACATTATCTCCTTAATCACAAGACATATGTCATCACTAACTTTAACCCACTTAAAACCATGCATGATAAACCTTATCATAATGATCACATAACTCGATGGCTTATGCTAATGATTGAACTCAACCTCAAAATCATATCTTAGAAATCTATTAAATGTCGGGCCATTGTAGATCAACTCATTGAATCCCCTCTTTTAGATAATCAACTACCTCACGAATGATATTCTAACAAATCCATCAAAATAATTGATGAACCTGATTTCATCCCCATTAATATGGCCCTCTTCTTTTACGGTGCTAAGTTCCAAGAAGGTGGGGGATCTGAAGTCGTCATTGTACCCCCTTGGAACATCACACTTCCATTATCATTCAAACTTAACTTTGAATGTACTAATAACATGGAAAATTAAAAAACCTTAATCATTGGCCTAAATAAAGTCATTATCCTAGGTTCCCACATCCTAGAAATCTATAAAGATTCAAAACTCATCGTCAGTCAAGTTAAAGGAGAATATCAATGTAAAAATGAAATCCTTCAAAAATATAAAGTTGTGGTCAACTTTCTCCTCAACACATTTGATCATTACACCATTCAAGACATTCCGTGATCTTCTAATAGGTTTATAGACACTATGGCATCCCTTGGATCCCTCATCCCTTTTGAAATAGAAAAATCAAAGGATAAAACTAAAATGTCTGTAATTATTAAAAGCTTAGACCATCCTTCACATCAAAATGAGCTTCCTTCCATCAATAACATTGAAAACAATCCACCTGATCTATGGTACACACAAATATATGATTATCTCACCAAAATTAAACTCCCATCAGACTTGTCACATGGTGCTAAATGATCATTTCTCCAACACATCACTCACTTTGGCATCATAGATGTTATCCTTTATAAACGTATCTTTGATGAAATAATGTTATGATGCCTTAAAACACATGAATCAACCAAAGAAATCAAAGAAGTAAATGATGAAATCTATAGTGGTAACTATTGGAGTGTGCGCTGAGGAGGAAGGGAGAAAAAGATTGGCCATGAAGTTGTGCGGATTCAAGTATGAAGCCAATAAGAACATGAAAATATAAAATAATCCAAAACTCAGAAATGTGCAAGGAAAAATCCTCAAAGCCCATGCATTTCTCAAGATCAAAGAGCATACAAATAAGAGTGGTGTGCGTAATTCTCCCACAAATGTAGTGGTCAAGAGGTGGGAGTTACATTCCTGGAGTAGTTGGTCAAATGTAACTCCTATAACGCTTTATGATGCACATAAGACCATAATGACACCCTAGGACACCTAAGCATGATGAATCACCTATGTTGAGGAATACAATGTACATAAAATAAATACATGCAAAATAACCTACACTAACACCCCCCATGAATCATAGCTTAGGTGGGCACATAGATGAAAACAATGAGAAGTGGGTCTTGAAAAAAAGTGTGATGAGGTACCCACGCACACCAAAGATCTCAAGCTGTAAATGAAAACCAAGTGGGTAAAAATTCCACCACAAGAGAAAACACACTCTCTAATCTAAGAACGATGCCAAATATGGTTCCTGGCCATAAATGAGTCTGATAAGGTGCCCATGTACAAAAGGGAAATATCTTAGAAAGATGAAGAAGAGAGAAGAAGAGGGAGATGAGAGGGATGCAAAAGATGCCATGGATGGGTCTAAACTATAAAACTCTAGGAAGTCTCTAAGAAGAGTGCTGATGAAGAGATCCTCTGCCTCTGGACTAAAGAAGAGACACCCATACTGAACTATGTGCCTACCCTTAGGAAGGACATAAATTATGTCTTTGGAACTTCACCCACTCCACAAAGGAAATTAAAGTCGGTAACACGAAGAACTCTAAATTTGGTTTATAAAAGTGTGACATAGGTCTAATAATGGAGCGATAAGGAACCAAACATAATGCCACGAGTCGAGAATTTTCAGATTGTGAAGAAGGAACACCTATAGAAAGGATGTTCAAGTGATGTGAAGGTAAAAAAATAACCCCCATAATAGAAAAGGGATCCACAAGAGAGGGTGGTTCAATGAATAACTCTGGAATAATGGAAGTGATAAGATTCCCATAAGGGACACTCCTAACAATGGAGATGATGAACTCCTCCAAGAAACCTGTATATGGATGAGGAACTTGTAGTGCATTAAAAGTGGGTTCTGAAAAAAGATGACCAAGGTCGGAAGATACTTGTCCAAATGAGGGGGCTCAAAAAATAGAAGAGCGATGTCGAGATAGGTATATGTCATCTAATGAAGGTAAAGGATTGGAAGGGGCCTCACACACTGAAAAAGGAAAGGAGGTGGATGAAATGATGGTGTAAAGATAAGAAGGAGACCGCTTGATATCTAATGAGATATGGGAAGTGTGAAAACTCTCTCGCATCAAAAATAGGAGCACAATCCTCATCATCAGAAGAAGAACCAAGTGATAATGTGTCAGTGGAACTGCCATCACACAAAGAAGAAGAGGAGACCACTAGATCATCAACAATAAAAATGGTGGAAATATGTGAAGGGTCTCCAAAGAGGGACTGAAATATGCTCCGGATCTAGTGAGGAGAATATGAGTCTACGCCACGATAAAGTGAAGAGGTTTAGATACGTGCATCATTAAGTGAAAAATAATGGTCAAAAGTGTCAAGAAAGTACTCAAGATGATGATGATCAGTGGGTGCAAGAACTAGCCCAAGTAAAAAGTGTGATAAAACCTCATGGGAAAAGTAGAATTCCATGGAAAAATGCTAAAATGAATAGTTCTCTCTCCTAGTAAGAAACAACAGAGGCTGTAAGTAAATCCTATGATGCTCAAGTATATAAAGAGAATCATCCATGATGTGGAAGTAAGAAGTTTAAGGTGCATGAATGCAAGACATCAGACTCAACTGATAATGTGTTTGCATGTAATACAACACCCAAGAGTAATAATGACCCCCTAGAATGTGGAACTTTATAAAGTAGTGCGTTTACAAAATTGAAAATCCCATCATGCAGTATGTGAAAAAACATACAATTTTACTAAAGAAGCATTCAAAACTGAGCAACGAGTCAAAATTTATAGCAAAAAAATGATTCCCACAATTGATGGAAAAATCCAATAAACCTTGCAAACAAATTAAAAAATTTCCCAAAAAACACATGTAAAGAGGGTCGTATGGGTACTCATTAGAAATGACATTATAATCTATATAAGGTTTTTTTTTTTCTTATAAGGGGATATTAACCTCCTATCAACCCCGTACCTTGCCCTTTGTCTTTGAAACACGTAGGAATGACATACAATAACAAGAAAAAAGAGGCCCTAAATTATTTCAATGCCGAGAATGAATGTTTTTAACCTTAAAACATTAAAAAGGGATCGATTTTAGTTCCAATCAATTCTAAAGGGATGGGAGGTGTCAAACCATGTAGATGCACCGAGTTGTTGGGGACTACAAGGGAGATTTGAACGAGTGGAAAACTGAGTCACGTGTCTCCTATAAGATGTGTAAATGCGTTAAGTGGCGAGATGAGGGAATGAAATAGTGGAGTAAGCCCACGTGTTGAGTGTTCTCTGAGGCTTGTGAAGGGTGCAACTACCATCGCAGCTATACAGGACTGAATTAGATAGAGAAACTAAGTCAGTAGTTATGCGCCAAGTTGAGATTGATGCCATGTCCACGAGCTAAGATTGGATCCAACCATGTCGATCAAATTCGGTGCCAAACATATAATGTAATCGTCTAAAAGAGTTCACTTGGAAGAGGGATGTGACTATTTGTATTAAAGAGGTATGATTTCATGCAGGTCTAAGATGGATCCATGTGTTAAGTGTAGACCTCAAACTAAACAAACGATAAGGTGAGGTGAAACGGTTCTTGTGAAGGAAACTGTGAGTGTATGTGCAGGGAATATAAAGTAGTGTCTTGAGAAACTCAATGAGCCAAAAAAATGGAGAACAAGGCACAAAAATATTATGATGCAGAGGCACGAGCAATGGATTCTAATACGTGAACATAATGAAAAATCTCAAATCCGAGTCAACAGATAAGAAAGAGTCTGTATCAATTACTGTAGGAGAAGAAAAATGAGCTATGTGCACAAGCCCACAAGTGGAGGCAAGAATGGGGTCATGGGTCCAACATTGTGTAGTAGTGAGAAATGATTCAAACTATGCAAGTGGGGAATGAGCTCCAATGCACATGCGGATGCAAAATGACAGAGGTGAGGAAAATAAAGATCCTGTTTCCACCAATGGACGAGTAGGTAACTCTGAATCACAAGGAGTGGAGGTTGAAACATGAGTCAAGTAGATCAAATCACGAGCCAACATTGTAGAAAACATCCATGCATAGGTAACCTTGAGACAATAATGAATCATAAGTCCCATAAAAGGAAAAATGAGCGGTGGTCCAAAGAACCTATGTAAAAAAAATCAACCACTATCTTCCCTGATAATTTGAAAACACCAAGCACAAAGGATCGAGAGGAATTTTTTTCACAAAAACCTTGTTGCCAAACCTGAAGGTAAACCATGACAAAAAAAATGAGCTAGCATATTTCAATCCTTGTTCTTTAATACCATATTGGAGAGTGTGCCAAGGAGGATGTGAAAAAACAACTGGTCACGAGGTTTTGCGGATTCAAGTATGATGCCAACAAGAATGTGCAAACACAAAATACTCAAAAATTAGAAATGTGCAAGGAAAAATCCTCAAATCCCATGCATTTCTCAAGATCAAAGAGCGTAAAAATAGGAGTGGGGTGTGTAACTCTCCCACAAATGTAGCCTTCAAGAGGTGGGAGTTACATTTTAGGAATATCTGATCAAATGTAACTTCTATGATTTTGTATACACACGTAAGACCATAATGACACCCTAGGACACCTAAGCATGATGAATAACCTATGTGGAGGAATCCCACATACATAAAATAAATACATGGAAAATAACCTAAACTAATAGTCACTTCAGTGGTAATTCCATCCCTAAACGTGTCATATGACTAGGTTATTACTAGCCTACCATCATAAAATACTACTATGCATACGTAAATAAATTCGTTAAATGCCAACTCCATTCAGATCTCATTCACGTTCCTAGTCAAACACTATAATCCACTCAAGACCTATGGCCTTTCTCTCAATGGGGGTTAGACCTCATTGGTGAAATAAACCATAAATCATCCCAAAAACATCATTCCATATTCGCAAAAACTAAATACTTCACTAAATGGGATGAAGCCATCCTTTCAACATTGAAAAAATAAGGAACTATCATTAACTTCATATATAAAAATATCATATGCCGTTTTGGTATCCCACACAAGCTTGTCATGAATAATAGAAAACCCTTTAAAAATAAGGAAGTTAAAAATATATTTGATACATTCAACATCAAACTTAGTTTCTCATCACCATATTATCCTCAAGTAAATGGATAGGCCAAGGCCTCTAATAAAACACTCAAAACAATCCTTATGAAAATAGTAGATGATGTAGGTAGGAACTAGAATCTCTAGATCCTGTTTACTCTCTGGGATTATTGCACTAGAATTCTCATGCCTACAAGTGCTACACCCTATTCACTCGTCTATGGCTCCAAATCTATTTTTCCTATTTAAATTCAAATTTCATCACTTCATGTATCTCTCAAAGATTTTATACCTGATGAAGAATATCGCCAAGACCGATTAGCACAACTTGAACTATTAGATGAAAAACATCTAGAAGCCCTCGAACATCATCAAGTCTATCAACAATGTATTAGTAGAGCATATAAAAAACATGTCAAGGAAATGAATTTTAAATTAGTGATCTTGTACTTAAAGAAAATAAAAATGTTACTACATTAAAACAAAGTAATTGTGGAAATTTTTCCCCCAATGGGATTGGCCTACACGTTATCACTCATAAGTATGGATTGGGAACATATCATCTCACTTCTTTTGATGGGGAACCTGAAATATAACCTTTAAATTATTCACACTTGTGACCTTTCTACTATTAAGTAGTTGATTTTCATGATATTAGTTACCTCCCAATCCTATCACTTCATCATTTTATTGCAATGGTGTGATTTTTCATCAGCATCCTAAATACACCTTAAAGATGAGCACCAAGCCCTGCTCATCACATATTTCACATGGGAAAGTTCCTTCCTTTGCAAGAACCCCTTTAAATCATTACACACATCCATTCTATATCAAATAGAACATGACATGGGGTATATGTGTGTAGGTTGCATGCACATTTTATCACCTCCTTGAAAAATTCTATTAGGGTTTTTACCTCATCTTAAACATATCAAAATCATTTGGATGCTCCTTTTATCAAAACATCAAAATAGAATAGCCTAATCCCTTAAAGGAAAACTATTCACAAGACTAAATCATCATAAAAAAATTAGATTTCTCCCGTGAAGGAAAAGTACTAGTCAAAATGATGGATCAAACCCTTGAGGGATGACCATCCAGTCAAAATTCAAAAATATAGACCATACAGTTGAAGGATGGATACTCATATAAAATTCTTCCCGCATCGATGAACCTTAAAAAATTAGAGCATCCAGAAAGCTTCTCGCATTGATAAACTTTCCCATAGTACCAAGCTTCCGCATCGATCGTTTGCTTTAAAATAATACAAAAAAATATGGGGCATCACCTATTTGAAACCATTGAAAAGGAGATACCTTTCTCCCACATCGGCCTATAAATAAAATCCATTTTGTCATCATAGAAAAATACGTTCAATAACTACCCATTGATGATCTTAGTTAACATCTCATAATGCGATAAGCGTTAAGTGTTTTTTCAAACCATCGTGTATTCATACCAAATTCATAGTGGGGAAATCATTCCAATTTTACCTCATTTTATATAGTTATATTTTTGATTTGACATGTTTACAATCACTTAAATCAATTGAGAACTTAAACATATCAAAACCATGTTTAACCAAATTTTTACTTCATCAAAATCCATCTAAAAAAATTAACACATTTTAATAGAAATATACAACATATACCACATGCAAATTAAAAACACAATATAAACCATAATTCATCATCATCATCATCATCATCATCATATATATATATATATATATATATATATATATATATATATATAAGATCAGGTATACATCATAATCAATGTAAAAAAATGATTTATGTCATCATAAAAAAATGGGCTTTTGTGAACCTATAACATCATATACAATCAAATAGTAAAATCAACATCCTCAGGAATCGTGTTAGCACCACCCTCTCCTCCAAGAGAAGTTGCACCTCCAGCCACACCAGTGCCTCCACCTCCTCTAGGATCACTCATGACAACAACCTCAGCTCCAAATCCTCCATCTCCATCCTCCTCTCTCACTAGCCTCTGAGGTGGGCATCCCATGCTCTCTGCACTAGCAATAGGCCTCGCTGTTGCAATGGATCCCCCTCTCGTGTCCACGTGATCTACATACAATGTGGCATCTAGGTAGTTCTTTATTATCATATCCACATAGTAATATCTCTCTTCCCACACCGCATCATAATGGGCCACTGAAATCATACTAGATGGAGGAGGTGATGTAGATGCTCCCCTCTACCCACCAGATTGAGCCATCAATGATAGCTCTACAAAAGAAATAGAAGGCCATAGGATCCCTAAGGCTTTCCTCAATGAATCCTTGTGTCTCTTGTACTTGTCTCTATCAGAAGAGACATGTACAAGCTATTCCTAGAGGCTATCCCTCTCTACAATCAATCCATCCCTCTTTCTAATGAGGGTATCTTGAACACCAATCAAATCATAGCACTCTCTCCGAGTCACATCCCTATCACCATCCACTATGGCCTTCTTAGACATCACTACGTAATGAAAAAAACTATATCATCATCTCCCTCCTCCTCCTCATAAGAATATGGATCTTCATCTCCTCCCTATGCTCCTCCCTCTACTCGAGCATGTACCCATCTCATTCACTGTGAAGCTCTTTGCGCTACACGGACTCTATCAAAACCTCTAAAAGTTGGATTCCACCATATTGTATACTTGGAGGTAACCCCCGCATCATTAATCAAAAAAATAACTCCCTCCTCATTAGATCTTGTAGCCCCTGATAGGTCCTCAATAATGGAAGGTCTCACCACTGCTTCCCTCAGAGTATCTACATCTATCTCCTCTTGTCTATATTGAACGAGATCCTCAAGAACTCCCTATTGTAGTCCAAACTTCCTCCTAATATGATCAAATTGTATCATATCATGCTCACTTGCCCTCCGTGCATGTAGCCATATAGACTCATGTAAGAAAATAAATTCCTATGGGTACTTGAGCCATACCAAGTAAATCCATGTATGGTCTCCCCACAACATATCCCACATGCAGTCCAGTCAAAAATCCCTATAAAATCCAGCTCTCCTCCTCTTCCCTACATGGCCTCTATCTGATCACCACCTCATAAAACTAGGGTTTTGATTACCAATTGCCCATGGTAACCTTTCTAGTCGAGCAATAACTAGGTACTCTAGAGCCCACACTGTAGAAAAAAACTAACATCAATATCATAGCGTTTGTGAGCCTTCCAGGCCCAAAATCCTTGAATGTCGATAAGAAGAGTGGGCCCCACTCAAAAATAGTCAGATGCTCCATCATCTCATAAATTACCCTTATCATCATCCATAGAAAATGACCACTCCTTGAATCTAGCAAGGCATAGCACATGATGACCATCATCATCATGGTCATCCGAACATAACCCTCTCTCTCACGAAAGTATACATGGACATAGGAAAAACCTCCTAACTCATATCAAATGTCTACCAAATCCTCTCCATATAACCTGTCCATCACACCATCCCTCTCTACCTCAATGATAATATACACAACTTCTCCATGGATCGTTAGTCTTAGGATGCGATGAAAATCCTCCAAAGTGATGGTAATCTCTCCTGTAGGTAACCAAAAAGTGTTGGTGGAGAAGTTCCACCTCTCTAAGAGCACCAAAATCAAACATGGGAATCTATGAATCTGTATATAATTCCTCATGACACCAAAACCCATGGCCTTCACATGTGCCCAGTCATCATCCAACATGCCCTCTCTCACCTACTCTAGGATCAGTGGAATGCAGTCACAAATATTCAACTTTGCCTCCACCTGAAAAAACAAACCAAATCATCAATTAATATCATCGAAAAAATATAGCAATAATATGTCAACAAAAAAAATCACACACATCTTTTACACCAACAAAATCTAAAACAATCATAGACAAAGCTATTAGGAAGTAGCTGCAGTTGATTCTGCTGTCCTTGTTTGTTTTTTTGCTATTTTTTTGCAGATCCTTTACTGCTTTTTTGCAGTAATTTTGCTGTTCTGTCTCGTTTTGGTAGCTGTTTTTTAGCTACTTTGAACATCATTGTAACATTTGGATTCTGATCCTTTTCACTCTGGTTCTCTTGCTTATCCTGGCTTTTAGGCCTTCTTTTGTAATCAAGGGTATAGTCCCTTTCAAAAAACTATTTGCCAATAATAAAAAAACAAAATCTAAAACAATTAATCATTCATACTTCACAAAACTGTCATAAAGCCAAGGATCCATACTAAATGAAAATTATTCTGCTACAAATTGCCAACGATTACATCAATCAAAAGTGTTTCTTGATATGGAACCCATACGCCCCAAACACGGCCTTGAGATCCTAAAACTACAAAAAAAAACACAAAAATAGGTTAAAATTTTTCCTACCTCATCTTTTGGTGGTTTTCCTTGCCTCAAAATCATCTAAATCACCTCGAAAAACTCAAAATCACATGATAGAGACGTTTTTACACCACGGTTAAAATGAAAATTAAATAGGATTGGGTAATTATATACCCCATTTTCACCCCGATTTGATTGTCAACATTTCTTCCTCCAATCACAAGCAATTACCCTAAACACCTGTGATTTACCCTGTTTTCAATCACCACCATCATTTACACCCCTGAACATAACAAAAACACCCTTTGCACAAATTTTTCACTTTCAAAGGCCCCAAAAACTAAAGTCAAAAAATAAACACAAACAAACACCAATTTATAGAAACTATCATATGTCTGTGGGATGCGTGCCCTTTAGCCCTCCATCACTTGATTCTCCTCATTAAACTACCCTGCCTCCTTGATCACACATCTATAGGCGTAAACCCCTTGGTAGCACATTATGTTTCAAAGACTTCTCACCCCCTCAAGGGAAACCTTTTAAAAACAAAACACATGTAAGAAACTAGTGTTTCTTGTATTATGCTACAATTGAAGCACCCATAAAATCAAAACACTTTCAATCATTTTTGTCTAACACCTTATTAAGATGTTAGAAAAAAATTGGAAAATGTAGAAGTCAACAAATACCACTCTCCATTCTCACATGCCACCAAATAATACCATCCACATATTGTTGTATGACTCAAGTCCTCCATTCCGGTTGTCAAGCTTATCGTTGCATCATTACGACATCCCTAAACCTAATTCTTTAATGCATACCCCTTTAGTTAATTAATTTACCTCACATTTCCTAAAGTCATACTACCCATCTCAGAATTAATTAATTAGTTGGATAATCAAATTGATTAATCTAACCCACACACCTCACTATGAGAACTCCATCTAACTCAATAGTTTTAGCTAGTTTAAATATGCAACCTTCTATAAAATTTACCATAACCACATCTAACTTATCGCTATACACCATCTCCCACTCCTCACTAGTTAGGACTAGTTTAAATTTGGCAACCTACCAAATTATCCCTACTCTATCCTAACTACTTCTATCTACCTCTAACCCTCACCCTTGACCTCTCCAAGTTATCTAGCCATGATTCCCCTAAATCCCCCACATCTAAGTTGGAAATAGAAGGTTTATCACTTCATATCTCACCCTAGCTCCAACTTCCTGAATTACTCCAGTGATTCCATCAAACACCAATGATATATAATACCATTTCTTCTGCCTCTCTTTGGGACCATTTTTTTCACGACCATCTAGACGAAGCAAAGCACTATTAAGTTTTATCAAGCATTTTAAGAAACAATACTGTGTTCTTATCAACATTATGTGGCATCTAAATACACCTTTAAAGTGTTTTGGGAGTTGTTTAGGCCTTTTCATTGTCCAAAACCATCACATGCAATATCTCATCACACATCATCATTCAAAGGTTCATCTCCTTTATTTTATATTTTTTTCATTTTGAAATAAAAATTTAGATCATCATCTATTTCCTATTTTATGTTTAATAGATTGTAATCTTTTTAGTCAATCAAATCATTTATTTTTAATAGATCTGCTATTATTTCATAGAATCAATTGTGATTACCTTAATCACCTATAATTCCTATTTTTTTGTCAACTTAATAAATAGTTTTCACTAGAATTTGTTATTAGTTAATGCATGCTTTTGTAATACTAATCTTTGTGCCAAGATGGATCTTGTAGATGGCCATATCAAGAAATAATCATACCATTACCAACATCAATACCCTTCCAATTATAAAACACCCATTGCACTGGGAGAAATATGAATTATTACATGACTTGGAGTTGTGCGCCATCCATACAACCCCTATTGATCATCTACAACCTATCTTCACATATACCTAGAAAATATGAGAAGCCACTGAGGAATTTTGGGAAGCATACTACGAAGTGTAGCGAATCTTGACCAATCTTGTATGGTTCAAATACAACTACAAAGTGGGACTAGACATACCTGAAGAAATGAAAACCTCTTCTAAATATGAAATTGAGAGCAACACCAGCCTTTTAGAAACTGATTCTGATCTTGCATGTCTATACGATACAGAAGAGGAGATCCTTGGCTTCTTTTAGGAAGAATACATCTCAGAACCTGGTCCATACTTCACCGAAGATGATGATTTATCCTACTCAGTGGGCTCTAACATATTTTTTGAAAACTTAGATACTGACCTATATTTTAACTTTGGCTTCTAGGCTTGTTACTTTTTATTACCATTATCATCTGATGTATGTAATAATCTAAATAAATGACAAAACATTTGATCACATATTGTACTCCATTTCATAAATAAAATATTGAGTGTTTTAAAAGCTGAGGTTGACATCCATACAAGGAAATATTTTGACTTTTGGGAACTAGCCTTTTCTAGGAAACCTACCTACCTATTTTACTAATTCCATTTTATGCAGTGTCTTTGATTTGTAGATTTAATTATAGGGAGAAGATCTTAATTAATCATCATGGAGTGAAAAATCACCAAAAACACCTATCACATCATGCGGGTACCTTAGGAAACTTTTCCATACTCGAGGTTGAGATGGTTTTTCTCTATTGTAATATAAAACCAACCCCTAAGGTAAAATTGTCCTCAACACTTACATGTTTTTTTTTAGTTCACTTTGTTCTCAAATTTTGAGTTCTCCCCTCCATTACTTCACTTATGTGAGGGATTTCCATAGACAAGGTGGAGAGTATTTATGTGTTTTGATGTGGAATCGATTCATAGTTTTGGCTTGTAGAGGAAATTTGTGAAGAGAAAGAGAAGGAATTGGGCATACACTCTAAGGAATAATTAGTCTTATGTCCCTCCTAATAACTTATTTTATTTTTTAGAGAATAAGAGATAAAATATGTGGAATAATCCCTCACATAATTGAAACAGTAGAAACTAATATGCAGAAAATATTACAGATCTTAAATAAAAGTGTAGAATAAAATAACACAACATAAAGAGACAATATTTAATGTGGTTCACCCAATTTTGGGCTACGTCAACTAAGAATCACTTGCTCAAATTTTATTACAAGTCACCGCTCTTTCAATACAATACCCAGATCTGTTTGGAGCTATGCTCAACAAAATCTACAGAATTCACATCCGAATTCAAAACACATCTGCAATGTTACATCATACCTACCATATGCACAAAACCATATAAATAGAAAATTTCTTAAGTAGTTTTACAAAATTGTGGGTATCAAAACCATGGGCCAAA
This sequence comes from Taxus wallichiana var. yunnanensis, assembly GCA_018340775.1. NCBI lineage: Eukaryota > Viridiplantae > Streptophyta > Pinopsida > Cupressales > Taxaceae > Taxus > Taxus wallichiana. The sequence goes on along the minus strand of CM031239.1, from coordinate 40,195,382 downwards.
ACCGTCCCATAAATCTATGGGTCAAAATCCCACCCATATGAGAAAAACACGTTTCCCGGTATATCGGGCATGTTTTAAGGCCAATTTTTTTTTTTCACGGGGGCTACCAACTGTGGAAAGTGTAAATTACTCTTAGTGTATAGTCTTCAAAACTTTTTCACATGAAAATAGGCTCCACAACCTAACATTATTTACTATTTTCTTAAATAATGTCTACAATATAAATCTTTCTTATACGGGTTATTGAATGGGGAAATGATGTCGGGTTTTCTCATTTTTGTAAAACTTATATACGTGATGAAAATGTGATTGTTTTTGAGTTACGTATTGTTGGAAGTTTGTGTGCTTTAAGTTTTGATAAATAAATACAACTCGCTCTTGGGGTTTCGTGATTTCTATTAATGTGAATACCCATTTAATATTTGAGTGTCTAAAATTTTTGTTCTCAATAATTTTCTAGTTCAATTATGGGTTAATATCGATTGTTTGGAAATGATGAAACGATTTGATAATACCAAGTAATGTTATGTGTTTAGATCTTGAAAAAGAATTGTATATCCTAGGATTTATTTTATTTTATTTATGTTGTAACTATATTGGTGCTTCGCCTATTGGGGGTCTAATAGTTGTATTTTTACCCCGGCGAGACAACCGTGGAAAGTGTATAGTACTCTTAGTGTATAGTATTCAACACTTTTTCACATGGAAATAGTATCCACAACCTAATAATCTCCCACTTGGAGACTAGTTTTCCTTTGAGCAAGCTTCTCAACCCTTCACTAGTTTCCATGAAGACCAACCAAAGCTAAACACAACTTCAATTTTTCCCTTGTGACCACCTTGGTCATCATGTCTGTAGGATTCTAACTAGTATGAATCTTCTCCAACTTCAACTTCTCTTCCTCCAAATCTTTCCTGATGAAATGGTACCTTAACTATATATGCTTTATCGTAGAGTGGAAAGTAGAGTTCTTAGCTAGGTGTATAACACTATGACTATCACTATACAAATTTCCTTCCTCCTGCTTATGCCCCGACTCCTCAAGCAATTGTTGTAACAAAATTATTTCTTTTCTTTCCTTTGTGGTAGCCACATACTCATCCTCTGTGGTTGTGAAGCCACCAGCCTCGTAGTCATGAAATCCAGCTCACTATTGTCCCACTATAGTGTAAACATATCTTGTTGTGCTCCTCCTACATTGTATATAGGTATAACCATATCTGAATCTACATAATAAAACAAAGTGCTATCTAATCCTTTGTAGCACAAAACTTTCCCCATGGTCCCTCTCAAATCTTGAAGGATCCACTTTACTTCTGCCCGAGTGATTTCTACTGGATCACTCATAAATCTACTCACCACTCCCACTGCATGGGAAATATTAAGCCTGGTGCACACCATGGCATACATCAAACTACCAACCAATGATGAGTAAGGTACCTTGTACATTTGGTTTCTCTCCTACTCTGTCTTGGGACACTGCTCATTTGATAACTTAAAATGGCTTGCCAATGGAGTCCCAACCGGTTTAGCATCCTACATATTAAACCTCTCCAAGAACTTCTTAATGTACTCTTCCTGAGATAAAGTAAGATTTCATTCCTTCCTATCCCGAGATATCCTCATACTAAGGATTTTTTTGGCTGCCCGCAAATCCTTCATAATAAAGGATTCACTTAGCTGCTTCTTGAGTACTTTTATTTCCTGTATGTTTTTACTTGTAACCAACATGTCATCCACATACAGATAAAGGATAATATAACTGTTATCCTCAAATTTCTTTGTATACACGCAATGGTTAGAATGACATCTAATATAACCTTACTCTATCATGAAGCTATCAAATTTCTTATACCATCGACGTGGAGCTTATTTCAAGCCATACAAGCTCGTTTTTAGTTTGCACACTATATCCTCTTTACCTTTTACCTAATATCCCTCTTGTTGCTAGATATATAGTTCCTCCTCCAAATCACCATGGAGAAATGTAGTCTTTACATCAATATTTTCTAAGTGTAATTCTTCTACTGTAACTATTCCTAGAACAGTTCTAATAGAAGTCTTTTTTTACTATAGGAGAAAAATACTCATCAAAATCTATACCATTTTTCTGTGAAAAACCCTAGACCACCAACTGGGCCTTGTATCTTTTCTTGCCTCCTTATTCCTCTTTGACTCTAAACACCCATTTTTTCTGTAATGCTCTTTTTCCTTCAGGCAGCTTTGCCAAATCCCATGTCTAGTTCTCCATGAGAGCCTGATGCTGCTCATCTATGGCTTGAACCCACTTCTTCCTGGCATCTACCTGCATTGATTCATCAATGCTATTTGGATCTCCACTATTAGTGGGTAATAAATAATAGAGATAAGGAGAAAAACATTTAGGTTCTCTTCTTACCCAGAACACCTCCTTAATATAGGAGTTTGGGGTTCCTGTTGAGGAGGTTCTTGAACTGATTCATGTGTCACTTTCCCATCCAGAAGATCCTCTACTACTGCATATTATTTCTTGGATTCTTCCCTATTTTCCTGTAACTGCTGCTTATACATGACTTTCTCATTAAAGGCCATATCCGTAGATTGAATGATTTTATTTTCCTTAATACTCCAACATTTATATCCAAATTCATCACCACCATACCCAATGAAATTACATTTTTCTGATTTAACCTGTAGTTTGGTCTTATCATCCCTGTCTATATGGAAAAACACCTCACATCCAAAGACTCTAAGAAATGAATAATCAACTTTCTTACCATACCAAGCCTCCTCAGGCATACCTCCATCCAAGGCATATGAGGGTCCTCTGTTTATCAAGTACACATCTGTGCTCACCACTTCTGCCCAAAAATTAAGAGGTAGTCTTGCATGTAACCTCATGCTCCTAGCACATTCCATTATTGTTTTGTACATCCTTTCTGACACCCCATTCTATTGCGAGTTCCTGGAACCATCTTTTGCCTATGGATTCCATTCTTAGAACAATAATCATCAAATTCATTATTGCAATACTCCCCTCCATTATTTGACCTGAGACATTTTAGCTTAAGACCTATTTCATTCTCTACCAAGGATTTCCATTTAACAAAAGTGTCAAATACATCATATTTGTTTCTAATACAATAAAATAAAACTTTATTTGTTACACCATCAATAAAAGTAACATAATAACTTTGACCCCTATAAGATGATACCTTAGCCAACCCCCATACATCAAAATGCACAAGCTCTAACTTACTCTCTTTCTTTGTAGGTCCAACCTTGAGAAACCTTACTCGCTATTGTTCCCCATATATGCAGTCCTTACAGAACTCCAAACTTGTTTCTTAATATCCAGGAAAATCCTTGTTTATGATCTCCATGCCCTTATGGCTCATATGACCGTGCCTATAGTGCCACAATGTTGTATCTACTTTTGAAGCCACAAGATTACAAATATTAGTGATATAAGTGGTTAAATACAAGGTTCCAACATTCTTACCTCTTGCCACCACAAGAGAACCCTTGGTAACCTTCCAAGATTCTATTGTAAATATCATAGTATAACCATCACTTCCCTATTGCCCTGCCGATATCAAATTGCGTCTTAATGTAGGCACTTGTCTAACATCCTTCAATAGCCAAGTATTCCCATTCTACATCTTAACCTTAATAGAACATTTTCCAACTATGCTGCAAGGCTCATCATCATAAATAAAAAAATGACCAAAATCTCCTTGAACATAATAAAAAAAATAATGCCTATGTGGAGTAACATGGAAAGAAGCCCCTAAATCTAAAACCTAAGATTCAGTAATATTGTGCAAAGAAAGAATCAAAGCATCTTGACATACATTACCCATTGCCACATTTTCCTCCTTGTTTTCTTCTTGTTGATTCTTCTTGTCTCGAAGCTCCTAATAGTCCTTCTGTGCATGCCCTGAGTTTCCACAATGCCAGCATAATATATTTCTTTTGGATTTTGATCTTGCCTAATCCTTTTATTTTCCACACCTTCCTCTATTATTCTTTCTCCCTCTAGTTTCCACTATCAAGGCATTCCCTGAAGTAGAAGATTCACCAAATATTTTTCTTCACATTTCCTCACTTAGAATAACCTCTACAATATCCTTAAAATTCAACTTTGAGTTAGCTAGAATTGAGTTGCTTACCACCATTATCAGGCTATTCCAACTCTCACGTAAAGAGCACATAACTAATAAAGCCCTAACTTCTTCATAAAAATCTATTATAACCGAAGCTAGCATATTTACAACTATATTAAAATCATTTAGATGATATTCTACTAAACCATTCTTAGACATCTTCATATTAAACAACCTTTTCATTAAAAATATCTTATTTGAGGTAGAGGGTTTTTCATACAACTTCCTTAATGCATCCATTAGTTCTTTTGTATTATTTTCCATTGAAAGATTAAATAATACCGAAGATGAAAGACACAACCGGATTGTCCCAAGTTCCTTCCTATCCAGCAAATCCCATTCCACATCCATCATGCTCGAGGGTTTGCTCACCATCTCAGGTAGTGGAATATAAAGATCCTTCGATAAAGGTAATATTCAATATACATCTTCCAAAGACTAAAGTTCGCCCATTGAATTTATCAACCCTAGATCTTCCATCAAATGCCATAGCTCCCACTCAAGATAAAAATTTCCCTACAATTCAATACTTCAGCAAACCAAACTAGGCCCTGATACAAATTGTTAGAGAATAAGGGATAAAATATGCAGAATAATTCCTCACAAAATTGCAATAGTAGAAACTAATATGCAGAAAATATTACAGATCTTAAATAAAAGTGTAGCATAAAATAACACAACACAAAGAGATAGTATTTAACCTGGTTCACCCAATTTTGGGCTACGTCCACCAAGAATCACTTGCTCATATTTTATTACAAGCCATCACTCTCTCAATACAATACGCAGATCTGTTTAGAGCTATGCTCAACAAACTCTACAGAATTCACATTTTAATTCAAAACGCATATGTAATGTTACATCATGCCTACCATATAAATAGAAAACTGCTTAAGTAGTTTTACAAAACCGTGGGTATCAAAACCATGGGCCATAACCATCCCATAAACCTATGCGTCAAAATCCCGCACATATGAGAAAAGCACGTTTCTCGGTATATTGAGCACGTTTTAAGGCCAATTTTTTTTTTTCTTGGGGGCTATCAACTGTGGAAAGTGTACAGTACTGTTAGTGTATAGTCTTCAACACTTTTTCACATGAAAATAGGCTCCACAACCGAACATTATTTACTATTTTCTTAAATAATCTCTACAATATAAATCTTTCTTATCTAGGTTATTGAATGAGGAAATGATGTTGGGTTTGGTCATTTTTGTAAAAATTATATCTATGATGAAAATGTGATTGTTTTTGAGTTATTGTATTGTTGGAAGTTTGTGTCTTTGTGAGTTTTGATGAGTAAATACAACCCACTTGGGGATTTTGTGATTTCTATTAATTTGAATACCCATTTAATAGTCGGGTATCTATAAATTTTGTTCTCAATAATTTTCTACTTCAATTATGGCTTAATATCAAATTTTTGGAAATAATAAAAGGATTTGATAATACCATGTAATGGTATGTGTTTAGATCTTGAAAAGAATTATATATCCCAGGATTTATTTTATTTTTCTTATGTTGTAACTAGATTGGTGTTTGGCCTATTGGGGGGTCTAATAGTTGTATTTGTACCCCAACGAGACAACTGTGGAAAGTTTATAGCACTCTTAGTGTATAGTCTTCAACACTTTTTCACATGAAAATAGATTCCACAACCTAACAATCTCCCACTTTTAGACTAGTTTTCCTCTGAGCAAGCTTCTCAACCCTTCACTAGTTTTCATGAAGACCAACCAAATCTGAACACAACTTCAATTTTTCCCTTGTGACCACCTTGGTCATCATGTCTGCAGGATTCTGACTAGTATGAATCTTCTCTAGCTTCAACTTCTCTTCCTCTAAAGCTTTCCTGATGAAATGGTACCCTAACTGTATATACTTCATCCTAGAGTGGAAAGTAGAGTTCTAAGCTAGGTGTATAACACTTTGAATATTACTATGTAACTTTCCTTCCTCTTGCTTATGCCCCAACTCCTCAAGAAATTGTTTTAATGAAATCATTTCTTTTCTTACCTCTATTGCAGCAACAAACTCAACCTCTCGTGGTTGTCAAATCCACCTACTTCTATAGTCATGAAATCTAGCTAACTGTTGTCCCTCCTACATTGTAAACATAACCTATTGTGCTCTTCCTACTATCTACATCTCCAGCCATATCTGAATCTACATAATCACACAAAGTGGTATTTGATCTGTTGTAGCATAAAATATCCCCATGGTGCCTCTCAAATACCGAAGGATCTCGCTTTACTGTCTCGCCAATGATCTCTACTCGGATCACTAAAAAATCTACTCACCGCTCCCACTGCATGGGAAATATCAAGCCTGGTGCACACCATGTCATACATCAAACTACCAACCACCGATGAGTAAGGTACATTATATATTAGGTTTCTCTCCTGCTCTATCTTGGGACACTGTTCCTTTGATAGCTTGAAATGGATCTGCTAAAGGAGTCCCAACCGGTTTAGCATCCTACATATTAAACCTCTCTAAGACATTTTTAATGTCCTCTTCCTAATATAAAGTTAGATTTCATTCCTTCATATCCCAAGATATCCTCATACCAAGGATTTTTTTGGCTTCCCCCAAATCCTTCATAACAAAGGATTCACTTAGCTGCTTCTTGAGTACTTTTATTTCCTGCATGTTTTTACCTGCAACCAACATGTCATCCACATACAGATAAAGGATAATATAACTGCCATCCTCAAATTTCTTTGTATACACGCAATGGTCAGAATGAAATCTAGTATAACCTTACTCTATCATGAAGCTATCAAATTTCTTATACCATTGACGTGGAGCTTATTTCAAGCCATAAAAGCTCTTTTTTAGTTTGCACACCATCTCCTCTTTACCTTTGACCTAATATCCCTCTTGTTGCTGGATATATAGATCCTCCTCAAAATCACCATGGAGAAATGTAGTTTTTACATCAAGATTTTCTAAGTGCAATTATTCTACTGGAACTATTTCTAGAACAGTTCTAATAGAAGTCATTTTTACTACAGGAGAAAAATCCTCATCAAAATCTATACCCTTTTTCTATGCAAAACCCTTGACCACCAACCAGGCCTTATATCTTTTCTTACCTCCTTCTTCCTCTTTGACTCTGAACACCCACTTGTTCTATAATGTTGTTTTTCCTTTGGGTAGCTTCACCAAATCCCATGTCTCGTTCTCCATGAGATCCTGATGCTCCTCATCCATGGCTTTCTCCAACTTCTTCCTGGCATCTACCTACATTGCTTCATCAAATCTATCTGACTCTCCACTATCATTGAGTAGTAAATAATAAAGAGAAGGAGAAAAATGTTCAGGTTCTCTTCTTACCCCAGAAGACCTCCTCAATATAGGAGTTTGGGGTTCCTGTTAAGGAGGTTTCTGAACTGATTCATATGTCACTTTCCCATCTGGAAGATCCTCTACTGTTGCATATTCTTTTTTTGGATTCTTCCTTGTTCTCCTACAACTACTACTTATACATGACTTTCTCATTAAAGACCACATCCCTAGATTGAATGATTTTCTTGTCCTTAATACTCCAACATTTATATGTAAATTCATCACCACCATACCCAATGAAAGTACATTTTTTTGATTTAGCCTCTAGTTTGGTCCTATCATCCTTTTCTATATGGACAAACACCTCACATCCAAAGACTCTAAGAAATGAATAATCAACTTTCTTACCATACCAAGCCTCCTTAGGTATGCCTCCATCCAAGGCACTTGAGGGTCCTCTATTTATCAAGTACACATATGTGCTCACCACTTCTACCCAAAAAGAAAGAGGTAATCCTGCATGTAACCTCATGCTCCTAGCACATTCCATTATTGTTTTGTTCATCCTTTCTGACACCCCATTATGCTGCAGAGTTCCTAGAACCATATTTTATCTACAGATTCCATTCTTAGAACAATAATAATCAAATTCATTATTGCAATACTCCCCTCCATTATCTGACCTGAGACATTTTAGCTTAAGACCTGTTTCATTATCTACTAATGCTTTCCATTTGAAAAAAGTGTTAAATAAATCAGATTTGTTTCTAATACAATAAACCCAAACTTCCTTGTTGCATCATCAATAAAAGTAACATAATAAATTGAACCCCCAAGAGATGATACCTGAGCCAACCCCCATACATACAAATGTACCATCTCTAACTTAATCTCTTTATTTGTAGGTCCAACCTTGAGAAACCTTACTCACTTTTGTTTCCCATATATGGAGTCCTCAAAGAACTCTAAACCTATTTTTGTATATATAGGAAAATCCTTATTTATGATCTCCATGTCCTTATAGCTCATAAGACCAAGTCTATAGTGCCACAATTTTGTATCTACTTCTGAAGCCACAAGATTACAAACATTAATGCTATAAGTGGTTAAATACAAGGTTCCAACCTTCTTACCTCTTGCCACCACAAGAGCACCCTTGGTAACCTTCCAAGAGTCTTCTATAAATATCAAAGTACAACCATCAATTCCCAAATACCCTGTCGATATCAAATTGTGTATTAATGTAGGCACTTATCTGACATCCTTCAATAGCCAAGTATTCCCATTTTGCATCTTAACCTCGAATAAAACCTTTTCTAACTATGCTGCAAGGCTCATCATCACCAAGAAAAACATGCCCAAAATCTCCTTGAACATAATCAACAAAATAATTCCTATGTGGAGTAGCATGGAAAGAAGCCCCCAAATCTAAAACCCAAGATTTAGTAATATTGTGCAAAGAAAGAATCAAAACATCCTGACATACATTACCGTTGCCACATTTTCCTCCTTGTTTTCTTCTTGTTGTTTCTTCTTATCCCAAAGCTTCCAACAGTCCTTTACATGCCCAAAATTTCCATAGTGCCAGCATACTATCTTTATTTTTTATTTTGACCTTGCCCGATCCTTTGATTTTCCATGCCTTCCTCTATTCTTCTGTCTCCCTCTAGTTTCCATTTGTCAAAGCATTCCCGAAGTAGAAGATTCACCAGAGATTTTTCTTCTCATTTTCTCACTTATAATCACCCCTACAATATCCTTAAACTTCAACTTTGAGTTAGCTGGAACTGAGTTGCTTACCGCCATTACCAAGCTATTCCAACTCTCAGGTAAAGAGCACATAACTAATAAATCCCTAACTTCTTCATCAAATTCTATTGTAACCAAAGCTAGCATATTTACAACTATATTAAAATCATTTATATGACCTCTACTTGAACCATTCTCGACATCTTCATATTAAAAACTTTTTCATTAAAAATATCTTATTTGAGGAAGAGGGTTTTTCACAACTTCCTAATGCATGCATCAATTCTTTTATAGTCTTTTCCTTTGAAACATTAAATAATATTGAAGATGTAAGACATAGATGGATTGTCTCAAGTGCATTCCTATCCTGAAAATACCATCCCACATCCATCATGCTCGAGGATTTTTTCACCTTCTTAGGCAGCGGAATATAAAGATCCTTTTGATAAAGGTAATCTTCCATCTGCATCTTCCAAAGACTCGAAATTCCAAACATTGAATTTATCAACCCTAGATCTTCCATCATCCGGCATAGCTCCCACTCAAGATAAAACTTTCCCTATAATTCAACACTTCAGCAAACCAAACCAAGCTCGATACAAATTGTTAGAGAATAACGGATAAGATATATAGAATAATCCCTCACGTAATCGTAATAAAGAGAAACTAATATGCATAAAATATTACAGATCTTAAATAAAAGTGCAGAATAAAATAACACAACACAAAGAGACAATATTTAATGTGGTTCACCCAATTTTGGGCTACATCCACCAAGAATCACTTGCTCATATTTTATTACAAGCCACCGCTCTCTTAATACAATACTGTATATGTTTGGAGCTATGCTCAACAAACTCTATAGAATTCACATCCAAATTCAAAACACATCTATAATGTTACATCATGCCTACCATATGCACAAAACCATATAAATAGACAACTCCTTAAGTAGTTTTACAAAACGCATGGTATCAAAACAATGGGCCAAAAATGTCCCGTAAACCTATGGGTCAAAATCCCGCCTATATGAGAAAATCACATTTCCCGGTATATTGGGAATGTTTTACGGCCAAAAAGTTTTTTCTTGGGGGCTTCCAACTGTGGAAAGTGTACAATACTATTAGTGTATAGTCTTCAAGAATTTTTCACATGAAAATAGTCTCCATAACCTAACATTATTTACTATTTTCTTAAATAATCTCTGCAATATAAATCTTTCTTATCTGGGTTATTGAATGAGGAAATGATTTTGGGTTTGGTCATTTTTGTAAAACTTATATCGTGATGAAAATGTGATTATTTTTGAGTTACTGTATTATTGGAAATTTGTGTGCTGTGAGTTTTGATGAATAAATACAACCCACTTTAGGGCTTCTGTGATTTCTATTAATTTGAATACCCATTTAATAGTCGGGTATCTATAAATTTTGTTCTCAATAATTTTCTAGTTCGATTATGGCTTAATATCGATTGTTTGGAAATGATAAAATGATTTGATAATAGCATGTAATAGTATGTGTTTAGATCTTGAAAAAGAATTATATATCCCAGGAATTATTTTATTTTTCTTATGTTATAACTAAATTGGTGCTTGGCCTATTGGGGGTCTAATAGCTTTTTTGTACCTTGTGATTATTTTCTCTACAAACCCATAATGGTTTCTCAGGTTTTTATTATTTTAATCTAGTCTATTAGTTTGGAGAGGTTATTGACTTACTAGTATTTTTTTAGAGTTTCTCCATTCTTAATCAAATGAATGAACTAATGACTGAAAGAAACTAGAAAATCATTACATGGAGGGTTTATAGTACCTCAAATGTGATGTGATGGATGAATGGACACAAAGTAATGAAGGATCCTCGCTATAGCTGATGACCTACAAATAAGATAAATTGAAACGAAATTGAATAGATAGATTTATGTGGGGGTTTCTTGAATAGTGTTGGATCCAAGATGTGGTTAGCTTCTTTTCATGGATTTCAACCCCCATTTGTTTAGAAATAGTGAAATAAAGGAAGAACAATATATAACATGAAGAAATAGAAGTATAATGAGTCTAATAAGTGATTAAAATTGATCTAGAAGCTGATTTGATTGAAATAATAGTAAATTAAAGGTTACTGGTTTGGGTCGAAGGTGACCCGGACTATATGCACAGGAAAGTCTATGGTGGCTGAAAGACCTGGATTTGGAATGTAAGAGAAATATGCAAACCCTGCAAGATCTGAGTATAATTTGGATGCAAATGAGGCTTGAGTATGTTGGTGTAAACTTATAGAGGGAGTTTGAGGAAGTGGGAACTAGAGAAAATGAAAAAAAAACAAAGATGGATAAGGGTATATTGAGAATTAGGACCCTGTTTGACAACGAACAGGGTGGGTCGACAAGGATTATATTAAAGCTAGATAAGGATGAAGGTAAATGGATGAAAAATAGAACCTAGAAGCGGAGAGGATAGAAAATAAGGTTGTTGAAGAAGCTCTGAGTGTTGCGAGACCGATCGAACCTAAAAAACATTATAAGAAAGAAAAGCGATGATAATATGATAAAAATATGATGAAAGCAATACCAAGATAATGATAAGCTTACAAAAGGATTAATGTGAGTGATGTGAGTGCATTAAATGAAGGTCTAGGAGTTCTATAACTATTGCAGTAATGCTCAGGTATGAGAGGCAATTTACTAGGCATGAGAGAGCTCCAAAATTTGCATGCATCTAATTATTTCTGCTCTCTTTTTGGAAGGATATAACTTGAATTTAAAGGGTTGAAAGTGACAGGGCTGGTTTTCCATTGAATGTGGGGAAAGTTTCCCTAATGGGTAAGCTTATTGTGTTTTTGGAATGATTTTATCTTTTTAAGAGTTGGAAGGGTGATTTAAATTATTGTGTGAGATTATATTGCTTCGGGATAAATCATGGGAAGTTAGGGCATAAAAATAAATAGGAAGAAAGATAGAAAAGCAAAGGGATTTATGTGTAGGATAAAAACATCCTAATTTGAAGGTTTTTCAGGGAAAGGTAAGATATTAATTGATTGATTAATTAATTAATGGGACTTGGATGGGCATTTAAAGGTTATAGGATAATTAAGTGGGAATTTTATTAAATATTTAAGTGTATAGATTTAATAAAAGGGGGACCTAGATAGGACAATAGAAAAATATGCACATGTCGGAAGACAAGGGTAGAGGTACCAAATTTAGGTGTCTACATTTTCCCGTTTTAGTTGAGTTGTTTGCGATAACAAGCCATGAGAAAAAATGATGAGAGAGTAAGATGATGGAGAAAGAAGTATTGATGATAAGCTCCCCCTAAAACGGGGGATCGATGATGCCATGGGAAATGGATGATTCTATGGGAAGTCGATGACATGTTTGAAAAACTTAGATGATGAAAGATGGGTGGGTGAAGAAAAATGGGTAAAATGGTAACCAAGGAAATATTGTTGTTATCTCCAAATCATTGCACCCCCCAAATGGCTAGAAGGTGAACATGACATTTAGTATAATTAGGTAACATGGGATCACCTCTCAAGTTATGGGATTTGGGATTGAGGTTAACCTCTGGAGAAGGATGAATTCCTCCTCCTAAACTAAGTGATACACTACTCCTAATGCAATAGAAACAAGTACCTAGACCTAAAATAACATTTCAAGGGATTAGGGAGAGATATTTGCAAGAAATAAAACCATATGGTGATGCACCAAGAAAGGGTTCTGCTAAATAAAATTTTGGCTTGCCAATGAAGAGATATGATCACAAGGAAGAATGAACATATATTACAAACCCAATTTACACACAGTACTTCACTCCTTGATAAGTAAAATGACCTCCAAAACTTGTAAAGGAAACATTGGTTGCACAGTTCACCTGTAAACATGAGAGAGGTAAATAAAAGTATAAAAATGTTTAAGGATAAATAAATGATCACAAAAAATGATTCTCATTACTTCAAGTAGTTGCATAGTGCATCATTACAGAGGGAAAAGGCATAAGCTGCCCTTAATATTTTGACAACAAAGGCTTGTGAGCCTACAAATTCACAACAACTTAGTTGGTGAAGAGAGGGGAAGCTTGGAATAATTCCTAACCTCATTTTGGAATAAGCACCCCTTTAATTTTATATAATAATTTGAGTTGTTGAGAGAAAGAAGGAGAAAACCTATAATCTAGGATAGAATGTAGCAGATGATTAATCACTATTGTCGGCCATGCTTCCCACATTAATTACAACTCCACCTTCCCAACACTACTCATGGAATGAAGAAAATATTACAATTCCAAAATACTAAAAAACCTTAGAAATCCATTTTATGATAATTACATTGTGTAGCTCCCGCTCTCCCGATTCCCATGACTATTATTTTGTAAAAAACAGACAACGTAGGAGGAAGTTATGGCTTGCTAAGAGAAAGTTATTTTTTGTGTTTTTCGAGCATTATACTGCATGAGCTCGCTGAGTTGAAAAATAGCTTTGTGAGTAACCTTATTATTCGGTGAGCTTAGTGTGTTATGTTTTCATTGTGGGCTCTAAAAATTTCTTCTCCACTTAAAATGATGGGTTCTTTCATTATTTATGACACATGTTTTTAGGTTTATCAAGCTTAATACATGGCTTGCTTTCACATTCCTCAACGTGTCTGTATTTTTTTTAAATGAACCCTCACCGAGTGACTTGGTATCAATCCTTTTACTATGTAATTTTCATTTTCTCCGCCCAACTATTGCATGGGTAGCGAGCCTCAAATTTGCATTGAATTGAATGATCTCTTCCACGTTATCGGTGAGCCATGTCTTTGTATTTAATTGGTTAGAATTTGGAAACTTCCTTGACCTAATGCTTTGGGATCACCACGTGTTGTATTGAGTGACTAACGAATTTCCACTTCAAGTTACATTGAAAATGACATTGAGATTTGCATTGCTTTAACTTACATGAATTTTTCCACTCCAAACTTAGAAAGGGACTCAGTTTTTAACCCACATAATGTGTTGTTGACTGAGTAAATTGGTGTCCCAATTTAGAACTTCCCACCCTAAACTTCAAAAACAGCTTGAGGGCCCACTTGCTATGAACAATGGTTAAAAAATTATGAAACTGATAAATCATTTCTTAAAGGGTCATATTGTGTTAGCTAAAAGAACCCCAAAAGCTCAAAAATGAGGACAAGGTCATTTCTTGAGAATCCAAGATACATCAAGCTAATTTCAAACTCAAGAAGACAGATTTGTAGAGGTTGGCTCAGTTCAAAGGAGCTCGGTGAAGAAACAAACAAGATAAGTATCACAAGTTTTAGCTATACACTAAGACATGTGAGCTCGGTAGCATACAAGAGGTAGGTCACTTGAATGTATAAACAAAGCCCGAGTTGTAATTCGGTAATGAGGCATGGTGAAATAACCTGACTCGAGTACGATGTTAAGGAAATGTTTAAGGCTGAGTTGAGTAGAGCTCGGGAAATGTGGATGATAAGGTCAATTATGAAGACAATAATACAACTCGAATTAGTGTGATTGGTGTGAGGGTTTGAGCCCACAAATTTGATGATCCCTTTGATGATGAGCTTAGCAGGTTAATTTTGTAGTACAACTAAGAGAAGTTTGAAGCTAGTCAAATTAGAATTCAACGCAAACAATATCAAGCTAGTCCGAAAAGAGGAAAGTCTCATCGAGTTCAAGATTTATAAGTTGAGATGAATTGAGCTTGCATCATGAACAAATCATTGGTGAAGCTAATTTGGTAGTGTTGCTTAGTCAAATTGTACCATTCACAATAGGTAGCGCTATGTGTTAAAATATATAACTCGAAACCTGGACATGGTGGTTTGGGCATTGATTCAATAATTAAACCTAACACAAAAATATGGAAGAGCTCGACATGTAAAGCTTATGATAGTAATATACTCCCCGAGGTATAGATTTAGAGCTCAAGGAATGGCATGAAATTCTTGTAATAGTAAGATTAGAGCTCTTCATAATTCATTGATTTCTATTGTGATAGATTGACGGGAAAGTAAATGGAGTATGGCTCAGTTATTTGGGGTGTATAAAAGACCGAGCTCTTATGAGCTCAAGGTAGATAATAAGTCGAAGGATTAAACATAGCGAGTTTTGATGGAGAGCTCAGGGATCACTCGGGGTATGCTCAAGTAAGCTATTTTGGCATTGGCTCCGTGATAGGTCAAAGTTTGAAGCTAGAAATAATGATCTCATGAAATAATGGCAAGGTAAGTCATAATCTAGAATTCTAGTATGATAGGCCATCAAGACAAGTTACATAGTATAATTGTAATGTTTGGCAAGGGAAAGGAAAAGCTATAGATTCAAGGAGCCCATGACTGAATGATTCACAAAATTGAGAATAGAAGGCATGACATTGAATTAGATTGTGGCATGAAGGAATATCTACTTTCCAGATAAAAGAGGGCCCAATGTTGTATTCATATCGTCGTAGGAATAACTTATGGCATAAAGATAGAGTAGCTCACGTCAAACTAAAGTATTGTTGTGCAAATCTCATAGATCGAGATCTTCCACAAAGCTTGCAAGTGGTTAATAAAACCGGTACTAACAAGTTTGACACACTTAAAAAAATGATGCGATCAAGGGGACATCACCATGAAGGAGACTCGGTTGCTATAGCTTGATGCATAGCCAAGACATATTGTGGAGGAGTGTGAAAATCGCCTAAATAATGATGAGATGAGTTGAAAGCCAATTCGGTGGTGGGCATTACGAGCCAAGTCTTGGATGAAAATAGGTACTGGAGGGTATGCATCGCCAAGAGTTTAAATTCAAGCTCATATCACTCAATGGCTCACCAAAATGAAATGAATCTAGAATAGGCCAAGTGGAGGCCGAGCAATTGAAGTGCATTGCTAAGTCAAAGGAATGCCAAGTTAGTGCCAAAGGAATCAAGAAGCTGGGCCCTGGTAATCCAAAGAAGGAAGAAGCCCTATCAGGTTGAGTCATATGGCACAGTGATAGGTACAAGAAGTTAGGTTTGACACCATTAGATATCATCGAGAATTATGGGAAGGTTGAGCTAGTTGGCTGTGAACTTATCACTTGGCATCAAGATAAATAGATTGGCCATGTGAAGCCAAGCTCGCATGGCTCGAATGGGGACGTCTAGTTTGAGATCATCATATGAATCCATGCACGTCATAGAAGGTCAAGCTAAAAATATCTTTGGACAAGCTGAGTATTCTAAGAACACAAAGCACTTTAGGAGAATAGGCAAAGGGGATCAACAATGTGAATGGATTTCTCTGGAAGTACTTGTAGAACTCAAAGAAATAGATCACTGGGAGAAAAAATGAGTGACATATCTAGTTATGGTAATGAATTATTAAGGGAGGCCACAATTCTAGGAAAGGTTGAAGCCCACGAATAAGGTGAACAATGAGGAAGTGGGTCATTTAATTCTTCACAACCAGAAGTTGTGCAAAGAAATGGTGAGTTCAAATGGAGACGTCATGTAGGAATTGAAACACTTGTTTGGAGGTCAATGTATCGATGTCTCATTAAAATTGGGTCTAGTTTGAGATCATCATGGGAAGCTCGGTGCATGATGAAAAGATGCACTTTGTTAGTTTGGATGCTCATCGATGAAGGTAGTTGGGAAATGGGTGTGTGTTTGAGTCTAGGAGAGAACGTGAGATGTCATGGAGATATATGGATGCAAGTGTTGAAATAAACCCGGTGAAGTGAGTTAAAAGATAAGTTTGAGCTATCTCTTTAGAGGATTGAGTCGTGATTTGAGTTAGCATTTGGCTGTGGAAATTAGAATGCAAAGTCGTGACATGGGAGGTGCTCACATATTTTTTGGTTTATCAAAGGAGCTTAGTGTTCATGAAGAATATTGGAAATTTGAACAAGTTAATGGAAGGTGTTCGGATGAGCAACTCATTTGAAATAGACTGTAGGTGAACAATCATACCATTGAGTAAGGAAAATAACATTAATAGAATATTACAAGTAGGCATCACGATGAAGCGAGTCGACAAGTCATTTCGGATCATCCTCATGATTCAAATTTTTGGATACTTTCTTTGGAGTTATCTGTTTCAGAATTTCATATATTTTTGGGATTAAAAATGTTGAGCGAGTTGAAAATTTATGAAGCTTGAAACCCCGAAACTCTGAAATTCAGAGTTTCAGGTTTTTGGGGGTTGGAGGTTGTGGAGACGGTTCGAGCTTGGAGTTAGAAATGACAACATGTTGGAATGATTTTCATTTAAATCGGTGAAACATAGGGTGAAGGAACAATTATCTCATTAAAGTTTCATGCAGAATCCATGCTTTAGTGGACTAAGTCAATATAGGGTTACGTGAGATTTAATTGACCACCGAGCAAATAAAGGGAGGAGCCCAAACCGAGTAAATCGGTGCACATTCGACATAGCTCGGTTAGTATGAAGGCACCCACTGAGTCATTCAATGTAGAGTTTTAGGGAAAGTCTGAGGTGATGGGGATAAGGTGCCCTCGAGGAACTCAACAGAGAGGTTAGTATGTCGGTGAACCAAAACAAACTGGTAAGCTAATAGAAATATAAATACAACTGATTAGCTCAGTCAACATATTTTCAAAGGTGGTTATCAGGTTTGATGCCGAGTTGCTTGATAATTTAATGTAAAGAGGTGGCCAACCATACGGAAAGAAAAGCATCAAATCAATAGCTCGGCGAGAAAATAATGGAAGCGAGGTGTCAAGTAATGTGGTAGATAAGAAATAAGAAGAACTTGCCATGAGCTTGATGAAGAATAATAACACCCCTCCCAATGTATTTTTACCAAGGGTTCCACCAATGTAGAAAATTATCTATATTTAAAGAATTATTAAAATATTTTATTTTAATCAATGGAGAAAATAAATATTTTAATTTATTCAAAAATCATGAGTCATTATCAGAGAGCTAATGAAAGGTAACTCCAGAATGCCCAAAAATGCATCTTTTGCTCAGGAAGTCACAGCTTTCTCGTCGGTTGCCTGTTTTTCACAAAATTACAGTAAATGGAATTGGAAAAACAAAATCTACACCATGAAATCACTAGAAGATTTGTTTTGGAGGTTTTTGATACAAAATTTCAAGTTTTCTTCATTCCTCGGATGGTTCCTCGAAAGGTGGAGGTGCAATAAATGAGCAAACATGGCCAACAACAATGATTAATTGTTTCCTACATTTTGGCCTAGATTCTAGGGTTTCTCCTTATTTCTCTCAACAACTTAGTAATTTTCTATAAATGTAGGTTGGAAGCTCATTCCAAGGGGTTCCAATAGGTCATACAAGGTAGACAAGTTAGACACTTTCAAAGCTTCCCCCTCTCTTCACAAGTTGTGAAGTTGTAGGCTCTCAAGCCTTTCTTCTCGAATTGTAATGGAAGCCTATGCATTTTCACTAATGTAATGATGCACTATGCAAGTGTTTGAAGTAATGAAAATTATTTTTTGTGATCATTTATATGTCCTTTCATGATTTTGTTTCTTCTATTTTCCTCTCTCATGTTTTCATGTGAACAGTGCAACCAAGGTTTATTTTTACAAGTTTTGGAGGTCATTGTGCTTATCAAGGACTGAGTTATTGTATGTAAAAGTGGGTTTGTATCATATCTCTTCATTGGCAAGCCGAAATTTTGTCTAGCAACACCCTTTCTTGGTGCATCACCACTTCTAGTATAGGTTTTATTTCCTTGCAAATCTCTCTCCCTAATCCCTTGAAATGTTAGCATAGGTCTAGTTAGCCATTTTTATTGCATTAGGAGTAGTGTAGTGCTTAGTTTAGGAAGAGGAATCCAGCCTTCTCTAGAGGTTCACCTTGAGCCCAAGTCCCATAGCTTGAGAGGTGATCCCATGTGTCCCAATCACACCTGAATGTCATGTTCACTTTTAGGCCATTTGGGGGTGCAATGATTTGGTGACAACAATTTTTGGCATGCCTAGTGGGACAATAGGTGAAATTTATACATTTCATAGTTATCCCATTGTAATATATTAGCCACATTTTTCAATGGTGTGTGTATTGTGTTCATTTCATTTCATTAAGTTGTTGTGCTCTTAGTGAAATTTTAGCCTTAAGAGGTATTCCCAAGCACAACTAGTGACTCCATTGGTCTAAGTACCCTACTCTCTAGTTTTAGACCTTCTATTTTACCCATTTCTATCTATTTTCCGTAAACATATTTCAATTTTTCTCCCATTCATGAAGCTTTGCAATCATGGTTTCATTTCCATAGTTGAGTTCCCACTTGCACTAGCAGCAACACCTTCCATCTTCAAGCTATTTTAATCCACCTCCAGCTCCATTTTATGATGAGAATCAACAATATGCATATCCCTCTGAGAAAATTCATGATTAGTTTGGTTTTTCACCTAACTATACAACTTTTCAAGGGTAGGAATGTAACATTCCCATTTTAGTACATTAGAACAAGATTTTTTTTTTTTTCGATAAGTGCTTCCTAGTTCTAAATACATAATTTAGAACTCACAGATCATAACAATCATTCTTATAATAGATAACCATATACAGTTGTAATGACTCGGTGTACCACCGATCTATTCATTCCATGACTCGGTGATCTACCAATCTATTCATGAGTATCATAGAGTTGGCATTTTTATTTTAACACTTCACTCTTGCAGTTCTCTTCCCTAATCTAGA
This sequence comes from Taxus wallichiana var. yunnanensis, assembly GCA_018340775.1. Taxonomy (NCBI): domain Eukaryota; kingdom Viridiplantae; phylum Streptophyta; class Pinopsida; order Cupressales; family Taxaceae; genus Taxus; species Taxus wallichiana. The sequence continues at coordinate 40,175,528 of CM031239.1, read as the reverse complement.
ATTTTAGAATGCTCTGTCCAAGGAACCTATCTGAATAATTGTTACCATTATTCATCGGCATCACGTCCCTTAGACTAGGTGACATAGGACAACGTAATCAACAGCTTACGATACTTTGGACAATCATGTCTCGTATTCCTTGACGACATACTCGTCAATCTGGAATACGTCCTTTACCCCAATCCGATGTTAAATAGAATGTCTTATACTGACTTCTGGCAGCCTCCCCTATCCCAAGTCATTCACTCAGGAATAGATTAATAACATGACACACGTTATAAGGATGCTCTTGAGGACTAGGGTAAGCTGACATACTGGGTCAACCACAGTTAACCCTGTGTGTCAAGGTACCCCAAGTCTCCAAGGGCAGCCTCATAACATGACCATGGTCCTAACCAATCCCAGAGTAAAAACTTGTTCGAGTTTAAGGTGTAAATCTTAACAATCAATGCAAAGGGTGTCGCCATAGGTCACCTGCATTGTTGTATCCTCGAGAAGATCCTAATCTTCTCAAAGGTACAACCTGCAGTTGACATGTGTCGATATCCTACAAAACCGCCTCGGAAAGATTTACATAACTTCAAGGAGTTACTTAAGTTGAGTTGAAATTAAATTTAAGACTCTCCTAACTGGGTAGTCTTTTCCCAACCCCTGGGTTCCACACCTTTGAGTTGCCTTACGCAATTAAGTTCAATTTCACAGAGAGAAGTTTAATAAGATTTGAGATCTCGTCAAGGAGATCATTGGTTCCCAATAATCTTATTCTACATAATTGGGCAATAGCCCTAAGTCCTCTCATAAGGAAGCTAACTAAACCCATATGGGTTTATATCAGCTCCCAAGATTGAAATATATCTTACTTATTGTTATTAAGATATAGTGATTTAAAATCATCAATTATGTTGTCTTGACTTAGATCATGGATAGGGAGTAAAGATTACTCTTCATGTTTCAGCTACTTATTAGGGTGTAGTTTATCCTTAACTTCTCGAAAGGTAGTGGCTTGATTTCAGTTTAGCCTTATTCATAACATAAAAGAATTACTATTCATTCACGAAGTATTTGGTCACATAATTTTTACAAGACCTACTTAGAAAATCCAAATAACTCCCATGGTATACAATATTAAAAATGCACTTACATTCAATCAGACCTAAGAAGTTCAATCCATCAAATGAAAATGCAGCCACATAAGTAACAATCTCTCCATTTCATTCATTTCAGACCATACATTTACAACTTATGCACTTCGGCACATTTGATACAATAATCAACATCGAAAGAATATCTTTCTTCCTATAATACAATTTGAGAAATCAAGTTAGAATTCATCATAAAAACCAGATTAAACAATCTGAGCATCATATCAGATCTGCGTGCCTTTACCACTTACGATGTCCATCTATAAAAATTTCTAGCATAGGTCAGTTCAGTGAACTAAGCATGATAAGCACTAATTCTTAAAACAATTGCATTCTACCAATTATTCTAATCAAACAACCTGTTTAAATGAAATCATTTCTTCAAATCCTTAAACATGAATCAGGTTAATCATCTTTCTACAATTCTAATATGACTTTAACGCATGACTCATATTATAGCTACCAGTTAAACCTAAATATTTTTCAGATGATTCATCATATATATTAGAGACTAAGAAGAACAAAATGAATCCAAAACATCCATCCATCTGAAAACCAAGGACAACAATAATCCAACAAAATTTCTCCATTCAAGAATGAATTCCTATCAGTTCATGTATCCAACAGGTGTGTAATTAACAATTCAAGCAAAGACAGATTATAACATCCAGCAAGTTCAACTGACGGGATTCCTTTATATTCATAGCATTATTTCAATGACATTGATAAGTATACCAACTTCTACTACAATACTATTTTTATAAAAGTGGATAACCGTACAACTCAAACAGGATAATAATATAACCGTCAATAAAGAAGAAGACTCCGGTCAAGAGTCAGTACTTACCAGTTTCTCCTTACAATTTTAACAATCTATTCTTCTTATGCCCGTACCATAGAATTCACATAAAGGTACAAAAGAAGAGAGCACTCATAGTTTCTAGACAAGGAGAGAATATTTTCTTATTCCAAAATTTATATATCAACATATACATTCTATACTTAGGAGAAAGAAACAGAGGCATTCAGATCTCCATTCCAAACATGTTCAGGACTGTACCAACTTCCCAGGAGTAATGCATTTACATTCAATCTTGATTTCAATTAAGGAAGAAGAGAGAGCAAGAAAATCAACACCTAAGTCTACCATTAGCTCCAATCTGATAGAACTGTTTAAAAAGGTCACCCTAAGATTCCAAGGGTCTTACCATTGCACATAACAAAGACAGATATTGTTATAAGCGAAAAACATATATGTTCAATATCGGTCATCCCTTCACCCAGGACTCGAATCATTTTAGACTACGAGTTGGGTAACCCCGACATTACTTATTGATAAGAAACACTAACTACTTCCAGTCATTACGGTGGATAATTTGTTATTGTGATTCAAGGATACCAAAAAAATAGCACTTCCAAAGTATTTCTAGTTGATTTTATTGATAGATTTCAAGGTCACTACAGAGAATTCAACAAAATCCCATCCCTTCTAAGTACAAAACCTGATTTCCATTCGGAAAACCTAGGATTACCCAAACGTTATGAAGAATCGAGTTCCTCAAAGCAAGATTTCTCTCGGTCAGGTTGTATTCCCGTTAACCAGGTAAAGTCGTAAAGAAAACAACAGTTACTCTAATATTTCATCACATACCAAACCCATAATCATTGACCATCCAGACCCTTTTCACAGAGGTACAGGCTTAAATTCCACATATTACTTACGCATGTGACTATACCAGTCGAGCTCAAAAGAAGGAACTACAGTTTCATCACAATTCAACTATATATTCCCTGAAGCTGTCAAGTAATAAAAGAGCTCATACGACCAAGCAATAATCAATAAACCAACCAAATTAGACACAAAAATTCTTTCCATGTCATTCTTCAAACATGAAATCATCCAATGCAACGTCTAACATGGTACAGTTGGGAACTTATTACCTCAGTTAATCAAGAAGCAAGGAAACAACATAAACAGAAGTCGAACCCATATGCAATCACAACAAACATTTCAATAGAGTCGAATCCATATGTATACACAGCAAGGACTTCAACAGAAGTCGAACCAACATGAAAACACAAAGTAGGGACTTCAACAGAGTCGTGTTCATATGTAATCCCAACAAACATTTCAATAGAGTTGAACCAAAATGTAAACACAACAAACATTTCAACAGAAGTCGAATCCATAAGTATACACAGAAAACATTTCAACAGAAGTCGAATCCATATGTATACACAACAAACATTTCAACTGAAGTCGAATCCATATGTATACGAACAAGGATGCAAAAAAGTTTAACCAACATGCTAACACAACAAGGTCTTTAATGAAGTCGAATCAACATGCAAATAGAGAAAGGACTTCAACAGGAGTTGTATCCATAAGGTAATCACAGAAAACATTTCAACAGAAGTCGAACCAGGGATTCCCAAATCAAAAAGAGAAGAAGAAAACCAATACATTGTTTCCAACCAAGCCAATCTGTACAAAAAAATTCATCTGAACAGAGTTGTTCTAATGAAAGCATTTGAAGGAAAGAAAGATTTTTAAAAGTTAGGGCCTATCATGCCTGATAGTGTCACTTAAAAATTTGAAGAAGACCTTTGAATGTGCTCGCACCTTCTCTTCTTCTTCCACGATAGATTAAACAACAATAAATTGTTACCTTCATGCCTTATAAACTTTCCCTGACGAGAAGAAGGAAGATAGAAATTCTCAAAGTTGCCATGTAACACAGAGTAGGCATGGTTTGAAGAACCAAGGTCTTTGAAAGCAGTGAAAAATGGAATGCATGGAAAATCAAACAACCAAACAATATTCCATTTGCATGCCTTCCCAAGTAATCCGTGCTCGGGAACCGAAGTTCATTAATTGCATTAACCTCCATCCTCCCGCTTTATTCTCCATTACCACCGATCGCCAAAATTGGTGGTTGCTAAAAGAAATAACCATTCCCATACTTGGTGATCGCCACGTTGGGTTACATTATCCGTTTGTAACCTCTACCAAACCTCGATGAGTATTCCAAGTCCCTCAACCTTATCCACTCTCATAAATGCCATGGAAACCCCCGCCCATGACTTGCGACCCTTCATAGGTCCCCCTCCATTCTTATCATTAGTTAAGATAGGTTAGATCATAGGGTTAAGACATTAGTCTCCCTTCCATAGCGCTAGGTGTAGTTAACTCTTAGGAGCATTAAGCTTATAGTTTAGGGCTAGGTTGGATTAGCAATTACTTTAACCATTAGGTTATAGTTTAGGTTAAGGTTATTAACCTTAACGAATCAAATCTAGGTCTCCAAAATAGGACCACTCAAAGTTAGAGTCCATACAGGGTTAAACATTCCTGTAAAGGATTCCATTTGGCATCACTAAATTAAGCTTATGGTATACACAAGAACATCTTACCTGGCTTAAGGTCTAGGCCTTCCTGATGTTACGATATCTGTAACCAAAGTCCATTTTTCATGATCAGCCTGAGTCAAACTCCGGGATTGATCATTCAAACTCATTCAGACCTTGTAACTTTCGTAAGGTCAATAAATTTTGTTCATCCTAAATAAGCTTAAAACATCCCTTGGATCAATGCAACTGATCCAAGGCTGAGTCATAAAGATGGATAAATCCACAATTCATCCAGAAATCAAATTGAACTCAAGTGTGAAGAATGAAAGAAACAAAAGAGTCCAAGCATATTCTGGCTCAGTCAAAGATCTTCAAGAGCAAAGAAGATACAATCCATATCAAGCATGACTTCACAAACCAAAGGAACATGTCCTTATACAGAAGAAATCATATATCAACACTTGATTGCTCAGGAGGAAGTAACAACAATTCAGGGTGTTACATGCTTCCCTCCTAAAAGATTCATCGTCCCGATGATTACATCTTTTGATTTACCTTCAGGTCAATCAATTTATTAGTTCACAATACAAAAGACCAATTCCAACATGAATTATTTCATAAATCAATGTCATGATACAATTTATTCAACCTGAATAATGTTTGCCTCAAGCTGGCTTACATAAAGACATGAAAAAGATAAGTTCATAATAATTAATTTTTTTTTTTGTCAACAGATTCCATTCTGTTCAAAAAGAAAGGGAAAAGCAATTTTCATCTCTTCCAGATTTTCCCAAGTTGCACTTTCTTCGTTAAACTGGTCCCACTGGACCTTACATTGTTGTATTTTACAATTTCTCAAATGCAATTGGTGTGTTTCCAGCACTCGTGTGGGTTTAACCACAATTATTCCTGGGTCTTGGACCTGCAAGGAATTCCAATTTAAAACATGTGACAAGTCTGAAACGTATTTCTTAAGCAAAGGGAAAACATCATGCATGTGAGACAAAGCAGGTGGTAATGCTAATCGGTAAGCTATATGATTGATTATTTCGACAATTTTGAAAGGTCCCACATAACGAGGTGACTTGGCAGCCTTGCCAAAAGTTATAGAACTCTTTCTGGGTTTAACATGAAGAAAAAATTTTCACCAAGTTCAAACTTTCGATCAACCCGCTTTAGGTCAGCATAGCTCTTCTACCTATCTGCTGCTTCTTTCAATCGTTCACGAATCATCTTAACTTGTTGTTCCATTTCAGTGAGGATTTCTGGTCCAATTACCACTCTATCCTCAATACTATCCCAACTAACAGGGGTTCTGCACTTTCTTCCATAAAGTGCCTCAAAAGGTGTCATTTTAAGAGAAGAGTGATATGTGTTATTGTATGCAAACTCAACTAATGGGAGATACTCTTCCCATTTATATTGTTGATCCATGCAATACATTCGTAACATATCTTCCAACACCTGATTTACTCTCTCAGTTTGTCCATCCATTTTCGGGTGATATGCAGAACTAAAGTTTAGTTTCGTTCCAAGAGCTGTATTAAGTGTTTGCCAAAATCTTGATGTCATTCTAGGGTCCCTATCAGATATAATCAATTCTGGTACTCCATGTAACCTGAAAATTTCGTGCACAAATCTTTTTGCTAACACTGGAGAATCATCCTTCGATTTCCAGTGATGAAATGAGCTACCTTTGTTAGTTTGTCTACAACTACCAAGATAACATCATGTTTATTTCTCGACATAGGTAGCCCTTGTACAAAATCCATGCTTATTACTTGCCATTTATACTGCGGTATGCTATGGGGATATAATAGACCAACAGGGTGCATGTGTTCTGCCTTAACCCGCTGACATTCCAGATAATGAGTCACAAAATCAATAACATCCTTTTTCATTCCTTTCCGAAGTATTGCTGTTTTAGATCAGCGAGCATTTTAGTAATACCCGGGTGTCTAGAAAAGGGTGAATTATGAAATTCAACTAACAATTTCTTTCTCAAATCATTTAGCAAAGGTACATATACTCTGTTTTCATAACGTAAGATTCCTTCATTATCAAAATGAAAACCTTTATACCTTTCATCTTTTGGTTACTGCAGCCAGTGTCTTTGCTTTTACTTCTTTGAAAGTATATATCGATTACGAGGCACTTCTTACCTCATCTTTAAACTAAGTTCTTAATGTCATAAGAGTAGAAATGTGTTTCCTACGACTTAGAGCACTATTTACTCTATTCTCTTTTCCTTTGATGTGACTAATATCAAAATCATATTGAGATAAAAATCTAACCACCTTCATTGTCTTGCATTTAGGTTAGGTTGAGTAAAAATATATTTCAGCCCTAAATGATGGAGTTTTCAACTCAAAAGGTTTCCCAAGTAAATAGTGTCTCCATACTTGAAGCGCATGAACAATTGTAGCAAGCTCTAAATCATGAGGGGCATAATTCAGCTCATGTAACTTAAGTTTTCTACTTTCATATGCTATGACTTGATCATTTGGTAACAAAACACCTCCAAGACCTTCCCGAAGCATCCGTTACAACATGAAAGTTTCCATTAGGGTCCTAAGTACAACTAAAATAGGTCTTTGAAGTTAACTGGATTTTCAAAATTTTAAAAGCGAGTTTCACACTTACCATTCCAAATAAATTTCTTATCCTTCTTCTCGCAATGAATTTATCAGTGCAGCCACTTTAGAAAAATCCTTAACAAATTTTCTATAATAACCAGCAAGGCCCATGAAGCTTCTTACTTCGTGTACATTCTTTGGTGCAGGCCACTCAGTTATTGCCACTATTTTTGAAGGATCCACAACAATTCCTTCTTTACTAATGACATGACCCAAATAGTGAACTTCAGTATCAAAGAAAGAACATTTGGATAACTTACCGTATAACTTTCTTTTTCTCAAAATTTCCAAAACTATCCTTAAATGCTCATTGTGCTCTTCGATACTTTTAGAATATATGAGAATATCATCCAAGAATACAAGCACAAACTTGTCCAAATATTCTTGAAAGATATTATTCATTAAGTTCATAAAAGTTGTGGGTGCATTAGTTAATCCAAAGGGTAGAACCGTGAATTCATAATGTCCGCATTCTGGTTGGAAAGTCTGTTTTATGAATATCTTCTTCTTTAATCCTTAATTGATGATAACCGAGATCAAAGATCTATCTTGGAATAAAGCTGCTGCTCCATGCATCGATCAAATAGATCGTCAATCCTTGGAAGTGGGTATCTGTTCTTAATTGTTTCTTTGTTTAACATCCGATAATCAATACATAGTCTAAGTGTTCCATCTTTCTTTTTACAAATATTCATTGGCGCTCCCCAAGGTGAAACACTTGGTCTAATCAAACCCTTAGACAAAATTTCTTGCAATTGTGCCTTAAGCTCGACTAACTCTGTAGTAGTCATCTGATAAGGTGCCTTAGAAATAGGTTCCGTCCTGGTTTGATTTCAATGGTGAAATAAAATTACCTTTTGGGTGGTAAACCTGGTAATTCCTCCGGAAATACATCCTTGAAACTTTGCAACAGTGGGAATCATTTCATGGAATCACCATCTTCTTCTAAAAATTTAGATATCTTTACTGCATATAAGGTACATCCTTTGTTTTTAGCCTTTTTAAGTTGCATAGCTGACAGTTTCCTAATTGAAATTTCCGTTTCACACCTTAAATCTCTGCTACTTTTGATCGATCATCTAAACATCTTATATTCTTTTCAAAGTAGTCTACTTTTGCTTTATGGTAAGCTAACCAATTGACACCGATGACAATGTCATAGGATCCCAAAGGTGTAACATAGAGGTCAACTTTCGTGGAAAAATTAGGTAAGTCAAGGAATGCCCCAAAAAGACACATACTCACTTTGTATGAACAAGAGTTATTACCATACTTTATACCCAAGATTTATCCATTTTTCCAGCTTTTCTTTTAAGTTTAGAAGCAAGTTTACTAGAAATAAAATATTCGGTAGCTCCTGTATCAAAAATAATAGTGACAGTATGCCAAATAACTTACGAAACTTCCATAGGTGTCACTTGCTTTTCAAACTTGCTTGTATGCACTCTCTTGCATCATGTATCTTATGCTCCCGATTACAATCATCCTTCTTCAAAGGGCACTGATTTATGTAGTGGTCTTTACCACAATTATAGAAGCCTCTTACATGTCCCTTTTTAGGCTCAAAATTACTTCCAACCTTAAAATTATCACGTTGTCCTCCATAGGGCTTCGCCCATTGTTATAATTTTTGGCAAAACTATCCCTTATATTTCCAAAGAGTTTATTCACCTTTGTCGTTTTCTTATTATTATCCACCTGGAAACTTACTGTTTCCAAAATTTTTCCATGGCCCCTTCTTGGGTGCAAGTGAAGTTGAAGAAGGGTTTACAATCTTTTCTGCACTTCCTCTCTATGAGCGAAAATAGCCTTTAATTTCTATTCTTGCCTTATGGATTTTTCAACAACCCCTTCCATAGTGGTTGGGTTGTGAACATCAACCTCTCCTCCTATCACGAGATTTAGTCCCATGATGAATTTCCATATTCTGAACTTCTCATTAGTTTGATACTGCGGTACATACTTGAGGAGTTTCATAAACCGCTCCCAGTATTCCAGTTACCGTTAGCTTTCCTTGAGCTAAGTTCTGAAATTCTATCATTTTCTGATCATAGAAAAGTTGTGGCAGCCAACGTTGCCTAAAATAGCCTTTAAATTGATCCCAAGTGATATTGGTCTCATCAATATTTAGCTCAGCTTTATGGTTGTCCCACCACGAAGATGCTTCGTGGGAAAGCGATAGGCTCCCGAATAGCTTTGGTTTCCTTCGAGAAGTTTCTTATTGCAAAGTACTTCTCCATCTCACTGAGCGTTCTCGTTCCATCTCCTCATGTGGTGCCATCATATTGAGGTGGACTTATCCTTTCTATATCATTAGTGAGTTCTCTTCGCCAACCTAGCCTTTTTGTTTTCTACGGTTGGACATGGGTACATTTCAAAGTGTTATTATCAACAACCATATCGAGGTTTTCCTCAGGAGGTAGCTGATTGTTGTTACCAGCTTCATCATCCTCCTCATTTCCTATTACTTTCTATTCAAGTACAACCAAATGATCTCTTGTGTCCAATAGGGCAGCAAGGATCTCATCAAGTTTTTGGGTTGTTGCCGCCCCTCCTTCTAGTGGAGCATTATTCGCAACGTTCCCTCTTGTTCTAACCATTTTCTATTACAAGAAAATTCAGGTTTTTATCAGATTATGGACACAATAGGTCCAAGAGCTACAACCTTCAGCTCTGATACCAAGATGTAACATTCCCATTTTAGTACATTAGAACAAGATTTTTTTTTTTGATAAGTGCTTCCTAGTTCTAAATACATAATTTAGAACTCATGAGATCATAACAATCATTCTTATAATAGATAACCATATGCAGCTATAAATGACTCAGTGTACCACCAATCTATTCATTCCATGACTCGGTGATCTACCGATCTATTCATGAGTATCATAGAGTTGGCGTTTTTATTTTAACACTTCACTCTTGCGGTTCTCTTCCCTAATCTGGGATTTCAGAATGCTCTGTCCAAGGAACCTATCTAAATAATTATTACCATTATTCATCGGCATCACGTCCCTCAAACTAGGTTACGGGACAACGCAATCAACAAACTTTGCGATACTTTGGCCAAAGATTTGAAACATATTGTTCATGTCTCATATTCCTTAACGGCATACTCGTCAATCTAGAATACATCCTTCACCCCACTCTGATGTTAAATAGAATGTCTTATACTAACTTCTGTCAGCCTCCCCTGTCCCAAGTCATTCACTCAGGAATGGATTAATAACATGACACACGTTATAAGGATGCTCTTGAGGACTAGGGTAAGCTGACATACTGGGTCAACCACAGTTAACCCTATGTGCTAAGGTACACTGAGTCTCCAAGGGCAGCCTCATAACATGACCATGGTCCTAACCAGTCCTAGAGTAAAAACTTGTTCGAGTTTAAGGTGTAAATATTAACGATCAATGTAAAGGGTGTCACCATAGGTCACCTGCATTGTTGTATCCTCGAGAAGATCCTAATCTTCTCGAAGGTACAACCCTACAGTTGACATGTGTCGACATCCTACAAAACCACCTCAAAAAGATTTACATAACTTCAAGGAGTTACTTAAGTTGAGTTGAAATTAAATTTAAGACTCTCCTAACTGGGTAGTCTTTTCCCAACCCCTGGGTTCCACACCTTTGAGTTGCCTTACGCAATTAAGTTCAATTTCACAGAGAGAAGTTTAATAAGATTTGAGATCTCGTCAAGGAGATCATTGGTTCCCAATAATCTTATTCTACATAATTGGGCAATAGCCCTAAGTCCTCTCATAAGGAAGCTAACTAAACCCATATGGGTTTATATCAGCTCCCAAGACTGAAATATATCTTACTTATTGTTATTAAGATATAGTGATTTAAAATCATCAATTACGTTGTCTTGACTTAGATCATGGATAGGGAGTAATAGATTACTCTTCCCGTTTCAGCTACCTATTAGGGTGTAGTTTAACCTTAACTTCTCGAAAGGAAGTGGACTAATTTCTAGTTTAGCCTTATTCATAACATAAAATAATTACTATTCATTCACTAAGTATTCGGTCACATAATTTTTACAAGGCCTACTTAGAAAATCCAAATAAATCCCATGGTATACAATATTAAAAGTGCACTTACATTCAATCAAACCTAAGAAGTTCAATCCATCAAATAAAAATGCAGCCACATAAGTAACAATCTCCCCATTTCATTCATTTCAGACCATACATTTACAACATATGCACTTCGGCACATTTGATACAATAATCAACATCGAAAGAATATCTTTCTTCCTATAATACAATTTGAGAAATCAAGTTAGAATTCTTCATAAAAACTAGATTAAACAATTTGAGCATCATATCATATCATATCTGCGTGCCTTTACCACTTACGATGTCCATCTGCAAAAATTTCTAGCACAAGTCAGTTCAGTGAACTGAGAATGATAAGCACTAATTCTTAAAACAATTACATTCTACCAATTGTTCTCATTAAATAACCTCGTTTAAATGAAATCATTTCTTCAAATCCTTAAACATGAATCAAGGTTAATCATCTTTCTACAATTCTAATATGACTTTAATGCATGACTCATATTATAGCTACAGTTAAACCTAAATATTTTTCAGATGATTCATCATAAATATTAGAGACTAAGAAGAACAAAATGAATCCAAAACATCCATCCATCGAAAACCAAGGACAACAATAATGCAACAAAATTTCTCCATTCAAGAATGAATTCCTATCGGTTTGTGTATCCAACGGGTGTGTAATTAACAATTCAAGCAAAGACAGATTATAACATCCAAAGAAGTTCAACTCGACAGATTTCTTTATATTCATAGTATTATTTCAATGACATTGATAAGTATACCAACTTCTACTACAATACTAATTTTATAAAAATGGATAACTGAACAACTCAAATAGGATAATAATATAACCGTCAATAAAGACGAAGACTCCAATCAAGAGTCAAGATTTCTCCTTACAATTTTAACAATCTATTCTTCTTATGCCCGTACCATAGAATTCACATAAAGGTAAAAAGAAGAGAGCACTCATAGTTTCCAGACAAGGGAGAGAATATTTTCTTATTCCAAAAGTTATATATCAACATATACTTTACAACTTAGGAGAAAGAAACAGAGGCATTCGGATCTCCATTCCAAACATGTTCAGGATGTACTAACTTCCCAGGAGTAATGCATATACATTCAATCTTGATTTCAATTAAGGAAGAAGAGAGAGAAAGAAAATCAACACCTAAGTCTACCATTAGCTCCAATCTGATAGAATTGTTTAAAAAGGTCACCCTAAGATTCCAAGGGTCTTACCATTGCACATAACAAAGACACAAATTGTTAAAAGCGAAAAACATATATGTTTAATATCGGTATTCCCTTCACCAGGACTCGAATCATTTTAGACTACGAGTTAGGGTAACCCCTAACATTACTTCTTGATAAGCAAAACTAACTACTTCCGGTCATTACGGTGGATAATTTGTTATTGTGATTCAAGGATACCAAACAAATAGCACTTCCAGTATTTCAAGTTGATTTTAATGATAGATTTCAAGGTCACTACTGGTGAAATCAACACAATCCCATCCCTTGCAAGTACAAAACCTGATTTCCATCCAGCAGGACCTAGGATTACCCACACATTATGAAGAATCAAAGTTCCTTAAAGTAATATTTCTCTTGGTTGGGTTGTATTCCGTCAACCGGGTAAAGTCGTAAAGAAAACAATTTTACGTAATATTTCATCACATACCGAACCCATAATCATTGACCATACAGACCCTTTTGACAGAGGTATAGGCTTAAATTCCACATATTACTTACGCATGCGTGTACTTGTCGAGATCAAAAGAAGGAACTACGGTTTCATCACAATTCAACTATATATTCCCCGAAGATGTCAAGCAATAAAAGAGCTCATGCGACCAAGCAATAATTAATAAACCAACCAACTTAGACATAACAATTCTTTCCGTGTCATTCTTTAAAAATGAAATCATCTAACGCAACGTCTAACATGGCAGATTGGGGAATGCCAAAAGCCACAATGAATGCATTTTATCTGCCCTCAAAAGAATTTATAACTTCATTGAACAACATGTCCACAGTGTTTGCAGTTTAAGTGGAATCAATGAAGACATATGAAGCCCTAAAGAGAATAGGGACATTGCAATCTCCCAAGCAGACATGAAGGACCCCTCTCAGGCCACTGCCATTGCCTTTTTCATGTCACTGCAGGCCATCAAGACCAAGATTGACAGGGCCATCAAGTAACGGTCACATTGTCTTTGCTATTTTTGGGCTGATCTGCGGCTGTCCTCGGGCGGTTCTGGAGCTGTTTTTTGGCGGAGCTCGTTATTCTATTTCTCTTTTGGTTTCTTTTTGATCTTGTCTTCTTAGATCTAGATCTCTGTATGTTTTGATCCACTTTTCACCTATATTGTAATATCTGGCTGTTGAGCCTTCTTGGTTGACTGTTTTGCCCCTCTCTGGGCTACTTCTCTCTTTTTTTCTATCTGGCTTTTGAGCCCTTTTGTATACAGGGTATAGTCCCTTCAAAACTATTTGCCCTTAATAAAAAAAAAAGTATAACATGGTACGCTTGGGAACTTATTACCTCAGTTAATCAAGAAGCAAGGAAACAACATAAACAAAAGTCGAACCCATATGCAATCACAACAAACATTTCAATAGAGTCGAATCCATATGTATACACAAAGAAGGACTTCAATAGAAGTCAAACCAACATGAAAACACAAAGCGGGGACTTCAACAGAGTCGTGTTCATATGTAATCGTAGCAAACATTTCAACAGAGTCGAACCAAAATGTAAACACGGCAAGCATTTCAACAAAAGTCAAATCCATATGTATACACAACAAACATTTCAACAGAATTCGAATCCATATGTATACACAGAAACATTTCAATAGAAGTCGAATCCATATGTATACTCAACAAGGATTCAACAAAAGTTTAACCAACATGCTAACACAACAAGGTCTTCAACAGAAGTCGAATCAACATGCAAACAGAGTAAGGACTTCAACAGGAGTTGTATCCATAAGGTAATCACAACAAACATTTCAACTGAAGTCGAACCAGGGATTCCCAAATCAAAAATAGAAGAAGAAAACCAATACATTGTTTCCAACCAAGCCAACTGTACAAAAATATTCATCTGAATAGAGTTGTTCTAATGAATGTATTTGAAGGAAAGAAAGATTTTTAAAAGTTAGGGCCTATCATGCCTGATAGTGTCCCTTAAAAATTCGAAGAATACCTCGTGCTCGCACCTTCTCTTCTTCTTCCACGATAGATTAAACAACAATAAATTGTTACCTTCATGCCTTATAAACTTTCCCCGACAGAGAAGGAAGCTAGAAATTCTCAAAGTTGCCATGCAACACAGAGTAGATGACTGGTTCGAAGAACCAGTGCTCAAGCAGAGTGAAAAATGGAATGCATGGAAAACCAAACAACCAAACAATATTCCATTTGCATGCCTTCCCAAGCAATCTGCGCTCGGGAACTGAAGTTCATTAATTTCATTAACTTCCATCCTCCCGCCTATTCTCCATTACCACCGACTGCCAAAATTAGTGATCACCAAAAGAAAACAAACAACCATTCCCATACTTGGTGATACTGCCACGTCGGGTTACATTAGCCATTTGCAACCTCCACCAAACCTGACAGCATTCCAAGTCCCTCAACCTTATCCACCCTCATAAATGCCATGGAAACCCCGCCCATGACTTGCGACCCTTCATAGGTCCCCCTCCATTCTTATCATTAGTTAAGATAGGTTAGATCATAGGGTTAAGACATTAGTCTCCCTTCCATAGCGCTAGGTGTAGTTAACTCTTATGAGCATTAAGCTTATAGTTTAGGGCTAGGTTGGATTAGCAATTACTTTAACCATTAGGTTATAGTTTAGGTTAAGGTTATTAACCTTAACGAATCAAAGTTTCTTAGGTCCTATGCCAAAGTTTGATAAAATGTAAGAAAAAGTTTCTTTTATGACTAAAATCTTGCCTCAAATTGAAGGTTGGATTAAAGAAATAGAGGCCTATGAGTTTGAGGCA
Organism: Taxus wallichiana var. yunnanensis; assembly: GCA_018340775.1. NCBI lineage: Eukaryota > Viridiplantae > Streptophyta > Pinopsida > Cupressales > Taxaceae > Taxus > Taxus wallichiana. The sequence goes on along the minus strand of CM031239.1, from coordinate 40,160,308 downwards.
ATGCAATCTTGTCAATGGGTTGATTCTACACCACCACCATCTCAAAGTTCTCTTTCCATTTCTCAGTCAATGTCATTTCAGTCCAAACCTCAAGTTCCAAGCTTTTCACCATCTACACATGTTAAGAATTCCATTCCTTCCTCTCCTATCTTTCCATCCCATCATGGATCTGTTGTTCCTCATTCTTCCAAAGTTCCTTATTTTCTGCAAAGGTCACCAACACAAGAATTTTTACCTCTTCTCGCTATCTCAAATAGTGAGGGAGGTCATTGAATCCTAACCCACCCCTCCTCTTATAGTTCTAAATCCATTTTGGGAAGAACATGCTTATACTGAAGATGAAGAGGGAAATGTTGAGGAGCTTCATAGGGATGAAATTTCAAAAGATCTGAAGAAGTGGGCTGCAATATTGAACATCAAGAAAGTTCCCTCATAACTCAACCTCTATCCAAGGTTGATATTAAAGATCATTGAGTGAAACTAAAATTTCACAAGAACAAGTACAAGAGGATGATGAGCACTAGTCTACCTGTTTAGAGTGCAACATACATGTTGGCACTATGTTTGTGGAGACTGTTGATTCCTCACCAATTGAAAATTTAGTTGAAGAAGAGAATGTGCAAGCTAAAGAAGAAGGAATCTCAAGTGTACAAGGTGATTTTTATGAGTGCAATGATCCTACTTGTCAGGCATGTCAAGAAATTGCTGCATTTATGAAACATTGTAGCAACTTGCCAATATTATCATCGAATGCAACAACTGACCATAGTAGGATTCTTTCCATGATGGACTTAGAAGTTTCAAGTGTAGATTATACCATGCAGAAGTTTCAAATTCTTCCCCTCCCTCATTCTTTCAAAACTCGATTTCTTAGATGATTTTGATCTTGCAAATTTTATGTTTGAAGATGAGGAAGGTCATGGAGAATCAACTACTAATTCAGGAAACATCATAAGGGAGGTTGAACCCTTTGCATAATCAGAGAACAAAGAAGAAAATTTCTGTCAGATTTGGAGGAGTATTTGGATGTAGAAGAGCCTATAGAAATACCCATTTCTGCTAGCCTTTAATGTAAGTTACCTATTTCTATGCAAGGAAATACTCGAGGACCACCTGTAGTTTCAAGTTATCCTCTTGAATTTGAATTGGGAAATTTAGATCTTCTACAACATTCATTGAATGAAGAAAGAGAGGAGCACGCGGGAGAAACTAAGTCAAATTCAGAGGCTTTGGGTGGAGATGACATTATTGAGATTTTCTTGCTCTCAATTGTGGAGTCAGATTTGTTTGATGAACAAGTAATGGTGGAAGAAAACCAAGGAGGTCATGATTTCCTTAATTGTCCTAAAAAAACAAGTGAAAGAATTTGATCTTGCAGGTTTTATGTGGGATGAGAAGGTTAGAGATGTAGAACAATTTTTTTTCAGATGAAATTGGAACTCCTATATGATCAGTACGCTTCAAACACTTGTAGTATATTTCCATTAACTTCATTCGAGCTTGTAAGTAGTCTAAAGCAACTTTGCATGACATGGAGGAATTTCTTGTTATCAAAAAAGGGAAAAGGAATGAAGGAGATACCACTTTCATACCATTCACATAGGTGGAAGATCAGTTGTTTATAGATAGTAAACAGGAGAAAATTCAGTTCATGGATCATCATTCTTTTCAAGGAAGTCTTTCGATAGACTTTCTTGTCAAAGTTGAAATTCGAGTAGAAGGCATATTCAAAAGGTCAGACCATGTCCCATAAAGTATTTGTATTATTTAGAGCCAAATAAAGAGTCACATCCGGTCACATTCATTTCAGAATGTGAGGATGAATTTCACAGCCCCAAGAATCAATTATTACGCCTCTATGAGGTAAATACCGAGAGACTACAAGAGGAATATTTCCTCTTTCCAGTTGATTCCTTGGTGGAACAAGTGAATAATTGGACTTGCTTCAGTTTTTTACTTTTAGTTTCAGCCATGTATGTTATCACATCATCTTCATGGCTGCCCATTGTAAGGAAAGGAAGCTATTTTGCACAACCAGTTATAGGGTTTGTTTAGCTCACATGTGCTTCCGGTTAGTGTAGGGTAGTAATAGGTTTGCTTTCAGTAGAATAAGTGCATTGCACACTCTGCATGTTTCATTTGAGACATGTATGGTTTTCAACTTCGGGGTGTTTTTGTTTTCCGTTTTTGCTCTTGTGTTGTTCTGCACATTGTTTCATCATTGGAGGTTTTTCAAGGAAGAGAAAGGTTCAAGGTTTTAGAGAAAGTTTCAAGATATCCCCAATTCCTTGGTTTCTTCATTCAAAGTTTTGCAAGTATGCTCTAGATGCCAAGTGTTCATCAAATTTAGTATACTTCATGCTTAGCATTCTAGGAGCTCCAAGATCGAGAAAAGTTTAAGGGGATTCGAAGCAGGTTCATTTATTATCTTTCATTCTGTAGTATTCATTCCAAGTTTGGGATGTAGGATGCAGTAGTGTTCAGGTAACTTGGGAATATGAAACTCACAATTCAGGATTAATTTTGGGATATCTTACATTTATGACTCCATGCCCAATAGATAGACAAGGCTACTGGTAACATGTTAAGTAGGTAATCATCCCCGAGAGGTCACCAAAAATGTTGTCAATTTTTCCCTCTTAGATAAAAATTAGACAACACCTGCGGGCCCACTTCCTATGAACAATGGTAAAAAAATGATCAAACTGATAAATCATTTCTTAAAGGGTCATATTGTGTTAGCTAAAAGAACCCTAGAAGGTCAAAAATGAGGACAAGGTCATTTATTGAGAAGCCAAGATACATCAAGCTAATTTCAAACTCAAGATGATAGATGTGTAGGGGTTGGCTAAGTTCAAAGGATCTTGGTGAAGAGAAAAACAAGATAAGTATCATGGTTTTTAGCTAAAAACCTAGACATGTGAGATTGGTAGCATACATGAGGTAGGTCGCTTGAATGTCTAAACAAATGCCAAGTTATAAGTCAAGTAATGTGGCATGGAAAAACAACTTTGACTCAAGTAGGATGTTAAGTTAATGTTCATGGATGAGTTGAGTAGAGCTCAAGCGATGTGGATGATAAGATCGATTATGAAGAAAATAATACAACTCGGATCTGTGTGATCGGTGTGAGCGTTAGAGCCAACAAATTTGATGATCCCTTTGACAATGAGCTTAGCGGGTGAATTCCGTACTACAACCGAGAGAGGTTTGAAGGTAGTCAAATTAGAATTAAGGGTAGACAATGTTAAGCTAGTCACAAAAGGGGAAATTCTTTCCTAATTAAAGATTTGTAAGTTGAGACGAATTCAGCTCGCATCATGAACAACTCGTTGGTGAAGCTAATTTGGTAGTGTTGCTTGGTCAAATTGTATCATTCATAATAGGTAGCTCGGTGTTAAAATCTATATCTCAAAACCTGGACAAGGTGGTTTGGGAATTGATTCAATAATTAAACCTAACACACAAATATGGAAGAGCTTAACATGTAAAGATTATGACAATAAAATAATCCACAAGGTATAGAGTTTTGAGCTCAAGGAATGGCATGACATGCTCGTAATAGTAAGATTAGAGCTCTGCATAATTCATTGATTTCTATTGTGATAGATTGATGGGAAAGTAAATGGAGTATGGCTTAGTTATTTTGGGTGTATAAAGACCGAGCTCTTATGAGTGGCTCAAGGTAGATAACAAGTCGAAGGATTAAACATAGCGAGTTCGGTGGAGAGCCTGGGATCACTCGGGGTATGCTCAAGTAAGCTATTTTGGCATTGGCTCGGTGATAGGTCAAAGTTTGAAGCTAGAAATAACGATCTCATGAAATAATGGCAAGGTAAGTCATAATCTAGAATTCTAGTATGATAGGCCATCAAGACAAGTTACAAGTATAATTACAATGTTTGGCAAGGGAAAGCTACTGATTCAAGGAGATCATGACCGAATGATTCACTAAATTGAGAATATAAGGAATGACATTGAATTAGATTATGGAATGAAGTAATATCCAATTTCCATATAAAAGAGGGCCCAATGTTGTATTCAGATCATCGCATGTGTTCCACCGGATTCTTAGAGCATTTCTTTGAAGTATTGGATTAAAGCAGAGATAGGGTTACGGGCCAGGAGAAATACTGTTGAAATGTTGGTTGTTGGGTTGTTGTACGTGTATGACTTCTGAATCCACAACTGAATGTGAGAGCTTCCTTTTTGCTAGGAGGAACTACTTGTAATGGAAAGCAATACCACCAGAAAGAATTAAACAATATGTGTAGTGAACTTCCTAGTGTGTGCTAGATCCGGGAAGTGTGATACTTCCTGACGGCTATCACCTTTGTTTAAAACAATTTAATTTGGGTAATAAAGTAAATCCTATTATAATTTGAAATGATTTAGGTATCTCACTTAAAACAAAATAAGAAATATATGATATAATAGGCTAGGTTAGAATAGGATCCAAATGGAAAATAACTGATTCTAGATCTCTGTCGATGTCTAACAGAGGTCTCACGTAGATCACAGGTGAGTGAGGGTGATGTAGAATTAGGTGAATAAGTGCTATGTACCTTGGGATTTGATAATATAATATATATGGGTTGATGAAGATGCCAACGTGTGGTACACATCCCATTAGTTATATGTATGGGTTTGACATGGGATATAATATTATAATTTATATGGGTTGATGGAGATCTTTGACATGTGGCACACATCCCCTTAGTTAGTTATATGGGCTCATATAGGAATTGGGTAATGGGTCAGCCTACATTGGGATTAGGTGTTACCCATCCTATTTAAAGGATGTGAGTATCATTATGAGTATGTCATGGATGTATGAGTCGAGTCTTCTACTTGGTAGAGGTAAATTGGAGGTGTGCTCCTTGAAGTGGATTCCCATCTTGGGAGATTATGGAGTTACTCCTTCCTTAAGGAGAATTATATGGTGTTGTCCTACCTTAAGGGTATTATTTTGAATATATTGCATATTAGGGCATATTGGCCCCCATATCTCTTGTGTTCTTTTTTGCTGATTATTTATTTATTATATGCAAAGTTTTTATCAAGTGGTATCGAGCATCTATTTCGCAAAAATTGGCTCCAAACCCTAATTTGAGTGATTTGGCTATATTTTTGAAAAGGCTTGAATATTCTCTCTATTTTTACCACAATTGTGAAAGGATTTGAAAGATACAATATAAATTTTAGAATATTTCAAGGTGTGTAACTGGAAGTTATTACATTTTTAGGGTTTTGCCTAAATTTTCTTCACAAGCTATATTTTTTGGAATTAATTTTCTAAATTTTTACCAAAATTGTGAATACCCTTCATAAATATATGGTAAAAATTTCAGAAATTTTGGATCTATTTTGAAGAAGATATTGAGAGTTTTAGGGTTTTACATATAATCTACCTACAAGTTGTAATTTTCCATCTTTACTTTTTTTTAAAAAATATTCAAAAAGCTCTCAAAATTTTAGTAGGGGATACTTTTTTGTGCTTTCTGATTGGAGGAGAAATTATAGACAAAATCATCAGGTCAAATATTGGCCAAAGGAGTAAGTTTGTGAAACCCTAATTTTTGTGCATGATCAGATATACCAATTTTCTATGGCAATGGGGAAATTGATGCAAAAAAATGGTGGATACAATTTTAAAAAATGTATTTTGAAGAATTTTTAGTATGGTTTAGTTTTTATCTTCATCTTGGTGGGAAAGCACAACATTTGTATTCTTATTTGGATATAGATATATTGGATTGGGATTGGGAGGAAATGGAATATTTTTTCTTAGCTTATTGGGAAACAAAAAGAAACATAATTTTGTTAAAGAAGAGGAAGAAGAAGAAGAAGAAATAGAAGAAGAAGAAAATGTTGATGATGAAGTTATTACAAATGATAATGCATCTCCAAAGAAGGAAGCCTCAATATTTCATTTTCAAGGGTGTATTCAAAGAAAAAGGTAATTGTTTCCACAAACCCTAACATCAAATATAACTTCATCAATACGGATGTAGCTCAAAATCTACATGTGCACGAAAAGCATATCAAGGAATCTCAAATGGATGGTAAGTGATTCGAGGTTTTGAAGATTTAAAGCTCTCTATGGATAAATATGTTTTACAATTAGATTTTTATGCTTTAGATATAGATGGTATGGATATTGTTGTTGGATATCCTTGGTTAGAGACATTGGGAATAATTAATATTAATGTGTAAAATAAATTCATGAAATTATGGTACAAGAGAAAGAAAATTACATTACAAGATATCACACTTAGCAAGGAAAAAAGTAATGTAAAATTGGATCATGAAGATGAATTTGAAGATGCCAAAGAAGGGAATAAGGATGAAGAACATGATGAAAAAGTAAATAATAGTTTCTCTACTCAAGAGAAAAAAGAAATAATAAACAAGTTGGAAGAGGAAAAAGTGGAAGAAAATATTGATAAGGTTGAGAATACTAAGGTTGCACCATATCGACACCCACACTATCATGAGAGGAAAAAATCATGGAGACATGTTAGGACACATGAGGATAGAAATCCATATGGATATACAGGGAATCACATGAATAATTTTGGTTATACATGGAATAAATGGAGAAATAATTATATGACATGGAATCACAGAATAATAATTATGGATATGCATGGATGCCGAGAAGGAACACATTTGGACCAATATGGAACCAGATGAGCAAAAAAATATGGAATCATTTTTAGAGCAAAGCATCACCCACTAGTATTTCATATGGGTGGTTGGATGATCGAGCATGGTGAAAAGTGTGTAATAATTTAAAGCGCACTCATTATATGGCTTCTTCTTATGTTTTAGGGATGAAACATGCCAAAGAGGGAGGAAATGCTATGTACCTTGGGATATGATAATATAATATATATGGGTTGATGGAGATGCCAACATGTGGCACACATCCCCTTAGTTATATGTATGGGTTCTCATGGGATATAATATTATAATGTATATGGGTTGATGGAGATGCCGACAAGTGGCACACATCCCCTTAGTTAGTTATATGGGCTCACATAGGAATTGGGTAATGGGTCGGCCTACATTGGGATTAGGTGTTACCCATCCTATTTAAAGGATGTGAGTATCATTATGAGCATGTCATGGATGTATGAGTTGAGTCTTCTCCTTGGTATAGGTATAATGGAGGTGTCCCCCTCGAAGTGGATTCCCATCTTGGGAGGTTATGGAGTTACTCCTTCCTTAAGGAGCATTATATGGTGTTGCCCTACCTTAAGGGTATTATTTTGAATATATTACATATTAGGGCATCTTGGCCCCCCATATCTCTTGTGTTACATTATCTTCTATAGATTATTCATTTATTATATGCAAAGTTTTGATCACTAAGTCACGGTTACGAGTTGTATGGGAAAATACAGAGACTGATGCCGGTTAAGGGTGACCATCAGTGGTTGGGTGTAACTGGTGCTGATTACTGTGGAAAATTGGGAATGCCACAAAATGAGTTTTGGGTCTCCTTTGTGATTTCTCAAAGGACTTTGGTTGGTCGGAATGAGGTACTGGTGGTTTGGGTGGGATTTGGCGATGTTTTAATAGGTATATGGAGGGGTGAGTATTAATGGAGGTCTGTGGGTGGTTGAGAGAAAAAGGGTGACGATATAATGATGAAATGAAATGAACTAGAGGAGTATAACATTTTACTTACTTGAATTCTGGTCATGGATTCCTGTGAGTGAGGGATGAAGGTGCTGGTAAGAGGTTGAAGGTTGCAGATGATCACCAATCATAGGATACCTTCTACATGGGCTGCATGTGCATTCCTTTTGCTTGGTTGGATCAAATCCTTGCTTTGGGGGTGGGTGCAGGAGAAAATGCTTGATCTCCTTCCTTACATTCATGTTCTTGTTGAAATTCATTCTCGAAGATGTGATATCTCTCATTGATGTGTTAATTTTTTCCAACCTTTTGCCAAACTTGAAATAAGGTTGTTTTAGGGGTTTAAAGGTGACCGACAATGGTTTTGGCTTAACCGGTGACGGTTAGGGGTAACCGGCATCCGTCAAGGTGGGATTTCCCAAGTTTACTAAACTAGGGAGATCCTCTTGATTTTCTCGAATCTCATGTCATTAACCCACGGATTAGACTAGGAGCTTCTTGTAAGCATGCGAGGATGTGGTTAGAGAGAATGTAGGAATTGATCTTTAGGGTTTGGGTAAGTCTTAGTTAGTTATGGTAACTTACTAAGAATAGGTCTTAGGGTGAGGTGGCTAGATGAGGTGTCTAGGTGGATATTATCTAAATTAAGATATTTAAATAATAAATATGGTGAGGATAATGAATTAATTTAATTAAATTAATTAAATTAATATTAGTGGGGTGAAGGGGGCCATGGCTAGGTTAATGTGATGAAGGGTGTTTATTTGTCAAGGGACCAAAGGGGAGTGTGACCTAATTTTAGTGTCTACATTTTTCCCCTTTTTGTTGCATATCTTTTATTGGTAAGCGACGTTAACAAAAAATAAGATGTGGTTTCCCCAGGTGTGGGTGAAGGTGATCCCCCTCAAACTAGTAACTGATGAGGACGAAGGGAGAATCAATGAGTGGTTTGATAAAAGGGTAAATTTGAGAAAGGGTAAGGTGGTTAATGGGGGAAAAAAGGGTTGAAGGTCTACTCAGGAAATCTAGGTAATGGGTCAAAGTCAAAGGTAACAACAATCAAACAACACACACACACACACACACACACACACACACACACGTATAAAATGCAGCATGCTACTAGGTTGAAGAGCAATCAAACTCTACATCGTATAAGTTTGATAGGTTTATCCAAACAAGGTTGAAGTGATTTCGGTATCCAAATTATAGGATATGGTCAGGAAACACAATGTAGGTTAGGCGAAAGAATTTTTAGGTATGTTCGGTACACCAAAGGTAGTGTCAAGATAAACTATCATGACAATAGGCTAGGTAAGGTCATTAGGTAATTCAACACAAGTAACAAATTGCCACAAGGTATAGTCAACGAGATGAGGTCAAAGGTCACTAGCGATGGTCCAAGGCCAAAAATCTAGGTCACGGCACGGGTAAGGCTGAGGGATGGCTAAAATAAGAAGTCCCCAAAGGAGGAAAATGGTAGGTAGGTAAAATGTTGAGTCCCGGAAGGTGAGGTAAATGGTCATGGTAAAGGATAGGTGAGGTAATCGGTCGGGGTAAAGGGTAAAGGGGAGGTGGGAAAAAATGAGGGATAGGTGGGGTAATAGGGAAAACATTGGGTTTTATGCTAGATAGGGTGACCAATGCTGGTCAAGGGTAACCGACACCGGTATAGGGAAACCGACCATGGTAAGGTAGGGTTTGAGACCGATGCCGATGAAGGGTAAACCGCATCGGTTAGGTTGGGTTGGTTATAAAAATAAAAAATATGTGTTTTTTATTATTCATTTATCATTTAGCTAAGTGAGAAAATGACAAAAAAGAGAGAAAAGAGAGAAAAGTGTCCAAATGGAACAGGCATTGAGTTGGCGGTGTGAACGATGGGTGATTGGTTTGTGAGAAGCGGGTCCACAGGATCAGTGTGAGTGATTTGATTTGGTTGCGGGTAGCAATTTGGTGATCGGGTGGGCGGATGTGCCACCGAGATGACGGCGAGAATGACGAGGTAATCGCCCAAAGACTAGGTGTATTTCATTAAATAGATTAAGTGATTTACAAATTGTGGTTGTAGTTTTGGTGTTTGGTTTTTTGGGTGTGGAAAAGAATAAAATTTGGGAATGGGCGGAAAAGTGGGTAAAATAGGAATGGGGAAGGCAATCAATGGGAGAGGAGGGGATGGGATGAGGTTCAAGGAAGGATTAGGTAATTTCTTGTGGGTAAAAGGGGCGAGGGGGAGGTTTTTAAGAAAGAGAGGTTTTGGGGATTGTGGGTTTTACCGCGCGGTGGCTGCCGTTAGTCAAGTTTGGCCGGTGTTGATAAGGTTGAAGAGTACAGTCACCAAATAGGTGACCGATGTCGGTTAAGGGGTGATTGGGGTCGGTTCAAGGGAACTGCACCGGTCAGTTTTAGGGACAAGGGTCCAAAAGTAGTGTGGGCTAGGTGGTTAAGATGGGTAGGGTGAAAATAGGGTGCAAGAAAACGATAATAGGTGAGGATGGTTATTGTAAATGTAGTTAATATTCTATTTATATTGGATGTAGGGGAGAGATCAGCTACGCATGTGGGACAAGGTTCCACCCCTACTTGTAACAAGGCATGGCGGTGCGGTGACCCCGAGGACCCGCAACATGTGGAGGCGAGGGCCCGAGTGGAGTTTAGTGATTCCAAGATGTAGTCCGGTATCCTAGCTTAATGTTTACACTCATCAATAGATGGAATTCCGTGACCAACACGTTCCACCCGCCGATGGGTGAGATCACCTGTCATCCTAGAGGACGTGTTCAGGATTTTACATCTACCCATATTGGGTGCATAGGTCTACTTGATCTCCTCCGAGGCTTTAGAGGAGATGATGCTGATGGTGTTTGGTGAGGGGATGGCTGAGCTAACATTCCACAGTGCCAACATTTGATATGGAGAGATGTACCTAGCTTGTCCGGAGGAGACGAGGCTAGTGGTTCCTTTTTGGAGGGAGTGTGCTGCTTTGCACTTCCATGTGCGAAGGTGGATGTTTTCCCGATTGTTGATGGGGTACTCCATGATATGATGTTAGAGGAGACCCACTTTTCCTGGGCACCAGCATTCCTAGTATAGTTATATAGAGAGTTATGGGCATATGAGTGGCTACAAAGGTTCAACCTATGTTGTACCTTCTTACTACATTGTTGGGCTTTTGAGCACATAGCTTGTGTGCGGCCAGTAGGGATTCCATAAGTTGATACATTCCCTCCAAGATTTTTATGAATGGGGTATAGGAAATGGGTGTCTTTGGCTAATGGAGATGTAGATTTGAGAGGCCCACACATGATGTGGCCTATTTTCGGTGGTTACTAGAGGGGTTGTCCAGAGTGGACATTATCTGGAGTCCTTATGTGGGATTCCCCTCATATAGGCATATGCATGAGGAGCTAGCTGAGCTCTAGCTTGTGAGATGGATATAGGGTCATCGTGCCGGGGAGCACGGATGATCCCAGTGGACAAAGTCCGGTGGTAGTTTAGACTATTATAGGATGTACCTCTGCCCTTCCCACAATATTAGAGAGATGACGTGGAGAGGCCTTTACCTCTACCATAGCCTACAGTGCCCACAGGGCAAGAGGAGATGGCAAGTGGGTGACGAATAAATGATGTTGGGTGCACATATAGGTATAGATAGTGGTGGGTGGCTCATTTACGAGCCATACCACCTAGACCGAGGTAGCTAGATCTAGCCACCATCACGGTGCAGAGAGATGCCCTACAGGGGTAGGTGGCTACTCTGATTACCTAGTTGGGTATAGTGTAGACACAGCTGGAGAGCGCAGAGGCGCAGAGGTAGCTGAGCTGTATGTACAAGTGGCTAATCTGTAGGCCTAGATGGCCGGTGGAGGGGATGGAGATGGAGAGGAGGGTGATGGTTAGGTGGTGGCCTTACAAGCATAGGTGGCAGGTTTATAGCGCCCGATTGGCCATAGCTTGAGCACAAATTGGGGTCTTACATGCCCATATACAAGCACAAAGGCGAGGCACCACCAGGCACCGAGACCAGTCCCGTTCATAGGCGGGATTAGGACATGGTCCCATAGGATAGGTACAAAGGCTGAGACCGATGGGACCACCACGCAGACCGTACCTATATCTAGGTTATAGGATGCCCTAAGTGAGGCTAGATACTACCAGGACAAGGCGATGGTGGCTGAGATAGACTTTATATGCTATGCTGAGTACAAGGCACAACAGGCATCAAGTGAGAGGATGAGATCCCACACTCATAGTGTGGAGAGAACAGGGGTCGTGAGCTCCGAGGCTAGAGCGAGGAAAATGCTACCAACACACGGAGACCAGCTTCGGTTGAGGTGCTAGCAGATACCTAGGAGGTATAGGGTATAGGTGATACAGAAATGGAGGACATCCACTGAGATGCCTGATATGTGACACCTATTTTTTTGATGTATGATAGTTAGTTTTTTGATATATACCAGCATGCATGCTGAGAGATAGTTCTATTTTTATCACATACCAGCCTACGTGCGAAAGATAGTGAGGATGTATGAGAGGTTTTGTATATTTCAAGCATATACCAGCCTACGCGCCGAAGAGATTTTGTATTGGTTCATTATTTTATTGTATATATGATACCGACTTGTGTTCCGATGATTTTGAGATGATGGGCATGATGGGACATCCATGTATGTTGTATTGAGATACACACTTATTTAAATGATGAGATACATGATATTTCTTGATTTGTTGATGCGTTGATGGGATTTTCAATTTATTGTTTTGATATGGATGGAAATTAGGTGAGTTAGGCATGATGGAGTAAGGTTGGTTTAGGCATGGATCAAGTCAGGTCTTAGGTATGGATCAAGACAAGTCAAAGGCATGTTTGAGTTAGGTCGGAGGCATGGTGTAGTCAGGTTGGATTAGGCATGGTTGATTTAGGTTGGTTTAGGCATGGTTGTGTTCAAAGTAAGGGAAGTTATGATTTATTATTTTATGCAATGAATGATAATATGGGCTATTTTTAAGATGCTTTATAATATATGGATGATGATGGTAGTCATAATAAATGTATGTTGTGGTGATGATAAAAATGTCAAGAAACTTGTTATTTGTTTGGTTTGATTTCCAAGTTTTAGATATAAAAAGGAAACTAAGTAGGTTAGAAGGTAATTTGAGGAAAATGAAAGATGAATTGGTTAGGGTAGAGAGTGGCCAACCTAACCTCCAAGGGCCCTATGCCCTCGCAGTACTACCTACATAGTCCCGACAAAAAGGGACCTTAGGTCGATGTAGTTCTTCCATAAGCTAGGGAAGAATATGGGAGGGTGTGAAAATGAGGTGGTAGGTTTTAGGTATGGTGTGGGTTTAGGTTTGTTAGATGTGGGTGGGTTATAGGTAAGGTAAGATAGGTGGTATTGATTTTGGTAAAAGAAGAAAATAGATTACCTCGGTAGTAATCATCGAGGACCAAGTCTGTATAAGGTAATCAAAACATAAACAAGGATGGCTAAAAGAGAAGATGGAGCAATAAAGCCACTTGATTGGCGAGGATCATACCTAGTAGATCACACCGTGAAAGAGGTGATGAATGTAAGACCCTAAAGACATTGCATGATTTCTTGTTCTATGGTGAAAAGTAGTCACATGATCTCCAAATGTCATATTTTCCAAGAATTCCCTTGAGGTAGTGGGAAATGGGAGTGGGTATGGCTTGAAGGGTGAAAAATGGGTAATTTTTATGGTATGAGGTAGCGTGCCATTTGGGCAAGAGATCCGAGGTCACAATGGGCAAGTCCATGACTAAAAAGTTTTTGTGTTGAATTGTATTTGAGACAGATGATTGATGTGGGAAGTCTATATGCGATAAAGAAAATTTAACTCCTTGAGGTTTTTGTGAATTCGATTGATGCGGGAAGCTTCGGTTGCTCTCATTTTTAGCTTTAAATAGTTTTCCTTTGAGGGATAAGTCTAATTATAGTGGTGATTGTTGAGAGAAAGATGTCCATTTGAGGGAGTCATCTTTTGAGTGGAAGTTTGACTCAAGGAGTTGTATCCCATGTGAGGGCTTTGAAGTCATGGACAAGACCAAGGTGGAGAATTAGACTCTTGTTCAAAAGGAAAGGTTAAATGACCATGGGATCTCATCTAAAGGTAGACGAAAAGTATCCATGAGAATCATGCTATGTGCAATGCCATGGTACACATATGCAAGAGAAGATAACAAGTGACGGGTACTCACATGATTATTGTTTAATCATTGGTGAGGTGTATGAAGTGGATAGTGCTCAAGGGACAAGCATGGAAAGAGACAAAAGGTGAGGTAGGACCACAAGTCAACAATAGAATGGTCAAAGATGCAAGGCATTAAGAGGCCCAAGTTTGGGTTTACCGTCAAGTGAAGATAAATGATAAGCACCTGATCCATAGGTATGAGTCACGATGTATGGTCCAAGCCAATTAGGAGAAAAATTTCCCCGTTTACTTTTTTCTACTTTGGTTACATGTTGATTTTCTTTCAGGACAAGGTCACCAACTTGGAAGGTTCGTGCATGGACACGTTTGTTGTAGGCACGTTTGATAGGCTTTTGGTAATATTTAAGGTGATCTAGAGCATTAAGACAACGTTCGTCTAATAACTCTAGTTGTACTAAATGGTCTTGATGAAAGTCATCATCATTGAGCATGTCATAGAGAGAAATGTAGAGTGAGGAGATTTGAACTTCGAGAGGTAGAACAACCTCTATACCGTAGACTAGAGAAAATGGTGTCGCGGTAGTGGATGTGTGAATACTAGTGAGATATTCCCATAGGGAAAAAGGAATGTGCGTATGCCAATCCTTCCCAATATCATTAACCACTTTCATAAGAATTTTATTTAAAGTTTTGTTAGTGGATTCATCTTGGCCGTTAGTTTGTGGGTAATAAGGTGATGAGAAACTGAGCTAAATGCCGAAGGCGTCATAAAGTTTTTGCAATGTTTTATTTTTGAATTGTTTTCCATTATCAGTGATGAGATGATGAGGAACACCAAAATGACAAATGATGTGATGATTGATGAACTCACATATTTTCTCCAATTTTTGGAGATGAGTGGTATGGCTTCAACCCATTTTGTGTAGTATTTGGTAGTAGTGATGATCCATTGATGGCATTGGGAAGAATGGGGGTTGACCTCTCCAACAAGATCCAAACCCCATTCGAGAGAAGGGCCAAAGTCACGGGCACCTTGTAAGGCGTTCTTGGGTGTATGATGAAGATTGGCATGTTGTTGGAATTTTACACAATGTTTGATGTAGTCGCAACAATCAAAGTTAAGGGTCGGTCAAGTAATAGCCTAGGCGAAGAATACGCTTAGCAATAGTAAGGCCACTGAAGTGACCTCCACATATGCTATCATCAACCTCCTTAATGGTATAAGGAATTTTAGAACTTGTGAGGCATCTTAAGATAATACCATCAAATCCGCACTTATAGAGGAGGCCCCCTAATGATGTAACAAGAGAATTTTTAAGGAAGGTGCATTGTCCATTATGGGTGAGATCAGGAGGTAAGATGGAGAGAGAAAGATAGTCAGAGTATTATTTATACCAAAGGTCACTCAGTCCGGGGTAGCTTGAGTTCGATAGAGTAAACTTCATGTGGTAAATAAGAAGGTTATTAGAGTCATTGTATGGTGACAAATATTTTAGAATTGACAGGAAAAACATGAATTTGGGAAGCCAAGGATGCCATGGTATCTCAGTAAATTTGTTGGTTGAACGTGGGACGGTTTGAAGGATGTAACGGTCAAAAGTGGTCAAAAGTACATCTACATGATGTTTATATTTTTGAAGTATCTCATTACGACATTAGTATATACCTTTGACTTGGTTTATGACCAATTGAGAATCACCAAATATGTTGATTGATTTGACATCTAGGCGTAGGTGGCTTAGAGACCTAGTACGAGCACTTCATATTTAGAAATATTGCTTGTACATTCAAAAGCAAGTTTGAAAGACAAAGGTATGGGCTCACCATCAGCGAGAATGAGGATAATACTAGGCCCACCCCACACGCCGACACTTGGAATTGTCGAAGAAGAATGTCATTTGGTAAGGAGGTTCCTCCAAGGAAAGGGTAGTAATTGACTCATCTAGAAAGTCAAAATTAGAGGTTTGATCCCTAGAAAGAGGTGCGTCACCCAATTGGTCGGTGATATCCTAACCTTGATGGAATTTTGATGAATGAATTTGTGGTCAAAGTTAGCTAAAAGCATAAGCCATCGAGTAACACGCTGATTTTGATAAGGTTTGGCATACATGAAGTGTAAGGGGTCGGTGTTGGTCACAACATAGGTTTTGTGGTTGAGTAGGTAATGGCGGAGTTTAGTGGCAATGAAAACTAAAGCTAAGAATTTTTTTTTAGGATGAGTGTATTGGGTTTCATAATCCAAAATAGTATGGCTTATGTAATAGCAAGGGGTTGGTGAAGAATTTCATACTCTTGTGGAGTAAGGAATGTGTTAGCACTATATAGGCAAAAGTACTCCCCTAGAGTGAGGTGTTGAAAACACCTTCAAAGGGGTTAAGTGGTTAGTATGTAGGCAGCTGGAATGGATGAGGTGTTGAAGGTGTTGGTACCCAATTTTTTCTCCTTTTCAATCTAGGCAAGCATCGGAGATATGGCATGAAGCTTGAAGTCAGATAGATCATGATGTGTGTCATTTTGTAGCCGAGGAGGTGATCTAACTGGCACTCAGATTTGTGGAGAGATGGACAACACTTTGAAAGGATTTGATCTAACCCTCACTATTTTAGTTTGTGCCTTTTCAACCAAGGTAAGAGAACCTATATTGTAATCCCCAAATGGTGAAGGAGATGAACATATAACTCAATTTATTCAAATTATATGAAAGGCATTGGGAAAATATGATCAACACTCTAAATCGACTTTCACAAGTTGTCACTTCCAGATCATGGATATATTTTCAATGCAAGGAAAAGGTTCTTTGAAGACATTGTATAATCCTGATTTGCCTTATGCATTTTTGTAGGTGGGTTAGATCCTTTGTTGACACACAATGTAGACACCTAAATTTGGTTACTCAATTTAGTATCCCTCACATTCGTTTACCTGCTTAGGTAACCTGGGGCACGTTCACGTCACCAACTATCCCCTTGGGATATTATCCAATTTGTGATTTAATCACTTATTCCAAATTTAATTCATCCCATCACATCTTACCCATGAGTGATTAAATATTAAATATTTAATTACGCTTCTTCCCATGCATCTTAATCACTTATTCACCCCAAATTTATTCTATCCATGTATCACATCTATCTTTAATCTTCCCTAAGCGGGATATTTTCCCATAGTCGGGATAAGTCTTATCTTTCTCGAAATCGATCATTTTTAGCCACCTCGGGAGTCTTTTCCGCGATCGGCGCCGACCCATATGGTCGGCGCTGCTTTTCTAGGAGCGGCGCCGATTATAAAAGCAAGCCCAGAACTCAATTCTAGAGCCCGAAAGACAAGAGAGCGAAGAGACCGAAAAGAGGCGAAAGAAAGCACTTACGCACAAACAGAGAGCGAGAAAGATTCAGGTTGCAAGAAGGAGAGATCTTTTTAGCATCAATTGTCTCAGTTAGGGCAGATCCTGTCCTAATCAATCCCTGAGAGGAGCACCGTTACTCTGCCCGTATCATATCAACATCACACACCACCGTCTATCATCTGGTGACTCTGTTCTAGTGTCTCTCCATCTTCGGCACATCCAGCAGACCACATTCATATTCCAATCCCCGAATCTCATCGCACAGTCCCTGATTGGTCAGTCTACCTTCAGTCGACGCCGATCTTACCCAGTCGACACCGATCACATCAGTCGCCGCCGATTCTACCCAGTCGACGCCGATTTCCCTGCAGACAGGTAAAAGGTCACAGGTAACACAACCAAAGCATTATTTCCCATTTCCTGTTTTCACTTTGCGTACTTTCATGCTCAACATTGATTTCTGTTTTATTACTGCAATCGAGAAAATCTAGTCTTTACTTACATATTTTATCATGTATGCTTCTTTTCTTAATTGAAAGCGTGATGACATCCGCCGAGGAAGCTTATCGCTTCTCGGACCGCTTCTTAGGCAGTCCACTTAAATATCTTTTAACGTGGTCTTTTCGTCAAGCATCGGTGGTTTTGCGGAGTTATTCGGATCTATTGTGCGAATTGCTCGTGTGCACCCGTCTTATCTACATCGGCTTCCTTATCCGTCTACATCTTCATGTATCAATTTCATTGAGGTTTTCGGGGTTCTTGTGTTTAGTTTGGTACATTAACTTGGACGGAGTAACAAGCACGAAATTCTTGATCTACATTGCAGCACGCCGGTGGGACTGAACGAACCAAAGCCCCTTATTGGTAAGTTCATTTCTTTTCTAGTTTTGAACTTTGTTCCTTTTCTTCATTGATTTCTATCAGTCCTATTTGAGCATTTCATTGCATCATTTCAATCTTGCTTTTTTAGGCGAAATCATTATCTTCGAAATTTTTCTAGTTCCTTAAAATAGAAATTTTTCGTTTCACCATTACCTGGATATATCTTTCTGGGTTTTCTTTGGTGTTTGCTTAACCTCTTCTTGCGGAGCACTTTGCTTGTTCGTGGGATTGTTCGAGGGGAAGAGCTCAACAACACGCTTTTTGAAGTCCACACACCTTGGAGAGCTAAATCTACAGGTATTCCTCTTTTTCGGTGTTTTCTCCTTTTTAGGATTTCTTTGTTGGTTGTCTATCACATCCAAACACTTCAGTTTTTGGTGCTTAAAAAGAACTTAATCGCATTTGGGAAAGAATCTGTTTGACTTGTCTTCATCGAAATCAAACACTTCATTTTTAAGTGCTTAAAAAGAACCTTTTCTTTGTCATTGCTGCATGCTTTTTCATCTAGTTTTAATTAGGTTGGAAAATTGATCAAAATCGGTAGTGACACTATTTGATTTTTATTTTTCACCCTTGCACACAAAGCCAAAATCACTAGGTATAAAGCATCTAAACAAAACTCCTTCCCTGGCCTCGCCTACTTGGAAGTGATATCCAAGAGGAAGAGCCTACGCGGTACTCGGGCCGCGCTATAAATTCACGGAAGATTTTGGTATATATTGGCAAAGCACCCGACTCCCTTATCGCAGCGGTGTGTGAAGTGCGGGGGTAGGCCCCTATATCAAGCCACGTACCGGTCTTTTACTGAAGTGCCTTCGGGACTCCTCACCAAACATTACCCAAACCATCCTTAGTTTGGCTATCTGAGTAGTTCCTGTTCTAAAAAGCCTTCCCTAACATTTTTTTCTTTTCTTAAGAGCATCAAAATTTAAAGGAGATAATCACTTGCGCTGCTTGAATTGTTTGTGCATTAGCTAGGACAATCTTCTTTCTTGCTTGTTTATGACGGTTATCACCCGGTCACAATCTAGGAAAATGGCCCAACAGGTTCCTTCTTCCTCCGAAATCACCACCAGCGTGGATGTTTCGGCACCCCTCCAACCTTCCTCGGGACCGTTGTTAGTTGGTTCCCCGTCATGGTCGTATAATCCCTTCTATCAAACCAAAGCGCCTCCATCACGTCCAGCTTCTCCTAGTCCCTCCGAGATATCATCTGGCTCGGAGTATGTTCCTCGCGGGGATCCTGAATTTCAGGCTTTCCTCGATCGCAATCCAATAGCCCTCATGGACTACCTAGTACACAAGTCGATCCAAATATCTGACCAAGACCCACCAATCCGACAAGTGTACAATTATCCTCGTGGATCATCCCAGGCCTTTGTAGAGCAGTTTGCACCATCTCTCTTGCCTCGAGCCATGGAGAAGGGCGAAGCCCCTATGCCTCCCTTTTCTCTTCCACCTACCATGTCGACTAGTTCTCAATTAGTCTTACCTATCCCTAACACTGCAGTTACCTCGAATATTCCACAACCCATCTCTGAGAGGTCTTCTGCCCTGGCTATAATGAATGCGTCTGCACACCCGCACATTGCCGTCAATTCGTCTATGCCCTCCATTGTGTCTCAAGGTCAGTACCTCTTCATGAGCCAACCCCCTCCGGCTAGTCAGTTGGTTCCTACTTCTCGTCCTCCAGTGAATCTTTCTTCCAATATTCCAGCAACTGCGACCTTCGCCCATCCCCTAGTATCGGCACCCTTGGTACCAAATCCGGCGGTAGAAGGTCCCTTTCAGGTCTTGTTCCCCAACATGTCCAATCTAACCAACACCCATGTTCCTCAATCTGTCCCTATTCAATCAACAAACATAGGAGTCCACCAATCACAGGTTCCATCCGTCACCCAACCTATATTTTCTCAACCACTTATTATCTCACAGCCTGCCTATACGCAAGCTACCTCACAGCAAATACCCCACCCGGTGTCACCCAGAACACCTGGTTATTCCTCTTATCATCCTATCCAACAACAGATGAATCCCCCATTGACATCTCAACAACATCCACCACTTGCTTCTTATGTAGGACATACCAATGTACCTCCTCCCCAATCCGACGTAGTTCAAATTCTCTTCAAGAAAATTGCAGACTTGGAAGCCTCCACAAAAGGAACCCGTCCTTCATACTCCTTTGAAGAAGTGTGCAATGAACCCATTCATCCTTCGGTGGCTTTTAAGCCTTATCCTCCCCAATGGGAACTTCCCAAATTCTCAAAATTTCATAGTCGGGAAGACCCCCAACAACATCTGCGAGCATTCAAACATGCTTGCTACCTCATCGTCCAGGATCAGGAACTCATGCTCCGTACCTTTCCTATGTCTCTAGCGGGTCCCGCTTTGGACTGGTACAATAATATTCCTCAACATTCCTTATTTTCTTTCTCTCAATTGGCCCAGATGTTTGTTGAAAACTTCTCAATAAATATCGCGCATAAGATCTCAATCACAGATCTTTATAACATTCGCCAATTCGACGATGAGTCTATAGCAGACTTTGTCGCTCGTTGGAGAGGGATAATCAACCAATTGTCTTTCTCCCTTCCCCAATCCCAACAAATCGAGTTGTTCACCCGATCTTGTGCTAATCACATTTCTTCCACTCTAAGGATCCAAACTTTTCATACCTTTGAAGAGGCCTTTACGATGGCACGCAAACTTGAATCTCGCGCCATTGAACAAGGAAAGTTAAAACTTCGCTCTAAATCTAAACAGATTTCTCTCGGTTCACCAAACCAAATTCTTTCCCTCTAAAGATAAGAATCAAGGGTCCACAAATGCTATTGTATTAAAAACACCAGAACCGATAGTACTCCTAATCAACCATCACGAAGAGACCCTTCATCTGCTCGAAAAGGGGCTTCATCATCTCGATCCTTTGCTCCCTTGGGGGAATCATATGCCTCTATCTTAGAAAAAATGTTGGAAGTTCGCATGATCGAACTTCCACCCATTAGGGATATTGATGAAAGCGAGAATGCCCATTCTCGGTATAGGAAAGCGATTTTGTCATTATCACGAGAACCGAAGGGTCATGACATCGAGCGATGTCGGACTTTCAAAACCTTGTCCAAAAATTCATTGATAAAGGCGAGCTCATTACGGATAACCCAAATGCTCCCCAAATCAAGCCTTTGGACGTTTTTAAACAACCTTTCCCCAATCATGCCCCAAATCATAATTCTTCGGAATCTCAAAAACCAAACACCCACACCATCAATTTCATCTCCACTGAAGAATCCGCTTCTGAAACCAAGCCATCTACGAACACATCAATCGAATCAGATCCTCCTTCCTCTTCATCAATCACGGGAGTTCCAATATCTTCAGATAGTCCATCTTTGAATATCCCTACATTACCAAGCACGGAGTTATCTCTCTCCGCTCCTTTGTCTGACCTTCCATCTATACCCGAGACAGTGTCATCCTCATCTGTCTCATCATCAGACATTCTTTCAATGCTCGAGGCAATCACATCCCTCCGAGTTTCCACTACGGACACATCCACTTCTGTTGCTCCCATTCCCGCTGCAACTATGCCCTTGGTAAACGTACCTATCATCGTGCCAACTTCAACGGAAGCATCTTCAATTTTGACCCTTCCTATCTCTTTTCCTGCAGTAGTTTCACCCATGATTCTTGCATCGAAGTTCTCCCTCCACAAGGCACTCCTTCTTCATCACTCCCTTCTCCCATCAATAGTGTTACTTCACCTATTAAGGAAAAATCAAAAGAAGTAACACCAACACTGAACACTCGGTTCCTCAACCTAAACCGAGACAACCAAAATCTAACACTACACCATCAGTATCTCCCCACTTACTTCCCCCAAAAAGGTTACAATCACCTTATGCCGTTGAAGTCGTCACCATCCCTGAAAAAGGAAAGCCCATATTTCGGACCATCAAAACTCTTGGTGCTCTTCCACAAAAATCTCTCTCCACGCCTCATAAACGATTGGATTTGCCCGCTGAGAAGGCGTCTTCTTCTACACATCCATCAAAGCCATCATCTTCTTCCACAACACATTCTTCATCAATACCCCTAAAAGTAGACTTACCTACTAAACAGACGGCACCTCTTCTATCAAGATCCTCATCTTCGTTACCAAAAACCAAAGCACCCTATATTCCTCCTATTACACCTACCTTGAGGACTTCTTCCTCATCTAAATCAACATTATCTAAATCATCCGTAAATCCGACTAAGCAATCCCCTTTGTCTCCAAAGACCGCAAAATCTGTCACATCTCCTCATCTTCAAAATCTATCTTAGGGGCTCCCCCTCCACCAAAGTCAATCATGTCTCATTTACTCCCATCCCAAGCACCCAAGACTGCTCCTCCAAATGTCCAAACAAATAAGAGGATCCCTAATAAAACTGTTAAACCTAACATGCAAGTTCTTTTACCTCGGCAGTCGGTTAATGTAAAAGAACCATCTTCATCATCTCCATCCTCATCTTCGTCTACCGGATTCTACACCGAAATCCTTCATCAACTTATCCAATCTTCATCCATAACCCTTCCTCCGATTAAACCTTATAACCCTAAAGGAGTTAAACCTACTTGGTTTAACTCTGATCTGATTTGTGCTTACCACCGTACTCCGGGTCATGATACTGAGGGATGTAAAGCTCTTCAAGCCGTTATCAAGAACCTTCTGGAAGAAAGTGACCTTTTGCTGGAGGAGGAGGAACAAGTACCTCCTGTCACCTTAGCCCCATCCAAACCTCAACCATCCACTCAGACCTCTAGTGGTTCCACGCCGCCTGATCTTCCACCTTCTCAAATTGACACGATCCATATCGCCACTAGAACCCAACACTATGATAACCCATCTTCATCTTCAGCATCTCGACCACGGGTTGTCATTTCTGCAGCCCCTAAAGACATTTTTCCTTCCTCATCAGCACCACGACCCAGGGTCTCTATTCGTGCTGCACCTCGGGCTCAAGTTCCCGTATCCGTTGAGGAGAGTGTTATGAAACAACTCACCCAGGCTCCGGTCAAAATGTCTCTTTTTGACCTCATCCAATCCTCCCCACAACATCGCCAGGCTCTAATCGATAATCTGCGTCGCATCGCAGTAAATTCCGATGAGCCCCAGCCCTTCGAGTTGGTTGTTGGACTGAATGGACCATCAACCGCCATTTCTTTCGAGGATTCGGAAATTCCTCCTCTTTCTTCAGAGGATTTGGAGGCTCCCCTCTTCATCACAGTCCAAATCAATAACACTACCTTAAAACGTGTTATGATCGATAGTGGAGCTGCTCTCAACGTCATCTCCTCGCACACATTCGAACAACTTAAGTTACCAAAGAATGTGGTGTCACCCCCACCTTTCGCCCTTCGATCATTTAACGATCAGCTAGCAGTCACTCTAGGAACTGTGGTCTTACCCATTCGAGTAGGTAAGAAGCTGCTTCATGAACTCTTCTACATTGTCGAAGGAAAGTTCCACTATAACATGATCCTCGGACGCTCCTGGATTCGCGCAATGCATTGTGTCCCATCCACCCTCCATCGATGCCTAAAATATCAATATGAGGGCAAAATATATACTCATCCAGGAGATCCTTTTCCTTCCGCACAATGCGACATGACCACAAGGTCTGCCCCTTTAAAAGAAAATGCATGTTCTCCTGACGAGGCCTCATCTTCTTCCATACCTGCAACCAAACTACCGGATTTACAAAATCTGGAAGAGACATTGCAGCGTTTCTCACTAGGAGAGCTTCCTCTCTTTTCTTTCGATGCCCATCTCAAACCTAATGAGTATGGTAGACCAGACAAACAACCTGAATATCAACCAGGTCTCGGTCGCATCGTCACCATTGGTTTGCCCAATCAACAGACCAATTTCATCTACGGTGGTCTTGATACACCTCATTATCGCCCGGATTCTCCTCCTAGAGCCAAACCTTACCTAACAGGGTTTGATTATCTACAGAATCCCACGTTTGCAAAAACTTATCTATATCGATGCGCGTGGAAAGGTTTTGGCCTTGGAAAATATGAACAAGGTATACATGATCTCAAATCCATTCCTACTCTCATGCCACATCAGAAATTTGGTTTAGGATTTAAACCTCTTTCAAAGGCCACTATCACTATTCTTGATGAGCCTCTTCCTACTGAAGAACCACCTTCCCCCACTAAGTCAGAAGCATCACTTGATGTGGATGATGAAATTTCCATCCCACCTAACTTTTTTTTTTGATCAATACCATTTCCTTAGGGCCGTTAGTCTATGAGACTAACAATCGGTCCGCTTCTATACCATTAATCTTCCCTGAAATAGTTGGAGACGACTCTCCTACTATCAACACTATCCACTGTGCGGATGATGATTCTGTCCTCACCTATCTAGGGGCAGAGGATTCATATCTTCCCAAGACTATTCCTTCTGACACGTCTACCCTTCTCAACGAAGCCACTATCGACCTTAATATAGGGACTTCTGAAGACCCTCGCATCATTAAGGTCGGCCAATCCCTTAATCCACAGGAATTAGGGGACTTTACCACTTTTCTTTCCAAACATCGTCAAGCCTTTGCTTGGTCATATGAGGATATGCCAGGGCTCGATCCCGATATTGTGGTCCACAATATCGTTACCCTTCCCAACATCAAGCCGGTCAAGCAAAAATTGCGTAAAATGCACCCTAGAGTAGCCCTTCTTGTTAAAGAAGAATTACAACGCTTGCTCTCGGCTAGCTTCATCCAACCCATCGATTATCCGCAATGGGTGTCTAATGTAGTACCAGTAACTAAGGCTACTGGGAAGATTCGAATTTGTACCGACTTCCGGGATCTTAATCTTGCCTGTCCAAAGGATGATTTTCCTCTTCCTAATATCGACCAACTCGTAGATTTAACTGCGGGTCATGAGATGCTTTCTCTTATGGATGGTTTCTCTGGATATAATCAAATCCTCATCGCACCAGAAGACCAACATAAGACCTCCTTCATAACTCCTTGGGGGACCTTTTGCTATCGTGTCATGCCTTTTGGCCTTAAGAACGCAGGAGCAACCTATCAACGAGCAATGACATACATCTTCCATGACCTCTTACACAAAACTGTAGAGGATTATGTTGACGACCTCCTCGGCAAGTCCAAACGCCGTCAGGATCATCTTTTCATCCTTGCACCTCTCTTTGAGAGGCTTGTCCGCTTCTGTCTTCGTCTAAATCCAGCTAAGTGCGTGTTTGGCGTTCTCACTGGTAAACTTTTAGGTTTTATCATTTCCATCAGGGGTATTGAAGTCGACCCCGCAAAAATAAAAGCTATCCTTGAGATGCCTCCCCCGTCTAACTTAAAGCAACTCCGCAGTCTCCAAGGACGTCTTCAATCAGTGCGTCGTTTTATCTCCCAATTGTCGGACCGTTGTCAACCTTTTCACCATCTTCTCCGTAAGAATGTTCATTTTGAATGGGATGAGCATTGCCAAAAGGCCTTTGATGATCTCAAAGCTTATCTTCTTTCTCCACCTGTGCTTACACCTCCACGCGAGGGGGAGCCTTTCTATCTTTATATCTCTGTGACTGACCATGCTCTGGGAGCCATGATCTCGCATCGGGACACTTGTGGTAAAGAACAAGCTGTCTATTACATCAGTCGCACCCTCCATGAGTATGAGACACGTTACTCCGAGGCTGAAAAACTATGTTGCGCTCTCTTCTTTGCAACTTCTAAGCTTCGTCATTATCTCCTTAATCATAAAACTTACATTGTCACAAGTGTCAATCCACTTAAGACAATCCATGCAAAACCTTATCACAATGATCGTATCACTCGTTGGCTCATGCTCATGACAGAATTTGACCTCGAGTTTATCCCGCAAAAGGCTATCAAGGGTCAGGTTATTGCAGATCAATTAGCTGATGCTCCTCTTCCGGACACTCAAGACCCCCTTGCTCAATTCCCCGATGAATTTATCCAACAAATCGATTTTGGTCTATCTCCATTTAAAGTAAAGCTCTTCTTTGATGGATCCAAATGCCAGCAAGGGGGAGGTGCGGGTTTTGTGATGATTCCTCCTTGGGGTACGCCTATCCCAGTCGCACACAAATTAAACTTTGAATGCACCAATAATATGGCTGAGTACGAAGCTCTTGTCTTAGGTCTTCAAAATGCCATTAATCTCGGTGCTCATCATATTGACATCTTTGGTGATTCTGAACTCATCGTTAACCAGGTCACGGGTGTCTATCAATGCAAGAATAATATCCTTCAAAAATATCGTGACATCGTTCTTTCCCAACTCCAATCTTTCGATAAGTTCACTATCAAAGCCATTCCTCGTACTGCAAATCGATTCGCAGATACCATGGCCTCTTTAGCCTCCCTTATCCCGCCTTTTACCGAAGACTCGCGTCTTTATGTGGCTGTGCAACGATTAGATCAGCCATCTCATCTTGGGCAACTAACGCCAATCAATGTTGTCACAACCCATACTCAAGATGAATGGTATCAATAGATAGTTGATTATCTATCTCATTCGGTCCTTCCTCCAGATCTGACTCCCAATGGTAGAAGGTCTTTTGTCCAACGCGCCAACCGCTATACTATTCTAGGCGGCCTTCTTTACAAACGAGGCTTTGATGGTATTTTGCTTCGATGCCTCAAAACTCATGAATCATCTAAAGCTATTCAGGAGGTCCATGACGGTATTTGTGGTGGACATTTTGTGGCTTAGTTGCAGCATAAGCGCATCTTACATTTGGGATATTATTGGCCTTCTCTTAATCGAGATTGTTGTGAATACACCAAGAAGTGCGTCAAGTGTCAGCAACATTCCAATCTCACGCACATCCCTAGTCAGGCTTTGCAACCTGCGGTGGATTTGTGGCCTTTTTCACAGTGGGGTCTTGATCTTATTGGTCTCATCAATCCCCGTTCTTCACAACGTCATCATTCTATCATTACCGCCACTGAGTACTTTACTAAGTGGGTAGAAGCTATCCCCCTTTCTTCAACAAAGGCTAAGCCCATAGTTGATTTCGTCTATCAACACATCATTTGTCGCTTTGGCGTTCCACACAAGCTAATCACAGATAATGGTAAGTCTTTCAAGAACGCTGATTTGCAGAATCTCTGCAATGCTTTCAATATCAAGCTCAGTTTTTCTTCTCCATACTATCCTCAAGCTAATGGTCAAGCCGAAGCTTCCAATAAAACTTTGCGTAATATCCTCGCAAAGGTAACTAGTCGAGCTGGTAGGGATTGGCATCTACATATCCCTTTTGCTCTCTGGGCTTATCGGACTAGCATTCGTACTCCTACTGGTGCTACTCCCTTCTCTCTCGTCTATGGGTCTGAGGTTGTCCTTCCTTTGGAGGTCCAAATCCCATCTCTCCGTGTTTCTCTCAGAGAATTTGTCTCCGATGAGGATTATCGTCAAAATCGTCTAGCACAACTTGAATTATTAGATGAGCGACGTCTTAACGCTCTTGAGCATCATCAGGTCTATCTCGAGCGTGTCAAACGTGCTTATAACAAGCACTTGCAACACCGTGACTTCAAAATTGGTGATCTTGTTCTTAAGGAAAATCAAAATGTCACTACACTTGAAAGGAGTCAACGTGGTAAGTTTGCTCCCAACTGGATGGGCCCCTACATTATCACTCATAAATATGGGTCTGGGGCTTATCGTTTATCTTCCATGGATGGTATCCCTGAAGCGGAACCTCTTAATGCTTTGCATTTACGGCCCTTCTATTGTTAAAATCTATCTTATACAAATCTAGTCGCAACTCAGATCTTCCATCCGTCCTAATAACCAGTCATCTACTTTCGTGGTGATTTGAAATTGTGTGGTTCTCCGCCTATTGCCTCGTTTACCTTAAATATGAGTATCACGGCTCTACTCATTGCACATTTCTTTTGGATATGTTCCTCCTCATGGTAGGAATACCTTAATCACCACTTCATCTGTCCCAAGTACTTATCTTAATCGGATCTACTCGGGTCATGAGTGCATGTTCTTCTATGTTCTCTTCCCCTCCATCTGATCTATCTAGGTCTAAACTCAGCTTCTTCCAAAAAGTTTCAAAAAAAAAAAAAAAAAAAAAAAAAGATGCTATCCAAAAGATAGACTGATCCCTTGAAGGACAGCTATCCATACATTATCAAGTGAATCAAAAAAAGAAAATAGACCATACCCTCGAAGGATGGCTATCATTAAAATTCAAAATACAGACCGCTCCCTTGAAGGACGGCTGTTTCTCAAAGAAAAATTCAAGGCTTCTTGTAATCAATCAGCCTTCCAGTCAGTTTATACACTTTTTAGCATCACTGAAAGACTTCCCGCATCGATCAGTCTTTCCATATCAAGCAAACTTCCCGCATTGATCAGTTTGCTTATCTGTCAAAGTCATGAAGCTGAGATTTAGGACCTTTTGTCGATCATATGGAGAATCCTATTTTCCCACTATGGACATGTATTCTGTCCCTTGTAAGTTCCGACAAGATACTTACTTACTTTTCTTTCCGTTTCTATCCTAGATCTGGTTTGCGACTAGTTAGTGTCAGATTTATTTTAATCTTATATAGGGCCTTGTATGCTTGGTCTTTGGTTTCCTTTCTGGATTTTATCTATGGTCGGTTGGAAGTCCAACTTATCATTTTTCTTCTTCTCCGAGTATCTTCTCTTCTAAGTCACGGTTGTTTCCACTTTCATCTTTGACTCTTGCAAGGAGTATTCTCCATTTCTTTGTCTTGCAACCCTGTTAAATTGGCATTTCACATGTTAATTCAATCAAAGTTTATCTTCTATCTAGGTTCATCTTATCTATCAAAACACCTATCTGTATTCATTTCTCATTACAATTACATCCATATATCCAACACATTTATCTATCTATCCATCAAAATATCGAAAAATACGTACATCTAAGGTACATTACATCTATCTATATCTAATCCATACATCAAACACATCTATCTATCTATCCATCAAAATATTTAAACACATGTACATCCAAGTTACATCATCTATCAAAGTTATATCCACATCACATCTATCATCTATCAGTCTATATCTATCCAATCACATCTATTTTATCCACATTTCAATCTATCTAATCACATCTATTTCTATCATCTATCAGTCTATATCTATCCAATCACATCTATTTTATCCTCTATCTATATCCATCTACCCATGTATATCAAAATTGAAAGCATGAGTACAATTATACGACAAATAACGTGATCAATCTATATATACATGTGTGTTTTTACAAAACAATGGGTGGCTTCCAATCAAGCCATCTATACAATGCCTTCCAATCGAGGCTACATCACTATACAAATACAAAATCTATCCAATCTCTATATGGTAAAATCGGAAGCGTGGAGGACACTATCTCCTCCACCCTCCCTCGCACCCGGCTGTCTCTCCTGGCCGCCGCCTACCGAGCTCGATGCACCTGCTGCTGGAGGTCTCGGCCCACCTCGATCTCTCCCAGTGCTCCCTCCGCCTGAGGCTCCGCTCGCTGTAGCCGTCCCTGCTCTCCTCCTCGCCCCATACCGAGGCACATCTGGGGCATGCTGCGCTAGGGCATCCTCATAATATCTCACCTCAGCAAGGAGAGACTGGTATGTGCTCAGGCTCACCATACCCGGTGCTCGTAAAGGTGCTGCTGGTGCTGCTGGCGCTGCTGGTGGTGCCCCTCCTAGAGCCGTGCCCTGTGTCCCAGACTCTGATGTGGCACCAGTCTCTCCGTATTTGGCCCTAAGGGCCTCCCTGTGCCGAAGATAGCGATCCCTCTGCTGAATCGCTGTATCTCGCTCCTGGCGAGCGGTGTCTCTCTCCACAATCAGGGAATCTCTCTCCTCTGTCAAGGCCCTGATCTCCTCCAGAGCTACCTGATGTGTCTGTATCAGTGTGGCATGCTCTCCCTCTAGCCTGTCCAGCGTAGCAGCTATGTCCTCCTCATCAGCATCTATAGAGGGCGGGAGATGTCGTGGCAACTCTGTATCGTACCATGCTGCGTAGCCCTCATCCACCCCCGCGTCATCATCGCTGTCCGTGGAGGGTGGAGCCTCTCTCAATGGGTCTGCCGGGATCAAAATCGGCAAATCTGTCTCTCTGCTATCCCGCCTATATGGTGTGTATGTGGCGGCACTGTCTGTACTAGGCCAAACTGCCTCAGTATCCGCATGAATGGGACCCGCTCCCACATATCCGGCCTACGACCTCTGACCACCCGACTCCGTCTCAATGCTACCAAGTGGGCATCCTGACCAACCCATATCGGAAATGCCCGATATGGCCTCCAGATAACCTGATCTGGTGTAAGCGTCCTGAAACGCTCAGAGTACCACTCGGCTGATCTGACTGTATCTCCTGCGGCCATGTCAGCCCGCCATCTCCGAAATCCATAATCCACACCCCCCACTGCTGCTGGCATCCACGGAAGCCCGGATGGCCTGATCACTGCTATGTGCTCGTATGCCCAGCAATGAAGCACAAAGCTGACGTCAATCCCTGTCCTCCGGCAGTGGTGTACATCCATAGCTCATAATATACCGAGCTATCAGGGCATCAGCAAAGGCAAAAAATGTCATGCTTTGCAAAGATGTCGCATGCAGCAGATCTAAAGCGTAGTAATGGGAATCTCCCACCTCCCGAGTGCAGCGGGGCAAAATAGGAGATAGCCATCGAATCAACGCTATCGCTCTGCTGCTCGAGGGCTATCTCGCCTATATCTTGTGAGGCTATCCTCACTGCCCCAGATACTATCTCCGAGTCATCTGCTCTGTCTCTGTACAATCGCACCAGGGCCCTCTGCTGCTGCTCTCGGGGTGTGATCTCAATCGGGTCCCCCGTAATCGGTAATCGGAGGATCCTGTATACATCCTCATGGGTGATAGTCATCTCACCCATCCTAAACCAAAATGTGCACGTGTGGCTGTCCCATCGTCGCACTAATGCCCGCATGAGCTCCACATCCGTGGCACTCGTCTGTAATATCTAAAACCCCCGAGCCCGGCTAGCTCTAAATGCTGCCAGTCTGCATCGGTCACATCAGGGAGGATCGTCTCCAATAGCTCAGGGATGGCATCCCTCATATGAAGTACCTCTCGTGCCTGCATCCACAACATCAAAAGCATAATCAGTCTCTCTTTTTTCCCAAATCTCATCTTCCAAAACCATAAAAATAAATATCTTTCAGTCGGCGTCGATTTGGTAAAATCGGCGTCATTCATCTAGTCGGCGCCGATTAATACCAATCGACGCCGATCCAAAAGAAAATTGACGCCGATTAAACCAATCGGCACCGACTGCCTGGCCGGATGTGAACCACACCCTAGCCTCCCATGCACAAAAAAAAAAATCAAACAAAAAAAATATAAATAAATTAAGCAAAGTGGGTTCAAGAATGATCACTTACCCCAGGTCGTGTCCTCCTGCGCTTCTGTCCGCTCCCAGAGGCTTCCATTGTGTTCAAATCTCAAATCTATCTCTCTCTGAATCAATCGTCACGTTGCAAATAAATCATTTACGTTTTCCGTTCGCATATTTATATGCGTCTGGATTGGTCGGCGCCGATTTTTTGGGTCGACGCCGATTGTTTTGGTCGGCGCCGATTAGTTTGATCGCCGCCGATTTTTCATGTCTGTTTGCCATAGTGTTGATGCTTGGCTTACTTATCTATCTGATCATTGTTGTGTGCTGAATCTTGCCTTTTGGCGCATCTTTTAGATATCCTTGTCTATTTTGGGTTTGTTCCCTTTTGCGTGGGACACTCGTACCTTTTTGGCAGCTTAGAGTTACGCGGGTCTGTAGGCACTAACGTCGTCTGATTTATAGACCGTCTAGTTGTCCCTACCAATGTGTCTCTCTTTAGATGTTGGCTATTTTGCAGTTCTCCTTACACTCATGGGTCTGTAGACACTAACGTCGTCTCATGAGGAGACCGGCTAGTTTTCCCTACCAATGTGAGTTCCTTAGGTTGCTGCCCTTTTGTTTATTTTTATGCGTCATCAATGATCAGATCTACTCCAGACATCCAACTGGGGCATCCTGCATTTTTCATCTACCTCTTTCAAACTCGGGATCGTCTGTTCTATCATCCATCCCATCCCTAGTTTGAGGGGGATCACATCACCACAAATTCTTCTCTTCTTCCATCTCCTTGTTTTTGTCTCATAACCTTGCTTATCGCAAGTTACTTGACAAAAAGGGGCAAAATGTAGACACCTAAATTTGGTTACTCAATTTAGTGTCCCTCACATTCGTTTACCTGCTTAGGTAACCTGGGGCACGTTTACGTCACCAACTATCCCCTTGGGATATTATCCAATTTGTGATTTAATCACTTATTCCAAATTTAATTCATCCCATCACATCTTACCCATGAGTGATTAAATATTAAATATTTAATTACGCTTCTTCCCATGCATCTTAATCACTTATTCACCCCAAATTTATTCTATCCATGTATCACATCTATCTTTAATCTTCCTTAAGCGGGATATTTTCCCATAGTCGGGATAAGTCTTATCTTTCTCGAAATCGATCATTTTTAGCCACCTCGGGAGTCTTTTCGCGGTCGGCGCCGACCCATATGGTCGGGCGCTGCTTTCTAGAGCGGTGCCGATTATAAAAGCAAGCCCAAAACTCGGTTCTAGAGCCCAAAGAGACGGAAGAGAGCGAAGAGACCGAAAAAGAGGCGAAAGAAAGCACTTACGCACAAACAGAGAGCGAGAAAGATTCAGGTTGCAAGAAGGAGAGATCTTTTTAGCATCAATTGTCTCGATTAGGGCGAGATCTGTCCTAATCAATCCCCTGAGAGGAGCACCAGTTACTCTGCCCGTATCATATCAACATCACACACCACCGTCATCATCTCGGTGACTGACTCGTTCTCAGTGTCTCTCCATCTTCGGCACATCCAGCAGACCACATTCATATTCCAATCCCCGAATCTCATCGCACGATCCACGATTGGTGGTGGTCTACCTTGATCGATGCCGATCTTACCGATCGACGCCCGATCACATCGATCGCGCCGATTCTACCGATCGCGCCGATTTCCTGCGAGACGGGTAAAAGGTCACAGGTAACACAAATCCAGCATTATTTCCCAGTTCCCTGTTTTCTGTACTTTCTGTCTGCTGTTCAGTTTCTGTTTTATTACTGCAATCAGAAAATCTAGTCTTTATTTACATCTTTTATCATGTATGCTTCTTTTCTTAATTGAAAACGTGGACTGACATCCGCCGAGGAAGCTTATCGCTTCTCGGACCCGCTTCTTGGGCAGTCCACTTAAATATCTTTTAACGTGGTCTTTTTCTGTCAAGCATCGGTGTTTTGCAGGTTATTCGGATCTATTGTGCGAATTGCTCGTGTGCGCCCGTCTTATCTACATCGGCTTCCTTATCCGTCTACATCTTCATCAGGTATCAATTTCATTGAGGTTTTTCAGGGTTCTTGTGTTTAGTTTGGTACATTAACTTGGACAGGTAACAAGCACGAAATTCTTGATCTACACACAATGCAATGCAAGTGTTGTATGGGTAGGATTAGTTTGTTTGAATGAATTTTTGGTGGGGTGTTGACAAGACAAACAGGGATATATCAGATCTTTGACAACCTCTCTAATACTTGAACAACTATCGATAAAATACTTTAAATAAATAGGATATTATTTCAAGAAGAGGCATAAATGGAATCCCATGTTGCACTCTTCACACAATCTTTGAGAATTCACCACAAAAGCTTGAAGTAAAGAACTCAATTAAACACAAAAACCTTGATCAAACCACGCCTAAGGTACCCCCAAAGGCTCACAATCAATCTCTGCAGCTTAAAGAAGGTAAAGTGATTTTAATTTTGTTTATCTCTTTATTAGATGAAGGCTCTCGAACATGAGATTGCAAATGCCACTAAACTATCAACAAGAAATGGAGATTCTGTGATTTCTAATATCTATTTTGAAGAAGATATTGATAGTTTTATGGTTTTACATATAATCTACCTACAAGTTGTAATTTTCCATCTTTCCTTTTTTTTAAAAATATTGTAAAGCTCTCAAAATTTTAGTAGGGGTTACTTCTTTGTGGTTTCAGATTGGAGGAGAAATTATAGACAAAATCATCAGGTCAAATATTGGTCAAAGGAGTAAGTTTGTGAAACCCTAATTTTTGTGCATCATGGATATACCAATTTTCTATGGCAATGGGGAAATTGATGCAAAAAAATGGTGGATACAATTTAAGAAAATGTATTTTGAAAAATTTTTAGTATGGGTTAGTTTTTATCTTCATCTTGGTGGGAAAGCATGACATTGGTATTCTTATTTGGATATAGATCTATTGGATTGGGATTGGGAGGAAATGGAAGATATTTTCTTAGCTAGATGGGAAACAAAAAGAAACATAATTTTGTTAAATAAGATGAAGAAGAAAAAGAAGAAAAAGAAGAAGAAGAAAATGTTGATGATGAAGCTATTACACATGATAGTGCATCTCCAAGGAAGGAAGCCTCAATATTTCATTTTCAAGGGTGTATTCAAAGAAAAAGGTAATTGTTTCCACAAACCCTAACATCAAATATAACTTCATCAATATGGATGTAGCTCAACATCTACATGTGCAAGAAAATCATATCAAGGAATCTCAAATGGATGGTAAGCAGATTCAAAGGTTTTTGAAGATTTAAAGCTCTCTATGGATAAATATGTTTTACAATTAGATTTTTATGCTTTAGATATGGATGGTATGGATATTGTTCTTGGATATCCTTGGTTAGAGACATTGGGAATAATTAATATTAATGTGTAAAATAAATTCATGAAATTATGGTACAAGAGAAAGAAAATTACATTACAAGATATCACACTTAGCAAGGAAAAAAGTAATGTAAAATTGGATCATGAAGATGAATTTGAAGATGCCAAAGAAGGGAATAAGGATGAATCAGAAGGAGAGGATGAAGAACATGATGAAAAAGTAAAAAATAGTTTCTCTACTCAAGAGAAAAAGAAATAATAAACAAGTTGGAAGAGGAAAAAGTGGAAGAAAATATTGATAAGGTTGAGCATACTAAGGTTGCACCATATCGACACCCACACTATCATGAGAGGAAAAAATCATGGAGACATGTTAGGACACATGAGGATAGAAATCCATATGGATATACGAGGAATCACATGAATAATTTTGGTTATACATGGAATAAATGGAGAAATAATTATATGACATGGAATCACGGGAATAATAATTATGGATATGTATGGATGCCGAGAAGGAACACATTTGGACCAATATGGAACCAGATGAGCAAAAAAATATGGAATCATTTTTAGAGCAGCATCACCCACTAGTATTTCATATGGGTGGTTGGATGATCGAGCATGGAAAAAAATGTGTAGTAATTTAAAGCGCACTCATTATATGGCTTCTTCTTATGTTTCAGGATGAAACATGTCAAAGAGGGAGGCAATGCTATGTACCTTGGGATATGATAATATAATATATATGGGTTGATGGAGATGCCAACATGTGGCACACATCCCCTTAGTTATATGTATGGGTTCACATGGGATATAATATTATAATGTATATGGGTTGATGGAGATGCCGACATGTGGCACACATCCCCTTAGTTAGTTATATGGGCTCACATAGGAATTGGGTAATGGGTTGGCCTACATTGGGATTAGGTGTTACCCATCCTATTTAAAGGATGTGAGTATCATTATGAGCATGTCATGGATGTATGAGTTGAGTCTTCTACTTGGTAGAGGTATATTGGAGGTGTCCCCCTTGAATTGGATTCCCATCTTGGGAGATTTTGGAGTTACTCCTTCCTTAAGGAGCATTGTATGGTGTTGCCCTACCTTAAGGGTATTATTTTGAATATATTACATATTAGGGCATCTTGGCCCCTTTGATATCTCTTGTGTTGCATTATCTTCTATAGATTATTCATTTATTATATGCAAAGTTTTGATCGAGTAAGTCATGGTTCCGAGTTGTATGGGAAAATACAGAGACTGATGCCGGTTAAGGGTGACCATCGGTGGTTGGGTGTAATCAGTGCTGATCTTGTGGAAAATTGGGAATGCCACAAAATGAGTTTTGGGTCTCCTTTGTGATTTCTTAAAGGACTTTGGTTGGTCGGAATGAGGTATTGGTGGTTTGGGTGGGATTTGGCGATGTTTTAATAGGTATATGGAGGGGTGAGTATTAATGGAGGTCCGTGGGTGGTTGAGAGAAAAATGGTGACGATATAATGATGAAATGAAATGAACTAGAGGAGTGTAACATTTTACTTACTTGGATTCTGGTCATGGATTCCCTGTGAGTGAGGGATGAAGGTGCTTTGGTAAGAGGTTGAAGGTCAGTAGATGATCACCAATCATAGGATACCTTCTACATGGGCTGCATGTGCATTCCTTTTTGCTTGGTTGGATCAAATCCTTCTTTGGGGGTGGGTGCGGGAGAAAATGCTTGATCTCCTTCCTTACATTCATGTTCTTGTTGAAATTCATTCTCGAAGATGTGATATCTCTCATTGATGTGTTAATTTTTTCGAACCTTTTGCCAAACTTCGAAATAAGGTTGTTTTAGGGGTTTAAAGGTGACCGACAATGGTTTTGGCTTAACCGGTGACGGTTAGGGGTAACTGGCATCCCTCAAGGCGGGATTTCCCAAGTTTACCAAACTAGGGAGATCCTCTTGATTTTGTCAAATCTCATGTCATTAACCCACGGATTAGACTAGGAACTTCTTGTAAGCATGCGAGGATGTGGTTAGAGAGAATGTAGGAATTGATCTTTAGGGTTTGGGTAAGTCTTAGTTAGTTATGGTAACTTACTAAGAATAGGTCTTAGGGTGAGGTGGCTAGATGAGGTGTCTAGGTGAGTTGTATGTGTGGATATTATCTAAATTAAGATATTTAAATAATAAATATGGTGAGGATAATGAATTAATTTAATTAAATTAATTAAATTAATATTAGTGGGGTGAAGGGGCCATGGCTAGGTTAATGTGATGAAGGGTGTTTATTTTTCAAGGGACCAAAGGGGAGTGTGACCTAATTTTAGTGTCTACATTTTTCCCCTTTTGTTGCATATATTTTATTGGTGTTTAGCGGCGTTAACAAAAAATAAGATGTGTTTTCCTGTGTGGGTGAAGGTGATCCCCCTCAAACTAGTAACCGATGAGGATGAAGGGAGAATCAATGAGTGGTTTGATAAAAGGGTAAATTTGAGAAAGGGTAAGGTGGTTAATGGGGGAAAAAAGGGTTGAAGGTCTACTCGGGAAATCTAGGTAATGGGTCAAAGTCAAAGGTAACAATAATCGAACACACACACACACACATGTATAAAATGCAAAGCATGCTACTAGGTTGAAGAACAATCAAACTCTACATCGTATAAGGTTGATAGGTTTATCGAAACAAGGTTGAAGTGATTTCGGTATCCAAAGTATAGGATATGGTCAGAAACACAATGTAGGTTAGGTGCAAGAATGTTTAAGTATGTTCGTACACCAAAGGTAGTGTCAAGATAAATTTGGGAATGGGGGAAAAGTGGGTAAAATAGGAATGGGGAAGGCAATCAATGGGAGAGGAGGGGATGGGATGAGGTTCGAGGGAGGATTAGGTAATTTCATGTGGGTAAAAGGGGTGAGGTGGGAGGTTTTTAAGAAAGAGAGGTTTTGGGGATTGCGGGTTTACCGCGCGACAAAGTGACCGGCGTTAGTCAAGTTTGGCCGGTGTTGATAAGGTTGAACCGGTACATGTCACGAAATAGGTGACCGATGTCGGTTAAGGGGTGACCGGGGTCGGTTAAAGGGAACCGGCACGATCAGTTTTAGGGGACAAGGGTCCAAAAGTAGTGTGGGCTAGGTGGTTAAGATGGGTAGGGTGAAAATAGGGTGCAAGAAAACGATAATAGGTGAGGACGGGTATTGTAAATGTAGTTAATGTTCTATTTATATTGGATGTAGGGGAGAGATCAGCTACGCATGTGGGACAGGGTTCCACCCCTACTTGTAATAAAGGCACAAAGTGCGGTGACCCCGAGGACCCGCAAACATGGAGGCGTAGGGACCGAGTGGAGTTTAGTGATACCAGATGTGAGTCCGGTATCCTAGCTTAATGTTTGCACTCATCAATAGATGGAATTCCGTGACCAACACGTTCCACCTACCGATGGGTGAGATCACTATCACCCTAGAGGACGTGTTCAGGATTCTACAGCTACCCATATTGGGTGCATAGGTCTACTTGATCTCCTACAAGGCTTTAGAGGAGATGATGCTGATGGTGTTTGGTGAGGGGATGGCTGAGCTGACATTCCAGAGTGCCAACATTTGATATGGAGAGATGTACCTAGCTTGTCTGGAGGAGACGAGGCTAGTGGTTCTTTTTTTGGAGGGAGTGTGCTGCTTTGCACTTCCAGATGCAGAAGGTGGACGTTTCCCCTGATTGTTGATGGGGGTACTCCATGATATGATGTTAGAGTAGACCCACTTTTCCTGGGCACCAACATTCCTAGTATAGTTGTATAGAGAGTTATGGGCATATGAGTGGCTACAAAGGTTCAACCTATGTTGTACCTTCTTACTACATTGTTGGGCTTATGAGCACATAGCTTGTGTGCGGCCAAGTAGGGATTCCATAAGTTGATGCATTCTCACCAAGATTTTTATGAGTGGGGTATAGGAAATGGGTGCTGGCTATTGGAGAGTGTAGATTTGACAGGCCCACACATGATGTGGCCTATTTTCGGTGGTTACTAGATGGGTTGTCCAGAGTGGACATTATCTGGAGTCCTTATGTGGGATTCTCCTCATATAGGCATATGCATGAGTAGCTAGCTGAGCTCTAGCTTGTGAGATGGATATAGGGTCGTCATGCTGGGGAGCACGAGATGATCCCGTGTGGATGAGTCCAAAGTGGTAGTTTAGACTATTATAGGATGTACCTCGCCCTTCCCACAGTATAAGAGAGATGACGTGGAGAGGCCCTTACCTCTACCATAGCCTACAACAGTGCACAGGCAAGAGGAGATGGCGGTGGGTCACGAATAAATGATGTTGGGTGCACATATAGGTATAGATAAAGTGGTGGGTGGCTCATTTACGAGCCATACCACCTAGACCGAGGTAGCTAGATCTAGCCACCATCACAGTGCAGAGAGATGCCCTACAGGGGTAGGTGGCTACTCTGATTACCTAGTTGGGTATAGTGTAGACACAGCTGGAGAGCTCAAAGGTAGAGGTAGCTGAGCTACATGTATAGGTGGCTAATCTGCAGGCCTAGATGGCCGGTGGAGGGGATGGAGATGGAGAGGAGGGTGATGGTTAGGTGGTGGCCTTGCAAACATAGGTGGCATTTTTATAGGGCAAGTTGGCCATAGCCTGTGCACAAATTGGGGTCTTACGAGCCCGAGATACAAGCACAAAGGTGGGGCACCACCATAGGCATCGAGACCAGGTTCCAGTTCATAAGCAGGATTAGGACATGGTCCCATAGGATAGGTACAAAGGCTGAGACCGATGGGACCACCACAGACCATACCTATATCCAGGTTATAGGATGCCCTAGGTGAGGCTAGATACTACCAGGACTAGGCGATGGTGGCCGAGATAGACTTTATATGCTATGCTTAGTACAGGGTACAACAGGCATCGAGTGAGAGGACCAGATCCCATACTCATAGTGTGGAGAGCACAGGGGGTCAGTGAGCTCCGAGGCGAGGCTGGAAAATGCTACCAACACAAGGAGACCAGCTTCGGTTGAGGTGCTAGCAGATACCTAGGAGGTAGAGGGTATAGGTGATACAGAGATGGAGGACATCCACCGAGATGCCTGATATGTGGCACCTAGTTTTTGATGTATGATAGTTAGTTTTTTGATATATACCAAAGCATGCATCGAGAGATAGTTCTATTTTTATCACATACCACCTACGTGCCAAAGATAGTGAGGATGTATGAGAGGTTTTGTATATTTCAAGCATATACCACCTACGTGCCGAAGAGATTTTGTATTGGTTCATTATTTTATTGTATATATGATACCAACTTGTGTTCGATGATTTTGAGATGATGGGCATGATGGGACATCCATGTATGTTGTATTGAGATACACACTTATTTAAATGATGAGATACATGATATTTCTTGATTTTTTGATGCGTTGATGGGATTTTCAATTTATTGTTTTGATATGGATGGAAATTAGGTGAGTTAGGCATGATGGAGTAAGGTTGGTTTAGGCATGGATCAAGTCAGGTCAAAGGCATGTTTGAGTTAGGTCGAGGCATGGTGTAGTTAGGTTGGATTAGGCATGGTTGATTCAAAGTTGGTTTAGGCATGGTTGTGTTCAAAGTAAGGGAAGTTATGATTTATTATTTTATGCAATGAATGATAATATGGGCTATTTTTAAGATGCTTTATAATATATGGATGATGATGGTAGTCATAATAAATGTATGTTGTGGTGATGATAAAAATGTTAAGCAACTTGTTATTTGTTTGGTTTAATTTCCAAGTTTTAGATATAAAAAGGAAACTAAGTAGGGTAGAATGTAATTTGAGGAAAATGAAAGATGAATTGGTTAGGGTAGAGAGTGGCCAAGCTAACCTCCAAGGGCCCTATGCCCTCAGAGTGCTACCTACATAGTCCCAACAAAAAGGGACCTTAGGCCGATGTAGTTCTCCCATAAGCTAGGGAAGAATATGGGAGGGTGTGAAAATGAGGTGGTAGGTTTTAGGTATGGTGTGGATTTAGGTTTGTTACGTGTGGGTGGGTTATAGGTAAGGTAGGATAGGTGGTATTGATTTTGGTAAAAGAAGAAAATAGATTACCTCAATAGTAAGCATTGAGGACCAAGTCCTGTATAAGGTAATCAAAACGTAAACAAGGATTGCTAAAAGAGAAGATGGAGCAATAAAGCCACCTGATTGGCGAGGATCATACCTAGTAGATCACACCGTGAAAGAGGTGATGAATGTAAGACCCTAAAGACATTGCATGATTTCTTGTTCTATGGTGAAAAGTAGTCACATGATCTCCAAATGTCATATTTTCCAAGAATTCCCTTGAGGTAGTGGGAAATGGGAGTGGGTATGGCTTGAAGGGTGAAAAATGGGTAATTTTTATGGTATGAGGTAGCGTGCCATTTGGGCAAGAGATCCGAGGTAACAATGGGCAAGTCCATGACTAAAAAGTTTTCGTGTTGAATTGTATTTGAGATAGACTCGATTGATGCGGGAAGTCTATATGCGATGAAGAAAATTTAACTCCTTGAGGTTTTTGTGAAGTCGATTGATGCGGGAAGCTTCGGTTTGCTCTCATTTTTTATCTTTAAATAGTTTTCCTTTGAGGGATAAGTCTATTTATAGTGGTGATTGTTGAGAGAAAGATGTCTGTTTGAGGGAGTCATCTTTTGAGTGGAAGTTTGACTCAAGGAGTTGATCCCATGTGAGGGCTTTGAAGTCATGGACAAGACCAAGGTGGAGAATTAGACTCTGTTCAAAAGGAAAGGTTAAATGACCATGGGATCTCATTTAAAGGTAGACGAAAAGTACCCATGAGAATCATGCTATGTGCAATGCCATGGTACACATATGCAAGAGAAGATAACAAGTGACGGGTACTCACATGATTATTATTTAATCATTGGTGAGGTGTATGAAGTGGATAGTGCTCAAGGGACGAGCATGGAATGAGACAAAAGGTGAGGTAGGACTAAAAGTCAACAATAGAATGGTCGAAGATGCAAGGCATTAAGGGGCCCAAGTTTGGGTTTATCGTCAAGTGAAGATAAATTATAAGCACCTGATCCATAGGTATGATTCACGATGTATGGTCCAAGCCAATTAGGAGAAAATTTTCCCGTTTACTTTTTTCTACTTTTGTTACATGTTGATTTTCTTTCAGGACAAGGTCACCAACTTGGAAGGTTCGTGCATGGACACGTTTGTTGTAGGCACATTTGATACGCTTTTGGTAAAATTGAAGGTGATCTAGAGCATTAAGACAACGTTCGTCTAATAACTCTAGTTGTACTAAATGGTCTTGATGAAAGTCATCATCATTGAGCATGTCGAAGTCAACCTCTATACCGTAGACTAGAGAAAATGGTGTGGTGGTAGTGGAAGTGTGAATACTAGTGAGATATTCCCATAGGGAAAAGGAATGTGCATATGCCAATCCTTCCCAATATCATTAACCACTTTCATAAGAATTTTGTTTAAAGTTTTGTTAGTGGATTCATCTTGGCCGTTAGTTTGTGGGTAATAAGGTGATGAGAAACTGAGCTGAATGCCGAAGGCGTCGTAAAGTTTTTGTAATGTTTTATTTTTGAATTGTTTTAAATTATCGGTGATGAGATGATGAGGAACACCAAAACGACAAATGATGTGATGATTGATGAACTCACATATTTTATCCAATTTTTTGGAGATGAGTGGTATGGCTTCAACCCATTTTGTGTAGTATTCAGTAGTAGTGATGATCCATTGATGGCTTTGGGAAGAATGGGGTTGACCTCTCCAACAAGATCCAAACCCCATTGAGAGAAGGGCCAAAGTCACGGGCACCCTGTAAGGCATTACTTGGGTGTATGATGAAGATTGGCATGTTGTTGGAATTTTACACAATGTTTGATGTAGTCACAACAATCAAAGTTAAGGGTCGGTCAAGTAATAGCCTAGGTGAAGAATACGCTTAGTAATAGTAAGGCCATCAAGTGGCCCACATATGCTATCATGAACCTTCTTAATGGTATAAGGAATTTTAGAACTTGTGAGGCATCTTAAGATAATACCATCAAATCCGCACTTATAGAGGAGGGCCCCTAATGATGTAACGAGAGAATTTTTTTAAGGAAGGTGCATTGTCCATTATGGGTGAGATCAGGAGGTAAGATGGAGAGAGAAAGATAGTCGGAGTATTATTTATACCAAAGGTCACTCAGTCCGGGGTAGCGGTTCCGATAGAGTAAACTTCATGTGGTAAATAAGAAGGTTATTTGAGTCATTGTATGGTGACAAAGATTTTAGAATTGACGGGAAAAACATGTATTTGGGAAGCCAAGCATGCCATGGTATCTGCAAATTTGTTGGTTGAACGTGGGACGGTTTGAAGGATGTAACGGTCAAAAGTGGTCAAAAGTACATCTACATGATGTTTATACTTTGAAGTATCTCATTACGACATTAGTATATACCTTTGACTTGGTTTACGACCAATTGAGAATCACCAAATATGTTGATTGATTTGACATCTAGGGCGTAGGTGGCTTGGAGACCTAGTACGAGCACTTCATATTTAGAAATATTGCTTGTACATTCAAAAGCAAGTTTGAAAGATAAAGGTATGGGCTCACCATCAAGCGAATGAGGATAATACTAGGCCCACCCCCACGCCGACACTTGGAATTATCGAAGAAGAATGTCATTTGGTAAGGAGGTTCCTCCAAGGAAAGGGTAGTAATTGACTCATCTAGAAAGTCAAAATTAGAGGTTTGATCCCTAGAAAGAGGTGCGTCGCCCAATTTGTCGGTGATATCCTAACCTTGATGGAATTTTGATGAATGAATTTTAGGTCAAAGTTAGCTAAAAGCATAATCCATCGAGTAGCACGCTGATTTTGATAAGGTTTGGCATACATGAAGTGTAAGGGGGGTCGGTGTTGGTCACAACATAGGTTTTGTGGTTGAGTAGGTAATGGCGGAGTTTAGTGGCAATGAAAACTAAAGCTAAGCAATTTTTTTTAGGATGAGTGTATTGGGTTTCATAATCCAAAATAGTATGGCTTATGTAATAAGCCACTGGTTTCTATGTTTTTCATCACGATGAGCGAGCATGGCTCCCAAGGAGTGATTGGTAGCTGAGATGTATAGGTAAAAGGTTGATTTGTCTTTAGGAAGAATGAGTATGGGTGGTTGGAGAAGGTATTGTTTTAGGGCCTCAAAATCTTTATGGTAGTCATCATCCCATTTAAAGGATACATCCTTCTTGAGAAGACGATGAAATGGTTGGCACCGATCGGATAATTGTGAAATCAAATGGCAAATAGATCGCAACTTAGCTTGCAGGATACGAAGTTGTTTAAGGTTAGTGGGTAGAGGCATGTCCGTAATGGCCTTAACTTTAGTAGGGTCAACTTCTATACCACATAAGGAAACAATAAATCCCAAGAGATTTCCTAAGAGAACCATGAAGACACACTTCTTTGGCTGAAGGCAAACACAATATTTAATGAGGTAGTCAAAAATGGTTTTGAGGATGGCAAGGTGCTCAAGCAACATTTAGATTTGGCCAGGAGATAATCCATGTAATCTTCCAATATACGATGCATGATATCATGGAAGATGTAAGTCATAGCCCACTA
This sequence comes from Taxus wallichiana var. yunnanensis, assembly GCA_018340775.1. Taxonomy (NCBI): domain Eukaryota; kingdom Viridiplantae; phylum Streptophyta; class Pinopsida; order Cupressales; family Taxaceae; genus Taxus; species Taxus wallichiana. Next base: position 40,115,834 of record CM031239.1, on the reverse strand, counting down.
ATATGTGGCACCAACATTTTTAAGGCCAAAAGGCATGACTCGGTAGAAGAAGGTCCCCCAAGGGGTGATGAACGCGGTTTTGTATTGATCTTCTAGGGAAAGAAAGATTTGGTTATAACCCGAGAAGACATCCATGAGTGATAGCATCTCATGACTAGTGGTAAGGTCAACCAGTTGGTCAATACCGGGTAAGGGAAATTCATCTTTTGGACATGCTAGGTTGAGGTCATGGAAGTCTGTGCAAATGCGAGTCCCCTGTCACCTTAGTGATAGGGACAATGTTTGAAATCCAATAAGGATAATCAATGGGTAAGATGAAGGAAATAGAAAGAAGGCATCTGAAGTTCTTCTTTGACAAGAAGGGCAATGTGAGGGTGCATTTTCCACAACTTTTGTTTGATGGATTTGGCATTAGGAACAGTGATGATATTGTGGACCACTATGGTGGGGTCAATACCAGGCATGCCTGTGTAAGACCAAGTGAAAGCATGGTTATGATCCTTGAGAAAAGAAGTGATGGCTTCCTGTTCAAAAACATCTAAAGATTGACCAATCTTTAGGATGTGCGGGTCATCCTGAGTGTGAATGTTGATCTTGATAGTCGATTCATTCAACATGGTTTGTGTCTTAGAGGGTAACGACCGATGAATATATGAGTCTTCTACACTAAGGTAGGTGAGTATAGATTCATCATCCTGACATTGAACGATGTTAATTAAAGGTGTATCGTCATCGATCATTTCAAGATACAGGAAGGGAAGAGTGGAAGGGGCCTCGCCCTCGCATTGATAAGTCAAAGGCCCCAAGGAAATGGTGTTTATGAATTTTTTTTTAGGAGGGATAGATTCTAGATCCATCAACTCCATCGGTGATGGTGGTGATGAAGGCAGAGCGGGTGAAGAAGGTGGAGAAGGGTTGATGTCCTTAATGAGTTCAATGCAGGCTTGTTTGGTAGGTGGTTCAAGAAAGATGATACCACTACGGTCATTATGTTTGTGGGTGGTGGATGGAATAACGTTATGGTGGCCTTTCTCATAAAATCCAGAACAAAATCATTCCATGCACATCGGTGCAAGAAGGTGTGGGAAAAATGGTGATTGGTGAGAGACTGGAAGTCAGCAGAAAACGGGTGGGTTTGTGATGGTGGTTCGGGTGTGTAAGTGGTAGTATCAAATCCCACATAGGTGAGATTGGTACGAAGGTGAGGAGGACCATAAAGGAGGAATTCTCCTATGTGGTGATCATAGCAAGGGGGTTGGTGAAGAATTTCGTACTCTTGTGGGGTAAGGAATGTGTTAGCACTATATAGGCAAGACTCCCCCAGAGTGAGGTGTTGAAAAACACCTTCAAAGGGGTTGGTTAATATGTAGGCAACCTGGAATGGATGAGGTGTTGAAGGTGTTGGTACCCAATTTTTTTCTCCTTTTCAATCTAGGCAAAGACATCAGAGATATGGCATGAAGCTTGAAGTCGATAGATCATGATGTGTGTCATTTTGTAGCCGAGGAGGTGATCTAACTAGCACTCATTTGTGGAGAGATGGACAACACTTTGAAAGGATTTGATCTCACCCTCACTATTTTAGTTTGTGCCTTTTCAACCAAGGCAAGAGAACCTATACTTGTAACCCCCAAATGGTGAAGGAGATGAACATATAACTCAATTTATTCAAATTGTATGAAAAGGCCTTGGGAAAATATGATCAACACTCTAAATCGACTTTCACAAGTTGTCACTTCCAGATCATGGATATATTTTCAATGCAAGGAAAGGGTTATCAAGACATTGTATAATCCTGATTTGCCTTATGCATTTTTATAGGTGGGTTAGATCCTTTTGTTGACACACAATGCAATGCAAGGGTAGTATGGGTAGGATTAGTTTGTTTAAATGAATTTTTGGTGGGGTGTTGACAAGACAAACAGGATATATCAGATCTTTGACAACCTCTATGATACTTGAACAACTATCAGATAAAATACTTTAAATAAATAAGATATTATTTCAACCAGAAGAGGCATAAATGGAATCCCATGTTGCACTCTTCACACAATCTTTGAGAATTCACCACAAAAGCTTGAAGTAAAGAACTCAATTAAACACAAAAACCTTGATCAAACCACGCCTAAGGTACCCCCAAAGGCTCACAATCAATATTTGCAGTCAAAGAAGGTAAAGTGATTTTAAATTTGTTTATCTCTTTATTAGATGAAGGCTCTTCTGAACATGAGATTACAAATGCCACTAAACTATCAACAAGAAATGGAGATTCTGTGTGATTTCTAAATACTTTCAATGCAAGACTGCAAAAAGAACAACGAAAACTATTTGAAGGCATTTAAAAAATGATAACAGGCATAATATTGCCCAAAAACATAGATTAACTCAAGAGCTTGTTAGATTCATCAACCGGGAGAGTTTCATGAACAATCTAAGAGCCGTGTGATGGCTATACACTTGTAACCAACTCACATACATGAAGATCCAACACATAAGAAATTATTCTGGTTCTTTGGTGGGTTTTTTTTTTAAATGAGCTTTCTCTCGGAATTTTCTCGTGATTTTCAACTTCCCAACACCTCTCTGTATTTCTCAAGAATACATTACATATCTCTTGCCACATTTGATCCTTCTTTCCCAAGAAAAGAATATGCCAAGGGATCAATTCTGTTACAACAATTCTTCATGATTCACTGAAAATGACATTTAACAAATTTGCAATGAGAGTTGCCAGGTGTTTCTAAAATGGTGAATCATTGCAAATATTTAGATCATTATCCTTCCTGGAGGCACGTTTTTCATCATTAAGGCATGCAAACACCTTTTCACTCATCATTTCACCTTTTCACCCTTTAAAATTACCTCTGCAACTTTTAATTTGACATTTCACATGTTTTCTCGGGATGGGGCAAAAAATTACTTCAAAAACATCTCAAATCAAAATATTGAGTCATGAAACTGATTCCAATGTTCCTAGAAGGAAAAAATGACCTGAATTCACCAAAAATTTGATGAAAAAAGATGCAAAATTCACATCTCCAAGCTTCCTGGAGAAAAAATGGTAGCCAAAAATGAAAGTGCACAACTGCCCTTGATCTTCTCTTTGTCCTTTAATCTGGGCCCTCCACATGTCAAAAACAATTGGGACCGAAATTGGGATCATTTTTGACTTTTCCACATTTTTTGGAAAAATGGAAAATTTTGACTTTTTCTCCACCCCTCGGCCCTTGAAATTTGGAGCTGACATGTGGCATATGGTGGGTCCCATTGAAATCATGCTTCAATTCTGTGCATTTTGACCCCTTTTGGAAATTGGAAAAAATTTCAATTTTTGCCCCACGGGTCCGCACACCTGATTTGTCCCTCGCCACATGTTGCTTCTTCTATCGCTAAAATCAGCGGGCCCAATTTTCATTTTAACTCCCTTTTTTGTTCAGGGAAAATTTTCAATTTTCCTTCCACGGGGCTGCCAACCCACTCTACCTTTGCCACGTGTCTGTCGCTGATTCACCACAGGCCATGCTCCAAAATTTTACCCTAGGTCTTTTTGACCAAAAGGGAAAAATTTTCCTTTTCTTTCTACGGCCCACACTTCCTCTCGACTCTGTTGGACACGTGTCCACCTGTGGTTGGCCATGGGGTTGTGCTCCAAACTTTTAATTTTAAGCCTTATTTTCGTAAAAGGGAAACAATTCCCTTTTGCCTCCGCCGACCTGCCGACCCACCGTGTTTGCTCGCCTTCCACATGTCACTCATTGATTTGCTTGTAAGCCCGTGGCTTAAATTTTTTCCTTAACACTTTTTTCCAAAAAGGAAAAAATACCCATTTCCCTCCATGGCCTACACTTCCCTCTGACCCTGTTGGACACGTGTCCACCTGTGATTGGCCATGGGGCCACACTCCAAACTTTTAATTTTAAGCCTTCTTTTCGCAAAAGGGAAACAATTCCCTTTTGCCTCCGCCGGCCCACCGACCCACTCAAAATTGATGCCATGTGTCCTCCTCTGATTGGAGTGGGGGAAAACTGATTTTGAAACTTTAGAAAAATAGAGCTAAAAAACTCTAAGTCCCCCATCAGCCCGCTCCTCCCTTTTTGGTCTTTTAGGACATGTGTCCACTCCCGATTGGCTCGCAGGCTTGGACCATTTTGTGACTTTAACATTTTTGCAAAATAAGGTCTAAAAACCTTAAGAAAATCCAACCACCCGCCATTCCCTTGCCAATTAGAACATGCCACGTAGGCAAATTTGGAAAAAATGGGTCCTTGGGCCTAAAAATGCCCCATTTCCAAAAAGGTGAAAAATGAAAAGTTACAACACTTCCCCGCTTTTCCTCAACCAATGAAGCTGCCACGTACCCTCTAACTTCTCAGTGATAATTTGACAGCCTAAAAGATGTCCGTCTAATATCTAAAAACATAGAAATTTTTGAGTTGTGCCCAAATTTGAATTTTTCTTCGTGGGTGATGAATTTTTCACACAAAGGATAAATGGAACAAGTTGTTAAACATTATACGACCATGGCCATGGGTTTGTTAAGGAAATTAATTAAAAATAGATCAATTTTAACACTCCACGATTGAGAAAACATAGAAAAATGACAGAGCCCATGGATTTAAAAAATTTAGGGCACGTTCATAGCAAACTTGGAGATTTTTTTCAAATGGGGCAAGGAAAATGAGTTTGTGAGAATTTTTAAAGCACCTATCTTGGAGAAAAAAATTTGTAGATCACCAAAATCAAAGAAATATATTGTAGATCATTTAAACTAAAGGAACATTTGGATCAAAATAGCAGAGGACCAGAATGGGCACCAACATCGAATCCAGCTCGAGGATGGGCACTCCCGAGGAGTGTCACAAGAACGAAACATAGACCAATTGCCAAAATAATCCATTGGGCAAAGGAGTCATGAGCCAAAATCACCAAAAACTAGCCTGAGAACCCAACAAAAATGGCTTCCACACAGCAAGGCAAACCACAAAACTGAAAAAACACCAAAAACAAAGTGAAATACCAAACACTATACAATCGTACAAGTCAGGTGCATACCTCAAATTTGGAGATTAATCCAATAAATGCTTTAGATGCCTCTCATTAACAGGAAATTCAAGAAATTATCCATCTAAATATTTGAGAAAAAGGTATGCTCACCAATTCTGATATCAATGGAGCAAGGTCCCATCCATAATGCATCAAATTTTCCATGTTTTCCCTTATCTTCATTTATGTTGTCCCATAACAAAACCAAATCTCCAATATTAAAGTCCCTAGGAGTGACCTTCTTGTCAAACAATCTTTTCAACTTCTCTTTGAATCTGACATGCCTCTAGTGGGATGCTCTTCTCTCTTCATCTAGCTCCACAATATGATTGATCCTTGCTTCATAGGGACTGACCTCTTGATCTTCAAGTTGTTGAACAAATTGAAATGAAGATAATTGTAGATGTAAGTGCAACAGAGCTTGAGTTCCATATACCAACTCAAAGGGGATCTTTCTAGTAACTCTTTTGGCAGTGATTCTATCAGCCCAAACTGTAAATTTTAGTTGTTCACCCCACTTTTTCTTGTTCAACTCCAAGGTTCTCCTAATGATCTTCAACAAGTTCTTATTGTTGGACTCAACTTGCCCATTCCCTTAGGGGTTATAATTTGAAGAATAAGTTAGATTGGTTCCATATTCCTTGCACATTGCCATCAAAGGTTTAGCTCTAAAACACATGGCATTATCAGCCACAATCTTGACTGGCACACCAAATCTGCATATGATATTATTCAACAAGAAGTCCATAACAACTTGGTGTGTTTCTTTCTTGGTGGGGATTACCTCTACCCACTTGGTAAAATAATCAGTGGCTACAAGAATCCACTTATGGACAACACTAGAAGGATCTGAAATCTCACCAATGAAGTCCATCCCCCATTGTTTGAAAGGAGCTTCAATTGATACATGCTACAAAGGAAGGGATCTTGAAGCTTTCATTCTTCCAGAGAAACGTTGGTAAACTTTCACATTTTCTAATCAGCATGGTTGCATCTTTGAAGAGAGTAGGCCACCAATAACTAGCTCTCAAAACTTTGTGTGTTGTAACCCTTCCAGCAAAGTGTCCTCCATAAACTCCCCCATGGAAATCAGCAATTACTTTGGGAGCTTCATCTTCAGTTACACACTTTAAGAGGACACCTTCAGGGTTCTTCCAAGCCAGCCCAAAGTTAGTGATGATGTATTTTTGAGAAGCTAGCTTGAGGGCTCTTTTCTAATTTTTATTTAAATGATCAGGATAGCAAAGGTGTCTGAGGTAAAATATTATATCCTTGTACCACTCAAAACTTACCAATTTCCCAAGAACATCTACTTACGCTTTCTTCTTCACAAGTGCATGTTTGAGTGCTTCCTTGATTCTTTCAAAATCCTAAATAGCAACCTCTTTCCCTGTACACCGGAAAAGTGACAAGCGAGCATGGGAATCTAGGTAACTCTTCCGTGCACGACCTCCCGAGGTCGTGCCGAGATGGAATATGGGGATGGAATATGCATGGGATGCAGACAAACTAGTTAGGCAGTCTAATGTCTTCGACACGCACTAATGGAATTTGTGAATCTAAGGCAAAGAAAGCCCTTCTAACTTGGACTGGTGTGATAGATTTATCGGCAAGGATGACCGCTCGAAGGCTCCAATCAATATCGAGCTCTAGCGTGATTCGATCTATGGGTTGTGGGATACGTGGGAAATGACCTGGGATAGTTTCGTGTATGTCTCCAGATAAGGTCATATGGTGGATGGTGGAAACAATTGACTCTATGGACGATTCTCTGGCCTAGTCCAGAATTCTCTAGCTTCGTTAGCCGCTATATCTAGTAAGGACAATTGTTCGATGATGATGGGTGGAAGTGGAGTGGATTGGAATACTAGTGTGCGTAGGCCAGTGTTTATATCTGATTGACTTATGGATTCATTAGGCTATGGGACCTGTGGGTCACAACCATAGGTTCGTGGTTGTTGTGGGCCAGCTATGGTCATGCGTGGAGTCAAGTCCTGATCCCTAGTATCCAATAATCATACGCTTTCTCAGCTTCTATGTTTAGAATCAACAGTTGTGTGATCTTCTCAGAATACCTCACAGGCGTTCTTGCAACCTGGATTCTTAGGCCGGTATCTATGTCTGTGAGGGTGTCTCCTGCATCTGGTTGTGGAACTAAAGGGTCACACCCGAATGTTTGTTCTCTTTCAAACCCTTCTACAGTCATGTAGATGTTTTTCTAGGGTAGTCTGTAGTTTGGCTGATTTGACCAAAACGTATGTGCTTGGTCGTCTTCTATGTTTAATCCTCTAACTGAGATCTGATCTGCTGGAAGTCTGTTGTTGTTTGGAAGACTTGGATTCTAAGATTCTGGTCAATATCAGTTATTGCTGTTATGAGATTGGGCTGAGGCACGATTGGCTCGAAAACGTATTCTCTGGGCTCCCTAGGTCCCGTAATTGTCATACAAATGCAATAATATAAACAAACTGTAATAAAGTGAACTCTAAGTATACGAAATATATTTAAGCATATATGACTTCTTTTTGTATTTTTTTGATGATTTATAAGAATTTAAGAAAGCAACTATTTAAAATATTTAGAATTGACAACTAAACTAATAATTTAAAACAAACAAAATAGCCGAGTGTAGCTATTTGTCTGTGTAATTTGTATATCTATTCTAAACAATGAAATAACTAATCTATTTGCAAGATTCTCGATCCTACCTCAGAAGTGAGGAGTGAATCATAGTTTCTCAGAAACTATCAATCCCCACAGCTTCCCTGGCAATATCGAGAATAGAATTTACTGAAATAAAGTGATTAACTACTCTATTTGATATGATTCTAACTAGAACTTTGAAAGCTAGAACCTGGATTCCGTAGAACAGTGGCGAATCCGATGGTGTGTGTGTGATCTTGTCCCCTCAGTATGATCTCTTCGTTCTTTGTGCTCACGTAGATCCAGAAAAGCGTGTAATGCTTGCATCAATAGGAGTAGGTGTTGGAACAAGGGACAACCTTTAGAATACAGACTGAATAGAACGTGAATAGGAGAGGGATAGCGCAAGAGTACAGAGCTTGGCTTATGCAATTCCTAGCGGGATCTATTGCGAATCATGCAACATAATGCATCCAGAACCTGAAACTATCCTGTTTGAGGAGCAAAACCTACAACTTTAATGGCTTCCTAAGCTATTCTACTTCTAATGGATTAGATAGAACAACAACACTGTTTGCACAAGCTGGATATGTGGCTTACCAATAGCTGGACAATGCTAACTAAGCATGCAAAGAATTAAAACTATGGCTTCTAAAGAATAAATGACTAAGCTATGAAAAAGAGAGCATGAAAGTGAAATCGTGGGTAGACTGGTTGATAAAACAACAACATTTGCACACAAATGGATATGTGGCTTACCAACAGCTGAATAAGACTAACCAAGCATGCAAATGAACTAAAACAAGTACTCTAAGCAAAATTATAGCTAAATCTAATGCAAAGAGAAATTCAGAGACAAATTGTGCCATTTTTTGAGCACAAACCATTCATTTATAGAATTCAATCACCCAAAGATCAAAATCAAATCGAACTCCTAAACAATAAACAAAGGAAAACACTATTCCAGGGACCAAAAACATAAATGCAAGCTTAAGTCGGCAAGGAAAGCTGGTGAAACGTTGATATTTCACGTGAGTCGCATCAAAAGAACGCTTGGAAAACGTAAAGGACCGCCGCCCGCGTGGTGGCAGTTACAGACCGCCGCCTGTTCAGTCATGGGGCGGCACAGGACCGCCGCCTGCCTGGGTGGCGGCGGTTTCATTACTAAAGAGAAAAGGGGCAAGAAAAGAGGGAAAAGGGGAAAACAAAGCACGCGGGGCTAAGCGGGGTATGCGGGATGTTAACGCATATTCGGAGAGCTTTTCTGGACCCCGAACACCTGCAAAGAGACTCCGCATCATCATGGGGCACTTATTACGCTGCTCCGCAAAGACAAGACCTTACAATTTTGGGTACGTACATATTGCCCCCTCGAGAGAAGCGTTTTAGCCATGAAGAGGCAGAAAACGATGGGTCCGAGTATGGCAGTCCCAAAATGGGAAGTTAGAAGTTATACCTTACACGTCCGTGTGTTGAAATTACGCCATCCAAAATTCCCGCTATCTGCAAAACGAAAGGAGAACTCAAGTGCAGATAGATACAATAATTTGGAAAATAAACGCTAAAATAATAGGGAATGAGAACGTACCATTCGCGGGGATAGGGACTTACCTCCATCAGCGCTCCAAACCTGCGAAAAAGTCTTTTAAAATGAATCAGGGTGCTATATATATGAAAGTGGGCCCATTTTCCTATTCATTTGCACGAGTTGAATTGGTTGTTTTTGAGCTCTGGGACCCACGGCGATGGTTTCTTGCGTGAGTATAGTCAAAACGTCCGCAGCGAGATCGTGATCATGCCTCCACGTGGAACACCAGCCCTGCTAGATCACAGGTTGGTTTTCTTCAATTTTGTGTTTTTCCCCCTTTAAATTTGAAATGTTAAATTTGTTGTAATGGGGGGGTTATTTTTGAAAATATTAGGTTCAAAAGGTCCACCTAGGGGGGGCGCCTACTGGGTAGGCTCCATTTTTAGGTCAAATGGTCATTTTTTGCTTGTTTTAGGCTTTTTAAGATTAAAACCCGTGGGCGTGGGTTTTCGACACGACGCCGCCGCCCCGCTCAGTGGTGGTAGGGTTACACGACCGCCGCCCTGTTCAGGGTGGCAGTTACACGACCGCCGCCTTTAAGGCGGCGGTTACAAAACCGCCTCCCTGCTCAGGGCGGCGGTTCTGCACAGAATGCAAAAGAACTTATATTTGAGATTGTGTTTGTATTTTTTTGCACTTCTACGCATTTTTATGACCTTCTTGGTATTGTTCAGATATTAACTTGCTCTATTTTGTGTGTTTTTGGGTGTATGCAGAGAGAGGAGTATATTAGATGGAGCAGAGAGAGAGTGTGATTGGCTCTCAGGAGTACTGGATGCCCTCTCGCAGGACGAGGAGGACACACTTCAGAGGGCTGGTATACTACGTATATCGCGTGTGCCTCATGTTGCACCATCTAGTCACATCCTTTGTGACTTATTCTCTTATTGGGATGCAGATCGGAACACCTTCCGACTGCCAGGGGTCCGTGGTGAGTGGACCATCACACTCGAGGATGTCTACCATATTTTGGGGGTCCCGATCATCGGGAGGAGACTTACATTAGAGACAGCAGGCTCACAGGCACAGATTGCACAGTGGGCAGCATATATGGGAGATGCAGTTATCTCCACGGGGTCGAAGAAGGGAGTGAGAGTTCGATCCATTCCTTCTTTGCCTATCCCCGTACTTCGACAGGCCATCATGGGGATCCTTGCCTCGAGACTGATCGGGGACAAGGGAGGGGATACATTGTTATACTGCTGGGCCCCCATCATTGCATGCAGATAGAGGGGCATGGCCGGATATACGCCTGGGGTGCAGATATTCTGGGGACCACCTACCATGATTTATACAGGGTGGTCCGTTTACAGGGACAGTCATTGAGCCACCCGACTTTAGTCATGAGTTGGGTGTATGAGTGTTTTATCCCTTATGGCAGAGGCGTGGAGGTGGCAGATCCTGGGGCTGTGAGGGCAGCCAGATGGACAGATATGTCGGTGCTTAGAGCACCTCACCAGCCAGTTGCCTCCTTACTACTGCAGACATGGAGGCGACACCGTACCGGCTTATGGCCGGCATATGGGGAGAGGAGACTCTTACCTTGATCTCTTGCTCCACCACAGGGCAGCTCATTGATCGAGTGGGACGAGTGGAGGTGCATCCTTTTGGCAGAGTTCCTCAGCAGTTTGGCCTACCATATATGGGCATGCTTCCCCTGGGCGCCGCCTTATGATCAGTTCGCATGAGGCTGCAGGGGGCCTAGAGGCCGTGGTTGGACAGTGATCACTCCTGGCATTCCCATTGCAGCCAGGAGGATAGTTCGTGCTAGAGGGAGAGCTGGTGCACCTCGGGCACCTTTACTTCAGATTGCTGCATGGGTCCTGCTCATAGTAGTGATGACCCCATAGATATTGACTCGACTCTGAGGAGCTTACAGAGGGAGGGTCGGAGGAGCAGACTGATGACAGTGATCCTGAGTGGCATGACACTCAGGACATTATGCAGGCAGAGAGGGCTGAGGAGAGCGCAGAGAAGGACACTCTAGTTTCAGAGGAGCCACTCTCTCAGGGCCATGGTGGAGAGGATGAGTCAGTTGCAGGGTGACATGTTGCCCCTGCCACAGAGCAGCCCTCGCCTCGGCAAAGCGGCATCCGCGGCAGGTGCCGGTCCCAGCGACCCATCTTGGAGGCCCGGTGATCCGAGTAAGTTATCCTTTCTTCCTTCTTTAACGTTTGTTTAATTTAGGATTTGTTTTAATTGCTATCTCTCCTTGTGTTTTTATCTTGTATCTTTTAGCCTCTTGCTTGGTTTCTGATTTGTTTTTCTTCTTTGTTTGCAGAGACTATTGACGAGTGGCGGGATCTGATCCGCAGGGTATGTACCGATTCCCTGATGATCCCCATGGATAGGACTCGCGCGGAGCTGTCCGTAGACGCCGGGGAGCCCTCAGCAGCTGGTAGACATACCGATGTCTTCGCTCCCATTTGGCACGTGGCCAGGATGGTGTCGACCCTGCGCACAGAGTTAGCGGGCTACAGGATGGCTGAGCACCTTATGAGGAGCCATTCTCGTGGTGAGACCGCGGCTGCCCCTCGGGACCCTGAGCCCTCCGTACATTCGTGAGAGCGCGGCGAGCCTGAGTCCTAAGGCGAGGGCGTGCACCTTCGGAGGGGTCGCGTAGGGGTTGAGAGGCCATTTGGCCCTTGTGTATTTTGTACTATTGTGTATCACGGGCTCTTTGAGCATTTTGACCATGCCTAGTGCATGATGGCATTGTATATAAACATTGATTATTTATATATATGCATTCGTTTTGGATCAAAACTTGGCACTCATGGTTTCTTTTCTATTTCCAGTTTCTTTGTGTATACTACGATGTATGTTTGTATGCTTTTTAGAATGTATGCAATGGTGAACAAATGATGTAAATGCTTGTTTTCTTTTTGTGTTTCATGATGCTGATACATGATAATGTAGATATATTGTGATTTTGAATCTTAGCTTCTGTGAGCAATATGGATACCTCATGTTTGTTTTGGCAAAGTGATGAAAATAACCAATATGATGAACAGATTAACTTGCCCCACTCCTAACTCCACGCAACTAGTAAGATGCGAGGGCTCATCACCAAGAGCCAAGAAGGGCGCAAGTTATGAAATGTGGTGAAATGATAGTGATGAAAGATAGACAAAGCTTTGGCGGAACCAAATTGGAAGCTACAAGCCAACTCCACTCGAGTGACTTCATAGTTTTGGATGCAACTTGCTTTGTGGTTTATCCAGACTTAGACCCGTAGATGGCCACATAGTAGACAAAATCTGGGTTTTTAGGATTTTAACTCTTTTGGGATTTTGAACATCTGTTTCATTTGTTTTTGACTCAAAGTTTGAAAATTTGAATTGTTTGCGTATGACCATTTGTACTTATTTGTCAAGAAGACCCCCTACACTTTGCCCCATGCTACTAGTAAGAAGCGTGGGTTTATCACCGTGGGCAAGGTATAGGCGAGTAAGGGCATTTCCATCCTTTCCCAACCCTACGTCACTAGTAAGAGACGCAAGCTCATCACCGAAGGTTGGTGGGGCAAGGAAATGTGTAAAATTAAAATTTTCTGTTTAATTACTTGTTGATTTGTTTTTTGAGTAAAATGTCAGTATGTGCTTATTCCCAAAGAGATATGCATATGGGATAGATGTGACACCATGAAGCTTCTAGAATAGACCATAGGCAAGACACCTATCCTAAGAAGAAATCAAAGTGAGAATAAACTTGCAGATCTTGGTATGGTTACCGTTAAGACTTTGTCATGTCTATCTTTATTTGATAAAAGATTCCGAGATGATTCGATGATATATGAAGATGGAGAGGTATGATTAAAGAGCTTTATGCCAACAACATCATGAGTTTGTAGTGAATTGCTTTGAGAATAGATTCCTTGATCACAATTTATGTAAGAAACAAGTGGACAAAATGATCTTAATCTGTATGAAGATGCAATGTAGATAATTATACAAGTAGTGCTAGTTGCTTCATGCGTAGAACCGCTTGAGGTGCAGGGAATTGACTGTTTCACCAAATTCCTCACCTTCTAGTGTACATAAGAGGTAAGCACCATTTCCGTAGTCCTTCATGACTCGGTATGGGCCCAACCATTTGGGCCGGAATTTCCTTCCTTCGCCGGTCTTCTTGTCGATCCGGTTGTCTAGTCTTAGAACTAGATCACCTTCGTATATATCACGTTCATAGACCTTCTTGTTGTACTGCCGGCACATTCGGTCAGCATAAGCTCTATGTCGCTGCTCAGCATCTAACCTAGTTTCATCTAGGCTTTCTAGTTGAGAAAGACGTGCTTCTCTGTAAGTGTCTTCATCCAGAATCCCTTGTAATGAAATGCGGAGATCGGGTATTTCGACCTCAAGTGGGAGAACCGCTGCTTCGCCCCAAATACTAGCGAGAAAGGAGTTGCCCGTTGGTGTTCTTATTGAGGTTCGGTGGGCCCACAAGGCTGGATATAACTTCAAATGCCAATCTCGTTTGTTTTCTTTCACCGTTTTAAGGAGAATGGCTTTCAGTGTCTTGTTTGTTGCTTCAGCCTGCCCGTTGGCTTGGGGATAATACAAGGAAGCCGTATGATGGCTTATTTTAAATTTATTGCATAGCTCACTAACCTCTTCATTCTTAAAAGAAGTTCCATTATCGGAGATAATGATTTGTGGGATACCGTACCTACAAATGATTTGTTCAAAATGAACTTGGCGATTACAGTAACCGTGTATAGAGGTAAGAGGCATAGCCTCTACCCATTTGGTGAAATATTCAGTGGCCGTGATTATAAAATTATGGCCATCTGTGGATGAGGGAGAGAATTTCCCTATTAAGTCTAGGCCCCATGTAGAAAAGGGCCATGGAGTAGCGATTGGTTGTAGGACTTGTGCCGGCATGTGGATCTCATGGGAGAATTCTTGGCACTTACGACACCTGCGTACAAACTCTATTGTGTCATGTTCTAGAGTGGGCCAGAAATAGCCCATTCGATGTATTTTTCGAGCAGTGGCATGGCCACCGAAGTGGCCTCCACATATTCCACTATGAGATTCATGGAGAATCTTCTTGGATTCCTCCATGTCGACACATCTTAGGAGCATTCCATCGAATGCTTTTCGATAGAGCACTGCTCTATAATGACGTATTTAGCTACGATTATGCGTAACCACCTTCTTTGTTGTGGTGTAGCTCCTTCTGGATATGTATGGTCCATGATATAGTTAATGATATCAGCGTACCAAGGACACTCAGAGATAGTGGGTCGGGTTTCGATGTAGTATACGCACTCATCTGGAAAGTCTAAATCTACTAGATCGCCTCCATCTAATGGGTTGTCAGCTAACCAATCCGCAATGATTTGTCCTTTAACCGACTTCTGATTTACAAATGTTAATTCGAATTCTCCCATTAAGGTTATAAAATGTCCAGCCTTTTTAGACAAGGACCCTTGTGTGAGGAAGGTTCGTAAGTGGTCCGTTTTTACCATGACCCTTGTTTCTTGATTTAGCATATAGTGTCTTAGGCATTTGGTTGCAAAGACTATGGCGAGACATTCTCGTTCTGCTTGTGTATAGCGTGTTTCATAGTCGAGCAATGTTCGGCTAATGAAATAAATCACGCGTTCTCTTTTGTCATCATCTTCTTGGGCCAACATACAAGCAACGAGACATTAGTAGCTCGTGAATATAGAATCAACGGGCGGTCTAGCTTAGGTGGCATTAGTGTAGGTGGTGACAGCAAGAAACGCTTAACTGCGTTAAAAGCTTCATTGCAGTCTTCGGTCCAATCAATGCTATAGTCTTTCTTGAGTAAATTATTAATTGGATGAATAGCGAAGCTCAAGTCCGGGATGAATCTTCGGATTGCACCTAGCTTTCCGAGAAATGACCTGATTCCAGACTCATCCGAAGGTGGAACCATTTCGAGGACAGCCCGGATTTTGGTTGGGTCAACATCTATCCCTCGTGACGATATGATATAACCTAGGAGCTTCCCTCCCGTTACACCAAAGACGCATTTCTCTGGGTTTAATGTGACTCCGTATTCTATTAGACATGAAAGAATGACGCGGAGTACTTCGGGATGGTCACAACGCTTCTTGGCCTTAGCCAACAAGTCATCTACATAGGATTCCATGATTTTATGAATTAGATCGTGAAATATATATGTCATGGCCCGCTGGTACGTAGCACCGGCATTCTTGAGACCGAATGGCATAACAAACAAAGCAATAGGTTCCCAAGGAGTTATAAACGTGGTTTTAGCTTGATCTTGCTCGATATTCTGATTTGATCAGATCCCGAGAATCCATCCATGAGAGACAAAAGTTCAAAACCATCGTCAGATCAACAATAACATCGATGGATGGTAACGGAAGTCATCCTTAGGACATGCTTTGTTGATATCTCGAAAATCTATGCAGATGCGTATCTTCCCATTCTTCGAGAACGGGACGATATTAGATACCCATTGGGAGTATTCGATCGGCTTGATGAATCCTACCAAGGAGTTTTATTACCTCTCTTTACCATGAGAGCTACTTGGGCTTCATGGGTCTTGATTTTTGTTTAATTGGCTTTGCAGATCGATTTAGTGACGAGGTGTGCACCGCAATGTGGGGTGTGACTCGTCATCTCCTTATAATTAAATGCAAATGCCTTCTGATGTTCTTTGAGGATCTGAGTATGTATTTCCACTTCTTCTGGGGTTAACGAAGAACCTAGTTTCAATATTCTCGGTTCATCTTCTGTCCCGATGTTGACATCGATTGTCTCCTCGATCAAAGAGGTGTTACCCTCTTCAAACTCAGGTGGTGCTGGAGGTAAATCCAAATCCTCCCCATTTTCTACTGCGTATATGCTAGGTTCCATTTGTGAGGGGAGATCCATCATGGGATTCCCGAAGTAGGAAGACGAATGTGGAATTAAGGACAAATCTAGCATATGATAGGAGAGATGTAATGCCGCATAGGCGTTTAAGTATTCCAAAGTGGCCATATTATTATCGACATGGTCTGGGGTGGTAGATTCACTTCCGCTTGAAAGGGGATTTGTCGTTATTTTTATCAATGGTTCATCACGAATGGACACCGTGAAATGGGTATCTTCTAACTCATTACTTGGAGTAAAACGTGATGCTGAAGTTGCTATTGAATCGGCGAGAAGATTTTTCTCTCGTGGGATTGCTTCAATGGATATGAAGTTAAATGCCTTGCTTAAATTTAATACGGCTTCTTTGTAAAGCTGCAAGTGTTCGGCTTTGGTTTCGTATACTTCAGAAACTTGGTTTGCCACTAATTGCGAGTCTCCTAAGACTCTGATGTTATCAATACCAATTCTTTTGGCTAAGGTGAGGCCAAGGAGGAGGGCTTCGTACTCAGTGCCATTGTTTGTGCATTCAAAGTTTAACTTAAAGGCAAATGGGAGGACTTTCTCCTTGGGTGAAGTAAGAATTATACCTGCCCCGCTCCATAATGGCATTTAGCTCCATCGAAATGGAGAGTCCAATACTTAGTCGGGAGTATAGATGTTGGGGCATTTGCTGCATTTGCGCACTCTACTTCTACCATATAGAGGTCCTCTGCTGGAAGGGAACCAACACCTAGGGAATATCCTATGCCTACTGAATCAAATGGTAAGAACATTGGTGAATCTTGTTCTATTAACTCAACGATTTTCGCAGTAGTCCCTAATGATACTGTTTCTTTAGTTTTATCTTTGGGGGTTGGGATTGTTTTGGCTATGCTGATAGTTTCAAGATCCGTCGTAGGTACCAACTTTTCCTCTGGTTTTGGGTCAGTGGGTTTATTAAGTTGGTTTGTTGGAAGTTCAAATTCTGAGTGTACACCTGGTCTTTTCTTTAAATCAGCTAGGTGCAAATCGAAAGGTTTTGGATCGCCTTTGGCTACAAATACCTTTCCTAGATGCAAGAATCTCACTTCTTGAAATAACGTAGAAGGGATTGCCTTCA
Source organism: Taxus wallichiana var. yunnanensis (assembly GCA_018340775.1). NCBI lineage: Eukaryota > Viridiplantae > Streptophyta > Pinopsida > Cupressales > Taxaceae > Taxus > Taxus wallichiana. Next base: position 40,098,604 of record CM031239.1, on the reverse strand, counting down.
TTCGGTGTATCCATGGTCGGCCGAGTATCATATTATAATTAGTTTCCGATCTATAATATAAAACTCAGTCAGGATTGTTTTGGGCCCTAAGGTGACCGGCAGTATTATAGTTCCTATCAAAGTGGCTTTAAGGCTATCATAGCCTCTCAATGTATTTCGAGTGGTGGAACAGTTTGTTTCCCCATATCCAAGTTTTTGGAGGAAAGAGAAAGGGACTATGTTAACTGCGGCCCCATCATCAACCATTTCCCATTTTACATAGTTATTATAAACCCATACTTGTAAGTGTAAGGCTGGATCACCTCGGCGTGTGATCTCAGCATCTGTGGGCATTTTACTTATTTTGAATATGAATTCGACATCCTTGTCCGGCTGCCCCGGAGGGTGGATATCAAAATCTACGTGATTTACTTGTGTTTCAGGAGGTGGAGTGATGTTAATTAGATGACCTAGACCTAATGCTTCTAAAAGAGCAGCTCTATGAGGAGGAGAGTTCTTTAGTAAATCTAAAAATGAAATGTGCGAGAAGGTTTTGTTAGGTCACTAATTAAATCATAGCACCCACAGTTTTTCTACTATTTGCCGACTCTTATCTCGTTTCTCGCAGATGACTTGGGCTCGATTGAGAGAAATATTCTCGTGTTCTTGTTATAGCTTGATAGGTAGTTCGAGTCTAATTCTACCAAACCGACTATCTTGGGTCTCGCTGACTTCCCAACCGTGGCGCAACCGATGGATTTAGTGAAGTCGAGGCTTCATGATCATTGCTTTTCTCGTCATTGCACTTTTGTTTGTTCCAGCTGGATTTAGCCTATTGCTATCATGATTTGGGAGTGGATCGTTAAAGATCTTGAGAGGAGCATTCGAGGGGAAACTCGCCTCGCGAGTGTATTTGGTGGTGATGAGACGGGATCGCCAAAAAAAATGTGAAGAACCTGTCTTTGTTCTTTCGTAAACGTTGCATGAATTTATCAGTAGTCACGACACGTTCTAAGTATCATGACCAATTTTGTGGAAACCACAATAAGAATTGGGATCAGTAATTTCTTTTGTTGGTTTGGTGTATATTGTGGCCTAAAATTCTGATCAAATTGTTGCCTATTAGGATTAAAATTTTGCATTTGTTGTTTCTGGCTTTGGTTTTGATAACCAAATGAGTTTTGACTTGGCCCTTGTATGGGATTTCACCGTTGTTGTTGTTGTTGTTGTGGATGGTTAAAATCCACTGTATTGATTGTCGGGGTAAAGTTGTTGTTTCGTTGGTTGTTTGTTTGTGATGGAGTATTGACAACATTTACCTTCTTGGGCTGGTCGGTTACTCCATCCGTTGTTACACCCCGATTTTTGTTAAGGATTTTAGGTCCTTGGTTGACATTTGTGGTAGCGGGATAATTTGTAGTGTTCTGGCTGGAGGTGATTAACCTCCCATTTGCTCCATATGTCTTACGACCACTATCTATCGCTGCTTGGTCTATTCAAAGAGCACTCTCAAGTACTTCATCGTAAGTTCTTAATGGGAACTTCTGGACTTCTTCTTTCACCTCTCTGCTGAGAGAATGAAGGAATAAATCACATAGTTCCATTTGATCCATGTTTGGAGCACTTGCTGAAGAATAAAGAACTGTGCGCCACCTTTGGATGAAATGGGCGACATATTCGTTGTGTTCTTGTTTGATGTGTAAGAATTCCCTGATTCCTGTTCTCAATAGTTTATTCATGTCGAAGGCCTTAATGAATTCTGATACGAGCTGTTTAAATGAATGGATGGAGGCCTCAGGTATTCTATAATACCAGTCGAGAGCGATGCCTTCCAAGGTTTTGGGGAATATTTTAGCAACAACCCCATCCCAAGGAGTAATTCTCGAATGGTCAGTAGCGTAGCTTTGATATGTGTTTGGATCTCCCTCACCTTTGAACTTGGGTAAATCGGGAAGGGGTCTTGGAAGCATGACGCTTCGTATGGCAAAATCTAAGGGCTCTTTTAAATATTCTGAGTAAGTCCCTATCGCATATGTTTCAACCATTGATGGTGGTTGCTGAGGGAGTGGTGGTGGGATGGGTTGTTGATATGGTGCAGCGTATGCATTGGCAGGGGCATAGGGAAGTCCCTGTGTTTGAGAAAAAGGCCGAGAGGAGAACATATCTCCTTGTGGTGATTTGGAGTACATGTTTAAGTATGACGGGGTATTGTCTAGTAATGGGTTGTTTGATACTAGACCGGGAGGAATAGTGTTAGAGATGACAGGCCTTGTTGGCATTTTGTTGTGGATAGTGAGGCGGCATGCCTAACGTGCCTACTCCTGTGAGGAGATCTACCTGGCCAGGTGGTGGTATGGAGGGTGGAACTCCCTGCTTGAATGAACGGAGAATTTTGACTTGCTTGAGCAAGTTCTAACCCTCTCACTTTTTCTACTAACGTTGAAATGACTTCATTTGGTGAAGTCACGATGCTTTTCCTGAGCGGCGTTTGTTGTATACCCCGGTGTCAGTATAGGCATGTGATATCCCGTCATGAACTCGATTGCTATCTTGCCAAGTTTCTCCGAGAGTATTTCCTATATGCAAAGTGGCATAGAGGATTTTCTTGAAAAGAGACCTCTGGGTTGTATTTGTAAACCTCCTATAGGTGGGTACATACCCCGAGAATGTTGTTCACTCCTAGGATAACGTATTGACCGTTCATCATCTAAGACCAGATATGGGTCTGATTGTCTACTAATTTGTGGTCTAAGTAGCATCTGAGGAGATGAACCAGATTCTCCGGTAAACGTCATATTGTTCGAACCTGAAGGCTCTGTTTGTTGGGTTCGAGGAGGTTGATCTAACTCCCCCATTTGAAAAGATGAGTTATATCTGATTCTTGGGGTTTGTGTTGACAACTGATTAGTTGAATAGTTGTCGCCCCATACTGAGAGCGAGGGTGATGATTGCCTATTCTGTTGGGCGTAGTATGCCTCGAGACCCAAGAGGGGTCTGCCATATTCATCGAATCCCGACATATTCGGGGGGTATATGAATACCCGCAGAATAATGGGAAGGAACGAAGGTGATTTGTGAAAGAACACGTGATACTATAACTCCGAATGAGAAAGTAGGAAGTTTACGTCAGCTTCACTAATTTTGTTTGCTTCACGTCGGGTTCACCAATTTTGTTGGTGAAACTGATGTGAATGCTAATGAGCAGCGTGGGAATCTGCTTGTTTGTCACGTCTCGGGTTCACCAATTTTTCCGCGTAAAAGTGACAAGCACTACGGGTAAGTCTTCCGACCAACCCCGAGGTCGTGCCGAGACAGCCGGTGGGGATGGAATATGCGTGGGATGCAGACAAACTAGTTAGGTAGTCTAATGTCTTCGACACGCACTAATGGAATTTGTGAATCTAAGGCAAAGAAAGCCCTTCTAACTTGGACTGGTGTGATAGATCGATCAGCAAGGATGACTGCTCGAAGGCTCCAATCAATATCGAGCTCTGGCGTGATTCGATCTATGGGTTATGGAATACGTGGGAAATGACCTGGGATAGTTTCGTGTATGTCTCCAGATAAGGTCATATGGTGGATGGTGGAAACAATTGACTCTACGGATGATTCTCTGGCCTAGTCCAGAATTCTCTAGCTTCGTTAGCCGCTATATCTAGTAAGGACAATTGTTCGATGATGATGGGTGGAAGTGGAGTGGATTGGAATACTAGTGTGTGTAGGCCAGTGTTTATATCTGATTGACTTATGGATTCGTTAGGCTGTGGGACCTGTGGGTCACAACCATAGGTTCGTGGTTGTTGTGGGCCAGCTATGGTCATGTGTGGAGTCAAGTCCTGATCCCTAGTATCCAATAATCATATGCTTTCTCAGCTTCTATGTTTAGAATCAACACAGTTGTGTGATCTTCTCGTAATACCTCAGCATTCTTCGCAACCTCGGATTCTTAGGCCGGTATCTATATCCGTGAGGGTGTCTCCTACGTCCTAGTTGTGGAACTAAAGGGTCACACCCGAATGTTTGTTCTCTTTCAAACCCTTCTACAAATCATGTAGATGTTTTTCTAGGTAGTCAGTAGTTTGGCTGATTTGACCAAAACGTATGTGCTTGGTCATCTTCTATGTTTAATCCTCCTAACTGAGATCTGATCTACTGGAAGTCGGTTGTTGTTTGGAAGACTTGGATTCTAAGATTCTAGTCAATATCAGTTATTGTTGTTATGAGATTGGGCTGAGGCACGATTGGCTCGAAAACGTATTCTCTGGGCTCCCTAGGTCCCGTAATTGTCATACAAACGCAATAATATAAACAAACTGTAATAAAGTGAACTCTAAGTATACGAAATATATTTAAGCATATATGACTTCTTTTTTTTTTTTTTGATGATTTATAAGAATTAAGAAAGTAGCTATTTAAAATATTTAGAATTGACAACTAAACTAATAATTTAAAACAAACAAAATAGCCGAGTGTAGCTATTTGTCTGTGTAATTTGTATATCTATTCTAAACAATGAAATAACTAATCTATTTGCAAGATTCTCGATCCTACCTCAGAAGTGAGGAGTGAATCATAGTTTCTCAGAAACTATCAATCCCCACAGCTTCCCTGGCAATATCGAGAATAGAATTTACTGAAATAAAGTGATTAACTACTCTATTTGATATGATTCTAACTAGAACTTTGAAAGCTAGAACCTGGATTCCGCAGAATAGTGGCGAATCCGATGGTGTGTGTGTGATCTTTTCCCCTCAGTATGATCTCTTCGTTCTTTTTGCTCACGTAGATCCAAAAAAGTGTGTAATGCTTGCATCAACAGGAGTAGGTGTTAGAACAAGGGACAACCTTTAGAATACAGACTGAATAGAATGTGAATAGGAGAGGGATAGCGCAAGAGTACAGAGCTTGGCTTATGCAATTCCTAGCGGGATCTATTGCGAATCATGCAACATAATGCATCCAGAACCTGAAACTATCCTATTTGAGGAGCAAAACCTGCAACTTTAATGGCTTCCTAAGCTATTCTACTTCTAATGGATTAGATAGAACAACAACACTGTTTGCACAAGCTGGATATGTGGCTTACCAATAGCTGGACAATGCTAACTAAGCATGCAAAGAATTAAAACTATGGCTTCTAAATAGAATAACAGACTAAGCTATGAAAAAGAGAGCATGAAAGTGAAATCAGGGGCAGACCTGGTTGGATAAAACAACAACACTACTTGCACAAGCTGGATATGTGGCTTACCAACAGCTGAATAAGGCTAACCAAGCATGCAAATGAACTAAAACAAGTACTCTAAGAAAAATTATAGCTAAATCTAATGTAAAGAGAAATTTAGAGAGAAAACTTGTGCCTTTTGTTTGTGCACAAACCATTTATTTATATCTTTCATTCACCCAAAGATCAAAACCAAACTGAACTCTAAAAACAATAAACAAAGGAAAAACACTATTCCAGGGGACCAAAAACATAAATGCAAGCTTAAGTCGGCAAGGAAAGCTGGTGAAACATTGATATTTCACGTGAGTCGCGTCAAAAGAACATTCTGGAAAACGCGTAAAGGACCGCCGCCCTGCTCAGGGTGGCGGTTACAGGACCGCCGCCTTGTTCAGGGCGGCGGTTACAGGACCGCCGCCCAGTCAGGGTGGCGGTTTCATTACTAAAGAGAAAAGGGGCAAGAAAAGAGGGAAAAAGGGGAAAACAAAGCACGCGGGGGCTAAGCGGGGTATGCGGGATGTTAACGCATATTTGGAGAGCTTTTCTGGACCCCGAACACCTTGCGAAGAGACCTGCATCATCATTGGGGCACTTATTACGACTCAGCAAAATTAGATACAAACCTTCTAATGAAATTGATTTTCGAAAGAAAGATTGGATGCCCTTCTTTGTTCTTGGAATCAGCACCTTGTTGATTGCTTCTATTATCTCGTGGTCAATCATGACACTAGACTTTGAGACAATATGACCGAGCAACTTGGCCTTTAGCACCCCAAAGTTAAACTTCTTTGGATTGAGAGAGATCCTAAACTCTCTACATATGATCAACATCATTTCCAAATGCTGCAAGTGATCTTTTTTGCTCTTTGGAAATACAATCACATAATCCCGATAAACCTGCAATGAAGTCATTTATATAACCAACAAAAGCAACATCCATTGCTCTTTGGAAGGTAGCCCCAAACATTCATGAGATGAAAATGCATTCTCACATGAACATATGTTCCCCAAGGAGTGGTAAAGGTAGTTTTAAATCTCTCGACTCCTTGACAACAACCTGATTGTAGCGGAGAAACCATCCAAGGTGGATAGTAATTGAGATCCAGCTTATTAAGCAACATGTTCTCCATGGCAAAGGATAATTGTCTTTTAATGAAGCTCTATTCGAGTTTCTAAATTCTACACAAAGTCTAATATCTCCATTCTTCTTTCGACTAGCACAAGGTTAGCAACCCAAGATGAATACCTTGTGGGCAAAATGATCCCTCCCTTCTTCGAGTTTCTTCAATTCACCTTGCATTTTCATGGAGAGGAGTGGATTGATTGGCCTTTGCTTCTGTCTTGAATGGTTTGGAATTTTTTTCAAGAGGAATCTCATGTTGAAACAAGTCTTCTCTATATGCTTTCAGCTCTGAATATGACCAGGCAAGGCAGTCTTGATATTGTTTCAACAATTGGAGGTAGGACTATTTTTCTTCCTTGTTTAAACTACTACCCAACCAAACTTTTCTTGGTTTTTCCTTTGTTCCCAAGTCATGCTCTTCCATGTCCCTTGAGGCAGACATGTTTCTATTGATGATGTAATCAGCATTGTTAAAATTAGACTCAAGAGCAACAAGGCCTCTAGGAATGGTGTTAGTTTTCAATTGGATAATATCTTTTCCAAACAAAGTCTCTCTCCCTTCAGTCATACACACCATTGGTTCCCAATCAATATGTTGATCTACAAACTCACCTTGATTTTGCAAGAACCTTTTCACTTGAGAATCATCATCAAACACTTGCCAATGCTTGATGTTGTCAGGGATAGTTGGCCTAGTCAACACTTCAACATTGTACTCACAATAAGGTGAAATGGTGCAAACTCCAAATCTTGACCCCAACACTGCCAATTTTTCAAGTAGAAACATTCAAACTTCTGTCATGGTGCATAATATTGAAGGAATCAAACATCTCAACTAGATCCCAAACTGCATGCTTATACTACTTCATCCATTGATTTTTTGTAGAATATAGTTTTCTTATTTATTTGATAACAAAATCTAAATCTCCCTTTGCAAATATGTCCTTGACACCATACTTCCATGCAATTCTCAAACACAACAACAAGGATTCATACTCGAAATGTTGTTAGTACATTCAAAATTAATCTTAAAGGAAAAAACAAATTCTTAGAAGCTAGGAGAAATCAAAATTACACCAGCACCATTTCCAAATTTGGAGCAAGCTCCATCAAATAGCAAGGTCCAAGGAGAACATACCTGTTAAAGGCACTTTGACTGATCCATTATGTGTTCTTTTCCATCAACAAAATGAATAAAGTTATCAGCATCAACATTAGCAAATAATACTTCATAAGTAGTATTGTTTGGGTCCTCAATTAGATGCAACATTTTCTTTTCTCCATAGAGCTTGACTAGGCTGCCCTCAATGGGAATGGTGGCAAAAGACATATCCATTTGGACACTCCCTCCAACACTTGCAGCCCACTTTCTTGACAAAATCATACCCCATTTGGTAGGGAAATCAACAATCACAACATCCAATTTTAAATTCCTCCTGGATAAGATGCAAGCTGCACTACCAAACCTTTCACACAACCAACAACTAGAACTTCTCTTGAGTCCATGGCATTACACTTTCCATAGGCTATTGTCACTTTGATGTCCAACTCATTCATGACTTCTAGAGGCATGACATTACATGATGCACTGGAATCAAACATACAATTGTGAAGTAGCTTATCCTTTATGATCAAAGTTATGAAGAATGGATCAACATTCAATTGGGAATCAACCAAAGATGTCCCCAAATATACCTCAGGTGTCTCTCCAAGATCTTCTACTGTTGGTGGTGTTTCAAGGTCAACAATGATTTGAGGTGGAGTTTCAACAACATTTACATTTCTTCCTAGAGTAACCTTCTCTTCTTTCAATCCCAAGTACTCAAATGCTCTCTTCTTATGCTCAAGAATTCTAAGCAACTCAATGATTGGAACACTCACTTTAATTTGGATCAATACTTGGGCTATGTCATAGGGGACACTCTTTGGCAAAACAACATTGGAAGGGAGACAAGAAGATTCATTAGATGGCAGTGGATTCTTGGTATCTTGGGCATGAGGAGGACTGTAATTTTTGTTTGGGATAGTAGAACTTTTTGACAGTGCTTCTCTCCTAGGAGCTTCTTTTGGAATGCTTGTGAGAAAGGGTGTTTTAGGTTTGGCTTGAGGCCCAACTCCCTTAACAACTTTTCTTCTAGTGTTATAGTCTTTCTCTTGAGCTACAACAATATTCATCAATAATTATCTATCTTCCTCCAACGAGATACCACCATCGTACTTCTTAATCATCAAAGTTCTTAAGTATTAAAAGTCATTGTTAGGAATTTAAAAATATTGCACTACATAAAATTCAAGAGCATGAGGGGGAAGAAATATTTGTACCTATTTGATGTAATCCCAAAAATTTGTAGTTGTCTTAGCACTTATTACTTCAGTAGATATTGTTCCTCCTTGTGAGATTGAAGAACATCCCATCATGCAAATATCATCATCAGTACCATCATCATTATTAGCTTCACCTTCTTACTTGTGCACTTCACATGGAGGATGGGGTAGAAGACACCTATCACACCAATCAATATTAGTAACCTCTTCAAAAACAACAACCCTAGTAGTTAAGGTAGCAGGAAACACTCTTCCTTCACATGCTTGAAGATGTATATTTGCAGATCCAAAAGGCTCTTTACCTTTGTCATCAAACCTCTACTCATTCCTATGGTGATTGCCAAATCTATCTTTTCTTTCTACCTAGGCTGACCTTATGAAGTATACCCAATTCCCTTCTCAGATCTTGCCAACTTGTATGAGATTTCTTTGACAACCCCTACCAAAGTTTTTACAACCTCTTCTAAATCGGGACCATTGCTAGCTTGAGGTTTTTCAAGGTTAATAAATTTTACACCATCTATCTTGAGAGGTTTCCCAATTTCTTTGATATTGTTCTACATTTGAAGTGCCATGGTGAAATTTTGTCTTAGATTGGTTGGGTTCTTATCTCATAGGTAATAGGTTGCCTTCTTATCAAATGCATCTACATATTTGATTAGACAAGATTCATCAAAAGTCCTCAAATTAATAGGAAGCCTTCTCAAAAAAAATTTAAACCTTGTGTTGAAGTCATGGACTAATTCATTAGGGTTCTTCTTGATATTCTCAAAATCAGATAAAATAAATCTAAGATCAGTCTTGTCACCATATTGCAACCTAAATGCATTTTTCATTTTAGTCCATGAATCAATAGAATTATCAGGTAGAGCCTTGTACCAATCCCTATCATCTTCTTCTAGTGTATGAATGAAAAACTTAATATGCACATCTTCAAAATCTATCTCAAAATATTCCATCATATTAACAAAGAGTTTGAGATGTTGATCACCAATTATTGCATTGTTGCCTTGAAATTTTGGTAATCTATTTTTGACATCTTGTGGAACAACATTCGGGTAACCATCCATTCCTCTAAAATCTATGGGACCAAAGGTGTTAACAACAAATGGAGGTCTAGGCTAAGCCATATTGTTTGGTGGAGGTGATCTTGGAGGTGAAACAAGATGATGAGGAGTGTAAGATCTTTAGGGCTCAAGAATGTGATTCACAAGACTGGTATTCTCTAAGTGCTGATTTTCTTGGAAAGTTTTACTTGAATTAAAACACAGAGGTGTAGATTGGAGAAGGAAATTACCAGGTACAATAGAAGGACCTTCACTAGTTGAGGCAAACAAGTTTATGAGAGGATTTCTTGAATCAGAATCACTTGAAGAAGAATGATAATCTTCTACCAAAGGCTGATCTCTCTCACCAATGGATATATATTTTCCTAATGTCTGACCTTTAACAACCTTCCAAACTCTTCTCCCTTCCAACTTTGAGTTTCTTGAATCTGAAAACAATTTCTTAGTAGAGTCTTTAAGGAAGAGAGATCTTCTTCCTTCCAGTTTTGCAGAGATTAGAAGCACAAAAATAAATGACAGAAAGGCAAGACACTAGTATTTATTAATATCAAATCAGCATGGAGTCGCCACTAAGGACTTTCACCCTAGTTGTGTAAATGCACTAAAATACTTTGTCAAATATTTACCAGCACTGAAAATATTGCCAAACTTTACAAATCAGACCTTCTTTCTTCTTGAAATTATCAACCACAAATGCAAATGAAGTGCAACAACTGCTGGAAGTGGTAAAATTGTAGGCAGAACTTATATCTTCACTTAATCCTTACAAATATGATTATAAAATGATGCTTCAACAATGTATTTACATGCAGAATTTGCAAGGACTTTACTAGGGTTTGATATGCATTTAAATATCTCAAATATGTATGCACATGGATCATATTGAACTAAGAAAACATCAAACCCAGAACTCTACTCTTCATTCTAGCCTTATAAATCTGATTAGAAAATGATACTCAGATTTGTAATTGCACACAAATCACAGAAGAAGTATTACTGGGAATCGAAATACTGCAATACTGAGAATAATGTCCCCGGAAAGGTGCCAGAAAGTGTTGGTACCCAAATTTGTTCTCCTTTTCAGTCTAGGCAGCATTAGAGATATGACATGGAGCTTTAAGTCGGATAGATCGTGATGTGTGTCATTTTGTAGCCGGGAGGTGATCTAATTGGAACTCGATTTGTGGAGATATGGATAGCACTTTGAAAGGATTTGATCTGACCCTCACTATTTTAGGTTGTGCATTTTTAACCAAGGTAAGAGAACCTATATTGTAACCCCCAAATGGTGAAGCAGATGAAGATATCCCTCAATTTATGTAAATATTATGAAAAGGCCTTGGGAAAATATGATCAACACTCCAAATCGACTTTCACAAGTTGTCACTTCCAGATCATGGAGATATTTTCAATGCAAGGAAAGGGTTTCTTGAAGACATTGTATAATCCTGATTTTCCTTGTGCATTTTTGTAGGTGGTTTATATCCTTTTATTGACACATAATGCAATGCGGGGGTAGTATGGGTAGGATTAGTTTGTTTGAATGAATTTTTGGTGGGGTGTTGACAAGACAAGTGGGATATATCAGATCTTTAACAACCTCTACAATACTTGAACAACTATCGGATAAAATTCTTCAAATAATTAGGATATTATTTCAACTAGAATACGCATAAATGGAAGCCTGGAGTTGCACTCTTCACACAATATTTGACAATTCACCAAAAAATATTGAAGTAAAGAACTCAATTAAACACAAAAACCTTGATCAAACCATGCCTAAGGTACCCCCAAAGGCTTACAAGCAATGTTTGCAGTCAAGGAAGGTGAAGTGATTTTAAATTTGTTTATCTCTTTATCAGATGAAGGCTCTTCTGATCATGAGATTGCAAATGACACTAAACTATCAACAAGAAATGGAGATTCTATGTGATTTCTAAAGACTTTCAATGCAAGATTGCAATAAGAACAATGAAAACTATTTGTAGGCATTTAAAAAATGATAACAGACATCATATTGCCCAGAAAAACACAGATTAACTCAAGAGCTTGTTAGATTCATCAGCACGGGAGAGTTTCATGAACAATCTCAGATTTGTGTGATGGCTATACACTTGTAACCAACTCACATACATGAAGATCCAACACAGAAGAAATTATTTTGGTTCTTTGGTGGGTTTTTTTAGAAAAATGAGCTTTCTCTCAGAATTTGCTCATGATTTTCAACTTCCCAACACCTCTGCATTTCTCAAAAATACATTATATATCTCTTGCCACATTTGATCCTTCTTTCCCAAGAAAAGAATATGCCAAGGGATCAATTCTGTTACAACAATTCTTCATGATTCACTGAAAATGACATTTAACAAATTTGCAACGAGAGTTGCCAGGTGTTTCTAAAATGGAAAATCATTGCAAATATTCAGATCATTATCCTTCATGGAGGCACATTTTTCATCATTAAGGCATGCAAACACCTTTTCACTCATCATTTCACCTTTTCACCCGTTAAAATTACCTTTCAGAATCGTTAATTTGACATTTCACATGTTTTCTCAGTCGGGAAAATAATTACTTCAAAAACATCTCAAATCAAAATATTGAGTCATGAAACCGATTCCAATGTTCCTAGAAGGCAAAAATGACCTGAATTCACCAAAAATTTGATGAAAAAAGATGCAAAATTCACATCTCCAAGCTTCTTAGAGAAAAAATGGTGGCCAAAAATGAAAGTGCATAGCTTCCTTGATCTACTCTTTGTCCTTTAATTTGGGCCCTCCACGTGTCAAAAAACAATTGGGACCGAAATTGGGATCATTTTTACTTTTCCACATTTTTTGGAAAAATGGAAAATTTTGACTTTTTCTCCACCCCTCCACCCTTGAAATTTGGAGCTGACACGTGGCATATGGTGGGTCCCATTGAAATCACACTTCAATTCTATGCATTTTGACCCCTTTTGGAAATTGGGAAATTTTTCACTTTTTTCCCCGCGGGCCCGCACACCCAATTTCTCCCTTGCCACGTGTCGCTTCCTCTATCGCTAAAATCGTGGGCCCAATTTTCATTTTAACTCCCTTTTTGCTAAGGGAAAATTTTCAATTTTCCTTCCGCCAGGCCACCGACCTGCTCTGCCTTTGCCACGTGTCTGTCGCTGATTTACTATGGGGCCACGCTCCAAAATTATATTCTAGATCTTTTTGACCAAAAGGGAAAATTTTCCCTTTTCTTTCTACGGCCCGCACTTCCCTCTAACTCTGTTGGACATGTGTACACCTTTGATTAGCCATGGGGTTGTGCTCCAAACTTTTAATTTTAAGCCATCTTTTCGTAAAATGGAAACACTTCCCTTTTGTCTTCATCACCCCATTGACCCGCCTTGTTCGCTCTTCCCACAATGTGTCACTCATTGATTTTCTTGTGGGCCCGCGACTTAAATTTTTTCCTTAACTCCTTTTGGCAAAAATGAAAAAATCCCCATTTCCCTCCACGGATCGAACTTCCCTCTAATGTTGTTAGACATGTGTCCACCTATGATTGGCCACGAGGCCACGCTCTAAAATTTTAATTTTAAGCCTTCTTTTCGCAAAAGGGAAACAATTCCCTTTTTCCTTCGTCGGCCCACTGACCCACTCAAAATTTATGCCACATGTCCTCCTCTGATTGGAGCGGGGAAAAACTGATTTTGAAACTTTAGAAAAATAGATCTAAAAAACTCTAAGTCCCCCATCGGCTCGTTCCTCCCTTTTTGGTCTTTTAGGACAGGTGTCCACTCCCGATTGGTTGCGGGGATTCAAACCATTTTTGACTTTAACATTTTTGCAAAATAAGGTCTAAAAACCTTAAGGGAATCCGACCACCCGCCATCTCCTTGCCAATCAGAACATGCCACGTAGGAAAATTTGAAAAAAACAAGTCCCTGGGCCCGAAAATGCCCCATTTATCAAAAAGGTGGAAAATGAAAAGTTACAACACTTCCTCACTTTTTCTCAGCCAATTAGAAGCTGCCACATACCCTCTGACTTCTCAATGATAATTTGACGGCTAAAATACGCCCGTCTAACCCCAAAAAACACAGAAATTTTCCAGTTGTGCCCAAATTTGATTTTTTCTTTGTGGGTGATGGATTTTTCACACAAAGGATAAATGGAACAAGTTGTTAAACATTATATGGCCATGGCCATGGGTTTTTTGAGGAAACTAAGCACAAATTGATCAATTTTAACACTCCACAATTGGGAAAACATAGAAAAATGGCAGAGCCCATGGATTTAAAAATTTTAGGGCACGTTCATAGAAAACTTGGAGATTTCTTTCAAATAGGGCAAGGCAAATGAGTTTGTGAGAATTTTGAAAGCACCTATCCTAGAGAACAAATTTTGCATATCAGCAAAATCAAAGAAATACATTGCAAAGCATGCAAACCAAACAAACATTTAGATCAAAATAGCAGAGGATCAGAATGGGCACCAACGGGAGGTTGATGCGAGAGGTGGGTTTAATGGCTTGGACAGCTAATGGGTTGGCCGTGGAGGTTGTGGATGTGGTAGGAATGGAGGAAGCATGTGTGGTTGAGGTAGTGGCTGTATTGGTAAGTAGAGGTGTAGGTGAAGTGGTGGTGGTTGTGGAGGTAGGTGCCTAACGGGTATGAGCACATCATTTGGTCGGTAAAGCATGTTACGTGTTTTGAAAGGTGATGGATCAGCATTTGGGATAGTATAGGTATGTAGTTCATGCTCAAACTTTACAAAATGATGTAAAGTGGAAGGAATGCACCCCATGACACAAATCTAGGGTGCAAGCAACAAGTTATATTGAAACTCTCCCTCCAAGACATAGAATAATTTTGGGATAGTGTGGGGCCCATGCAAATGTGGAGGATGACAGTTCGCAATGTGGAGGTGATAGCATTATTGAATAAATGCAACATGACATGGTGTTTATGCATGTAATTATCAGGTATGTGTATTTTGAGCGAATGCATGGGATGAAATTATATTAATGCTAGCACCCCCATCAATCATTATATGTCGTACCCATATGTCATTGATGTGGATAGAGATGAAGAGGGATAGGTACGGGTCATCATTTTTGTGTGGTGTGATCTCTTCCTCCGAGAAGCTAAGGAGGCTACTTGGTGAATAGGGTGGGGCGAAGATGAAGGTGGTAATTTGTTGAGAGATGCTACATGATAGGGTGTGATGATGGAGGCTACAGGTGTAGGGTCATTGGGAAAAACCTCAATAGATTGAAGAACCTCCATGAGATCTTGACAATGAGATTACGATGTTTGGATGAGGTCATATAAGGAAATTTTGAGGGGAGACTAGTGTAATTGTTTGAGCATGGTGCGATGTGTGACTCCATTAGAAATGGGGTATGTGGGGCCATGAATAGTGATTTTAGGTATGGGTGCAGATGGTATGTTGGGTATAGGATTGGTTGGTGGGTCAGTCACCTTTTCTTTACCTTTATCCTTCTGAGCATGGGTAGTGACGTGTATCATGTTGATATGAGGGGAGTTGGAAAACAAATAAGGTGTAGGGTGAGTGGTATAACGACATGACGGGAAAAAACCTACCGGAGGAGAAAAACCCTGTGAGGTGAGCTAGGCACAATGACATTTGGGTGGTGGCATGGAAAGTTATCTGATGCAAACCATGTTAATTTCAAATCTTGGAGGTGGTTCGAGGAGTTTTGGGGGTGGAGGTTGTGGTTGTTGAGTGGATAGTGTGGGAATGGGTGTTGGTGAGGTAGGGTCCTCATCGAGAAGGTCGTCATCGTCAAAGTTGGCTTCTAGAGGACACAACTGGATAAGGATGGTTTTTAAGGCCTTACAGTTCTCCACATCATGCCCTGGCACATGATGGTAGGCACAAATTTTAGTGTCATCAAACCCTTTTGGTTTAGGTTTGAGGGGGTCATAAGGTTTGAGTGGTAGTAAATTGATAATGAAGTCTCAAGGAGGTTGGTTAATATTTTGGCATAGGACCCTACTAGTGGGTCGCAATGGGAAGTGAACGTGGGTTTGGGTGTAGGTATGGTGGATTGTTGAGGAATAGTCCTTATAGGAGGAGGAATACGTTGAGCTATGGTTTTGGGTGTTGTTCGTGTTTTTCTAGGTATGGGTATGGTAGATGAATGAGTAGGAGGGTGTGTGTTTGTTTTAACTATCTTATTAGAGGGTAACGAAGTTTTGTTTTTGGGTTTCACCTTTTTGGGTAAAGGTGATATGGGTTTACGAGGTCTAGAAGGAAAAGCGGATGGAGGAAGAGGTTGAGTTACCCATGAGGATAACGGGGTGATGTGAAGGTAGATGACGTGGGTCGCACATGGCGTGTGAGGGACAACGAGGCGAAGTGTAGTGGGTAGTGAAGAAATAGTTGAGGGTATTAGAGGTATGGGTGGTAAAGATATTGTAGGTGTGGGTGTAAGTCATGTCGGGTGCTTGGGTGGGTTAGAGCTCGTGAGGAAGGAGTGGGCTGTTGTGCTTTCAATTTCTTGACGGGTGGAGGTTTCTTGACCATGTTGGGAAGCCGAGGTCCTAAGACAGACGGGATAGGTACAGTTTGATTGGCATAGCTGTGGTATGAGGTCGATGGGTTTGGTTCTTTGGTTTAGGTGCGAGTAGGTGTGGTGTTGACTTTGGAGGATGTAGCTAAATCCAGTTTGATAGGTGGATGAGTAAGGCTAGTAGTTGGGATGACCTCTAAGATGGTAATAGGTTTAGTCCGGGTAGATGTTGTAGGTGTGGGTTTGGGTTTAGATGTAGTTTGGGTTATAGGTAAGTGTGTATGTTGAGTTATGATGGGTGTCATGGAAGGAATGGTGATAGAGTAGGTTGTATTTGGTTTGATTGGTGAAATATTTTCGGTAGATAGTGGAAGTATCAAGAAGTTGCATCTACATTTGTGTTGAGATAGGAAGCAAAAGGTGCCCCAAAGTAAGGCCCTATCCACATGATCTAAGTGATTGGCCAAACGTGAGAACGACACATCGAAGGTGGAATTGATGAGGACCTAATGGAAATTCCTATAAAACGTGTCTTAGAGATGAGGAATTGGATAGCTTCAACTTAGTGGGTAAGAGAGCCGAAAGTAGCTCTGTAGGGTCTTGGGTAGGCTGATGGAGAATTCTCACCAAGAGGTAAGGGTATCTCAACTAAATCTGTGATAGGTTTTGTCGATGATGGGATATCCTCTATGGGTGGAGGTAATGGGTGCTCCTATGTGGGTGGAGGAGGTAATGGGTGCTCCTCATGGGTGAGGAGATGATAGGTCTTCCTCTCGTGGGCTGAAGAATTATTCAGGTATCGATTCTCTAAGTGGAGAAGCCAAAGGTGAAATGGTCTTGATGTTAGTGGAAGACTCCTTTGTATATGATGAAGGAGACAAAAGGTGTTCCTCTGTGGGTGGAGGAATAGTTGTGGTGGGTTCCAACA
This sequence comes from Taxus wallichiana var. yunnanensis, assembly GCA_018340775.1. Lineage (NCBI taxonomy): Eukaryota > Viridiplantae > Streptophyta > Pinopsida > Cupressales > Taxaceae > Taxus > Taxus wallichiana. The sequence goes on along the minus strand of CM031239.1, from coordinate 40,081,445 downwards.
TGGAAGGAGGATTTCGGGCTAGGATTTCCTCTATGGAAGGAATGTGAGGTAATTGGGAGGTGATAGGTACATCATTAAAAATAGCATGAACCTCACGGGTATGGGTATCATGAGTTGAGGCCTCACTTTGGTTTGATCGGACAAATGGGAATGATTGGGAAATGGTTTCTTGAAGATGTGTAGGTTTTGGTTGGTAGGTGTGTTAGGATTATCCATGGTTAACTCACCTTTCTCACTCATTTCTTAGACAATGTTTTTGAAAGTGATGCAATTTCCATCACTATGACCCTTTACTCGATGATAGTTACAGAAGTCATGTTATTTATATCATGCAGGCATGGGGCAGTAGGGTCAAAACTAGTGTGTGGTTTAATAGGTGGGAGGGTGATGGCTTCGGCTTTGATAAGCTTTTCTAAGATAGATGAGTAAGGTTCCCTAATTGGGGTGTATTTTTGCTATTCTCATATGAATTTAAAAGTCTGAACGGGTGAGAGATTTGATGAGGAGGTAGCCTGATTTGAAGGATGAGCTGGGATGGCCTTGAGTACCACTACATTAGCAGTGCCCTTAGCTTTTGAATAATTGTTTTGCGGTTTAGAAGAAGAAGAGGTATCATTCAACTTGAATGTTTAATTCTTATTGCGTAATTAGATTTTCTTCTCTTTGATGGCCCAAATATCTAACTTTCTTGCCATAGTGAATGCTTCATCGAATGTTTGGAAGGTTTGGACTTGCAAGGTTGGTGAGATATGTGTAGCACAAGCCCGTGTGAAAATCTCAATGAGATCTATTTGTGGCAGTTGGAAGGTGAGTTAGTTGATCGAGGCTATGCCGAGAAAAAAATTCTATGATAGATTCATCTTTATATTGACGCATGGTATATAGGTCGGTCATGGTAACCTTCTTGACGATATTGATGGATAAATGTTCCAAGAAGGCTTGGGCTACTGATTAAATGAGAATATAGAGTGTCTAGGTAACCCACTATGCCAATCTAATGCAGTCGAGAGTGAGAGAAATGGAAAAGGTTCTTAAGATCAAAACATCATCGTGAGCGATTAGATAACATCCATTTTGAATGACCACAAATGTTGATGTGGGTCTTCTTTACTATTGAAAAGATTGAATTTAGGCATTTCCCAATGCATGAGGTATGGAAAAATAGGAATGGATGGGTGGATGGGCTCGTTATAAATCTTGTCGTAGGTGAGAGTGTTACGGGAGCAAGAAATTGATGTCTCCAATACGCATCTTGTCCAACATCAATTTGATTAGGTTGTTGGTAGGTTGCGATGATTGGGTGCCTCCCTGTAGTATGAGGGGTTGGTGTTGAGCATATAATGGGGTGACACTCTAGTATATGGTGTTGTTGTGTAGGTTGATTGAGAAGAAGGTAGTGAAACAGGGGTTACATACCCAAAGTGATTAATAGATGAAACGGGAGGCTGCGATAGTATGTATATAGAGGTGGAAGGGTCATAAGTAACCCTAGTGGTAATGGGGGCTAGTGATTGTGGAATAGAAAGAACCACATTCTGAAAAGGGGTAGGGGTCACTGACACTAAAGGTGGTAGAGTAGCTATGGGTATGTGCGAGACATTATGGGTAGATGAGGTTGCATTTTGGGTAGTTGTTGAGGGTATGGTGGATGTGGTGGGTGCCACGAGAGGTGGCAGATGTGGAAGTCATAGTGGGTATAGGACCTAGCTACGAAATGACTAAGGGTAAGGTAGATGTGGGTAGCACAAAGCCAGATGGGGCCAATGCAAGAGTGGGAGAAAGAGTCAAGGGGATAGATACAAGATTTTCGTATATCAATTGACCGAGGCATCTCGAGTGGACGAGTGGGAAAGGTAAAACTACAAAGCGGCAGAGTTTTGGTAAAGGAGTCATGTGAAATCCTCATCTTTGGTAGCGATAGTAATAGGTTGGATAGGATCCATGGCTGGTGATAAAATTGAAGGTGGTGAAGGACTAGGTGGGAGTGGTTGACAACTGGCATGAAATACGAGTGTGCTTGCTTGTCTTCGGGTTAGCACCATGTGAACCAAGATCGATCAGTGCACGGCCGCTTCTCTGTAAATGACATAGAAAAATAGTAGCAACAGTGAATCAAGTAAAAAGTGGATTAGGTACCAAATGTTGGTTGGAAAGTGAAATAGGCTAACTAATAATGGTTAGGGAAAAATGATGCCGATTAGGGGTAATTGCTTCGATCCTTTGTAGAAAATAGACAGTGAGTGAAAAACAAGGTATAAGGTCAACATGTATGCCAAATCTGATGAGTTATACAACGTCAATGGGAATGATAGCAATGACATGGGCTGTGAAAAGTGGAAGAAGATGAATAAATAACAAGGATGAAGATGAATAAATGTCCCTTTGAGTAGGTTAACAAAAGGAACTAGAAGGGACGTCGATTGGGTATAACCAATGATGGTAAGGGTAGGGTAATGATGATACCGCTAGACTGACACCAATCACTATGAAATTGAAGCAATGATGACAGAATGGTGGTTATGAATTAAAATCTGATGTGGAATTAGACCCAGAATTCTTAAAATGATGAGAATATGGTCCAGGCACACTCAGGTGAAGCCGGAATACACTAGCTGTGATGAGGAGCGTGCAAGGATGAACAAAAAAATGAAGAACGTGATCTCTCACCTCAAAATGCAATCCAAGTAGAAACACTAAGAAAAATGCGATCCTAGGAGTTCCTTTTCTATTATGTTTGTTTAGATTATGCTATTTAAGGACTGACACATGAACTATGAAATAGAGTTTTTGGTGAGGATGGCTTCCTACGAAGAAGGAGATCTAAAAGGTGAGGTTTCAGGTATGTTATGGTGGGGGCGGGCTTCGCTCTAAAGTATGACTCGACAGTAGTAGTGAGTGGGAGTACTTTCCAATCCTCAAATCAGTGTGATTGTTGATAGGTAATTTATTTATTTATTTTATTTTGTAATTTGGTAAGACTCAAAGAGAGAGAGAGAGATGTACTTTCTACAGTTCATTTGTTAATCATTAGCCGGGAATGACTTATAGTGTATAGGTTGCCCTCAATTAATGTGAGCTAATGTGATAAATCAGAATGTGATGAACTTATTTTTAAGCCCAAAGTGAAGTGTGAAGTTGGATGACACAAATAGATGAAGAGGAAGGGGGATGCTCTTTCACTTAATGTGAAAAACATGAAGAAATGGTTCTTTTTAATTACACCAAAAGAAAGGTTTCCTTTAGAGAAAATAGAAAGAAAAGGTGGGTTACCAAGGAAGAAAATTAATATGTATGCTTTTCCAAAGGGAAACAAACACACAAATTTTCCTACAAATGAATAAAATGCAAGAAACCCCGAATGGGTCCCACCAGTGTGCCAAAATGTTTCACTGATTCTTAGAGTGTTTCTTTGAAGTATTCACAAAGCAGATAGGGTAATGAGCATAGAAGGAATACCTATTAAAATGTTGGTTTTGGGTTGTTGCATGTGTATGAATTCTGAATCCATAGCTGAATGTGAGAGCTTCCTTTTAGCTAGGAGGAACTACCTATAATGGAAAGCAAGACCACCGTAAAGAATTAAACAATAAGTGGAGTGAACTCGCACTAGCGTATGCTAGATCCAGGAAGTGTGATACTTCCTAGATGGTTGTCATCCATCCTTTGTTTAAATTTTTTTAATGTGGGTAATAAAGTAAATCCTATTGTAATTTGAAATGATTTAGGTATCTCACTTAAAAACAATAAGAAAGATCTGATCTAACAGGATATGCTAGAATAGGATTCGAAGGGCAAATAACTAGTTACGGATCTCTGCCGGTCGACGATGTCTTAGGTAGATCACGGAGTGAATGAAGGTGAAGTAGAACTAGGTGAATAAGTCAAGATTCTAAGTTTTATGGGAAAATATAGAGATCGATGCCGGTTAAGGGTGACCATCGGTGGTTGGGTGTAAGCGGCGCTAATTACTGTGGAAAACTAGGAATGCCACAAAATGAGTATTGGGTCTCCTTTGTGATTTCTCAAAGGAATTTGGTTGGTCGGAATGAGGTATTGGTGGTTTGGGTGGGATTTGGTGATGTTTTAATAGGTATATGGAGGGGTGAGTATTAATGGAGGTCTGTGGGTGGTTGAGACAAAAAAGGGTGATGATATAATGATGAAATGAAATGAACTATAGGAGTATAACATTTTACTTGCTTGGATTTTGGTCCTGGATGCCTGTGAGTGAGGGATGAAGGTGTTGGTAAGAGGTTGAAGGCTACAGATGATCACCAATCGTAGGAGAGCTTCTACATGGGCTGCATGTGCATTCCTTTTTGCTTTGTTGGATCAAATCCTTGTTGGGGGTGAGTGTAGGAGAAAATTCTTAATCTCCTTCCTTGCATGTGTGTTCTCGCTGGAATTTTCTCAGAAGATGTGATATCTCTCGGGGATGTGCTAATGTTTTCCAACCTTCAAAATAAGGTTCTTTTAGGGGTTTAAAGGTGACCAACGTCGTTCTGGCTTAATCGATGATTGTTAGGGGTAATGGTGTCGATCAAGGTGAGATTTCCTAAGTTTACTAAACTAGGGAGATCCTCTTGATTTTCTCGAGATCTCGTGTCGTTAACCCACAAATTAGACTGGGATCTTCTTGTAACCATGTGGGAATGTGGTTAGAGAGAATGTAGGCATTGAACTTTAGGGTTTGGGTAAGTCTTAGTTAGTTATGGTAACTTACTAAGAATAGGTCTTAGGGTGAGGTGGCTAAATGAGGTGTCTAGGTGAGGTGTATGTGTGGATATTATCTAAATTAAGATATTTAAATAATAAATATAGTGAGGATAATTAATTAATTAAATTAAATTAATATTAGTGGGGTGAAGGGGGCCATGGATAGGTTAATGTGATGAAGGGTGTTTACTTGTTGAGGGACCAAAGCGGAGTGTGACCTAATTTTAGTGTCTACAATAGGAAAAAAATATGGCATAAAGATAGTAGCTCGCGTCAGATAAAGTATTTTTGTGTAGAGATCGTAGACCGAGCTCTTCCATAGAGCTTGTAGGTGATTAATAAAACCGGTATTAACAAGTTCAATGCATTTTGATAAATGATGGGATCAAGGGGACGTCACCATGAAGGAGACTCGATCATTATAGCTTGATGCATAGCCAAGACATGTCATGGAGAAGTGTGAACATTACCCTAAATAATGATGAGCTGAGTTGAAAGCCAATTTGGCGGTGGGCATTACGAGCCAAGTCTTGGATGAAAATTGGTACTTGGAGGGTATGCATCACCAAGAGTTAAAATTCAAGATCATATCACTCAATGTCTCACCAAAATGAGACAACCCCAAAATAGGCCAAGTGGAAACTGAACAATTAAAGTGCCTCTTGCTAAGTCGAAGGAATGCCAAGTTGGTGCTAAAGGAATTAAGAAGCTCGAGGCTTCGTAATCCAAAGAATGGAGAAGCCCTATTGGGATAAGTCACATGGCACGTTGATGATAGGTAGGAGAAGTTAGGTTTGACCCCATTAGATCTCATCGAGAATTATGGGAGGGTCGAGCTATTGACTATGAACTTATCACTCGACATCAAGATAAATATATCAGCCATGTGAAGCCAAGCTCATAGCTCAAATGGGGATGTCTAGTTTGAGATCATCATAGGAATCCATGCACGTTGAAGAGGGTAGAGCTAAAAATAGCCTTGGACAAGCCAAGTATGCTAAGAAAATGAAGCACTTTGAATAATAGGCCAAGGGAATCGCAATGTGAATGGAGTCTCTGGAAGCACTTTGTAGAACTCGACGCAATATATCCACAGGAGCACAAAGTGAGTGACATATCTAGTTATGGAAATGAAGTATTACGGGAGGCCATGATTTTAGGAAAGGTTGAAACCCATGAAGAAGGTGAATAATGAGGAAGTGGGTCATTTAGTTCTTCACAACCAGAATTTGTGTGAAGAAATGGTGAGTTCAAATTAAAATGTCATGTAGGAAGAGAGACACACATTTGGGGGTCAGCATGTCGAGTGTCTCATTAAACTCGAGTATGGTTCGAGATCATCAGGGGAAGCCCGATGCATGATGAAAAGATGCACTTCATGATTTTCGATGTTCATTGATGAAGGTAGTTGGCAAATGGGTGTCTATTTTAGTCAAGGATAGATCACGTGAGATGTCATGGAGAGATATGGATGCGAGTGTGGAAATAGACCCAGTGAAGTGAGTTAAAATATTAGTTTGAGCTATCTCTTTGGTGGATTGAGTCGTGATCCAAGTCGGTATTTGGATGTGGAAATTAAAATGCAAAGTCATGACATGGGATGTACTCACAAATTTGTGTGTTTAGAAAGGAGATTAGTGTTCATAAAGAATAATGGAAGTTCAACCAAGTTAATGGAAGGTGTTTGGATGAGAAACTCATTTGAAATATATTGTATGTCAATGATCATACCATTAAGTGAGGAAAATAACATCGACAAAATATTGCAGGTAGGCATCACGATGAAGTGAGTGGAGAAGTCATTTTGGATCATCCTCATGAGTCATGTTTTTGGAGACTTGCATCGAGTTATCCATTTCAGAATTTCAGAGATTTTGGGATTAAAAATGTCGATCGAGTTGAAAATTTCCAAAGCCCAAAACCCCGAAACTCTAAAATTGAGTTTCGGAGTTTAGGGGTCGAGGTTACTGAGAGATGGTTAGATCTCGGAATTAGAAATGATGACATGTTGGGATGATTTCCATTTAACTCAGTGAAACATAGGGTGAAGGAACCATTAGCTCATTCAAGTCACACGTGGAATCCATGCATTAGTGGACTAAGTCAATATGGGGTTACATGAAGATTTAATTGACCACCGAGCAAATAAAGGGAGGAGCCCAAACCGAGTAACTCGGTGCACATTCCACGTAGCTTGGTTAGTATGAAGGCACCCATTGAGTCATTCAACGTAGAGTTTCAGGGAAATTTTGAGGTAATGGGGATAAGGTGCCCTCGAGGAACTCAGTGGAGAGGTCAGTTTTCTAGTGGACCAAAGCAAACTGGTAAGCTAATATAAATATAAATACAACCGATTAGCTCATCAACATATTTTCAAAGTTGGTTATCGGGTTTGATGCCGAGTTGCTCGATAATTTAATGTAAAGAGGTGGCCAACCATATGGAAAGAAAAGCATCAAATCAATATCTCAATGAGAAAATAATGGAAGTGAGGTGTAAGGAAATGTGGCAAACAAGAAATAAGAAGAACTCACCATGAGCTTGATGAAGAATAATAACACCCCTCCCAATGTATTTTTTACAGGGGTTCCACCAATGCAAAAAATGATCTATATTTAAAGAATTATTAAAATATTTTATTTTAATCAATGGAGAAAATAAATATTTTAATTTATTCAAACATCATGAGTCATTATTAGAGAGCTAATGAAAGGCAACTCTAGAATGCCCAAAAAAGTAACTTTTTCTCAGGAAGCCACAACTTTCTCCTTAGTTTCCCATTTTTCACAAAATTACAGTCGATGGAATCAAGAAAATGAAAGCTACACCATGAAATCACCAAAAGATGGATTTTTGGAGGTTTTGCATTCGAAAATTTCAGGTTTTCTTCGTTCCTTGGATGGTGCCTCGAAAGGTGGAGGTGCAATAAATGAGCAAACATGGCCAACAATAATGATTAATTGTTTCCTACATTTTGGCCTAGATTTTAGGGTTTCTCCTTCTTTCTCTCAACAACTCAGAAATTTTCTATAAATGTAAGTTGGAAGCTCATTCCAAGGGGTTCCAATAGGTCATACAAGTAAGATAGGATATAAACTTTCCAAGCTTCCCCCTCCCTTCACAAGTTTGTGAAGTTGTAGGCTATCAAGTCTTTCTTCTAGAATTGTAATGACAACCTATGCCTTTTCAACTATGTAATGATGCACTATGCAAGTGTTTGAAGTAATGAGAATTATGCTTTGTGATCAGTTATATGTCCTTTCATGATTTTTTTCTTCTATTTGCCTCTCTCATGTTTTTAGGTGAACTGTGTAACCAAGGTTTTTTTTTCCAAGTTTTGGAGGTCATTGTGCTTATCAAGGAGTGAAGTAATGTATGTAAAAGTGGGTTTTTAATGCATGTAATTCTTTCTCATGATCATCTCTCTTCATTGGTAAGCCAGAAATTTGTCTAGCAACACCCTTTCTTGGTACATCACCATCTCTAGTATAGGTTCTATTTCTTTACAAATCTCTCTCCCTAATCCCTTGAAATGTTAGCATAGGTCTAATTAGCTATTTTTTATTGAAGTAGGAGTAGTGTAGTGCTTATTTTAGGAAGAGGAAGCTATCCTTCTCCAGAGGTTCACCTCGATCCCAAATTCCATAGCTTGAGAGGTGATCCCATGTGTCCCAATCACATCGAATGTCGTGCTCACTTTCAGGCCATTCAGGGGGTGTAGTGATTTGGTGACAACAAGTAACTTGATGTCCTAATTTAGAACTTCCGACCGACCTCCTACGCTTAAAAATCGAGTCACGAAGTTCTTCCAATACACTAAGAACTATTTAAACTCAACATCTCTCATACACAAATAAATATGAAGCCCCAAACTCGAATTTTCCAAAGACGGGATTCGAACTCTCCCTCTAATTTTCACGAATTCATTCGTAAAGTTTCCAAGCTAATATCGTATGAAAATACAAATTCATGATATCCCAAAATGGCTCATCATTCCATCTTCCTTAGATCGTCATGCACAATTCCAAACCCCAAGATCATTAACCATTGAGCTCAGATTTATGAAGCCACTCTTTCTTAGATTGATTCGAAATGACCAAGTGAATCATTTTAACACAACAGAGGATTAAGTGCCAAGCCTCACAACCATCATCGACATTAACCCCGGGACATTGAGTTTTATCATTTTCTCCTCCTCAATTTTGTGAGCCACCTTCGAGCTCAATACATATTATTATTTCTTACATCAAACCGGTCTACTTGGCTCCTACCTAATGTCTTAGCTTTGTATTTCCACAATATGAACCTTGCCATGAATAAATGCGACATGATCTCGATGTTGGGATTTGATCTTTGCATTTCAAACTCAAAGATCTCATTGTTTCCTTTCATTGCACCAAACTAGTTTATATTTATTTCTACATATCAGCTCGACCCATTGAACTCACCTTCTCTGAGCTCATCCTACAAAATTCACAGGGCATGGGACCATAACCGAGTTTGAATTATGATTCATTCCAATGCTCCAAAACTGAGCTCAAGACCTCCCTTCTGATTTCAATCTTGGCTATCTTTAACCTACACAGAGTTGTTTATAGACTTTGCACCCTCAAGCCAAAGCTCCTCCACCATTGCCACACATTGATTGACCCGATCGGCCTTCCCGAAAGCTCTATTCAAGCTCATGAGCTACTTCCTCTAGCTGAACTTGGCTTCGGCCTCATTTGGGCTCACCATATATGTGAATAACTCACCTCCTAATCTGTGACTTGGTGAGATGAGCTATTTATCACTATCTCCTATTCTCTTACCCATCTATATTGAATCAATTCTTCAAGCTCACTTCTTATTAGCTTCACGAAAGCTTGGTATTATAAGATTTCCAAGTGGATTTCTTGACCATGCCAATCAAAAATTCCACATAGCTTGATTTGATGAGTCAATTTCATACTCAAGCACCTCATCGGCTATCCAATGTAAAAATCTTCCAATTCCAATCGTGCTCGCATGTAAGACCCTACGCAGCTTAGATGAGCTCTTCCACAATATCATACAGATCACAATAAATGACTTGAGTCACTTAGTACAACTTTCTCATGTTTAATTCAAATTGAAATAGCTGATATGGTCATCTACTCTTAAAAAAAACCTACACGTTGGCATTCATAAGTCAATTTCCTTCTTCACTGTGAATTGTGCCTTACTGAGAAACCACAACCCAAGCCATTTGAATTAATTTATCCAACAGACTCCTTGAATTACATCTATCTCGATCCCCTTGAGATATTCACCTTCCAATTCCTGACTACTCACATATCTCAAAATTATTGTTTCCTTTGACATGAGATCTTTCCCCACTTAGCATAACTCACTCAGTGAGTGGCTTAAGCTGCTAAACCATGACTTGGCCCCATGTATTGAGATATATCTCAAAACTTTTACAAATAACCTGAGCTCCTATATCCTCTTTGGCAAGACAAACCTAAGTTGATTAATTCTTACTCCTCAAATGAGCTGAGCTAACACTTCATTCATTGATTACAACATTTCCCACCGGCTTGATGGTGTTGAGCCCTTTTGCATCCCGAACATTACCTTTCTCTATGCAAACCGACCCGACCCTTGTGGATCATCTAATTAGAATCAAGCTTGATTCATCAAGCTACTTATTAACTTGGCCCCTATTTAATTCACCTAAGGTACATTTGGGATATGGTACTTCCTCACGTAAACACCAAAATGCATTTGAAGAGGTCAATCATTAAATAGCTCACTTATATCCTTCATGAGCTCTCTCGAGCTATATTGTAAACTTACCTCGTATGCACCATTCTAGCACACGTTCAACCTTGTTTCTTATAATAATGGAATTCATGGAATTTAATTGGTTCTAAGGCATCATGGAGTATAGAAGAATACTAAAAAAATTATACACCATCCTCAACCATTTCAACCTTTTTACCCCTATTGTCCATTTTTTCCCAGGAGGAAAAAAATGGATAACATTTTGGCGACCTCTAAGGGATCGTTTCTGCTATGTATGATTCCAATAGCCTTAAACATACATTGAGCATGGAGTCACCGGTAGATATTTCAACATTGATCCGAACTTGTAGTAGATCGTTTGACATTGTACCGAAATATAATGTTGTCAAATATGAAGCAAATTGGAACTATTAGGTTATGGAGCTTGTTTTCATGTGTGAAAGTTTTGAAGACTGTACACTTTCCAAAATTTTCTCATTGGGGTTTAGGGCTAGGCTAGGCCCCGAGTAGGGGTGCGGGAGAAGAGCCCCGATAGCATGGGTTTGAGGGCATAGCCCCTAAAAATTGTTTTGGCCTCAAACAAAATGTGCCCAATATATAAGGAAATGTGTTTTTCTCGTATGTGTAGGATTTTTGACCTATAGGTTTATGGGATGGTTTTGGCCCATGGTTTTGATGCCCATAGTTTTGTAAAATTTCTTAATCGAGTTGTCTACTTATGTGGTTTTGTGTATATATGGTAGGCATGATGTAACATTACATATGTGTTTTGAATTTGGGGGTGAATTCTGTACAATTTTTTGAGCATATCTCCAAACAGATCTAGGTATTGTATTGAGAGAGTGGTGGCTTGTAGTAAAATATGAGCAAGTGATTCTTAGTGGATGTAGCCCAAATTGGGTGAACCATGTTAAATATTGTCTCTTTATGTTGTGTTATTATTATTCTACACTTTTATTTGAGATCTGTAATATTTTCTGCATATTTGTTTCTACTATTGTCATTCTGTGAGGGATTATTCCACATATTTTATCCTTTATTTCCTAACAATTGGTATCACATCCTAGTTTTTTTTTTGATGAAATGTTGAATCATAGGTAAATTTTTGCTTGAGTGGGAGCTATGGTAGATGATGGAAGATCAAGGGTTGATAAATTCAATGGGTAGAATTTTAGTCTTCGGAAGATGCAGATGGAAGATTACCTTTATTAGAAGGATATTTATATTTTGTTGTCTAAGAAGGTGAACAAACCCTTCGAGCATGATGAATGCGAAATGGTATTTTTGGATCTGAAGGCACTTGGGACAATTTGATCGTGTCTTTCATATTTGGTATTATTTAATGTTTCAAAGGATGGATTCATCGGGAAGTTGTATGAAAAACTCTCTTCCTCTAATAAGATATTTTTAATGAAAATGTTGTTTAATATGAAAATGTATAGGAATGGTTCAAGTAGAAGATCATTTAAATGATTTTAGTATAGTTGTAAATATGCTAGCTTCAGGTTAGAATATAATTTGTTGAAGAAGTTAAGGATTTATCAATTTTTTTCTCTTTACCTAAGAGTTGGAATGGCACAGTAATGGTGGTAAACAAATTGGTTGAAGATAACTCAAAGTTGAAGTTTGAGGATGTTGTAGAGGTGATTCTAAGCAAGGAAATGCAAAGATTTTTTTTTGGGAATCTTCTTCTTCAGGAATGCTTTGACAATGGAAACTAGAGGGAGACATAAGAATAGAGGAAGCCATGGAAAATCGAAAGATTGGGAAAGGTCAAAATCCAAAAGCAAGATAGTATGTTGGAATTGTGGAAATTCGGGCATGTAAACAAGGATTGTTGGGAGCTCGGGACAAGAAGAAAAAACACGAACAAAACAAGGAGGAAAATTTGGCAACGGGTAATGTATGTCAGGATGCTTTGATTCTTTCTTTGCACAATATTTTTGAATCTTGGGTTTTAGATTCAGGACATTCTTTCTATGCTACTCCACATAGGCATTATTTTGTTGATTATGTTCAAGGGTATTTTGGTCATATTTTTCTTGGTGATGATGAGCCTTGTAGTATATTTAGAAAAGGATATATTTGGGTTAAGATGCATAATGGGAATACATAGTTATTGAAGGATGTCGGACATGTGCCTACTTTAAAATGAAATCGATATCAGCGGGCCGGTTGGGAAGTGATGGTTGATCTTGTGATATTTACTGATGAGACTCTTAGAAGGATACCAAGGGTGCTCTTGTGGTGGCAAGAGGTAAGAAGGTTGGAACCTTGTATTTAATCACTTATAGCACTAATTTTTATAATCTTGTGGCTTTAGAAGTAGATATAACATTGTGGCACTATAGGCTTAGTCATATGAGCCATAAGGGCATGGAGATCATAAAGAAGGATTTTCCTAGATATACAGAAATAGGTTTGGAGTTCTATGAGGACTACATATATGGTAAACAAAAGTGAGTAAGGTTTCTATTGGTCTAAAAATCATCACTGGACAAATCTATCGATAGACGAGCCAACAGTGTGCAGGGCTTAGCCCCTCTTTGAGACAGCAAAGCGAAACTGGTTTATTGCTATTTCTACTAGCAGGAACCTATGCAAGTCTCACAGATTCTACCTTCGGGGTTGGGATCTCATCCCGGTAGAGTATTCCAGGCTGCGAAAAGAAAGGAATGAAAGAGGGAGAAGAGAAAGAACAGATCCGAAGGGAGAAAAGAAATGAATTCCAAAGCAGAAAGGTCAGAAGATTTATGTTTTTAGTTTGGTAGTAAATAGAGCCAAACCTACTTGCATAAATAAACAAAGCAATACTGATAAACAAATGACGGAAAAGTAGATATGAATCCAACAGATTAAACACATACAGATCTAACGTAAGAAAGATCTAATGTATAACACAGCTATTGAGCACAAAGTCTGAATAATTGTATTACTGTTCTTTTACAAGAAAGCTCAAAGTCTTTCTCTCCTCACTTCTATTTCTATCTAAAAATGTTCACCCCGAATACAACAAGTATTCTCATATTTATAGAAGATGAGGGAGAGAGAAGGAAAAATGGAGCCAACCACTTATTTACAAAGATATTTACAAAATATCTAAAAGTCATGTTGACTTTGACAACTTGGTGGATGACATCATCCCATGATGCAACATGGATGATGTCATTATTTGTGCCAACACATTTTAGACATTTCGAAAAGAAAGTCGGAGAATAGAGAGAAGAAGAAGAAGAAGAAGAAGCTACTCATCATCATCATCCTGCGGCCGAAAAGGGGTTGCCTGTTTCTGATGCTGCTCAGGTGATGATATGTGGAACTGAGCGCGGTATTCCAAAAATTTGCTGATCATTGGCCCAAATTGATCCTGTGATGGATCCTTGTGCCATTCACTGATTGCTTCGCAAGTCTCCCGCTCGTCTATGAGCTTCTCCGGGAGTTTGGAATAATCCTTCTCCGCCTCGATAAGGAACCCGATGAAGTCCCTACAGGCCAGTAGGTTGTTGATAGATTCAGTGTCGAATGTGACCTCTGGCCCTGTCCCTTGAGAAGCTATCTCTTTGAAGATCCGGATAGTGTCATCAGCTGATCTCAAGGTAAGGGAAGGAGTGAGCAACCCTGGAGTCATGGTGAGGACAATTTTCTCCATTTGGTGCATTGCATCCAGGGCCTCTTCCTTTACCTTGTCTATCTTTTCTAAAACAAATTCTAGCTGATCTATCTGATAGTCCAAAGTGGACATAGATTTGTTGAGGGCCCTTGGATGACCGAAGACTCCGAACTTGACCAGATCTTCGACTGAACAGTCAAACATTTGTTGGAAGGTCTCGTGCTGGAGTCTAGCATGTTCTAACTCTTCGATATCAGACCTGCTAATGCTTGGAGTTCTTATTCACCTTCTCGATGTTCGGTATAAACCGATATACTCGGCGATTACTCTTTCACTATCCTTGAGGATCTGGCTCCTCCAAGCGAAACACCATACCCCGCTTGCCGATCTTTGAATACTCATTGATCTTTTCCCGACTAAGCACTCAGAGTCTCGGCGGCGATTGTGGGAGGTGCATTTCCCATCTTGCGTAAGGCTTGCAGTACTTGTTCTGCTCCTTCAGCAGCCTTTTCTCCTCTTTCATTTCCTGAAGCTTTTTGCAGAGTGCATCAACTGCGGAAAGAGCTTCCCCCTGGAGACTTTCTGAGGATGTCCCCATTGTGACTTGGGTCACGGTGAAATCTGTCGGAGACAGATCTTCTTTCTCTTTGAGAGGGTTGGGGTACGCTATTTCCATGACTCTCTCACCTGCAGCGCTCTTTGAGAAGCGTGTAACCGGCTTGTGCTTCTTTGCTCCTTTAGCCGGAATGACCGAAAAGTCCATCGGAGCGATGGGAACTTTCCTCTTTTGTTGGCTCAGCTGCTGAGAGATCCAAGCTGGTCCTATAGAAGAAGGACCAGAGACAGAGGGGGAGGCAGCAACGGTAGAAGAGGGGAAAAATGTGGAGACACGCGGCGGCATGGAAAGAATAGCCGAAGAAATGTCCACGGGAGGAAGGGGAACCGCAACTGCAGAAGACATAGGAAGGGAAGGGAGCTCGGAGATGAGGGAAGAAATAGAGGAAGACAAATCAGCGAGGGAGGAGAAGATAGATGAAGAAGCAGGGGAAAGGGTAGAAGAAGGGGCAGAGGACACGACCAAAGGGGTGGTCGTTTGAGTCACTCGAGGAGGGGAAGGAAGAGAAGAAGAAGGGATAGAAGGGACCTCTGAAGTTGTAGCGACGCCGACATCCTGGGTGGATGGGCGTATAGGACTATCCTCTGTCAATTCTTTTTCTGGCGAATCCAGAGTTATTACTTGTTCAGGCTCTGAAGGAAGAGGACTTTCAGGGGCTTCCTCCTGAATGGTGCTAGGCTCACCTTCTGCACCTTTGTCTTTCAGCTGCTTCTTTGACCTTGGAGGTGCGTTACCCAAAGGGGAAGTTGTGAAATCTACCCCGAGGTAGATTAGTCCGTTCATGCGGCACCAATGCTCTGTTCTCCGCATAGTCTCCTTGACCCTCTCCTCAATTGTTTGAGGAGACTTATTCCTGTCAATGGCCGGGAAGGGCCAATTGTCCCCATCTGTGTCATTATACACCTTATCTACTTCATCTTCCGTAGTCTGGAAGCCTTCGGGGACAATGGCCACTCCGTATTGGATGATTTCCTCCAATGCTAAGCGCGAATGATCCTTTCTTCTGAGTTCCACCTCATGGAGAACGTCAATGTAAATATCCTCAATTTGAGGGACATGGATCGGATCGAGCTTCGCTTTTGGCAGGCAGCTTCTTGGGTCGAAGGTAGGCCTGGCTGGGAAGTCATGCTTCAAATTGAGTAGCTCCAGCTCTGCGAACATTTCCTTCGCCTTGTGATAGGAGGAGCATGTGTACCGGCCCACTGTGAGGGGGAAAGGAGTTCCGCCCTTCTTTCTTTTGAGGCACTTTTCATGGTACGTGACCAGCTGTCTTGATAGTTCTAATAGAATCAGCCTTGGTCCAGCATACCTCGGTAGCCTGGTTGGCTCTCCCAAAAAGTTGGCAGCCCTTAGATAGGTGAACGTGGGAAATTGGGTGAACAGGGCCCCCCATTTCTCTGTGACTGCCACTATGTTCTTGGTTGTCCGGCTATGAGTCATGTTTGGCCTCAGTAGGCAGATGACATGATAGAAGAATGCATCGTTAACTTTTGCGAAATGTTGGATGCTATTCTCCAGCCTCAGCTCTGGATAGTAATCAAATATCTTGGCCTGAGGCCATACTCCACTTCGGTTCAGCCCGGATAATCCCTTGCTGACGCTGCAGCGTAGACTACATAGGAGTTCATATGGAACACTCCTATTGTGGCGAACTGTTGTAGCTGCTCAGAGATGATGCTGCTTGATTATTTCACCCCAGCAAAAGCGCTGATCGGGCAAATTCTTATTCATTGTCTCCAGGTACCGCAGCATCCACTTATGGAAATAGTGGGCATCTGAAAGCCCGAAGACTCTGCTCAGGAAGGTGATAGTATCACTGAGTTCCTCTGAGAAATCACTTCGGTGGATAGTCTGAGGCCACCGGGTCACCGCCTTCTTATTCTTTAGGTAGACCTCATTCATCAACTGCATGCACTGGTTTTCGTTGTCTTCCCAGGCCTTGATGCATTCTCGTTGGCTAACAGCCACGTAGTTCCGGTGATGAGGGATGCCGAGCATTATTTCAAAATGACGGGCAGTGAGGTTTATGACTACCTCGCCCTTGCTATTCTCGACACATCTTGTGTCCTTGTTGTAACATTGGGCAATCACCATCATGAATTCGTTGTTTACAGCGCTGACGGGGATTCCTCCGGCGAAGTGCAGGGCACTGCCTATTAACTTGTCCATCCATGGGCTCCTTGTAACTTTCTGAGTTCTAACCCAGAATTCATCCATGTCAATGTGACCCAATTCAGAGTCTCTGACATCCATACTGCACTCAGCCTGTGATTCGGGCATCCTGACCCTCTGATATTTGTATTTCATCTCTTCTTCTATCAGCTTAGCTTTTCCTCTTGGTTTGGTGGGCTTTTTGCTTGACGTAGACATGTGTTCTTTCGAACTTAGTTGCTGATCTGCACGAAGAAGAAGTGAGACCCAATCCAAAAAGGTTGAATTAGTCATTTGATCTTCCATTGGAAAGCTAGCAGAAGGAGTTAGAGATTTAAAGGCTCAGGGCGCAGGAAAAATGCAACTGGCAGGCCAAATAGATAAGGCGCACAGAAAAGGAATGTTGCAGAGGTTATACTAGCGCCAAAGGCGCATGGCGCATGGATGAAGCAGGTTGCATTTTATAGCAGGGCGCACAGGAAATGCGTGTTACATTGGGGTTCGGTGCGCCCTTTGGCGCATGGGAAGATTGTGTAACATGGACAAATGATGCGCCAAAGGAATATGGCGCGGCGCATGGAGGGTTTACACAACATAATGTTACTGCAATGGAGGGTGCGCCCGCGCCTATGTAATCTTTATACTTGCGCGAATAAAGTTTGTGTTGCATGAAAGCTGGGTGCGCCCTTTGGCGCATGAAAACAACATGTAGCATGGAAAGAAGGCGCGCCAAAGGTTTCAAGGAGGCGCGAGATTTAAACTTGCAGCATGTAAAAGGGGCGCGCTTCGAGGGCGCATGAATTCAAACTGCAGCAGGATGGCAGGGTGCGCCCTTGGCGCGGGTCTTGAGCATGTTGCATGGCGGGTAGGTGCGTCGAGGGGCGCGACTGTCTTTATTGTTACAAGGCGCGCCAGTGCGCCATTTGAGATAAGCTAACTACTCAAATCATTTCATTCTTTTCTTTCTCCTACCTCAAAAGACGCCTGGACAAGTAAGGTTTCTATGAAAAGTTTCTAACAGACCAAGCTACTTTCAAAACAACTCCCTTCCAGCAGATCTGGAAAGAGGGAGGGAGAGAAGGAGAAAAAGAAGAAAACGCGATGGAAAAGCACAGGGGGAAAGACTTAAACATATCTCTTTTAAACACAGACCAGCAGACCAAACACAGACCAAAACACACCAACAGAACACAGACCAAAACATGAAAGCATGCAATGAAAAAGAGGATGAACCTCTTACCTTAAATATATGTCAAAATCTGAAGAGCGGGTCCACAGGGCGAGATAATGACAGAGCAGAGCTGACAAGTCCAGAGCAATCACGTGCTTGACAAAAGAATGAAAATGACATGGGCGCGCACGGATATTTATAGAAAAACTGTCATTAATGCGCCAACCACTTTTGAAATGGCGCATGAAAACTGCTGTCGACAGGGGAAAGCGTGCGCCCTTTGGCGCATGGAAGGAATTGACAACAGAAGAATGAGCGCGCCTTTGGCGCACCATATGCATTGTCGACACGAAATTATGTGCGCCCTTTGGCGCACCAAAACTTGGTGTTGCAGATAGATTATGTGCGCCCTTTGGCGCACCAAAAAGTGATTCAACATCCTTTGGCGCACCGAAAGACGTGTTAACATGGAAAACCATGCGCCAAAGGCTTTTAAGGGGGCGCACCAAAACTTGGTGTTACAAGGAAAATCCATGCGCCCAGCCAAAAAAGGCTCAAAAAGACTAAGTTCGAAAACTAGATTTCTCAAGAAGGGATTTTACGACGTTTCGAACGCGAAGGATCCCTAACGAGGGATCTAAAAAAAATTTCGGTATGGTTATCGGTAAAATTGCCCTTGTCAATTTTACGGGATATGATTTCTCAATGTTGGACCTATAAATAAAGAGAGTAAGCTAGAGTTGGTGCATTCTAATGTGTGGGGCCGGCTTAGGTATCATCTCTTGGGGTTTAGGTTATCATGTTACTTTTATTGATGATGCCACAAGGAAAGTTTGGGTTCATTGTATTAGAAATAAATCTAATGTATTTGACACTTTTGTTAAATGGAATGCCTGGTAGAGAATGAAATAGGTATTAAGCTAAAATGTCTCGAGTCGAGATAATGGAGGGAGTATTATAACAATGAATTTTATGATTACTTTTCTAAGAATGGAATCCACAGGAAAAATATGGTTCCAAGAACTTCACACAGAATGGGGTGTCAAAAAGGATGAACAGAACAATAATTTAAAGTGCTAGGAGCATGAGGTTACATGCATGACTACCTCTTTCTTTTTAGAAGAAGCGGTGAGCACAACTATGTACTTGATAAAAAGAGGACTCTCAAGTGCCTTGGATGGAGGCATACCCAAGGAGGCTTGGTATGGTAAGAAATTTGAGTATTCATTTCTTAGAGTCTTTGGATGTGAGGTGTTTGTCCATATAGACAAGGATTATAGGACCAATCTAGAGGCTAAATCAGAAAAATTTACTTTCATTGGTTATGGTGGTGATGACTTTGGATATAAATGTTGGAGTATTAAGGAAAATAAAATCATTAAATCTAGGAATGTTGTATGTATTGATAAATTCATGTATAAGCATTAGTTGCAAGAAAACTAGGAAGAATCAAAGAAAGAATAGAGCGGTGGTAGAGGATCTTTTGGATGGGAAAGTGACACATGAATCGGTTCAAGAACCTCCTTAACATGAACCTCAAAATCCTATATTGAGGAGGTATTCTAGGGTAAGAAGAGAACCTAAACAATTTTCTCCTTCTCTTTATTATTTATTACTCACTGATAGTGGAGAGCTAGAGAGATTTGATGAAGCAATGTAGGTAGATGTCAAGAAGAAGTGGGAGCAAGCCATAGATGAGGAGCATCAGGCTCTCATGGAGAACCAAACATGGGATTTGGTGAAGCTACCCAAAGGAAAAATATCATTATAGAACAAGTGGGTGTTTAGAGTCAAAGAGGAAGAAGGAGGCAAGAAAAGATACAAGGCCTGGTTGGTGGTCAAGGGGTTTACATAGAAAAAGGTATAGATTTTGATGAGATTTTTTCTCCTATAGTAAAAATGAATTTTATTAGAACTATTCTTGGAATAGTTGTAATAGAATACTTACACTTAGAGAAACTTATGTAAATACTACATTTCTCCATGGTGATTTGGATGAAGATCTATATATGTAGCAGCCAGAGGGATATGAGGTCAAAGGTAAAGAGGATATTGTGTGCAAAGCGAAGAAGAGCTTGTATGGCTTGAAAAACATTCCACATCAATGATATAAGAAATTTGATAGCTTCATGGAGTAGGGTTATATTAGATTTCATTCGACCATTGCATGTATACAAAATTTTTTTGAGGATGGTAGTTATATTATCTTGTGTATTTATGTGGATGACATGCTGGTTGTAGGTAAAAACATACGGGAAATAAAAATCATCACGAAGCAACTAAGTGAATCCTTTGTTATGAAGGATTTGGGGGCAGCCAAAAAAATCCTTGGTATGAGGATATCTCGGGATAGGAAGGAACAAAAGATGACTTTATCTTAGGAAGAGTACATTAAGAAGGTCTTGGAGGGGTTTAGTATGTAGGATGCTAAACCAGTTGGGACTCCTTTGGTAGGCCATTTCAAGTTATCAAAGGAGCTGGGTCCTAAGACAGAGCAGGAGAGAAACCAAATGTCCAAGGTACCTTACTCATCAACGGTTGGCAGTGTTATGTATGTCACGGTGTGTTCTAGGCCTACTATTTTCCATAAAGTGGGAATGGTGAGTATATTTATGAGTGATCCAGGTAGAGATCAGCGCTGGGCGATAAAGTGGATCCTTCGGTACTTGAGAGGGACCATGGGGACATTTTTGTGCTACAATGGATTAGACACCACTTTGTGTGGTTATGTAGATTTAGATATGGCTGGAGATGTAGACAACAATAGGAGCATGACAGGTTATGTTTACATTGTAGGTGGAATAATAGTAAGATGAACTTCACGACTATAGAAACTGGTGGCTTTGTCAACCATGGAGACTAAGTATTTTTCTACCATAGAGGAAAGAAAAGAAATGATTTGGTTACTACAATTGCTTGAGGAATTGGGGAATAGGAAGGAGGAAAGAAAGTTGCATAGTGATAGTCGAGTGCTATACACCTAGCTAAGAAAACTACTTTCCACTCTAGGACGAAGCATATACAGTTAAGGTACCATTTCATCAAGACAACTTTGGAGGAAGAGAATTTGAAGATGGATAATATTCATACCAGTCAAAATCCTATAGACATGATGACCAAGGTGGTCATAAGGGAAAAATTAAAGTTGTGTTCAGCTTTGGTTGGTCTTCATGAAAACTAGTGAAGGCTTGAGAATCTTTGATAGAGGAAAAATAGTCTCCAAGTGGGATATTGTTAGGTTGTGGATCATGTTTTCATGTGTGAAAGTGTTGAAGACTATACACTAAGAGTATTTTACACTTTCCAAATTTGTATCACCGGGGTTTGGGATTTTATTTTTGGTCTCGAAACAAAATGTTCTTGATATACATGGAAATGTGTTTTTTCTCATATGGGCGGAATTTTTGATCCATAGGTTTATGGGATGGTTTTGGCCCATGGTTTTGATGCCAGGGTTTTGTAAAACTACTTAAGTAGTTTTCTACTTATGTGGTTTTGTGCATATGGTAGGTATGATGTAACATTGCATATGTGTTTTGAATTCGGGTGTTAATTTTGTAGAGTTTGTTGAGTATATATCCAAACATATCCGGGTATTGTATTGAGAGAGTAGTGTCTTGTAATAAAATATGAGCAAGTTATTCTTCGTGGACGTACCCCAAATTAGGTGAACCACATTAAATATTGTATCTTTGTGTTGTGTTAGTATTATTCTGCACTTTTATTTGAGATCTATAATATTTTTACATATTAGTTTTTCTTGTTGTGATTATGTGAGGGATTATTTTGCATATTTTATCCATTATTTCCTAATAGGAACCCATGACTTCTTGGAATGCATGGTAATGAATAAATTTAAGTAAACATTTGACAAGTTTGGTACATCATGGGACTCTATTAAAGTTGGATTTCCCTTCTTCTCCTAAAAATTACACTTTTGAAATGTTGTGCGAGAGAAATGACAAAGTAAAAACACACACAACAATTTAAAATCATACATGCTTCAAATAAAACATGCAAAGTGTTGCAAGCACTTATTCTTCTAAAATAAAACTTATTCCTACTCAACACTAACTAGAGGCACAAATGAGCTAAATGAACCCTATGACTAGTAGGGAAAATAATTTTCCTTCCTCACAATGGGTTTCCATGTAGATGATTTGATAATGGATATAACTTTAAATGATAGTGAAAAAATGAAAAAAATACAATTCTCCACCTGACTTTCTAAGGAATTAACGAAAAGAGAAAGTATCCCTCTTTTATTTGCTCCACATTTTTTTGTAGAGGCACAAAAACTAATCCTTGGGGTTGTAAAATCATAATTGAATGTGAGTTGTTATGGATCCTCTTTTGTCTTTAATGAATCCAAATACCTTATAGGGCATGTTCCCATCTTTTAAATATGCTCACTATTTTGAGTTTCAACTTTAACAAGAAAGTCTAGCTGAAGACATCCTTGAAAAAGATGGTTATTCACGACCTGATTTCCCTCTTATTTCCCATTTATCAAAAACTAATCTTCCACCTGAATGGATGGTGTTAAAGTGATATCCTCTTCATTTCCTTTTCCTTATTTGACAATAAAGATTTCTTCCACAACATGAAACTCTCTTGGATTACTTTGACCTCAAATGAAGTCACTTGAAAATCTTTGTAAGTGTTTGAAGAGTATTTCTCATATAGGAGTTCCACTTTCATCTACAAAAAGTTTTTACATTTCTAAGCGTCCTCATCCCACATAAAACCTGCAATATCATATTCATCTACCTATTTATTTTGAGAAGTATAAAAAGCTACAAGATCTTCAAGAATACTTTCCTCCATCACAAGTTCACTAACCAAATCAGAATCCATAATTGAGAGCAAGAAACTCTCAATAATGTCATATCAATAATTTGACTTAGTTTCTTCCTGTGCCCCTCTCTTTCTTCATTCAATGAATGTTGTAGAAGATCCAATTCCTCAATTCATATTCAAGAGGATTGTTTGAAACTAGTTGTGCCAAAGGTTCAAATTCTTCTCCCATGGCTTTCTTCAGATTAGCAATTTTTTCACCATAGCCCTCTTCACCCTTAAACATAAAATTTTCAAGATCAAATTCATCTAAGAAATCATATTTTTGACAGAAGGAAGAAGGGGAAGAATTTGAAACTTCCTGCATGGTATAATCTACACTTGAAACTTTTGATTCCATCATGGAAAGAATCCCACTATGGTCAGTTGTGGAATTTGATGAGGATATTGGCAAGTTGTTATAATGTTTCATAAATGTAGCAAGTTCTTGACATGCCTGAAAATTAGGATCATTACACTCATAAGAGTCACCT
The DNA here is from genome assembly GCA_018340775.1 of Taxus wallichiana var. yunnanensis. Classification (NCBI taxonomy): domain Eukaryota; kingdom Viridiplantae; phylum Streptophyta; class Pinopsida; order Cupressales; family Taxaceae; genus Taxus; species Taxus wallichiana. The sequence goes on along the minus strand of CM031239.1, from coordinate 40,058,085 downwards.
TGTACACTTGAGAGTCTTTCTTCTTCAGCTTGCACATGCTCTTCTTCAACCGACTTTATAACTTGTGGGGAATCAACAGTCTCCACAAACATAGTGCCAACATGTATGCTGCACTCTAAACACATAGACTGATGCTCATCATCCTCTTGTAATTGTTCTTGTGCAAACTTAGTCTCCACCATCTGCTCTTGAATCTCAACCTTGGATAGAGGATGAGTTAGGAGGGAACTTGCTTGACATTCAATCTTGCAGTCCACTCCTTTAGATTCTTTGCAAGCTCATCTTTATTATGTTCCTCAAATTTCTCCTCTTCTTCTTTCTATAATCATATTCTAAGTGTTCCCAAAATGGATTTGGGAATGTAAGAGGAGAGGTGGGTTGGGCAAAAATGGCTTCCTTCATTGTTTGAGGTGGTGAAAGAGGTACAACCTCTTGTCTTGATGGCATTTGTAGAAAAGAAGGAATTCTAGAAATATGAAAAAATGATTAAAGGTGAGATGGGAAGATAGGAGATGAAGGAATGGGATTCTCAACAGGGGAACAGGTGAAAATCATGGGATTTGGGTTCTATACTAAAATGATATTGGTTGGGAAATATGAAGAGGACTCTGAGGTGGTGGTGCAAAATCAACCCATCGATAAGATTGCATTACATCAAACTCATAGGCCTCTATTTCTTTGATCCAACCTTCAAGCTGAGGAAACATTTCAGTCATAAAAGAAATATTTTATGACAAACTGTAAAAACTTGGCATAGGTCTAACCCATGCACAAGCTACCTTGAAGCCAATCTTGAATGATTACATTTGAGCTACGGCTCTATATTGTATCATGCCTACCTCTAGTTTCTACATCTTAAGTTTTAACTTTACATCTTCATCTGTAGGATAACCTCCATCATCTACATGTTCCTACTCTTGAAAAGTTGCATAGTTAAGTGAACAATCAAACTAACCATGGATCTACTCATAGAGATATGCATGCTACTGATTTTCATCATAAAATGGAGCTAGAGGTGGGTTAAAATAGCCTAAAGATGGAAAGTACTACTATTGGTGCAAGTGGGAACTCAACTATGGAAATGAAACCATGATTGCACAACTTTATGAATGGAAACAAAAAAATGGAAACATATGGAAAAAATAAATTCTACAACTCAAAGAGTGGGTTACTTAGACCAATGGAGTCATCAGTTGTGCTTGGATACACCTCCTAAGGCTTAAATTTCACTAAGAGCACAACAAATTAATGAAATGAAGTGAACACAATAATCATTTATTGTCCCACCAAGCATGCCAAAAACCGTTATCGTAAAATTAATGCACGCCCACATGGCCAAAAGGTGAACACCACATTTGGTGTGATTGGGCAACATGGGATCACCTCTCAAGCTATGTGAATTTGGCTCAAGGTGAACCTCCGGAGAAGGTCAACTTCCTCTTCCTGAACTAAGTTCTAAACTAATCCTAATGCATTAGAAACAACTACCTAGACCTAAACTATAATTTCAAGGGATTAGGGAGAGAGATTTGTAAGAAATCAAACCAAAAATTAGAAGTGGTGATGCACAAAGAAAGGGTTCTTCTAGACAAAATTTTATCTTGCCAATGAAGAGAGATGATCATGAGGAAGAATGAACATGCATTACAAACCCAATTTACATACAATACTTCACTCCTTGATAAGCACAATGACCTCCAAAACTTGTAAAGGAAACATTGGTTGTACAATTCACCTACAAACATGAGAGAGGAAAAAATAAGAAGAAAAATGATGTAAGGAAAATAATTTAACAAAAAACATGATTCTCAGTACTTCAAGCACTTTTACAAAGTGCATCATTACACTAGGGAAGGGCATAGGCTTCCATTACAACTTTGAGAAGAAAGGCTTGTGAAACTTAAAACTCAAAAAATTTCAGTTGGTGAAGAGAGGAGAAGCTTGGAAGAATTTCTAACCTCCTTTTGGAATAAGCACCCCTTTAAATCTATAGAGAAAAATTAGTTGTTGAAGAAAAAAGGAGAACCCATAAAATCTAGGCCAGAATGTAAAGACATGATTAACCACTTTTTTGGCCATGCTTCCCACATTAATTACAACTCCACCTTCCTGGAACTATTCATGGGATATAGAAAATATTGTAATTCCAAAACACCAAAAAATTTGAAAATCCCTTTTCGATAATTCCATTGTATAGCTCTTTCTTTCCGATTCAAATGACATTAATTTTGTAAAAAAAAGACCACCCAAGAGGAAGTTATGGCTTGTTGAGAAAAAGTTATTTTTGGGTATTTTTGGCATTATACTCCATGAGCTTGCCGAGTTGAAAAATAGCTCGGTGAGTTACCTTCTTATTTGGTGAGATTTGTGTGTTATGTTTGCATCGTGGCTCTAAAAAATTATATACCATTTTGAAGGATGGGTTCTTTCATTATTTCTTCCACATATTAGTTTTAGTTTTTGAGCTTAATACATGACCTGCTTTCACATTCCTCCACATGTCTTTATTTGTATTAAACAAACCCATGCCGAAGTGACTCAAAGTATTAACCCTTCTACTATGTATTTTGTATTTACTTAGCCCAACTGTTACATGGGTAGAGAGCCTCACATTTGCATTGAACCGAACGAGCTCTTCCACATTATCGGTGAGCTACGTCTTTATATTTAATTGGTTGGAGTTTGGAAAATTCCTCTCGCCTAATGCTTGGTGATCACCATGTTTTTATTGAGCGACTAATGACTTTCCACTTCAAGTCATGTTGAAAGTGACATTTGGATTTGCATTTCTTTAACTACCACTAATTTCACCCCTCCAAACTTGGAAAAGGATTCAACATTTAACTCACATAATGTGTCATTGATCGAGTAACTCGGTGTCCCAATTTAGAACCTCATGTCAACCTCTTACGCTTTGAAACTCGAGTCTAAATTTCTTCTAATACACTAAGCATCATTTCAACTCGACATCTTTGATACGCTAAAATCTAAATCCCTGAACTCCAAATTTCAGAGTTCAATATTTGAAACTCTCCTCCAATTTTCACCAATTCATTTTTGAAGTATTTGAACTGATATCCTCCAAAAATCCAAATTTGGGACATCCCAAAATGAATCATTATTCCATATTCCCAAGATTGTCATGCACCATGCCAAACCCGTAAGCTCATTAACCATCGAGCTCGGTTTACGAAGTTACTTTTTAATGGATTAATTCAGCAAGGACCAAGTGACTCATTTCAACACAATGGCATATTAAGTTTCGATCCTCACAACAATCCTCTGATGTTATACTGCAAGGACACAGAGTTTCACCATGAGCTCCTTCTCGATTTAGTGAGCCACGTTCGAGCTCAACTGATCTTATTCTTTCTTGCATCAAAATGGTCTGCTTGGCTCCTACCTAATGTCTCAGCTTTGTATTTTACATTATGACCCTCGCCATGAATAGATGCTAACACAATCGACGCTAGACTTTGAGCTTTGCATTACAAACTCAAAAATCTCATTGTTTCCTTTCATTGCACTGATCTAGTCTATATTTCTTTCTGCATATTGGTTTGCCCATTAAACTCACCTTCTTCAAGCTCATCCTACAAAATTCATAGGTCATGGGACCATACTTGAGTTTTCACTAACAATTCATTCCAATACTCCAACACCGAGCTCAGAACCTCCCTGCCGATTTCCATCTTGGCTATCTTCCACCTGCATCGAGTTGTGCATAGACTATGTACCCTCGAGCCAAATCTCCTCTACTATTGCCACACATTGAGTGACACAATCAACCTTCCTAAAATATTTGTTCAAGCTCATGAGATGCTCCCTCTAGCTGAACTTGGCTCCGACCTCATTCGGGATCACCATGTACATGAACAACTCGCCACCCACCTAATTTGCGACTTGGTGAGCTAAACTATTTATCACTGTCTCCTATTGTTTTACCTAGAAACATTGACTCTAGTCTTCGAGCTCACTTTTTTTTGGCTTCATCATGGCTTGGTCTTATAAGCTTTCCAACTATATTTCTTAAGCTGTGTCACTCAAAACTTCCACTTAGCTCACTTTGATGATCCGAGTGCTTACTCGAGCACCTCGCCATATATCCAATGCAATGAACTACCAATTCCAATTGTCTTCACATGTAAGACCCTATGTAGCTTAGAGGAGCTCTTCCGTAATATCATATGGATCACAATAAATGACCTGAGTCACTTAATACAACTTTTTCATGTTCAATTCAACTCAAAATGTCTGAGATGGTCATATACTCCAAAACAAAACCCACACATATCCCTCCATGATTCAATTTGTTTCTTCTCTATGAATTGTGCCTTTTCAAGAACCCATAACTCAAGCCATTCAAATTAATGTATCCAACGGACTCCTCACTAAATTACATCTACCTCGATCTCCTTGAGATATCCACCTTCCAATTCCCGACCACTCCCATATGTCAAAATTACTATATATTTTGACACGATCTCTTTCCCAACTCAACATAACTCACTCAATGAGTAGCTCGAACCACTAAACCATGACTTGGCCCCATGAATTGAGCTTTACCTTGAAACTTTCACAAATACCGTGAGCTCCTATCTCCTCTTTGGCAGAAAAACCTGAGCTGATTCATTCTTACTCCTTGAATGAGCGAAGATAAAACTTCATTCATTGATTCCAATGTTTTCCACCGGCTTGATGGTGTTGATCCCTTATGTGTTCTTGAAAATTTCCTTTCACTATGCAAAAATAACCCGATCCTTGTGGCTCATCTAAGTAGCATCAAGCTCGAGTCATCAAGCTACTTATTAACTCGGCCCCTATTGAATTCACCTGAGATACATTTGGGATTTGGTACTTCCTCACGTACACACCAACATGCATTCAAAGAGGTTAATCATTGAATAGCTTTCTTGTAGCCTTCATGAGCTCACTGAGCTAAAATAATTAGCCTCACATTCATTTTGTTGGTGAGCTATATTGTGCAAGCTAACCTCGTATGGACCATTCTAGCATGCTTTCAACCTTGTTTCTTATCATCATGGAATTCATGGAATTTCCTTGGTTCCGAGGCATCATGGAGTATAGTAGAATACCAAAAAAATTATACACCATCCTCAACCATTTTAACCTATAGACCCCTATTGTCCATTTTTTTCCCATGAGGTAAAAAATGGGTAACAATGCCCCAAGAAAAAAATGATCGCAATAACAATAAAAAATATGGAGGTGAATTTAATATCACTTCGGTAGGGGAAAATTGTGGTCTCAAAAGAGACGGCGACAATGCTCTGAGACCAATGAGTGGATGAAAATCAATATAAAATGGATGCAAGTTGGGATGGCCAATGGGTCATAGGCAAGTCATCAAAGTATGCATAACTAAATTTTAAAAGTGTGTGAAATACTTCGTAGATGTGGAATCAAGCAAAAAGGTATGTGTCTACAAGGGACAAGGATGAAAATGATGTTGCCCTAGCATAGGAGATGAGAGATGGTCTAGAGGGTGGATTGGAAAAGTGGTGGTGAAGTAATATGCCCTAAAGGGGGAAGTAAGTATGGCCATGAAGGAAAATAGGGAAGCGAATGATTAAGTAAAATTCCCCAAGGGGGAATAAGGTATGGCCACAAGGTGGACTTTGTGTGCAAACTAGAGAGGATTGTGAAATAAAATTCCTAAAAGAGGAGTAAATATGGTCACAAAGGTGGACTTAGAGAGTATAAAGGGATAGTTTGAATGTTAGATTAAAATACCCAGAGGGAAATCAAATATGGCCACAAATGTGTACTTTGAGATGATACATAGAGGATGCGATATACATAAACAAAATGACCTTAAGGAGAATATAGGTAACCAAAAATCTGGACTTAAGATTAGAGAGATTGGATATGATCAGATCAGGTGTAGGATAAGATATAATTTAATGATAGTGACCTATAGGTATGAACGATGATACATCATTTCAAGGAATGTGCAAGGAAAAATATTCCTATAATCACATTGAAGGTAAACAAAAAGGGGATCTAAGTGACGTAAAGCACATGCGACCAAAATAAATGCTAGTAAATAACCCACAATAGCTAGTCATTTGAGATATCACATGGAAACATGGATGAAATGAACTTATAAACCTAATGTCAACATGAAATTTATGATATAACATGTATGCGAGAAGAGGGTTCTCCATAAGTGGTGTTCTCTAAATCTATGCCCCATCTTTGGGAAGGGGAAAGATCAAACTAATCAATACGGGAAGTTTTCTAGAAGAAATTTGATCAATGCGGGAAGATTTCTTAGGATGCTAATAAAATGGAAGGCTGATCAATGTAGGAAGCCTTCAAATACCATGAGAAGTAGCCATATTTCAAGGGTATGGTCTACTTTATATATAATATAGATGGAAAAAAAGATATATGATAGTTTTCCTTCAAGGGATTGGTCTATTTATTTTGATTTTATTTGATTTTGAATTTTATGCTTTCATTTTTTTCCTTCTTCTTTCTTTTGCATAAACAAGCTGTCCTTTAAGGGATCGGTCTATTTTTCATAACTTTGATTTTTTTAGCATCCATGCATTTTTATTTTACATGGGGAAGAGTTGGGAATAACTAGGTAGACCACTTAAAAGGGGATAATGAATGTACAAGAAACACCCCTGGACCCTTTGCATGGTTCTAATAGGTGAATAAGAGGGTGATGGATGTAATGATCACAAATTTCTCACCAAAGGGGAAAACCTATCCATAAGGAATATGTTACGGGAAGATCCGTGGTACACATATTTAAGGTCACATCTAGGAAGTGACGATAGACCACATAATTCCAAATCATCACAATGGAAGATGGAAGAGGTTAAAATGGATGAATGATCCAAAGATATGACTAAGAGCATTAAAAGATATGCTAATAGTAGAATGGTCACATGTGCAATGCGTTAAGAGCTTCCACCTCTGGTTTACCATCAAGGAAGAGAAAACTTTCCAGGAAACATTCTAATGAATGAGGATTAATGTAATGGGATAATAGGTTCAAGTCGCACTCACAAATATGATGATAGCTTATGAAGGAGGGTATGTGATGAGATAGATGACCATAGAAAAACTATGCACTACCCTTTTAAAAGTAAGGAAGCGAAGGAAACATACATCCCTGAGTAGATGGCCACAAAAATTGGACTTAGGATGAATGTAAAAGATATCTCAATGGAGAGACAAATATGGCCACAACGATGGACTTTAGAAGTTCAAAAGATTAAAATATGGCCATAAAGCATGGACTTTGAATGAGATAAAATGGTCCTGCACAGGAGGGAAAAATGTGACTACAATAGTGGATTTTGAGGATATTCCACCCCCAAGGGAAGGGCGAGGTAATAAGAAGATTTGATTTATATTGAAATATTTTGATGAAGATTGTAAAATATGTGTGAATCCATAGCAATGTGGAAAGGAGAAATACACATTTTAATCCCTACTGGTCACAAAGATGGGCTTAAAATGATGTCAAATATGGAAAGGATTTAATCCGTGAGTGAATTTATATTAGAATGAAGTCCCCCAACATGTATGGATGAGGAAGATGCAAAGGTATCGATACGAAAGGGAGGATTCTTTTCCAATGTTGGGAAACTTAGATGTAGATGAGATAATGAATGCTGAAGGATTTTAGATGGGATCATATTAGATTTGGATTGGATATATGGTTGGGGACCACAAGGGTGATTGGAAAGAAAAACAATATCAACGAACAAAGGGGACCTTCATGTGTAAGAAATATGCTAAGGGATGATGTGGATGGAGGAGTCTTAGGAAACCCAATGGATGGGACATAAATTGGATTGGTCGTGGATGGAGAAGGATGTTCCCTCTAAATGAGGAAATCATATTTCTCAATAAGGTCATATATGATGGTTTGAAAGGCCTTATAATGCTCAATGTCATGACCGAGGTACGATGATAAACACAAATGCAAATGTGATCAAACCATGATGACTTCTTACTATTAGGATTAAAATCTCTAATGGGAGGAAGTGTGATTACAGATATTTGGATTAAATGTCTAAGGATCTCTGTGTAAGATCCAATAGAGGTGGTATAGGGAAGATTACTCTTGTGAGGATTGATAGGATGTTTAGGATTACTTGCAGATGTATATTGGATGGGAAAATTAGGCGTTTTAAAAGATGAATAAGATTTAGGAGGAGAGTTATATTGTTTGGATTGGGATTTATTATTATGAGATATCTTAGGTGAAGGGGCTGGCCCTAAAATAGATGAGGGTGTGCATGGGATGGATTTTGTAATGTTAAATCAATATGGAGAGGTAAGGTCATATTTCTTTTGAGGCTGTATGGGAAAATTTTGGGGATTCTTACCAAGAGTCTTAGATTTTGATCGAGATGGTTTACCCTTAGTAGGGATTACAATAATTTTAGCTGGAGGATATGAATTTTTTGCTATAGGGGTGGATATCAATGGAGAGAGAGGTGTTTGTATGGATTTTGTGGATCATGTAGGTTTTGGATTGATTAATGTAGAAACATGTAGCTTATGAACACCCTTTGTGTTCACCTTAGATGGATGTACTTATTCCATAAATATTTTAAGGGGTATCTTTGATATGTTTACAAGTTGAGAGGTTGTCATTGGTGTAGTAGCAAATACAAATGTAGATATAGGAATGGATGTTATAGAGCAAACATAAAATATTGGGATGGAATGGATGACGTAGTCATATGTAAATATGTAATTACATGCGTCAAGATAGGTGTAAGTGAGGTTGTTGAAATACATGTGGTAGAAATGGGTGTAGTTGGGATTGATGTGGAAGTGAGTGATATAGATGTAATAGGTGTGTTTGATGAAGGACTAGACATGAGATATTGGGATGTAGTGATAACAAGTATGGTTGAGATGGTTGTAGACATAGGTGGTGTGGATGTAGTAGTAGGTGTGTTTGATGTAGATGTGGGTGAAGGAATAAATGTGAGAGATGTAGGGATAGGTGTGTATATCAATGGGGCCAAAATAGGTGCTAAGGATTAATCAGATGTGATATATCGGGGCATGATCAAAGTGGATAAAGTATGGGTATAATCAAATTTGATGCGGATGTGGTAAGAGTAAGAGTAGATATAAATATATGACATGTAATAAAAGTTGATATAGGTGTGCTAGTTATGGATATAATAGGTTATGAATAAGGGGTGGGAATAATATCTAAGGTAGGAGTAGGTGGAGTCATTGATGAGATGATATATTGATTAATGGTGTTAATGGTGTGAGCATTTGGTAGTTGAGATGTAGAAGGGGTAGCTTGATTTTTAGTGGTTGATTAGGAAAAGGTTTCTTAATTCTATTAAGGGGTTGGCTAGGTTAAGTGGTCGAGAGTTCTATTTGGATATCCCCTTGATTTATAAGTTGTTGGATATGATCTTTGAAGGAATGAAACTTCTAAATGTCATAAAATTTGACTTGATGATATTTACATTAGTGGGCTTCATGATACCAAATAGGATTGGGTCGTGAGTCATCTATGGGTTGTATGGGAGGAAGTTGGATGTAGTGTATTTTCATCAACTTGTTAAATACAAAACTATAGGATTCCCCCAAGGGGGTATTGCTAGGAGATGGTATGGGGGATTTTTTTGTGACCACATACTAGATTTGGGTGTAAAAGAAGACTTGAAAACCAAGACATTGGTCATATTCTTATATTTATCGTTGTGTGCAGACAATTTGGTAAATTTGGTTTTGGGTTTATTCGATTTAAGTTTGAGTTGGCCTTGCTCAAGGGCATGAGTTTTGATTTTGCGAGCCATGGTGAAGGCTTCTTCGAATGTTTAGAAAGATTGGATTTGTAATGTAGAATAAATATTATTTGGACAAGAATGTGAGAAGAGTTTGATGATTTCAGTTTGTGGAAGAGTAAATGAAAAATGTCTTATAATGCCACGCCATCGAGAGATAAAATATATGATAGACTCATCATCAAACTATTTAATGGCATATAATTCATTGATAGTGATTTTGCACACAATATTAATCAAAAAATGCTCTAGGAATAATTGCACGAGATGGGTGAAGGAGAATAAGGAATGTTGAGGAATATCATTGTACATATCCAATGCTACACTAGCCAAATATATAGGGAAAGTGCAAAGCATAAGTTCTTGATCATGTGCGATAAGGTAACATGCATGTTTAAATGCACGGAGATGTTATTGGGGATCTTCCTTTCTATTGAACTTGATAAACTTGGGAATCTCCTAATGAGGAGGGTAAGGTTTGATTAGAACCAATAGATGAATGGGTTCATTGCAGATTTTTTCATAAGATAATGTAACCTTGGGTCCTAAGGTAACGACCTCTAGACTAGCCAACCTATTCATTAGGGCATGAATAACATTGTTAGATGTGAAGATAGGGGTATTTTGATCAGACGACATGAAAAGTATATTGATAAGGAAATTTCTAAGTTTGTGGATGTGTGGGGGTTTGAGGAATCATTTGATAAGGATTAATATATGTCATGGGTTGAGATTGGATAAGTTTTTGCAATGGTTGATGTTGAGAAATAGGGACGGGGTGTGATTTTTGGGTTGGGAAAGTTTTTGTGTAAAGGATGAGAAAGGATACATGTGTTAAGAGGTTGAGATGGTTGGAGCATATGATGGGTAGGAATGTAAGTGTTAAGAGGTTGAGATGGTTAGATAGGCATATTTGTAGCGGATGGAATAGAGATAGAGTTGACATAAAGTGACGTGGGTGGAATGGGATCCACCAATTGAGTAGATTGATAGGATTGAAAGATTGTGGGAGATTTACAAAATAAGAAGTCATACATGGGGCTAGAAGGAGGTCCAAGAGTTTCTAAAGGAGCCAGAGATGGGGGTGTAGTTGGTCTAGAAAGGTTGGATTAATGAGAGATATGAGGATTGGTTTCAAGATAGGGATGATTTTAGATGACATGGTCCTCAGGAGGCAAGACTATGTAGACAAGGGGTTGGGTAACTAAATGTGTGATCTCAAGTTTAGAATCTTATTGGGAAGGATCATTAGAGGAAGGTATTTCATTAGATGGAGTGGATTATTGTGTTGTCTCGACTTGAGGAAGGGAGATAAGAGGCATGAAATAGGTGAACATTTATTTATGTAATTTGTTAACAAATAAATAAAGTAACAAGTTTCTTATTAACATGATTAATTAAGAAATGTGAGAAAAATAAAATGGGGTGGATAACAAAGGTACCTAAGGAATGAAAATCTAAGGCTAGTTTAGGTAGTTATGGCTGGGGAGATTTTGGTCACTTCCTATTGGGTGGTGAAATCCTAATCAGTCAACTAGGTAGGATGATGTTTATATGTGTTGATTTGAATATGTGAGTTTTAGGTTGTGTGTGATAGGATGTGAGATGTAACAAGGTTAACCCCTACTTAAGCTATGTTATCAAGAAGGATGAAGAAAAGAAAGGTTATTTTAAAACCAAATCAAAGTGTGATCTTTAGATGAGGAAACATACAAGGAAGGGAAATATGATGTAGAAATAAGAAAATAGGGAAAAATGAGGAATACTTGGATAAATATTTTTATTTTTATCTGAACTTTAGTGATGAGTGATAAGGTGGTTTAACCCAACATGACCAAAAAAATCAAGGCTTGTTCTACAAAGGTGTTAGTAGAATAAAAAGAAGCAAAAAATTGAAAGAAATACAAAAGGATCACCTAAAGCGTGGCCCTACTAGGCATTACAAGAATTTTGTCGTAGTTTCTTCATTCCTAAGAAAATGAATGAGCTAGCTAATGAAAGAAATGGGAAAATCATTACATGGAGGTTTTATAGTAGGTGAGATGTGATGTAATGGATGAATGGGTACAAAGTGATGAAGGATCATCACTCTAGATGATGACCTGCAAATAAGATAAAATAAGATGGGATTGATTATATAAATTTATGCGGGGGCTGCCAGAACAATGCTAGATCCAAGAAGTGGTTAACTTACTTTCATGGATGTCAACCTTTTTTTGTTTAGAAAGAGTGACATAAAGTAATAATAGTAGATAACATGAAAAAATGGAAGTATAATAAATCTAAGAAGTGATTAAAATTGATCTAGAAGCTGATTTGATGGAAATAACAATAAATTAAAGGTTTCCTAGTATGGGTCGATGGTGACCCAGACTATGCATAGGCATGTCAATAGAACCCTAAGAGACTTGATCTGGAATGTAAGAGAAATATGAAAACCATATAAGATTTGAGTGTAATATGGAGGGAGTAAAGGCTTGAGTATGCTTTGGAGTCAACCTTTGTAGAGGGGGTCCGAGGAATTCGAAACTAGAGAAAATGGTAGGAAAAAGATATGGATGAAGGTAGATTGAGAATCACAACCATGGTCGATGATGACTAGGGTGGGTCAATGGAAATCGACGAGATAGATAAGGCCTAAGGTAAATGGATGAAAAGAAAACCTACAAGTAGAGAGGCTAGAAAAGAAGGTTGTTGAAGAAGCTCTGAGTGTTGTAGAGACTGATATGAACCTGCAAAACATTAGAAGAAAGAAAAACAACAATAATATGATAAAAATATGATTAAAGAAATACCAAGATAATGATAAGCTCACGAAGGATGAACATGAGTGATGAAAACACATCCAAAAAAGGTCTCAGAGGAGGAACTTTTGTAACTTTTGCACGAATGCTCAAGCATAAGAGACAATTTACTAGTCATGAGAGAGCTCTAAAATTTGCATGCATCTAATGATTTTGCTTTATTTTTGTAAGGATTTAACTTGGCTTTCTAGGGTTGACAAATAGGTTAGGTCACCACCGATGTGGGGAAATTTATTCCAATGGGTAATCTATTTGTTCTTTTGTTGTGATTTTGTGTTTTTAAGAGTTGGAAGGGTGATTCAAAGCATTTTACAGGATTATCTTGCTTAGGGATAAATCATGGGTATTTAGGGCATAAATATAGATAAGAAGAAAGCTAGAAAAGCAAGGGGATTTATGTTTAGGATTAAAAAATCCTAATTAGAAGGTTTGTTAGGTCAAGGAAAGATATTAATTGATTGATTAATTAATTAATGTGGCTTAATTAATTAATGGGAATTGGATGGGTGTTTAAAGGTGATATGATAATTAAATGGTAATTTTATTAAATATTCAAGGGGATCGATTGAATTAAAGGGTGACCTAGATAGGACGATAGTAAAATATGCGCATGCGGCGTAAAAGGGTAGAGGTACCGAATTTAGGTGTCTACAATATTTTATGTTGAGCCAATGAGTTGTTTCAATTTGAAACATTATTACTTCAAATACATTTTTATTAATAACATAATGCTAGTAATTTTTTGAGTAGTCCTTACGGAGAATGATCTCCCGTATAAATTATTTCCTTAAGATGTGGAGTCACATTGAACTTGTAGCTTTTGGCTCTTACTTAATTATAGTGGCTATAGATAGTTATAAGCTTTCAAATCAATTAAGGTAAATGATATTTTACGTTAATATTGTCAACATGTGAGTGTTTAGGATTGGTTGAATTATGTTTTTAACTCGTGATATGGTGCCTTACCGGAAACACCTTGATCTCTACATTATCACCATCACAAGAAATACCCAGTGTTTTAGGTATGATTATATTAAGTAATTTATCCTTGGTTCGTTTACGTAGTTAACCCGTGTAGGTATTAGCTATGAAGTCGATGGGCATTTGGCATGAGAAGTAATGTCAAGGGATTTGGTAACCATTGTAACATTTAAGATAAATAAACTTAACCTTAACCTAGTTTAATTTAGAATTTCCTTTGCTTAGTATTATCAACATTTTTATCTATTATGGGGGTCAAATTTTGTGTTGGTCTAATTTATCTGAATGGTATTCTATTATAGATTGGAATCACAATTCAGTTCTTTGCTTGACTATAACATTTTACTGATTAAGAGCTATTATAATAATGTTCCAAGTAATGATGGGAAATTTTTATGGATTCCCATAAGTTATATATCTACTCTGTCTTTTGGAATGATAATGATTACCTTGAAACCATTTGTTATAAGTTGTGTCATTTTATGTATTATCGATATTTATATAAGTCGGATCTTCTTATGTATTCTTGATATTTATATAATTTCGGGTATTTTTATGTATTCTTGATATTTATATAAGTTGTGAATAAATTATCCAATAACAACACAATTAATAACCTTAATAAAATTTTGGTAAAATTTTTATTCAAACTCTTTGTAAATATAAATTATGTTTAATTTATATATTATCAATACAATTATTGACATTATAATTTTATATTGAGAATGAATGGTTGGTAACAAACCTGGTATGAGATCTACTTTTGAAATTTAATTTGTAAGCATATAGAAAATATTGTAGTGAGAAAATTTGGTGAATGAAAAATAATTTATCTCGTGAAGTTAATAATTTGATATTGACAAATATTATTTCATTTGTATGATTTAAAGTATGGTAGCATTTCATTTATTCAAATAATAAATGTCATAAGATGTTAAACGGGAAAGAGGATTTTTCATGCTAGTTCAATTGGAATTGACCATGTAAAATGGAATCTTTTCCATGCATATTATTAACATTGTTGGTTGATTATGAGGGAAAATGTGACTTGCACCTTTTCTCACCTTTGTTGTGTCTTATGATGAGATCTATATAGTTGTTCTTGTTATGAAATGATGATAACGATTGTATTATGTTAGGAAAGATTCCTTAAATATTTTTGATTATCTTGATAATAAGTTTTGGACATGAAATAGTGGTTATCTATGGTGGGTGTTGTTATGATTGAGAAATGCAATCAGTTGTATTTTATTTTACTAAGAAGTGAATTTATACTTTGTGATATTAAAGATAGAAAAGTATTTTTCTAATTATTGATAAAGTGTTATCTTGGCAAGTACATATGGTATTGTAATAATTATTATTCCAATAATGATAATGTTGATAGTTTTCTATGACTATGTAATAAGTATTGATATAGAATTGGCAAGTGATTAATTAAATCAATGATATTCTGATTGTGAATCTATTCTGGAATCTATTGTTATAAACCTTATATTATGTTTATGTTGAAGTAATAATACTACTATAAATGTGATTTAGATTAATTAGAGGAAATATAATAAAATAAAACCAGTAATATAAAGCAAATCATATAGATGGATATTAGCTTATTAACTATAATGGTGAATTATACTTATGGTCCTAGGTAGGACAATTACCATAAATCAACTTATATGATTTATTCTCCTAGAGAATAATTGTTTCCTTTTATTAATAGGGACACACATTTACTTGGTAGATTACCATCACTAAACAACCTAATCATGATGGTATGGAACAAAGTACAAGGGTACTTCTTGACTTCATAGTTAGTAAAAATGTGTTTAACTTTCTTAATAAAATAAATAAACCTAGTAAATAAGAATGGAAATTAATGAATGCTTAAGTTTTTAACTATGAACATAATAAATTAAGAGATGGAAGAGAATCTATATAACAAAATTAGGTGAAAGACAAGTTTCTAACGAAGAATTTGTTGTCATGTGGCGAGAATGGAAAACATCTCTCTAAAACTTTGATAAAAGTAGTGTAAGTCATTGATATATCTTGTGATGATTTCACGGGGATCTAAGATGTCGATGCTCTGATGGGATTCAAGTGATTTATTTCTAGGTATGTACTTAGAAAACATTACTTGATTATCAATGCCTATAAAAGGAAACAAAAAGTATACTTTTTATACACACTCGTAAAGAGTAATCTATGATCCATCGGTTACTTAATCGACTCACGCAATCTGCACATTTTTTATGAATGTTATCGATCGAGTCAATTTTAGATTAATGATAGAATTTAAATATCGGGTATTTAAATCAGTGAAGCATGAAGTTAATGTAATGGAAATTTTAAAAAATTTCCTAGTTGAGAAGCATAATAAAGAGGGTGTTACAATTGGAGTAGTAAATTTGATGATGTTGTAGAGAGTAGTAAAGAAGGCCTATGGCTTCACAAATTCTCGATGAGTTAGTAAGTATGATTAATTTTTGAAAATATTTTTGAATATTCTTGTTTTTTATTTTTCTAAAATTTGCATTTATGTGTTTTTGACATTCTTGACTGGGTAGAAGGGATCAAGGAGTTTCTACCCTGGGGAAACTAGTACCCAATTGCAGCGCTAGTGACGATTCGGGGTTCTGTGTGACATGCTCTGGGTGGTGGAATCCTAGGTAGGGTTTGGACATTATGTTGTGAAATGCTGATATTTTGAGCAGTTTAATGGTATGATTAATGAGTTTTGTAGTATATATCATGTACTAATGGAAGAATTGTGTTGTGTTTTATGTTGTAGAAAGGGATATACACTCGAGATAATTTCGTGGGGGTTTTCATTTGAGCACTTTTGATATTGGGGTTAGTAGATGTAAAGTGGGATATATTGGACCCTACTAGCTTGTGGAAAATTGATATATTGGGGAGGTACATGTACACACCCAAATTTTCACATGTTATATTGTCAAAAAATGGTTACAAAAGGTCCCTGATGATGATTCATGTATTTTCCAATGGTTTTTGAGATCCTAAACCTCCTCATAGCTTATATTTCTATCCTATTTATCCTTACTTATCCTTTTACCACTTTTCTACAGCTTCCCACTTCAGTTTGTCTTAGTATTGACCTTTAGTTTCAAAAATACTGCCCTACCTAGGCGGTGGTTTTGTAACCACCACCCAGGTAGTGTGATGATTTGATAACTACCACCTTGTGTTGGGTGGCGGTCCTATAACCGCAACCCTACATAGGCAGCAGCAGATCATATGTGATTTTTCCATAATATTCCAATGTCAATTAAGATGCGTGTTTCCCCACTCAAGTTCACTTTTAATGCACGTTTGTGAACCATTTTAGTTAATTTCAAGTCTAACTACCTTGTGACATTCTCTTCTTCACTTATAATTTTTAATTGATCATGATTGATTATTCAAACTACCTCTTCATTGTTGATGTGGCACTCCATGGCTGTCAAGTGTGATTGTGCACAGCCCAACCAACCTTCTATAAATTGATCACTTGTTCTCAAGAAAATGGCTAAAGATCATTTTGTGTATTCTTGTATTGCTAAGTTGCCACATTCTTGTTAGAAATTACATAGCCAAGATCTATTCACTTGTGTTATCTCTCTATCTCTCTTCCACCTGCATTGTTACCAGACTTTCATTCAAGTTGTCATTGCTCCAACACCTTCTCATTATTGCTTCTACTACATTCCCAATCCCTTGGACTCACATGGACATGCGAGATTGAAAAGAAAAGATGAGGAGACAAATCATAACACAACTGAATTTTCCACTTCTTTACATTTCCAAGTTGGAGTTGATGTTAGTTTTTTTCATTTCTTCATATTATTGTTTTTGAATCGTATGCATATACATATGAAATAGAGTAGAAGAAGTTGATTCCTTTATTGCTAATAGTTAAAGTCAATTTCAAAGAAGCTTTATATTATCTTTGATTTCCCTTAGATCCTCACATATCCTATCCGAGAGGTTATAGGGGAAGAAAATCTTTTGAAGCTTTCAATCTTCTAGTGTATCCAAGATAGGAGAGGATTTAACAAATCCACAATTACTTATTGGACAAAAGATTTCATTTAATTAGAATAGACTTAATATACTTTGCATAGGTGAATAACTACACCGGGTTATTTACTTGTTTAGTTTTAGTGTAGAAGTAGTTTAATTGTTTAGAATAGAAGCAATTTGTTATCTTTGTTTGT
The DNA here is from genome assembly GCA_018340775.1 of Taxus wallichiana var. yunnanensis. Lineage (NCBI taxonomy): Eukaryota > Viridiplantae > Streptophyta > Pinopsida > Cupressales > Taxaceae > Taxus > Taxus wallichiana. Next base: position 40,040,274 of record CM031239.1, on the reverse strand, counting down.
AATAGTTCAGTTTAGTTGATTTGTTTAATTAGTTTCTCATTCAGCAGTAGATTAGATTATTAGTTTTGTTTTAGTTAAAATGGAAACTTCAACATAGTTTAACACTTAGATTCAATCAAGTAATCAATCCATAGGGAATATACGCTACCCATTCATAGCCTCTAAATCTACCCTTTGCTAACTCAATTACTAGGAATTCAAACTACGAGATATTAGTCACTAATTCTCCTATAGCCAGCTATCCAAACATTTCCACATTGGCCATCCTGGAACAACCTCAAGAGGTCAAGTGCGATTGAAGGTCATGTGTCAATTTTCTTTCTTATAGTACACCATAGCATGCCTATGTTGACTGCACTGTGTGATACATGGTGTGTCGATACATGTACATTTTGGTTTCCTACTAATGAGATGACATTTACATTGGAGGATGTGTACCAAATATTACGATTTCTAATTTTAGGAGAGAGGGTTTAGGTCACGAGTATAGTAGATGGTTAGAGGAAAATGAGGGTAGCGAGGAGGAGTTTTACTAGTACACAAGTACAAGAATAGACACATATTAGTTTTTATGTTATATTGAGACTAGTGTTCCACAGGTTGTAGAAAGTTTATTGCAGTGATTATAGCGTCAACAATGGTAGTAGAAGGTGGTGGAGATGGTGTATTGTATAAGTTGCATGATATATGTCTCTAGATAGAGGAGCATGGGAGGATATACACATGGAAATAGTGTGTATTAGATCACTTGTAAAGAGACTTATATATATTGACATAGGAGGATCATGGGGGTGGGCTATGAGACACCACTTTGTTAGATGTATGAGCATATAAGAACATTGCAATATTGGGGCCACTCAATGAGCCACACGAGCCAAGTGGTCTAGACTGAGATATTTCCAGCAAAGAAGGTGGGTAGGGACACATAGTAGGAGGATGGAAAAAACCACTTATATGTTGATGATTGATTGGATAGGTGTATGGTCCATCATATGAAGGCCATATAGAAAGCTGTTGACCGGGTAGAGGATGATGTAAAGTTGAAGCACATTCCGAGCACCATGTGGTTGGAGGACCGATTCCCAATGGTGATTGATTTATTCCAGGAGGAGTGTGTATCTATAAAATTTGGTGTAGCTTAAGATGTTCCCAAAGCCATATGTGTTTGTGAGAGCTACTAGAGCAGCTAGGATGCTATAAATGAGGATGGGACCTACGGGAGAAAAATTAGCACACCTTGGTCTAGATGAGGCATATGCATCCATAGATACAATAAAAGTTGATGATGCAAGGTGTACCCAAATATATATTGAGTGGTGTAGAGCACACCATTGGGTGTTATTGTTTCAAGTTGTTGTAGATGTGGCCGGTGGAGTGGCCATTAGAAGAGTAGAGGGTTAGGCACCTATCCTTGATGTAGATGACAAAACATCGATATGAGAAGAGCGTAAGTATTGGGTGTATGCTATTTGTTTAGTGTTACTTGATTGATATAATATTTATAGCTAATATTTTTATGGGATTACAAGTGATGCGTATTGGTCATTGATTGTGGATACCACCATACACATGTTGACTCACAACATGCCCTCATATTTTCTCATGGGAGGTGGTATGTTATAGTGGGTTGATACTATTACACGTAATCATGCCCATTTGTTTGAGCTAGTGGCTATAGTGGTAGCCAAATGTACCATGTTATTGAGTGAGCGTGGCGATGCTCGTGTGGAGGTAGATTGAGCGAGAGATGTTGTACATGGAGGAGACATAGATTAAGATATTTTTCCATGATATGTGGAGCAGAGTGTTGATCTAGTTGTGATACAAAGTCAACTAGAGATACATAGAGGCCAAGATAGATGATGTAGAGTGATCGGTGAAGGATATAGTTATAGATCTCTGCAATTGTATATAATGATAACAATGATGATCTGTGATGTATTATATACAATGTATTGAGGTATGGGTGCTTTCCCTTGTAATTGCAATTTGAAACTATGATTTTGGAGGATATATATATATTTGTGTGTGTGTGTGTGTGTGTTGAAATGTGTTAATGTCGAATTGATTTTGATGTGTATTGTGTATTATTGTGATGGTGATGAAATGTTTCTAGTATTTTCTTTGATATATTCCATATGAATTGTGAATATGAATAATTAGATGGATATTTTTTGGTGGATGAAATATTCTATGATGTGAAAAAAATGAAGGAAATGAAGTAAATGAATAATGTGTATGGATAGGAATGTATGGTATAACATGTAATAAGTATGAATGTATGTATGTGATGTAGTATAACGGATAAATATATGTAGTGATAATGGAGTAACAATGAGATGTAAGAGAATTTTCATAGTCATGTGTTATGAGAATGAAGGTGGGAGAAGAGAATTCCCCCTAGTGTGAGAATGAGGTTCATTTATAAATGCCCCCTCAATAGTCAAGAATGAACCATATAAAAAGAGTGCATCATTGGGAAATTGGTTTTCATTTGCAAGAAAAGGCTATAAAAGATATGTCATGAAGTGTAGAGATGAAAGTATGGAGTGAGAGGTTCATTGATGTAGAAATCCCTAAATAGTCAAGTGTGAACTATAGCATGAGAGTGCATCATACAGAAATGAAGTGGAAAGTGGATGTCATCTACTAGAGATTAAGAGGCATGTAAGGCACAAATAGATTGTGTGAATTAGAAACGGTGTGAGAATAAGTGCCAAAGTGGATGCTAGATGGAATGGGACCAAGTATGGAATGTGTAGTGGGAGGAAGGGTAGAAGCAAGTGGCTTAGAAGGCTTATGAGGTAGCATAGAAATTTTTGAATAATGAGATGATGCAACCAAAGGTGTATTTGATGGAAAAAATGGATGGATGATAACCTTAGGATGTGGATGGATGAGAAATTTAGATGGAGGGGGAGGAGATAAGTGACAAGAGGTTGAAACATGCATATGTGAAATAAGAGAAAGATAATTCTCACAAGAAGGTGAGTGAAAATAAATGAAACATTTGTATTCTAAATGATCATGGAAGCATATTGCTCATTATCATGATAGAAATTTATGAAATGGAAATAAGAAAGGTGATCACATGGAGAGCATATGATGCTCGAGTAGAAGGTCATTATCAGTGATAAAAGAAATTTATGAAATGGAAATTACATAGGAAAGGTCGATCACACTAGCATTGCAAGTAGTGAGTTAGATGATGCTCAGTAAAGAATGTAAAAATCATGAGGTTTTGTGTTGGTCACCAAGATATGGAACTTAGTGAAAAACATGTGAGAAGAATAGAGCACATTCAAAGGCATGGAAGGGTCAAGAAAGGATCGCATACAAAGAAAAGAGATATATTTGGGACTTATCCATTTTCACATGTATGAGATATTTTTGGAGATAACATACCGAATACACAAAGCTGGTTAAATAATTTCATGACATGCATTGGCTATTATTGGAGGATCGAATATGAAGTGCTTTGCATGGGTACAAGATGAGAATAGATTTACTACTGATAGTTAACTAGAAGAAGTCTATTGTTAGCACACTTACATGTGTGGCTATTATTGTAATGGCGCGTGGCTAATAATAGCATGTGAACTATTTTGGGATTAGATAAGTAGTGAAGGGAAAGTCCCCACCCTTATAAATATGTATTGGTTATGTGTAGTATGAGATATATAGAGATAGATATAAGTATGAGAGTGTGAGAGCAGAGTTAGTATGAAGTTATGTTGTCAAGTTCTGTTACGCACATAAGCGTATACTATTGTTATTGTAAGGAAGCTTCTATGTATTATTGCATTTAATATAATGGAGGTTATTGGCTGAATCAAGGTGTTAATCATGGTTTTAGTTTATTACTACATAAATGATTTCACTATGTTTATCACGTGATTCATGATTCTTTAAGATCTAGATCTGGATATGCTCTATAGAATGTTATATTAATTATGGATATGAATGTATTAAGTCTTCATCATGCTAACCTCCTAAAACAACAACCCTAAAGAGGGGCGTTGTACCTTTGCACACTTTGGATGAGCACTTAGTCTAGGCCGAGTGATGTCCTAACATGCCTAGGATTTTACTGGTAAATTCTAGGTGCATCATCGGGTTCCATTTTGGGACCTCTTTTTTTCAATTGTTTTCAGGATGGTTTATGATGAAGACATACCAGTTAACCCTAGCAAGTATTGAGGAGTGAATTAAAGATTTGGAAGAAGAATACACACATAGGTTTAACACTAGATCTCGAGTTCGACGCATGAGCATGGGTGGAGAAAATCTATATGACTATTTGTATGATAGATTCTTTGCTATCTTATTGGTAGAATTGTATGAGTGGCTGGTTACTTATGTGTCTAAACAAAATTAGAGGTATCACACACTAGTCTAGACACATGAAGAATTTAAGACCCTTTATGATGCTTTGATCTCGACTTGAATCACGTTGTGGATACATGGTCGTGGTGTTTTGAATAGATATATCGGGAGTACTCAATTTCAACTTATTCATGCCTAGAGGTAGCTAAGTTCTAACTTTTATGATATCCTAGGTAACTTACCTGCAAGACATTTCATTGGTGATCAAAATTTTTTGGTAACCATGAAGTTAGAGAACAAACCCATGGTGAACTAAACCCCACCACACGTGGGGGTAGGAGTAAGTTTGGTGAAATATGGCAGACCTAGCAACATAAAGGAAAATAGAGGAAATGTTTCTTAAGTATAATGAGGCATGGAAGAGGGAGATAGAGAAGCATGGGATGTTTCAGAGTGAATGGCATTATGGAGAGAGATAGTTTGGGAAGGATTTGAAGTTAACGTAGAAGATGTGGAACCCAAGCATTAGGAACTCCCCCATTTGGGAAAGTATGACAGGAACCATCCTCGGCCTCATGTAAAGTAGGCTCACAGAAATGACCTGGATGTGGGCGTGCATCTGAATCCACCTAGAAACCTTTCCCTTGCACTTGGTTTTCTAGTATCTAGTATAACAAATAGTTAGAAAGCTAATTTAGGCAGTGGAGAATAATAGTGAGTCATATAAAAGTGAAATGATGGCAACACAAATGATTTTGTTGTTATATGGGATTACATTTTTGGGTGTATCATCTACATAGAATTCAGGTGTGCATATTTTTGGACTCTCTTCTGGGAGTAGTAATACTTTTAGACTATCAAGGTGTGGTTTAGTACTATTGTTGGGACACAAGGAAGTAATCTTCTGGTCCAACTCTAGCTACGGGTTAGGATCGGGAGGTATGGATAGCTCTAGTTCTAGTGGATCTGGTGGTTCTAAAGGTAGTGGAAACACAGGAGGTTCCAGATTAGGTGGGCAAGGTCTGCACTAACACTAGAATATTTACATGGAGATGTCTATCCATCTCCCAGAGTATAGGGGCATAAAAGATGTTAGTGTACATGTGTGAAATATTATGGCACGTAAAAGGAATAACAACTTTTGAGCGTAGGGAAATTCAATTTAATACTACATTACAAGGGCACACACATAGTTGGTACAAAATGTTTGACCCTGATCAGACTTGTGTAGACTATGCAACTTTAAAAGATGTTTTCCTTAAATAATTTCATATCCTTGAGTTTGAGTAGAAGAGTATAAGTACACTCAAGGATATTAAGCAAGGCACTAATGAAAGTGTCAAAGAGTATGATGCTCATTTCAAAACATTGTTATCTAATATTTCTTATGATATTTATGCAATCTAGCATGTGCAATGGTTCATTGGGGGCCTAAAAACATGTTTTAGAAGGGCACTATAACATAAGACATACACTGATCCACGTGAAGCACTCAAAGAATCTTTACACGCTAAGGTAGTTGGAAGTATAGACACTAGGGTGAGGCCATTTTTAGAAGCACAAATCACAGCTATGACAAAGGATATGGAGAAGCTATTGGAAAATTCAACACATGAGACGTATACAAGGATTTGGTACATAGATTGGGAAGTGGAAGGTCACATAAAGTATAGTTGTCCCGTAGACAATTCCACTCATTACTTTTGGATTGTGAGATATGTCATTTAAACCATGATGTTAGTCACTTCCCATTTTTATAACATGTGATAAGGAAGAACGTCTCATGATATTGAAAAATTTGTAGGTCCATGACTCATGACATAGAAGACTACCACTGATTGGTCGATCCATGATGATATAGACATTGGTGTATATGATAGACAAAAGTTTGAGATAAATCTAAAGGTAAGAATGAGCATCTAGATCGGGATCACAATCAGTGCGCTATGATCGAAGTGAAGGATGTTTCAAAGGAGGCATGAAATAGGTGAAGGGTTTTGAAGGAGGATATGGAGGCCAAGGTTGTGGTGGTGGAAGAAGTGAGTTCCCTCACTGAATGTGTTACACATGTGGATATATTGACCACTACAGGTGTGAATGTCCTCAAAATATTACATGTTCTTTCTATGGAAAGAATCATAGTTATGAGGAGTTCCTAAACTTGTATGAGCATCTTAGAGCAAGCATAAACAAGAAAAAAATGTGCAAGGATGGTAAGGATACAACGTCTTTGTGGAAAATCAGTGGATGCCAAAATTGGAACCAAAATCGAGGCATTGTAGGTAAAAATCACAACCCGCTTTGTCAAGTAGCATGCAAAGAAACATTGCAGCAAAAGCCTACCATCACTAAGGAGGAGGTTCTACATGCACACGGTACCCTAGATCCTTCCCATCGAAGGAGGTTTACTAGGAAACCATGGAGGTACTCAGGAATCTTTAGGGTGAAATACAATATTTAAAGGAGCAATCATGAAAGATGGAGCAAAAGAAAGCATCAGAGGTGGTCCAATCTGATATGGATGATTTGAAAGAAGTGTGCAAGATGTTGCGTTAGGAGAATATCATTCCACTATTGGGGAATTGGTTAAAAGGAAACACTCGCATGTGCAAGTATTGAGACTAGACAACATATCCTGCATGTAAATCTTCCCCCTCATAGCCTAGATTATGACAAGGAAATAAATCTGAATGTTGTTGAGGATGGGTGGCTATTGAGTAATATATTGATTTATAAAGGTGCAGAAGTCAATTTTATTACCTTAGATACATGGGTACAAATGGGGAGACCTCCATTGCAACCATCCTCTAATTTATTGTTCATGTTTAACTGGACTAAGGTCACACCCATCAGAGTTTTAAAAGATACATCCATTACCATAAAAGGAGCCAAGTTCACTGGAGATTTTGAGGTTTTAGCACTGGTAGAGTTAGATAGCTTCCCAGCTCTATTGGGGCATCCTTGGTGCTATGCAAATAATGTTGATCTTCAGTTCAACAAGGGTTATATCATCTTTGAAAACAAGGAGGAAAGAGTTATTATCCCTTTAACAGATGGCAAATTTGCCCTATGTTGAGCCCTTGAGTGAAGAAGACCTGAATAGGATTTATGTACGCGCCATCCGGGATCTAGAGGTGCTTGATCCATGTAAAGAAGGAATCCTTTAGTGGGAGGATGCACAATCTATTAGCGATACTACAAGTGTTTCTTGTGATAATTGGGCTCATAGCACTTATGAGTTGGTAGGGCACGAAGTAAAGAGCATATTTACTAGGGTCAACAAACCACGTTATATCAGGAGAATAGGTAACAACTCGATACCTTATTACACTGGAGAAGGAGACCCTATGGTGTTCCCTTTGTACCATGGAAGAAAAATGGATAGACTTGCCGAAGAGAAGGAATATGCCAACATATACCCTACGGGACCACAACGTGCTGGTGGGTGGTCCACAAGGATAATCTTGTAGGATGGAATGAAATTAGGATTTCTCTTGCCACTAGGTTCTTCAAGAGAATGCACCTACTCAAATTTTACTTATCATGGTAATCAACCTATTCAGCACCACATTCAAAAGTGTGAGAGACTCTGGACAGAGGGGTAGGAAGCTTTACCACCTTCGCTCTAGGTGCACAAGTTTTATTCCACTTTACAAGGTTGCACACGTGCTTGGTATGTATATGCAGAACTCCATATAGAGAATGGAAATTGGTAAGATTTAATTGCAGGAATGACCTAGATGTTTGAATTCTTCTCTACCAAGCCTCCAAGTGGAGAAGCATTAAAAGGTCATAAAGAGCTTAACTATGGGAGATAGTGCCAAGGCTAAAGAACTCATTCAAGAGTTATTTGATGAAGGAAACTTAGGAGCATGTTTTTTTGAAGAAATAGAGGCTGATGCCACACTACTTTAGTGCACTTTCCTTGAGAAATAAAAAGGAAAAATGGTCTACTTAGTGGATGATGAAGAAGTAGAAAATTTGGATGTAAACCATTCAACAAGTAGGCATGAGGTGTTGGAAAATGTAGATAAGACCACACACACCTATCATGAACTTATGAAGACAAAGAAAGTGAATATTGGATTAGATGTTGAGCCTAAGGAGGCCATAATTGGAGACTATTGGTCAAACTCTGAAGTGGAAAAAATCATAGAGTTACTATGGGATTATCAGGATTTATTCCCTCGGGGTACCATGAGCTTAAAGGCAGTGCATGAATCATTAGGGGAGATGAGGATAAAGCTTAAAGAGGGTGTGCACCCAGTTAGAAAGAGACCCTATAGGATGAACCCCAAATTGCACGAAAATTTCAAAGAAGAGATTAACAAAATGTTGAATTCTGAATCATCAAGCCCCTGGATGAGTCGAATGGGTTAGTCCAATGGTGATCAGTATCAAGAAGGATGGTTAGATTAGGATCTATGTGGACTACAGGGAGCTAAATGTTGCATGTGTGACTAATCCCTTTCCTACACCATTCACTGAGGAAATACTAGAAGGCATTGTAGGACATGAAATCTATTCATTTAAAGATGGGTTCTTTGGGTATCATGAAGTTAGGATTTCCCAGGAGGATCATGAAAAAACTAATTTTACTACTAAATGGGGTAGCTTTTCCTATACTATGATGCATTTTGGTCTGAAAAAACATGCCTGTTGTATTTTCACGCATAATTGTTTAGGCGTTTAAAGAGTTTATTCACAACTTCTTACAGGTTTATTTAGATGATTAGATGGTGTATGGACTAGTCAAAGACCATTGTGACAATCTACGCTTAATGTTTGAAAGATGTAGATAGTTGAGTATCTCTTTGAACATCAAGAAGTGCATATTTTCTACACCATTTGGAATATTGTTAGGACACATAATCTATAAGGAAGGTTTGTTGGTTGATCCAAAGCTAAGGTTTCATTCATTATCGACCTAAAAATCATACTAGATAGAGTGAGTGCGCGGATTTTGGGTCACATGGGGTATTATAGGAAATTCATAAAGGGATATGCCAAGGTTTCCACACCTTTGGAGGAGTTACTAAAAGGAAATGTATGTTCTACTGGGGAGAACCACAATAGTGCACATTCGAGACATTAAAGGAGAAACTTACTACCGCACCTATTCTACATGCACTTTCCTTTGTGGGACCAACCATTTCATGTACATGTGGATGCCTCTGGCATAGCCATTAGCATGGTGTTGGCTCACGGTGTTGGATTAGTCAAGAGAAGGTATTATAGATCATCCTATCTATTTTGCTAGTAGAAAGTTGACTCCTACATAACATAATTACATAACTACAAAGTACGAAGATTTGTCAATGATTTATGCGCTACATAAATTCAGATAATACTTACTAGCTACACCATTTTTCTTTTATACAAGATCACATGGCATTGAAGTATTTGGTAAATAAGCCCATTTACAGGGGCGCATATGTAGATGGGTACTCTTATTTCAAGAATTTTATTTCATAGTTGTGGTAAAACTAGGGAAAAGTAATTCTAAACAAAAACCATTTATCCAGAATACAGTCAGGAGAAGAAGCACAAGCCATTGAAGATAACATGCCCAATGCACAACTATATAGGTTACAACAAGTGGCATCAGAATTAGAGGACATTGTTATCTTTCTACAAATAGGTATGGCACAGAAGGAATGAAATACTTAGAGAAGAAACAACTTGCTATACATGTGACACCCTATATGTTGATTAGCGGTGACCTATACAAATTAGGTCAAGATGAAGTATTGACCTGATGTTACTAGAACATGAGCACATAGATATCATGGAGGAAGCTCATGGTGGTATTGTAGGTGTCCACTATGTAGGTGACACCACTACGCACAAGATTATAATCACTGGATTATGGTGGGATACAATATATAAATATTGTAAGGCATATTGTAATGCTTGTGATCACTATCAACATCTTGGGAAACCAGGTCAATGAGATGAAATGCCTCTAAGACCAATTACTAGTGCATAACCATTTGAGAAATGGTTTATTGATTTTTGGGTCCTATTTCACAACCACACACGTGGGAGTTGATCTCGCTATATCATAACTCACACAGATTATCGATAAGGTGGGAAGAAGTAAGTGCCTACAAAGGATTGTACAACAGCTACCACAACCAAGTTTCTATGGGAAAATATTATTACGAGTTATGGATTCCATTTAAGTTTGACCAAAGTGATAGGGGCACACACTTTCTAAATGAGATAATCAGAATTTTATCGATGAATTCATGATTGCACACCATAAGACTACACCATATCATCCTTAGACCAATGGGACTCATTGAGGCTTTCAACAAAATTTTGAGATAGACATTGACAAAAATATGTGATGTTGGAAGAAAGGATTGGGATGATATATTATCGTAGTGCTTTGGGAATATCACACAACATATAAATGATTGAACAAAGCCACACCATTTCAGTTAGTGTTTAGCGTGGAGGTAGTTATTCCTATGGAATTCATGTTATTGTCTTTGTGTATTACACACACAAGAGGTCTAGCTGATGCGAAAGAATTAAAATAATGGATTGAAAAGTTAATCAAGGTAGATGAGCAAAGAACAATAGCACATTGGATTCAAAAACAAGAAAATGCCAGGTAGAAAGTATGGCATGACAGGCACATCAGGGATAAAAAGTTCTCAATTGGACAGATGGTGCTCCTTTATGATTCTAATCTTTTGCACCATCTAGGAAAACTCAAATTACATTGTTTGGGGCCATATGTTATCACTCACATACTTGAAATAGGTGCTTTCCAATTAGAGATGCTTGATGGAATATGATTACCTGGGTAATTTAACGGGAGTAGGTTGAATGCCTGTTATAAATAACTCTTCCTTTTGTTTTTAATAAGGAAATATTGCCATTTAGATTAGGTTTTCAATTATGTATTTTCCTTAATGTATTTCCTTATTTGTCGCTATGCTTTGTCAATTTAGTTGGTGTTTTTGTGTAATAAGTGTGTTTGCACATTAGAAGCTAATTACTATTTGAAGCATTTATATGCATAAAGGACTACACATACCCTTAGTGTGGGGTGGTTATTGATATCCAGGTATAGGACTGTTGAAAATAAGTACACATGAAATGAAAAAAAACTACATACGTGTGTTATTCAAAGTTGGAGAATTCTTAGAAAAGAGATTTCTTTAGACAAGATGACCATAGATGGAGATAAATGATGGAACAAGTATAACTTGAGAGGTAAGTAGAGGCCGTGAAGACTACCATTGAAGGCATAATGATGAGGTACTCAGAATCATGGAAGCATGCTAAAGAGAAGTCTGTATCTAGAAGGTAGGAGGAGGGTTCCCTAGAAGGTTATGACTAGGGCGTGAAGATGTGTACACGCGGAAAATGGAAAAAAAGGATCAATTAATGAGGATTGTTGGTAGGTGAAGGAGCAATAAATACACTAAATTTTTGAAAATATATAAAAGGACAAGATGTGAGTTCATTTTTACCATTGCAATCGTGATAATTTAAAAGAGCCAAGTGTGACTGAGCTACGAGATGAGTATTTACGTGTGAAGAGTGTGAATCAAGACGTGACAAGCAGATTTGTGTGCAGAGGAAGCTTGCATCCCCAGTTGTGAAGGGTTTGAGTGAAGAAAAGCATTGCAAAATAGCTAGGTCATGTAATTTCAACTAGGGCACGTTGAATCAAGTTATGGTTTGGGTTTGCACATTGCAGGAGATAGAAGGTGAGTATTTGAAGTTAGAATATTGCAGGTTATAAATGAAACCAAAGAAAGCACCTACCACAAGAGCTAAGGGAAGAAGAAAGTGAAAGTAGAGGTTGAAATGACTCCTAAGAGTAATTTATCAGAAATGTAGTATCCAGAGGGTGTGATTGTGGGTCAATAATGGGATTCCCACATCCCGAAGAGCAAGATCAAGTGATTACAACCATCGTACACCTCAAAATAAGAACGATTTTGATGCATTATTAAACATAAAACAAATAAGTGCACAATAGAAGACATGTCAGTGTATGATGACATTGGGGAGAATTTGTTAAATTAGATTGGAGTTTACTAGTTGTATGAGATCCCCTACTTTGGTAAATATGAACCCTTGTACCAGTGGTTGATGAGAAAGGTACATGAGGATTTCTTATACTTTGCAAGATGCGGGATAAGGATCACAACCACGTTGATCTCAACAATAGGGTTAAAAGGCACATGGGTGGATCTAGATGGTGATTTAACCGATAAGGCCATAATCTTGGAGACAAGGAAGGAGTTATGGTATACCAAGGGTTTTTGTGGTATGGACATTGATAAAATAAAGAAGTACCCAATCATACAAGCAACTGCACACTTAGTGACAAAGTTGAATGACCAAGAAAGATGGTCACAAGTAAACACAATGTGGCTACACATTGTGAAGAAGATGTCACAAGGAGTGAATTAAAACATCTCTAGTTACATCGTAGAAACTATCATTGAAGAAATGCACATAGGAGAGAAATTAGTTTTCGGGCTGTTCTATTCTCTCCGATGTTTATGGAAATCGGGGTGCCTAATGGGCCAAAGGAGAAAATATGGGAATACCCTATGGAGAAAAAGTCACTTGTGGAAATATTTGGCAAGTACTTGTGTGAAGGATTAATGAGCGGACCATTAACAAGAGGGAAAAGAAGTGGTATGATAGGCTTCATGCAACATTCAAAGAAGAATGACACATACCCAAGGAGTTACCTTCGGTAGTAGGGAAGGCGGTGCAAATTGCGGTATACTAGCACTTTTACATTGCGTGGTTTCACCATGAAAGATGGGTCTTGGAGCCCATGGTGCAAATTACCATATGCCTTCCAAGCATGATATTTTAGGCTTCAAATCACCATTTTTGGATGTGTGCCACCTAAGCTTTAATGCAAACAATGTAGATTGCGACTACCATACATTGAGAAAGACATATGTATATCTAGGATGGAATTCCTACATTGAGAGGCTAGTTTCAGATGTTATAAGCATGAATCTGTAAGCTTGGTAGTTGGGGACACTAGAGTAGTTCTTATGTACCTTCAACTCAAGACAAATATGGAGAAAAATAAGTATGTGGAGAATGAGTTTGCACTCCCAGGGCCGCTAAAAGGTAAGCATACAATGGAAAATGTTCCAAAGACCTAAGCCCACAAAGAAAATAAAAGTAGATGATGAAGAAGAGGAGCATGAAGATAGTGGTGGTTTAGAGCATAGAGGCAAGAGGTAGCCTATAGATAGGGTAGAAGTTGAGTGCACGACTACTCCACCCTAGCCACAAGAGGGAGATGATGAGGACTTGGATGTAGTACAAGGAGATCACCGTTTCAAAAGGGTATTTAGAAGAACCAGAACCCAAGGTGCTACTCCAAAATCAGTGCGCAAATCACCTCGACTCTCTCCATAGAAGGAGACAACTAAGAAGAGAAGGAGAAAGTTGAAGCTAGACGTGGAGGAGGAAGAGTCTAAGGAAAGTGCACCTAAATCTCCTACACCTCCAAAGAACATGGAAGAGACAAAGGACAAAGAAATAAAGGATGGAGAAGAAGGAGAAAAGGAGGAAGATGAGACATCACAAGAGACTGCTTAGGGCATAGAAGAATAAGATCTAAATCTTAACACTCAAGTTCCTAAGGGGCCAAGATCGAAAAGAACAAGTGGAGAATATGTTGCACCGATCATGGGCTATGTTGAGGACATGGGTAAAATTATCTACACCAATTTTCAAAGCACAGTGACACCAAAGGATTTTTATGGGTGGGATCTGATGGATGAAGATATGGAAACCATGCATACAAGAAATTAGTTTTCATGGTCTATGCACACACATATAGACGAACCAAACTTTTATGCATGTGTAAGAGTCATGTGTATAAAAGGGTTGAAGAAGACACCTCATGCGCCAGACACATAATAGTAAATCCTATTGTTATGTCAGATGAACAAGTGAGTAATTCTTTGGTAAAAGTATCGATAGAGGTGGCATGATGAAATGTGGATAAGGCTGCAATAATTAGGGCACTAAGAGAATAAATCAAAACTAAGGATGTAGAAATAGCACACCTAAAGAAAGAAAATGACTTGGAGAAAAATAAGAATAGTTCATTCATAAGTATGGCATAAGAAAGTGGAGACTTTGTCCTGAAGGCGAGAACACACCTGGAATCTAAAGTACCAAAAAAGTTTCATTCAACGATGCATTATGTACGTACCTTGGTGGACTTGGTGCTTGAAGATGGAACTATGTGCATGCCAGCACCAAAGAATTATGAGAAGGAAGAAGAGAGAAAAAAGGATTTAGTGATAAGGAAGATATCATTTTATGAGGGATTGTTGCAAACTCTGTAAGAAGAACTGAAGAAAATAGATCAAGCATTGAATATTTTACATCCCCAAAAGTCGTTATAAGAACCAGGACCATTATGGAAGACAATGAAGTCCTGAAATCCATGAAGGATGAGACCTTGGGCCGCATAGAATGATTAGTGCTTGTCAAGTAGAAGTGAGGCCCTTACAACAACATAATAACCACACAAGGAAAGGTTAGATGAGCTTGGGAAACTCATCATGCAAAAGATGGACTTATTAGAAGGAAGAATGACTGTAATGTACAAAATTATTTTGGTCTTACAAAATGAGAAAGGAGAAATTACACAAGATGAGCTAGATTCAATTGTAGTAGATATCCTAGAAAAGGTAGAGTCCGCACTCAATGATTGGAATACTTTAGAGGCAGAAATAAAAGAAGAATATCTAGAATTGAATCTTCCGGTTGAAGCAGAAGATGCTGGAGGGTAAATTCATTCCTTTATTCATAAAAATTATTTCTATTCTTCTATTCATATTATTTTATTCATTTTGGAGATAACCATTTTTGGGGTGGTAATGAAATTAGTGTGCGGTAATGTTGGTCAATTAAGATATGACATTTAGCGAAAAACATACAGAAGGTTCACGCAGAAGAATAGAATGTGTTCAAAGGCATGAAAGGGTCAGGAAAGAATCACACACAAAGAAGAGAGATAGATTTGGGAATTATCAATTTTCACATGTACGAGCTATGTCTAGAGATAGTGCGCCAAACACACAAATTGGTTAAATACTTACGTAACACACATTGGATATTTTTGGAGGATCAACTATGAAGCACTTTGCATGGGTACATGCTGAGAATAAATTTACTATTAACATTTAACTAGAAGAAGTCTATTGTTAGTGCACTTACATGTGTGGCTATTATTATAATAGCACATGGCTAATAATAACATGCAACCTATTTTGGGATTAGATAAGTGGTGAAGGGAAAGTCCCCACCCTTATAAATATGTATTGGTCTATGTAGTATGATATATACAAGAGATAGATATAAGTATGAGAGTGTGAGAGCAGAGTTAGTATGAAGTTATGCTGTCAAGTTCTGTTACGTGCATAAGCGTATACTACTATTATTGTAAGGAAGATTTTTTGTATTACTGAATTTAATATAATGGAGGTTATTGGCTGAATCAAGGTGTTAATCATGGTTTTAGTTTATTACTACATAATAGATTTCACTATGTTTATCATGCGATTCATGATTCTTTAAGATCTAGATCTAGATATGCTCTATAGAATGTTATATTAATTATGGATATGAATGTATTAAGTATTCATCATGCTAACCTCCTACAACAACAACCCTAAAGAGGGTCTTGGTACATTTGCACACTTCAGATGAGCACTCGGTTTAGGTGAGTGATGCACCATCGTGCCCGGGATTTTACTAGTGAATTCTAGGTGCATCATTTTGTATTACGTGATAATTACAATGGTTTATGAGTAGGAGGTAGGGAATACTTAGGTGTATGATGATGTGATGGGGAGAAGTATGATGCTTACATGAAGGAAGGAATGGTGAGCATGGAGGAAGGTTAATGGATGGAAGAGGAGAAGAAGTGGTAGATTAAGAGGTAGTAGAAGAAGTAGAAGGGGTGATACAACATGTGTAACAATTAAGTCTTATTCTAAATATATGACCTTGTAGCATAAGATATTAAAAGATTCACATGTATCATCTAATAATTTTTCTTTTAATGTAAGAATTAAACCATGAAAAAGATAAAAACAAATTCTAAATCAATAGGCTGAAATAGCAACTAATGCATACAAAAATTAATGTGTAAAGCATAATCAACACCCGACTCTTTCTTTCCTAGATCCAATGAATGAAAGTATTCATATGTAACCTTAAAACCATTATTAGAAATAAATTTTCTAAGGAACATCCTCCATATCATAATAAGAACTAATGAAACCATAAGGAAAATGAGTGTACTATTAGATAGCATGATGAACAAGAATATGAT
Source organism: Taxus wallichiana var. yunnanensis (assembly GCA_018340775.1). NCBI lineage: Eukaryota > Viridiplantae > Streptophyta > Pinopsida > Cupressales > Taxaceae > Taxus > Taxus wallichiana. Next base: position 40,023,590 of record CM031239.1, on the reverse strand, counting down.
GAAATGCTTTGAGTAACAAGAAATCATTAGAATAAGAAGACATAGCTGATTGATCATTCTTAAGATGTAAATAAGGAATGCAAGTAACATCAAAACATAAGAAATTATGCATGGTGAAGTCCTTTGGAAAAGTGGAATTGTGAATATTTTTTAAAATAGGATTTCCATGCAAAGAATTTTTATTAATAGAAGCATAGTAAGATTTAGTTTCAAGAGTGAGAATATGAAATTGAGATTACAAAGTGCAAACATGATGCATGATAGATAAAATTTCATGTAAAGGTACATTAGGTGGAGTAAAAGGAATATTAAGAGGTTAGATATATCCATTATAGGATGTCATGGAAATATGAGGAGTGGATGTAGAAGGATGAGAAGAAGGTGGAAGAGGAGGAGGAGAACGTGGAGGCTCTATGGGAATGCTATATATAGACTCATAAGAATTAATAAGAGGTATACTAGGAGGAGGAATTAAATTAGCATGAGAAATAACATCACAAGAGGAAGGAAGATATGGAAGAGGAGGAGAGGAACATGGAATATCTAGGGGAATGTTAGAAGTGGATTCTGAAGATATGAGAAGAGGTGTACTAGTGGTATAAGTAGAATCATCATGAGTAAAAAAATAATAAATAGAACAAAGAGGAGTAGTAAATTCACATTCAACATTTTGTAAGAGAAGTAACATCATCACTAACATGTTCACAATCAGAAGCATAATCTACATCACTAGAAGACATATTTTCAAAAGGAAATATTTCATCAAAACTATCACCATCATAGAAAGAAGTGGTATGATAACTCAGATCAGATCTATCATTGCATTAATTAAAATAACTTGTAGTAGTAGGAAGAGTAGGATATAAAATTTTACATTCATATTGTTTACTAGTAGAAATAACATCATACACATGTACATTTTCATCCCTGGAAATGGAAATATTAGCATCCATATTATCATAACCAAGAACATGATCAAGCATGGAATATCCAATAATACTATCATGTGCTATAAGAGGAGTGGAAGAAGGTGCAATAGCATGGGTGACTACGGGAGAGAAAGGAAAACATGAAGTAAAGTTTTGGTTAGGAGAGACTATGCAAATGCTAGAGTTGTGAAAGTTAGAAGGATGGGTTTTTTGGAAAGCAAGAAGGTGTTGGATGAAGGAAGCATCACATTGAGGGTTTTAGTAAAGGTCATAAAATTCAGCTTGCACAACAACATCATCAAAGATAGGGTTCAAACATGTATCATCCATATGGTTCTTAGGAGATGAGGACCTCTTCTTAGCCATGAGGGTTTTGGGGATCCTAGGGCAATAAGTTTGAAGAAAAACGGGTTCACCAAATGATTTAATAAAATATGAATTAAATATAATTGCATAGTAACATATATGATAAAATACAATAGATATACATATGTTAAGCACTCAAAAAAATGCAACACTATAAGAAAATGAGGGAGAAATATGACTTAGTTAAATCTTACATTATACGGAACCGATATGAGTGGTATATAGTGCTGAAAAAGGCTAGAACTATGTCATAATTTATCTCTGTAAAATTAATATTCTAAGAAAAATTCCAAACACTGGAGCCTAGGATTGGACAAGGGTGGCTAGGTGTTGGAGATTGTTCTTGCATGTCGGTGACTCTACAGAAGGTCAAAATCTACTTTTTCCTGTGTCACTAGGGTTTGGCTATCACTTCCTATTGATTTCCTGATGTTCACACTTGGATCACCGAGGGTATTTATAATCTACAAAAAAACTCTAGCTACTGTGTAAGCTCACAAAATAATCAAATTAGACTAAAAATGCAATATGTGAAGTCGGAATGACCCTGACGCTCACCCGATGAGTGAAATTATGACCGAGTATTGCACTACATTCGAGGACCCATGTAGTTCTTTATGTTTGTGTGTGAAATAGTGTCTTTAGGTATCCTTCATGCAAATGATTCCAAAATAGTGGGCTATGGATAGATAAAATGCAAATGTGTGATATGTTATTGAGCACTTCCCCTTCCTATGTAGTGTATGCATCCTAAAAATGTAGTCCCTTGTAATAGTAATGATAGTTTGTATATAAGATTGTCACTTAGAATAATAGTGTGTATGTTGTGTATATATATGGATCTTTTGTTTTAATTTCAATCTGGTGACACAACATGCGACTATGACCTTGAGATAAGGATGAGACAACTAAAAAGGTCGACCAAAAATGTTAAAAATGTAAACAAGAACAAAGAGGAAGGAAGCATCCAGAATGGATAGGAGTGCATGGATGCTAGTGTCTTAGGATAAGTGAATAAATATGTGAAAAGACATATGGATAGGGATCCCTATGATCTAACTAGAACCTAGTGCGAAATGATTGATGTGAGAGATAAAAAATAGAAACATCCAAAGAAATTTTATGGATAAAAGAATATGTCACTAGTGAATAATTTTCTCTCTTAAGATCCATGGAGACAAAGACATACTTGATGACATGTTAAAATAGTAATATGTGTTGATTTTGTGTCTAAAAATATACTATCACTACAATAAACTTCTATAACCGTAGAACACTTGATGTCACTATCGCATATAAACTGATATGAGTCTCTACCTGTACTCGTGTGTCTAAAATACCTCCTCACTACCCTCATATGACTATGGATGACCACTATAGTCATCACCTATGCTCTCTCTCCTATAATAGGAAACCATAATATCTAATACACATCCTCTAGGGTCACATTAATCTCACTAGTAGGAAAACAAAATGTACATATATTTGCGCACCATCTATCAAACAAAGTAATCAATATAGGCATATTATGAGGTACCTCCCTAGTCTAGCAATATCTGCAAGCTGACATGGTCCAATATATCCCACTCAAAAGATCTCGATAATCTCAAAGTAAAGTACTAAAATGGCGGTCCAAGAGAAACTCTCTCAAGTGTATATCCCTATACACAACACAAAAAGTAACAAAATTATTTTATTAGTACACCATACATACTGCAAAAATCACTTATGATAGCATCATTCTATTCGAGAATATCATCGATCACCACAACATAGTGCCCAAACCCTTCTTTAAGTGCCGGGAGCAAGTCACATGTGCCTAAAAACAAGTCATTAGTTCTTTAGGAACTAGTGTCCCTAGGGGTAGAAACACACCCGGGGATTCTTCCCGATAAACACCGAAAAATACAAAAATTAAATTTTCCTAAAATTGATGAAAAACAAATATATTTGAAATTATTTTCCAAAAATAATCACACTTACCAACTCATCAGTCATCCGGGAATTGCGGCTACAACTACCTTCTCAAATCTAATCAAACTCGTTGCTCTAACACGTGGCATCCTCACAACTCGAGATCAAAATCTCACTCGATCTCGGTATAAATGAAAATACTATTCAATTTTTCACTATTAATATATATAGGAATTCCTATCTTTCAAATACTATTGTTACTATTTATAATCATTCTTATAACTAATACATGTTGCATAATTTCACTTATATCTTGAGCCTCATAACTCCATTTGTCTCACTGCTTTCACCGTACAAATCATAATTTTATCTACCACCATACCATACAAATTTCAACATTTCATATTCAAATCTGGCACATGTATTACTCAATATCTATTCATACTTTGAAAATACTACCCCAAAATGTTTCTCATTTACTATTCAAACATATTATACGTATTTCTTTCAACTTAGTGCTCATTTCTCTTCCCTTCACCCTTTCACCAAAAGGGGGGCATATAATTGGGATCATACCATAATCCCTCTCAAGTTACAATATAGTCAATTGACACTCCTAACATATTACTATTACAACTTTCTCTGATCTCATTCAAACAAAGGTACAATCATTCTATACTACAATCAATACTTTTACTATTTCAAATATATTCCCCCAAATGACCTAATCTAGGGGAAAGGCACAAATATCTCCATAATTCATTTACTAAGTAAATAATCTCAAATAAATCTTCTATCATTAAAATAAAATCAATCAATCAAGATAATAAAAAACACTTAATATATCTCCCAAATGACCTAACTTGGGAGCTGCATTACATTACTATTTCTTCCAAATGACCTATCTTGGAAGCCATCCAAAAATATTCAAAATCAAAACACTCATTATTATAGGAGTGGTGGAATTGAGATGTCATTTCCTTTCCTATACTACTTCTATATGGGTTATTCAATTGGAACAAACAATTTTTCAAACAGAACTAAATCGAAACTAAATTTTTTCGTTATTCATTTGTAGTGGTTAGACCTTTTGGGGATGTAGCCATGGATGAAGAGTAAAACTATACCTCTTTCCCAAACACTCTTACTTTGACAAGAAGATACCACAATCCTCCCATTTACAAATAAAATTAGGTTAGAAATTGATGATTCCCCACCTCTTCAATCTCCATTGAATATAGTTCAAAATTTCCAAAATTTCCAAATCATTTCAACTATTCCTCCAAGTTCTCCTTACAAATATTTTCTATCTCCACTTACACCACATGGGTCAAAAAAACTGATCCATGGTTTTCCACACTATAATTTTTTATCTTCTACACACACTTTGTTACATGGAGTCTCTAGACTATATATATGTATGTTCCTTACTTCCTTTACAATACTTGAATTTCATTCAAATATTATAAAGGGGGGAAAATGAAGACACAAAATCATGCACATACTACTATTTTACTATGTCATCAAGTATGTTTTTATATGCATGGATCTTATGTAAGAGAAGTATTCATTGTTGACACAATCATTTGTCTATCCACTTGTTTTGATGATTTCTATTATCTTACTCTCTTACATCTGTCATTTTTGTACCCAGTTCTAGTTAGATCACGAGGATCCGTGTTTACGTGTCTTTTCACATATGTCATCATTTATCTTAGGACAATAGCACCCATTATGGACAATAACACCCAGGATCCCATTTCAATTGTGGGAGATCCTGTCATGTTTATTCTTTTGACTTATTTTGATATTTTTGGTCATAATTTTTAGTTTTCTTCTCCTTATCCTAAGCTCATGGTTTTCCTTTTGTGTCACTAGTGTCAAAATTCAAACAAGATATCCATATATATAAACAACACATAATCTATTATTTTGGCTGTAAATTATAAGTGGAAATCACATCTACATACTATTACTACCACCAAAGGGACTACATTTTTGGTTTGCATACACCGCATAGAAAAGGGAATTTTTGAAATCCATATCACAAATTTTTATCTCATCTAGCTACAATCTTGCTATCTTGGTGTCATTTTCATGAGGGGGACCTAAGGACACTATTTCACACACAAGTACAAAGAACTACATGGAGTCTGGAATGTAGTTCAATGCTTGATCATAATTTCACTCATTAGGTGACCGTCAGGGTTAGCATAACTTCACATATTTCATTCTGATTTGATGTGTTTGTGAGCTTATGCATATAGATATGATCTATTTTGTACGTTACATGTACCCTCAAAGATCAAAGAGAGAATATCAGGCAATTGATAAGAACTGGTAGTTAAACCCTCACAAAATAACAGAAAGAAAATTCCAAGCTTATGCACAGTCATCGATGCCAAGGAAAAATCACCAACACCTAGACACCCCTGTCCAACACTTTACACTACATAGATTATTTCCAGATCACACAGGAATCAACTAAGTCATTTATCTCTCTCATTTATTTATAGTTTTACATTTCTTGAGTGCTCAACATCGTATATTTACTATATTTTACGATATAATTTAATTTTTAATTATATTTAATTAAACTAATTTTAAATCAAGAACATAGTGACCAATGAAGTGTGAGGCCCAACACCTTAAAAATTTTAGATGGGTAAAGGTAGGAGGGAGAGATTGAATGTAATATAATTCACTTTATGATCAAGAACACTACATGAGATGAAGCAAAATGTATTCCAAGTACTAAAATACACTTTGAGACCAAAATTGGGAACCGAGAGGGATTGCTTTCTGCTTGAGTTACAAATAAAATTTCAATCCTTTGCAAGCATGAATTTTTCCCCTCGATCTTATGAGGAAAGCTCATAATACTTGGTCACAATATGATCCAAAGGTAAAAATATCCATGTGATTTGAAATAGGTGAGCATTTAGTTTTAGAGAATCCCCGGAGGAGACATAAAAATGATCATCATTGTGTTTCCCATTATGAAATCCTTTGAATAATCCAATTGAATTTTTGTGATAAATAATCCTCCTATATACGCTAACTCAAGTCCAAAATGATATTTCCTTATTCCATTTTTCACTTCGAGATCATCGAGACCTGGTGTTCCACTAAAATTGAGATGGGCACATATATGGATTTGTGAAGGTTTGTCTTGCAATTTTATGATCCCACTAGCCTTATAAAGTGATAGGATTGATATGGTGCAGGTGAAAATGGATTCCACGATCATTTATGAAAACCCGTAAATTTGATTACAATTAGGTGCTATGTGTACCAGAGAGTTTTTTTTTCCATCTTTAACTTAATAAAATGAAAAAAAAAAATTACCTTAGAAGACGACAGGGTTTACCAATACCCAGGAGATGGTTGATGTTGATGTTGATAGTTGATTGAAGCTGATGAGTCCAAATGAATGCACAACTCCTCCTATCCTATGAAGCACCCTATAACAAAATACACTAAATATTAAGTATTAGATAGATGGCTAAACGAGATGTTCAGAAAATCTTGATTCTAAGAATTCAAAGGGATTTCCTTGAAGGATGTCATCTCTCTTTTAGAAAATTAAGTAGATTGATAAAGATAATGATAAAGGCATACAATAGACAATGATAGATAGGTAATAAATTATAATCTCTAGAACTCAAGGTTGTAGGGTAAGTCCTCTGTAGCTTCAAAGGTGGCATAAGAAATGGTGTTTGTGATATGGATAGACTCAAAGTAATCGTAGCAAAATTCTTCGGTCTCTTGTTCAATCTCGTGAAGAAATTCAAAGCTGGTCTTCGATGTATTCATCATTAGTGGAAAATCATATTGCACATAATGTCAACTTGTGAAGGATTTTATATTATTCCTAGAAGAAGAGTTATTGAATTATAGGAATGTCATAAATTCTTGTAATGGGATGAGATTGGCCAGAATGTACTACCATATAATGTAAACCCATACTTACAAATAATAAGTTGAATGAAAAGGGAGTTGATAAAAATGATGATAAACTGATAAATTGATAAAAATATTTAAGTTTTAGAGGGATCACCAAAGATTCACACCGATCACTAGCGATTCTGTAATCACCGATAATTACAGTTAATAAGACAACTTTGCTAAAAATAATAAATGAAGCTCTAAAATGATAATTTTGTTTTTTTATTCTTGTATAAACTATAAATGATAAAACAAAGTAGAGGAATACCTTTGGATGTGAAAATGAGCTAAAATATGCCTCAAATTGTCAAATGGAGTTGATTGAAGTTGATGTCCTACTGTTGAGCTTCCTGAGAGTTGATTGATGAAAAAGACTATCAAAATGATGTGTTGATAGTAGCTGGAGGTTGATACAAGCTCTTGATGATCTCTGGAATGACCTAAATTCTCTGAGAAGTCAAAAATGAAGTGTGGGCATGAGAAAAATATTTCTGAAGATCCCTGAGAGAGGAGGAAAAAATCCTATTTATAATTACTGAGAGAATCGGTTAGGATCACCTGGAAATCCAATTTATTTGGGGAAAATGTTTGGGAAGTGGTTGAAACCACTTCTAAATAGGGTTTTTGGGTAATTGATGAGGATAAATGGTTAAGGAGAGGTTATGGACAAGGTTTGGAGGTTGAGATGTGTTAATAAAATAGGTTTAGGTGGTTTTAAGATGGTTAGGGTAGATTTAAAGTGGTTATATGGTTTAGGATGGGTAAAATAGGATTTTACAACTATAGAATGGTATTTATGGGTGTAGGATAATATTTACATGGAGTAAATACCATGGGGAGAATATAACTTAGGATAAGGGTTTAATAGATTAAATAATGTGTGTGGTATGGAGTTAGGTGACTTATTTTAATTTGATATTGTTGAGGGGTTAGCACACGTGAATAGGGAAATTAGCGATGCTAATTTTAGGTGTCTACATTTTCCCCTTTTTGTTGAGTAGTTTGGTGTAGGAAAAGTGCTAGAAAAAAATGATCGTGATAGGTTGATTTGTTTTATATGGGTGACTCCCCCTCAAATTGGGTATGATTGTGATGTAGTGAAAGGATCAAGCGGTTTGATAGGCTATTTTGGATAGGTTTGATGTTTTTGTTTCATTTGAAGATTCCCAAGATGAGGTATCAAAACAATAGGTGTTACCATAGAATCAAGTGATAGGGGAACCAAAGGTCCGTTTCCTATGGACATATGATCCGTAGGGGTATGTTAAGGATTAGGAAGTCAAGTGATAGGGGAGCCAAAGGGATTGTATCCTATGGACATATGACTTGTTTGTGCTAAGTTTTTAGATTGAATCTATGAGAGATTGCTAGTTTGCAAGGATTTTTGGTCCTAAAAATGAGGCATTTTGTTGAAAATGTGATAATATTATCGAAAATAATTTTCAGTTTTGAAAAAGGATGGTATAGAAGGTACTAGATCACTATAGATTTAGACTAATCATAGGTGATTATGGTGAATTTCTGGAAAATGAAGGAATTATCGGTGATTCGATGAAGTGGCAATAAACAAATCAATCATAACTTCAGTCTATCAATGGGATTCAAGATAAGTACTCCATTTACTTTGCCTAAGAGGATCCCATGACAATCTTATAATGGCTTAGAATTTGTGAATTTGGAAATGATAACAAGAATGATACCTTCACTATTGTACCCTGTAATAAGGACCTTACTCCATGGTAAAATTTCCTTTATATATGATTCATGAGTATGAAACATCAACCTACTTGTTTAGGACCAAACTTTTCTAAGCACTTCCTTGTCACCTTTAGACCAAGAATGCAACTTTTTCTCTTTCAATCCACTTCATTTTCTTCACCTCCTTTGTCCCTTAAGAGGTTGTAAATAATAAGTTCTCACTACCTCCTTCCCTGAGCATCCTTCACAACATCATAAAAATGTTCTTCCTCTTAAATATCCTCACTTGTCCTTATATCCACTACACTAGTTTTCTATTTCAAATCACAATTTTTTGACTTCTTGTCTCCTCCAAGACCTTCCTCCCTATTCATAGAATCAAAATCATTGTTATAATTAATGAATAAAGAATTTAAAGCTTCAAAAATCTATATTATTCTTTCTTTTGCTAAACTATCCCTAAATCCCTAAGACAAGATTTCATGCTCTAAACATGATTTTAATCTTCCAAATCTACCAAAAAGGCCCTGTAGGATTCATTAGTTTTCTTTTAGATAACCAAACATGTCCTTAAAATATCAAGGTCCAATTCTTTGAGAAAATCTTATTATCTCCTTTTTTGTAACTATGCACTTAAACCCCAAATTAGGTATTTGACAAGAGAATTTCATCTATAATATCACTTATGTGGTGATTCAATATGAAAAGAGTAGAATTTTGATCACCCATTAGAGGGTTTTATATGTGTACAACCTTTTAAAGGACAACTCTAAATCTTTCTGGTACTTCCTTCGTAAGTCCACCTTTTCAAACTAGCCTTCCATGGTATTGCTATGTCCTGTAGAGGATTGTCAAATTTTCTTGCTAATTCCTAAAATAAAACTACAAAATCCTTCTTGATTTCCCTTTATCAACTTTCCATTGTTATCTCTACCAATTTTTGTGCAATAATTTCCTATGTTAAGAAAATGATGACAAGCCTTTTCTCTTGAATGTAATGCCTAGATGACCTTCACCTATTGCAACTAACAAACATAGTTTCACTTGTAGGTTATTTCAAGGAAACCATATCATGCTTTAAAATCTTATTATATCCATTCAAATTCATATAAAAACTTTTCCACTTTCAAGTATTCCTAATTCCTTAATACCACATAAAAATCTCAAGCTCAAACTAACATACAATTCCTCATTGTCATTCACAATCACATGCCCTTCATGGGTTCCAAAATGTAAAGGAATCAAATTCTTAGTTGAAATACTTTGGTAGATATAAAAATTTACCTATATTGAGGACCTCTTTTGGATTATGAAGAAGACATGTATACATGAGTAATGCTATCAAACCTCAAGAACCCTTGTGTTCATTCTCTAACTGCCCTGCCACCAAAACTGAAACCAACCTTTTTGCAAGTTTCCAAGCTTCATTACCATAACAATGAATCTACCAAATGTATGTAATCATAAAATATAAAGGTATTACTAATCATAAACCTTTTCACAATATAAAATACTGTAATTAGTAGTTGCAATCACACAAAATACAAGTATACAATCATTCAAATGCACATATATTAGGCTCAAACTAATTTTTCACTTTTAATGCTTCTTGGAACTCCTACACGTGATTCATATCTGGATAGGAAAGAGGATTATATTCACAATTTTGAAATTTGTAGTCCTTTTATCAAATTTTAATTGAATGCATACCCTTATGTCTTTGGTCATATGAGTGAATTTTGCTTTAATACTAAGTTTCTTAACTTAAAGACAAAATTATTGACTTCTAGATTTATGTTAGGACTTATAGACCCCTAAGAAGACATAAATCACTCATATGATGCCTCCATTCCATCATTTTGATAATTTTTAAGCTCCAAGAGTGTTTTAAAATAGTACAACAAGCCAAAAATGGCATCCAAGTCTCAAATTACACTTTTGGAGGGAAAGTGAGTAATTTGAAATTTGAAAGGCCTAGAATCCAACTAACACACTTAAATATAATCTAATGACCTCACCGATATACTTTCAATTCAAAAAAGGATGTTTCCATCCCTGTACATATCCTAGAGTTGATGTTCCTACATCATATTCTTGTGTGAAAATTTTGTGGGCTCTAAAATCCGTCCACTTTCGAAATAGTTCATTTTTTTTATTACGGTTTGGGAGAGTGATTTTGGAGTGACAGCAGTGACATGATCATCCAAGAGGTAAAGGAGGCCCACTCAGGACATAGGTAGGTCCTTTTACTTGTTTTTTTTTATGTTTTAGTTATTTTTGATTTTTTTGTTTTTCACACCCATATGGAGGGCTTGTTTTTAAAATCACTAGAATCACCTCCTGTTAGGTGGTTCATCAATAATTCATAGGAATTGCTAGATTCAATTGGATTGTTAGTGATTTAGGGTAATTTTTAATGATCAATATTTTTGATAAATTTTTGATGAAATTTTTGATGGAAATCGATTCTAATCCATGATTTTGTGTTTTTAATGCAATTGAAGGCCAAGATGACTATTATAGATAGCATTCCAATGATTCTATATAAGGTGAGGGAGGATATGTGAGATGAGGATTGGGCACATGTGGATATGGTGGGATTCATGGGGATGTGTGATTATAGATGCATCCATAAGCATCAAGGTTTTATGTTAGTGTTGATAGAGAGGTGGGATGCTGCTACTTGTAATTTTTGGTTACCGATGGATGAGATCACCATCACCTTGGAGGATTTCCACAAGATCACTAGGTTGTCATTCCATGTGGAGAGTATTTATTATATTGAATATACTAAGAGGGGGAGGTCATGAGAAGGTTGTTGAGGATGTGAGATACACCGTGGGTGGGTTTTATTATTAGACTCTCTATTCTACAGAGAGGGAGGGTCATGTTCATATTAAGATGATGATCATGGGGATCTCACATTTTTCTTTACCCAAATTTGGTGGTGGACATTTTCTCTGGATGATGAAAAGAGTTGTTACAAATATGATGGAGCATTGTATAATTTTTTCATGGGCCTCTACATTACTCAGAGACTTACAAAGAGCTATGGGATTCAAAGGTCCATAAGAGATTTGGGATTGATATCACATTTTTACTACAGTTTTGGGATTTTTAGCATATTATTGTGGCTCTTCCTCATGGTTTAACATGGGGAGGTGTGGATATGATTGGGGTATTGAATCCCTTTATGAGATGGCATGCTGATCTAGGATGATCTAGAGGAGTTCGAGAGGAGGGTCACTATAAATATCTCCTCACGGAGTTTACAGGTCAAGGATGTATTGTGGAGACCTTATATTAGATTTCTAATGTGGGCTGGACATGAAAGGGAGATGAATGCCACTCAGTGGGAGTTATAGGTGTAGGTCTGACAAGGTGGAGAGTGCGAGATTACTAGCTTTGGCCATGTTAGAAGACAATTTGGTCTAATACGAGAATGTTCCTAATGGTCTAATACTATATAGACATATGATGTGGGATTTGGATACTCCCACGTTGGTTGAGGAACCACATCTTCCTATGACTGATGAGGAGGGAGCCATGGGTATGGATTGGCATGGTTACATGGTTCTAATAGATGATGTTGGTGTAAGCTGCGGGTTATATGACATGGTGGGGTCTATGTTGAGTGAGAGAAAACTTGTCTAGCTCGAGGAGGTAGGAGAGGTGAGCTCAAGTAGAGGAGTGCATCGGGTGGTTTTGTTAGTGATGAGGAGGAGGATGGAGATAAGGAACCCTTGGAGGCCACTATCACACATTTGATGAATGAAAAGGTCATAATAGAGACTAATAGAGATAGTTTGAGGGTGTAACAAGATGCTTTAGTTGGAGAGAGGGATATCCTAATCGATTGGGAGATGGATGGACTTATAGTTGAGCATGATAGTATGAGGAAATAACTATCATAGGCTGAGATTGATTTGGATAGATACAAATAGCATCATGAGACTTGAAGACAAGTTATCAAGATCAAAGGGACATTAGTGTTAAGGGCTGAGTTAGCGGCTCAAGATCAAGCTAGTTGTTAGATGGGACCACCGGGATAGTTAGCTTGTCTCACTATATCGGTCGGTGTGGGAGGAGATAACCAATTATGAGAGGTTTAGTGATATGGAACCTACCCTCACACTTTGATATGTAGAGCATTGAGCCTTGCAAGGATCAGTCCCTAATTTTAGTGCAAAGACCATGGGTCAAACACCTTGGGGTTTAGATAGAGGAGGGATACATGAAGGAAAGGGTGGTGATGGTGGTGCAAGGTAGAGATGCTGATGTATTTAGGGAGAATTGTTCATGGTAGCAAGTTCTTTGTTGCTTTTGATTTTATTGATGATGTATGATGTAGTGTAGTTTGATGTATAAGTCTCTTCTATGAACCCTACATTCAATGTATATATTTTGATTCTTGAATATCATGAGACTCTCAATCATACATACTGATGTGTTATATATATATATATATATATATATATATATATATATATGTTGATGGGTTTGACTCTAGATTCATGTGTTGATTATTGTGGTGTGATTTGATTATATTTAATTATTGATGGTTCTAGATGGATTTTGATATTATATGGATGTTATTTATGATTTGTATTTCATGTGTTGATATCTTACGGATGTGAGGCTTTAATTTGTTTTAAAGTGATTTCGTTAGTTATGGATAACAATTTTTAATGTTTCCAAAATATTCGCTAATCATAGATAGGAGTAAATGTGGAAAGATTACTTTATATTGGATTTGATACATACATGATGGTAAAATGTAGGAACAAAGGCTCTTGCACTTTTAGCCTTTACAAATGTTAACATATGAGTATCAATGGGTAGTGACAAGTGAAATCTAGGATATCAGTGGAATGAAATGTATACTTCTTCAAACATGAGAAGGGTACACATGTGTGGGTTATGTGGGAGTATAGATTCTCCTTTTAATAGTTTCATAAGGACCATGCCATTATATATATATATATATATATATATATATATATATATATATATATATATATATATATATATCTTTTTATTTCTAGTGCAAACGATCGATACGAGATGTTTTCTTCTAATGGGAAATATGATCAATGCGGGAAGATTTCTTAGGATGATTTTGGATATTTTGACTTGATTTTTAAGGTTGATGGATATGGGAATCCTTAATATAGGTATCTATACTTTGAGGAAGTGGTCTACACTTTTTGAATTTTTATTTGGATATCTTCCTTCGAGGGAGTGGTCTATGATGTTTTAAAGGTAGATGTCCTTGAGGGATCAATCTACTTATTTTTATAATATTATTTTTAATAGCTATCATTTGAGGGATCAGTCTATTGTTATAATGCATCCATGGATATTTTAATTTTTTTATGCTAAGGAAAGCCTTACTAGACCATTCCAACGAGGGAAAATATATGTTAACAAACCACACATTTTTTCCCCATCGGATGTTTTTAGTTGGTAGACAAGGTGGATGGATGTAATGATTACGGGGTTCTTGCTAAGGAGGAACTTATTTATAAGATAAAGATGTGACAAATAGATCTTTGGTGTTCATATTTAAGGTTATTTAAGGACAGTGAAGTAAAAACACATACTTTCAAATCATTATAATGATCAAATGGTGGGATAATGGATGAAGTTAAGATTTTGATGAAACTACTATCATGATAGTAAAATATGTTAACATCAGAAATTCTATAAGTACAAGGTGTTCAAGGGTTCCTTTTTAGGTGTACCATTGAGGAAAGCTAAATGATAAGCTCTCGACCCATATTTGTGAGTTATGATATATGGATTGATCTAGTTAGGGGAAAATTTTCGTGTTTACTCCTTTCTAGAGTAGTGACATTTTGATTTTATTTTAAGAATAGGTCACCTATGTTAAAGTCATGTTATTTTACATGTTTTTATACATGTGTTTGATGCACTCTTGATATACATGATGATGTTTAAGGGTTGTTAAGAATTTTTCATCTAATAGTTCTAATTTTGATAGGTGTTCTTGATGATAGTCCTCATCAGAGATAAAATATCTAAGGGACACAAAGTGATGGGATTTGAACTTCAAGGGGTAAGAATTCCTCAGATCCATAGACGAGTGAGAAGGGTGTAAAACCTATAGGAGTACGTATGCTAGTATGATAGGCCCATTAGAAAAAATGGTATTTGGAGATGCCAATTCCTGCCTTCTTTATCGATATTTTCATGAGGATTTTGTTAAGTGTCTTATTAGAAGCTTTAACTTTTCCATTTTCTTGTGGATAATATGGTGATGAGAAAATCAGTTTGATATTAAATGTGTCACAAATTTTCTTAATGTCTTTGTTTTTAAAGGATTTTCCATTATTAGTGATAAGTTTGTGAGGGATACCAAAGTGACATATGATATGTTGATAGATGAAATCAATGATTTTATTATCTTTAGTAGATGTTAAGGGAATAAATTATACCTATTTAGTGAAGTATTCAATGGATGTGATAATATAATATGTTGTTGTGATGAATGAGGGTTGATAGTGCTAATGAGGTCTAGCCCCCATTGTGAAAAGGGCCATAGGTCTTGAGAAGGTTAAAAATATTGACTTTGAATGTGAGTGAGGTTTGAATATTGATAACATTTGATACATTTATTGAAATATGCACAACAGTCTTAGTTAATAGTAGGCCAATAATAGCACATTCGTGTTACACACTTAGCAATAATTGTACCGTTACAATGAAAACCACATAGACCTTCATGGAATTTTTCAATCGATTTAGTAGATTCTTGGGATTTTAGACATCTTAGCAAGAGACCATCAAATCCATGCTTGTAAAAGATACTGCCTATGATCACATAATAGGTATCACATTGAAGGAACGATCACTTAGCATTCTTTGATAGGTGGGGAGGAATTTTGGATTCCAAAAGATGGTCAAATTTTTTATTATACCAAATATCTCATTGGATTAATTTCAAAGGTGTTGATAGAAGGGAGTTCATTTTTGTGTGATGGATGGTCAATTTTGTGGACTACAATGAATAATTTAGAATTATTACTTGATTCTTTAGTTGATAAAGGGATGTTGGATGCTAAAGAGGCTATGGTTTCTATGAACTTGTTAGAAGAACGTGAAATGGTTTAGATGGTATAATGGTTCAAGGATTATAAGAGAAATTCAACAATGGCTTTATATTTTTGTAAAATATAATTTTTTACATTGATAGACTCCTCTGATTTTGTTGATGATAGGCAAGGAGTCTCCATAGATGTATAAAATTTCAACACCTAGCATAATGGTTATTTGAAGACCTATGATTAAAGTTTCATATTCAGCCATGGTATTAGTAAATTATAAGTTAATTTTGAAAGATAGAGGGATGGGATCCCCTAGATAGGTATTATAAAATAATGGCACCTTCCCATTGCTGACATTTGATCTGTTAAAGAAGAGGGTCATCTTGATAGGGGTAAATTCAGGATCGGTGGTTTTAATGGATTCATCTAGAAACTATTCGTGTGGGTGTGTTTTTCATGAAGAGGGCTTTGGTGAGCTGATCGGAGATATATCATCCTTTGATATGATTTTTGAGAGATAAAATCAAGGTCAAATTCATTCATAAGCATAAGCCATTGAGTAATGCATTCATTTTCATATTGTTTGGATTTCATGGTTTAAGAGGGTTAAATCTAGTTACGAAAAACGTTTTGTGATTCTGGAGATAATGAAAATTTTAGATGTTGCAAACTACAAGGCACAACACAACCTTTTTCTTTAGTGTAATGTGTCTCATATTCATGGAGAGTGTGGCTTATGTAGTAAACAACCTCTTCATACCCTTTCTTGTCTAGATGAGAAAGCATTGCACCTAAGGTATGGTTGGAAGTAGATATGTAAAGGTAGAAAGACTCCCCCTCGTGTGGAGGTATGAGCATGGATGGTGATAAGAGATATTTTTGAGTTCATTGAAGCCTTGCTGGTAGTTAAATCCCACTTATAATTGACATCTTTTCAAAGAAGATGATGGAAGGGCTAAAAATGGTTAGAAAGTTATGAGATAAAATTTCAGATGGATTAGATCTTCACTTGAGCGATGCAAAGCTTTTTGAGGTTAGCGGGAAGAGGAATTTGATGATAGATTTAATGTTGGAAGGATCTACTTCAATGCCTTAGATATAAACTATGAACCCTAAGATTTTTCGGTGAGAACACCGAAAACAAACTTAGTGGGATTAAGACGGAGAAGGTATTTTATGAGACGATTAAGATAATGTTTAGGGAAATGAGGTAATCTCTCTGCATTGTTTGGATTTACTTAGAAGGTCATCAATAGAATATTTTACTATTTTATGGATAAGATCATGAAAAATGTAAGTCATTGTGTATTGGTAAGTGGGCTCTGACATTATTGAGTCCTAAGGACATCACTCAATAATATAAAGTTCCCTAAGGGGTAATAAAGGTTGTTTTGTGATTATGTTTGGTAGCGATAAGGACTTGGTTGTAGCTGGATAATCCATCCATGAGGGAGATAATTTTGTGACCAGTGGTTAGATCAACAA
Source organism: Taxus wallichiana var. yunnanensis (assembly GCA_018340775.1). NCBI lineage: Eukaryota > Viridiplantae > Streptophyta > Pinopsida > Cupressales > Taxaceae > Taxus > Taxus wallichiana. The sequence goes on along the minus strand of CM031239.1, from coordinate 40,006,183 downwards.
GTTATTCAATGTTTGGGAGGGGAAAATTATCTTTGGGATAGGTGAGGTTAAGGTCTCTGGAATTCGGTGTAAATGCATAATTTTCTGGAAGTTTTAGTTACAAGGATGATATTAGAGACCCATTGTGGATAATCAATGGGTATGATGAAATTGAAAAAAGAAAATTTTGTAACTCTTCTTTGATGAGAAGGGATATTCGATGATGAATTTTATGTAACATTTTGTTAACTAGCTTCATGTTAGGATAAGTGAAGATATTTTGCATACGAAGATTTTGGGGTCAATTTCTTACATATCACTATATGACCATGTGAAGGCTTGACTATGTTTAGAGAGGAAGGAAGTAAAATATTATAATTCTCATCGGTCTAAGGAATGACCGAGTTTGACAATGTGATGATCTTGTGGGGTTCCTATGTTAATGTCGATAGTGGATTCGTTAATAAGGTTTGATGTGTCTGGAGGTAACTTTTTTTGGAGATAGTGGTCTTCTACTCCCATATAGGAGATGATAGATTGGTCATCGTGGCATTGAAGAATGTCAATAGTGGGAGAGTCCTCTTCAATCATTTTGGTAAAACGAGAGGAAGGGTTTTGGTACCATGGCTAGTCTGATAGGTCAATGGTCCTAATGAAATAGTATTGACTAAAAAAATGCTAGGTGGGATAGAGATAGTGTCATCTATGTCCACAAGGTCATCTTGTGTGGATGAAGAAGATGGTTCTTTGTTCTATAATGATTGAGGTTAGGATTTGAATGGATGATTTGGAAGGAGAATTTTCATATCCAAATACTTATTTTTCACATGGTTTAAGGTAGTGTTTGATGATTAAGTCATATATTTCCTATTAGTAACGTATGAATCCAAAGCTTTTATAGGAGCAATGGTGAAGGTACATTTGAGTGAATACTTGGTTATATAAGAACTTGAAATCTGATATGAATGGTTTGGGTTGACATTGGAATGTAGGTGATGGAGAGAGATGATCAATCCCTTCGTAAATGATATTGGTTTTAAGATGTGGTGGATTGAAGGAGACGACATCCCTGACATTAGGTTCATACATTGGTTGTTTTTTGGGTTTTCCATATGTATTTTGGTGTAGGAAGTTTGTTAAGTTTGAGGAGGTGATACTCCCCAGTGATAGGTGTTTCATGACATCATTAAATGAGGTATCTTCTAGTAACTTAGATGAGGGAAATGATGAGATGGTGGAGGATTCATTGAAGGATCATGTGTTGGTTTTGGGAACAAGAACATTATTGGGTCTATATGTGATATGAAATGCTTTGAATGGGTTTGGATCTGTAGGAATTGTGAATGTTTTACCTTTGTGTTCATATTTAAGACAATGATGAAATGTGGATGGGATAAAACACATAATATGTATCCATGGCTGAACTACATAATATTTCATATTGAAATTCTCCTTCTACCAAGTAAAAAAATTCTTGAAAGTTTTTGATGCAAAATTTGACCATGCCTAACTTGGGAGCAATTGTGTCATTAAAATGCATAGTACTGCAAGTGATTGTGTGACAATAGTGTAGGTAGATGAAGTTAGTTGAATTCATATGAGGATATTATGTTAATGTTGGTTCCATTATCGATCATAACTCCTTTGACTAGGTTGTCATTGATCTGAGCGGTGATGAATAAAGGGAGGTCGTGATCTTCTAGTTGTAATGAGGGGATTTCTATACTATTAAATAAATGGATGTGTATGTTTTAAGGGTACCTACTAGAATTAAAAAATAATAAAAATCATTTGAAGGTACTAATATGGATTGGAGGGATTTGATCATGGTTTTTCTATGTGCATGAAGTTTTTTCATAAGCTCCTAAAGAGACATATTTAGAGGAGCTTGATGGAGTTGTTTGATAATAGTATTTTGGATGGGGATAGTAGACTATGTATGTGGAGCTTGGATTGAGAATGGATACATTGGCCTTGGGAGTGTTGGATTAGATGAATTAGGAGTAGGAGAGATGGATACTTTTTATATGTTAGTATGGTTTGTGGATTCAAGAGAAAGATTTATAGAAACCTTGGACTTGTTGTGCTCGAGATGTTTGTTCATGGGCATGCATTCTAGTGGTTACCTATATTGCATGTATTTGATGAAGGGAGGTTTTCCTAGATGAATCCTTATTATTGATGAATTTGGATGTAAATAATGGTGGGATTGAAAGTTTTACATGTCATCACACCAAAACCTTTTTTATGGTTGTAAGTCCATGGTAAGAAGGCCTTTGTTAGAAAGTATTTTTATAGCCACATGAAGGGCCTTGAAGTTTTATGTAGAGTGTCCTAGTGTGCGATGATAATCACAAAAACTTAAAAGCTATACCAAGATGGCTTCCATCCATAGATATCTTGATGGTTTGAGAGGGGGTAATGTGATGATGGATTGTTGGATAAGATTCTCTAGGTTTGATGTGTAATAACCTTTGGAAGTAGATGTGGAGGGGAGCATAGGCTCTTTTGGTTGTAGAAGCATTAGAGGGATTATTTTTGATGTGATGGTTTTAGACTTGGTCTGAGGAATGGTTTTGATTTGTGACATTAAATGATAATTTGATGAGGGGAATGGTGCTAATATCACATGATCTTTAAGTTTGATATTGAGGATTTGAATGATTATGTTATATGAAAGTTACTTATTTTAGGTGGAGGAAATCGATATTATATAATGCTATTTTTAAGACTATGGAGGTAGTGTTGAGTAACTACGAATCTTCATAATATATCTTTTATTGTAAAATATGTTTCTTATGTCAGAAGAGCTTGAAGAGGATGGGGTGGATGTAGATGATTTTATAGATTTATTTGGTTTTTGAGGTGGAAAATATATTTTTAGCAATTTGGTGGAATTTTTAAGATGATGAGGTAAATATGAATGGTTTTGTGGCATTTTCGATCATGGCCCTATAGATTTACAAGGTTCCGTAAGTTTTTTATGTAGAACACTATAGTTGTAGTAGATATTTCATTTGTTGTGGCTATAGTAGAGATATTCATGTGTGTTTCAAATGATGAATCAGTTATAGGAGCCTCAGATACTTGAGGTATGGATTATTGATATTTAATGGTATTGATAGTATGATGAATGAAATTTGATTGTGGTTGACTAGTAGGTGGTGGATGATTTGGAAAAGGCTTTTTGAAAACATCCATATTTTGATTTGGAGGTGCGTTTGGGTTATGTAATTGTAACTCACCTTTATCTATGAGATCATGAAGGAAATTTCTAAATGAGTGACACCTTTCAATGTCATGACCTTTGACCCTATGGTATTTACAATAATCATTATCTTGATACCAAGAGGGTTTTGATATAGATGTGTTGATGGGATGGTGAAAGGGAAGAGTAATCATGTTTGTAGTGAGGATTTTCTCAAATATCGAGGCATATGATTCATCGATAGGTGTGTAGTTGTGTTGAGGTCAAGAGAATTTGGTAGAAGAATGTTCCTTGGGAGCAGTTTTGATGACTGTGTTGGATGATGATTTAGACTTGTCATTGCTAGAGGATGATTTGGATGAAAATTCAGGTTTTGGATTTTTAGATCTAATTTTAACACTACTGTCTTCAATAACACGCAACTCAAGTTTGAGGGCCATAATAAAGGCTTCATCAATGTCTAGAATGTTTGAATTTATAGATTAGATCATAGGTGTTTAGTACATGAGTCGGAGAATAATTATATGAGCTCAAGCTATGGGAGAGAAAATGATATCTAGTTGATAATACCTCTCCAATGGGTAAAAAAGTCAGAAATAGATTCATCTTCAAATTGTTTTATCGCGTACAAGTTGGTGATAGTGATTTTTCATGCAATATTGATTGAGAAATGTTCGAGGAAGAGCAAGAGAGTTTCATGAAGGAGAAAAGTGAATACCGAGGGATGTTATTATATCATTCTAAGGTAGGGCCTGCTAGAGATATGGGAAATGTATTAAGCATCAAGTATTGATCATGAGCTACAAGATTAAAAACATCGAAAGGCCTATATATGTTGTTGAGGGTATTATTTTTATAGAACTTGAGAAAATTATGAAGTTCCCAGTGTGGAGGATAGGATTTGGAAGGTATCTTGATGGGTGGATGGGCTTGTTGCATATTTTTCGTATGATAATGTGTTTTTGGAACCCATATAGATTGCTTCGAGGCTAGATATTTTACTCATTTTGGCCTAGAGAGGGTCAGTTTGAGGTTGATGTTGCGTATTGGATGATGATGGACAAGATTGATTATATAGAGGTTATTGATATGGTTGATATTCTTGAGGGATATTTTGTTGAAATGGAATGTTTTGTTGAGTAATGTTTGTAGGGATATTATAAGTGGGCTATGAGACTAATGGCTATGAAGGTTGAATATATTGATACTAGATGGGCATGGATGTGTTTAGAAGAGGTTGTGATTGTTGAGGTGTGTACTGAAGAGGTGTGGATGTGTGAAAGAGGGGTTGAGAGTATTGAGATTCCTATTGAAAGGGGATGGAAGTGTGGACAAGAGGTTTTGATTGTTGAAATATGTATTGAGAGGAAATATGTGTTGTGATTTCTAATGTATGTGTTGTGAGGTAATTTGTAAAATAGGTGGGGTTGATGATTGGTTTGAAATAGGATGGTGTTGGAAACATAAATAGTGTTGATGAGAGGTATGGAAAAGGGATATACATGGTAATGTTTTGGATGGGTGGTGTAGTTTATGGTGATGGTAATGGCTTAGACACACTAGTACATATAATGGCAAAAATGTAGGAGGTGTTTGGATAGTAGAGGTAGATAGAGGTTTTTCATGGATGAAGAAGCATTGGTATTATTTTTAGATGATGTGGAGCTAGTTGAAAGGTTTGGTGAAGACGTAGGTTATTGATTGGCTATTTCTTGTGAGGAGATGACATTAAGGTCAAAAGTGATGATAGGAGTTGAAGACACGATAATGGATGTTTTTAACTAGATACTAGTAGGATAGGGATGTACCTATTAGATGATCGGATCATGATTAGGGTCAATAAGTTGTGATAAATCACATGAGGGGTCAGGTACATAAGGTCATGGTTTAGATGTTAAAGGTTGAAGGTGAACAACCCAAGTAACAAGATATGCATTAAAGGAGACATAGTTTGAATCTAAAATATAAAAAAGGATCTCCGCCATCAAATAAGTGACAACTAGGTGGATCAGGTATTTTAGATGAATCATATTGGCTACTAGGAGAGTGAGGTTGTTCTTGATCTTATGGTCGAGGTTATAGAGTAGCCCGTCGATGTTCAAGTAGACATGAGGCATCCTCGATGCGGGTTTGAATATTTTTAATGGATCATTGGAAGTTTTGATCATATTTTTAGAGGTTTGGATACGGGATTGTTATCTTATGAGAATCATGAAAAAAAAATCACCTAACAATGAAAAATTAAACTATATTGGTTATTACAAAAACAAAAAAATCACACAAGAATTATTTTGATTATCTTGATTAATTTAGAAGAAAACATTAAATGTGTAAAATGAGTGATAGGGTCTTAGGAAATGGCTATCTATGGATGGTTTTAGGAATGTTTAAGGATGGATTCCTCGATATACCTGAAGTTTTGTGAGGTATGAATCTATGTTGGTGTTAGTACAAGGCCTGGTATTGGGGCCTACCCCCTCACTTTATGGTCCTCAATGATAAGGGAGTCAGGTTCTTAGCTAATATATCGACAAACAATTATTTATACTCGACCAGAACATCAAGTCGATTCTCCTCTATGTCATGAAATCCAAATAGGTCTAGCTAGGAAGAAATTTTTTATTCAAGTTGTGATTTAAGTGATTTGGTTGTGTGTGGGAGATATTAAGTGAATGCAATCTATTAATCCCCTAGTTAAACTATGAGACCAAGAATAATGAAATGCGTGTTTTAAGAAAAAAATGAAGATTTATTTTGACGAGGAAAATAAATGAGAATGTAATTATTTGAAAGAAAAGAAAGGAAATAGAAAAACCTATAAAATGCTTCTTTTATTAATTGTTTTATTTTAGCTTTTTTATAGCTTGGAAATAGTGTAGTAATAAAAATCCCCAAGAGAAGAAACTTGCAAGTTTTAGTAGAAAACAAAAAAATAGAGTGAGAAAATGATGTTAGAGGTTGACTATCTAAGTAATCATAAGAAGTCACAAATATTTTCAGCAATTGTGGGAATCAAGCGATTTGATTGGATTGCTGGCGATTATAGAGAAAAATGCATAAAATGAATGAAAAATTAATTTAAGTGAAATAAAATTGGATTGAGGTCCCACCGATCCTGCCAAAATGTAATAAAGAATTTTCAATTTCCAACTTTAACTTAATAAAGTGAAATAAAAAACTAACCTTAGAAGATGGTGGGATTTACCGATATCCGTGAGATGGATGATGTTGATATTGATAGTTGATTAAAGATTATGAGTCCTAATGAATGCACAATTCTCCCCGTCAATGAAGCACCATGTAATCAAATACACTAAACATAAATTATTAGATAAAAGGGTAAATGAGATGCTCGGAAAAGGCCAATTCCAGAATCCAAAAGGACATTTCTCAGAGACAACACACAATTAATTTCAAGAAAATAAAATTTCTCAGCAAGGGACCATAAATCCTATGGTCTTAAAGCTTTTCAATTAATGTACACTCACAATCATCTTGATATGAGAATTTTTTGACAAAGTATAATAAATCAATGGTTTCTAGTTTTGATTTAGGTTTCTTAGGGAAAGTATAATTGATATTCTTTTTTTCTCTAAAATATTATAAAAATTTAATCCCCTCTCCATGAGATAACATTCTCATCACATTTATATAATTTTACTCACTTAATCACTTTTATTTTCCCCCCCAAAAGCAACATCTTTCAAAATAATATTCTTATTTTCTTTACAATCTGATTCACACCATTCTTTTGAAAATACTTTAGCTTTATAGCACTGGTGGGGAAATTACAATTAAATTGTATATTTTTAAAGTGATTGGGATGTCATGTCATCTTATCTACTTCTATTTTTGGAAAACTAATAGGTACTTTATGGCAAAAATTCCTTGAATATCTCAAATACTTATGGTGTGACCTTTATGAATCTCCATTCTCAAATATCAGCTTTGAAATATGCAAAATAATTACCAGATCCCCTAACTTGATCAACCCTCCATGTGCAAATATTCATCATGTTCAATTACCTTTATTTTCATATAATAACTAGTCACTTCACCTCTACTTCATTCGTGTAGGTTAAGTAGGATATCTTCATTCATTTAATTGCGGTGATTGGTCAATTCATTGTATCTACACCATTTTCACTATAAATTCATCTCCATTTATTCATTAGTATGCATCCCATTTCCATTATTTACTGTGAAAAGCTATTCCAAAGTTATTTGTTGGTGCAATTGTGAAGGTATATGTAGCAACTATCCTAAAAGAGACATCATCACAAATTTGAATCAAATCTTCGATTTAACGGGTGTGAATGAGGAATGTTTCGAGGCTTTATTCATTATTGTAGACCTATGGGATGGAAAAGGGAACTTGACATACTGAGAGGTTTGGATTTCCCTCCTTTTAAGATTGATCAAAATCAATCCTATTTTCTTGGCCTTTAAAACAATTTATTATCATCTCTTGGTGGGAGCATTAGAAAACTCTAGAAGCACTGCGAAATTCATGATTGAAAGGAGGCCTATTATGATGAGGATGACTAAATATTAGTTTCCCTTTCTATGCAATGAAGAATTTGTCTTGAAATATATTCCCTAGGATTCCTATGTACTATATGATGGGACTTCAATTGATACAATTCCTACCGTTGCTTGCAAAGTAGATGAATTGGACCAATGACTCTTCTCTCTAGAAAAAGGTCCAGCGGGACTGTTCCACATCAAAAACCTCCCAGTATCAGCATCATCAACAAGAAATAAGAAGGGGGAATCAAAATATTAAATCCCAATTATCATTTTAGATGAGGAAGAAGTAGAGCCTTCATCTCCTCAATTTCCTAAGGCATCATTCTCTACCATAAAGGAAAGTATAGGAAATTATACTTTCCAACCTTCCATTCATTCGAGAGAAACATATTATTTGATGGAGAAAAAAATATCATGACCCTTTCACATTCCTCTTCTAAGGGAACATCCACCTTTCATAAGGAAATGCAAGGGTGAGTCTATTTCTAAGTATCATGTTCCACTAGGTCCAAGGGCTACGATAATTTCTCTTCCATTTACTTCAAATGTTGTTATTCAAACCTACTAATATTTGGTCTACTCCTTACAAGGAAAAGAGAGGATGACATTTCCTATAGAAGGTTTGGACCTTTTGGACTAGGTATCTTATTATCAAAAGAAGATAGATTTAAGGAATATCATGGATGGTCCTAGAATGACTATTGACACATTGATGGATATGGGGATGTCTTGTACTTTTTGGTGGGGAAGTTCTATTTTCTCAAACATTTCAAGGCTTAGAAGAATTTTTACCAAGGAAAAACAAGCTACTAAACAAAGTTCCCTCATTTAGAGAAGACCTCAAAGAAGTAATATAGGATGATTGAATGTACCTCTTCTCTTAATTTCCCTAGTTTGATGTAATGTTCAAAACTTTATGTATATTTTGATGGGTAGGGCCCCTATAGATGCCCTTTTAACTTTTCAAAAAGGAAAGTAAAATTCAAATTGTTATAAAAAAATAACATGCTTCATAGAAAGTTTACAATTTAATCAAAATATAATAGAAATTTATTGTTTTTCAATACTTCATACTAAAAATTAACCTCTCAAAGTATCCTTCAAACTATTTTGAAAATAGGAGTATCAAACAAAAATAAATGCAATATTAAGAAGAACTGAACCTCGCATCCTCAATAGCCTTGGATTCCTCAGCAGTGAGCATGGTGACATCATCATCTTCATTTTCTTCTTGAAACTATCTTTCTACATAAGCATCATACCTCTGAAATAGTTTTTGCAGTTCTTCTTTATTAGGGCCCTTGTGATGTTGAAATATTAGACTTTCCCTATTAATTTACACCACACATTTCCCCATCCTATATTTGATTTCCCTTGATTTAGTTTTCAGGTTCTCAATTGAATTTTCTATAGTTACCAGCCTCTTGATAACTTCATATGAATAGTTTTTATCATGAATGTTCTTCTCGAAGGATAGTATCAAAAATACATTTCTAGATCACAATAATTTCTTTTGTTATTTTTGAATACCAGGTCTTCCAATTTTATGTTCAGGGCATTGATGCCTCTCTCAATCCACTTATTTTCTTCTTCCATGATTTTCTTGACATCATTTACTAATTCAATTTTGATTTTCAACTCATCCTATAAGATAAAATGAGTTCCCATCTTGTCAGCTGATAGTATTTTAGCCTTTACAATCACCTCCCCAATGAGTTAGTTGATGAGTTATAGTTTGGGAAGAATTCCTTCAACATAGAATACTTTATTTTTGCACTCTTCAATCATATCCATGACAACATTGAGATTAGAAATGAATTACTCATACCTTTTTTTACTTTTCCAAATATTTTCTTTCCTTTCTTCGATAGGTCCTCAACCCAACTATTAATACAATTCACCTTTTTGGTGGCCTTCTCTATGTTTCCTATCATTTTCGAGTAATAGTAAGATCTCCTTGATTTCCTTCCGAGGTAATCACAATTCTGCAGAAAAAAGCTTAGAGTCTTTTCTTGCTCTTTTAGTTCCCTTTTACTTATCTTTTCTTTGTCTACACTTTCCAAGAGTCCTTTTACTACTATTACAACATCTTTTTTAAGATTTTCTCTTCTAGGCCTTCCCAGGTTGGGTTTGTTAAATACTTTAGTCACTAACTATTAGTTTTTCCTTCGGGATATTAGGATGGGGGATGGTAATTTCCAAAGTTTTAGACCCTTTCCTATCAAAGTGTGATCTTATCATAATTCTACCCCTCTTGGAGGCTTTCACAGGTTTTTGAAAATCAATATTTGAGAGACCCAAGGATTTTGTTGGGACTATATCCTTTCCTTTTTCTTTTTCCTTCTCTTTTTATTAGAGAATTCCCCCTAGCCATCCTATCATGGGGTCACTTTGTCACCTCATATTTATGAGGGAGTAAAAAATGTAGTTTGAAAAAATGTCACCCTTTCTATTGATGCATCTTGAATTATAAGTGTTCTTGCAATTGGTGCTTTCATATTTGTTTCCTTGTTTTCACTTTCCACTACTTTGGGTTGCTCTTTATTCTTCTCCTAAGTTTAAATTTTTTGAATCTTTTCTTCTTTCTTATCATTTATAAACCGTTCCCCAGATCCTCATCCTTTTATGGACCAATAAGTTTGCTTGTACATTGTTTAAAACTATTAGGGGACCTGGAAATCATACCTGTATCTTTGGAAAATTCTCTAAATTAGCATATTCCATGCTTTCTCCTTCCTTAGGTTCTCTTGGTGGAGTGATAGCTTCCTTAACTATTTATTTTTGGGTCCCCTTTTCATTAGTTGTATTTTTTTCTTGTTCCTTGTCCTTTGTGGGTGGCTCTTAAATAAAAGTGTCCACTTGGAACTCTGTCTCAACCCCTTCTTACTTTGTATCATCCTTTTCTTTTTCCTTAGCTGACTAGAGTTGGGTACTTGATTCTTGATTCAAATATACACTTTCAACCTATGTATTTAGCATAACAACATTTCCGTCTTGTACACTTGTTGTGGTGAAAAATTCAATGCTTTTTGCTCAATGACAATAAAATTGGGATATTTTTACTCTCGAGACATTACTCCTTCATTTGTGGATTATGGCCCTATAGAAAGAGTAGTACCAAACAATGACATCTCTTGCATATCTATTTAACATCTCTTTCTTGTTCCACAGAAGGAATTGTATCTACAACTTGAGTTCTTTGGGACTGGGTCTCCATTTCCACATTTGGAATTTTCTCAATATCAAGCATATGGGTTTCTTCAAATGACATACTTAGAGTTTCATATTTATCATTATCAATCTCAAAATAAGGGCTCCTCCTAAGCTCCTTTACATCAACATCAATTGTTTCAACTCCTTTCAATGATTTCCCTGATGGTAATTTTGTCTCAACATTACTTTCCTTACCATGCTACTCAACACTTAGTCCTTTTTGTTCATGGATTTCCCCAAAACATCTAGCCCACCTTGAAGCCTAGTTTCTTTGATAATTCCTTCCACCACCCCTATAGGAAATGTAGACAAAGTAGTGAGGAATAGTGGTGTAGTTTTGACTACTTGGGTACCTTCATGGACAAATGGTGGTGTGATTTGAATAACTAGAGGAGTGAAAACCTTTTTGTCGAGTTTCAATCAAGCTAGGATCACTAATTTCCTATGAATCTCCCTTCTTCTACTTTTTAAACTTGGGCTACTTTAATGTAGTCATTTTTATGCCCTTAGAACAACATTCTAATCCCATACACGTCGGGATATCACTCAACAGGCATTGGGAGCTCACCCGAGGCATGTGTGGGTGCCAAACTCCTCCTTTATGTGAGTCTTGTTAGAATGCATTACTTAACACAGAAACTTAGATGAAAAAGGTAAAGAACCATGCATTCATTCTGAGAGATTTAAGATGAGTTATTATATCATTATACCTAGTTTGATAACAAGAGAAACATCAAACGAATAACATATCTAATTCATACCATAAAGGAAATGCACTAGGTTTACACCCATGAACAATACATATTTTGAACAGAACCATATATTTCATATTGATCATAGTTCAACAACCATATTACATTCACCAAGGCCATAACATGCCAATGTATCAATGCAGATAAGACTCATGCATCAAAATTCCTAACTATGCTTCCCATATTACAAAAAAATAAAATTCACAAACCCATCCCTCTAGACAAGTTATTACTCCTACAATCCTCTAAATGAGAACCCCAACTCTTTGGAACCTTCTTATTATTCCTATAGAGATTTTCCTTCCATTATATCTATTCACACTCTCTTCCTTGATAGCGTCTCTCTTCTTTTACCTAAGAATCTCTATATATAGTTGTATCACCCACCACCATGCCTTTCTAGAGTAATGATCAGTCACCAAGTGTCAAGGTGGTCCTCTAATGGAGCATGCTTATTCTCATCTAGGATCTCCACTCTTTGCAATGATGTCATTTTGGATCCTTCCATCACATGGAATATTCCTTTCTTGACCACCAAGTTGCTAGGTTGACACCTTATCCAATCTGCATGCTTAGTTGGGTCACGTTTTTCTTGTGTTCTCTCTGGAACACCAAATATGGATAAGTCTTGAAACCATTTGCTTTTCCTTGCAAAAAAAGTTGTGGGTTCTACTAAACCCTTCTAAAACACTTGTCCTGTGAATATTTACCATGTGCTCCCTTCTTCATATTGGTCCCACACACCCACGCACCTTCTTATACTTAGCCAATATTTTGAGGCCCAATATCACCCAAAACTAAACTTGTTCTTTGTCCTCAAGAACACCTCTTATTTAAAGAATAAACAATAGCGATACTATGAAAGATTGGAATAAAGAATGAAGGAATGAAGAATGAGGAATGAATGAATTAAAAAATTGGGGGAACAAAGAATAATTTTTTTATTGTTGAAGGAGTGGGAAATCCTTCCTTATATCTACCTCAAGCTTCTCCTAGAATCTACCTCACTCTATGCTTACTGACAGAGGTCACCTACTAGGGTGCTCACCTCCTCAAAACTTATCTCATCCCCTTTGGCACTCATTGTATCAACAATCCCTTCCATTTTTTTCCAAAATCATCAAGCACATCCATCCTTCAGGTGATTTGGGGTATAATTCCTTCAACCGGTTTTGATCGAGCCCCACAAGGTCTCGATGGCTTTTGATTTCTTCTCCACCTCGGCCAAGATCTTATCCCACTCTACTATGTTCCCCTTATTCTTATCCTAAAACTCCTTGAGCTGTAATTGATGGGTAGCAACTAGAATGCTTACTACCGTATCTCTTTCAGGCAATTATCATAAAAAACTTTAGTAATTTATGTGGCGGCCTTTACATAGACAAGGATTTTGGTATACCGAGTGACAATCTCTACAACATTTAGCTTCTCCTCTTTTTCTTCGTGCACCAATACCTCCTCTATGGAATCTAAGGTGAGTGGCCACCTTTCCATTGTGAGGATGTGATTCAAATCCTCCAGGCACTCCAATTTTGATTCATACTTTTGCTCGGGAGGTGCTAGGTTGAGATGCTTTAAGACAATAGCATCTCGTAATCATCTCAATTTTCTTATATACTTCACACACCCTTGCCTTTTCCTCTTTTAGTTCATGCCTTAACTATTCTCTCGATTGAATCTTCTTTCTTAAGGTCCTTTCTCTTCTCAAGGAGCTCATCCTCTTTCTTCTCCAATTCCCCATATAGAATCTCACCATGTCATTCCTCCCAAAAATTATGGCCTCAACCTCAACTGAAACCTTGTTGAGTACATTACAGACTTGCTCATCTGATAATTGTTGAGCATTCACCAGGGGGTTTATTCCTTTTCCTCTGGCATCTTCATCAGTGCCCTTGGCTCACTTCAAATTCAAGCTCATCAACATGGGAATCAAATGCCCAAGATAACATTTTCTGGTTCATGGGTATGCACCTTCTTCATCAAATGAATACATGACCATGATTTTTTTGGTTACATGGTACACTGGAAGTGTGCATGTAACACCTTGCTTGGATCATTGATATAACCCATTCCTTTTCCTTATGCTTGACACTACACTATTACACCATGTTTGCACAACATTTGGAAATCTTATAGCTAGGTCAGTGGTCTCCACCCATGCAGCCATACTCTTTTCTAATGTTCTCCTCTTCTATTTCCTTGAGCACTTAATCTGCACTACACTCTACCTCCTTCTCTACTAAATTTTAGATAATGCCTGTTACTTCTCTCTCCTTGAGCTCTTCTATTTTCTCCTTGGTAAGGCCAGGGTTCCTTTGATATTTTGCATTCACCTCCTTGCTGACCCCTTTTCCTTGAGCATCTGCTTCCTCCTCTCCAATTTTTCTTCCTCTCCTACTTCTTTTGAATTGTTTATATCATACAAAAGATAATTCTTAACTTCTTCATTGTCATCGTTGTCCTTCTCACCACAATAGGCCTCCAAGCTCTCCTTCTCCTCTGAGTATGCTTTCCCCACTACCCTCTACTTCTTCTTAGCTAGGATTCTTCCTTCTCTTCTTCTTTAACATGTGACTCCTTCCTTGGTGATTCTTCTTGTGTGGGAGGATCCTCTTGCTCCAAAGTGCTTCTCCTTCTAGGGTCTTCTCCCTAAATAGGGACTTTTTCCTACGTCTGTAAGTGCTTGGCTTAGCACTTGTTTCTAGTGTGCCCACAAATTGTGTTGTTTATGCACTTGGTGCTTTCTACTCCTCCACTTCTTTTGTCTCCCTTTTCTTTGGCACATCCTTCTTACTCCCTATGGGGTCTTATGGAATGCATAAATCATTTTCTAGGTAGGTTCCCTTCTCAAATTTTGGCCTAATGCGCAAGTGCACCCTCATTCTGATCCTTCCAATAATTGGTGAGTGTTAATGGATTCATCATTTTTACTCTATGGGAGACATACTTCTCCACATATGTTCACCTCTTTGGGTATACAATATTTCTACCCAGCTCACGATGGTCTTGGTCTACCTCATTCAGGTTTAACCTTATCCTTTTGGCCTCCTTGAAATGTTTGACCCCTTCATGAAAATATTACGCGGTGAAGGAGAAAGGAAGTTTGCACCATGGAGCTTTGGTACCATTCATTAGAGTGAATCTACCAATGTAGGAGTGCTGGTATATAAAAAACTCAACCTCTTAATATAAAAGGGTAGGAAGTGGCTCAGGTATCCTCCACTCTATTCTAAATGCATCATGCATTCACTTGTACCATTTCTCTAGGTGCGCCTTGTGGGCACCCGTCATGGTATCACATGCATACTTCTTAAATATTTTAGTGGGTGAGGGATCTTCATTTGGATACTCCCATATGAACTCTCTTGGCCCATCGGGCACTCCAATCTCTAAGAAGATGATGGTGAGGAGAAAATTGCCAAATATTATCTCATCCCCCTCCTGCATTCTACTAATGATCTCATCTGTAATAAAAGCAGACAAGTTGTAGATGGTTCCTTCTAAAACCTTTTGGCATACATTGAACCATGCCTTCTTCACTTGGGTCCACCTCTCTTGACCATTCAACTTGGTAACCAAGCATGCAACCATCCTCATTATAGGGTCAGGGATATCTACAATATCAAAGTAGTGAGAACCCTTTTTGTAATCATAGGCCTCCATAGTTTCCTTAATGGCCTCCTTATCCTTCACGTTGTCATCTATAAAGTCCTCTTCGCAAAACATGCTAGTAAACTTTGATATAAGATGAGGGGTTATACACATTTTTCGGCCTACAAAATAGAAGTGGTCTTCATGTATTTGTGACATTAACCACTGGTATAACCGCTCAGGCTTTCCTAAATAGGCCAACTCATATAGTTGTAGCAACCCAGCCTTATCAAACTTCACCTTCACCTCATCACTATAGATCGACATTATTTCTGGTGTCCTCTTATCAGTTTGATGAACCATTTCCAATGTCATCTCCTTCTTTTTGGTACTCATGAGATGATCTTAGTCACTCATGACCATCTTATTGATGTGTAATACCCATTCTTTCCCCAGCAACACCCCATCTGGGTACTGCATCTCTACATACCACTTCTCATTAAAACTAGTTACAACAGTTTTTTTCCCTTTGCCCTTCTTTTTCGGTGAAAAGGTCACCTTCTTTAGTGCTAATTTTACTTATTAGGTTATTACCTAAACTCTTCTACTCCTCTTCCTTGCTCTACTCAATCTTGTGGCTCAACTCCATGAAATAATCCTTCTACTTCCATTCCCTAGCTATAGAACCCTAACTTGAAAAAAATCTTCCACAAGATGGCGTGCTCCTCTAAAACTTTCCTCATGCCTGTGTACTCCTTCCACTCTGGTTTATAGATCAACCCTAGTCACGTACTTAAATCTCTATGATTCTCTCTTCACACAACTCTCTTTTTGTGGATGCCCTAGTTCACAAGATCTCTTCAATCTCATAATAGCAAGGTAAATAATAATGTGCCTAACTTCATACTTATAGCTTTTCCCCCTTTCCAGCAATAAATGCTACACCACCTACCAACATACTTAACATTAAATGTGTATTTTTCCACTAAATATGACCTTAAGTACCCTTACCCATGTGCCCAATCCTATGCAAAACCTTCTACAACCTTCTAGTGTGAAAACAAAATCCTTACCAACCGAAGAATACTACGTGCACATCTGCAAAGACCGAAGGCACTTCTTCTATCCTTGACCTAATTTTTTCCCTTTCCTACCTCATGTTGTTTATGCGCTTCTTATCCTTTGTACATGGTCTTTAAGCTATCTTGACACCAAAATTATTATCCACTATTTCAAAAAAATTATCCATTGTTTCCATGCGCGTTCTTCTATCTTTCACGGCTTTAATCCTTTCATTTGATCCACTTAACTTTTACTACCATCTTGTATCACCCTTCACACAACTCCCTTCACATTACTCCACCCCACACCAAATCAGATGCGCGGTCCTCTACTCATACATAACCTTTTGAAAGTAATGAGGTTACTGGCACACAAGGTGCAAAACTACACAAACAAAAAGGAACAAGCAATGAGAAAGGGATACACAAGGAAATGAAATTACATAAATGGAAATCCTAAGCTAATCTGGAAATACCACCTTATTTGCAATCACAAGGAAGACTTATTTATAATAGGGATTTAGCCTACTCCCATTGAAATAGCTAGGTAACCTCGTCCCATCCAGACTTGTAATGGTAGGTGCCTAAATCAAGGATGTACGAGATGATGTAAGGGCCCATCTAATAGAATTTCAACTTCCCAGGATGGCATAGAAACTTTTAATCATACAACTGAACCATCTTGAGCCTAAAATTGCTTATTCTTTATATGATGATCATGTCATGCCTTTGTATGCGGCCTTTTCAGTATTTTGATTCCATCTAGCAAGTGATCACCTTTCGTCAACTCGCATTAACTTGTCAATACTTTCCTCGAGAACTTGTTCATCAGCCAATCCTCCTATGCATGATATACGTAATGATGGTAACATGAATTCAACTAAAAATACAGCCTCTACACCACACACCAACTAAAATGGCATGGCCTTATTCAACCTTTTGTAGGTTTTCATGTATGCCCATAGAACTTTTGATACCTTGTCATCCCAATCTTATCTTCCAACATCAAAAATTTTGGTCAGCATGTGACTTAGTATCTTGTTAAATGCCTTAGCTGTTCCATTCACTTGAGGGTGATAAGGGGTAGTCTTGTGATGGGCCACCATAAATTTTGCTAACAGAATCCTGACCATTTCATTCAGGAAATGTGTACCCCTATCACTTGTCAAGATCAAAGGACATCCATACCTACTAATTATGTTTTCCCATAAGAATCTAGTAGTTTTCATTGCAGTGTAATCCTTTATAGGTGCTACCTCTACCCATCTTGTCAAGTAATCAATGCAAGTAATGATATACTGCGAACTAGTCCTTCGCGTGACTGGTGAAATTGGTCCTATAAAGTTGATTGGTCATTTTTCAAATGGATTTGTAGTGGTTATCAGCCTTAATGGCATATCATCCCTCTTTCCAAGTATGCCAAGGTATCGACAATGGTTGCGAGCCTTGAAAAACTCAATATAATCTTGGTATATGCTTTCCCACTAGGGCCATGTAAGTAGAATGTTCTATGCAGTTAAATTTCTTACATAGTGCCATCCCGCAATCCCACCATGCACCTCCTTCATAATCTCCCTATGCTCATGTTCTAATATGCATAGGCACATAACCTCATCATGGCCTAACTTATACAGATATCCACTAATCAACACATAGGGTGTGATGCGTATTGCTAACAATTTTATCTCCAAATCCTTCATCATGTCTAATGCCACACCTATTCTAAGAAACACTGTAATATCCTCCAAGTTAGAGGGTGTGTGCTACAACCTAAATAGGTGCACGTATGGCATGGTATTCTTAATGCTCGCATGTCCTTTCCCAAGTTAATTCTTGATAAGTGGTCAGGTCCTTAATTACTTTTTCCCGGTTTACCACAACTTGAACTCAAACTCTTGAAACAATAACCCAAAAACATATGCATCCTTGCAAAATGGGCTCATTTACCAAATACTTAAATTCCATGTGATCTGTGTAGAATATAAAAGATGTTTTCAAAAGATACTTCCTGAACTTATGCAACATGTAGATCATTGGCAATGCCTTATGCTCAATAGTTGTGTAATTATATTATGCTGGTATCAAATTCTAACTTACAAAACAAAGGGGGTGATCAATAATCCCCTCACCAAGTTGTGCTAGTACTGCCAATGGTTATACCTAAGGCATCAACATGAACATGGAAAGGCTTATCCCGGGAAGGGAAACATAGTATGGGTGCATTAACAAGACTATCCTTTAAAGTGTTAAACACATTATGTTTTGCTTCTCCCTAGTGAAAGGCACTCTTATGCTTCAGCAATTCTTCTAAGGGCATGATGATCTTAGCATATCCTTTGATGAAATTCTTTTAGTACCTCATATTCCCAAGAAATTTGTGCACTGCAGTCTAACTAGTAGCCTTTCCCAATCCCAAAATAACATCAACTTTGGCAGGATCCACTAACAAGCCTTCCTTACATATAATATGTCCTAACAGGGTTCCAAATGGAGTAGAAAAGACACACTTCTAAATGTTGATGGATGTACTCAACTACATACATCTTTCAAACATCAGCCTCAAATTGTCACAATGGTATTTTACCATTCCATATACAGTCTATTCATCAAGGTAGACTTGAATAAATTTATGGATGAAGTCTTGAAATGCTTGTACCATGATGCACAAGAACACAACAGGCACATTATTCAATCCAAAAGGCATGACCATGTAAGAAAAGCTTCCCCACTTAGTGGCAAAAGTTTTATTTCTATGGTCTTCCTTTGCAATCCTGACTTGGTGATACCCTGAGAACCCATCCGTGAAGGAATAGACCTCGCACTCGGCTACTCCTTCCATAATTTCTTCAAGTGAATGGGGTTAGAAAAGGGTCAATGACACACACTTTGTTTAAGTCCTTGTAGTCAAAACATATCCTTATCCTTCCATCCTTATTGATGCTAATGACCATTGGGCTTATCCACTCCGATTCCTCCACAACTTCAATGATTCCTGAAGTGATCATCTTGTCTATCTCTTCCTTGACCCGTACGTATAATTTTAGATTCATCCAATAGGGTCTCTTCTGAATCAGTGCGCACCTTCCTTCAACTTGATTGTCATCTCACCCAAGGAATGGTGAATGCGTTTGAACTCATGGTACACACGATGGAATAAGTCCTGAAATTCATGCAACTAATCAATGATATTTGAAACTTATTTCTCTGTCCAATAATCCCCAATGATAGCTTCTTTCGTTCTTAACATGCATACCATCAAAATGGTAGGCGCATAATCACTCATCGACATTATCTATGACTTTGCGTGTACCATAAAAATGGTTAAAATCCAAACTTTCCATTCCTTCACCATCTATTAAATAGACCATTTTTCCATTTTCCTTTCAATACACGCATGCTAAAGTTGTATCTCTTATGATTCCTCTTCATTGAGATGCGTCTCAAAAATAGGTTTACCCAAGAATTATAGTAACTTATCTTCTATCATGACACTATCTCCCATTGTAAGGCAGTTGACAAATTGTAATGCCTTATCTACTGATGGCTTAGTACTTTAATACTGAAAAACTTGAATGAGATCAACCGTTAACTCCTACCAATTCCTTGTCTAATGACACATCTCCGAGTGAATGTACCATACACGAGCACAACCTTTAAGGTAGAAGATAACTTATAAACCCATAACGAAGGTGGTAAATCTTCTATGCCTTCCATCCAAGCCTTCTCACATGCTTGGATATGGGAAGAGGCGGGTTCTTTTCCATGGTAGTCTTGGATAACAGTGGGCATGTTGCTTCTGTAGAACCTTATAGAAGAATGTGACTCTTACCTTGCACCACTCTAGAAGACTCTCGTGATGTGCTTCCCACCAACGCATTGCAGTCCCGAGAAAGTTATAACTGGGCATACTTATCCTTTCATCCTCATTTCTCCATTGAGCCTCCATCTCTCATAAGAAATAATTAGGGCTTGCTCCTCCAAAGTAACTTGGTAGCTTGTTCATTCCCAAGCACTTGACTCGAGCATGCCTTTTTACTCTTATTACAGATCCCCTTAACTATTTCCCAATCAACTTATAATTCCCATGCATATAATTATCACATGTTATGCTAGTTGGATCACTCATTGATCGAGCATATTCAAATTTGATAACTCCTTCTATAGGATGAATTATCTTAGGGTCTCTCGATGGATTGCACATATATTAACTCAAGGAATTCTTCTCTCAAGGGCTCGGTATAGGGCACATTGATTTCCCATTTGTTAAAGGTATGATTTCAGTTCTTCCTTGTTCTTGAAACTGATATACCACTTGTTAAACTATAGGTTGGTGTTTCTTTTGTAACACTGTGGGAACCCAAGTAATCCGTAAAGTTATCTCTGCTAGTGCAAGACTTCAAATTCCATAGTGAACTTGGCCCCTTGAATAGTGATAAATATATCCTTCAAGACACCAATGGGAATTGATTTTGTCTTGTTTTCCATATACAACACATTCGAAGACAACTGTAATACGGGCCTTCCCATTTGATTCCAAGCATATAGTGTGAGAAAATTGACCTCTGCTCTTATGTCAATGAGGATATTACTTAGAAGCCACCCATTAACAACTGCATTCAATGTGATCTCTTTATCATAGTCAAGGTTGTGAGGAGGAAGGTTGACATGCAGAACCTACCACTCGCGCTCTCTCCGATGCGTGGTACCTTCTCTTGTAACCACTCTCATAATAAGGGAATGATATTCTCCTTAGCATTTTACACACTTCCTTGACCTCATCCAGATCCTTCTGCAGAGCCTCAACATTCTTCCTTTTCTCTAACTACCTTGACTTCTCCTTTAGACATTAGATCTCTCCTTGTAATCCCCGAATCACATCCATAGTCTCTTGATACACCTCCTTGTGATGAGTAGGGTCTCGAATACTTCCCATGTACCACTTCTTCCCTAACAACCAGTTTTTGTCTTAGCATCTCCCTTGCGCATCCAACCTCTCGATCATGTTGTAACTAGGACGGGTTGTAGTTTCGATTCATGCACCACTCTTGGCATCCATTAAGAGTTGGATTTCCTTATGCTTACCATCCCATTGCCTTTATCCTTTCGATGTTTGTAACTCATGTGTTGAAATATCTTAGGACACTCCTTGTACTTATGCTTCTTTTCGCACCACAAGCACTTTCGCAATAGATCGGGACAGTCACATTTATAATGCTTTGTCAATCCACAATTATAACAGTTCCATGTGGGAGGGTAAGTGTACCAAGTTGGGGGGACCAAAAAGGGGTCTTAAGTGGATGCATTTTTCTGAAAAATAAAAAAATTCAACTTGTACAAGTTTTTTGAAATAGTTACAATCAAAATTGGAAGATGTTGTAGGTATATGAATTGTAGAATTTTGAGTCTAGTTTCTAAGATGCTAAATTTGATTGAAAACAGATAAGTTTAAGTGGGTCAAATAGCTAAAATACCAACATGTGCTCCTATTTTTGTTAAAAAACATAATAAAGTGACTTTCATGCCCCCCACCTTTTTTGAGCACCATTTAGTATTTTTAAAAACCCTTTGGTAGAAAGATAACTAGGAGCATCTAGTTTGTGTTAGAATTTATTTTAGATTTTTTTAGCGAATATTTTTTTATTTATGATTTTTCTAGTACAGAAATTTTATGTTTTGAAAAATAATGGAGCTCCAACCATGACCCCTAACTACCTCAAAAAATATCAAAAATTAGATTTTTTTAATATGTATAGAATTATGCCTAGTTTGTGCCTAAAAATTTTTATTCAATTTTGATGAGTCAAAAAAAGATACACGAAAAAAGATAGACATGTTTAAACTTCAAAAATAGCTATAAAAAGGCATAGTTAAGAAAATAAATAATATGGAAACCTTGTATTTGTTAGAAAAATTGAAAATAATATTTATACAAAGAAGAAACTCTGATTTACATCATGGTATAATTGTTTTTAAATAAATCGATCATTTGATGTTGATTTATCATGACGGAAGTTGGATTTTTCTATTTTTCTGCAAAAACGCATGGTTCCTTGTGTTTGTGCAAGTCCATGCCTTAGGCTTGGGGATCCAAACTGGATCCCAAGCCTTGAGGCATGTGTTGGAAAAGGTAAAAAGCATAACACATACATGTTATTATTTTTGTATATATTGGGTTCCCCCAACGTCCCTTTCATCTCTTTCATGAGAATTCTGCATACATTACGTTTGGTCCGTAATTTTCGTAACTCACTCTTGAAACTATGAAAATCACATTTGAGGGAGATAAAATGATAGATGCTCATGCATTTTTTATTTATAGTAGACATAATGCATACACGTTATGCTTTGGTAAATCCAAACCTAAGAATGTAAAACGTGCCCCCAATTTCATGCACTTACCTAGGAGTTCACTTCTTCCTCCACCATAGTTACTTATGGCCATGAAATCCCCATGGAAACCTCTTCCATGCACCCCTCTATCTGTGTGTCCTTCATAACGATGATCATCATCCTTGGTACTACTTGTAAGGCTAGTCGATGCACACCAAGATCAATGTCATCATGAATCTGGTCAATCATCCTACAATCCTTAGTGTCATGGGTTGTAGAGGTACAAATCTTGCAATATCAAGACACATTCTTGTAGATTGCACACTATAGTAGAGGACACATACTTGCATCATGATATTGCAATGGCGTGTACCAATTTCCGAGGGAAATTTTCCTTTGAATTCCACCCCACTTCTTAATATGTGCACCAAAGACCACTTCAAACCTCATGCACTGAGATCACAGATAGCTTTTCCAACTACTTGGCCATTGTAGCAATTTGAGCCTCTATGAAATTTCTCACACCGGTATCTACACTCCCAACATCCTCAAGCACACAAGGAATCTTCCAAGGCCTCACGTGGGTTTTGAAAGTCTTGTGTGACAAATTGCTCTTCTAAACGTTCTTATCAATCCCCCAAAAAACCATTGAGCATGCTAAGAGGGGTGTATGTCATAGGGTATTTTTGATAAGAGAGTTTTGAACCATGCATCGTACTCTCATACACTCTCTTCCATCCCTTTTTGGATCTCCTTTAGAGCGTTGATGCTCTTTTTCTCGAACTCAGGGATATAGAACTTTTCTAGGAAGGTATTTTTCAATGCAATGTAATCTACAACTATTTGATGGGGGTCAAACTTTTTGTACCAACTATGCATGTGCCCTTATAACGGTTTTGCAAACTGACTTTCCTTTCACTCTAGGGTAGTGATCCCCTTCACGTATGATAACGATTAACACTTACGTACATTCTCTACAACATCACCTATACCTCTGTAGTCTGGTAGGTATAAAGACATCTCAAAAAATACTTATGGGGGTGGCTGAGGCCCTTGTCCACCTAACCTAGAACCTTGGTTTCCTCTTGTGTTTCCTCCACCACTAGATCCACTAGACCCACTAGGTCTTGTCCCTCCTGACCCACTAGATCCTCTAGATCTACTAGGTCCACCAAGTCCTCTAGCTCCTACACCACTAGATCCACCTCCTATAGCCAGA
The DNA here is from genome assembly GCA_018340775.1 of Taxus wallichiana var. yunnanensis. Lineage (NCBI taxonomy): Eukaryota > Viridiplantae > Streptophyta > Pinopsida > Cupressales > Taxaceae > Taxus > Taxus wallichiana. Next base: position 39,982,300 of record CM031239.1, on the reverse strand, counting down.
AAATGGCCTAAAGTGGTCACACCTAGTGTTCCTAATGTCCCACTAAATTGTGCGCTGATGGTTTTTGATATTTCTTCACTACCAGTTGTGTGTCTCGTGCCACTCCTAGATGCGATACCCAATTTTTTTATATTTTCACCTTGTTCAAAAATTCTTCCAAATACAAGAATGGTTTGTGCAACCATAGATGTCCCAAATGATAAATTATATCTCGTAGGCATAGATTGATTACTTCCATTGATACAAATTGGGTCAGAAATACTTATCTCTTGATCTGGAAAACTAAGCACCAGGGGTTAGTCACTAGGTGGGTTCAGATGCATGCCGAGGGCTCTCCTTTCTCCACATAATGAAATCTCATAAAAAGTTGAAGGGGATTCTCTCATGTGATTTCCAAGATGAAGTATCACAAACTCCTTAGGTTCCACATCCTTTACGTGAACCTCAACTCCTTCCCACAATGTCTTCCTCCATAAATCCATCATACATGTAACCTCACATTGTCTAGCTATCCCTTTCATGAGCTTCACCATATTTGAATTTTCTCTCTTTCCTTTCCTTTTCAATAGCAATATCCACCATCTTCCTTCACTTGTAGCTTCCTCACCCATTACTCATAGAAGTTTTTATGTCCATAGGGAATTCCTCCAAACTTAATGTAATGATCAAGATCTTCATATCCAATGTGATAGAATGTAAAAATGATCCTCTGGGCCCCCTCAAGAACTTAAACTTAGCAACCTCTAGATAACTATACATAGAAATGGTGTATTCTAGAGTATAGCTGGTCAATCGATACTCCTCTCCACTAGTGATCAACAATATTCTTCCAAGTCGGATCTCCATCCCAGTAACTTCTAGTAATCATCTTGGGTCCATACACATGATATATATTACCAACTCAATCTAGATGCATATGCTAAAATCCATTCATAAAGTTCCACTGGAAAGTAGTAGAAGAAGGTTTCATATAAATCATGGACATATGCTCTTCTACCCATCTACATGTGTAAAACTTAGGTCCAGTGCTAAATATTTGAGAAAACTCATCCTCGTTCTCTTGAACCATGCTTCAACACTTTCCAAGGTCTAGTGCTCTATCATCAAGGGAACCAAGATTTATCCATTTCTCACAACAAATTTGAAAAGAGGTCATAGCAATGAAACCAAGATGTAACCATTGTTATGCCTTAGAAAAACATTCTAATCCTATGCGTGATGGATTATCACCCAAGAGGGCATCGGGTGATCACTTGAGGCACGAGCAAGCACCGAACCCCTCCTTTATGTGAGTCTTGTGAGAATGTATTTCTTAGTGACTGAAACACAAATATAAAAAGGTAAAGAACCAAGAATTCATTCTAAGATCTTTCAAGATGAGTTATTATATGATTATACCTAGTTTGATAATAAGAGAAACATCAAATGAATAACATATTTTATTCATACCATAAAGGAAATGCACTAGGGTTTACACCCATGAACAATACATATTTTGAACAGAACCATATATTTCATATTGATCATAGTTCAAAAACCATATTACATTCACCAAGGCCATACAGAACAATGTATCAATGCAGATAAGACTCATGCATCAGAATTCCTAACTATGCTTCCCATATTACAAAAATATTTTCACAGACCCATCCCTCTAGACAAGCTATTACTCCTACAGTCCTCTAAATGAGAACCCCAACTCTCTGGAACCTTCTTATTATTCTTACAGAGCTTCACCTTCCATTCTCTCTATTCATACTCTCTTCCTTGATAGCATTCCTCTTCTTTTACCTGAGCATCTCTATATATAGTTGTATTGCCCACTTCCATGCCTTTCTGGAGTAACAGATCGGTTGCCAAGTGTCAAGGTGGTCCTCTAATGGAGAATTATTATTCTCATCTAGGCTCTCCACTCTCTGTAATGATGTCTTTTTGGATCCTTCCATCACATGGAATATTCTTTTCTTGACCACCAAGTTACCAGGATGGTACCTTATCCACTCTGCATGCTTAGTTGGGTAATGTTTTTCTCGTGTGCTCCCTAGAACCTCAAATATGTCTAAGTCCTAAAACCATTTCCTTTTCCTTGTGAACTCATCATGGGTTCTACTAAACCATTCTAAAACCCTATTCCTACATGCCTTTACCCCATGCCCTTCTTCATAATGGTCCCACACACCCACACGCCTTATTGTACTTAGCCAATATTCCAAGGCCCAACATTTCCCCAACATCAATTTGTAGAGGCATATTTACTCCAGATATTTTTCATAATCTTTCAAACCACTTAAAATTTGATACTTATTTCTCCTTGGCACCTTAGACTATGAGATATGGGTCAATATTTTATAAGGATCCTCTCATCCTTTTTATTAAGTTTGATTACTTTTTATGACTTTTAGTTGATCTGATATGAGTTAGGATGTAATTATCTATCTTTTGATTGATTGTGATTCTAATGCTTAAAATCTCTAAAATTCCTAACAAAGTGTGTGTTTGAAATTCAGTTTTGTGATAAAACAGTCTAATCAATCAAGGAAATGAAGCAGAAGTGTTCAAGGTGTGTTTTCGGTAACATCTGTTCCTTCCCACACAAACTTAGTTCGGAACTTCTAAGCTAGTTCTAGAACTCCATCACATAGTCATCATTTAGTTCTATAACGGATGGGAGTTATCTATTCTAGCCACATCCAGAGATTTTGCATCTACGACCCTTTTAATCAGGGAAGGATGAGAAGATTTCTGAATGTAGATCCATGGATAGTTATCTTACAACTATCTGATCAGCCACAATCTGACTCAACATCTATTCTAGGCACAATTCAATTTTATCAGAATCATTGAGATAACTATGATTGTAAAATGTATATAAAATTAGACCTTCAGTAGATAGATATATAATAGATAGAATATGATATGAAATAGATATAGAATATAGAAGAGAAATATAGACTAAGTACTCAGATTCAGTACGTTTTGTAAGACCGAATGTTTTATCAATAAAATATCCATTCTTATTTGAGATAATTCTGAGTTGTTAAATCTTGATTCGAGGAGGAGCAAGGGCCCACTCCCCAAGGACCAGGATATTCGTTTATTTGGTATTTATATTTCTTCAGAAAATATCTTAGATTTGTTAAATCTATATTATTTTAATTCTTCTAGTTAAATTATGTTGTATACTTGTTCCTGTAGGTTTTTAGATAGATTCTTATATTTCTTACAATCATTTTCAAGCATTCTAAATTGAGTGTGTTTATTTCCAAAAGTAAGTGTTTTTACTTTTAGAAGCAAGTGTGTTTATTTCCATTCTGCACAGTGTGTTTTTTTTCAAGAAATCTTTCAAAGTGTGTTTACTTTCAAAGCAAGTTTTCATAGTACGATTTAAATAAGGTTTTACTAAGAAGTCCTTAAGACATTAAAAAGATCCCCAGGAAAATACAAAAATAACTATAATCAACTATGAGATCGACAAGATTACTCCTGTTGCATATAGATTTAGACACACCCATGGTTTGATATGACATCAACAAGAAGTTGATTAAATGAAGGGAATAATGACACCCATCATTTTTGGTGTCAAGTATGCAGGGAAACTAGTTGGAACCTTCGAATTAAGTGTTAGAAAGAGCAACAACTCATACATCTAGTAGTTAAAGGATCTTCCTACTATATCATAAAAATATGAGTAGATAAAGAGACTCATAGGGTAGATTCCTCCCAAAAACATATTCACAATAATTCATAACATCCTATAGTAAAATTAAGGAAATTGATTAAGAATCGGAGGCATCATCATCCCCTGTCAGACAAGAAATAGAATTTCCACCTTTGGAATTCTTAGATCACCACCAAGGAAGTGGAACTTCTAGGAGAAGGCTTATTACTCAAGATCCATTTAGGCGAGTTTTGATTCTCAATTGAGTAGCAACCTACTACTTATGATAATTCACCTTTCCCAAGGCATACCACTTACCACATTGATTGGGAGGAAAATTTAGAAAATATTTTTAAAACAACATGAGAAGTTAAGAGAGTACACTGATAGGACTGTACCTATCCAATCCAATTGGGAGATGATGATAGATCAATGAAAAATATCTCACTGCACATTTACCCACCTTTAGAGGGATGTCATCGAAGATCTTGACCAATTTCTGTTTGAGTTCAAGGTACTATGTCGACCTATGACTATAAGACAGAGATAATCAAAAACTCAAGTTGCTTCCATCCACTTTGAAGGATGCTTTGCAATGAGATGGTTCATGGTATTACCATCTAACTCTATTAGCACTTGGGCACAAATGAAGACTTCCTTCCTAGAAAAATACCAAGATTATTGTAGAGGGATAAATAGGAAGGAAGAATTCTTCAAAATCAAGCAGGAGGAAGAAGAAAACATAGAAGACTATTTAGACAGATTCCTATTTGTTAGCAAAAGATGTGGATTTGTGCTTCAAGAGGAGTTAAGTAAAACCATTTTTCTTAAAGGTTTGGATGATAAATATAGGGAAGCCCTTAACTTGATAGGAGGTGGAGACATTGATCAGTTAAGAATGAATGAAATTAAAGAGATATGTAGAAGCTAAATTCCAGAACGAGAGGTGGACCTAGAAAAGGAAAATCAAAAAAGTCCGAATCCAAATATGAACAAACTAATGGATGTGTTAGAAAACTTTAAAACAAATATTTTAATGCAATTAACCTCTCTGTGGATGGATTACAAGCTAAAGCAAATGCCAAAACTGAACCATTGGCTATGTATTATCCTAGATGCAGGAAGAAGCATGCACTAAAAGATTGTCCTTTGGATAAAAAAGAAATGTGTCTTATTTGTGAATCTAAAGAACATGATACCGATGTTTGTTCTTTACTTCCCATTATTAAGAATCAACTTAAACAAACCAGTACCTCATCTACAATAGAAGAATTTAATTTTGTTAAGAAACAACCTAACTAAGGGAATTTTATGCCAAGATCAATCCCTAATCCATGGACGATGCCATGGGCTACTCATTCAATACCAAAAAATTGGGGACAACCACCTTGGGTACCTCAACCAACTTGGAACCCTCAAGATTGGACAAATCAAGCTTGGTATGCTCAAGAACATCAACAACCATGGGCTGGTCAAGGAAATACTTATGCTTGGTCACAACCTAGATGGAACCCTAGTAATTATGCTAAAGGAAGAACATATCCAAATTAGAATCAACAGGCCCCTAGGATCCCTTGCAAAAAATTCACAAACTGAGAATGTAGTCCAAACGAAAATACCAGCACATTCAGTAGCAAATCCAAGAAACAAACAAACAACTCCTATTTATGGAACAAAACTAGAAAAATTAGTTGATTTACATGCTATGGATTGTAAGGATATTCAAACTAGATCTGGGAAAATCATTAATAGTCCACCCCTTATAATCACTGAAATGACAGAAGAAAATGAAATTCCTAGTACTATTGTTCCAAAAGAGGATATAGAAAGAAAATAAAAGGAACCAGATAGCAACACTACTGAGACTCCATTTCCAGAGAGATTTAAAGAAGCTATAGAAATCAAGGAGTCTGAATTGGTACATGAATTAAGGAAATTGAATATTGAAATACCACTATTACAAGAAATTAAAGACATTCCAGAATTGAAAAAATTAATCAAAATGTTATGTCTAAAAACAATTGGAAGGAAGAAACAATACCCCAAGACTATCAAAGTAGATGGGAAACTTGTTGATTTACTAGCAGGAAAAATTTTACTTCCCAAATACGGAGATCCTGGAAGTCCTGTTATTTCTATCTCTATAGGAAATAAGGATGTACATAATGTTTTGGTATATTTGGGAGTGGCTATCAATGTAATGACATTGGATACTCTAAAAACATTACCATTAATGGGTATACAACCTACTAATACCATATTGCAGATGGTAGACCAGTCTGTAGCAAAACTAGAAGGAATTATTGAAGACATGGCGGTTATGGTAGAGTCATGGGAATATCCAGTTGACTTCCTTATACTGCAACCAAAAGGTAAAACATTAGGTTATCCCATTATTTTGGGTATACCATGGTTAGCTACGATTCTTGCTACTTTAATTTATTATAGGTCGGGTGATATGACAATATTGAATGGTAAGAACTCTAAACAGATTTCCTTATATCCTTCTACACAACCTTTTACTAACAATCATGAACAATTATGGGTTGATTCTCCTGAAACTAATAAGTAATTTTTTCTTCTTTTGCTATGATCACATTACAAGATCATGTAAGATAAGTAGAAGAGATTATTAATCCACCATTGGATGAGCACCAGCTATCCTTGAAGTAATCAAAAATAGTTCTAAAACACCTGTGAACTTAGTTCTCAAACTTGTGAACTTAGTTCCAGAACCTACGGCTATAGTTCGAAACCATGACATTTAGTTTTGAACCACGACAACAATGAGTTCTCTTTGATTGGAAATACTTTCAATCCAAAGGAATGATATTTCTCACGGGGAGAGGATGAATTAGTATCTTCAGTTTCAAGTACATCAGGAAGTGGTGAAGAATTTATGGAAAGTAGCAGATGACAAAGAATTTGGTCTACAAAGGGATAAATATCATAATTCTCATTACTTTCCTTTTTCTAGTATTCTGTCTCAAGGAACTTTTGGAGATGTTGATACATACCATATGTTGTTACTGCATGCATTTCCATTAAATAGTTTAATGAAACCCTTCCCATAAATCAATTCATCACATATTAGAACCAAGCATGTTGAAATTCAACCAGGTAAAACTTTAAACATTAACAGTTGGTTTAAGGATAATGAAGAAGCTAAATTGTTTGATGTTCTAAAAAAACATACTAAATATTTTTCTTGGGATTACAAAGACATGAAGGGAATTCAGCCAAGTATTTGCACTCATCACATCTATATTGAAAAAATTAAATCAGTTAGGTAGCCTCAAAGAAGGATTAACCCAGCCTTAAGGGATATAGTCAAACAATAAATTGAAAAACTATTACAAGTAGGTTTTATCTACCCTATCTCTAGATAGTCAGTGGGTATCTCCTCTTGTAATTGTTCCCAAAAATAACATAAAATGGAGAATACATGTTGACTATAGGGAACTAAACAAAGCCACAATGAGAGATTATTTTCCCTTATCATTCATAGATCAAGTCCTAGATAACCTTTCGGGTAAATAGTATTTTTCTTTCTTGGATGGATTTAGTGGGTACAATCGATCGAGTTGATACTAAAGATCGGGACAAAACTACATTTACATTTCCATGGGAACCTTTACCTATAGGGTGTTACCATTTGGTTTATGCAATGCTCCTGCAACTTTCCAAAGAGTTATACTTGCAATCTTTTCTAATCTAACAAATTATTATGTTGAGGTATATATGGATGACTTCACTATACACGAGAGATACATATGAAGATGCTTTTAGAAATATGGATAGAGTGTTAACAAGATGTGAACAACACAACCTATCTCTTAGTGATGAAATTTTTTTATGACGATGGATGAGGGGATTTTATTTTTACCATATTTCAAAAAGAGGAATTTAGGTGGATCAAAAACTAATTAGGATCATTTCAGATTTAACTATTCCTCTAGACCCCACAGATATCAAATCATTTCTAGGGCATGCTAGGTACTATAGGTGCTTTATAAAATATTTCAAGTAAAATTGCTAACCAAGGATTTGTGAATTTCTTTGGAATGAAAATTTTCAGCATGCTTTTGAAGAAATTAAAGAAAAATTAACCAAAGGCCCCAATATTGAGAGGACCTAATTGGGAAAATCCATTTCATATCCAAACAGATGCCTCAAATTATTTCATTGGTGTAGTTTTAGGACATAAAGATGAATAAGGAAATATGTATGCCATTTATTATCTTAGCAAGAATCTTAATCCCATTGAAAAGAATGACACCACCACTGAAAAATAATTTCTTGCTATGATTTATGCAATCAATAAATTTAGACATTATATTATAGGGTACAAGATATTTGTACACACATCATTTAGAAATTAAGTATTTAATGACCAAACCAGTGGTTGGAGGAAGGATAATTAGATGGTTATTAGTTTTGCAAGAATTTGATATTACCATTGTGGACAATCCAGTAAATCTAATGTGGTGGCTGATTTTTGTCAAGACTAACCACCATAAGGGAGCAAGATCCGATTAAGGATAACTTTCCGGATGAACAATTTTTTTGCAATCTTAGCAAGTACACCATGGTTTGTTGATATGGAAAATTATCTTACAATAAGGAAGTTTCCTCCTTTCACTAAGAAACAAATAAAGAAGTTAATCAAAACCAGTGTACAATTCAAATGATTAAATGGAATGCTATTTAAATGTGGTCCTAGATTTTTTGCGTAGGTGTGTGTGAGAGGATGAAATATTTGACATCCTCGAGCATATCATGATGAACCAAGTGGAGGACACTATTCAGTAAAAATAATAGCTCATATGATACTTGGCTTTGGTTATTATTGGCCATCTCTGTAGAAGGATGTGAAGAGATATATCAAGTGGTGTGATCCTTGTCAAAGGATGGGACAACCGACTTTCACCAATGAAATGCCTCTTGACCTCAAGTTTTGGTTGAACCATTTGAGAGATGGAGATTGGATTTTGTTGGTCCCTTTAATCCTCCTTCACCATGGAAGGAATATATTCTTGTGTGTACTGACTATGTGACAAAATGGGTAGAAGTGTAGGCATTGAAATATTCCACTTGAGGAAGCGGTTGCTAATTTCCTTTGGAACAAAATTATGATAAAGTTTGGAGCACTGAGGAGCATAGTTTTAGATACGAGACCAAAATTCATTTCTAATATGATCCAAGATTTCACAAGGTATTACCAAATAAATCATAGGAAGTCATCTCCTTACCACCCATAGTCAAATGGACAATCTGAAGTAACAAAAAAGGAATTAGAGAACATCCTTACCAAAACAGTTGAAGTTGGAAGAAAAGATTGGGTAAAAAGACTACCTGAAGCTGTTTGGGATTATAATACAACTTGGAAAACTACAATAGGGTTTTCACCATATGAATTAGTCTATGGCAAAAATCCCTTATTTCTATAGAATTTGAACTTTAGACATTGAGGACAACAATTAAGGTGGGAATTAAGTTGAATTTAGATCAAAAAGAAAGAATCCTTTAGCTTAATGAGTTGGATGAGTTAAGAATGGAAGCACTTTAATAGACATAGATAATTCAAGAGCAAAGGAAGTAATGGCGTGACACACATATCAAGAAAAGACAATTCAAAGTAGGATCTGGGCATTGTTTCTCGATTCTAAGTACCAAAAATTCAAGAGAAAATTGAAAACCAAATGGTTGGGAACCTATCATATTGAGAAGATATTTGATAATGGTTCTATTCAGATTACTTACCATTGAGGGCGAGAGTAGAAAACTCTTGGCCAATGGACATAGGCTAAAACTCTATAGGTAGCCTCCCACTAAGGATGAATTCTTGAGGAAGATTGAAGCAGACAAAGAATTTGATCATATGGAAGAACCCAGTTCTTCCAAAATGATCAAATAATCAAATGATAGATCCTGAATAAAGGGAAGAAGATGAAAACTAGTAAATGGTGTTTTCTTCCCCCAAAAAATAAAAAAATAAAAATTCTCTCAAAGGTTAGTTGAAAACCAACAAATGGTGGTTGACCTATTCTTTTGGCTAGTTCAAATAGAAGGGAATTCTTTTGAATTCCAGCTGTCTTATTTAATCATGTTTTGTTGCACTTGTAGAAATGAGGAGTCATCATAAGAGAAGGATTACACCATTAAGGATGGTAATTATATCTTTTAGCTTATTTAGGGTTGAATTAAATGTTTGCATGTGTGATTTGACTTAATTTAAAAGTAGGTATGATGAGTCATCTATTTATACATTATGATTACAAGTGTGTAATCATGAAGATGATTTAGATGGAATAATTGGTAGAATGGTTATCATTAGTAATCATTATTACAAAATCAAGTGAAATAAGGTTCAGAGATATTTTGAGGGAGGAGCCACGAATTAAGCTTGTGTTATGCAGCAAAGAACATAGGTTCAGCAGCCAAGAATAGAGGTTCCCCAGCCAAATTCATCAGTTCCATAGCTAAGCAAGAGGGCTTGCAACTAATTTGTACAAAATCAAAAGAGACAGAACTCAAGACAATATGGGGATTAAAAAGAAATCAGAACCAAAGGATGATTCCCAGCTTGCTCGTAGATGAAGAAGTGGCATCTATCTTTGAGCATGTAGGATGGCTAGAGTTCCTAAAGAAATTTTCAAGGCATAATGATGAATTGGTAAGAGAATTCATCATAAACCTAGAGAAATCTAAGACAAAGGTGAGAAATATATTTATTCCTTTTTCTATAAATACTATAAGTAATATGTCTGGAGTGCCAATTGTGCATGTCCCACAACCTACCAAAGGGAATTTAAAAGAACTGGTTGAAGTCTTACTACAATAAGGAGAAACTAAACCCTAGTACATCTACAATACAAAGAAAATCATAAAAGGGGTCAGAAGGGCTAGTTTTCCCAAACCCTTTGACAGGGTAGCATTTTAGATAATGAAATATTTAACTTGTGATGGTCAATTTGGGTATGTGGGAAAAGAAGTCTTAAAAATGCTCATATATCTGAAATATGGAGCCATAAAACCTGAGTACATAATAAACCTTCAAGGGTTTCTTTTTTATTCTATCTAGACCATGGCTCAGAGGTATTCCTAGGGTTTTGGGAAAAATAGGCATCATGGGATAATTGATTTAGTATGCCAGCACCATTTTCGTCAAAGAAAAATGGAGAAGAAATTTGGGACAAGTTTCTAGGAAAGTTAAAGAAAAACCCTAATATTATCGTGAGAAAAATTCTAGCCCCATTCTCTCCTTCAACTAATCTAGAAATTGATGCCCTGTAAAAGAACAAAGGGAAAGGGAAAGAGAGAATATACCAAAAAGAAGAAGGTCTATGAGAAAGATCAAAAAAACAAAACCTTCTGTGCCTTTGAAGGAAATTCCTTCTTCTACAACAACTTTAGGGGAGCTAATATATGTCTCTGATGGTGATAGCTCACCCATGCAAGAGCAAGAAATAATAGTAAGAAGAATCTCTAGAAGGAAATCCATCATGGGCATGTTGAAATTCCCTAGAGAAGAAAAATTCATAAGAGGTCAAGGGAAACCCTAGAGGGAAGGAGTGAGTAGGAAAGGATGGAAAAGGAAGTTGTTGATATTTTGGGTAGCATGGCCATGACTCCTCCTAAGCCAAGCCAAGTTGAGATGGACAGAGGAGATGAGAGACTTGAAGAGTAGGATTTTCAAGACTTGGTTGAACCATCAACATTGCCACATGAAGAAGAAGAGTTGGCATCCTAAAGAATAAAAGGAAAATTTCCTTTGATAGAGGAAGAATGCCCATATCAAGTAATTTCAGAGGAAGAAGAAAGACATCAAGTTAAACATGATTTGTATTTGTCTAGAGAAGAGTTCATTATTAGAGAAAAGGATGAGGAATTGGATTTCCTCAAACTCAAATTAGAACAAAGGGAAATGATCATTGGAGAGCTAACAACTCAGCTTGCAGCCAGGACTAAGGAATTATCAACAACCAAGAAATAACTGATAGAAAAAGAGGAATAATGTCAGACTTCCAGAAAACAGAGTGTTGTGTCCACAGTCTCTGCACAGACTGAGTTAACCTATTTTCCACTTAAACAACTATGAAATGACACTTGTAGGGAGCTCAAAGAAGCCAAAACATCAAATGAAGAATTGAAAACAAAGATGGAAGAAGAGATGAAGGCAAGAAAAGAATGGGAAGAAAAATTTTATGAGGAAGGAAATAAATATAAATGTCTTGCAAAAATTCATATGGTCTATATTATGAGTGAAAAATTGCTTTCTTGTAGGAGGCCCTCTCCTGCATATAGTGTGTTTTTAGAAGATAAGTTCATTCATTGATAGCTATCAAGGATTACATGTGGACTTCCACATGAACTAAAATATGAATCTGAATTCATGGCAGCTTACTCTCTATCCAGTCTGAGTAGAAAAATCTTTTGTGTGAATTTTATCTTTGTAATTTTATGCTAGAGAAAAACAAAAGATTTATGATCAATTTATATGTAGGGGAGATCAGCTCAATGCATTTGTCTCTGTTCTACAAAACCAAATTGCATGGAAGGAAAGGGAATCTGAATTTTTATTGAAAGATAGCTCAACTGGTCTCTGTATGAGAGCTCACTATGGTAAACCTTCTGCCTTCCTCATACATTTTAGAATTCATACCTTTGATGAGAGATTCAAGACACGTTATCTTGCCATTATCCAAAATAGTATTGATGCCTTCACCTCCTATGAGGAGGAAAAGTTTGAAGATATTTATGAAGGATGCTTAAAGAGGTGGGAACTCCTTATTGTTTCCTTGAGAAGAAGGGAAGCAATATCCCCTACAAATCTAATATGGAGTTTAGAAAGGGAAAAATCATTATGCACAATAATTCCCCAAGTAAATGAAACCTACGGGAAAATATGGATGGGAATGCAAACAAGGCCCCCTCTACTTCTCACCCCCATGTCTCCTTGGAAAAATAGAGAACCTCAAGATCCTACTGAATTTGAAGAGTGGGAGAGGAAATTAGAAAGGAGCAGGGTACAGTACATCTAATTTTAAACATTGGAAAATCTAGTTTCAGCCATTTGATCTGAGCAATCAAATGGAATGTAGAACATATAACCCCACTTTTGAAGAATGAAGTTTGTAAATGGACTTACAAACAAGTAAGTTTGGGGGAAATGATGAGGCTAGAATATGTCTGATTAATGTATAATATATGATCTCATCTTCCTCTCCTTTTTATAAAGTTTGATTACATTTTGTGACTTTTAGTTGATTTGATATGAGTTAGGATGTAATTTTGTGTCTTTTGATTGATTGTGATTCTAATGTTTAAAATCTCTGAAATTCTTGATAAAGTGTGTGTTTGAAAGTCAATTTTGTAATAAAACAAGTCTAATCAATCGAGGAAATAAAGTAAGAAGTGTTCAGTATGTTTTCGGTAACATTTGTTCCCACATGACTTAGTTCTAGAAATTTTAAGCTAGTTCGGAACTCCATCACATAGTCATCATTTAGTTTTGTAACTGATGGGAGTTATCTATTCTAACCACATCCAGATATTTTGCATCTATGAACCTTTCAATAAGGAAAGGATGAGAATATTAATGAATGCGAGATCCGAGGATAGTTATCTTATAGCTATCGATTAGCCACAATCGACTCAAAGATCTATTCTCAGGCATGATTTGATTTCATCAGAATCATTGAGATAACTATGATTGTAAAATGTATATAAAAGTAGACCTATATTAGATAGATATATAATAGATAGAATATGATATGAAATAGATATAGAATAGAGAAGATAAATATAGACTAAGTACTCATTCAAAGTATGTTTTGTAAGACCAAATGTTTTATCAATAAAATAGCCATTCTTATTTAAGAGAATTTTGAGTTGTTAACCAATTCGAGGAGGAGCAAGGGCCCACTCCCCCAAGGACCGGGATATTCGTTTATTTGGTACTTATAATTCTTCATAAAATAGCTTAGATTTTTAATTTTGTATTGTTTTAATTCTTCCAGGTTAAATTATGTTGTATACTTGTTCTGTAGGTTTTTAGATAGATTATTATATTTCTTGCAATCTTTTCAAGCATTCTAAATTGAGTGTGTTTATTTCCATTCTGCATAGTGTGTTTCCTTTCAGCAAAGATTTCAATGTGTTTACTTTCAACAAGTTTTCATAGTATGATTTAAATAAGGTTTTACCAATAAGTCCTTAAGACATTGAAAAGATCCCCCAGAAAATACAAAAATAACTATAGTCAACTACTAGATCGATAAGATTACTCTTGTTGCATATAGCTTTAGACACACCCATGGTTTGATATGACATCAACAATAAGTTGATTAAATGAAGGGAATAACGACACCCATTAGCAAACTTGAAAATTGTATTTGCACTATGCAAAAATTATACACATTTGCAAGATAAGTCTGCCATGCAGTGTGACTAGTGGCATTGTACCACATGTTTTCGGAGTTCGGAAAAGTTCTTGCAATCTCTAATTTGTACTGGCAACAAAAATGACGACATTTAAAGGGGATTTTCATGGTTCTACATGGTTTTTTTGACATTTTCCGCAAGATTTCCTCAAAGATAACATGTTTTCATGATACTCAACCAAGAAAAGAGGATTTTTACGACATAGAAATAGGATTTATCATGTTTTTAAAATGATTTCATTTTTCAACATATGTTTTTTCAAACTCGACAATCGAGACACAATTTTTTCAAAGGCACATTTTAGGATATAAGTATGATATCAAATTGAGCATCAAAAATTACATTGATGAAAATATTGATAAAGGTATACAATAAACAATGATATATAGATAATAAATGAGAATCTCTATAACTCAAGGTTTAAGGGTAAGTCTTGTGCAACTTCAAAGATGACCCAAGTGAGGGTGGATGTGATCTGGACAAACTCAAAGTAATCATACTAAAATTATTTCATCTCTTTCTTGATCTCATCGAGAAATTCAAACTATTCTTCAATGTATTTTTTTATCAATGGAAAATCATATTGTGCATAATGTAAAATTGTGAAGGATGTTGTATCTTATAACAAGAAGAAGCATTGTTGAATTATAGGAAGGCTGTAATTACTTGTAATGGGATGAAACCGACCAGGTATTTCCATCTAAAGTAAATCCATACTTGCAAAGAACAAATTAAATGTAAAGGGGTTGATAAAAATGATGATAAAATTATAAATTGATGAAAATATTTAATTTTGAAAGGGATCGCCATTGATTCAGATGACCACTTTGGTGATTCGATTAATCATGGAGATTCTTGTTGAAAATACAACTTTGCTAAAAATGATAAACGAAGTGCTAAAATGATAATTTTTATTTTTTTAATGCTTTTATAAACTATAAATGATAAAATAAAATAAATTAATACCTTTGGATGTGAAAATGAGCTAAAATATGTCTCAAATTGTCAAATGGAGTTTATTGAAAATGATTTCCTTATGTTGATATTCTAGAGAGTTGATTGATGAAAAATAATATCAAAATGATGAGTCAAGTAATAGATGGAGGTTGATACAAGGTCTTGATGATCTCTATGTTGGTACCCAATTCTGCACCACCTTGAGAGCCAAGAAGCATTGAAAACCGAGTTAGATGTTTAGTGAAATACTGATGATTATTTATTCGTTTGTAGTCGGGGACATGTTTGTGAGACTCTTTGAGACTTGACTTGGGAGAGATTAGATTGCAATCACAAAGGGGATGACCTTCCCTCCTAATTTAGGTTTTTCCTTTAACTAGGGTGAGAGGACCCATTTTATAACCTGTAATTGTGAGAAAGGTGGATGAAATTGTAGTCTCTAAGCTTTCTCTTGGAAATATGAAGGATAGTCCTGAATAGACACGGTCAATGCAAGCATCATTTAACTCTCACAAGTTTTCACACTAAATAATGCATATGTCTTTCAAAGTATGGCTCAAAGTTACTCTATACAAAGTGTAAATTTTATCTTGAATATGCATATTTATGGAAAGGGATGGTAGATATGGTAAAGTCCCTTGGAAAATGGTTATAGGCAGGAAAACATGGGTAATTCAGAAGGATTTAATAGTTGTAGGTTGTAATTTTTGTGTATGAATGGGATATTAAAGAAGGATAAATTTGATTATACAAGTTTCTCAAGAAAACCTTACAAATTTTTGGAAATTATCCCAAGGAAAGAGGAACACATCACAAAAAAATAACATCCACTCATGAATCCCAAGAGTACAAGATTTCACACAACCTTTGAGAATTTAAACACAAAAAAATTGTCCTAAACTCTTAATAAAACACTAACAGTTTCTTGCTCAACTACGCTCAAGATACACTCAAAAGCTTACTAATATCTTCTCAACCAAACAAAGGCAATATGAATGTAAATTTTTTTATCACATCATAGAAAGAAAGATTTATCTACAGTGTAATTGTAGTTTCCAAAAAAACCCCTAATTAAGACAAGATATAATGTAGTTAAAATAAACTATCAACCTAATATTACAACAGGGAAGGCAATTAGTTGATTCAAAGTATTTTACCTTAGGAATAAAGACAACATTACTCAGGAGAAAAACATAGTTAATTTCAAGAAATTAAAATTTCTCAACAAGGGGCCATAAATCCTATGGCTCGAATTCTTTCCAATGACTATACTGATTCAATCATATTAGCATGAGAAGGTTCAGGAAAAATAAAATAACTCATAGGTCTCTTGGTTTGATTCAGGTTCTTTAAGAAAAGTACAATCGATTTTACTCTGTTTTCTCTAAGAATTTATAAAAATTTAACCCCCTTTTATATGAAACATTCCTCTCATATATATACAACTCTCTCTCTCTTACCTTTTCCTTTTTCCCCCAAAAATGTGAATCTTCAAAATAATATTCCTCTTTTGGCACACAATTTGATCTACTTTCATTCCTTTGAAAATACTCTAATTTCGTGATGTCATGTGGAGGAATTACAAATGATTTATATTTTTTCACTCTCCTAGAATGACTTGGATGCCATGTCACACTTTTAGTATAATTTGTTTAATTATTTCTTTTTTAGGTAAGTTGAGAAACCTTCTTGAATAATTTTTGAGTTCCTCTAGATGATTTGATTTGATGTTTAATCATTCCCTCCTTTTGGGAATCCACCTCAAAACACATAAAATCATTGTTATATATTTTTGAGCTAAGTGTTTTCTCTTGTTTTATATCATATCACGCTAATTTCCTATGTTTTGTATGATATCAGTCTATTTCATGCTTATCTCTTTCATGCAAGTATTACAAAGCATCTCAATGATCGTCATAATTTTGCCTAGCTTAACTCACCAACTTTATCTTTACTATAAATTTCCATCACTTCTCCTACAAATTTACATCCCTTATTTTGAGTGTGAAAAATATTAGTGTATTTCTCTGTGTGTAACATGGTGGGAGTGATATTAACATCATATTTGAAGGAAATAACCTCACGAGTATTTGAACTCAAATTTTTAATTTATTGGGCAAATATGAATCATTTGTGAGGATGCTATTCAAATTGTAGATCCAAAGGACTGTAATGAGCCATCGATCAAACCCAAGTTGTTCACATGGAATTAATTTGAAAGATTTTCAGAATCAGTCCCCTCTTTTTCGCCTTTGCAAATGATGTACTTTCATCTTTTAGGTGGGAGCATCAGAAGAATCCTGAGGTACTGAAGCAATTCTGGCTCAAGAGAAGGCCATCTGTGAAAGGTGCAATTGAAAACATATGCCCTTTCATTTGCAATGAAGAGTTCACTATGAAGGAGATTCCTTTAGAATATTATGAGCTTGGTGAATGGGTTTGTATAGACACTATTCCTACTATTTATCATAATGTGAATGAGTGTAAACAATGTGTTTATTATTTGGAGGAAAATCCCATATAATTTCCACCTTATTAACCTCCTAAAGTTTCAACACTTGTTATGTAGAAATGCAAGGGTGAATCCATCTCCAAATTTTCATCTTAGCCAACTTCAAGGACCATTGTACTTGCACTTCCATCCACGTCAATTGTTCCTGCTCATCCCTCTGTCTACAAAGAAAAAGGGAGGAAAGCATTTCCCAAAGCAGGTCTGGATCTCCTAAATAGGGTATCTTCTTATTAGAATATAATGGAATTGATGAGTATCTTTCATGGCCCTAGGATGAATATTGAGAAGATCATATCTATGGGGATGTTTCATAACTTGGCAAGGGAATTTCTATTTCCATAGATGGCTATTGGGTCAAAGGAGTTTTTGTAAGGAACAAAAAGATTCTAGACAAAATTACTCCTTTTAGTGAGGATTTTATGGAAGTGGAAGTTGACTAGGTGTGTTTTTCTCTGGTTTATTTTTGATGTAATTCACAATAATGTATGTAAATTTTCCATGGGTTGGGGCTCCTATAGGACCCCATTTTTCTTTTTCATCAATATGAAAAATTCAAACTGTTACAATAACTTACATGCTTCATAATAGATTTAGAATTATATTAAAGCAACATAAAAGTCTATTGTATTCTATCATGTTACATTCATACTTGAAATTAATAATTCAAACTAATGTTTAATTATTATAAAAAATATTATTAATTATGAAAAGATGAGAGTTTTTATAAAAAAAAATCCTAAGCTTACTCACTGGTCAACATGGTCACATCTTCATCTTTGTCATCTTCTTCTTTATCTGGTTGTCTCTCCCTGTATGCATCATATCTCTAGAACAACTACCTTATATCATTTTCATCTAGGCCTATGTGGTGTTAGAATATCAAACTCTCCTTGTTTAGTGCATCCACACACTTGTCCATTCTTTTCTTATACTCCCTCGATTTTCTTATCAACTCTACAATTTTGTTCTCCACAGAAACCAGTGTCTTAATAACATCATATGAATAGTTCTCATCATGGATGTATTTTTCAAAGGAGTGGACCAGAAAATCAATCTTCAAGTCACCATAACTATTTTTGTGTTTATCAAATACCATGTCCTCCAATCTCATGTTTATGGTGTCAATGCTTTTCTCAATCCATTCTTTTTCTACCTCCATATTTTCTTTGACTTGATTCAGAACCTCTATATAGATTTTGGACAAGTCTTCCATAACATATTAAGTTCACATTTTATTTAGTGATATGATTCCTGATTTTAAAATAGATCCTAATCAATTTTGTTGATAATGTTTAACTTGGGAAGAATCCCTTCAAAGTAGAATAACTCATTTTCACATTGTTCAATCAAATCACTAATATCACTAAGCTTGGTGGTAAGTTATCCATACCTTTTTTTTTTCCTTATTAAAAATCTTCTTCCCTCTTCTAGATATGTCTTCAATATAGCTATAAATAACCTTGACCTTTTTGGTAGCCTTTTCTATGCTTCCCACAACCTCTAGAGTGATAGCAGTAATAGTTTCTTGATTTTTCCCTAATGGTCCCACTAACCATGAAGCATAAAGTGAGATATTTTTATTGGTATTTTAATTGATTTTTTCTTACCTTATCTTCATAAACTCTTTAGAAAATACCCTCAAATACTACTGTTATGTCTTGCTTAAGGATTTCCCTTGTAGGTCTGCCCAAATGGATTTGCTTGATGTCATAGTCATTGACTGTAATTTTATCTCTTGAGATCCTGGGTGAGGAGTTGTAATTTCCATAGTTTTAAACCCTTGCTTATCAATATGTGTTTGAGTTATAACTCTTTCCTTCTTTGAAGCCTTTGTGGGTTTTGGGAAATCAATGTTGGTAATGTCTAAGGCTCCTCCTTGGACAACCTCTTTTCCTTTTTATTTCTCTTGAAGAAATCCTCCTAAGCCAAAGCCAACCATGGGAGCATTACCAACTTTTACTCTTGTTGGTGTGATGTTTTCAATTTGGGAAAACAATACCATTGTTGTGGATGCTTCTTGAGTATTCTGGGGTATTGGTGTTTCTGTATGTGGCACATCCACTCTTACTATCTACTTTGTGCTATCAGATGCCTCCATTTTTATTGTCCTTCACTTTGGTCTTGGGTTTGAAGTTGTTTGATGTTTTCCAATTTTTTATCAGTCACTAATTTATCCTCTTGACCCTTAATTTTCATTGAACCAATAACTGGAATTATTTTTTCCTTAAAGCTCTCAGAAGTGGTAACTACAACAATTACACTTTTGGTTAAATATTCTGTATCAATGGCCTTATTTCTTATTTTTTCCTTTGATTCTTTTGGTGGGGAAATAAATACATTCCCTATTTATTTTCGATCTTCTTTGTAGGAGCTTATAGTTTCAATTTTCTCCTTTTCCTTTATGAAACATTCCAAAAATGGATTTTTAGAAGGCACCTCATCTCGGGATTTTCCTCACCCTTCTTCTATTTTACAGGTTCTTATTCTTGTTGATCTACTGAGTGGGGTTGGGAAATTAAACCTTGATCTTTTCTTTCATCATTAACCTATGTACCTACTATAGAACTACCCTCGATAGGGGTACTTGTATCTTTCAAAGCCTCAATTGTGATTTTTCCATGGCGAGTGTAGTTTGAACTTCTTCACTTTCTTGTGTCTTGTCTACACTTTTAGATGGTTGACTTGTAATGAGAGTGACATCTAGGGTAGATGCTTGATCCATAGATTCTTGAATGATTTCCTTTCCCTTCACATGAGGGGCTATATTTTCCATTTGGGTATTTTGGGGTTGGGCCCCCATTTCAATGTTTGGATGTTGACCAATACTTGACATCTGTATATCCTCAAAAGAGACACTTACACCTTATTTTGTATGAAATTCACTTTTGACATCCTCAATCTCAAAGTATGGACTATCCCTAAGTTCCTCCACACTAATTATTTCAATATGCTTTAGTGGTTTCCTTTGTGGAAACTCTTCCTTGATGTCATCTTTCATACCAGGCTGCACTATAACTAGCTCTTTTTGTATCTAACTTGTTACAACACCACCTGATTGGATAGATATTTGGGCACCTTGAATCATCCCTGCAACTATTCTAGTTGGAAATGTAGATGGAGCCACAATAGGTGTTGGTTTAAAAAGATCAGAATGAATACCTTTAAGATCCTATGATGGCATGGTTTGATGGGCTAATTCAGTAACAACCTTTTTATGAGTTTCAGTCAAGATAGGAGGGTCAATTACCTTGGGATCCTTCCTCTTATGCTTCTTTTTACTATGCTCACCTTCTCTAGCTAAAATACAAACATCCCTCACCAAAGGAAATATCACTTTGGGAATTTTTGATGCCCTTTAAAAGTGTTTGAGTTTTGGACCCTCTCTTCCTTTAACACTCTGAACTATAAGATTTGGATCAACATTAGGAAAATCTCCCCTCATCACCTTAGATGTGATTTATGTCCCTGATATTATCACTGTAGGATTCCTTGGCTTGGTTACACCAGTTCCTTTTGATTGCAATGGCATTATTATAGTGATAGGGGCATCTTGCATTACCCATAAAATCATATCTTCTACCTTTTGAACTAAAACAATATTTGATGTTCCAATTTTACTCTTTGCATAAGTCCATTCATCAATTATTTTTGTGGTGGGTTTCCTGCTAGGAAATTGAGGGTCTTGACCATTCAAAGGGTCCATAGTATCAGCTCCCTCTCTCAAAGGAGGGAGGTCCTCTTTCAAATCATTCAGGTCCCTAAAATCCTTCAATACTCTTGTATTTTGTAAAGACAAATCAATACCCTTTCCAACTAACCAGGTTAAATTTCTTCTCATGACATCAACAATTATTTGGTGGGGATCATTTGATTTTTTTGTTCTAATCTACTGAAGGAGTAATTGATTTTAATTCTAAATTTTGTTTAAGAAAAAATTGTCTTACAACATTTGGGTCATCCTCTATTCCTTGGGGAATCAAAGCAATTTTGAAGTCAATTATTTGCCTTAAGGTCATCCTAGAGAAATACCTTTTCCTGACCTCTTCTTCATCAACATAGTTCATCCAATAATCCTTGAAATGAGGCTCATGCTCACCAAAAGTAATAACCCATGAATATCAAAGTTTGGCCTTGGAGTAAATTTAAACATTTGGAATTTCTCCATTTCCCTATCTCTCATCCTAGACTTTTCCTTTTTCATAAAATAATATCTCCCAAGTTGAAGAGGAAATTTTATATTGGTTTTATGCATTTTTGATGGTTTTTTTACACATGGAAAATTTACATTGAAAGCTCCATTAGAACCCATTTATCATAAAAATACCTAGGTAATTTTTAAGGCATCCTTCAAATCCACTCACTCTAAGATATGTAAAAACCTATATTGGATAAAAAGATAACCATATTCCAAAATCATAGCCCTTTCCTTAGTAGATAGTCTATATTTCTCCCATTTAGGCTTGAAAAGACATGCAATTGGGGAAATGAAGGCATCATTTACTTTTCAGACATTCCCCTTCCAATTTTCCAACCTTAATTATGTGTATACATCATAAACTCTATGGGTTTCAAAGCTAGATTTTAGTGGAAGACTTGGGAATGACTTAAAGCATGCAATATTGTAAATGAAATAAGACATCATTGAGAACTGGATGTTAGTTGTATTACCTTCTCTAATCTTTATTGCAATTTTCATCAATTGGGAATGAATTGAAGTTGATATAAGAAATTCCAAGATAAACTTCCTTTCTTTCCCAAAATAAACCAAATAAAAGGGCACCCCTATTCCTACAAGTTATTATACCCTCCAACCCATCCAATCTTCTTAATAATTATAATAAGATCTTCAACCTCCTCGATGAACAAGGCTTGGGTTAATTTCTTAGGAAGCCTCTTGGTATGGTTTTCTCTCCTTTAGCCATTGGGAATTCAATACCTGGGCATAGTCATCATGTTTTGCATTATAAATTTTCTGTGCACTTTCAACAGTTACAACTACTAGTTGATTTACTTTTGGTAACCCCAATATGGTATTAAAAGCACCAAGTGTTAAATTAATGACCCTTTCACCACTTCCATCTAACACTTCCATTTTCTCGGGGTCATAATTTTCAACGCATAACCAGACTAATTCAGGAGCATGGATTGAAGGTGGGAAAGTAGCTGCCAAAGCAATATGGATTTCACTGATTGCTTTCATCCATTGGCTTTTGCTCTAGGCATGAAGTCTCCTCAAAAAAATCCCCCAAATCCATGTCAATAAATTTATATCTATTACATTATCCAGTCACTAGTGATACTAGAAGAAACTTGAAAACCACGAATCCAAACTCTTCATTTTGCTACTTTCAACTTGTTTCCCCTAATTTCTTTAGAATTTACAAATTAATTGACAAGAGTACAAGGATACAACATGACTTACCAGTTTTTTCCACACACTTTATGAATTCTACTTTCTATAATCATGTTTCAAACTCTTTTAGCTCAATTCCACCATTTTGCAGTCGATTTTCCTTCTTTTCTTCACAAATTATCGTGGCTAGGGCATCTAGATATTTACATACAATGGTAAAAATTCAAAATGTTTTAAGACTTATACAAAAAATTCCTTGATTTATGTAAAAACACATTAATTGTGGTAGCCATAAATGTGTCACATCTTGGTCATCCAATCTTATTATTTTGTTTGAATGTGGACCTTCCACATGGCTTGATCTCGAGAATTTGTAGGATCAGGGAGTATTTTTACATTTTTTCATTACTTTTCAAATGAGTGTAATTTTATAGATTTGACCCAAAACCCCACCTCTTGACTTTTGCTAAGAACAGGATATGTGTCCTTGGTAAGCCTCAGAGGTTTCTTTGCATTTTAAACTCTATTGGCTTATTAATGCAAAATTGTATTATAAACCAATTCCCTGCTCCAATCCCATTTTGACATGTATTCCTTTCAAGATCGTGGGTCAACTTTTCCTTTTGCATTATTTGATCAAAATATTCATCGGGCTTTGGAGCTTATTTTGTAATCTGTAGTTACTATGTGAATTATGTAATTTTACAAATAAATCCCACTATAGCATAACCAATGGAGTTACACCATGTGTTTTGGATGTCAAAGGAAAATACGCAATATGCATTAAAGATCAAAGAGAATATACATATGAAATTTTCTTGGTTTAATATGATAAATTAATGGTTTTTCACACATATCACTCAAGGACGACATGGTTATCACATTCCTCAACCAAAAAAGAGTATTTACATTGGATTCATGACTCAAACACAGGATTTTATTGTATTCAACAATATTTCATTCTTCAAGCATACATGTTTTTAATTTTGACAAACCATCCATGGAAATTTTTAAATGCACACTCAAGATAAACGTGTGAGATCCAAATGAGCACTAACACATTTAGACTCATGGATGGGCACCCCTCGTGGGTGCCATAAGAACCACATGAATGAAATAACACATATACCAAGTGCATTAATCCATTAGGAAACAAATTCATTCAAAAAAATGCACAAGGTCTAACAGAGAAAACATACTTCACAAAATACACTAAGATACTAGAGCAATTGGTCACTCTAGACTAGGAAAACTAAAATGGAAACAAAAACAAAATGCCAAAAAACTATACACTAAACACAATTTCATACCTAATCACATGTGTCTAATCTAGAAAGTGTTTGAGGTGCCTTCCATTGACAAGAAACTCCAGCAAGTCTCCCTCCAAGTCCTTCAAGAAGAAGGTGTGTTCACCGATCCTTATATCAATGGAGTAGGGACCCATCCACAAGGAATCAAATTTTCCATGATTTCCTTTTCCTCATGCTTACTATCCCATAACAAAATTAGAAAATGAATTCTAGGATTCACCTTTCTATCAAATATTTTCTTGAGTCTTTCCCTAAACTTAAGGTGTCTCTGGTGGGATTCCCTTCTCTCTTCATCTAATTCTAGTATCTGGTTGATTCTATCTTCATAGGGGTTTACTTCTCCCTCATCCTCAAGTTGTTACATGAATTGATAAGATGATAATTGTATATAAAGGGGGAAAATATCTTGAACACCATAAAATAATTAAAAAGGACTCTTCCCAGTGGATCTTTTGGTAGTAACTTTTTCTTCCCAAAACTAAAGTTTCTCACCCCATTTTCTTTTGTTAACTTCAAATGTCCTCTGACTATTTTGAGAAAAAATTTATTATTGGATTCATTTTGGCCATTCCCTTAAGGGTTATAATTGGAAGCATAAGTCAAATTTATACCATATTGTTAGCACATAGTTGTTAAAGGTTTTTCTCTAAAACTCATGGTGTTATCATCTACTATATTTGTAGGCACTCCAAATCTACAAATGATATTGTTTAAAATGAATTCCATAACTACCTGATGACTTGGTAGGAATGGATTCAACCCACTTAGTGAAATAATATGTAGCCACTAATATCCACTTATGTCATGCACTTGAAGAGTTTGAAATTTCCCCAATAAATTCCATCCCCACTACTTGAAAGGGGCTTCCACTAATACTGGTTGCAAAGGTAAAGCACATGAGGCCTTCAACCTCCCAGAGAATATTTGACAACTCTCACATTTTTTGACTAACAAATTTGCATATTTAAATAGTGTGGGCCACTAGTAACCTACTCTCAAAATATTATGAGCAGTCACTCTTCCAACAAAGTGACCTCCACATACTCCCCATGAAATTCTGCAATAAGCTTGGGAGCTTCTTCTATGATGCACCTTAATAGGATCCCTTCTAGGTTCTTCCAAGCCAACCCATAGTTAGTTATAACATATTTTTGGAGGCCAATTTAAGTGTCCTTCTCTGATTCTTGTCTAGATGCCCTGGACACTCCAAATTCTTGAGGTAAAATATTACATCCTTATACCATGTGGAATTAATCATCTTGTCTTGGATATCCACATTTCCTTCTTCAACTTCATTGATCTCCATCACTTGCAAGTTAATTTCTTCCATTAATTTTGCAAGGCCCAAACCCCTAACCAGTTTAGTAGTCTGTATGTCCATATCATACTCTTGTAATTTTTTACCCACCGAAACTTTTTTGCTGGATATTTCCATGTTAGACAAGATGTCCTTTACCATTGTATGAGGGACATAAGATATAATATTTGAAATGGCCTAAAAATTTTAGTTTCTTGAATAAGTGAAAAGTATTTATTTTCTATGATGGTGTATTTTACTTCAACTCCTTGTAAATATTTTTGAAAAAGGAAATAGGTCTCTCATTCCCTTCATCATCCTTCTGCAACAATATAGAAGCAATTGTGTTCTCAGAGGAAAAAGAAAAGATCTGGAATATTTTCTTATAATCTAGGCTGGCTAGAATAGGGCATTCTTTAATGCTTCCTTGATCCCATTAAAATCTTGGACAACCTCTTCTTCCCATTTAATAACCTGGTCTTTCTTTAGCATGCTAGTAATAGGGATGGTTATTTTAGCAAAATTTGAAATGAACCTCCTAATGAAATTGATCTTCCCAAAGAAATATTGGATACCCTTTTTTGACGTGGGTATGGGAACTTTTCCAATGGATTCTACTCTTTCAAGATCTATCATGACCCCTTCTTTAGATACTATATGCCCCAGTAGTTTTTCATTTTAAACACCAAAGTGACATTTCTTAGGATTTAATGAGATCCCATACTCTCTACATCTTACTAAAATTTTCTCCACATGGCTTAGGTGGTCACTTCTCTTCCTGGAAAACATAGTTACATCATCTTGATACACAATAATAAAATCATTAATGTAACCTAAAAAGAAACATCCATGGCTCTTTGGAAAGTAGCCCCAACATTCATCAAACCAAATGGCATTCTCACATACACATATGTTCCCCATGGGGTGGTGAAAGTAGTTTTAATCCTTTTTGATTGTTTCACCACTACCTAATTATATCCTAAGAAGCTATCCAAAGTTGAGAGCAATTCATATCATGTAACCAACTGCAACATGTTATCCATATTAGGAAATGGATAATTGTATTTGATTGAGGCCTTATTCAAATTTCTAAAATCCACACAAAGCCTTATATCTCCATTTTTCTTTCTCATTGGTACAAGATTGGCCACCCATGAAGAGTATCTTGTGGGTTGTATTATTCCTCCATCCCTCAACTTTGTCAACTCTTCTTGCATTTTAAGTGAAAGAAGAGGATTAATAGGCCTTTTCTTTTTCTTGAATGGCTTAGTGTTAGGATCTAAGGGTATTTCATGTTGGAACAAGTCCTCTCTATAAGCCTTTAGCTCCGAGTAATACCATGCCAAACAATCTGATATTTTTTCAACAATTTCACATAGGATTATTTCTCTTCTTTTCTTAGATTACATCTTAACCACACCTTCCTAGGCTTCTCCTTAGTTCCCAAATTGTACTCCTCAACATCCCTAAAGTAGAGATATGCCTATGGACCACCCTATTTGCATTGTCAAAATTATATTCCAAAGCAACCAACCCTATCTTAATTGTGTTGGTTTTCAACTAAATTATTTATTTCCAAAATAAAGTTTCTTTTCCATCACATGTTGAAACCATTGGCTCCCAATCCATGCACTGATTTGTAAATTCTCCTTCACTTTGCAAGAACCTCTACACTTGGGCATCATCATCAAACACTTGCCAATGCTTTACATTATTAGGCACAAATGGTCTTGACAACACCTCTACATCATAGTTACAAGTAAGGAGAAACCATGAAATTATCAAACCGAGATGCAAACACTGCCAATTTATCAGCTGCAACATTATGAGCCCTATCATGGTATAAGATATTAAAGGAATCAAACATCTCAATGAAGTCCCACACTACATGTTTATACTACTTCATTATTTGGTTCTTTGTTGCATACAATTTTATAACTTGCTTTACCACCAACTCAGAATCCCCTTTAACAATTATGTCCTTTATTCCATACCTCCATGAAATTCTCAAGACTAGGAGCAGTGCTTCATATTCTGCAATATTATTGGTGCATTCAAATTTTAGCTTGAAGGAGAAACTAAATGTTTCCTTGTTTGGGGATATAAGCACCACACCAGCCCCATTACCCATATTAGAGCATGCTCCATCAAACATCATAGTCAAGGGGCACCAACTTGTTCTAAGCATGGAATCTTATTTATGTTGTGGTCTTTGAAGTTAGCATATCTAACAAAATTATTAGCATCCACATTAAAAACAACACTTCATAGGAAGCATTGTTTGGGTCCTCAATCAAGTGTAGCATTTTCTTCGTCCATATAAATTCACCAAATTTCCCTCCACAAGTATGGTGGCATAGGACATGCCCATTTTCACACTTATTCCAACACTTGTAGCCCATTTTCTAGATAGCAAGTATACCCCATTTAGCAGGGAAATAAACAATGACCACATTCATAGTCAAGTACTTACTAGGATAAGTTTCTAACTACACTACTAAACATTTTACATATCCTATCACTAACACCTCTCTTGAATCCATGGCCTAGAATTTCCCAAAAAAATCCTCACCTTCATGTATAACTCATTCATAACTTCAAGAGGAATTACATTACATGAAGCTCATGAATCAAACATACAATTGTGGATAAGTCTATCTTTGATGATCAGAGTAGTGAAAAATGGATCCAAATTAAGTCGAGACTCTACCAGAGAAGTTCCTAAATATATCTCAGGTGATTTCCCCAAGATTTCCATTTCTTGGGGCACTTCTAATTCTACAATAACAGGTGGAAGATCTACATTATTAACATCCTTACATGTGGCCACCAACTCCTCCTTGAATCCTAAGTATTTGAATGCTCTTATTTTGTGCTCAAGAATCCTGAGAAACTCAATAATTGGCATAGTAACCTTGATCTGACTCAAAATTTGAGCCATATCACAAGGGGTATACTTAGGTAAGACTACACTAGGAGGTAGGGTGATTGTTTTTCTGGGGTATGTTATTTTTATAGCTTGAGAAGATAGGCGGACTAGATTTGTTAGCAATAACTTGGCATTTTTTGGGTAAATATTTCTTGGGGGAAGCCTTGGGGATATTGGTGAGAGAAGAGTTTTTGGTTTGGGTTGTGGCCTTGGTCCTTTGACCATCCTATTTCTCAGATTATATTATTTTTCTTAGGCCACTACTGCATTCATTAGGAGCTACCTATCCTCCTCAGAAGGAATACCACCATCATATTTTTTGATCATTAATGCCCTCAAATATTCAAATTCATGGTTACGTAACTCAAAGTCATGAACCATATAAACATCAAGACTACTAGTAGAAGGGATAAATAATACTATGCGCATGTAATCCAAGAAACAATCCATAGTCCGACACTCGAGCAATTAGGTAGAAGTAGCCCCTTTTTGTGGACCATTCGGAGCATTCTATCATGCACACATCACCAAAGGTAACAATGTCATTAACCTCTTAACTTTTCACATTGATATCACATAGGGAGTGTCGTAGAAAGCACTTATCACACCACTCAATAACATGATCCTCCTCTACCATAGATACTCTAACAATTAATGGATCAGGAACCAACTTGTTTTCCTTGGTGGTTATTTCTTGTTTCCTGACCCCATGGGTCCTTTCCCTCTATCATCTACTCTATGGTCACCCCTAGGATGATTTCCAAATCTATTCTACCCTTGAGGTTGGTGTTGGGCTGAGAACTTTGACCTAGCCCTTTCTATGCTCTAGCAAGTTTATATGAAATTTCCTTTACTGATCCTACTAGATTTTTGACCACCTCTTCCAGATCTACTGCTTTACTTGCCCGAGGTTTTTTGGGTTGATCAACTTGACTCCCTCCCTTTTAGGAGTATTTTCAGCTACTTTAATAATATTTTCTAATTGCATAACCACAACAAAGGATTTCCTCAGGGACCGGGATTTTTATCCCTTAAGTAATAGGTTGACTTTTTGTCAAAAGCATCTGAATATTTGATTAGGCATGAATCATCACTTGGCCTTAAATTTATAGGAAATCTGGTCAAGGTTTTACTAAATCTGGTGTTATAATCTCATACATGTTCATTAGGGTTATTTTTTATGCTCTCAAATACTGTGAGAAGGAACCTTAGATCAATTTTATGACCATATTGTGATTTAAATGCATTTTTCATACTTGTCCATTGTAGACACTGTAGTTTGATCAAAGCACTAGTATCCCTAATATTTCCCTAACTAGTCATATTCTTGCAAGTCGACAACACATGGTTAGTTAGATCTATCTAACTCCCCTTTTTTGACTAAGTAGGATAGATCTAACTAACCATTTAGATAGATAATATCCTATAAGTCAATTAAGTAGGATATAATAACCTATTCTTAGATAATATCCTATTCTTTACCATCTATATTAGCTCCCTGGAATATCAATCCACTTCATTGGATTGATTAGGCCTTTCATAACCCTCCCGTAACCCCAATTTCTCTCTAAACAAGATTAACTAGCCTAACCTAGGTTAACTAGTCCTAATCACGGTCAACCTCTCCTAAACCACTCGTAGACTCATTTTTGATCCCAAACACACCAAAAATCCTCAAATTTCCTAAATGAAAACTATAAATATCCCACTACCCCCTCTCATTTTCAAGAACACTTCTTCCCTCTAACATAAAGTATAGTATTATTGCTAGGATTAGCAGTTTAATTTCATTCTATTGAGCTATTTTATTTGCTTTTACATTTCTAACACACAACATGGAGTAAATCGAATAACCATTGGCCTTGAAGCCATTAATGGTGAGATCCCATTCTCTTTAAATGCAAACTGATGGCTTAGGTCCTTATTAGGCACATTTTATTAAGCTTTCAAGAATAGAGGTTAATGATATTTGCTATATTTCTTGTTTAAATCAAGTTTAAATGCATGCAAATAGGATTCCTTGCTCATTTCTTATCATATGGTCCATTGAGGGGATTTTGCACAAAGCTTTAGGGTTCTTGAGTGTTCTTACCCCATTTCAATAGCTCTTGCAAAACCTTTCATTGAACACATTTGGCACGCCGGTGGGACATGAAGTCCATCCTCCATTAATGGAGGCTTATTTCAAGCTTTTTAACCCATTTTCATCTTTTTAGAAAAAAATCTTGTTATTTTCTTGTTTCCAATTCTTAAAGAGGTTAAATAAGCTTTTTTTCATGGTTAACTTGTGGGTTAAGGTTAGAAATAATTTTCTCTAACTGAAAAATAACCTGTTGGCTTTCAAAAAATTCCATTTCCATATTTTTTGTAGGTTTTTAGGTGGTACACGTAGGTTTCTATTTCACCTTTTTCTTAGATTGTTTCTTTGAAGGGATGATGAAACAAATAGGGTAATAGGCATAGTAGGAATACCTGTTCAAATTTCGGTTGATGGTTTGTTGCACTCGTATGACTTCTAAATCCATAACTAATCATGAGAGCTTCCTTTTGGCTAGGAGGAACTACCTATAATGAAAACAAGACCACCAGAAGGAATTAAGCAATATGGGCAGTGAACTGCCTAGCGTGAGCTAGATCCGGGAAGTATGATACTTCTTAGATGGCTATCAGCCCACTGTTTTAAACAAATCAATGTTATAAACAAATTAAATCCTATTGTTATTTTGAAATGATTTAGGTATCTCACTTAAAAACACAATAAGAAAATAGATCTAATCTAACAGGCTAAGCTAGAATAGAATCCATAGGTCAAATGGTTGGTTCTGGGTTGCGATAAAGGTCTCGAGTAGGTCAAGTGAGTGAGGGTGAGGTAAAATTATGTGGGTAAGTCTCTGTTTAAGGATATGTGGGCAAACATAGAGACCGGTGTTGGTTAGAGGTGACCAACAACAGTTAGGTATAACCAAAGTTTAGTTCTTATGAGATCTAGAAATATCACAGAATGGGGTTTTGGTCTCCTTTGTGATTGCATAAAGGATTTTGGTTGGTCGGGATGAGGTATTGGGTGACTAAAGTAGGATTTTTCTAGTTTTTAATGAGTCTATAGAGGTGAAAATGTTGGAGAAGGTCAATAGGGAGCAAGATAAACAATGGGTGATAAAATAATGATGAAATGAAATAAACCAAAGAAGTATGACGTTATACTTACTTGGATTTCATTCCTGAAGGTCTATGTGTGAAGGATGGAGGTGTTGATGATGGGTTTGAAGGTTGCAAGTGATCACCAATTGAAGAAAAGCTTCTGCATGGGCTGCATGCACACTCCTCTTTGCTTAGATAGATCAGATCGTGGTTGGGATGGTTGTGTAGGAGAAGATGCTCAATCTCCTTCCTTACATGTGATGTTTCACTGGAATTGGCTCTCTGAAGATGTGTTAGCTCTCTGAGATGTGTTCTTACTCATCAAATTTCTTGCTTCCAACTTACAACTTCCAACTTCCAACTTCCAACCTTGAGAATAAGGTTGTTTTGGGTTAAAAGGGGTAACCGATGGCGATTCCATCTTAACCGGTGACGGTTAGGGGTAACCGACATCGGTCAAGGTGGAATTTCCTAGGTTTACTAAACTTAGGAGATCCTCCTGATTTCCTTGGATCTCATGTCGTTATCCCATGGATTTGACTTAGAGCCTCTTGTGAGCATGCAAGAATGTGGTTAGAGGGAATGTAGGCATTGATTTTTAGGGTTTTGGTAAGTCTTAGTTAGTTATGGTAACTTGCTAAGAATAGGTCTTAGGTTGAGTTAGCTTGGTGAGGTGTCTAAGTGAACTATATGTGTAGATATTATTTAAATAATAAATATAGTGAGGATAAGCATTAATTTAATTAAATTAATTAAATTAATATTAGTGGGGTGAAGGGGGTCATGGCTAGGTAAATGTAAAAAGGATGCTTATATGTCGAGGGACAAAAGGGGAGTGTGACCTAATTTTAGTGTCTACATTTTGCCCCTTTTTTTGTATAGCTTATATTGGGAAGTGATGTTAACAAAAATAAGATGTGGTTGCCCCATGTGAGGGTGAAGGTGATCCCCCTCAAACCAAGAACTGACGAGGCAACAGGCTGAAGTGGTGAGTGGTTTGATAAAAGGTAAATGTGAAGAAAAGGCAAATGGGATAGGGAAAAAGGGGTGAAAAGTCTACTCGGGTGATCTAGGTAATGGGTCAGGGTCAAAGGTAGTAGTAGGCAAATGCATGCACACGTATAAACTACAGCATGCTAATGGGTTGAAGAGAAGGAAACTCTACATTGTCTAAGGTCAATAGGTTTATCCAAACAAGGTTGAAGTGAATCTGGTATCCAAGGTATAGGATAAGGTTAGGAAACACAATGTAGTGTAGGTGCAGGAACATTTAGGTATGTTTTGGTACACTAAAGGTAGGGTCAAGATAAACACTCATGGCAATAGGCTAGGTAAGGTCATTTTGTTAATCAACATAGGTAACAGTGCCGCAAGGTATAGTGAACACATGAGGTCAAAGGTCACTAGCGATGGTCTAGGTCCAAATATCTAGGTCATGAATGGGTAAGGCCGAGGTAAGGGTAAAATAAGGAGTCCCCAAAGGAGGAAAAATGGAGGTAGGAAGTGATGAGGTCATGAAAGGTAAGCTAATGGGTTGGGTAAAGGTATGGGGTAAAGAGAAAGGTAGAGGGTGGGGTAAAATGGAAAAGTAAGGGCAATGTGTAGGTAAGGGTGGTGATGGGGTCATGGAGAACCGAAACTAGTATAGGAAAACTGGAAACGGTTAGGTACGGCACGAGACCGATGCCGGTCTAGGGGAACCGACATCGGTTAGGTCAGGTTTGGTATAAAAACAAAAAAATCCATGTTTTTATTATTCATT
Source organism: Taxus wallichiana var. yunnanensis (assembly GCA_018340775.1). Lineage (NCBI taxonomy): Eukaryota > Viridiplantae > Streptophyta > Pinopsida > Cupressales > Taxaceae > Taxus > Taxus wallichiana. The sequence goes on along the minus strand of CM031239.1, from coordinate 39,948,935 downwards.
TGTGAATTATGAAGTGAAGAAAGGACAAAAAGAGAGAAAAGTGAGAAAATCATCTCGAAGGAAATGGGATTGTGAGCTGGAAGTATGAGGTGATAGTGGTTGGGTTGGTGAGTAACGAGGTCCATGAGATCTTCGCGAGGGATTTGATTGGTTGGAGTGTGTGGGTAGATAGTTGGTGATGGCAGAGGTGGGAGAGGGATCGGGTGGACCACCAAAGCACAATGGCGATGACATGCCTGAGAGCGGTAGCAACGCAACAAGGTAAGTACCAAACTTTGTAATGATAATTAGATAGAGTAGATGGTGTAATAGTTGTTTTTTTTGGATTTGGGTGGGTTTTTGTATTTTGTGGGTGGGAAAAAAGTTAAATCGGGTATGGGGAAAAATGGGAAAAAAAGAGGGGGGGTAGGAAATTGGATAGGTGGGGTGGGTAGGGGTTTTGGGGTAGTGTAGGTCATTGTAGGTGGGGAAAAGGGATAGGTGGGAGGGTTTAGAAAAAAGGGGGTTTGGGAAGTCGTGGATTTTATGTGACTGACCGTCGTCGGTCAAGCTTGGTGGTGTCGATCAGGTAGAAATGTGATCGGTAAACTAATAGCTGATCGATGCCGGTTACGTGGTAACCATGGTCAGTCAAGTTGAACTGGTATCGGTCACCAAATAGGTGACTAATGCCGATTTAAGGGTGACTGGGGTCGGTTAGGAGGAACCGACACCGACGGGATTTTAGGCAAAAGGGTCCAAAAAATGATGTAGGTTAGGTGGTTGAGATGGGTAAGGTAAAAATAGGGTGGTGGGTAATGATAAGTGATGAATATGGTCATGGTAAAGGTAGATTAATGTTGTGCTTTGGATTGGATGTAGGGTCGATCGCAGTTACACATGTGAGACAGGGTTCCACCACTATTGGTGACATTGTGCGGCCTAGTGAGCCCGTTGGAGCTACAACACGTGGAGGCAGTGGGCTTGAGTGGTATTTGGTGCTACCAACATGCTGTTTGGTAGCCTAGTTTGATGGTCATGCTCATTGATAGATGGGACTCCGTGACCAACACGTTCCACCTTCCGATGGGTGAGATGACTATCACCCTGGAGGACATGTTCTAGATTCTGAGGTTACCCATATTGGGGCCCAGGTGTACTCTATCTCCTCTAAGGCCTCAAAGGATATGATTGGGACCGTATTTGGTGAGGGGCAGTGGAGTTGAGATTCCATAGCACTAGTTTGAGCTATGGTGAGATGTACCTAGCCCATCCAGATGAGACGAGGCTAGTAGTTTTATTGATGGAGGCAGTGTGCTGCTATGCACTGCCTAATGTAGAGGGTGGACGATTTCCCCAATCACTGATGGGGGTGCTCCATGATATGATGGTGCATGAGACATGCTTCACCTAGGCACCAGCATTCTTGGTGTAGCTTTACAGAGAGTTGTGGACATATGGGCGGCTACATAGGTTTAGCCTATGTTGTACATTTATACTACACTATTCCTACCAAGATGTGTGCGGTTGAGATACATGAGATGGGTGCCGATTGCAGGAGAGTGGAGGTCAGATAGGCTGAAATACAATGTGGCCCATTTTCGGTAGTTATTGGAGGGGTTGTCCAGAGTGGACATTATCTGGAGGCCATATGTGGGATTCCCTCATATAGGAACATGCATGAGGAGTTAATTAAGCTCTAGATAGAGAGGTGGATACAAGGTCACCGTGCTGGGGAGGATGAGATGATCCCGGTAGATAGGGTCCGACGGTAGTTTGGGCTCATACAAGATATTCCTCCGCCCTTCCCATAGTATCGAGAGAGATGATGTGGAGAGGCCTCTCCCTCTACCATAGCCCTACAGTGCTTACAGGAGAGGAGGATCAGCCAGTGGATTGGTGGATTGATGACACCAGATGTATAGATAGGTATAGGCATTGGTTGGTGGCGCAGATTGTGAGCTATACCACCCGAGACCAGACTGGCAGCCAGATTTAACTACCGTGAAAGTGCAGAGAGACACCCTACAGGGACAGGTAATGATGTTGATCACGTAGATAGGTATACTATAGACATAACTAGAGGGGTCAAAGGAAGAGGTAGCAGAGCTACAAGTACATGTGGCCAGTTTGCAGGCCCATATGGTGGAGGGAGAGGGTAGAGGTGATAGAGGAGATGGAGATAGAGATGGTCAAGTGGCAGTCCCTACAGCTTTGGTGGTAGTATTATAGGCACATTTGGCCATAGCCCAAGCACAGATTGGGGTCTTATAGGCCTAGATACAAGCACATGGGAAGGGGGCACCACCACAAGCACAGGGGCAGGGGGCACCACCATAGGCACAGGGGTAGGGGCACCACCATAGGCATAAGGAGTTGGTCCCAGTTCACATGCTGGCACAGGGAAGGTATAGGGGCCGAGACCTATGGGACCACCATGATTTGTGCCTATATCCAGGCTATTTGATGCCCTAGATGAGGCATGATACTATCAAGACTAACTCATGGCAGCTGGGATAGACTTCCTCTCTTATGGAGAGTACAGGGCACAGCAGGTGTCCAGTGAGAGGACAAGATCCCGCACACATAGTGTGGAGATCACAGGAGGGAAGCGAGCTCCGAGGCCCAATCAGGGTGAGGCCACCAGTGCATGATGACTAGAGTGAGGTGATGTGCCAGCAGGGGCACAGAAGGCTAAGGGTGCAGGGGACATAGAGATGGAGGACATCCGGTGAGATGTCCATATGTGGACACCATGATTTTTTATGTATAGTCATGATTATTTTTTATATATAATTCAGCCTGCATGCATTGAGAGATAGTTGTATTTTTATCACATATTGGCTTGTTACCAAAAATAGTGAGTATGTATGAGTGATTTTGTTGTATATTATGAGCATATACCGGCATATGTGCCGAAGATTTTTTGTATTCATTCATTCATTCTTTGTGTATATATGAGACCGGCTAGCGTATGCCAATGATATTTTGTATTATATATTAGTCTGCGTCTAACATTTTTGAGATGATGGCCATGATGAGATAGGCATGTATTTTAAGATACACATTTATTGATTTATATGATGAGATTCATGGTATTTTGTTATGTGTTAATATGTTTATGAGATATTGGTTTTATGGCTTGTGTTAGATGAGATATGAATTTATTATTTTGATGTGGTTTGAAATTAGGTGAGTTAGGCATGATGGAGTCAGGTTAGTGTAGGTATGGATCAAGTCAAGTTATAGGCATGGATTGAGTCAGGTTATAGGCATGGATCGAGTTAGGTTATAGGCATGGTTGAGTCAGGTTATAGGCATGGATTGAGTCAGGTTATAGGCATGGATCGAGTCAAGGTTGGTTTAGGCATGGATGAGTCAAGTTGGTTTAGGCATGATTCATTATGGTTTGTAATGAATGATACTATGGGTCATATGTGAAATGTTGTATAATCTATGCATAGTGATGATAGAGAGATGGTAGGTGTAACAAATGTATAAAATGGTAAACAACTTGTTATGTATGTGGCTTAATTTCCAATTTTGTTAGAAAAGGGGAACTAAGTGAAATGTGGGGTAAATGGTGAGTTAGGCATGGTTGATGAATTTTTTAGGGTAGAGAATGGCCGAGCTAACCTCCAAGGGCCCCATGCCCTTAGAGTGCTACCTACATAGTCTCGGTGAAAAGGGACCTCAAGCCGATGTAGTTCTCCCATGAGCTAGGGAAGAATATGAGAATGAGTTGGTAGGTTTTTGGGCATGTTGTGGGTTTAGGTTTAATAGGTGTGGGTAGATTATAGGTAAAATGATGCAGGTGAAGGTGATTATGGTGAAAGGGGAGGATTACCCCAAAGGTAAGCGGTGAGGACCAAGTCTTGTATAAGGTAATCAAAATGTAAACAAAGATGGTTAAAAGATAAGAGGGGGAAATAAATCCACTGATTGGGTAAGATCATACCAAGTAGATCATACCTTGAAGGGGTGATGAACACAAGATCTGAAAGGCATTACATGATTAACTGTTCTACGGTGAAAGTAGTCATAGGATCACCAAATTTCAAAATCCCAAGATGTCCCTTGAGGTGATTTAGGAAATGAGAGTGGAAATGGTAAGGTGGGTGAAAGATAGTTAATTTTATATGTTTTGAGTGACAGGTCTTTTGGGCAAGAGGTCCGAGGTCACAATGGGCAAGTCCATGACTAAAAAGTTTTTGTTTTGATAGACTGATCGACACGGGAATTCTATATGGGATAAATAATATGGTACTCCTTAAGGTCTTCGTGAAGCTGATTGATGCGGGAAGCTTCAGTTTCTCTCATTTTTTTAATTTAATTTTTTTTTTTAAAGCTTCACATAGTTGTCCTTTGAGGGAGTAGTCTATTTATAGTAGCAATTTGGTCAAGAGGAAGATGTCCTTTTAAGGGAGTCATCTTTTTTTTATGAGAAGCTTGACTCAAGGAGTTTTGTCCCATTGGAGGTCTTTAAAATCATGGACAAGACCAAGGTGAAGGATAGGATTCTTGTTCAAAAGGCAAGGTGGAACAACCATGGGATCTCATCTAAAGGTAGATGAAAAGTATCCATGAGAATCATGCTATGTGTAGTGCCATGGTACACATATTCAAGAGAAGATAAAAAGTGATGGGTACTCACATGATTCTTGTTTAATCATTAGGGAGGTGTATGGAGTGGATAGCGCTCAAGGGATGAGCCTGTAAAGAGACAAAGGGTGAGGTAGGACAATGAGTCAACAATAGAATGGTCAAAGATGCAATGCGTTAAGGGGCTCAGGTTTGAGTTTACCCTCAAGTGAGGACAAATGATAGGCACCTGATCCATAGGTATGAGTTATGATGTATGGTCTAAGCCACTTAGGAGTGAATTTTCCCTATTTAATTTTTTCTACTTTGGTTATGTGTTGATTTTATTTCAAGAAAAGGTCATTGACACATTTACCATGAACACATTTATCATAAGCACATTTGATATGTTGTTGGTAAACATGAAGGTGATCAAAGTGTTAAGACGACATTCATCTAATAACTCTAGTTGTGCTTTAAGCAATCCCGAAAAAATTCATCACTAGTAAGCATGTCCGGAGAGAAATGCAGAGTGAGGGGATCTAACCTTTGAGATGCAGAACAACCCTCTGTACCATAGACCCAACAAAAGGGTGTAGCGGTAGTGGAAGTGTGAATATATACCCTTAGGGCAAAAGGAATGTGTGTATGCCAATCCTTTCTAGTAGTGTCAACCACTTTCATGAGAATTTTATTGAGGTTTTTTTAGTGAATTCGGCTTGGCCGTTGGTTTGTGGGTAATAAGGTGATGAGAAACTAAGCTAAATGTTGAAGGCATCGCAAAGTTTTTGCAGTGTTTTGTTTTTGAATTGTTTTCCATTATTAGTGATGAGGTAATGAGGGACACCAAAGCGAGAAAATGATGTGATGGTTAATGAACTCACATATTTTCTCAGCTTTTATGGAGATGAGTGGTATGGCTTCCACCCATTTTGTGTAGTATTCGGTAGCAGTTATGATCCATTGATGATGTTGGGAAGAATGAGGATTGATTTCTCGACAAGATCCAAACCCCATTGAGAGAAGGGCCAAAGGTCACGAGCAACCTGTAAGGCATGACTAGGTGTATGATGAAGGTTGTAATGTTGTTGAAATTTCACACAACGTTTTACATGGTCGCAAAAATCATGGTTAAGGGTCGGCCAGTAATAGCCTAGGAAAAGAATACACTTAGCAATAGCAAGGCCACTAAAGTGACCTCCACATATGCCATCATGAACCTCCTTAATGGTATAAGGAATTTCAGAACTTATGAGGCATCGTAAGAGAATACCATCAAATCCACGCTTATAGAGGAGTCCCCTAGGATAATGAAATGGGAGACCCTTTTAAGGAAGGTGCGTTGTCCATTACGGGTGAGATCAGGAGGTAAGATGGAGAGGGAAAGGTAGTCAGAGTATTGTTTATACCAAAGGTCACTCGGGTCAAGGGTGTCATTTTCGATTGAGTAAACATCATGAGGTAAATAAGAAGGTGAATGGAGGTTTGACGGTGACAAATATTTTGGAATTAGCGGGGGAAGTGGGTATTTGGGAAGCTAAGCAGGCCATGGTATCTATAAATTTGTTGGTTGAATGTGGGATGGTTTGAAGGGTGTAACGATCAAAGGTGGTCAAAAGTATGTCTACATGATGTTTATACTTTTGAAGTATCTCGTTACGACATTGGTACATACCATTGACTTGGTTTATGACCAATTGTGAATCACCAAAGATGTTGATTGATTTGACATCTAGGGAATAGGCAGCCTAGAGACCTAGTATGAGTGCTTTGTACTCAGAAATATTGTTGGTGCATTCAAAGTCTAGTTTGAAAGAAAAGGCATGGGTTCTCCATCCAGAGGAATGAGGATAACACTAGCCCCACCCCCACGTTGACACTTGGAACCATTGAAGAATAGTGTCATTTGGTAAGGGGGTTCTTCCAGGGAAAGGGTAGCAATGGATTCATCAAGAAAGTCAAAATTAGAGGGTTGGTCCCGGAAATAGGTGCGTCAGCCAGTTGGTTGGTGATAGCCTGGCCCTTAATGGACTTTTGGTGAATGAATTTGAGGTCAAGATCAGCTAAAATCATAAGCCATCGTGCGGTATGCTGATTTTGATAAGGTTTGGCGTAGTGTAAAGGATTGGTGTTGGTCACGACATAGGTTTTGTGGTTGAGTAGGTAATGGTAGAGTTTGGTGGCAACAAAAACTAAGGCTAAGAAAATATTTTCTAGATGGTTGTATCGGGTTTCATAGTCCAAAAGAGTACGGCTTATGTAATAAACCACCTGCTCCCTATGTTGTTCATCACGATGAGTGAGCATGGCTCCCAAGGAATGATTAGTAGCTGATATGTATAGGTAAAAAGGTTGATCATATTTAGGTGGAATGAGTACGGGTGGTTGGAGAAGGTATTATTTTAGGGCCTCAAAATATTTGTAATAGTCATCATCTAATTTAAAGGAGACATCCTTCCTAAGCAAGATGATGAAATGGTTGACACCGATTAGATAGTTGTGAAATGAAATGGTGAATGGACTACAATTTACCTTGTAGGCTATGGAGTTGTTTAAGGTTAGTGGGCGGAGGAATTTCTAGAATGGCCTTGACTTTTAGCAGGGTCAACTTCTATACCATGGAGGGAAATAATAAATCCAAGGATTTTTCCAAAGAGAACCATGAAAATTACACTTTTTAGGTTGAAGGTAGATGCAATATTTAATGAGGCGATCAAAGATGGTTTTGAGGATGGTGAGGTGCTTGATGTGACATTTAGATTTGGCCAAGAGATCATCCACACAATCTTCCAATATGCGATGCATGATATCATGGAAGATGTAAGTCACAAGACACCGATATGTAGCACCAAGTGTTTTTAAGGCCAAAAGGCATGACTTGATATAAAAAGGTTCCCAAGGGTAATGAATCCGGTCTTGTGCTGATCTTTCGGGGCAAGCAAAATTTGGTTATAACTCAAGCAACCATCCATGAGTGAGAACATATTGTGACCAACAATGAGGTCAACCAGTTGATCAATACTAGGAAAAGGAAAGTTCTCTTTCGGGTAGGTGAGGTTGAGGTCATGGAAGTCCATGAAAATGCAGAGTCCCCTTGTTTCTTTAGTAATAGGGACAATGTTAGAAATCTAATGAGGATAATCAATGGGTAAGATGAAGGAAACGGAAAGAAGAAGGCACTGAAGTTCTTCTTTGATGAGAAGAGAAATGTGAGGGTGCATTTTCCTCAGCTTTTTCTTGTTAGGTTTGGCATCGGAAATGGTTACGATATTGTGGACCACTATGGTGGGGTCAATACCAGGAATGTCTACATAAGAACAAGCAAAAGCATGCTTATGATCTCGAAGAAAATAAGTGATGGTTTCTGTTTAGTAGCATCTAAAGATTGTCTGATCTTTAGGATGTGTGGGTCATCCTGAGTATGAATGTTGATCTTGATAGTCGATTCATTCAACATGGTTTACATCTCAGAGGGTAACGACCGATGAATATATGAGTCTTCTGCACCAAGGTAGGTGAGTATGGATTCATCATCCTGACATTAAACGACGTTAATGGTAGGTGTGTCGTCGTCGATCATCTCAGGATACAGGAATGGGAGAGTGGAAGGGGCCTCGCCTTCACGTTGATAAGTCAAAGGCCCCAAGGAAATGGTGTTTATGAAAAAAAAAAGTTAGGAGGGATAGATTTAGGATCCATCGACTCCGTTGGTGAGGGTGGTGATGAAGGTGGAGAAGGGCTAGGGTCTGCAATGAGTTCAATGTGGGCCTGTTTGGTAGGAGGTTCGGGGAAGCCGATACCACTATGATCATTATGTTTGCGGGTGGTACATGGAATAATGGTATGGTGGCCTTGCTCGTAAAATCCAAAACCAAAACCCTTCCATGCATAGTAGTGTAGGAAGGTGTGGGTGAAACGGTGATTGGTAAGTGATTGGAAGTCAGCAGAAAATGGGCGGGGTTATGATGGTGGTTCAGGTGTGTAAGTGGTAGTATCAAGTCCCCCATAGGTGAGACAAGTACGAAGATGATGAGGACCATAAATGAGGTGTTCTCCTATACTATGATCATAGTGAGGGTGTTGGTGATGGCTTCCATACTTGTGCGGAGTAAGGAATGTGTTGATAGTATATAGGCGGTACTCCCAGAGTGAGGCATTGAAAAACACCTTCAAGGGATGGAGTGGTTGGTATGTGGGTAGCTGGTATGGATGATGTGTCGAGGTCGATGTGGAGGTGGAGTTAGCATGATTAGGAAGCTAATGGGTCAGCTTTGGAGGTTATAGTAGTGGTAGGAATAGAGGAGCTATGTGTGGTGAAAGCAACAATGCTGATCTTGGTAGGTGGAGGTGTAGGTGAAGTGGTAGTGGTTGTAGAGGTAGACGGCTTGATAGGTATGAGCACATCATTGGGTCGGTAAAGCATGTTGCATGTTTTGAAAGGTGATGGGTCAGATGGAATGGTATAAGTGTGTCCTCGTGTTCAAACTTTACACAACTATGCAAAGCGGAAGGAATGTAACCCATGACATAGATCCGTGGTCTACCAAGCAACAAGTTATATTGGAATTCCCCTCCAAAACATAAAACAATTCAGAGCGATGACGGGGGCCCATGCGAATGTGAAGGATGACAGTGCCTAGTGTGGAGGTGATAGTGTCGTTGAAGTAACACAACTTAACTAGGTGTTTATGCATGTAATTTTCAGGTATGCACATTTGAGAAAATGCATGGGATAAAATGATGTTAATGCTAGCACCTCCATCAATCATCACACAACGTACCCGTATGTCATCAATGTGGATAGAGATGAAGAGGGCTGGGTTTGGGTCATCATTTTGGTGTGGTGTAATCTCCTCCTTTGAGAAGCTAAGGGAGGCCACTTGGTGAACAAGGTGAGGTGAGGATGAAGGTGGTAATTTGGTGAGAGAGGCTACATGATGGGGTGTGATAATGGAGGCTACGAGTGTAGGGTCATTGGGTAAAACCTCAATAGATTGAAGAACCTCCATGAGAGCTTGATGATGGGATTCTCGAGGTTTGGATGAGGTCGTATAATGACATTTTAAGGGGATATTGGTGTAGTTGTTTGAGCATGGTACAATGTGTGATTCCATTAGAAATGGGGTATGTGGGGCCATAGATAGTTATCTTAGGTATGGGTGTAGATGGTATATTGGGTATAGGATTTGTTGGTGGATGTTGCCTTTTCTTTATCCTTCATGCACATGTAGTGACGTGTACCATGTTGATTTGAGGGAAGTTGGAAAATGGAGAAGGTGTAGGGTGAGTGGTATAATGACATGAAGGGTAAAAACCTACTGGAGGAGAAAAGCCCTGTGAGGTCAGTTGGGCACAATGACATTTGGGTGGTGGCATGGAAAGTTCTCTGATGCGAACCATGTTAATTTCAAATTTTGTGTGTGGTTCTAGGAGCTGTGAGGGTGGAGGTTGTGGTTGTTGAGTAGGTAGTGTGGGAATGGGTGTAGGTGAAGCAAGATCCTTGTCAAGAAGGTTGTCATCATCAAATTTGGTTTCTAGTGGACATAATTGGATAAGGACATTTTTCAAGGCTTTGACTCTCCACATCATGCCCTAGCACATGATGATATGCACAAATGTTAGCATCATCAAACCCTTTGGGCTTGGGTTTGAGGGGGTCGTAAGGTGGAGTGGCGGTAGTGTGATAACAGAAGTCTTGAGGAGGTTGGTTAAAATTTTGGCATCGGATCCTCGTTAGTGGATCACAATGGGAAGTGAATGTGGGTTTAGGTGCAGGTGTGGTTGGTTGTCAAGGAATTGTTTTGGAAGAGTAGGAATGGGTTGAGCTATGGGTTTAAGTGTCGATGTGGTTTGAGGTATCGGTCGTCTGGTTTATTTGGGTAGGGGTATAATGGATGGACGGGTAGGAGGGTGTAGGGTTCTTTTGATTACCTTGTTGTGGGGTAGTGGGGTTTTGGTTTTGGGTTGCACCATCTTGGGTAAAGGTGATGTGGGTGTATGATGTCTTGAAGGAAAAGTAGATGAAGGAAGAGATCGAGTTACCCATGGGGATAACGGGGTGCTATAAAGGTAGAGATAACGGGTCATGTTTGGGGTGTGAGGGACAATGACTGAAGTGTATTGGGTAGTGAAAAAAATAGATGAAGGTATTGGAGGTATTGGTGGTAAAGAGACCGCAGGTGAAGGTATAAGTCGTGTTGTGTGTCTGGGTAGGTTAGAGGTATGTGAGGAAGGAATGGGTTGTTGTGTTATTGGTTTATGGATGGGTGAAGGGTGCTTGACCATGTTAGAGAGATGCATTTTTAAGGAAGATGGGACAAGTGTGGGTGTGATTGGTGTGGTCGAGTCATGAGGTCGATGAGTTTGTTTCTTTGGTTTAGGTTTTAGAGTAAGTGTGGTATTGATGTTGGAGGATGTATCTAAATCCAGTTTAATAGGTGGATGAGTAAGGTTGGTGGTTGGGATGACCCCTAAAGTGGTAATAGGTTTAGTGGAGGTAAATGTTGTGGGTATGGGTTTGGGTTTAGGTATAGGTCAGGTTATGGGTAAGGGTATGGTGTGAGTTCTAATGGGTATTGGAAGGGGTTGCAACAACAGTAGTTGTGTTTGGTTTGATGGGTGGAAATGTGTTTGGGTAGATAGTGGAGGTGTCATCGAAGGATCTTTGCATTTGTGTTGAGATAGGAAGTAAGAGCTACCCCCATAATAAAGTCCTATCCACATAATCTAAGTGATCATCCAAACATGAGAACGGCACGTCTGTGGGTGGAGTTGGTGAGGACCTAATGAGAATTCCCATAAAATGCATCTTAGAGATGGGTAATTGGCGATTCACTTCCGTGGGTAAGAGAGCTGAAAGTAGGTCTGTTGGATTTTGGGTAGCTGATGGAAAATGCTCGCCAAGAGGCAAAGATATCTCCACTGGGTCTATGATGGGTGGAAGATATGATGGGAGTTCCTCTATAAGTGGAGGAATGGATAGGTGCTCCTCTGTGGGTGGAGGAGGTAATGGGTGCGCCTCTACGGGGGAGAAGGTAATAGGTGCTCCTCTATGGGTGGAGGAGATAATGGGTGCTCCTCTATGGGTGGAGGTACGGTAGGTAAAGGTTCTCTAAGTGGAGAAGCTAGGGGTGAGATGGTCTCAATGTTAGCAGAAGACCCTCCGTAGGTGATGTAGGAGATGAAAGGTGTTCCTCTATTGGTGAAGGAATGGTGGAGGTTGGTTCCAATGTGGAAGGAGGATTTCAAGCTAGGATTTCCTCTATGGAAGGGATGTGAGGTAATTAAGAGGTGACGGGTATCTCGTTAAAGATCGCGTGAACCTCACGGGTATGGGTATCGTGATTGGATGTCTCACTGGTTTGATTGGATGAAGGGGCATGATTGGGAAATGGTTTTTTGAAGATTTGTAGATTTTGGTTGGGGTGGCATTGGGATTATCCATAGTTAACTCACCTTTCTTAATAATTTCTTGGACAATACTCTTGAAAGTGATGCAATTTCCATCACTATGACCCTTTACTCGGTGATAGTTATAGAAATCAGGCTCTTTATATCACGTTGGGATGGGGTGAGTAGGGTCAAAACTAGTGTGTGGTTTTATGGGTGGAAGGGTGATGGCTCCAGATTTGATAATATTTTCTAAGATAGAAGAATAAGGTTCCCCAATTAGGGTATATTTTCGCTGCTCTTACGAATTGAAAATCCTAGACAGTGATAGATTAGATGAGGATGTAGCCTGATTGGATGGATGAGTCTGGGCCGGCCTTGAGTACCACTGCATTACAGGTAGCTTTAGCCTTTGAATAATTACTTGGTGGTTTGGAAGAATAAGAGGTTTCATTTGACTTGAATGCCGAATTATTATTTCATAATTGGATTTTCTTTTCTTCGATGGCCCGAATCTCTAAATTTTGTGCCATAGTGAATGCCTCATCGAATGTTTAGAAATTTTGGACCTGCAAGGTCAGGGAGATATGTCTGGCAATCTCATGTGAAGAGCTCGATGATTTTAGTTTGTGGTAGTTGGAAGGTAAGTTGATTGATCAGGTTGTGCCAACGAGTGAAAAAATCTGCGATAGATTCATCCTCGTACTGATGTGTGGAATATAGATTGGTCATGGTAACCTTCTTGGTGATATTGATGGAGAAATGATCCAAGAAATCTTGGGCTACCTGATTGAATGAAAATATAGAGTGTTTAGGTAACCCACTATACCAATCTAATGCAGGTCCAGTGAGGGACATGGGAAAAGTTCTCAAAAGTAGGGCATCATCATGAGCGATTAGATAACACATGTGTTTGAACAAGCGCAAATGCTGTTGTGAGTCTTCCTTGCTATTGAAGCGGATGAATTTAGGCATTTGCCAATACACAGGGTATGAACGGATAGGAATGGATGGCTGAATAGGCTTGTTGTAAATCTCATCGTAGGTGAGAGTATTGCGGGAGCCGAAACCGATGCCCGAGTGTAATCCGCATCTTGTCAAACATCAATTTAATTAGGTCATTGGTGGGTTGTGATGATTAGATGCCTCCTATAGCATGAGGAGGTTGGTTTTGGGAATATAATGGGGGTGGCATTCCAGTGTATGTGGCTTCCATGTAAGGTGGTGGAGAAGAAGGCAATGAAATAGGGGTAAGTACCCAGAATGACTAATAGATGAAACATGTGGTTATTGGTAGTATTTATATGGGGGTGGAAGGGTCGTGGTAACCCTAGTGGTAATAGGGGCTAATGATTATGGAATGGAAAGAACTACGTTCTAAAATGGGGTAGGGGTCACCGACTTTGGAGGTGGGAATGTATCTATGGGTATGTATGAGACATTAGGGATGGATGAGGTTGTGTTTGGGGTAGTCTTTGAGGGTATGGTGGATGTAATGGGTACCATAGCGATAATGAGATGTGCGATCATAGCGGGTATAGAACCTAACTAAGAAATGACCGAGGGTAAGGGGATGCAAGTAGAATGGAGCTAGATGGGGTTGATGTGAAAGTGGGTGCGAGAGTCGGGGGATAGATATGGGCATGTCGTATATCAACTGACCCAAGGTGTCTCGAGTGGACAAGTGGGAGAGGTAAAACTGCAAGGCGGCAGGGTTCTGGTCAAGGAGTCGTGTGAACTCCTCATCTCCAGTAGCGATGTTAGTAGGCTGGATGGGATCCATGGCTAGTGATAAAATAGAAGGTGGTGAAGGACTAGGTGGGAGCGGTTGGCAACTAGCATGGAACATGAGGGTGCTTTCTTGTCTTTGGGTTAGCACCATGTGAACCAATATTGATCAAGTAGGGTTGCTTCTTTGTAAATGATATAGAGAACAGCAGGAACAGGTGAATCTGGTGATAAAAAATGGATGAAGTAACAAATGGTGGGTGGAATGTGAAATAGGCTAACCGATGCTGTTAGGGAAAATCAATGTCGGTCAAGGGTAACCATTGCCGGTCATTATAGAAAATGGACAGTGAGTAAATAACGAGGTAGAAGGTAAAATCTGATAGGTATGCTAAATCTAGGGATGTGTAAAATGTCAATGGGAATAAAATGACAATGACAGAGACTGTGAAAAGTGGAAGAAAGTGAAGTAAAAATGTCCTTTTGAGTAGGTTAGCAAAAGGACTTGGAACTGACATTGGTTGGGTATAACCGATGGTGGTCAGAGGTAACCGATGATGGTTACTGTGAAATTGAAACAGTGATGAAAGAAAGTGGTTGTGAATTAAAATATGATGTAGAATCAAACCTAGAATTCTGGAAATGATGATGATATGGCCTAGGCACACTCAGGTGAAGCCAGAATACACTAGCTATGATGAGGAGTGTGCAAGGATGAACAAAAAAAAGTGATGAATGTGATCTTTCACCTCAAAACACAAGCCAAGTAGAAACACTAAGAAAATGCAATCCTAGGAGTGCCCTTTCTATTATGTTTGTTTAGCTTATGCTATTTAGGGACTGACACATGAATTGTGAAATAGAGTTTTTGGTGAGGATGGCTTCCTATAAAGAAGGATATCTAAAGGGTGAGGTTTTAGGTATGTTATGGTGGGGGCAAGATTTGTTCAAGTATGACTCGATAGAGTAGCGAGTTGGGTGCCCATTGTGCCATGATCGTGTGATCACCTACAACTTCTTCCAGGTAAGATGTTGTTTAAGAATGTATGTATTTTGAATTTTTGTGTGGTTTGGTAAGACTCAGAGAAAGAGAAAAGGATAGAAGTGATTTTCTATGATTCATTTGTCAACCATCAGTTGGTCATGACTTCCAACATATAGGTTGCCCTCAATTAATGTGAGCTAATGCAATAAATCAGAATGGAATGCAATTGTTTTTAAACCCAAATCGAAAATGTGAAATTGGATGACACAATAAGATGAAGAGGAAGAGGGATGCTCTTTCACTACAATGCAGAAAACATGAAGAAATGATTCTTTTTAATTACACCAAAAGAAAAGTTTCCTTTAGAGCAAATAGAAAGGAGATGTGGATTACTAGGGAAGAAAATTAGTGTGTATATTTTTAGAAGGGAAACAAACACACAATTTTTCCTAGGAATGAATGAAATGCAAGGAACCCCGGATGGGTCCCACCAGGTGTGCTAAAATGTTTCACCATTTTCTTAGATTATTTCTTTGAAAGGTTGAAGAAACAGATAGGGTAACGGGTGTAAGAGGAATACCTGTTCAAATTTTGGTTGATGGGTTGTTGCGCGGGCGTATGACTTCCAAATCCACAGCTGATCGTGAGAGCTTCCTTTTGGCTAGGAGGAACTACCTATAATGAAAACAAGACCACCAGAAGGAATTAAACAATATGGGTAGTGAACTGCCTAATGTGAGCTAGATCTAGGAAGTATGATACTTCCTAGATGGCTATCAGTCCATTGTTTTAAATAAATTAATTTTGTAAAAAAAGTAAATTCTATTGTTATTTTGAAATGATTTAGGTATCTCACTTAAAAACACAATAAGAAAACATATCTAATCTAACAAGTTAAGCTAGAATAGAATCCATAGGTCAAATGGTTAGTTATAGGTTCTACAGGTCTGATAAAGGTCTCAGGTAGGTCATAGGTGAGTGAGGTTGAGGTAAAATTATGTGGGTAAGTCTTTGTTTAAGGCTATCTAGACAAACACAAAGATCAGCGTTGGTCAAGGGTGACCGACAACGGTTAGGTATAACCGGTGCCGGTTACTGTGAGATCTGGAAATGTCACAGAACAGGGTTTTGGTCTCCTTTTTGATTGCACAAAGGATTTTGGTTGGTCGAGATGAGGTATTGGGTGACTGGAGTAGGCTTTTGCGAGGTTTTAATGAGTCTATGGAGGTGAAAATGTTGGAGAAGGTCAATATGGAGCAAGATAAACAATGGGTGATAAAATAATGATGAAATGAAATAAACCAGAGAAGTATGATGTTATACTTACTTGGATTTCATTCCTGAAGGTCTGTGTGTGAAGGATGGAGGTGCTTGATGATGGGTTTGAAGGTTACAAGTGATCACAACTAAAGAATATATTATGCATGGGCTACATGCACACTCCTCTTTACTTGGATAGATCAGATCATGGCTAGGATGGTTTTGCAGAGAAGATGCTCAATCTCCTTCCTTGGATGTGAGTTTTCACTGCAAATGGCTCTTTAAAGATGAATTATCTCTCTAATATGTGTTCTTACTCATCAAATTTATTGCTTCCAACTTCCAACTTCTAACCTTGAGAATATGGTTGTATTGGGTTAAAAGGGGTAACCGACATCGGTTCTGTCTTAACAAGTGATGGTTAGGGAGTAGCGCGTTGGTCAAGGTAGAATTTCCTAGGTTTACTAAACTTAAGGAGATCCTCTTGATTTCCTTGGATCTCATGTCATTATCTCGTAGATTATCTTGAGAGCCTCTTGTGAGCACGTGGGAATGTGGTTAGAGGGAATGTAGACATTGATGTTTAGGGTTTGGGTAAGTCTAGTTAGTTATGGAAACTTGCTAAGAATAGGTCTTAGGTTGAGTTAGCTTGGTGAGGTGTCTAAGTGAACTATATGTATAGATATTATTTAAATAAGATATTTAAATAATAAATATATTTAGAGATAAAGCATTAATTTAATTAATATTAATTAAATTAATAGTGGGGGTGAAGGGGTCATGGCTAGGTAAATGTAAAAAGGGATGCTTATATGTCAAGGAAAAAAAAGGGAGTGTGACCTAATTTTAGTGTCTACAGTTTCTTCAAGTGGCACGTCTTCATTGAAACCCTAGTACTCATGTTGAGTTGGGTGTGCACCTATCTAGGCATACTACATAGTTGGCAACTTATTTAGAAGAGGGTGCGTCTCCATCGCAAGGTGGGAATTTGCGTGGGCTAGCAATCGTACCTATTTCTCTAGAGCACTGGTGTATATCAGCTTATTGTGTAAAACTCTATCATTTTTTTACCCAGACCATGTCTCCGTTGAACCGTCGGCATCTCTGTTGAACTATTAGTGTCTCTGTTGAACCATCGTAATTAGATATACTATTTTGTTCGGCAGTTTTTACCTACAAGCGTACACATCGAGAATAGATCACATGCATCAAAAACCTAGGGTACATGTCTAACATGACCGCGTAGGTGTCACATCCCTCTATCAGTTTTTCTTTCCCCAAATTTGCGTTGGTAAGGGCACACATCCATTTGTTGGGGTGTGTTGGTGTCATTCTAGGTGTGCAGGCATCTGGGTTAAAATTTGAAACTTTTCTATAGGTTGTGAAATCATTTTTTCTAAACTTTTCAGAGGTTTTTGAAGACTAACAAAGGTGGTTGCAAGGGTTTTTTTTTGTTATTTCAGCTTTCACAACTTAAGGTTTTCATTTCCTATCTTGAATAAAGCTTGTAAAGTGTGTATGCTCTCTCCTCACACCTTTTAGGAAATCTCGGAGATCAAAAACACTTGTAAAAACTTTATGTCATACTTTTAAAAATAGTTGTTCTATGATGCTAAAAATTAAAATAGATTTCCATATGATTTTTCTTAGTGGAATTTTCACATTGCGTATGCTCTTCCTTTGCACCTTTTGGTGATCTTAGGAATCAAAAGCAAAGTGTCGATTCTCTTTATTAAATTTGTGAATGGAAAACTATTAAACTTGTTTTCTACAAGACCTAATGCTTTTCAAAGAAAGGTGTCAAAAAAGACACAAAAATTCTAATACACGTGCTTATGGAGGTTACCAAATGGTGTGCTACTTGAAACTACATTTAAATTAAAAAAGATTTAAAAACACACCACTTTCATCACACTGTATTGCAGGTTTTGAGAAAAGGGTACGTCCCTATCTGCTCAATTGGAACATAACCCCTTTGGAATAATGCCTTAAGCTACAACAATGGGGGTGATTCCAAGAATCCTAAAGTAATCCACCGATGAGTAACCTTGTGGATGAAATAGGAAGCACTCTGCTTACCCACTTGACTAGTATGCCTTGTGAGATTAGTGTCACAAGTTATCGAGTATGACATCCCTAGTGATGGCATAACCGAATGCACTAGTTGCTTATTATATTATAAGGGGGTAAAGTAAATCAAAGATAGTTCCAAGATAGTTAGGATGATTATTTGGGTAAATCAAGCTTGCTTAAGATGGCTTGTGACACCTAGGTGAGAGAACTTATTAAGGAAGCCATTCTGTCTTGGAGCCCACTTTGCTAGTCCTTTGTTGCGTCAAGCCATCATGAAGTGACAACTCATTTGGAGTCTGAACCTTGTTTCTCAAAGAAGGAAAATAGCCAATGAAAGTTTGATCTAATTTTATTTAATCATGAAATTAAACTATGTCCCACTTAGCTTAGATTTTTTCTCGTCGCGGACTAGAAAAACTCTACCCAAGTGGCACTTAGTTTATTTTCATCTTTTTGATCTATACCCTTGTGTTCTCACCACCCATTTTTCGGGTGAGAAATGAGCATACCTTTCATTTTTTTCAGAGATAGTGCTCGCCATTTTTGGTTTGCTTATGCCCATCCATGTTTGTGGCTGGGTTGTTAAACGTCTAAAGTGCATAGGTACATTTTTCGTATCTTTGATAAATTCCTTCAATCTTGATTTCAAGATCATCTTCACTATTGTGAGTTCGGTTCATCATTTGTCTCTTCTTGAGTTAATATTTTTTCTCACATTCTAGTCACACAATCTTGGTACTTATATCATGTTTTCATTTTTGAGAACGTGATATAAGTCCCTTTATTTTGTAGTTACGTTTCTCTCACAATTAAGAAACTCCTTGTTATACTTATTACTTGGTTTCAGTTTCGACGTCATCTGAGTCTTTTAAAAAGTGTTGATATCACCTTATATATATCACAATAAATTTTCATGATACTAATATAGGGCTTTCTTGGTTAATGTATCATGATAGTGTTGTTACGCTATATCTAGTCGCGACTTCCATTTTTAGAAGACTTAGCTTTCATCGGCATTCAAACTAATTTTAAGTATACCTCATCGGGAGACTACGTCAATATCACTTTGATACTTAGGTCTTGTTAGAATTATAACTTGACCTATGCATTGATATGATATTGTCACTATTTGTTTTAGGGTATAGGCTTGGTAGCAACAAAATTGAGTGATCATTACATTTTAGGTGTGCATATGAGTGTTACGTGATAAAAAAACTAGATAGCATTGCATCTGAGACACACTATGGTATATTTCAAAACTCACCTTGAATGGCTTGTAAAAATCACATATTTAGGAGTCACACTAGCTTCATACAAACGTTGGCTAGTAATGCCTAAAATTGCAAAGATGGCAACCAAATCAAACGAGAATGACTTAGAAGAAAACCCTTTCAAAACCTTCCCATTTAGCAAAAAAATTTTAGCACCTCTCTTTTATCAAGTCAAGGATGCAGAGCTATTAATTGACCATAGTAGAGAACATTAGACTCTTCCAGAGAGCAACAAAGATTAGACCTAGGTAGATTTGATGAACTCCTATATTATAATAAAGATCAAGTACTCACAAGAGTCTTAGAATTAGGAGCTAAACTTCCGCACGAACGTGAAATAGAAACCAAAGTCATTAATCACAAAGTAGGAGAATGGATATCGCTCTTAGACATAGATAACCCCTTTGAGATAGGGTACGCTTCTACTTCTAGGCAACATCATGCCACTATCGAAGGGGACCCATCACGAAGACCTCACTACAAAGCTGCACGTAAAGTGAAAATTGAGCGTAAAGCTTTCCCTCCTCCCAAATTTGATGAAGAAGAGGACCCTTTGGTTGAAGAGGAGATCCTTCAAAAATAGATCTTGAAATTGAGCCAGAAACTAGCAAACTTAGGCTCTTCAAGAAGAAACATGTACAAAGACAAAGACAAAACTAAACCTAGTGAGTTTCACTTTGATCCATACACTGACAATACCTTTAAGGTGACTCAAGTACAAATACCAATGTTGCCTACTAAAGAACAACTCATTCAGAAAGAGTTACAATCAATGAAATATACACTTACTACATTACAAGAGGTAAATGTAGGCCAACATAGGAAATATTCATATGAAGAACTATTCCCTTACCCCTTTGATAAGGACATGTTACAGGAACCCTTCCCAAAACACTTTACCATTCCCAAGTTTGATAAGTATAAATGCAAGAGTGATCCTCGTGATCACATAAAATACTTTTATATGGCTTGCCAAGAGGTCACATACAATGATAACTTCTTAATACAACTTTTCCCTCGCAGCCTAGGGGCAATGGGATTGGAATGGTTCTATAGCATACCCAAGGGCTCCATTACAATGTGGCCCACATTAGTAGAAAAATTTGTATGGCATTACTCCTATAACATGGAAAGTGATATCACAATGAATGATCTATGCAATACAAAACAAAAACCCAATGAGACCTTTACAGGATTTTTACAATGATGGCAAGGGTTAGCAAGTCATTTCCTTTGTGCATTACTGGAAAAATATCTAGTGAGCATATTTTTTCCTAACTTAAACCCAGAAATAGCCTTCCATTTATAGATGCACTGTGGCTCAAACTTTGAAGAGGTCATAGAGAAAGGCGGTCAAATTGAGAAATCCAT
This sequence comes from Taxus wallichiana var. yunnanensis, assembly GCA_018340775.1. Classification (NCBI taxonomy): domain Eukaryota; kingdom Viridiplantae; phylum Streptophyta; class Pinopsida; order Cupressales; family Taxaceae; genus Taxus; species Taxus wallichiana. Next base: position 39,928,298 of record CM031239.1, on the reverse strand, counting down.
CATCATGCAAAGGGAACACTTAAGTCTGCCATTAAAGAAAAACATGAAGCAAAGAAAAACATGAAGCCAAATTTGTAGACAACCCGAAGTTCTTCAATAAGAAAAAACATGTTGTTGGTGATGAAATTATGTACTCTAAGAGATTCCAAGCCATACAGATGGGCCCACTTTTAAAGATTTCACAAGGACCTCGTCCCAAGGTACCCACTAAATGCACATTCATGCCATTAACGGAATCCCTATCAGCCATACTAAAGTAGTTAGATAATGTAAAAATGGTGGAATATCCAACTATGATAGTACCATACCTAGAGGATGCTCCAAAACTTGGTTGGTTCAAAGACCATGAATACTACGACTTCCATTGTGTTAAAGGACATAAGACAGATAGGTGTTTAAGACTGCGTCACTACATACAAGACCTCATTGAAGAGGGTAAGATAACCGTAGATTCTCCCCCTGACTCTGGATAAGGTCCAAATGAGAAAATAGGTATCTACAAAGAGCCTTTTCCTAATCATGTAGATAGAAAGAAAAGGAATCCAAATTATGGGAAAACCTCCAATAACTATAGAACTTCTGCTTATGTTTACCCTAATAATGATAGTCCCTTTGATTATCTCATAGGATGTATTCACTCATCTGATGAACAGGTTAACACTATCTAGATCTTAGAAAAAGTTACGTAATAGGTATGAGACATGCTCATTTAATCATACCGGATCCTCAACTTATCCCCTCGGAAGGTTAGTATAATTTAATAGATCAATTAGATAAAACACCTCTTTGTGATATCCATTATCAATCTCCTCAAAATCTCTACTTCCCACAAGAACATACTATATAAAACATTGCAAAGTTTGGGAGTCTCTACGAGATGTAGATCTCGAGACACCTCAAGCCATGATTGTACTCCTTGATACCAATGATCATATTACTTTTGATTGCACTGCAATCCCAAGTAACAACCCAGAACACAACTTACCCTTATATCTAGAAGTGGTGGTTACCCATCACAAAATTAAGAGGGTGCTAGTGGACGGTGGATTTGGTCTAAATATTTGCACTTTGAAGTTTTTAAGTAAGCTAAGCCATTCGAGAAATAGATCTGGGAGCTAAGACTCTCATGATCAAAACTTACGAAAATGAAGAACGAGAATCAGCGGGTATTATAATAGTTCCCATGGAAGTAGGCCTAACTTTTCATGACACGACATTTCATGCCCTTGACTTATACCTTCCATATAACATGCTCTTAGGGAACCCATGGATTCATGCCAAGCAGACCATTCCATCGAACTTCCATCAATGTATCAAGCCATTTCATGAAGGACAAGTGGTTACCATTCTTGGTGACTCGGAACCATTCACACATTCTAGGGAATTGCACAGTTTTTCTCGTATAGGTTATGAGTGTCCTTCGGCAGATGTTATTTCCCCCTATAAACAAAATCTATTAAGAAACAGTTAGATTCGAGTCACTCATGCCTTATAATAAATATTTTTCTTCATTATTCAACCTTTTCTCTTCATGGGATGCAACGTCTATAAAATATGGCCCAAGTGAGCCATTCACTCTTGAATAGGCTTTGTTAATATCAGATTTATTAGTATCCCCTACAACACTAAGTAAGCCTTATTTTCAGTTCAAGATCACTTGGGAGAGCGAGTGTCCTAAACCATTGGAAAAGTTAGTTCATAGTGGTCTCCTATATGAGGAGAAAATGTTAGAATATCCTACTAGCAGAGTGCCAGAAGGTACCATGACTTTATGCCATCCAGCACCCCACTACATCAAAGTTCATTGCATGATGTTTTTCATGGGCTACAGTGGTTTTGGATGTGGCATTATTACACAAGGCCGATTAGAGCCTATTCCCATCCCTCATTTCAAGTCAGATAAGCATGACCTGGGGATAAGGCCTCATAATGCTCTACCCTCTGAGATTAACACCACCTCTTCTGAATGTGAGGACGTTTCATCTCATTCTGATAGTGACGCAAATTCCCAATGTATCCTCTATGAGAATCTTTCTTCCACTAACCTATTCCTAGATACAACTGTCCTTACCTTATCTGAATCCAACCCCCTAACCCATTATCAAATAAACCTTGTGTATCCTGAACTTATAGATTGGGATCAACAACTTCACGTGCCACTAGACTTTTTTGAAAATAATGAGGCATTTATAGAGTTCATGGGACTCAGGGATTCTATTCCAGCTGGAGACCACAAGAAAGGATTTGTAATTCAACTAGACACCTGTGCATACTTCAGAGAAGAGGTAGAGATGTGTGGATGTTTGAATAAGAAGGTGTTAAACAAGAGTAAAAAAACTTCAGAAAAACCTTGCAAAAAAGATAAACGGAAGTCTCACAGTGAAAAAATCTTTGAAACACTCATAGATAAACAAAACAAAGAGTCTATGGATGAAGTAGTTTACCCATTTAAAGATGACAAGGAGCTACTACGGGAGGTTGATCTTACTCTTCCCCGATCCTACATGGATGGAAGATGCATCTACAATTCTTGTTGAAGAAATAATTAATGTAAACATTGGTGAGAAGAGCAACCTAGAATAATAAAGTTGGGAGCTTCACTCTCAGTTCAGGAACAAAAGGTCTTTATAGAGCTCTTAAGAGAATACGTGGATATATTTGCATGGAAATATGTAGATATGCCTAGTTTAGACCTAGAGTTAGTTGTGCATAGCCTCGTTATGTACCCAGATGCCAAACCCATCAAGAAAAAGTTGAGAAAGATGCACCCTAAGGTGACACTCCTTGTCAAAGAAGAATTGGAAAAACTACTAGTTGTTGATTTCATTAAACCCATCGACTAGTCAGAGTGGATATCTAACATAGTCCATGTATGGAAGAATCTTGTCGGCATATGAATTTTACCGATTTATGTGACATCAATAAGGCATGCCCTAAGGATGACTTCCCTTTGCCTAACATTGACATGATAGTTGATTCCACTACTAGTTATGAAATGTTGTCTTTAATGGATGGGTTTTCAAGTTATAACCAGATATGGATTGCAGAAGAAGATTAACATAAAACAACCTTCATCACCCCTTAGGGGACATTTTGCTACAAGGTCATGCCTTTCGGACTCAAGAATGTCGGGGCTACTTATTAGTGGGCCATGATTGTTATCTTCCATGATATGATGAATGACATCATGGAAGATTATGTTGATGACATCCTAGAAAAATCCAAGAGTAGGGAAGAGCACCCTGAAGTGCTTAAATGTATTTTTCAGTGTCTCTAAGATTATAAGGTTCACTTGAACCCTTAGAAATGTGTCTTTGTTGTTTTATCAAGAAAGCTCCTAGGGTTCATTATTTCACAAAGAGGGATTGAAGTGGACCCTACAAAGGCTATGAAAATCACGAAATTCCACTACCTACCACTCTCAAACAAATTAGGAATCTACAAGGTAAAATTTAGTTAATCTGTCACTTTATTTCACAACTTGAGGATAAGTGCTACCCCTTTACCCATTTACTAAAGAAATATGTTACATTCAATTAGGGACCAGATTGTCAAAAGGCCTTTGCACTAGTAAAATAGTACTTGGTTAGCCCACCTATGCTCATGCCACCCACCCTAGGTGAACCTCTCCTCTTGTACATTTCTGCTACCTAGTTTGCTACCTAGGTACTTTGCTTTCCCAATATTACTTAGACAATAAAGAGAGATCAATTTACTATCTCAGTCACACCTTGATTGCGTAAAACTTGAATTACCCACAAATTGAAAATGCCTACTTGGCATTTATCTTTACCTTCCAGAAGCTTCGCCATTATATCCTAAACAACAAACTCATATCCAAAGTTGACCCTCTCAAATACATTTTATCCAAACCCTCCCTCATAGGTCAAATGGATAATTGGATCATTCTCCTAAGTGAATTTGATATTGATTTTATGAATCAGAAGTCCTTAAAAGGATAGGTATTGGCTGATCAATTAGTAGAATCTCCTCTCCCAGGAATGGAACCTTTGTGCCTGGATCTTCCAGATGTATCTATGATGTACATTAAAGATTCTATAGAATGATAGGTCCATTTTGATGGATCTTTCACCTTCCATAGATCTAGAGTAGGAGTGGTGCTCATTAATCCCATAGGGGAGGTCATACCAAGAGCATTCCGGTTGGGATTTCCATGCACTAATAACATTACAGAGTATGAGGCACTCATCGCTGGCCTCAAGCTAGCTATTACTTGGAATATTAGATAGCTATGAGTCATTGGAGACTCCCAAATTATCATTAAACAAGTTAATGATGAGTATAAAGTTAAAGATGAGAAGCTCATTCCATATAAGAAGATGGTTGAAACCCTGAAGGAGTACTTTACATAGATCATATTTGAGAAAAATCCAAGGTCACACAATAGATCCATAGATGTTATGGCTATAATTGGGTCTTTGTTACGCATTCCACCTTAGGAAAGTAAGATGCCTTTCTTTTTAGAGCATTTACAAGTGCCCGCATATGATATGCTAGAGTCATGTTTGGCATGTGAAGTTGTTGGTCCATTATCCCCTTGGTATGACCCTATCTTTTGATACCTACAAGATGGAACTTTTCCACCAGACATCACCCATTTTGAGAAGAAATCCCTTATCCACCATATAGCCCATTATACCCTCCTAGGAGGCACCCTTTATCATCATGGCTACAATGGGAATCTGCTTCGTTGTTTGGATGTTGCTGACTCAATCCACACTATTAAGGAAGTACATGGTGGTATTTGTGGAGCACACACTAGCGGCATGGTCTTAGCTAAAAAATATTAAGAGTAGGCTATTATTGGCCTACCATGGAATCAAACTGTTGCAATTTTGTAAATAAATGTGAACTATGTTAGAAGTATGGAAACTTAATACATGCGCCAGCCTTTCACAACGCCCTGGCCATTTTCTAAATGGGGTCTAGATCTCATAGGGAAGCTCCATCCTTCTTCTTCAGATGGCCATACTCACATTATCACTACCACCGAGTATTTTACCAAATGGGTAGAGGTTTTGCCTCTTACTTATGTCACTGGTGTGCAAATTTCTAAATTCATTATGAGCCATCTCATATATCGTTATGGTATCCCCTCCGCCATTGTCACAGATAATGGTAAATTCTTCAAAAATAAAAATGGTTAAGACATTTTGTCAACATTTTCATATTCGACTCAAGTGGTATACCCCCTATTACCCTCAAGGTAATGGGAAATTAGAGGCTACTAATAAAACCATTGTGCGGATTATGGAGAAAATGGTCAATAAAATCAGCCATAATTAGGACTTACAGATACATCCCGCCCTCTAGGCCTATCAAACTTCCATCCACACTCCTACTAGTGCAACCCCATATTCACTTGTCTATGGCACTAAAGCCATCATACCTCTAGAAGTGGAGCTTCCTTCCCTGAGAATATCTCTTAGGGACTATCTTGATAAATATAAGGACTACATAGTTGCTCAACTGGCAGAGTTGGAACTATTAGATGAAAAGCGTATCAAAGCACTCAATCACCTGAAATTATATCAAAATAGAGGGTCCAGGGATACAATAATTTCATCAATCATCAAGAATTTGATGTAGGAGATCTAGTCCTAAAATAAAATCGGAAGAACACTACAAAAGACGAGAGAAAAGAAAGGTAAGTTTGAAGTTAACTGGCTAGGCCCTTATGTGGTAGTTTCTAAGTATGGACCAAGAACTTGTAAAATTGCATACTCGAATGGTGAAGAGCTTCAAAAACCTATGAATTCCATTCACCTCAAGTGGTTCTATGCTTGAGCATGAAAAGAATATCGAGATAAGAACTAAAAATAGAAAAAAATGAAAAAAATGAAAAAAATTGAGAAAAATAATAAAGAAAAAAACAGGTCATCCACATGTGAAAACCATGCAATTGTGGTGCAGTGGGTAGGTCTTTGGGTGAAAACTAGTTTCGGTGCTCAAGGAGGATTCACTTGGTCACAAGTCACTCTTGCAGCAAGATGGGTAACCCTCACCACTTTCTAGATATAACTTCCTTTGCTAGGTCTAGGAACCCTCTCGAATCTACCTTTACCGAACCGTGATCTAGCTTATTTGCTCTTATATTGGCATGAAGGACATTTCCTTTGTATATTCCCATCTAATGTTGGGGGCACCTTCACACTTAACTTTCTTGTACATACACACATGGCATTATGCCTTTTGTATATTCCCACATTACATTGGGGGAATCCACACTTCTTTGTCCTTATACATTTCTTTTAGAACATGACCTTAGAAAATGCAAAAACACTCATAAAAGGATACACAAAACCTAAAAATTTAGAAAATCTCCCTTCTAGGGATGAAGCTACAATAACTATACAATGTTTTCTTAGAAAAAAATTTGAACAGTAGCCTTGAACACTTATCTTTCTAGATAAACCCAAAAACATTAGAAAAACATATATCAATGTTGTCTCGTAAAAACAAAGTAATATTTTAAATATTTCCTTTGGTTGTTGGTTTGTATAGTATTAATATGTTGAACATTTCATATTTTATATCTTTAGTAGTTTGTTGCTTACTTTAGATCGAGTCATGTTTAGTTTCGAGTTATGTATTGCATTAAAATCATTTTCTTGTACAAACGTTGGCATGATCACATCATTTGTTATATGCATCTATTAGGATTCATTTTACTTACTTAGATTAAATGTCAATTTTATCTCTTTGGTATGTTTAATAAATTTGTGTGTTTGCATCATAAGTTGTGTTGTGTTGTATAGGTATAGTTGTTTAGCTTTGTTAACTTTTTCTTGTGTATTTTTCTCTTGCACAGTTTTTTGTTATCACATATATCATCTACCATTCATCACATATAAACATCATCTACTACATCATATATACAAAAATGCTAAGTATTACATCATGCATGTATGCTAAGCTAATCATCACATATTGTATCATCAATGGGGGTAAGAGGGGTTATGCATAATCACAAATCTATCCCCCACACCAATATCATCTAGTATCATCCCAAGTGCTAGAATAAGAACTCAGAAACATTCCATAAATCCAAAACATGTGATACTATCTACAGATATATCATTAATATGAAAGCATGAAACATACACATCTCTAAATCTAAATTATGTCACATACATAGAGGAAAGGGAAATCATACATCATGATACAATAATTGCAAAGCAATAATCACAAATCATACAAAGCATAATCATAGTATAACATGAAAAAATCATCATCAAATTTCCATATGATACATGTATAATTATCCATGTCAATACTCAAGTGTACATCATCAATACAATATGCCATCTAAAAGGGGCATGCATCAAAAATCGAGCCTTCATCAAGAGGCATCATCAAAATAATGGTACATGAATCTGTACATCAAAATCAGCCTTCATAAGAGGCATGTATACAATACATATGTACAAATGGGAAAAATGAAGAACTCAACCACAACTCTCACCCTCACTGGGGCTCTCGGGTCCATGTCCTAGAGGATGGAAGAGTGGTGGTTATGATGGACCGGCACTAGGGGTATCACCTGTTGTCTGACGGCCCATTTTGTTGTCTACTTGGTTGTTGTCCGATCGGCTACTCTACAATGAGCTACCTAACTGACCTAACTAAATGGCCTAATCGCCATGACCTGGAGCCTTTCATGCTCACACTGCTCAAAAGGTACTACTCGGTACCACTATCAAGACTGCTCTAAAATAGGCAGTCCTATAGTATAAGGACTCACCGCCGGCCCTCATAACATCCTGTATTAGATCAATATCTCTAGAAGCAATAGCTTCCTACATAGCGACATCTCACTCACCTATCAATCTTCCATTATCATCCTAAGCATGTCTAGTAGTGGAAACCTATCAGTCTCTATCTACAGTAATAGTCACGCACCTCGGCTCATCCTTGATCTTTTTGTATGATATACTCCTATGATTGTGTGTGGGCATGGTCCCTCTGAGCAACAACCATCTACACTGGGTCTAATACTGATGTAAAAGGCTCAGTATTTGAGCCCCTGTGTGGCCATCTCACTAATCTATATTTTCCATGAGGTATTATCCCTACCCGAGTGGCTGTACTCTAACCTTATCCCACTCCTTTATGTCATAATCTATACTTGAGCGCGTGCCCAATCTCGCCCCACCGTAAGGGCCTCTACCGTGCCTGGACTCATCCCTCTCTCCACCTGTGTAATCGAATAGCAATCACCACTTGTAACTACTATTAAAGGGAAACAAACTATTCACCATCGCCACCATCCTCTGGAGCCTAAGGTGGCGGGCCCTACTCTAGAAATACTTGTTGAAGAGGGGCATATATCCTACTGGAATTCCTACTTGAGGAAACTCTATGTCAGGTGCCCTAAAATCCTATATTGGCCTAAGCTTGGGACCTTGTCCTGTGGTTGCTATAATGTTGGACCTGTCCCCTGCCCGAACATAACAAAGGTGTGAGTCAGGACCACTACCATCATCATCATCATCATCATTGTCATCACCACCGCCAACTCCACCCTTGTCACCACTAGGAGGCCCCACTAGAGGATCTCTCACACCAATTTTATACATCGCCACCGTAAATAGTCAAAACGACATGGAAGCACACCATGATACCATGGCACATACTCAGGTGTGGTACCCGGATCTCTGATCTATCTCAATGGCACCCACATAGCAGGTACCACCTATCAGAAACTAGCCAGTGCTCTATCTCGGGAAATCTGTGGACCCATATCAATGTACTCTTGGGCCCTATGAGCATACCACCTATCCGGCCTAGGAACATCCTAGGTAATGCCAAACTACCTCTAGCACCGATCTACCCTATACATCTCCCGCATATAGCTATGGCTGCCTAATATGAAGTGCTCAACTGTAGCAATACTAAGCTCTAAACCATCCTTAGGCCACTAGAAATGTCTATAGGGCCTCCATACCATAGAGGCCTATTGTAACTCATCAAGCTCATGGTGGTAGTGATATGCATCTCCCATGTATGGCTACACATCATCCCCAATTGGGACCCAACCCATAGTAGAAGGCTCCTTGGGAACCCAAACTCTCAAAATGCCTAAGGGGTGACCAATAGCAATGTGGTCCCACGCCTAAATCTAAAGCAATCTAGCTAGCCCTACTATCTTTGATGGTAGTAGGTAATCAAATGTAGATCCTAGTATAAATGTGCTAGAATGCATTGACCCTAGCAGTAGGTCTCTCCCTCTATCAAACCGCGTATCACTCCAAGGAGGCCAAGCAGAAATGAAGCACCGGTCTTGTTAGGGAGTAGAACTCCACTGACAAAGGCCATCATGTAAACCACCACTCGGTCTAGCTCTAGGTCCTCAATGCACCGCGACAACCTGATAATCATCTCATGCCATGGTATCATTAGGACACCAAACAAATCTAAGATATACCACTAAATATTGGGCCAGTGGCTTGTAGACTAGATAAGTTGACCTGTATTGGGACCTGAATAGTATGCCACATGTCCTCAAGAGTAATTGCGATCTCCTCGGTCGGAAGGTGAAAGAAGTGACTCTCGCTATGCCATCTCCTGCTACAAATGTTAGAAGGCCTGATCCAATGTGATCTGGGGCATATCAGCCATGTAAGCCAATCCCGTGATGTATAGGAGGCTATCCAATATCACCCTATCATCCTCATCAAATTGTGCCTCTATCACCGCTAGCCGACCATATCACTTGCGGGTATGCAGGATGGGTAATATACGCTATAAATAAGAAAACACACATGTATTAGTTGATATTTCTATCTACTTCTATCTAAATTGTTGGTAAATCCTTCATTCTTCCATCTTATTTCCTAAATTTCCACTTTCTTCTAGTCGATTTCTTTTCTCCTTAGCCGTTTGGCTGGAAATGTTATCTCCTCCCTTATCCCGACACATGTGTGCCTATCCGATGCATGCACACCCTTCCCAACGCATATTCACCTATCTCAACATGTACACGCCCATTCTATTTTTTTCTCATCCACACAGGATGCGTACGCACCCAGTGTGACACCTACGTGGCTGTCTCCATGACATTTTTTCCCAGCTGACTATGTATGCACGTGCACGTATCTATTCTTTCCAATGGATACATGTGCACGTACCCATAGGTTTTGACACATATGCATATGCATATGCGTCAGCCAACCTGATGTATGTGCGTATGCGCATACATCAAAATTTTCCTAATCTAGCCTAAAATGCCCTAAAATTTTGCATTAAATGCATAATTCTGAGAGAAGGATAGGCCACTCATGTAGGGTCCATCCGCTGGGTCTTGCATGAACTCCCAGATGTAATCTTCTCATCTCCTCCTACTCGGTAGCCTCGCCATCTCACTCTAGGGCTATCGCTCTCACTTGCGGTAAAAATTTGCAAGAGCTTTGGTATAAATGAACTAGTCGTGATTGATTTACCCCCTAGGTGGGTATATTAGGCTGTCATGATGCCCCGAGGCATGTTTTCTCAGCCACAATCGTTCTAGCCCTTATTTTATCTCTGCTTTGAGATGACTATTTTTCTATTAAAAATAATTATTTTTACTCATTTTCACATGCTGGGGAACTTAGTGTCACCCTATAGTCACTTCTTCATTGCACTAGAATAATTTACACATATTCCAGGTGTCATTTCTTATCATTTTTCTTCTATTTTTCCTCTCTTTCACCTATCATGATGATTATTTTTAAATAATTATTTTTGGCTTATAATTCTTCTCACAGGGCATTTTTGTGCTACCTGATGCCTTTGCCTTTGCCTTTAGGTAGTTGTGCATTTTTAGGAGATCTTTTATCTCTTATACAAATTTTGTCAATCAATAAAAAATTTTAAAATTGAAAAAAAAAAAAGAGTATAAAATCATCCAAAAAAGATAAAAACATCAAAAAATTCAAAAACATGAACTAAAATTGGTAAACCACTCATTTATAGTTGAAATATGTGTCTCTCGCATGGCACTCATCTCGTATCTTGCTGATATTTTCAAATATTTTGAAACAAAAAATTGTGGATCATCTGAATATTCAATCATCTACAAAATTTATGCTACTTACTTCATCTGTACTCTGGGGCACTATCAGTTTTTGGTACTATTTTTGTCATGCACATTGCTTTTTCATTGGACCCAAGTGTCCTCCATCTTTTCCCTTGCATATACAAATTTCTTGGGGCATCATCCTTCACCCTTGTCATTTATCAAAACATTTGGAACTACATCTCAATAAAAAGTATTTGTGCTGACTATCTTGAATGTTGTTGGTTTAAGCTGTGTGTGTGATTGTACTTATTTCCCTATTAGGTGAGATTGTTTATTTCTCATATTGCATTACTTTGGTGTACGATGCATCGAGTTGGTCATTTTTAGCAATAGATGTTTTTTTTATCTTATTTTTTCATGTCATTTTATGCCTCCATCATATTCTTACATTTTAATAAGAACCGATGATGAGGATTCTAAGCAAAATGATGATTATGTAATTTTTCTATAAAGCACTGGTTTGTGGATAGCTCAATATCATTTTTTTCTTGTCGTTTTCTCATCTCCTTTCTTCTCGATTTCTCTCTTATTTTATTTTTGATCGTCAATTTAGTTCCTCCATCACCCCATCAACACTCGAGGAGGCATCCTTCATCCTTCCTTCATCCTATTAATTTTTCTTCTACCCCTTCAAACTTTTTCTAATCATTTGTACTTGTATACTTTCTTCGAAGTGACGTAGATTATGTCACCCCAAAGAGGGGAAAATTTAGACACCTGTATTTTTATCAAAGCACTATTATCCCTAATATTTCTCTAACTAGTCCTTTTCTTGCAAGTCGACAACACATCATCAGTTAGATCTATCTAACTCCCCTTTTTGACACTCTTATGGTCCTATTCCTCTTATAAGTTAATTAAGTAGGCTATAATAACCTCTTCTTAGCTAATATCCTCTTCTTTACCATTCTATTATCTCCCTGGAATATCAATCCACTTCATTGGATTGATTAGGCCTTTCAGAACCCTAATTTCTCTCTAAACATGATTAACTAGCCTAACCTAGGTTAACTAGTCCTAATCATGGTCAACCTCTCCTAAACCACTTGTGGACTCCTTTTTGATCCCACGTGCACCAAAAATCCTCTCATTTCCCAACTGAAAAATATGAATATCCCACTACCCCCTCTCATTTTAAAGAACACTTCTTCCCTCTAACATAAACTATAGTATTATTGCTAGGATTAGGAGTTTAATTTCATTCTATCGAGCTATTTGCTTTGCTTTTGCATTTCTATCACACAACATGGAGTAAATGGGAAGAACCATTTGCCTTGAATCCATTAATGGTGAGATCCCATTCTCTAGAAATGCAAATTGATTGCTTAGGTCCTTATTAGGCACATTTTATTAAGCTTTCAAGAATATAGGTTAATGATATTTGCTAGATTTCTTATTTAAATTCAAGTTTAAATGCATGCAAATAGGATTCCTTGCTCATTTCTTATCAGATGGTCCATTGAAGGGATTTTACACAAATCTTTGGGGTTCTTGAGTGTTCTTACCCCATTTCAATAGCTCTTGCAAAACCTTTCATGGAGCACATCCATTAATCAATAGAGTTATTTGGTAGTGACTTGTACCAATCTCGGGCATCTTCTTCTAGCATATTTATAAAAACCTTTACATATACATCTTCATACTTAATCTAAAATTATTCCATGGTATTAGAAAATATCCACGAGGTCTTAATCATCACTAATTGCATTATTAGCCTAGAATTTAGATAATCTATTTCTTACCTCATGTGGGATTGCATTAGAATAACCCGCCATACCCGAAAATCTATACGTCTATACATGTTCACAACAAAGGGGTTATAGAAAGAGGTTGGGCCATGTTATTAACTAGAACTGTTACTACAGAAGGATTAAAATGGTTGGAGAAAACTTTTATTTGAGGTAATAGAATAAAATCTTCATACATGCAGATCCTTCAATGACTCTGTTTCATAAAATACCCTATTATCCCAAGTCAACAAAGGAGGGAAATGAATAATACCTTGATTACTTGTGAATGAAGGACCTTCAAAGACTAGAGTATGCAAATTATTACTCAGAATTCTTGATCCAGAATGATCAGAGGTACTTGAATAGTCCTCTACCAATGGTTGATCAAAATCAAGAGCAGAAATCACCTTTCCTTCCATCTTCTGGTCACTTAATGCTTTCTAGATTTGCTTCCTTATTGTATTTTTCCTTCCCAACTCTGGAAACAACCTTCTAGTAGGATATATCTTGAAGAAAGACCTTCTTCCTTCTAGATTTGCAAATCTTGATGATGGATTACAATAATTGAAGTTCAAGGTACTGGTATTTACTAGATTTTTCTAAGAAAGATGGAGCCGCCACTAAGGTCTTACACCTTATATGTGTAAATCACTTCAAACAACTTGCCAAATGAAGCTTCACAATCAATTTCATCAAATCTTGGAAAATATTGCTATCCTTTATCAATATTTACCCCTAGCCAAGTCAAATTTAATGGAAAACTTCCTTAAACTAGGAAAATATCAAGCAAATGACTTTTGATTAAGCTCATTTTTAGAAAAGTTTGATAAAGGATTAAGTCTAGATCATAAATTTTCATCTAAACATACTTCATACGTTACCAGAGGTTGATATATCTTTATATTTATGAAAATATTCCCTAGAAACGGTGTCTAGGAGAGTGTTGGTACCCAATTCTACACCACCTTGAGAGCCAAACAACATTGACAAACTGAGTTGGATGCTTAGAGAAAGACAAACTGAATATTTAGTCATTTGTAGCTAGGGACATGTCTAACAAACTCTTTGAGACTTGACTTGGGAGAGATTGGATTACACTCACAAAGGGGATGACCTTCCCTCCTACTTTAGGTTCTTCCTTTAACCAGGGTGAGAGGACCCATTTTGTAACTTGTAATTGTGAGAAAGGTGGATGAAATTGTAGTCTCTAAGCTTTCTCTTGGAAATATGAAGGATAGTCTTGAATAGACACAATCAATGCAAGCATCATTTAACTCTCATGAGTTTTCACACTAAATAATGCATGTCTTTCAAAATAGGACTCAAGTTACTCTAGACAGTGTAAATTTTAGCTTGCTTCTACATATTTATGGAAAGGGAGGGTAGAGATGGTAAAGTCCCTTGGAAAATGGTTATAGAAAGGAAAACATGGGTAATTTAGAAGGATTTAATAGTTTTAGGTTGTATTTTTGTGTATGAATGGGAGATTAAAGAAAGATAAATTTGATTATATAATTTTCTCAAGAAAACCTTACAAATGTTTGGAAATTACCCTAAGGAAAGAGGAACACATCACACAACTAGTAGCATCCCTTTAACCAGAAGGTATGCACTCATGGAATCCTAAGAGTACAAGATTTCACACAACCTTTGAGAATTTAAACACAAAAATGTGTGCTAAACTCTCAATAAAACACTAACAGTTCTGCTCAACTACACTCAAGATACACTCAAAAGCTTACTAAGATCTTCTCACCAAATAGAGGCAATATGAATTTAAAATTGTTTATCACACCACAGAAAGAAAGATCTATCTACGAGTGTAATTGTAGTTTCCAAAATGCCACTAATTAAGACAAGATCTAGTGTAGTTCAAAGAAACTATCAACATAAGATTGCAATAGGGAAGGCAAGTAGTTGATTCAAAGTATTTTACCTTAGGAACAAAGACAACATTGCTCAGGAGAAAACACATAGTTAATTTCAAGAAATTAAAATTTCTCAACAAGGGACCATAAAGCCTATGGCCTCAATTCTTTCCAATGACTATACACTTGCAATCATCTTGGCATGAGAAGGTTTGGACAAAATAAAATAACTCACATGTCTCTCGGTTTGATTTAGGTTCTTCAAGAAAAGTACAATTGATTTTTCTTTGTTTTCTCTAAGAATTTTAAAAAAATAACCCCCTTTGATATGAGAAAATTCCTCTCGTATATATATAATTATCTCTCTCTCTTACCTTTTCCTTTCCCCAAAAATATGAATCTTCAAAAGAATATTCCTCTTTTTGGCACACAATCTGATCTACTATCATTCCTTTGAAAATACTCTAATTTCATGATGCCATGTGGAGGAATTACAAATGATTTGTATTTTTTCACTCTCCTAGAATGAATGGGATGCCATGTCACCATTTTGGTATCATTTTTTTAATTATTTATTTTTCAGGTAAGTCAAGAAACCTTCTTAAATAATTTTTGAGTGCCTCTAGATGATTTGATTTTATGTATAATCATTCCCACCTTTTGGGAATCTACCTTGAAACACACACAATCATTGTCATATATTTTTGAGTTGAGTGTTTTTCATGTGTTATATCAAATCAAGCCAATTTCCTCCTTTTTACATGATATCAAAATGTTTCATGTTTATGTCCTTCGTGTGAGTATCATAGATAATCTCAACAATCAACTCATCAGGATTTTTCTGAACTTAACTCACCAACTTTATCTTTA
Source organism: Taxus wallichiana var. yunnanensis (assembly GCA_018340775.1). Classification (NCBI taxonomy): domain Eukaryota; kingdom Viridiplantae; phylum Streptophyta; class Pinopsida; order Cupressales; family Taxaceae; genus Taxus; species Taxus wallichiana. The sequence goes on along the minus strand of CM031239.1, from coordinate 39,912,747 downwards.
CTATAAATTTCCATCACTTCTCCTACAAATTTACATCCCTTCTTTTGAGTGTGAAAAATCTTGGTGGATTTCTCTGTCTGCAACATGGTGGGAGTGACATTAGCATCTAGTTTGAAGGAAATATCCTCTGAAGATTTGAACTCATTTTTTGATTTATCAGGCCCAGATGAAGCATTTGTGAGGATGCTATTTGGAATTACAAATCCAGAGGACTATAATGGGCCATTGACAACCCAAGCTATTCATGTGGCTTTGATTTGAAGGCTCATTAAAATCAGTCTCATCTTTTTACCTTCCAAATGATGTACTTTCATCTTTTCAGGTGGGAGCATCAAAATAATCCCGAGGTATTGAAGAAATTTTGGCTCAAGATTAGGCCATTTGTGAAAGGTGCAATTGACAACATATACCCTTTCAATTACAATTAATAGTTCACTATGAAGAAGATTACATAAGAATATTATGAGATTTGTGAAGGGGTTTGTATAGACACAATTCCTACTCTTTTCACAAGTTTAATGAATTGTAACAACGTGTTTCTTCTTTGGATAAAAGTCCCACATAATCTCCACCTTATCAACCTCTTAAAGTGTCACCATTTGTTATGTAGAAATGCAGGGGTGAATCCAGCTCCGAAGCATCTACTCATAAACTTAAAGGACCGTTGTACTTGCACTTCCATCTAGGTCAATTGTTCCTTCTCATCCCTTTGTCTACAAATAAAAAGGGAGGAAAGCATTTCCCAAAGGTGGCCTAGATCTCCTAAATTGGGTCTCTTCTTATCAGAAGAAGATGGAATTGATGAGTATCTTAGATGGCCCTAGGATGAATATTGAGAATCTCATGGCTATGGGGATGTCTCACACCTTGGCATGGGAAGTTCTATTTGCACATATGGATGTTGGTTCGAGAGAATTTTTTCCAAGGAAGAACAAACTTTAAACAAAATTCCTCCTTTTAGTGAGGATTTTGTGGCAGTGGAAGATGATTAGGTGTCTTTTTCTCTAGTTTATTTTTATGTAATTCACAAGAATGTATGTAAATTTTCCATGGGTTGGGGCCCCTATAGAACCCCATTTTTCTTTTCATCAATACAGAAAATTCAAACTGTTACAATAACTCACATGCTTCATAATAGATTTAGAATTCTATTAAAGCAACATAAAATTCTATTGTATTGTATCATGTTACATTCATACTTGAAATTAATAATTCAAAGTAATGTTCAACTATTATAAAACAAGAGTATCAATTATGAAAAGATGAGAGTTAAAAAAACAAGCCTAAGCTTGCTCACTGGTCAACATGGTCACATCTTCATCTTTGTCATCTTCTTCTTTATCTGGTTGTCTCTCCCTATATGCATCATATCTCTATAACAACTTCCTTATATCATTTTTATCTGGGCTGTGTGGTGTTTGAATATCAAAATCTCCCCATTCAGTGCATCCACACACTTGTCCATTCTTTGCTTATACTCCTCGATTTTCTTATCAACTCTGTAATTGTGTTCTCCACAAAAACCATCCTCTTAATAAAATCATATGAATAGTTCTCATCATGGATGTATTTTTCAAAGGATTGGACCAGAAAATCAATCTCCAAGTCACCATAACTAGTTTTTGTTTATCAAATACCATGTCCTCCAATCTCATGTTTATGGTGTCAATGCTTTTCTCAATCCATTTTTTCTTGCCTCCATCTTTTCTTTGACTTGATTCAAAACCTCTATCTAGATTTTGGACAAGTCTTCCATAGAAAATTGAGTTCCCATTTTATTCAGTGGCATGATTCCCTCTTTTTCAACTATATCCTCATCAAGTTGGTTGATAATGTTTAACTTGGGAAGAATCCCTTCAAAGTAGAATAGCTCATTTTCACATTGTTCAATCAAATCACTAATATCACTGAGCTTGGTGGTAAGTTCTCCATACCTCTTTTTTTCCTTCTCAAAAATCTTCTTCCCTCTTTCAGATAATTCTTCAATCCAGCTATCAATAGCCTTGACCTTTTTGGTAGCCTTTTCTATGCTTCCCATAACCTCTGGAGTGATAGTAGTAATAGTTTCTTTATTTTCCCCTAATGGCCCCACTAATTGTTGTAAGCATGAAGTTAAATCTTTCACTTGGTATTTTAATTTCTTTTTTCTTACCTTATCTTCATCAACTCTTTAGAAAATACCCTCACTGCTACTATTATGTCTTTCTTGAGGATTTCACTTGTAGGTCTCCCCAACAGGATTTGATTAAAGTCATATTCACTGACTTTAATTTTATCTCTTGAGATCCCTGGGTGAGGATTTACAATTTCCATAGTTTTAAACGCTTTCTTATCAATATGTGTTCAATTTATAACTCTTTACTTCTTTGAATACTTTGTGGGTTTTGGGAAATAAATGATGGTAATGTCTAAGGATCCTCCTTCGACAACCTCTTTTCCTCTTTCTTTCTCTTGAATAAATCCGACTAACTAGCTAGCCATGGGAGCATTACTAAATTTTACTCCTATTGGTGTGATGTTTGTAGTCTAGGAAAAAAATACCATTGTTGTGGATGCTTCTTGAGTATTATGGGGTATTGGTGTTTCTATATGTGGCACATCCACTCTTACTATCTTCTTTTTGCTATCAGATGCCTCCATTTTTATTTTCCTTCACTTTGGTTACGGGTTTGACGTTTGATGTTTCCAATTTTTTATTAGTCACTAATTTCTCCTCTTGACCCTTACTTTCCATTGGACCAATAGGTGGAATTATTGTTTCCTTCAAGCTCTTAGTAGGGGTAACCACCAAACTTACACTTTTTGTTAAATATTTTGTAGTAGTGGCCTTCTTTCTTGTTTCTTCCTCTAAATTTTTATGGGGAAACAATTGTTATCTATTTCTTTTGGAGCTTCTTTGTCGGGGCTTGGAGTTTCAATTTTCTCCTTGTTCTTTATGACACTTTCCAAAAATGACTTTGTAGTAGGAACCTCTATCTGGGATTTTCCCTCACCCTTCTTTTGCTTTGCAGGGTCTTATTCTTATTGATCTGTTAAGTGGGGTTGGGAAATTGAACCTTGATATTTTCCTTCATCATTAACCTTTGAACCTACTATAACACTACCCTCGACATGGGTACTTGTATCTTTAATAGCCTCAGTTGTGTTTTTTTCTAGGACCAATGTAGTTTTAACTTCTTCACTTTCTTGTGTCTTTTCTAAACTTATATCTGGTTAATTTGCAATGAGAGTGATGTCTGGGGTGGATGCTTGATCTAAAGATTCTTGAATGATTTACTTTTTCTTCATAGGAGGGGCTACATTTTTTATTTGGGTATTTTGGGATTGGGCCCCCATTTGATGCTTAGATGTTGACCAATACCTGACATCTATATATCATCAAAAGAGACACTTACACCTTATTTTGTATGAAATTCACTTTTGATATCCTCAATCTCAAAGTAGGTACTATCCCTAAGTTCCACCAGTATAAATATTTCAATCTTCTTTAGTGGGTTCTTTTGGCAACTCTGCCTTGATGTCATCTTTCATACCAGGCTGCACTATAACTAGCTCTTTTTGTATTTGACTTGTTGCAACACCACCTAATTGGCTAGATATTTAGGCACCTTGAATCATCCCTATAACTATTCTAGTTGGAAATGCAGATGGAGCCACAATAGGTGTTGGTTTAAAAATATCATAATGAATACCTTTAGGATCCTATGATGGCATGGTTTGATGGGCTAATTTAAGTAACAACCTTTTTTTGAGTTTTAGTCAATATAGGAGGGTTAATTATCTTGAGCTCCATCCTCTTATGATTTCTTGCACTATTCTAACCTTCTACAGTTTAAATACCAATATCCCTCGCCAAAGTAAATATAACTTTAGGCGTTTTTATGCCCTTTCAAAGTGTTTGAGTTTTGGACCCTCTCTTCCTTTAGCACTTTGAACTATAAGAGATGGATCAACATTAGGAAAATCTCCCCTCATCACCTTGGATGTTCTCAATGTCTCTGGTATTGTCATTGTAGGAGACATTGTATTAGTTACATTAGTTCCTTTTGATTACAATGGCATTGTTGTAGTGATAGGGGAATCTTGCATTACACATAAAAGCATATCTTCTTCTTTTGAACTAAAGTAGTATTTGATGTTCCAGTTTTACTCTTTGTAGTATTCCATTCATCAATTATTTATATGGTGGGTTTTGAATGGGAAATTGAGGGGATTGACCATTCAAAGGGTCCATAGTATCAACTCCCTCTCTCAAAGGAGGGAGGTCCTCTTTCAAAGCATTCAAGTCCCTAAACTCCTTCAATACTCTTGTATTTTGTAAAGACAAATCAATACCCTTTCTAACTAACCAGGTTAAATTTCTTCTCATGACATCAATAATTCTTTGGTGGGGATCATCTGATTCCTTTTTGTTCCAATCTACAGGAGTAATTGATTTTGATTCTAAATTTTGTTCAAGATAAAATTGGCTTACCACATTTGGGTCATCCTCTATTCCTTGGGGAATCACAACAATTTTGAAGTCAATTATTTTCCTCAAGGTCATCTTAGAGAAATCCCTTTTCTTGACCTCTTCTTCATCAACACAGTTCATCCAATAATCCTCAAAATGAGGCTCATGCTCACCGAAGTAACAACCCATTAAATATCAAAGTTAGGCCTTAGAGTAAACTTATCCATTTGGAATTTCTCCATTTCCCCATCCATCATCCTATCTTTTTCCACTATTGACAAGAATATCTCCCAAGTTGGAGAGGAAATTTTATATTGGTTTTATGCCTTTTTGATAGTTTACTGTGCACAAGGACAATCTACCTTGAAAGATCCATTAGAACCCACTTATCATCAACATACCTTGGTAATTTGTAAGGCCTCCCTTCAAATCCACTCACTCTAAGATATGTAAAAAACCTATATTGGATAAAAAGACAACCATATTCTAAAATCATAGCCCTTTCCTTAGCTAGATAGTCTATATTTCTCCCATTCAGGATTGAAAAGACAGGAAATTGGGGAAATGAAGGCATCATTTACTTGTCAGACATTCCCCTTCCAATTTTCCAACCTTAATTGTGTGTGTACATCATAGAGTCAATGTTTTTCAAAGCTAGATTTTAGTGGAAGACCTGGGAATAACTTAAAACATGTAATATTGTAAACTAAATAAGACATCATTGAGAACTGGATGTCAGTTGTATTCCTTCTCTAATCATTATTGTATTTATCATCAATTGGGCATGAATTAAAGCTGATATAAGACTTCCCCAACAAAAATTTCCTTTCTTTTCCAAAATACCCCAAATAAAAGGGCACATCCATTCCTACAAGTTGTTGGACCCCTCTAACCCAGCCATTTTTCTTAACAAAACAATAATATCTTCAACCTCCTCAACGAATAGGGCTCAAGTTAATTTCTTAGGAAGCCTCTTGGTGGATGGTTTTCTCTCCTTTAGCCATTGGGAATTCAATACTTGGGCATAGTCATCATGTTTTGCATCATAAATTTTCTGTGCACTTTCAATAGTTGCAACTACTAGTTGATTTACTTGTGGTAACCCCAATATGGTATTAAAAGCACTAGGTGTTAAATTAATGACCACTTCCATCTAACACTTCCATTTTCTTGGGGTCATAATATTCAGTGCACAATCAGACTAATTTTGGGGCATGAATTAAAGGTGGGAAAGTAACTTCCAAAGTAATATGGCTATCTTTGATTACTTCTATCCATTCGCTTTTATTCTAGGCACGAAATGTCCTCAAAAAATCCCCAAATCTACGTCCACTAAATCGAGTATACATTACCTTATCCAAGTCATTGGTGATACTAGAGGAAACTTGAAAACCTGAATCCAAACTCTTCATTTTTATAATTTCAACTCATTTCCCCTAATTGCTTCAGAATTCACAAATTAATTGACAAGAGTACGAGGATACAACATGACTTACCAATTTTTTCTACACACTCATGAATTATTATTTTTTCAATCATGTTTCAAACTGTTTTAGCTCAATTTCACCATTTTGTAGTAAATTTTCCTTATTTTCTTTTCAAATTCTCGTGGATAGGGCATCTAGATATTTACATGCAATGGTAACAACTTGAAATGTTTAAAAACTTTTTTAAAAATGATTTTATTCATGCAAAAATGCATTAATGTCGGTAGCCATAAATGTGTCACATCTCGGTTATCGTACTTCTTTTGTTTGAATGTGGACCATCCATGTGGCTTGATCTATGGATTTGTGGCATCAAGGATTATTTTTACAAATTTTCGTTACTTTTCAAATGAGTGCAAGTTTGTAGATTTGACCCAAAACCTTGCCTCTTAAATTTTGTTGAGAACATGACACATGTCCCTAGCAGGCCTTAGAGGTTTCTTTGCATTTTTCACTCCATTGGCTTATTGATGCAAAAGTGTATTATCAACCCAATTCCCCACTCCAATCCCATTTTGACATGTATTCCTTTCAAGAGCGGGGTAAAATTTTCCTTTTACATTATTTGACCTAAATATTCATGGAAATATTCGTTGGCCTTTGGATCTTGTTTTGCAATCTACAATTACTATGTGAATTATGTAATTGTGCAGATAAATCATGCTATATTACAACCAATGGAGTTATGTCATGTTTTTTCAGATGTCGAAGAAAAATATGTAATATTCACTAAAGTTCACAAAACGATATACAGATGGATGTTCTTGGTTTAGTATGATAAATCAATGGTATTTTAACACGGATCACTCAATGAAGACATGGTTATCACATTCCTCAACCAAAAAAGAGGATTTACATTGGATTCACGACTCAAACACGGGATTTTCTTGTATTCAATAGGATTTCATTCTTCAAGCATACATATTTTTAATTTTGACAAACCATTTATGGGAAATTTTAAAGTCACACCGGGACATAAGGAGAGACAAAAATGAGCACTAACACTCTGAAATGACATAAATTCTATAAGAAGGAGAAAAAAATTGGGCATGAGAAAAATATTTGAAGATCCATGAGAAAGGAGGAAAAACTCCTATTTATAATTGTAGGTAATCGGTTAGGATCCTCGGCTACTCACTTTATTAGGGAAAACATTTGGGAAGTGGTTAAAACCACTTCCAAACAAGGTTTTTGGCTAATTAATGAGGATAAATGGTTAAGGGGAGGTTATGGATGAGGTGTGGAGGTTGGTATGTGTTAATAAAATAGGTTTAGGTGGTTTTAAGATGGTTAGGATAGATTTAAAGTGGTTATGTGGTTTAGGATGGGTAAAATAGGATTTTATAAGCTGTAGAATGGTATTTATAGGTTTAGGATACTATTTACATGGAATAAATACGATGGGTAAGAATATAACTTAGGATAAAGGTTTAATAGATTAAATAATGTGTGTGGTATAGATTTAGGTGACTTATTTTAATATTATATTGTTAACGAGGTTAGTGCACATGGATAGGGAAATTAGCCATGCTAGTTTTAGGTGTATACACTATGGGCTACTAATTTCATAATTCTAGAAAAATTTGAGAAAATCATGTCCAAATTAGACGTGACTAAATTTTTCAGAAATATAATCTAAACAAAAACAAGTGCTCCAAATTTGGTTAGATTATCTCTTCAGAATCAATAAGAAATATGAAAATGGGTTCTAGTTATTGTAGACAAAAAATCACGCACTTTGGGTATCTATCTAGTCATGGTCACATTCTACTATTCATATGATTCCTAAGTAAGAAAAGTACTAATTAACCAAAGATTTATCCATATTTATTTTCTTTATATTGCCACTTTTGGTCTTACACTCTTTCTTGCCGAGTCTTCCTTTTTATACCTCGCCATTTCTCACTCTGAATGCCACCACCTAGCTAGGATGCCAATGTGAGGTGCCCCCATCCCCTCCGGGTGCCCCTGACCTCTTTATACTTTTCTCACATATTATGGGTCCTTTATAACCATTTGGGCATCTTATCTTTTTGGTAGTCGGCCTTTTTGGCATTAATTACAAAATTCAAGCAAACGAATCATATAAATATAAAGTTATGTAGCCATAATAAAGGACCAAACACTAAGCATTAGTTACCACTACCTAAGGTAAAATACAAAGAAAATTATAAAGAGAATTCAAGCATCCATATAGCTTCACACAAGGGACTAGATTATTATAAAAAGACTTCATAGGAGGGGAAGTTCATTTTTCTATGCACACATCTATCTACATTTTCTACATCTATTTATTTCTCTCTATCAAGTGTGACGCACACAAGAGCCACCTAGGGCACAATATCTTCACACACACACACACACACACACACACACACACACACACACACACACACACACACACACACACACACACACACACACACACACACACACACTTGCACGTACGCACGCATAACTATGTTGGTTCTAAGATGTAGTGCGGTGCTTAGTCGTAAGATCACTTGTTTGACAACTGAGGATAGTTCGACCCCTCATTCACATTATTTTATTTTTGGGATTTTATGCATTTTATAGGGTTTTGTAGGTCAATTCTTTATTGTAGATTATTTGCAACATCGGGGATCATAGTGCAACCTACTAGAGATAAGAAGAAAAGGAAATTAAACACCTTATAACCATTAAAATATGGTATTTTGAGGTTTTTACTAGTCACAAGTTCCTAACTGGTCCACAATGCCCACAAGCGTCCCTGGCCCATTCTACGCACCCAAGTCCTACATATTCCTCCATATCTACATTTTTATAGGTTTTATTTCCATAGTCTATATTTCATATTTCTCATTTCATCACTTTGGCATGGCCCGAGGTTGAGTTGTGAAACATTTAAGTCATTTTATCTCCTTTGTACACTTAGAATTTTACATCTTAGTAGTTTATTTTCTTGGGTCTATTTTGTACTTAATTGCTTATTCATTTACTACTACATTGCAATCAGATTTAGGAATTTATAAATTATATATTTTCTTAATCATTTTGGTGAACTGGCGCTTTCACGCTTAGGATCCTCATTACATATTTCATTTTTTCTTAGGATCCTCTCATCATGAGTATCTCTATTCATGAGTTCTTTCTATCTAACCACGAATGTTATGAAAAAATCATTACTCTCTTGGATACCACTCATATTCCTTATACTACTCATCTGGATGTCATTTATCAAACATTTGTAGATGCATTTTCACAACATGTTTCTTTTCCATCTACTATAGCTAATGATCTTTCTATTTATGATAATGATCCTCCTCTATACATATGAGTCATTATCAATAACTTGGGCATTAAATGTGTTTTAGTTGATACTAGATCTGAGCTCAATCTTTGTCCTTTATCATTCATCGATACTATAGGTCTTTCCATTAATAAAATTACTACAAAATCTCTTTCTGTTTGAGCATGAAAATCTACTACGAGGCCATGCTTAGGTACTATAAATTTACCCATGACGGTTGGTCTAAAAACTATTCATGTGGTCTTCTTTGTCATTGATATCTTGGTTTCATATAAATGTTTAGTTGGTTAACCAAGGCTTTATAGAATACAAGTAGTATCTTCTATGGTTCATCGATGTGTCAAATTCTTGAATGAGTGCATTGAATATGTTGTTCCCATTGACGATTACACCATTTCAATATTGCAACTTCAAACCCAACCTTTGCATTACCAATTCTAATTTCTACTACTATAGACCCTACCGCTTTGCTAATCTGTAACCCACGCATTATCCCAAGTAACTTTCCTCCACTCGAGGGAACCATTTGTACACTATATGTTGTTCCATCAATTTTAGAACCATGCCCATCTACTAATTCTATGGTTCTTTATCAGGATCTATCCCCACATTGGACATTATACAGCCTTCATCGTCTTCTCATATTCAATCGAAAGCTACACTACCTCCTTTCATGTATACACTTTTCATGAATGAATCTTATTGGGAACGAATTCCATTCAACCATAATTGCTCCAATAGTATATACACATGTGACAGGTTGATTCGGCTAGGGTTTACACTGGAAAAATTTTCCCTCTACCTCATGATCCTCATCTCTACTATGGATTCATCCACATTATTTCTACTTATGGTCTCCGCATATTTTATTTCATAGTATTACTTACACGTACACCTCACAATTCCCCACTTACGGTTAGAAATTCTTTGCTTGATTACATTTGGGGCACATTAGATCCCAATCATATTGATATTTTATTCCCCATGCCCTTTGGCCATGTTTTCATTTGCAATGATTCATTTCTTGGTTATTCACAAAATCTTACTTGTTGGTATGCACATGGATTTCCATCACCACCTTTCACTAACGAGGAATATGTCATGGGAGTTTACAATTTAGGACTCAATGGCTCTCTGTTTAATCAAAGCAACACAATTTCTTACCAAGTCTCTAACGCACCTCAATTTGGTTTTGATCATGATAATTATGACCTCTTAGAATATATTACTTGATCATATACATTACCATACACTTGCGGCGGGCATCACACTCATTTTCCCCCTTTTTAGAATTATCACTCGGACATACATCTAACACCATATATCATTATTCACACATAAAATACATTTTTTCATCATTTATATATCACATTACTCAATCAACTATACACTATCTATTATCCTTCATCATCTTTGTATATTACTTATGTATCTATTTAAAACATCACACATTAGATAAAAAATTCATCAACATACACTTGGGGAATTAGACATACATCTATTACCATCTATCACTATTCGGACATACAATACATTTTTTCATCATTTATATATCACATTACTCAATCAATTATACATTATCTATTATGCTTCATCATTATTGTATATCACTTACCTATCTATTTCAAACATCATGCATCTACTAACACACTCATCAACACACACTTGGGGGCACCATACTTATTTCCCCCACCTTCTAACATTATCGGTTGTCTTACACCTTACACATTTCACATCTAGTATTCCATATTCATCAATACATAGCTTGTACATTTGTATCATCATTCCCCGATGATGCACTCTTGTTCTTTGTTTCACACTTGAATGTTGAGGACATACTAGATACATTAAATTCACAAAATACACACTACACACTACATTACACTCTACAAACTACACATTTTGTGTACACATGACATCTTCCTCTCACAACTTCTATCACACATTAGGTGCATTACTCATTATACATATTCACACTACATCTTTCTTACATCTAATTTTTTGTGCTACGCTCATTCTTGTATGACACACTCTAGTCCCATGGTTCATACTCGAATGCTGAGGGGAAATGTATAAATGAACCACATTCTCATGCATACACACCCACTTGGGAGGCATGTGGCTCTTACCACACTCACAATCGATTCCATTCCATCTCATCAACAACATCATACCTATCTTGGTCACATTTACTCGTGTTTACTTATGCTCAATTGTACACTTGTTACACATGATAGAAAAATATTTTATATGTCATTATCTTCCTATTTACCTATGTGCATTCACTTCACTTCTATTTTTATCACAAATTATACATATCCACACACATGCAACATGGATGTTTGGCATAGTACCTATCACTAGTCCCATAATGACTCCTAGGGACATCTAATTTAATACACTATAGGTGATATTAATTCATTTTCCATAGAACATTAATTTATCATATTATACATTCTTTGAAATAATTTTTATCTCTATTACATGTTAACGGGTGCTTTAGGTGCAACATTTTATTTGCGGGACTATTTGCTACCATGGTTTTCGACATTTTTGAATATCACAAGAACTAAGCGGGAGTGAACCGGTGCTTAGAAAAACTTTTAGATTAATTCAAAATTAAAAAAAAGACTCTTAAATGAATTCAAAAATGAAACCATTAACACTAGTTGAGAATCATGCAAAAGACACCTGATCGTGATAAAGAAATTGATGTGGGAAACCCAAGAAGGGAGAAAACCCACTTGAAATTAGGTCTTTTATTTTGAACACCTATTCCCAAGCATACTTTGATTTACAACTGATTAAGCACCCACTTAATCTCTAAAGCACCAACTTGTACTAAAAAATCATCACCTACTTAGCCAAGATTTGTAAGCACCAACCTGCAAGAAACACCTACTTCTATATTCTTAACACTCACTTTGATATATACAATAATTTTTTTATCATTTAGCTCCTAGATTTCTAATTCAACAAGTTATGATCAGTTTTCTTCTTCAATATGTTGAGACCATCTTCTACTATTATATTAAAAATTTCACCATGTATCTAGCTCCTTTCTAGATCTTCTCCATGTTCTCATTTGACCTCTCAATCTATCCTCTTTGTCATGCTATTCTCTTTTCACCAAAAATATTTGCTTCATATTTCACTTCCTTCAACAACACCTTCTTTTCTTTTTATCATACCTTCTTAGATTAATTAAGTAGTGTCTTTTTCATACTCAATAAGAAATGCCCCTTCATTTCTTCTTTGCTTAAATATCCTCCTTATTCCTTTATACATTTAGCACAATCTCAATAGTTCACTAATTTTATTTGTTTCTCATAGTATGGTTTTATGTTTCCCTCCTTTTTATCTTTCACCCTTTTTTTCCACTACATGTTCACCTTATTTCACACACACACACTTCTTCTATCTTGATTCACCTTCTTGATTATTCAAATTTTTACCTTTCTTCATTTATCTCCTTACGTGACCTCACTTCCACACATAGTGTCATCATCAGAAGGGAAAGGGATGTGTTTCAAAAAAATTCTAACTATCCAAAGAAACACTTGATTACCCTGTAAAATTTTGATTATTCGGACTCAATTAGCCTTATTAGGTGTTAGTTTATTTTGCTTCAATTTCTTCTACCTTTGATAACCTTGGCAATCTTGGAGAAAAATTTACAACATAGTTCATACCTTTATTTGGTGAGAAAGGTGGCTTAAATTTTTTTGGAATATTAGGACAAGTGTTGTATCCATGTGATGAAGTGACAATTTCCTCTAAGATGCTTAGGCTACGATACTTCTTATTTTTATCCTCGGTTAGGTTAGGTTTTCCATACACTCATTTTCATATCGATAATTATTCTTATCTATAATTATCATCCTTAAATGAGTTGTCTCAAAGGTTCCTTTTAGATTTTAGCATTTGACACACAAAAAAATTCATTTACACGGTTTCTATGGTCACCTTGATTGTGACTAACAACTAGTAAGAAAACAATTCTTAGTGGTGATTGAATTCACTAATCACTACCAAAATACATTTTGAGACATTAGGATATAGGATTCTTTTAAGTATGAGGATTTTTTTGTTGGATCGTTTCCTTTTTAGATGGATTTTCTTCCTTGAAACACTAGTTCAAGGTTTTGCAGATTAGTACATGCCTGAGAGATTAAAAGAATGAGTTTAAAATTAATTTTCCCATCCATTACAACTTACCATGGTTTGAGGTGTCTTTGAGATATTGGAGAAGATTTTGAGTCCATACAATTTACTCAAGAACCATGCTTAGTCCATACAATATGTTACAATGTGATAAATAGTCATATTAGGAATCTCATATTCTTTACAAAAAAACACAATAGATATTACATAAAAAAACAATGCCTTGACCATATCAAGGACTTAATGCACCTGAAAGCCTCCACATTCTCATATGAGCATCATGACGAAGAGATGGAACTAACATGGAATCAACAACTATTTGAGAAGCTAACTAGCTTTTCCGAAGCGAATCCCTTCATTTTTCAACCTAAGAAAAATTGTGTTTCATTAATTATGCATTTGAAGGATTTAGTTTACACAAGAAACACTTTTACTGAGTCCACAAAAACACTTTTCTGTTCCATATCAACATTTGACTTAGGTTATAGATTTAGGTCTATCTTTACTTGCATCGAAGTAGCTTCATGAGATAGCATTAGCTCTATCATACACTAGGAAGGATTTATGACACAAGGCACTTGGAAACACAATTTTTGACCATGAAAAACATTCAAAATTATACTTTAATTTTTTTGAACATAAATAGAACATTTTTTCCTCTACCTACTTAAAAAGAGGCTTGAGAGAGAATGAAACAAGCTTGGAAAAATGATGAGAACTCCTTAAAATATTAACCAATCAAAAAACCACTTTTTACATCAAGTTTCTAGGAGAATTTAATCTAAAAATTTATTCTATGATTTATCTGAGCATTACTGTATATTTTTTTGACACCAAAGAAGTTCATATGGTCAAAATGAGGTTTTCTCAAAACCCAGTCTTAGAAAAACTTGAGAATCTTTCTCAAATGACCTCCTTGAGACCTAAAATGTTGTATGAACCTCAAGGAATCAAACCTCCACCATCTTCAATGATTGTTTTTCCAAGAAAAATCCTGAAGTTTTTAGTCCCATCTCATTTAGCTGCAAGTACAATTTAAGGTCTCAAGGGCAGTTTTGGGTAGATTTTGCATTTTGTATCCAAGACATGTTTTCTAACCTTAAGCCTTAAATTGAGGTTTTCCACTTGAAATACACATGTTACAACTATTTTATCTCATTGTATCTTCTTCACTTCATCAATTATCTAGACCTCTTGAGAATTAGGATTGTGCTGATAGAATCAGTTTTGCTAGTTTCGTTATTTGATCAATTTAGTGATCCAAATTTCTTGAGTAAAGACTATTTCCACCTCCGAGACTCCTTATGACCAAGTAGGATGATCTTTAACTTAAATTTTCTCTTCAGTAAGTGTTATGTTTATTTAACCTTAATGATACTATAGAGTGATGATTTTAGATACACGTTACTATAAACCTGGACATAAGCCTACAATACCCTTAGAAGTATCTAACAAATATGAGCACATACTCTTGAACATGACATAGAGACTTGATACAGCTAAAAAAACCACCTTGTATGACTCACATGACTCATATAGAATATTTAGAACATCATCAACTTGACTCAACACCCTGTGACACTATGAACACACCATTTCCATCAAATACAAAACACCACACCAAATATTACCCGACAAGACATCAATGCCAACATGAAACAAGGTGGGAAAAAATCCCCCTTTTTCATTGATTTCAATAATCACACACATACAATTTGATGATAAGGACACAACTAGAGTGATGAAAAATTTAGACTAGCATTTCATGTTTCATTTGATGAAAATCTAGACATACACTCCCCCTTTGACATCTATGAAAAATATGGGGTAAGCATGAAATTACAAGCACTAGAATGAGACATGACATGTCTCTTTACATTGCTCCTCTAGGATTTAATAATACTTTAGATCACCGTAACACCAATCATAAATCATGGCCATATAGTACTAGACAGATTTGTACTCAGATCTGAACTAAACAATTATATGCGATCAACAATGCTTGTGTGAAATTATTCTATGCACAACATTAAGGTGTGCCTCTAATCATAGAATAGTTCATTGAGATAGTAAGCTGAGTCCCCCTAACTTTAAGTCCTTTTTTCACATTGTAGGATCTGATATTGCTTGAAAGTGCTCCATTGAATTGTACTATTTCTATTAGCTACTAGTAGGATCATGCATGACCCCCAATTCATCTCTGAGGTTCTCAAAAGTTTCCTTTAGTAGTGATTTATTCAAGATGTCAGCAATTTCTTCTTTTTTTCTTACATACTCAAGATTTATATTTTATCATTGACTTGATCTCTCAAGAAGTGGAATCTAATTAGAATATTTATAGTTTTTTAATGGAACATTGGATTTTTAAGACACTAATGGAACTAGTGCTATCACAGAGTAAAGGATTTGGGCCATCAAACTTTACCTTGTGGTCTTCAAACATTTGTCTCATCAGAGAACTTAAGTGTAACACATGGTAGCTACTATTTATTATGCTTCACATGTTGACAAAGCTACTGAAGATTGTTTCTTTTTTAACCAGGATACCAAACATTTTCCAACAAAGAAAACACCACAACTTCTACTTTTCCTATAATCAATGTTCCCATCCCAATCAACATACGTTTATGCTCTTATGTTGAAGTCCTTGCTTGTAGGATACCAAAGACCATATTCTAATGTTCCCATGAGGTATCTCATAATTATTTTGACTTCCTTGAGGTGTGATTTTTTTCAATTTTCTTGAAATTTTCTAGCTAGAACCACATCTTTCATAATGTCAGGACTTGATGCAGTAGAATAGAGGAGGTTTCCTATCATAGGCCTATATAGGGTTTTTTCCACCTTTCGGGATATGTCCTCTTTACTCAATTTTCATCCAACGTCCATTGGTGTGCCTATAGGTTTACACTCTTCCATTTTGAACCTTTTTTAGCATTTCCTTGATATATTTATCTTGATATATAAAAATTCCTTAATATGCTTGATTTATTTGAAGGTCTAAAAATAATGAGAGGTCACCAAGCATAGACATTTCAAACTCTTCTCTCATCACATCAATAAATTCATGAGTCATCCTCTCATGATCCTCTACAAATATAACGTCATCAACATAGATTAGAACAATTAATAGATGGTCTCATTCTTCTTTAATGTAAAGGTTGCTATAAACCACTCCTTTTCTAAATCCTTGCTCAATCAGGTATGCATCCATCCTACTATACCAAGCTTTAGGGGCTTGTTTGAGTCCATTTAAAGCATTTTTAGTTTGAATACATAATCTTTGTATTCAGTTAGAGAGAATCCTTTAGGTTGTTCAATATATACCTCCTCATTTAAGTTGACATTTGGAAAAGCAAAATTGACATCCAATTCCAAATTTATTAATTTTTTTGTGAGCAACGTATGCCAAGAAAAATATAATTTCTTCCATCCTTGCCACTAGTGCAAATGTTTCATCAAAATAAATTCCTTCAATTTGTGCATAGCCCTTACATACAAGTCTTTCCTTTTTCTTATCACTTCACCTTTTTCATTCATTTTGTTCTTGAACACCCATTTTGTTCCTATAATATTCTTGTCTTTTGGCTTGGGTAAAAGATCCCATGTTTCATTCTTCTCTATTTGGTCAATCTCTTCATTCATGGCATCTACCCAGTATTGGTCATTGTTAGTTTCTTTCACATCCTTGGGTTCTATCATGGATAAGAGGTATGTTTTTTCATTATTTTGTTAATTCTAATCTTTCTTCTTGTGAGTATGCCTCCTTCATTTCTACCTATAATTTGATTTGATGGATGATATATTTTGACTTTCCTTGAAGGTGTCTTGGTGTCTCTTCTCTCTTCCACTTCTTCCACTTCAACATCATCTTCTTGATCATCAATGCAAGGTGCATCATCTTCATTGCTATCCTTAAGATTATTTCTTCTCCTTGAAGGTTGAGACTAATCTATCTTCACATTTTTCTTTCAAATAATTTGTGAAGCCTCTTGTTGTAACATCTATAAGCAACACTAACTAATGAATACCCAATAAATATGCCCTCATCACACCTAGAATCAAATTTTCCTAAATTGTCTTCATCCCTCTTAATATAACATTTACTTCCAAAGACTCTTATGTGTTTCACATTGGCTGGCCTTCCTTTCCAAATCTCATAAGGTGTCTTGTTGTTGTTCACTCTCAATTCTTCTCTATTTACAATATAGAAAGTTCTACCAACTTTCCCACTCCAATATCTATTAGGAATTTTTAATTTTTTATCATGGTTCTAGTCATTTCTTGTGTGGTCCTATTATTTCTCACAACCACTCCATTTTTTTGAGTTGTCCTAGCAGTTGAGAATTATCTCTATATTCCATGTTCTTTATAATAGTCATCAAATTCATTAGACCAAAATTCTCCACCCTTGTCTGATCTTAGGCATTTGATTTTTGTTTTCTTTTCATTCTCCATAAGTTCTTTGAATCTGTCAAAGGATTTTGATTTTTGTTTTTAGCAAGCTACCCATGTTATCCTCATAAAATAATCTATCAAGAGCATGAAATACTCATCTCTTTGCGTGCTTGTAGTTATTATAGGCCCAAAAATATATGTATGAATCATATCTAAAGGTTGAGTAGTAGATTACACCTTGGATTTTAATAACCTTATTGTTTGTTTACCATGTAGACAAGCATTTCATAGAGAGGCTGCTAGTTTGAAAATATTTGGCATGTTGTTAACTCCATCCTTAGCACTTAATTTTACAAGATTTTTAAAGCTTAGATGTCTAATTCTTTTGTGCCGCAAACAAGTTGTCATCAAGTTTACTTATAAAATACTTTTCTTTATTCACTTCTTTTAGCACATACATGTTGTTGTTTATCCTTTTGGATCTTTCAACGGGATCTTTCAATAGGAGCACATATGATCTTTCCTCATTTTCCATTAACAATTTCACACCCTTTATCATGGAAGGTCAGATTGTACCCTTTTTTCACATTTGAATAACACTCAGAAGATTTTTCTTGAGTCCTTTAGCCTATAGAACATTATCAGTGATAGTTTTTCCATTATCTAGACTAAGAAATACCTTTCCTATAATATTTGTTGAGTTATTGTTATCGAATCTAACAACACTTGATGCATTGTTTGATAGAGAAATGAATTTTATTTTGTCACCTATCATATGACTAGAGTAGTCACTATCCAAGTACCAAATCATTCCCTCATCTTGCACATGAGAGGAATTTTGTGCTACCAAACCAAGTTATCATTTCTTGTTGGATTCATCCTTCACAAAATATATCCATTTATTTTTTCTTGATGATTTTAAACTTCACATACTAGTTATGTGACCCTCTATTTGTAATTTGTAATAAACAAGGTTATGACTCATTATTGTATTTTGAAAATTGTAGTTTCTCCTACTACCTCTAGCATTTCTTTTAAAATTTTCAACTTTTTGTCCAAAAATATTAAAAGGAAAATAATAGCCATAGAAGGAATGTGAGTACCTCATAGCATATGTGATTCTAGTATTTTTTAACATCCTCTTGACAGATGTTGTGGCTTCCATGTTTGTGGTATGAGAGATGATTGGTGTAGACTTGTCCTCCTTCTGCTTGGCTAGTTCAACTTCCTTGTTTCCATCCTTGACACCTATTCTTGATTTTTCATTTTCATCCCTTTGAGTGCTTATAATTTTAGCCAATACATTTGACATATTTTCTATCTTCTCATACACCTTGCATTTTCTAGCCACTTATTCCAATTCAAATTTTTGGAGTTAAGAATCAGACTTCAAGATTAAGCATTATGCTTCCTTTTCCTTGTAGGATTGAGAGATCTTTTCAAGATGAGATTCAAGTTCTACGAGTTCATTTTTTCTTCTTCTTCCTTTTAACTCATCCTCCTTTAAAAGATGTGAATTTTTTTCTTCATAATATTTAAAAGTGAATCTTAACTTTTGGTTCCTTCTTTTACATAATTGTAGCTCTCCAAGAGCACTTGCCGATTCAACTTATAGATTTACCTTTGCCTCTTATTCATAATAATATTTATAGGTGACTGATTTCTTACCTTTAGTGTTGCATTCATGAGAATTCTCCAAGGCCATGAATAAGGTTTCACACCGAGTTCCACTTGTCTTCACTCTCTAATCTTCTTGAATCACTTGATTCAGAATCACTTGAATTTTCCCTTGAGTAGAAGTTTTTCTTGTTCTTGAAGAACTTCTTCTTGTCTTCCTTCTTCTTGAAGTTCATATTTTTCTTTCCATGCTTATGACCTTCTTCACCATGCTCAAACTAAGCTTCCTTATTTTTTTTTGGGAATTTAGTAGCAATGTGTCCTACTTGTCCATAATTAAAGCACTTGAAAGTGAGTTACCTTTATATTTTCTGAGCCTCTTCCTAGTCGTTTTACAAACATTTCTTCAATCTTTCAACATCTTCTTCACCTTCCAAATCTGATTCTTCTTCATCTTGTTTGGATTGATTCTCTTTATTGGATTTGAATGCAACTTCCTTCTTAGGAGATTTGACTCCAATTATTCTCATTGCATATGATGATAGCGTGTTTTACAATTCATCCAATGTCAAGGTTTTGGTCTTTTTCTTCTTCAACAGCTAAAACCTTTGCATCATACTTAGAGGTCAGTGATATTAGGAACTTTTGAACTATGGTATTCTTTGATTTCTTTTCACCCAAACCTCTAATCATATTGATCACTTCATCAACCCTCGTATGTAGGATGTAATGCTCGCATCCCCTTTCATCTTCAATCTTTCAAATTGAGCTCTATAGGTCTATAGCTTGGAGATTTTTAATTTTTAATACCCTTCATAAATGCTTTGAAGCTTATCCCACATACCCTTTTTGTGGTACAATGCATTACTTTCACAAATTCGATTCGGTCAAAACACAAAGGATAGCATTCATGTCTCTTGATTTTCTCTCATACGTTGCCTTTTCTACAGCAGAGGTAATTGGAGAGCTTGGGGAAATATTACCTTCATCCAATATTTCCCATATGTCAAATTCAAGTGACATGAGATAATTTTTATACAATTTTACACACATGACAAAATTGCACAACAAGGTCCTATTATGATCAAATTACGACGACATTAGTCCCAAGGGCTCACATTTGGTCATCACGGAGATAACAAGATTAAAATAATTAATAAATTACCTAGCATTGAACATGGTCAAGTTGAGCTCAAATTGGTGACAACTCGGTGCTAGCTCGGTGGAAAACTCGGTTGTGTATCATTGGAGCTCAACTCGACGGTCAATTGGGTCGAGTTAGGAAGATCAGGAAAAGTTTCCAAAAATGGGAGGATTTTAAAAACTATGCCAAGGTCCATCAAGTAAAAATCTATCTTACCGAGTAACTCAGTGAGCTACTCGATGAGCAAGCTAGGTCAAGAAGACATTAATTCAAAATGGTATTTGGATTTAATGAGTCAAGCTCAATATCAAGCCATAATAGTTAAGACATCGTGGCATATAGGTAAGATCTAAGAGAGTGGCTCGATCCAAGGATCAACTTGGTTGAGCTAAATGGACATGATACGGGTTATGTTGATAGCTCAAAGATATTACATTTTTACAAAGGTTGGGGAGACAATAAGGAAGAACCAACTTAGCTCGGGCTTAGCACAAACATGCTCAATTAAGAGCTTGATCATGGAGGTGATGAAATAGTTTGATGAAACCAAACTAATGCTCGCATAGAAGGTGAAGCTCGGGATAGTCTAATACCTCCTTGAGGCCTAGATTTTGAATATTTGTTTTTGGTGGTGGCTTGGATGCTCAAGCTAGGAGCTCACTCACTATTGGACGCATTAACTTAACACTTCATTTGAGCTCACAGTTTAGTAGAGGGGGACCGCATTATGATGGAGAGTTCAACCCACATGAAGATAGAACTAAGAGTTGGCATCAGCTAAGACCGAGTTGAGTCGATCAGGTAACTAGCTCAAAGTAGCTAAACAGAAAGTAAACCAAGTTACAGAGCATGAGGAAGTTCTAGATGGTGGAGATTAGAAATCAAATGACCAAGTGGGACTTTGACGATGACAAGCTGAGAAGAATTTTCTACAATGTAGAGATTCATGTGATCATATGGACGAACGGGAAAATAATGATGGTATGCCAAGGGTCAAATTCTACCAAGAAAATGTATCATTATAGGACCATGTTTGATGTTGAAGCATCCGGCTAATGGGTGGATGTCAAGACCATCGATACGAAACACGGTAGAAGAGTAGGAAGATGATAAAGTCATTCATCTAACCAAAATTAAGATAATCATGACACATCTAACGTGATCTTAGATGGACCGAGTTGTCTTTCGAATTTACGAGTCGGTGGGAGACTAAGTCGAGATGTGTAGGCCTATGAATAATTCATCACCATTTTCGAGATCAAAAGAGATGATCCCGAATGCAAAAACAATGATGGGAAGAGAATTTCAATATTTTTTGGAGATCGCTAATTCGAACAATATGAGGGATTCAATGAATAAACAAATGAGATTGGTGGTGGATCGATGCGAGGGAGCTCGGTTGACATGCTCAAGTGAGTCATCGAATGAGATCTTGGCAGAGAGTGATACAGTGTTGAAGATAACTTAGACCAAGCTCACTCGAGGAGAACTCATGCTAAGTTCAAAAAGGAAACCATGGCTCGGTGAGACAAGTTCATTTTCCCTCAATGGAGATGAAGGGGCTTGATGTTCTAGTAAGGAATTCTATTGATGAGCTCGTTAGTGGTGAGAACCAATTAAATAAATGAGGTTAATGTAGACACGAGAGATCACTTGGGTGATGCACGGTGAACTTGTAATACTTAGCAAAATAATGAAGGGATCTCACAACTTAGCAAAAAGGATTAAAATGTCTCATATAATACATTGGCAAAACTATCTCGGGTGAGCTAGAATGTTTCTTTTCTAAGTTACATGTATAGGGAGTTGAGTCGTTCGTGCTCATGAATAAAACAAGTCTAGCATGATATTGACATTTTGGATCATATTTTTAGTGGAAGTGACCGAGTTCATGGAGGGAGATTCACAAAATATGAGACAGATCTCGTGGAGGTGAGCTCATGCAGAGGAGTCATATTGTAATACTACTAATGGAGGATGACTGGGCCATTGTAATAATCAATCGAGCTCTTCATTGATAAAATGACCTATTTATTTCATCGTGAAGATAAGCCAAGATCAAAAGAAGTGGTGGAGGGAGATATTTCAGGATCAACATGTTGAGAGATAGGGCTAATGAGCTATGTGAGTCACTCAGGGAGGAGTCATTGACAGGAACCGAGTTGAGCTCGACAATTTCAACTCATGAAGGGTCGTTCTTGAGTCTAGGAAATTATGTGACTCATGAAATCATTCGCATAGAGGAGATGGTGAGAGGTTGGTTTTCAACTCACCAAGGTGTGTGTTGGAGGAAATTCACGAGATCACGAGATTCACAGTGAGCTTGTTTCAAATTGATGTGTAGGTGTTATGTTGAGGAGTTCGTAACTTAAAAGTCACAAGGCAAGTGTGATAGCTCAACTCGGTGAGGGATGAACTTGGAAGGATCTTTGGCAAATCCGAGTTGACCTCAAATTGATAATGAAATAGGTGGAATCCCACATAACCATCTCGATATGTGAGTAAGGATGAATTGAGCATCGGTGAAAACCCAACAACCTGGTGAGTTCAATTGGTAGATTTCAAGTGATAATGGCTTGATGGTGAGACAAAATGCATAGCTCGATAAAATGCATGATGGGATCAATACTTTGCATGTCTCTAAGCTAAGAAAACTCAAGGTAAATTTCTGGGGTCAAGTAGATTGGGTGAGATTTAAAGGAGAACATGGTGTTCAAAGCTTGAAGAGGACTTGTTATTACAGTAGACAATAAAAATATTTGTCCTAATGGAGTTCTTAGCCAGTCCTTATGGTTCAAATCATATCTTCCCCTTCAGAGTTAATAGATAATTCATCTACACAAGAAGCAACAGATCAACCACAGGCCCCTAAAGAAGTCACTTTTATTAACGGTAAGCTAAAGATTTTTACGGGATGAATGAAAAATTCTCATTAGTGGTGGCCAACACTCATTCTAAGAAGAGATAAATTGAATCTCAATCTTCCAAAGCTGATCAAACATCCACTTCACAACTTGGACACAAGTGGCGGTTGGTAAATATGTGGGAAAAAAGCTGCTAGAAACACTTGTTAGCCAAGTTATGAGTAAAAAGGTTATTCAAGCATCACAAGTACCCAACAAGCATTTTTTAAAAGAGGATCCTAATGCCCAAAGAAGTGTCAGAAAATTTGGAGAAATTTCCTTTAGCATAGTAGAACAAATTAAGAAAACCAATCTGAGCATTGTTATGTGGGATGCACTCTCAATCCCTTCTCTAAGAATTTTTTTGAGAGAGGCTCTAAATAGTTTTGGTACAACCAATGGATTGTCAAATCATGGAACAACATTGCTACAAGTTTGTGTCAACTTAAAGGGAAAATTATTCCTAAATATAACAAACCACAGCCATTCTATATTTCATTGATAATTGGCAAACATCTGGTGCATAATTGCATGATCAATTCTGGTACCAGTAGCTCTGTCATGCCCAAACAAATTACAGATGTACTAGGTATACAATATGCACCAGTTGTAAGAGTAATTGTTCGGATGGATGGCACAACTATTAATACTATTGGAGTTATCAATGGAATTCAACTTACCATCCATACATGCCTAAGTTTTTAATTCACCCAAGACATATCATTCATTGATCTTCCTCCTCTCTTTGTCATCTGCCTATCACGAGATTTCACTACCAAGATGGGTGGTTATCTATCATCCAATTGGTCATATATGATTCTCAAGAATCGATAAAAAACCAAAGTAACTATAAGGGTAGAACCAATCTTCCATAATCATTTAGAACCCTACACCTCTAGTCCTATAAATGGGAATTATACCATCAGAGATCTAGAAGAAGAAGATGTTGATCATGAACTAACCACTCTTGTTGAAGAAGTCCCCGATACTATTTTTGATGAATTAAGTAGATATCATCAATATGATCCCTACATTTATGTGTTAGAAGAAGAATTTGGTTTGTTGTTTTTGGAAGAAATAAGATTAGGTACATACTTTATTCATGAAGAAGATACAATCATACCGCAACTGGTCAAAACACCAAGCAATTCTGAAGGACTGTCGCAATTTTTCTTCAATGGCTTGAGAAATAAGAATGGATCTAGTTCTTGTGTTATGTTAATTTCTCTAGAGGGAGATAAGTTCTTCTCATGTTTCTTATTGCAATTCAATTACACTAACAATTTTGATGAATATGAGGCCCTTGTGTAAGGAATTCAACTAGCCCAAAAGAAGGGGATCAAAGCCCTGACTATTTTTGGAGACAATAAGTTAGTTTTCATCAAGTGATGGCACGCTATGCATCAAAAATGATATTTTAAGATCATAAAAGAACTAATTCTGGGACTTGATTGAATATTTTGAATCTTTTGAAATCCATGTGGTTCCTAGAAATCACAATCAAGATGTTGATAGGCTTGCTACAATTGGCTCGGAGTACAACATACCTATTGATATCATGAAATAAGGGTAGAAATTTGTCAAAATGGTGGTTTGACCTGTAGTTCCTGATAATGTGAGTAGTTGGAAAGTGTTTGATAGTGACAAACAAATTTTCCTTTTCCTACAAGAAGAGGCAGAGTTTGCTGCAAGAAATCAGGATAGGTTGCAAGAGTCATATGGTGATCAAATTATACAATTGAAAAGCAACAAACTACCAAAAGGCTTAGTCACTCTAGAATCCATTTTCAATTTATATGATCAAGCCAAAAGACAAATCTCTAACATGGTGGTCAAAGAAGAATATTTTGAGGAAGTCGAGGTAGTGCATGAGAAGTTTCTAAAGATTGGAAAAGTGTGTACTTCTAAAGAGAAATAAGATTTCATCAAACTTTTTCAAGAGTATCATGAGATATTTTGTGGAGCTATAAATACTGCGTGATTTTGACCTAAACACAGGAACAACATACCATCAAACTAGATCCTAATGCTAAGCCGGTTTGTCGAAAGAGAGACCCATTAATCCCAAAATTGATCCACTGATGAGAAAGGAGCTAACCAAACTCATTGAATTGTGTATTATTTTTCCCATCAAGCACTCCTCTTGGGTAGCCAATCTAGTGCCTATAAGGAAGAAGAATGGAGAGATTCAGTTGTGCATAGATTTTAGGGATTTGAATCATGCATCATTGAAAGACCATTATCCTCTTCCATCAATGGAGTAGATCCTTAAAATAGTGGTAGGATCTCAAATATTTTATTTATTCGATGTATATTCAAGTTATAATCAAATTCTAGTCCAAGAATCCAACCAATTCAAAATGGATTTCACTACCAAGTGGGGCACATATGCCTACAAAAAAATGCCATTCAGATTGTCCAATGTTGGGGCTACTTTCCAAAGAGCCATGGATATGGCATTTAAAGGACTAATAAATGATATCATCTTGGTTTACCTAGATGAAATAACTTTGTATTCTAAGCACTCATTCGATCACATCACGCACCCAAGGAAAAAATTTTGAAGGTGTAGTGAATTTGGGGTTTCACTCAATCCCAAGAAGTATATTTTTGCAATGTGTAAGGGAAAAGTGTTAGGGCATGTTGTTTCAGTGGAAGGAATGTCAATCGATCTAGCCAGGATTCATTTGATTATGTCCTTATCTCTTCCAAGTCATAGGAAGGGCCTCCAGAGTTTTCTAGGAACCATAAGCTTTGTGCAGAGATTCATCCCTCAATTTGTAACATTAGTTAAACCATCGATAACCCTTATGAAGAAAAACATGCCATTCTTATGGAGAAAGGAAGGACGAGAGAGCTTCGAAGCCATCAAAACAAAAATTTCTCAAGCTCCCATACTAGTGAACCCCAGGTTTGATAAATACTTTATCCCTTATGCTTTTGCAGGTCAAGAGAGCATTTCAGGTATCCTCATCTAGCAAAACAACAACATGATGGAGCAGCCAATTGCTTTCTTCAGTCAGTCCCTCAAAGACTACGAGTTCAAATACTCATTCATTGAAAAAAAATTATTTGTGGTTATTCGAGCTTTGAATAAATTCAAGCATATGTTGTCCAAAAAAATCATCTAATGGTGTCTCATCTAGGTGTCAAGGAATTTTTGTTGAACAAATAGATGAATGAAAATCATCTTTGGATGGATCAAAAAGGTGATGGAGTATGACATACATATCAAAGTTACCAAACTTTTCAGAGGTAAAGGTTTGTGTTAATAACAATTTGGAGACATGGAATCAAAAGGTGATGAGGACACGACACTCCTAAACATTGATGAGAGTGATGATCAAGTTGATTGGTTATCAAAAATGAATAATTTCCTTTTCTCAGGAGTATATCCTATGAACATGGATAAAAATCAAAGATGGAATTTCCATCTTTAGTCTATTCCATATGTTCTAATAGATAATGTTCTCTTTCGAAAGGATTTGAACGATGTTCTCCTTCTATGTGTAAGACCAAAACAGGTAAGTAAGATACTAGAATAGTGTCATAATGGCCTTTCTGGAGGACATTATTCTACACGAACAACTACTACCAAGATCATGTGAGCTGGCTACTATTGGTTGGATTTGTTCAAAGATGCCCATCTCTGGGTAAGGAAGTGTAAGGAATGTTCCTTTTCACGAGGTAAGAAGAAATTAGTAGCTCCTCCACCGCATCCATTCAAGTGGATCACCCCTTTGTTCAATGGGGTTGGAATTCATTAGAATGATTAATCCTCCATCCAATGACAGACATAAATGGGTCCTTATTGCAACAGACTATTTTACTCAATGGAAAAAGGTGGTAGCATTGAAGGAGAGCAATGAGAAGGTAGTTCTTGATTTCTTAGAAGGAATAATGACAAGGTTTGGTTTTCCGTTTACAGTCATTTCAGAAAATGTGATGGATTTTTTTGGTATGAATTTGAGCAAATGGGCTATTAAAAATGGGGTCTCCTTTGCAAGACTTCATATAATTACTATCTGTAAGGAAATAGATTGGCTGAGTCTAGTAACAAAAATCTCATAAGGATTATTAAACACACAATGGAAACTAAAAAGAGGACTTGCCATACACATCTTTAAACCGCCTTATCGGTAGATCAGATCACACCTAAAAGGGCCATCAGAAATTCCCCTTTCATTCTTGTATATGGAAGAGAGGCAAAAATTCTTATTTTCTTGGAGTTAGCTCAATAGCTTAAGGTTATGGAGAGTGATCCTCTGACAATAATGTTTTATGAACTTATGGAGTTAGAGGAAGTACGAAATAAGGATATGAAGAATTTGTAGCAACATTAGGCTCAAGTTAAGAAATATTTTTACAAGAAAGCATCCAAAGGCATTTTCAAGAGGGAGACTTAGTTCTCAAATGGTATGAAGACAGGGCCAAGATAGGAAAGCACTTCAAATTTGACGCTCTCTCGGAGCGGGCCATAAATCATCACAAGTTGCTAAGAGGAGAATTCATTTTTTCTATCTAGGCTCAATGCGAGAAGAATTTCTCATTCATGTGAATGAGATACATCTCAATTATTTCTTTTGAGATCATTCCACCCCCAATACAGTTTAGATAGGTGTTTTCCTCCAATTGCTTATGCACATTATTGTTGTGTGTTCTTTTTTTCTTTGTGTGTTTTTTTCCGTTGTCACTCTTGTGTTGTTCTGCACATTGTTTCATCATTGGAGGTTTTTTTCAATAAAAAGTAAGGTTCAAAGTTTCCATAATAATTTCATACATCTTTTTCATTCAAAATTATATAGTGTTCATGATGCCAAGCACTCAAAGAAATTCAAAAGTATACCTCATGCCTAGCATTTCAGGGAGGTCCAAGATTAGATTTTCTCAAGAAGATTTTAGGGTGTATCACTGAACTTCAAATCACTTTCGGGGTTCCAAAATTAAATCCACACCCAATGGACAACTCAAGGCTCCTGGAATCATGCTTAGCATGAAAATCATGCCCAAGAGGTCGCTAAAATGTTATCCAATTTTACACACATGAAAAAATTGAACAATAATGTCCTCACGATCAAATTCATTGGTCTCAAGGGCTCATGTTCAGTCATCACGGAGATAACATGATTAAAATAATTAATAAATTGTACATTGGAGCTCACCTAGCATTGAACAGGTCAAGTTAAG
The DNA here is from genome assembly GCA_018340775.1 of Taxus wallichiana var. yunnanensis. Taxonomy (NCBI): domain Eukaryota; kingdom Viridiplantae; phylum Streptophyta; class Pinopsida; order Cupressales; family Taxaceae; genus Taxus; species Taxus wallichiana. The sequence goes on along the minus strand of CM031239.1, from coordinate 39,884,102 downwards.
ATCAACTCAGTAAAAACTTAGTGTTAGATCAATTATGAACTCATCGTGTATCATTGGAGCTTAACTCAATTGGTGGTGGTAGATCCAAACATTGAAAATATTTGGTCAATTTATTAAGATACGGGAAAAATTTTCAAAAATGGGAGTATTTTACAAAAATAGCGAGGACCATCAAATAAAAATTTAGCTCGCCGAGTAGCTCAGTGAGCTACTCAGCGAGTGACCAGATCGGGAAGGCGTTAAGTCAAAATGGGAACCTGTTTTAAGGATTCAAGCTCAATATTGAGTAATAATAGTTGAAACATCGGTGGCATATAGGAAATCTCTAAGGGAGTGGCTCGAACCAGGGATCAACTCAGTTGAGATAAATGGATGTGATATAGGCTATGTTGATAGGTTGGAGAGCTTACATTTTTTACAAAGGTCAGGGAGCTCATAAGGAAGAACCAACTCAGCTCTGGCTTGGTACCAACATGCTCAATTGAGAGATTAATCTTGGAGGTGATGAAATGGTTTGATGAAATTGAACTAATGCTCACACAGAAGGTAGAGCTCGTGATAGTCTAATACCTCCCCAAGGCATGGAGTTTGAAGATTTTTTGGTGGTGGCTTGGATGCTCAAGCTAGGAGCTCAGCTCATTATTGGATGCATTAACTTGGTACTTCATTTGAGCTCATATTTTAGTAGAGGGGACCCACATTATGTTGGAGATTTGAGCCCACCGAAGAGAGAACTAAGAGTTGGCATCGGCTAAGACCTGAGTGAGCCGAGAATGTAACTAGATTGAAGTAGCTAAATGGAAAGTAAACTAAGTTGTGGAGCATGAGGAGGTTTGAGCCGGCGGAGATTAGTGATCAAATGAACAAGTGGGAATTTTATGATGGCAAGATGAGAATAATGTTCCACTATGCGAAGATTCATGTGAGCGTGGTCAAATGGGAAAATAATTATGGTATGCCAAGGGTTAAATTCCACCAAGAAAATGTGCCATTACAAGACCATGTTTGATGCCGAAGTGTCTAGATAATACGTGGATGTCAAGATCATCAATATGAAACATGGTGGAAGAGTAGGAAGATGACCAAGTCATTCATCTAACCAAAAGTAAGATAATCATGACATGTCCAACGTGAGCTTGGATGGCCCGAGTTGCCTTTCAAATTTCCCTGAGTCAGTGGGAGACTAAGTCAAGACATGTAGGGCCTATGAAGAATTCAGCAATGTTTTTAGATTAGAAGAGATGATCCCAAATGAATACGTAGTGATGGGAAGAGAATTTCTGGCTTTTTTGGAGCTCACTAATTCGAACAACATGAGGGTTTCATGAGAAAATGAAGGATCTAGGTGGTGGGTTGATGTGAGGGAGCTCGGTTGACATGCTCAAGCGAGTTGTCGAGATAAGCTCTTGGCAAAGAGTGATGCGGTGTTGAAGATAGCTTAGACCGAGATCACTCGGGGAGAGCTCATGCTAAGTTAAAAAGGACACCATGGATTAGTGAGGAAAGTTTGTTTTCCCTCGATGGAGAAGAGGGAGCTCAGATTCAGTAGGGAATTCTATTGAGGATCTCAAGTCAAAGTGGGAACCAAGTCAATAAATGAGCTTGATGCAGACACAGAGATCACTTGGTCAATGCACGGTGAACTCATAGAACTCAGAAAAAGAATGAAGGGAGCTCACAACTTAGCAAAAAGGAGTAAAATGGCTAGAAGACCATGGTAAAACTAGCTCGGTGAGCTAGAATGTAGCTTTTCAAAGTTACATACAAAGGTAGCTGAATCATTCGTGCTCACAAAGAAAACAAGTGCAGCTCGACATTGACATTTTGGCTCGTATTTGTCATGGGAGTGTCCCAAGTTTGTTGATTGAGATTCACAGAAGATGATGTTGGTGCTCAAAATTGTCTCACCCCATTTGTGCCCTTGGAAATTTATTGATTTATGGCCTCTGTCATTTTATCCTTCCCCATGTTGTGCTTGGCTGGTCTTTGTTGCCATTTTTAGTTTTCCCCGGGAAAAAGAACGTATGGGTCCATATTTGTCTCCTAGTTTCTTTGTTCCTCTGGAAAGGTCTATATTTTGAGTCCCCCATGCTCTGTCCTTTCAAAAACTCATGTTTTCCTGTTCCCTCTATTTCCACAGTCAGAATTTTTCATTCTTTTTGTTTCTACCTTAAATACTTGAAGAAGAATGAGTTGATATGTCCCTAAGGAACATATTTGAGCCTTGTAACTTTCTAAACTCTCTGTCCTTGAAGGAAATTTCATTTCCAGGCTCAAATGGTCATTTTTTTATATTTTACAGTTTGACGGGTGTTTCTCCTAGTCAAATTTGCATCCTTGCATCTACAGGGGACGTGGCACCTTTTGGTTGGATGTGGCTTGGCTAAACACTTCAAAAATTCTATAAAAAGCCTCAACTTAAAAATCTGTCCACGTGGGTGAACAACACTCATTTGAAGATTTACTTTTTGGTTTGGCCTTGGAGTAGCGCCGAGAGGACACATGGAGGCTTTCGTTGCTTGGGCCAGACTTGGATAATTTTTTAATGCAGTTGGAGTAGTTTTACAAAACAGGACACATGACGATCTCACTCTCATTCAGGGTCTCCTCTTTGGGCACCATCTTAAATAAGTGGCAGGAAAACACATGGAGTCCTCCACTTGCTTTACATTTTACTTATACTTTTCAATAGCCAAAAGGAGACTACCTCAGAGTATGACACATGGTGCCTTCCGCTGAGCTTCAAGCATTTAGAAAAATCTCACCGAGAATAGGACATGTGGCGAGCCCGCACTCATTCGGGGTATCAAATTTTGGGACCACCTCGGGGGTGCACCGTGGTTACACGTGGTAGTATGAAAAGTCAAAGAGGCAGGAAGGTAGACCATCGGGGAAACTTGGAATTTTTTTCCTCTTGTATTCAAATGACTCAAAGTATCAAAAAATCCCGAGGGCCAAAGGGAATTAGTCAATGTTTTTCCCCGGTCAACGATGGAGGTGTGGGATGGCAAAGGAAATGTTAAAAATATTCCTTCCGAAATATTATTAAAATATGAAATGAGAAGCACTACCCCTCGAGACAATCATATGAGGACACGTGTCCCGAGAGGGCGGAACCATGGAGGAAAAATGAATTTTTTTCCTTTTTCCATAAAGATGTAAAATGTGTAAATTTGAGCCATGACTCTTTATCCAGTCATATTGTGCCATGTGTCAGGCCCAAATCTCATCGGTAGAGTGGTGGAGGAAATCAAGAAATTTTGCAAATTTTCCAAAAGTAGTAAAAAGGTAAAAAGATGTCTTGAGGCCCGTTTTTACCTGGATCTGCCACATGAAGGGCTCAAATTTGAATTTGAGGAACAGATCGACGGTAGCTATGCATTTCACCAATTTGGCCGCCATTTGAGCTCCAGGAGGTTTGGAGATGCATTTTTGCATCAATCTTCATCAATTTTTTTGCCAATTCGTGTCATTTTGGCCTACAGGGTCTGAATTAATCAATTTGGGGTTCAATTTGTGAATCCAAGGCATTTTTCAAATGAATTTTTACTCTGGTTTGTGAAAAATGTGAATTACTAGATCCAAAGTTATAGAGTAAAAATTTAGAAGGGAAAATTTGAAATGATGAAATGAAAGGGATCTACATGTGTGGGAAACGAAAAACATGCTTCCACTTTGAAGAATGATGAAATTTTTGTAATGATTCACCTTTTGAAAGAACAACTGGAAACTTTTTGTGACTTTTTAAATGTCATTTTCTAGAAATATTACAAAGCAAAGGTGCTTCAAATATTCCACATTTAGAGGGAAGATTTGAGGGGAAAAGTGAGTGAGTGAGTAAAAGTTATATATTGCATGAATTTGTCATGCAAATGGTCAGAGTTCATTTTCACGAGAAAATTTTGAGAAAAGCTCATCCTTTGAGAAACCAAGTTAACTTCCTCTGTGTTAGATTTTCATTCATGTTGAGTTGGTTACAAGTGTATAGCCATCAACAAGCTTTGATATTGTTTAAATAACTCGCCCTTGATGAATCTGATGAATTTTGAGTTAATTTGTGTCAAATCTTTGGCAAATTTTGTGTTTATTTCACTTTTAGAATGTCTGCAAGTAGTTTTTCTTGTTCCTATTGCAATCTTGTATCAAAATATCTTTGAATCACACAGATCTCAATCCTTGTGATAGTTTAGTGGCATCTGCAATTTCATTTTTCAGAAGAGCTTTCATCTGGGAATGAAATAAACAATTTAAAACCAATTTTCTATCATCTCATTGAGAGATTTTTGTAAGCCTTTTCGTGTACCTCAGGTGTGAGTGATCTTATATTTTGATGTTTTATTGGGTCTTATAACTCGAGCCTTTGTTCTAGAATTTCAAATATTGTGTGAAAAAGTGCATGTCTGGGCCTCCATTGATGAACACCTTCTAGTTGAAGGAATGTTTTAACTAGTTTGAAGTTTTCTGTTATTGAGTTCTTCATTTGTTGTGAAGTTTCTTAAGGATCTGGAAAATTCCAATCTATCTTCTTGATCTCCCACCAAAAAATATTCAAATAACCAATCCTACCCTAAACTACCCATGTTTTTCTTTGTATATCCTGGAAGAAATAAATCTATTTGCTAAAGTATTGTTGTGAAGTTTAACGGGTGTTTCTCCTAGTCAAATTTGAATCCTTGCATCTACAGGGGACGTGGCACCTTTTAGTTGGATGTGGCTTGGCTAAACACTTCAAAAATTCTATAAAAAGCCTCAACTTAAAAATCTGTCCACGTGGGTGAACAACACTCATTTAAAGATTTACTTTTTTGTTTGGCCTTGGAGTAGCGCCGAGAGGACACATGGAGGCTTTCGTTGCTTGGGCCAGACTTGGATAATTTTTTAATGCGGTTGGAGTAGTTTTACAAAACAGACACATGACGATCTCACTCTCATTCAGGGTCTCCTCTTTGGGCACCATCTTAAATAAGTGGCGGAAAACACATGGAGTCCTCCACTTGCTTTACATTTTACTTATACTTTTCAATAGCCAAAAGGAGACTACCTCAGAGTATGACACATGGTGCCATCCTCTGAGCTTCAAGCATTTAGAAAAATCTCACCAGAATAGGACATGTGGCGAGCCCGCACTCATTCAAGGTATCAAATTTTTGGGACCACCTCAGGGTGCACCGTGGTTACACGTGGTAGTATGAAAAGTCAAAGAGGCAGGAAGGTAGACCATCGGGGGAAACTTGGAATTTTTTCCTCTTGTATTCAAATGACTCAAAGTATCAAAAAAGCCCGAGGGCCCAAGGGAAATAGTCAATGTTTTCCCTGGTCAACGATGGAGGTGTGGGATGGCAAAGGAAATGTTAAAAATATTCCTTCCGAAATATGATTAAAATATGAAATGAGAAGCACTACCCCTCAGACAATCATATGAGGACACGTGTCCTGCGAGAGGCGGAGCCATGGAGGAAAAATGATTTTTTTCCTTTTTCCAGAAAGATGTAAAATGTGTAAAATTGAGCCATGACTCTGTATCCAGTCATATTGTGCCATGTGTCAAGCCCAAATCTCATCGGTAGAGTGGTGGAGGAAATCAAGAAATTTTGCAAATTTTCCAAAAGTAGTAAAAAGGTAAAAAGATGTCTTGAGGCCCGTTTTGACTGGATCACGCCACATGAAGGGCTCAAATTTGAATTAGAGGAACAGATCGATGGTAGCTATGCATTTCACCAATTTGGCGCCATTTGAGCTCCGGGAGGTTTGGAGATGCATTTTTGCATCGATCTTTATCAATTTTTTTGCCAATTCGTGTCATTTTGGCCTACATGGTCGAATTAATCAATTTGGGGTTCAATTTGTGAATCCAAGGCATTTTTCAAATGAATTTTTACTCGGTTTGTGAAAAAGTGAATTACTAGATACAAAGTTATAGAGTAAAAATTTAGAAGGGAAAATTTGAAATGATGAAATGAAAGGGATCTACATGTGTGGGAAACGAAAAACATGCTTCCACTTTGAAGAATGATGAAATTTTTGTAATGATTCACCTTTTGAAAGAACAATGAAACTTTTTGTGAGTTTTTTAAATGTCATTTTCTAGAAATATTGCAAAGCAAAGGTGCTTCAAATATTCCACATTTAGAGGGAAGATTTGAGGGGAAAATGAGTGAGTGAGTAAAAGTTATATTTTGCATGAATTTGTCATGCAAATGGTCAGGAGTTCATTTTCACGAGAAAATTTTGAGAAAAGCTCATCCTTTGAGAAACCAGGTTAACTTCCTATGTGTTAGATTTTCATTCATGTTGAGTTGGTTACAAGTGTATAGCCATCAACAAGCTTTGAGATTGTTTAAATAACTCGCCCGCCTTGATGAATCGATGAGAATTTTGAGTTAATTTGTGTCAAATCTTTGGCAAATTTTGTGTTTATTTCACTTTTAGAATGTCTGCAAGTAGTTTTTCTTGTTCCTATTGCAATCTTGTATCAAAATATCTTTGAATCACACAGATCTCAATCCTTGTGATAGTTTAGTGGCATCTGCAATTTCATTTTTAGAAGAGCTTTCATCGGGAATGAAATAAACAATTTAAAACCAATTTTCTATCATCTACATTGTGAGAGATTTTTGTAAGCCTTTTCGTGTACCTCGGTGTGGACCGATCTTATATTTTGATGTTTTATTGGGTCTTATAACTCGAGCCTTTGTTCTAGAATTTCAAATATTGTGTGAAAAAGTGCATGTCGGGCCTCCATTGATGAACACCTTCTAGTTGAAGGAATGTTTTAACTAGTTTGAAGCTTTCTGTTATTGAGTTCTCCATTTGTTGTGAAGTTTCTTAAGGATCTGGAAAATTCCAATCTATCTTCTTGATCTCCCACCAAAAAATTATTCAAATAACCAATCCTACCCTAAACTACCCATGTTTTTCTTTGTATATCCACGGAAGAAATAAATCTATTTGCTAAAGTATGCGAAACAGATCAGATTCCAAATTTCTTGATAACATTAGCCTTGTGTTTGAAAATATCTCCATAATCTGGAAGTGACAACTCATGAGAGTTAGATTTGGTGTGTTGATCATATTTTCCCCAAGGTCTTCTCTATAAAATTTTTGTAAAATAAAGGTATCTTGCATCTCCTTAAATAATAGAGGTTACAAAATAGGTTCACTTACCTTGGTTGAAAGGCACAACCTAAAATAGTTAGGATGAGATCGAATCCTTTTAAGGTGTTACCCACTTCTTCAAAGCTTGAGTGCTAAAAAGTCAGATAAATTGCTTCCTCGGCTGTAAAACAACATATAAATCATTTATCTACCTCTGAGTGTCTTGTAAAGTCCATGATGTTTCTCAATTTGTGAAGGATATTAAATCGGGTACCAAAAGATGAGACAAAGTTCATGGAGGTGAGCTCATGTAGATGAGTCATATTGTAATACAGCCAATGGAGGATGGCCGAGCCACTGGAATACTTGATCAAGCTCTTCATTAAGAAAGTGACCTATGAAGTTCATCATGGAGATAATTCAAGATCAATGGAAAAGGTTGAGGGATATTTTTCAGGCTTGACATGTTGAGATATCAGCTAATGAGCTAGGTGAGTCACTCAGGGAGGATTTTTTGATAGGAACAAAGTTGAGCTCAATAGTTTCAACTCATGAAGGGTTTGAAATTGAGTCTAGGTAATTATAGTACTCATGAAATAGTTCACAGAGAAGATGGTGAGTGGCCATTTTTCTCTCACCATGACATGTGTTAGAGGAAAGTCACGAATCATGAGATTCATGGTGAGCTTGTTTTAGATTGAGTTGTAGGTGTTATGTTCAAGATTTTGTGACTTAAAAGTTACAAGGCAAGTACGGTAGCTCAACTCAATGAGGGATGAAGTTGGAAGTAGATTGGAAAAATCTGAGTTGACCTCAAGTTGATAATGAAATAAGTGGAATCCCACGCAACCATCTAACAGTAATTCGGGGAGAATTGAGCATGAGTGAAAATCCAACAACTCGATGAGTTCATTTGGCATATTTCGGGTGATGATGGCTCAATGGTGAGACAAAATGCATAGCTTTTCGAATGCATGATGGGCTCAGTAATAGATGTCACCGAGATGAGAAAAATTGAGGAAAATTTCCGGGGTTGAGTAGATTGGGTGAGCTTACAAGGATAACATGGTGTTTGGGTTCGTAGAGGACTCATTATTGTAGTAGAGGTGTTGGTGAGTTGAGTTGAGCAAAACAAATTCATAGTGTTCAAATTCATTTGTGATTTGATGCCAAGTTTACAAAGGGGATATTTTGAGTAGCTTGTTCAACTCAACGATTCGATAAGGAGGTGTTAAAAGTGAGTTGTCACGATGATGGAAGGATCTTGACACTTGGTGTCATGTTGGGTTTGCATCGAGATAGAGCTCGAAGGGATAGGTGAACATTTCCAAGCTAAGCCGAGTAGCTTAGTCAACGTGTTCACGAAATAAGATCTTAGATAATTTGTAGTGAAAGTTGGAGGAGCTTGGAACTAACTTGATGAGTTGGCTCGGTGATCCGACCACCGAGTTGGACTATTTTTTGGCCTTTTCCTCATGATTCCCTCCTTCTACACAAACCGGTCAAAAGGGGGGCCCACCAAAAATAGAAATCAAATTAATATTTTTATTTTAATATTTTAATATTAATATTTATTATTATTATAAAATATTTTATTTAAATATTCTTTTAATTAATTGAGAAGATTAGGTCAATAGGTATTTAATGACACTTGATGGAACCTTCTCAAGTGGTTAAACCAACTGTAATAAATACGTCATGTGCCTTCCATTTAGGAAGGAAATTTATGACTTCTTCTCTCCTGTTTCTCAAATTCTTCCATAAATGTAATTTGGAAGATCATTCGAAGGGTTCCAATAGGCGAGATAGGTTGGACAATTAGATATCTTATGCAAATGTGTGTTCTTCAAGAGTCTTTTCTCTTCGCAAGTTGCCCTTGTATCTTGAGGGAACTTTCAAGCCTCCTTTTCAAAAGCGTAATGGAAACCATTGTCTCTTCTATATGTATGATGCATTTCACATGTTATTGAAGTTATAGAGTGTGTTTTTTTACTAATCTCGGTCCTTTCATCCTTCTATACTTCCTTTTTCCTTTTCTCATGCTTCTGCAGTACAATGTGCAAGTTCACGTTTCTATTACGAGGGTTTTGGAGTTCTATGCTTAACAAGTGGTGGATTATTTCATGTAGTTGAGTCATGGTGCTTATTCACCCTTCTCAAGTTCATCCTTCTTCATTGGAAGAATGATAATTGGTTTGTCTGGGAGATTTTAACAAAGGGAATGTGTGCTTCCTAGTTTGTGGTATTATGTACCCTCTCTAAATTGTAGTAGGTGAAGTTGACTTGTGGTGCACACACCCTCTTCAAATTAACCCTTCCTAATTCTAGAAACATCCTGTCTTTGGTGCATCACCATCCCTAGTATAGTTTCATTATTATAGATCTCTTTCCCTAAAACCCATGAAAATGTTGGAATTGGTCTTAATAACCATTTTATTGCACTAGAAGTAGTATAACACTTAGTTTACAAAGAGGAAGCTGACCTTCTCTTGAGGTTCACCTCAATCCCAAGTCCACAGATTGAGAGGTGATGCCTTGTGCCCTAATCACACCGAATGTCCTATTCACATTCGGCCATTCGGAGAGGGTGCACTGATTTGGCAACAACAATAAGTCCTCATTCTTATCTTCCATAATGAATACTTTGTCCCATTGAAGAGAGGTGATCTTGACATTGATAATCAAGTGTGTGTTTGAGTTTTTCCATGCTTTTGAAAATATTATCACATTAAATATGTCAAGCTTCGACAAAACCCCTACTCGATATCAATTGTTGAATATCACAAGAATTGAGAGGGGGATGAATAATTTCTTAGCAAAAAAATTAGGCTAATTCAAACTCAAAACAAAACTCTTAAATGAATTCAGAAACCAAACCATGAAAAATACTTCAGAATCATGTAAGAAGACACCTGCTCATGAAAAAGGAAGTATTGTGTAAAACCCAAGAAGGGAGAAAACCCACTTGAAATTAGGTCTTGTATTTTGAACACCTATTCCCAAGTATACATTGATTTACAACTGATTAAGCACACACATAATCTACGAAGCACCAAATTTAACTAAAAATAAAGTACCTACTTGATAAAATCAAAGAACCTACTTAGCCAAAATTTACAAGCAACAACCTGCAAGAATCACCTACTTCTATATTCTAAACACACACTTTGAGATATACAACAAATTTTTGATCATTTAGCTCCTAGATTGCTAATTCAACAAGTTATGATCTCTCTTCTTATTCAATATGTTGATATAGTATTCTATTGTTGTATTCAAGATTTCACCATGTATCTAGCTCCTTTCTAGATCTTCTCCATGTGCTCATTTGACCTCCCAATATGTCCTCATTCTCATGCTATGTTCTTTTCACCAAAAAGATATGCTTCATAGTTCACTTCCTTAAACAACACCTTATTTTCTTCTTACCATACATTCCTTTATATTTTAGGTAGTGTCTTTATTTCATACTCAATAAGAAATTTTCCTTTCCTTTCTAATGCTTAAATCTCCTCCTTATTAATTTATACATTCTACGCGGTCTCCATAGTTCATTTATTTTATTTGTTCTCATAGTATGTTTTTTTATTTTTCCCACCTTTTTCTCTTTCACCTTTTTTCAATATGTGTTCACCCTATTTAACACACACACACACACACACACACACACACACACACACACACACACACACACACACACACACACACACACACACACTTATTCTATCTTAATTCACGTGCTTGATTATTCAAAATTTTAACTTTTTCATTCATCTCCCTACTTGATCTCACCTGCTCAAACATTCTCATCATCATAAGGGAAAGGGACATGTTTCAAGTTTCTTTCTAACTATCTTGAGAAACACTAATTACCCTATAAAATGTTGATTCTTCATATTAAATTATCCTTGTTAGGTGTCATTTTATCTTTCTTTAGTTTCTTCTACCTCGACAACTACGATAATCTTGGAGAAACAATTAAAACCTAGTTTATACCTTTCTTTGGAAAGCAAGGTGTCTTGAAAATATTTTGGAATATTATGCCAAGTGTTATCTCTATGTGATGAAGTTACAATTTCCTCTGAGATGATTTACCTACATCTCAATATGTTACATATGTTTATATCATGTGTATGTTTTGTTTTAGTGTTCTATAGGCTTTGATAGGTCTTTTTTTTTTTTAATAATCTATGAGGTTAGGTTTTCCATCCACTCATTTTCACATCAGCAATTCTTTTTATCAACAATTAGAATCCTTTTCTGAGTTGTCTTAAAGGTTCCTTTTAGATTTTAGCATTTGATACAAAAAAATCATTTGCACAATTTCGAGGTCTCCTCAAGTGTGACTAGCAATTGGTAAGAAAATAATTCTTGGTGATGATTAAATTCACTAACCTCTTCCAAAATACCTTTGGTGACATCAGGACAAAGGATTCTTCTAAGTTTGAGGATTTTTGGTTGGTTCCTTTCCATGTTAGATGGATTTTCTTTTGAGAAACCCTAGTTCGGGTTTTTGGTTAATATATTCTTGAGTGATTGAAAGAATGATTTAATTAATAATTTTTCCATCCATTCCAACTCACCATGGTTTGAGGTTTGTGACTTCTTGGAGAAGTTTTCCATTCCATACAATTTACTCAAGAATGATGCTCAATCCATACAACATGTTACGAGTGTGATAAATAATCATATTAGGAATCTCAGTATTATTTACAAAAGGAACACAATCCATATTACATACACAAAAGTAATGAACATATCAAGGAATCCATTCACCTGATATAATCCACATTCTCATATGAGCATCATGATGAAGAGATGGAACTAACATAGAATCAACATTTGTTTGAGAAGCTAAACAACTTGTCTAGAAAGCTGTCCCTTCACTTTTCACCTTGAGAATCACTTTGTTTCATAAATTATGCATTTTAAGGATTTAGTTTGGATAAGAAATACTTTTATAGTTCAAAAAAACAATTTTCTGTTTAAGCTTGACATTTGACTCGGGTTATAGATTCGGGCATGTCTTTACTTGCATCACAACCAGTTCATGAGCTAGCAAAGTGGATCTATCAAACACTAGGAATGATTTATGACACAAAGCACTTGGAAACGAAATTATTAGACCATAAAGAACCTTAAAAATTATAATTCAATTTGTTTTTAACCTAAATATAATTTTTTTCATCCACCTACTTAAGAAGATTCTTGAGAGAGAAAGAAACAAGCTTGGAATGATGAGAAATCCTTCAAAACTTAACCAATTGACAAACCAATTTTTGCATCAATTTTTAGGATAATTTTTCCAAAAAATTATTCTATGATTTTCAGAGAATTAATATATATTTTTGTTTAACACCTAAGAAGTTCAGGTGGTCAATATGAGGTTTTCTCAAAACCCGGTCTTAGAAACGCTTAAGTATCTTGCTCAAATGACCTCCTTAAGACCTGAAATTTTGCATGAATCTCAAGGACACATACCTCCACCATATCCAATATTCGGATTGTTAAGAAAAACCCTAAAATTATCTTACCCATCTCATTCAACTGTGAGTATAGTTTAAGGCCTTGGGGGCAATTTTGGGTAGAGTTTACATTTTGTATCCAAGACATGTTTTTTGACCTTCTAAGCCTTAAACTAAGGTTTTTGATATGAAATACACAATTTACCACTATTTTACCTCATTTTATATTTTTTATTGCTTCAATTTGCTAGACTTTTTGATAATTAGGCTTGTGTAATAGAGTCAATATTGCTACTTTCCTTTTTTGATCAATTTAGTGAGCTGAATTGCTTGAGTAAAGCATTTTTACACCTCCTAAGACTTCTTGTGACCAATTAGTATGATCATTACCTTCAATTCACTCTTGATTAAGTGTTATGTGCATGCAACCTTGAAGATATAAAGTGATTATTTCATATACACAATATAATAAACTTAGACGTAAGCCTACAAAACCCTTAGAATAATTTGATAGATATGATAACATATTGAGCATGACATAGAGACTTGACACAACCACAAAACCATCCTTCATGACTCACATAATCATATAGCACCTTCGTAACATCATTAACTTGACTCAACACCATGTGATACCGGGAACACACCATTTCCATGAATTTTACAAGACACATAATCCATGATAACACAACACAAGGTGGTCAACACCATTTCTCTAGTCATTGATTTCTCTTTGTATGCCATTGTTTGTAGGATTTTCCCTTTTTGTGTGCATATTATTGCTTTCATCCTTCTTGGCATTGATTATTTTGAGACATTGTGAGAGGTGTCCCATGTTTTTAAGATGCTTTTCGTGGCCTAATTTGTATATTGTCATATTATATTCTTACATATTGGCTTACACATTATCTTCTTATCTTACATTTTGTCTTCTACATGTGTTTTTTCTTGTACTAACACTTGTTTCCTAGCCACTTTTTTTACATGTGCCTTGGTTTTTACCAAGCACATTCCCTCCCCCTTGGAGTGAATTAGTTTTAGCACAATGGTTAGTCCTCCTTTGGGTCACGTACTCCTCAAATATGTCGTATACACCCCAAACAAGGGGGAATAATTTGGGTGAATCATTCACCACATACAGTAGTCTATAGTCATAGTTTAACATAGCACAATATTGATATAACATAGTCATTAGCCTCAAATAGGGCTCATAATATGAATTAGGTCCTTAGCAAAGCATAGACAATGTCACTCGAGACCAGGACATTAGTGTTGGATGCCCTTGACTCTTCCTATACACTGTGACCGGGGAAGTTTCACATCATTTTTCAATTAAACATAGTATATAACACTTCACACAATGAATTTTACAAGACACATAATCCTTAGCGTTCGGCATGCACACACTACACAATACTTTTTACTTTCATGTAGAATCGAATTGTTCAAACCAAATTGGATTTTACACACCATTTACAAAGTGGTGTTCTACATTTCAGGAAGCGAGTTAAAGGTTGGAGGATGACACGAGAATTTTTTCTCTATAATTGTTATGTTCTTAGCGTGAGATCACCTAAAAACTCACAATCAGTGTCTTCTACATCATCTTCAGGATGTTTTCTATCTCTTTTCTTGTCACGAATCAAGAGAACATATTCCTTTTTCACATTTGCATACTTTTTTACACATTTTGATCATATACATGCGTATTTGAATACTTAGTCATTCTTCTCTTTTAGAGGTCCATCCTTATGGGAAGCGGTAGTCACATCAACAAAATCAATTGCAAACAACACATCAACAACAATTGACATCAAAAATAAGTATAAACACAACATATACACATACGCTCTCTCCCTAGGGTCATCATCATCACTTTTTCACTTCCTATTCTTTAACATCCACACTTCAAATTTTTATCACTCCATTCTTGTCATCTCTTGGCACAATTTTCGCCATCGATCTAAATGGTTATCAGGAATACATATCTTATTTACTTTATGTTATTGAGCATTCACTTAAAAACATAAAGTAGGGGGAAATGTAGACAAAAATTAAGTTCTTTGGGTATCTATCTGATCTTGATCACATACTACTATTCACATGATTCCTAAGTAAGAAAGGTGCTAATTAACCCATGTCTTTGGCCATATTTCTTTTCTTTCTATTGCCATTTTTAGTCTTACACTCTTTCCTGCCCATTATTTTTATTTATACTTTGGCATTTATCACTTTAGACACCAACTCCTAGCCATAACACCAATGTCGGGAACCCCTGTCTAGCCCTTGACCTCTTTATACTTTGCTCACATCTTTTGGGTCCTTTCTAACCATTTGGACATCTTATGTTTTTAGTAGTCAACCTTTTCGGGGTTAGTTATGAAATTCAAGTAAAAGAATCATATAAATAAACATTTTTTTACCATAATAAAGGACCAAGCACTAAGCATTAGATATTACCATCTAAGGTTGCATTCAAATGTCATTATCAAGAGCATTCAATCATCCATCTAGCTTCACAAAAGGGATAAGGGACTACATTATTCTGCATACACTTCATAGGAGGGAAGTTCATTTTTCCATGCACACATCTATCTACATTTTCTACATCTATATATTTCTCACTATCCAGGTGCAACATGCACAAGAGCCACCTAGGACACAATCTCTTCACACACATACATATAACTACATTAAGTCTAAGATGTAGCACAACACTCGAGTCATAAGATCACTTGTTTGCTGGTCAATTCTTTATTTCATTTTTATGTGACACCAACGATCATATGTGACCTACTAGTGACAAGAAGTGAAGGACAATGAAAACCTTATGGCCATTCAAATATGGTTTTATGAGGTTTTAACTAGTCATAAATACCTATAACTAGTCACGCACTTTGCCCACGGTACCCCTAACCCATCCGGGCACCTTTGTCTTGCATATTCCTCCATATATACATTTTCTTTGTTTTATTGTGACAATATGCATTTCATATTTCTCAATTCGTCACTTTGGCACAACCCAGGATTAATTGCGAAACAACTAAGTCATTTTATCTCCTCTTTGCACTTAGGGTTTTAAATCTTAATTTCTTATTTTCTTGGGTCTATTTTGTACTTAATTTCTTATTCATTTACTGCTACATTACAATCAGATTTAGGCATTTATAAATTCTATATTTTCTTAATCGAGTTATGAGGAAAGCTTGGTAAATGTAGAAATGATAGGTAAGTATAACATTAATCCAATCATTCCATGAGTAATGTTAATCAATTTTATCTTATCTTATGATTATTTTTAAGCTCTTGGGGAGAGGAATGGATGCTCCAAATTTCAAGGGATTCTCTCGTGGAGTTTGAGAGAACGATCGGATCAATTTTTCAAGGGTGTAGGGTTTTGAAGGGGTTTTGGAGCTGTAGGAGATTTTTGCTTATATATTTTTATTTCTTCCACTTGAGATCATGAATTATGGTTCAAAAAAATTCATTTTATCATAGGAATGATTCCTCCAAGTTTCAAATGATTCCTTCATGGGGTTTGAGAGAAATATGGCTTGCAAATCTTACTTTTAGGAGTATTAAAGCCAAGTTTGTAAAAATTAAAAATAAAAATAACATTTTAACCTAATTTTCATGTGACATGAGTATAATATCATCTTGAATACGTTCAAACAAGTAACCTATGGTTCAATGTTTTTGGAAAACATAGTAGATGGCAGGAGATATGGAGGAAACAAGATTGAGGTAGCTAGGGGATCAAAGGATCTTTTTTTCCTATTTGTATGAACATACCTACTTGAAAGGATATCCAATGGCTACCACTCTTCAATTTTTTGTATGTTTCAATTTTAGGTTTTGTGGAGGTAAGAGGGGATGCACTTACATGGTGGAAGTTAGAGAGGAGGAAGCACATGTTGAAATAGAAGGATGGGGGAAGAGGAGAAATGGAACTTTGGTGTCCCATTGCACTTGGTAACAATTTTTGGGTGTAATAATGCCTCAAATTCATGATAAAGGTACATGGTGAAGGTTGAGGGCCACCATGGATGGTGGATGGGGTGACAAACACATAGACATGTATGTTTTCCAACCTGTTTCTTATGATTTTGAGTTAGCATGACATGTATGCATGTAAGAATTCAACCAATGAGGGCATGCCACACTTTTTAGGTTAAATTGCACATCAAAATTGTGCCAAAGGTGCAAAGGGAGTGAAAATGTGAGCTTAAAGGAAGATATAGGATCAACCATCACTTAACTTCTTCATATGCACTTTTTGGTTATCACCTTATATTTTTTAGTAATAAAATGTACCAATGAGAGTGAGGCAAAAATTTGACATGAAATTACACCTCAAATGTGTGCCAAATTTACATGATTACACCAACAGTGCACCTAATAACTTAATAATTTCTCAAAAACTTGATTTGGATCCTTGACTAACTTCATAAATTTTCTTTATTTGCCTTAGGACCAAAAATTAATGAATTTTGGCCATCCAATATATGAATTTTCATGGAAAATGAAAAAGAAAATATTTGGGAGGCCTAAAAATAATTTATTCAATAAGTTTAACATGTACCCTCTCTTTCATCTAGATCAATGTGCTAGTAAGTTGGGTTGTAGAAGTATTTTCAACAATTGTCGGATAAACCAACTTATGGTTCCTAAGAGTAAGTAGAAATACCCCCAATTGATATTTTGTTAGGCTCACAAATATTCCTGAGGTTACCATAATCTCTGTGTCAAAATCCAAAGTGTAAAGAGGCCACCTTGGATCAATGTCTGAAGAGTTTCTCCTTTTTGTGCTCTCAAAAAAAAATCACACTTAGTCCATCACAAAGTGGGCTCCAAAAATTTCAATTCTGGGATATGAGCTCCCAACACTTAGAAATACTCCTGAAACATTTCACTAAAGTTGAATATTTGACACAGTATACACACTCCTTTTCCTCAAAAATATCCTATGAGGAAAACTTTCTAAAGACTATCAAAAAGTTTCAGAGCGATTCCTAATTCATATCATCATAGATAAGAATCGATACCTTTCTTTTTACTACAACTAGGCCTTCTAAAATTCTTTGAGGCTCTTGGAACATTTCCCGAGAATTTGTCTTAAAAATGAGAAATTTTGACAATTTAGGTAATTAGAGAAGTTTTAAACAGTTTGACCAGAATTGAATTTTTTTTCGGTTGGACTATCATATTAAATATAATGAAATTTTACATTACTGTTAAATCTTACTAAAGAAACACCATATACCTTTCTTAAATTAGGATATGGGAACTTTATCATTTACCTATACTCTCTCTCGGTCAATCATAGCTCCTTTATGGGACACAATATGCCCCAATAACTTGGCCTTCTAAATGCCAAAGTGACACTTCCTTGGGTTTAATGAGATCCCATACTCTCTACATTTGACCAAGATGTTTTCAAGGTATTGCAAATGATCACTTATTTTTCTAGAGAACATCACTATGTTATCTTGATAAAATAAAATAAAATAATTAATGAAATCAAAAATGCAACGTCCATGGATCTCTGGAAAGTAACCCAAAAGGAATTCTAACATATACATAAATTCCTCAAGGAGTTATACAAGAAATTTTATATTATTATGACTCTTTGACTATAACCTAATTGTAACCGGAGAAACAATCGAAGGTAAACAAAATTTCAAACCCTCTTACCTTTTGTAGAAGGTTTTCCATGTTAGGTAACAAGACATTGTTCTTGAGAGAAGTCTTATTCATAGTTCTTAAATCCAAACATAGCCGTATATCCCTACTCTTTTTCCTAACTAGAACTAAGTTTGTAACTCATGAGGAATATTTTGTGGGATAAATAATGTCCCGATCCTTTATTTTCTTAAGATCATTTTGGATGCAATGATAGGGTTGATAGGTCTCTATTTATATCTAAAATGATTGGTATGAGGTTCCAAAGTTATCTCATTTTTAAAAAGGTCCTCTTTATAAGCTTTCCACTTGAGAATATGACCAAACAAAGAATTCTTGATATTTATTCACTAGCTTGGCATAAATATGTATTTCTTATACATTCAAACTAGTTCCTAGCCAAACTTTTGTAGGATCTTGAATAGTTCCAAAATCATACTCACTTACATCTTTTGATATGGTATATGTTCTACTCATATCCCTATCTACACTATCAAAAGTGGATTTAAGGTGTATAAGTCCTCTTGGGATGGTGTTTATTTTTAATTCAATCATTTCTTTCCCAAAGAGGGTCTCATTTTCATCACACAAAACCACCATAGAATCAAGATAAATAAGTTGATTTGTAAAATCACATTGGAAACTCAAAAACCTTTTGATTTGTGCATCATCATAAAATACCTACCAGTGCTAGATGTTATTAGGTATAGAGGGTCCGATCATTACTTTAACTTTAAAATTACAGTATGGGGATACATTCTAATTATCATATTGAGAGTCTAGGAATTACAACCTATCAACAACTACATTCTAACTTCTCTCATGATACTAAATATGAAAAGAGTCAAATAAATCAATAATATTCCACACTACATGCTTGTATTATTTCAATTATGATTCTTGGTTGCATATATCTTTCTAACTTGCTTTACAACCATCTTAGAGTCACCCTTTACAATAAGGTCCTTGATTCCATGTCTCGATGAGATTATTAGGATAAGAAAAAATGTCTCATATTCAACTATGCTATTAGTGCACTCAAAAATTAAAATAAAAATTGAAAGAACCATGCCCAGGTAAATTAACATAATACCAAATCCATTTACAAATTAATAACATTCTTCATCAATGAACATAGTCCATGGAGCATTAGGATATTCCATATGGGCATTAATATCAAGGAAATGTTAATAAAAATTAGTAGTGCTTATGAAATTTTCAAGGTTAGTATCAACAAATAGCACTTCATAAGAAGCATTCAGGTAGTCAAACATTTTATCTTCCTGTACAATTTGACTAGTTTACCCTCTAGAGGTGTGGATGTATAAGACATGTCTATTTTCACACTTGTTTCCCACATTCTTGATGGTAGCATGCCACAATTAGGAGGGAATTCAACAATAAAAACATTCATGGTCATGAACTTATAAGGATAAGCAATAAGTTATGCAAAAAAACCTCTTACATGACCAAAAAAAGGTACCTCCATTGAATCCATGACGGAAATTTTTAAAAATAAATTGTTATCTTGATATCTAACTCATTCATAACTACTAGTGACATGATATTACATGAGGAACTGAATCAAATACATAGTTGTGTAAAATCTGACCATTAACAATGAGAGTGGTGAAAAAGAGGTCTACATCCAATAGTATTTCAACAAGGGAAGTTCCCAAAATAACCTTGGGAGGTGAATCAACATCTTCTTAAATTTTTTTAGTTTCATTATCAACAATAATAGGAGGGGTCACCTTGTTAGACATATTTTTCTCTTTAACAATAACATCCTCCTTGAATCCCAAATAATCAAATGCCCTCTTCCTATGTTTCAAGTTACTAAGAAATTATACTATAGGAAAATGATCTTTATTTGTCTTAGGATTTGGTCCATATCACATACTTTGTATTTGGGCATGGATTTCTTTAGGGCAAGGGTAATTGCATTCTTAGATGGAATGTAATATTTCTAACAGGGGTTTTAGGGAGGAGTAATTGGTCATGGACCAGCAATAGGGTTTATACTTGGTATAATTTTTCTAGGATTATATTTTGGGAAATTAGTTAAGATAAGCATATTGGTTTTTGAACTGGGCAGGCCCCTTGATTTTCCTATTTCTTAAATTATACTCATTCTCTTGTGTTAAAAAAATATTTTTCAATAGTTCCATATCCTCCTTTGAAGGAACTTCACCATCATAATTTTTAATCATTAATGTTCTCAAATATTCAAATTCATGATTAGGTAACTCAAAATATTGAGCCATATCAATTTCAACATTAATTTCAAGAGGAAGGGAAAATACCTTATTTACACATGCCCAAAAATCATCCATAGTTCTAACATAGAGAAGGTCAGTAGAAGATGCACATTTCTCAAAATCCTTTTGATACTCCAAAACACATGCATCACCAAAATCAGATTCATCATTATCATCATCCTTATTTAGCTTCACACAAGAGGCATAAGGAAATAAACATTTACAACACTATTCTATAGTGTGTTCTTCTTCCAAAACAACCATTCTTTCCACCAAAGGATTTAGGATTGATTTTTATCTCGAATGTATGTTGTTTATCATTTTGGCCCATAGAAATATTCCCTTTGTCCTCGAATCTATTATCTACTTTAGGATGATTCACAAATATTCTATGTTGAGGGTTATGATTATGAGTGTGGGGGATAGAATACAAATGTTTTTGCACTCTATCCAACTTACAAGAGATTAACTTAAGCTGTCCTAGCCAAGGTCTTAACCACTTCTTCAAGATCAACAAAATTTCTTGCACGAGGTTTTTCTAGATTGACCAGCTTTACACCCACCCTCTTTAGAGGCTTATGACATCCTTGATATCATTTTAAATTTGAATGGCCATGGTAAAATATTGTCTTGGACTTTTTGGGTTATTGTACCTTAGATAACATGCTTCCTTCTTATTAAGCGCATCAAATTATTTAATCAAAATAGACTCATCACTAGGTCTTATGTTATTTGGTAATCTTGTCAATGTATTTTTAAATCTTGTGTTAAATCTTGTACACATTCATTGGGGTTCTTTTTAATATTTTAAAATTTATATTGAATAAACCTGTGGTTAGTTCTATCACCATAATGTACTCTAAAAGAATGTTTCAACTCCTCCCAAGAATCAAGTGATGCTTGAGGAAAATATTTGAACCTTTCTCATTCATCTTCTTCCAATGTGTGTATAAAGTTTTTAACATAAACATCTTCATATTCTACTTCATAATCATCCATAATGTTTTGAAAGAATTTTAGATGTTGATCTCCACTTATGGCATTATATCCTTGAAATCTAGGTTTTTTTAACTCTAATTTCATTTGGTACATCATTAGGATACACCACCATACCATTAAAAGTTATAGGTCTATAGGTATTGAATCCAATAGGGGCTCTAGAAAGTAGGAAGGTCCATATTATTTTTAATTAGATTCACAAGAAGAGAATAAATTAAAAAGCCAAGAGGCCTTTGGACTAAAGGGGTGTGATCAATATAATGAGGGCCTCTAAGAGAAAAAAATTCTAAACCAAAATCTATATTCTCAGTTATGAACAAGTGTATAGGATGAGGATAACTTTGCATGAATTTTTGGGATGAGATCTATTAGGAAAAGTAGTGTAAATGATAATCTTGGATGTGTGTCTCAAATCCCTCGGAGGAGTTAGAATAATTTTATATCAAAGGGGATCAAACTCAAGGGACTGAATACCCTTAACTTTTTTAACTTTAACCATTGATTGTTTCTAAATCTTCCTTCTCATATGTTGTAATGGAATATTCCAAACCAGGCATTAGAATGAGGACATGCCCTCATTCTTATACAAAAATTCCATAAAGAAATATTCCCAAAGACCCAAAAATGATTGGAGAGAGCAAAATGCAAGGAAAAGGATGCCGAGCCCACCAAAAAGGAAACAAATATTCCTCCAAATGAAAATATTCCATCTTTTTGTGTCATGTTGGAGTGTTTTTCCTTCATGGTTGAAGATGTGGACGTGTACCGATATTATTTGGTGTGAAAATAATGTTTTGACATTTAATGTCCAATAACCACATGATGTGTGCTTTATAGGAAAATTTGTTAACTTTATGTAATCATGCCTTTTGTCTTTTCCCATGAATTAAGATAACACCCTAGTCACGCTGGCACATCACTCAGCCTAGACTGAGCACTCACCCGAAGTGCGCAAAGGTACCAGGTCCCTCTTTAGGGTTGTTGTAATAGGATGACACATAATGAAGAAATAACCATAAAGAATCATGACTAATCCATCATTCTACAGCTCATGCTACCCATAGATTTATGAAAGAATGATCTTAAATAGTAATCATGATTAAATAATAACATGCACTACTCAATTACATAGAATGACACTTAGATTCAGCCAATATCCTCCATCTATTAATAAGTATAGAAGATCCTTACAGTACTATCAATTCATCTTAAGGTGCATATGAATCTGATACACATATTCAGAATCATACATACATGCCTATATCCCTCTGATACATCATACAGATCTCTCTTTTACTATGCACCTAACCATCATATATATATAGGGTGGGGACTTTCCCTTCATTTCTTAACTACTCTAGAAATAGGTCACATGCTATTAATAGCCACACGCCATTTACAATTATAGCCACACATGCAAGTGCTATCTATAGCCCTCTTATAGATAACTGAAGTGTTCATTCCATTCTTAGCTTGCCTCCATGCATAGACGTTTGAACTACTCTTCTAGATATAGACAATGCTTGGTGTGCACTTCTCTGCATCGTTGATGTGTTCGCACGCCATCTTCCAAAAATAGATCCTCATGCCCAAAATTGGCTAAGTCCTAAAATCTGAACCTACCTTCCACGCATGGGTCCTTCCTATCCTTCGTGCCTTCAATCCTGGCCTTCTACCCCACGCAGACTCCTTGTGTGATTTTTGCCAAGTATTCTTTGATCAACATTACCCCACACTAATCTCATTGTCATCCCGACAATGGTCATCTCCAAATTTTGAATGAAAGAATATGAATGAAAGAATAAGAATGAATAATGTTGACAAATCAAGAATTTATATGAGGTTATTCAAGCAACCTCCTCAATATCATTTTAGTATCAGCTCTGGATACTCTTCCTTTATTGCAGCCTCCAAATCCTACCATTCAGTGAGTGCTTGTTCCACTTTCTCTGGGATGTCCACAACTATGGACTCCAACTCATCCCACATAATTTCCCCTTTCTCATTCTATAGAACCAACACAACACTGGACATGGATGTCATCCTTCCTTCCAAAAGGTCCATCTTCTGTGCAATCAGTTTGCCAAGCTCTTCCAGCCAAGTTTTGTGTGGGCTCTTGCTGCTACTGCTTAGGGCCTCGTGCTTTTGTTTAACCATTTAGCCTCTCTGCGTGGCCCAAGGTCTCATCTTTCATGGCCTTCTAGACCTCATTGGTCTCTTCCAAGGTCTTAATGTTGATGAGCACCTCTGGAGCTGTGCATATATTCAAAGCTTGATCCGCTTTCTTCAAGACTTCTTGTAATGCCTACAACAACCCTTCATATGATGTAATTTTCCTCATCACCGATGCTTTTTCCCATTTGGCATCCTTCTCTGATTGTTCTAGCACTTGCATATGTAAAGTTTCATCTTCTAGCACCAAGTCCACCAACTTCCCCACATAGTGTATCGCTGAAGGAAATGTTTGTGGTACCTTGGGCTCCAAGTGTGGCCTAGCTCTGATTACATTGTCCCCAATCTCCTCTGTGACGCTTATGAATACTTCATTCTTCTTCTGTGTGAAGTCCCTTTCCTATGTTATGCACACTATCTCCATGCATCCTTCATCTTCAGCTCTTCACACAACACCTTGATTGTGGTAGATTTATCCATGTTCCTTCTAGCCACCTCCGCTGAAACTTTCACCAAGCAGCACTTGACCTACTCATCTGACATGACAGTAGGCTTTACTATCATGTGTCTAGCCTAGGGTGCCTTCTTTAATCACCTTGACACACATGAATCTTTGCATACATCAAAATTAGGCTCATCCATGTGGGTGTGCATCGACTAGGATAGTTTCTTTCATGTTTGTATGGTCACCATATCTTCATCCATCAACTCCCAACCAAATAGATCCTTCTATGCTATTGTGCTCTGGAAAGGTGTGAAAAATCTTTCATGTGTCCTCTACATACCCCATGGCTGGTGGAATGTGCTCTCCACTCACCCTTCTAGACCTCTACTGCTTAGGAACTCTAGCTTCCAAATTTGGAGCTTGCGTCTCCATGTCCTGTGTTTCTCCTATAGCTGTTTCCTCTGGTCTTTTCTCCTCTTCATCCTTCTCCTTTGTTGCCTCACCCTTTTCTTCTGTGTGCTCTGGGGGTGTAGGGGATGTAGGCACACTCTCCTTAGACTCTTCCACCTCCTCACTCAACTTCAGCTTCCTCCTTCTTGGCGCGGTCACTTCCTTCTGTGGGGAGAGTCGGGGTGATCTGCGCACAGAGGTTGGGGTAACACCTTGGGTCCTTGTTCTCCTAAATACCCTTTTAAACATGTGCTCCCCTTGGACCACATTCAAGTCCTCTTCCTCCCCCTCTTGTGGCTGAGGTGGTGTAATGGCGTGCTCACTTCTCTCTGACTTGTAGGATGTTTCCTACCCCTATGCTCCAAGCCGCCACTATCTTCGTGCTCTTCCTCCTCATCTGCACTTGATTTTCTCTGAGGGCTTAGGTGTTGGGACATTCTCCATTGTGTGCTTCCCTTTTGGTGGTGCTGGAAGTGTGAACTCACCTTCCACATATTTTTTGTTCTCCATCTTTGGCTTCAACTAGAGATACACCAATATTGCCCCAAAATCTGCTAGCCAAGCTTATTGGCTTGATGTTCAAGCACTTTAGAAATGATTCTCTCTATGTAGGTGCTCTCCTGCCAGGGTATACATACTTCTTCCATAGTGTATGGTAGTCAGCAGTCTACCTTGTCTGCATTGAATTTTAATCTACACGTGTTGGTAAACCTATGAACAGACTCCTGAAAATACCTTGCAATGAAGGCATAAGGTAACTTGCACTAAGGGCTCCAAGTTCCATCCTTCATTGGAAAATGCGTGATGTAGAAATGTTGGTATACAACAAACTGAACTTGCTTTCCTACCACTACTGGTAGGTCCTTTGGTATGTGCCATTCTTCTCCAAATGTCACATGGAGCCTATCATACCACTTCTCTCCACCCTTTGTTTCACCTCATCTATCATAGTCCCCTTGCATAGATATTTGTTGAAT
This sequence comes from Taxus wallichiana var. yunnanensis, assembly GCA_018340775.1. Taxonomy (NCBI): domain Eukaryota; kingdom Viridiplantae; phylum Streptophyta; class Pinopsida; order Cupressales; family Taxaceae; genus Taxus; species Taxus wallichiana. Next base: position 39,858,556 of record CM031239.1, on the reverse strand, counting down.
CTTTTAGCTAGGGACTTGTTCTCCATGGGGTATTCCCATATTTTCTCCTTTGGTCCATCTGGTACTCAATTTCCATGAAGACCAAGTGATAGGAGAACAACCCCAAAGCTGATCTTCCCTCTGTGCGTGCTTCCTCGACTATTTTCTCTGCAATATAGCTGAAAATGTTGTATATTGTCCCTTCCGACATCTTCCATGCCACATGCAACCACATGGTGTTTACCTGTGACCACCACTCCTGATCATTTAACTTGGTAACCAAGTGTGTTGCAGCTTGTACAACTAGAAAATTCTTGAATTTTTCGATGTCCATTCTATGTGGACCCTTTAGGTATCCCAACTCCTGTTTGGTCTTCAAAATCATGGCTTTTTCTATGAGGTCACTTTTTATATCTTCTCATGTGGCCTTCAGACCTGTCACTGATGAAACAAGTGCAAACAAAATTCTAACTCTGCATCCTGCAAAGTAGAAGCAGTCTTCATGAACCCTACTCATGAGCCACTAGTACAAGGGCTCATATTTCCGAAGTATGGCAGCTCATACAACTGATATACCCTAATTTTCTTCAAGATATTTTCACCCGCATCATCATATACACATGTCATCTATCATGTGTTTTTGGTTCTAACCATGAGTAAGGAGTCGAGCTCCTTTTTTTTCTCGACATCTATGATTATATTCACTCACCTTACTTTTTCTAATGGGTGAATCCCATTCTTGGCCAATAATAACCCCTTATGGGTATTGCATCTCCAAAAAATGACTTTTGGGTGCAATCTCTTCCTCCTCAATGACCACCTTCTTCTTTTCTTTTCTTCTGCTGTGCAGATGCCTTCTTTGGTGCCATTTTTACCTTGCCAATGTCTCCTCTTCACTCCTACAACTATGCGAATCAAACCCTAGCTCGATCCAACTCTACCCTAGGTGGAAACCTTGTAACCTAACTCTTCTTTGTCTCCTTGCTTTTCTCAAACCCTTCACCACACTGGGATGCAAGCTTCTTAAAGCAAGATCTAGTTGTCACGCTTGATTTCACACCCTTCGCACCTTAATTTGATCACTCGGCTCTTCACACTTGGCTCTTCTCTCAAATATTCTTAGTTGCAATGGTAAAAATGAATCCACATCCCTTATATAAATTTTTCAAATTTTGATGCATTTATTGCTCCTCACCTACCAAATATCCCTTCATTCATTGACCAAATCCATTCATTCCATGCATGGTACATCTCCACGCCTAGCTATAACCTTCTAGCGTGCCTTCCTACCTTCTGGTCATATACTTCTCTTCGGTGCGTGCTCCTGTGCCTAAGTACCTCATCATTGCACCTTCTCTTGGTAGCTATCATGGCCTCCACTTACCTCATGTTATATTGTTCCTTCATCCATCTTCATCCTTGGTCACCTTTTGAGAAGCAATCCCTTTAAAGCACACATGTAGTAGCTTATTTCTTTCACCTTTCAAGTCCCTCAGTCCTTTTCTTGGATAATGACAACCACCCCACACTAAAGGTATGTGTAGTCCTCTACGCATAAACATTCTTCATACAGTAATTAGCTTCATGTGCAAGCATGCTTATTACACAAACAACAACTAAATTGACAAAGCATAATGACAATAATGGAAATACATTAAAGAAATACTAAATTGAAAACCTAGACTAAATGGCAACACTACCTTATTACAAACACCAAGAAGACTTATTTATAGTAGGGCTTCAGCCTACTCCCGTTAAAGTAACCGGGTAGCCATGTTCCATCAAGTGCTTCTAACTGGCATGCACCTGAGTCAAGTATAGAGTTATAACATATGGCCCCAACCAATGTACTTTGAGCTTGCCTGGATGGTGCAAGAACTTTGAGTCATAAAGAAGAACCATTTGTCCAATCTCAAACTTTTTATCTCTTATGTTTCTATCATGCCATGCTTTTTCCTAGCTTTTTCCTACTTTTGACTCCATCGTGCTATGGCTCGGTGCTCATCCAATTGAATCATCTTTTCAATCCATTCTTCTAAATCATGTTCATTAGCTAGACCTCCAAAGGTGCACTGTAATGCACAAAGAAGGTAACATAAATTCTATAGGAAGAATAACTTTTGCACAAACACCATTGAAATGGTGGCTTTATTCAATCTCTTGTAAGTTGTTCTATATGCCCAAAGCACAGCTGACACCTTGTCATCCCAATCCTTTCTTCCAACATCACATATTTTTGTCAAAGTTTGGCCCAAAATTTTGTTGAAAGCCTCAGTAGTTCCATTTTCCTGAGGATGGTAAGGTGTAGTTTTGTGGTGTGTAACCATAAACTCATCCAATAGGATCCTGATGGTCTCATTCAAAAAGTGTGTACCTCTATCACTTGTCAAGCTTAGAGGACATCCATATCATGTAAGAACATTCTCCCATAGAAACCTAGTTGTTGTAGCTGCTGTACAGTCTTTGGTAGGTGCTTGCTTCGCCCACCGTGTGAGATAATCTATGCAAGTAATGATATAGCGTGATCCAGTCCTGCGCGTGGCTGGAAAAATAGGTCCTACAAAGTCAATGGCCCATTTCTCAAATGGTTCAACACTAGTAATTGGTCTCAAAGGCATCTCATCTCTTTGCCCTAGTTTTCCTAGGCATTGACAATGATCACATGCCTTGCAATAGTATTTATAGTCTTTATACAGTGTCTCCCACCATAATCCAACAATTAAGATCTTTAGGAGAAGTCACATCACCTACATAATGGCCTCCCTAATACCACCATGAGCTTCTTCCATGATATCCTTGTGCTCATGCTCTAACACACAATGGCGTAATACTTCATCTCTACCTAACTTGTAAAGGTCACCACTGATTAACATAAATGGTGCCACACGTATAGCAAGCTGCTTCTTTTCTAATGATTTCATCCCTTTTGGTGCCATACCTATGTGTAGAAAGACAACAATGTCTTCTAGTTCCATGGGCGCTCGTTGCAACTGTATAACTATGCATCCGACATTGTTTCTTCAATCATTTGTGCCTCCTCTCCCGTATTGATTCTAGATAAATGGTCTGGTCTAGAGTTGCTTTTCCCTGGTTTCACCACAACTGTGAAGTCAAATTCTTGAAATAGGAGCACCCATCTACATATGCCCCTATAAACTGGCTTATTTACCAAGTACTTCAATGCCATGTGATCTGTATAAAACACAAATGGTGTTGCTAACAGGTACTGTTGAAATTTGTACAATGCATAAATCATTGACAAAGCTTCGTGCTCTGTAGTTGTATAATTCCGTTTAGTAGGAGTCAGCTTCCTACTAGCAAAACAAATTGGATGATCAATAATACCTTCACTAGGTTGAGCTAACATAGTGCCAATGGCCATACCAGAAGCGTCCACATGTACATGAAATGGTTTATCCCATGATGGAAAGCGTAGAATGGGCACGGTAGTAAGTCTCTCTTTTAATATTTCAAATGTGTGTTGTTGCGGTTCTCCCCAATAAAATGTACCTTTCCCCTTCAGTAGTTCTTCCAAGGGTGTTGTAATTCTGGCATACCCTTTTATAAACTTTCTGTAATACCCTATGTATGACCTAAGAATCCGCGCACCTCACTTTGACTAGTAGGCGCTTCTAGGCCTAAAATGACTGCAACCTTGGTTGGATCAACTACAAACCTTCCTTGTAGATGATATGTCCTAATAGTATCCCAAATGGCATAGAAAATATGCACTTCTTTATATTCAAAGAGATACTCAATTGTCTGCATCATTCAAACATTAAGTGCAGATTGTCACAATGGTCTTTCACAAGCCCATATATTGTCCAATCATCTAGGTAAACTTGTAAGAAGTTGTGAATAAAATATTTGAATGCCTGAACAACTATTCGAGAATACAACAGCGTGTTCTTCAATCCAAAAGGCATTACAGTATAGGTAAAACTGCCCCATTCAGTTGTAAATGTTGTCTTTTCTTGATCCTCCTGAGCTATCCGAACCTGATGATACCCAGAAAATCATCTGTGAAAGAATATATTTCACCCCGCAACTCCTTCCAATATTTCCTTAGTGAAAGGCATAGGGAACGGATCTATGTGATGCATGTAGCATTCAGCTCCCTGTAGTCCACACATATCCTAATCCACTCCATCCTTCTTGATACTGATCACCATTGGGCTAACCCATTCTGACTCATCAAGGGGCTTGATAATTTTGGATTTCAACATTTTATCAATTTCTTCCTTTACCTTTTTGTGCACAAATTAGGATTCATCTATAGGGTCTCTTTCTAACTGGTCATGCACCATCCTTAAGTTTGATCTTCATTTCCCCAAGTGATTCATGTACGCCTTTAAGTTCATGATATCCTCTAGGGAATAAGTCACGATAATCTCGAGTAATTAAATGATCTTTTTGCTACCTCTGATTCGACCAGTAATCTCCAATTATGGCCTCCTTAGGCTCAACCTCCGAACCTATATTCACCTTCTTTGTCTTTATGGGTTCATGGTAGGCACGTGTGTCCTTGTCTACATTATCCAAGACCTTGCGCACCCCATGTGAATGCTCAATATCCAATTTTTCAACTTCCTCGTCATCCATAATGTAAACCATCTTTCCTTTTTCTCTCTCAAGGCAAGTGCGCTCAAGTAGTTTGGAGTCTATTTCTTCTTCCTTTTCAAAACATGCTCTAAACTCTATCTCACCAAATAATTCTGAATATGTTCTTCTACTTTTGCACTATCTCCCATAGTTAAGCACTTGACAAATTTTAATGCCTCTGCTACCGGAGGTTGAGTTGAGAAATAATCAAATGTCTGAATCATACTTGCAGTCAAATTTTCCAGTTCCCAGTTTCTCTATGTAGTTCTGCATATACATACCAAGCACGTGCGCATCCTTGGAGTGTGAAATACAATTTATGCACCCAGAGTGATGGTGGTAATGCTTCTGTCCTGTTGTCCAGAGTCTCTCACACTGCTGAATGTGATGTTGAACAGGTTGATTACCATGATAAGTATAGATTGACGTAGGTGCTTTGTTCCTTATAAACCTAGTAGATAAAGCTATTCCAATCTCTTCCCAGTTTATAAGATTATCTCTGTGGACTACCCACCAACACGCTGTTGTATCCACATGTAGTGTATATACTAGCATCTCTCTCCTTGTAACTGGATCTACCCACTGCATTTCCATTGCCTTCAGAAAGGCATGTAGAGCTTTTATCCCTATATACCATGGTACTATACTTCCTATCTATCCATCGTATTGAATGAAATCTATTTGTGTGTGACCACACTTTTCACCTCACGCTGACTAATTCATATGTACCATGAGCCCAATTGTCACAAGCAATACTCGTAGTGTCACTAATAGAATGAGAATCCTCCCACTGTAGAATGCCTTCTTTTGATGGCTTGTTGACCTCTGGGTCCTGAATAGCGTGTACATAGACTCTATTTAAGTCCTCCTCACTGAGAGGCTCAACATAGGGTGTAGACTTCCCATCTGTCAATGGAATCACAACCCTCTCCTCCTTGTTTTCAAAGCTGATATATCCCTTATTGAATCTCAAGTCAACATTATTTGCATAACACCAAGGGCGTCCAAGCAAGGCTGGAAAATTGTCTACTTCTGCAAGTGCTAATACCTCAAAATCCCCAGTAAACTTGGCCCCTTGTATAGTTATAGATGCATCCTTCAACACTCCTATGGGGGTGGCCTTAGTCCAGTTCCATGAACAACACATTAGATGATGGCTGCAATGGAGGCCTCCCCATTTGTACCCAAGCATCTAATGTCAACACATTTACTTCCACACTGTATCAATCAATATGTTGCTCAATAACCACCCATCCACAACAACATTCAAAGTAATTTCCTTGTCATAATCAATGCTATCAGGGGGAAGATTTACATGCAGAATTTTTCATCCGGTCTCAAGACTTGTGCGTGGAGTGTTCCCTTTCAACCAACTTCCCAATAGTGGAATAATGTTCTCTTGGCGCAACATCTTGCATACCTCCTGCAGATCATCGATATCAGTTTGGACTATCTCTAATGCTTTCTTTTGTTCCTTTAGGTATTATATCTCACCCTGAAGATTCCTTAGCACTTCCATGGTATCTGGTAAACTTCTTTCTGATGAGCAGGATCTGGATACCTCACGTGTGCAAAACTTCCTCCTTGGTAATCATAGGCTTCTGATGTAATGCCTCTCACGTGCGCATGTAGCTTCAACGCGTGTAGTGATCTTTATTATCAATGCCTCAGGTCCTTCTGTTATCTTGGGCATCCATTGGTCTTCTACCATGCATGCTGGATTCAAACCATCCTAGTGCCTTTTTTTTCTTGCTTATGTTGTTTACTCATATGCTCATATAAGTCTGGGCACTCTTCATAGCTATGGTTCTTCCCAGTAGAAAGAACATGCATTGTTCTGAGGACATTCACACCTATAGTGATCAGGGGATCCACATGTATAACATGTTCCATGAGGAAACTCTCCTCTTCCTCCACCATGGCCTCATCCTCCATATCCACCATGATATCCACGTCCTCTTCCACGACCTCCTTCAAAACGCCCTCATTCTTATCATAGCACGTTTGATTATGATCCCGATCCTAGTGCTCATTCCTACCCTTAGAATTATTTGTTATACTTGTCTATTCATACTCCAATGTCTATAGCATCATGGATCTAACCAATCAACCAACAATCCTCAGTATCATGGGTCATGGACCTACAAATCTTGCAAAAGCAAGATACATTCTTCCTTATTGTGTGTTGTAACAAAGGACAAGTGACTAGCATCATGATTCAAATGGAAAATTTCATAGTCCAATAATAATGAACATATAGATCTGTGAGGACAACTATCCTTGGTGTGACCTTCCACTTCACAATCTGTACACCAAATTCTGAGCGCATTTCATGGGCTGAATTTGCCGATAGATTTTCTAACTGCTTTGCCATAGCTACAATCTGTGCCTCTAAAAAATGGACTAACGCCAGTGTCAATGCTCCCAACTACCTCAGTGCGTAAAGCTACTTCCAGTGCTTTTACATGGATTTGTGTATGTCTTATGTGATAATGCCCTCCTAAAAGGTGTAATCAATCCTCCAACAAACCACTGTGCATGTTGGCTAGTGTGTATATCATAAGACAACTTAGATAGAAGTGTCTTAAAATGAGCATCATACTCACGTACACTTTTAGTAGTGCCTTGCTTGATATCTTTGAGTGCACTTATACTCTTCTGCTCAAACTCAGGAATATGGAACTCTTTTAAGAAAGCATCCCTCAGTGCTACATAATCCACGCAAGTTTGATCAGGGTCAAATTTCCTATACCAGCTATGCGCGTGCCCCTGTAATGTAGTAGTGAATTGACTTTCCTTTTACTCAGCAGTTGTAATCCCCTTAGTGTGCCACAAAATTTCACACATATGCACATGTTCAACAACATCCTCTATACCTCTATACTCCAGAGATGAAGGGACATCTCCATATAGATATTTTGTGGTTGCATGACCTTGACCACCTGATCCAAAACCCCTTGGGTTTCCTCTACCTCCAGAACCACCAAATCCACCAGAACTAGAACCACCTATACCTCCTGATCCTCCACTGTAGCTGGAGTAGGACCTATAGATGTACTCCTCATGCTCGACAAGTAGTACTATACTTGAACCCCCCTATGACTGTGAGGTAGCTCCACTTCTAGAGGTGAATCCAACATTCTGCATGCTCACATTCTATGTGGATGATGTGCCCAAGAATGCTCCTCCATATAACATTGAAGTTGTCTGTCCTACCATTGATGTACTTGATCCTGGATTATTCCTACTCTCCTACTTCCCAAGTTAGCTTGTTGATTACTTGTCATACTAGATACTGAAAAACCAAGTGTAAAGGCTAGGTCACCAGGTGGATTAAGATGCGCTGCGGCCCAAGTAGTCTCTGTTGGCATACTTCCATGTGAGGCCAAGAAGGGATCTCTATCATGCTTTCCAAGATGGGGGAGTTCCTGATGCTCAGCTCCACATCCTCTACGTGAGCCGTAAATCCTTCACGAGCCATCTCTCTCCTCAACGCCATACTTTCTACAATGGAACATTGCTTCTCTATTTCCCTCTCATGTGCCTCATTATACTTAAGCCACCTTTCCTCTCTCTGCTTTTCCATTGCTAGGTCCGCCATCTTAATACCAAACCTATTCCTGCCTTCACGTGTGGTGAAGTTTAGTTGGCCATCGGTTTACTCTCCAGGTTCAAAGTTACCATCAAGATCTTGATCGCTAGTGGAATACCGTGTAAATATGTTCCTCTTGGATACCTCAAAAACTAAAATTCAGCGACCTCCGGGAAAGAGTACATCGAAATTGAATATTCTAGAATATAACTATTTAGAACACCATGAAACCACGTATCCACCGTGTGAGTCCAAATAGATCAGCATCATAAAGAGCCTGAAATTCTTCCTGTGTCCAAACAAGTGTGTGATATCTCCAATTCCATTGAGATGCATAAGCCGTAAGCCACTCGTAAAGTTCTACTGGAAAGATAGCGAAAATCTCTCATATAAGTTTTCATATAGGTTATGTTCTACCCAAGTGCGTGCGTTAAACTCAGATCCATTGCTAAACCGTCATGCATATTCTTCCTCCAGATCGTGTATCCATTCCTCAATACTTGCTAGAGTTAACCAGTACGTCTTCATCGCAAACCATCCTAAAAACAGCTAAAAAAGAGGTCCCAGAAATAGAACCAATGATGTGGCCTAGAATTTTTAAGATAACACCCTAGTCGAGATGACACATCACTCAGCCTAGAATAAGAAGTCACCCAAAGTGCACAAAGGTACCAGTTCCCTCTTCAGGGTTGTTGTAATAGGATGACACATAATGAAGAAGTAACCATAAAGACTCATGACTAATCCATCATTCTACAGCGCATGTTACCCATAGATCTATGAAAGAATGAGATTAAACAGTAATCCTGATTAAATACTAACATGCACTACTCAAATACACAGAATGACACTTAAATTCAGCTAATATCCTCCATTTATTAATAAGTATAGAAGCTCCTTACTATATTGTCAATTCATTTAAGGTGCATATGAATCTAATACACATATTCAGAATCATACATACATGCCTATATCCCTCTGATAAATCATACAAATCTCTCTTTTACTATGCACCTAACCATCATTTATATAGGGTGGGGACTTTCCCTTCACTTTCTTAACTAGTCTAGAAAACTACTATTAATAGCCACACGCCATTTACAATTATAGCCACACATGTAAGTGCACTATCTATAGCCCTCTTACAAATAATTGAAGTGTTCATTCCATTCTTAGCTTGCCTCCATGCATATACGTTTGAACTTCTCTTCTAGATATAGTAGCCACACACTTCTCTACATCGTTGATGTGTTCCGCATGCCATCTTCCAAAAATAGATCCTCATGCCCAAAATCAGCTAAGTCCTGAAATCTGAACTTGCCTTCCACGCGTGGGTCCTTCCTATCCTTCCACGCCTTCAATCCTGGCCTTCTACCCCACACGGACTCCTTATGTGATTTTTGCCAAGTATTCTTTGATCAATAAACTTGAAGAAAGGGTACAACAACCCCTAACATGTTGTTGAAGAGTCTTTATCAACTTCTCAAAATCTATAACTCCTGGGGTGAATGTATTTATTATAGGAAAAATATTTTCAAGCTTAGAATCCAAATCATAATATACAATTATACTTTTCAGCTTTTCTTTCATATCACAAAGTTTGTTTATGTATTCTCCCAAAGTAGTTATCCTTAGTTTGATTGTTTTTCCATATTGATGTTTCCTACCTCGAAATACAAATACAATACCCTTGTCTTCCACTAATTGATCATCAATATCATTTATGGCCTCAATCTTGGGTAGTAACCCATCCCAATAATCCACCTCATCATGGAACTTTTCAATTTTCTCATTGGAATATTCCATTTGATGAGACACTTGCATGTAGCACTCCACAATGCTTCTTATGGCCTTGTTGTCATTCCTTATTAAACCCTCCTCCCACTTTTTGGTTGCATATACTCTATTCTTTGAATCATCATCAATTATTAATACTTATAGGGTTATAACTACAATGATCTCCTCGTTCTTAGTAGGGGTTGTAGTGACTTTTACATAGGTTGATAAAATATCAACCTTCTCCTTTAACTACTTCTTGGTCTCTTTGTCCTTATCAATTTTTTTGAAAAGACCTCCCATGGCTACTGAGGCTTCATGTTTCAATATTTATATGGTAGGTTTCCCCAAGGGTATTTGTATAACTTAGTAATCAATAGTTGTAGCTTCACTTCTTAAGATGTTTTCCTTAGGAGTTACACTTTCAATGGAACTTTCCGTTGGGGACATATAATAGTATTTTATAGTACCTAGCCATTTTAGGGGCCCTTGGTTGTCTTGATGACATGACACTTTCAAGGTTAAAAACGTCCATTTAAAAATTTACATTTTCCCTTTTTAGGAGGGTTACTCCCAACCACAATGTAGTTGGAGTATTTCCTTTCTTTGAGTTTGTGGATGATGTTGGGAGCTGTTTGGGACAACTACAATTTATTTTGAGACAGAGGGGGCAACATCAAGAATATGAACCTATGATTGTGAGACCTCCACAACTTTATCTATTTTCTTAGGGTCAAACTATGATATAATTGCATCAATTAGCCTAGCTCCTTCATCATTAGTCTTAGGCTCCTCAAATGGAGCTTCTTCATGAGCTGGTCCTTCATGTTTTTCTTGATATTTCTACTCTTATTGTTCATTGGAAATTTCATGTGTTTCCAAATCCCTTTCAACCACTTCTAATTATTTATTAAGTGGATTATCTGGAGTAACTTTCCCTTCATAACTAACAATTCTTGCTTTAATATGAGGTTCGTCACTTTCAGAAAAATTTCCTCTTTTGGGGGTACTGTACGATGGAAAAGTGACAAGCGAGCGTGGGAATCTACAAGTAACTCTTCCTCACACCTGACCTCTTGAGGTCATGCCCGGAATAACCGGTGGGGATGGAATATGCATGGGATGTAGACAAACTAGTTAGGCAATCGATGTCTTCGATGCGCACTAGTGGAAAACCTGCGAATATAAGGCAAATAAGGCCCTCCTAACTCGAACCGGTGTGATAAATTGATCGGCAAGGATGACTTCTCGAAGGCTCCAATCAATATCAAGCTCTGGCGTGATTGATCTATGGGTTGTGGAATACATGGAAAATAACCTGGGATAGTTTCGTGTATATCTCTAGATAGGGTCATAGGGTGGATGATGGGTATAGCGGACTCTACAAGAGATTATCTGGCCTAGTCCAGAATTCCCTAGCTTTATTAGCTGTTATTTCTAACAAGGATAATTGTTCAATGATGATAGGTGGAAGTGGAGTAGATCTGAATACTAATGTGCGTAGGCTAGCATCTATGTCTAATTCACCTATGGATTTGTTGGGCTGTGGGATTTGTGGGTCACAACCGTAGATTCACGTTTTTGTGGTCCTACTATGGTCATGTGCGGACTCAGTCCCTAATCCCTAGTATCCAATAGTCATATGCCTTCTCATCCTCTATATTTAGAATTAATAGTTGTGCGATCTTTTCAGAGTATCTCACAGGTGTATGTGCAACCTGAATTCTTAAGCTGGTATCTATATCTGTGAGAGTGTCTCCTACATCTGGTTGTGGGACCAAAGGATCACAACCAAACATTTGCTCTCTTTCAAGCCCTTCCACAGTCATGCGGATATATATCTAGGGTAATCTATAGTTTGGTTTATTTGACCAAAACGTGTGTGCTTGGTCGTCTTCTATGTTTAACCCGCTTAACTGGAGGTTGATCTGTTGTAAGTTTGTCATTGTTCGGAAGACTTGGATCTGAAGATTCTGATCTATATCAGTTATTGCTATGACGAGATTGGGTTGGGGCACGATTGGCTCGAATACGTATTCTCTGGGCTCTCTAGGTCCCGTGATTGTCATAAAAAAGCAATAATGTAAACCTAATTGCAAAGAAAGTAAAATTGACTATGTGAAATATATCTATAACATATATAAATTTTCTATTTTTGTATTTTTCTGATGAATTTATATGAATGAAATTGAAGGAAAAATATTTTTAATATACCTAGAAATTGACAATTAATCTAATAATGAATTTAAAAAAACAAAGCAACCGAGTATAGCTACTTTCGTGCGAAGTTGTGAATCTATTGATAATAATGAAATAACTAATATAATCTATTTGAAAGACTCTCAATCCTACCTCGAAGTGAGGAATGAATCATAGTTTCTCGAATCTATCAATCCCACGACTTCCCTGGCAATATCGAAAGTAAAATTGATCTGAAATAAAGTGATTGGCTACTCTATTTGATAAGCTTCCAACTAGAACTTTGAAAGCTAGAACCTGGATTTTACGATAACAAAGTGGTAAAGCCGATGGTGTGTGTGGTTTTTTCCCCTCAGTGTGATCTCCTCATTCCTTCATGCTCACGTGGATCCAGAAAAGTGTGTAATGCTAGCATCAACAGAAGTAGATTTTGGCACAAAGGTAGCTTAGGATACAGACTGAATATAATGCGAGTAGGAGAGGGATAGCGCAAGAGTACAGAGCTTGGCTTATGTAATTCCTAGCAGGATTTATTGTGAGTCATGCAACATAAAACGTCTAGAACCTGAAACTATCCTATTTGACGAGCAAAACCTGCAACTTTAATGGCTTCCTACTGAGAATTAAACTGCTCTATTTCAATGGATTGCATGAAGTAATGACAACATTTGCACAAGATGGATATGTGGCTTTCTAATAGCAAAATAACATTAACTAAGCATGCAATGAACTAAACTATGAATCCTAAGAAAAATAAAAGACTGAACTACTGAAATGAGAAATTGAGAGGTAAATTTTGAGGGGCCATTTGCTTGAGCACAAGCCAACTATTTATAGCATTTGCATTCACCCAAAGGTAAAAACCAAATTGATCTCTTAAACCATAAACAAAGCCAAAACACTATTCCAGGGAACCAGAATCATTAATGCAAGCCAAAGGTGGTGAAAAAAGCTAGTAAACGTTGAAATTTATGTGAGTCGCGTTAAAAAAGAGCTGGAAAACGCGTGAAGCCCGGCAGCAGGGTGGCGGTTAGATCACTAAAAAAAAAACACAAAGAAAAGAGGGGAAAAGAGAACAACAAGTGCGCATCGGCTAAGTGGGGCATGCGGGATGTTAACACACACTTGGGGAGCTTTTCCGGATCTCGAACACCTTGCTAGGAGACCTGTATCATCATTGGGGCACGTGTTACGTTGTTCCGGTAGTGCAGTACCTTACAATTTTGGGTACATACATATTGCCCCCTTGAGAAGCATTTTAGCCATGAAGAGGCGTAAAATGGTGGGTCCGAGTATGGCGGTCCCGAAATGGGAAGTTGGAAGTTATACCTGATACGTCCATGTGTCGAAATGATGCTATCCAAAATTCCCACCACCTGCAAAATGAAAAGAGGAATCAAGTGCAGATAAACAAAATAGATCAGAAAATAAACGCTAAAATAATGGGAAATGAGGACGTACCATTTGTGCGGGGGTAAGAACTTACCTCCATTGGCGCTCCAAACCTATGAAAAGGGGATTCAAAATGAGTCAGGTTGCTATATATATGAAAGTGGGCCCATTTTCCTATTCATTTGTGCATGTTGATTTGGTTGGTTTTGAGCTCTGGGACCCACGGTGACGGTTTCTTACGAGAGTAGAGTCAAAACGTTCATGACGAGATAGCGATCATGCCTCTGCGAGAAGATCATCGACTCGCGAGATCACAAAAGTTATTTTTCTAAATTTATCGTTTTTACCCCCAAATTTTAAAATGTTAAAATCTTTGTCGTGGGGGTTATTTTTGAAAATGTTAGGTTCAAAAGGTCTATCTAGGGGGCGCCTACTGGGTAGGCTTTGTTTTAGTTAAAATAGTCCCTTTTTACATTTTTTAGGATTTTTTTAAGGTATAGAACCCGCGTGGGTTTTCGGGACACACCGACCGCCACCCTATTCAGGGCGACGGTTATAAGACCACCACCTTTAAGGTGGTGGTTACTAAACCACCGCTCTGCTCAGGGCGGTGGTTCCTAACAGAAAGCCAAAGGAACACTTGTTTAAAATTGTTTTTGCATTTTTAGCATCTTTATGTGTTTTCATGATTTTTCTAATGTCATTCGGATGCTAACTTGCTTTGTTTTGTGTGTTTTTGGGTGTATGCAGGTGAGGGAGGAGTACATTCGATGGAGTCGGGAGAGAGAGTGTGACTGGCTCCCAGCAGTGTTAGATGCCCTTTCACAGGATGAGGTGGACACTCTTCAGAGGGCCGGCATACTGCGTATATCACACGTCCCACATGTTGCTCCATCCAGTCACATACTTTGTGACTTATTTTCTTATTGGGATGCTGATCGGAACACCTTCCGATTACCAGGGGTCCGAGGTGAGTGGACCATCACTTTGGAGGATGTTTACCGTATTCTGGGGGTCCCGATCATCGGGAGACGACTTACTCTTGAGACGGTAGGTTCACGGGCCCAGATAGCACAGTGGGCTTCTTACATGGGAGATGCAGTTATCTCCACTAGCTTGAAGAAGGGGGTGAGGGTCCAATCTATTCCTAGCCTGCCCATCCCCTTGATTCGCCAGGCCATTATGGGGATCCTTGCCTCGAGATTGATCAGGGACAAGGGAGGAGACACACTACTATATTGTTGGTCCCCCATCATTGCACAGATCGAGGGACATGGCCGGATTTACGCCTGGGGAGCCAATATACTTGGGACTACCTACCATGAATTGTACAGGGTAGTTTGTTTACAGGGGTAGTCTTTGAGCCACCCGACCCTGGTTATGAGCTGGGTCTATGAGCGCTTCATCCCCTACGGAAGAGGTGTAGAGGTGGCAGATCTTGGAGCTATGAGGGCAGCCAGATAGATAGACATGTCGGTGCTCAGAGCACCTCATCAGCTAGTTGCTCCCCTGACCACTGATGATATGGAGGCCACACCGTATCAAGCCATGGCAGGTTTATGGGGCAAGGAGGCTCTTACTTTGATCTCCTACTCCACCATAGGGCAACTTGTTGATAGAGTAGGGAGAGTGGAGATACACCCCTTTGGCCGAGTTCCTCAGCATTTTGGCCTACCTTATATGGGTATGCTTCCCCTGGTAGTGCCAGTATACATGTCAATTCGAGAGGCCAGAGGGGGTCCTAGAGGTCGAGGTTAGGACAGTTGTTACCCCTAACGTTCCTATTGCAGCTAGGCGGGTAGTACATGCCCGAGGGAGAGCTGGTGCTCCTCAGGCACCCTTACTTTAGATTGCCATTGGTCCCACTCACAGCAGTGATGACCCTATTGACATAGACTCGAGTCTGAGGATTTCACAAGGGGGAGACGGAGGAGGAGACCGAGGAGGATAGTGATCCTGAGTGGCATGACACTCAGGATATCATGTAGGTAGAGAGGGTAGAGAGTGCAGAGAGGGTGACTCTAGTTTCAGAGGAGCCACTCTCCCAGGGCCATGGTGGGGAGGATGAGTCCGTTGCGGGACACTATGTTGCTCCAGCCATGGGAGGAGTACCTCAGTTAGTGGCGGCATCTGTGGTAGGTGCTGACCCTAGAGATCCATCCTGGAGGCCGGTGATCCGAGTAAGTTATCTTCCCTTTTCTTGAGTTAGGATCACTTTAATTGCCATCTCTCCTTTTGTTTACACTTGTGTTTATTTATTTCTTTATTTCTAATTCATTTTCTCCTTTGTTTGCAGAGACCACCGATGAGTGGCGAGACCTGATTCATAGGGTATGCACCGATACCCTAATGATCCCTATGGAGAGGACCTATGCAGAGCTATCTGTGGATGCAGGGGAGCCCTCAGTCAGCTGGCAGACATACCGACATCTTTTCCCCCATCTGGCATGTGGCTAGGATGGTATCTACCCTCCGTACTGAGCTGGTAGGGTATAGGACAACAGAGCGCCTGATGAGGAGTCATTCTCATGGCGAGACCGCAGCTGCCCCTCGGGATCATGAGCCCTCCGTGCACTCAGAGCGCCGGCATAGCCGGAGTCCTAGGCATGGGTGTGCACCCTTAGAGGGATCTCATAGGGGTTGAGAAGCCACTTGGCTCTCTTAGATTTTTGTATGATGTTTTTGTATTTCCCGGGCTCTTTGAGTGTTTTGACCATGCTTAGCGCATGATGGCATTGTACAGGAATTTTGACCATTTATATATATATATATATATATATATTCTTTTTGGATCAAACTCTTGGCATCTATGACCTTGCTTCCATTTCCATTTCCACATGTAAACTATGATGTTATGCTTATATGCTTTTTAGAATGTATGCAATGGAGAACAAATGATACAAGTGTTTACTTTCTTTCTGTATTTCATGATGCTGATATATGATAATGTAGATACAATGTGATTTTGAAATTTTAGTTTCTTTAAGCAATTTTGATACCTCATATCTGTTTTGGCAAAGTGGTGAAGATAAGCTGGTATGATGAGCAGATAAACTTGCCCCACTCCTAACTCCACGCAACTAGTAAGATGCGAGGGCTCATCACCGAGAGCTAGAAAGGGCACAAGTTATGAAATGTGTTGAAATGATAGTGATGAAAGATAGACAAAGATTTGGTGGAACCAAATTAGGATGCTACAAGCCTACTCTACTCGAGTGACTCCATAGTTTGGGATGCAACTTGCTTTGCGGTTTATCTAGACTTAGATCCGTAGATGGCCACATGGTAGAAAAAATCTAGTTTTTAGGATTTTTAACTCTCTTGGAATTTTGGACATCTGATTCATTTGTTTTTGACTCAAGACTTCAAGATTTGAATTGTTTGTTTATGACCTTTAACATTTCTTTGTCAAGAGGACCCCCTACACCTTGCCCCATGCTACTAGTAAGAAGTGTGGGTTTATCACCATAGGCAAGGCATAAGCGAGTACGGGCATTTCCATCCTTTCCCAACCCTACGTCACTAGTAAGAGATGCAAGCTCATCACCAAAGGTTGGTGGGGCAAGGAAATGTGTAAATTTAAAATTTTCTGTTTGATTTATATTTGACTTGTTTATTTGAGTAAAATGTCAACATGCTCTTACTTCCAAAGAGATATTCATACGGGATAGATGTGACACAATGAAGCTTCTAGAACAGACCATAGGCAAGACACCTATCCTAAGAAGAAACCAAAAGTGAGAACAAGTATGCAGACCTTGGTATGGTTACCGTTAAGACTTTGTCATATCTAGCTTTATTTGATGAAATGATTCCAAAATAGTTGATGATATCATGGAAATGGAGAAGTATGATTAGAGTGTTTATGCCAATGCCATCAGAAGTTTGTAATGAATTTCTTTGAGAATAAATTCCTTGATCACAAAATTGTATGAAACAAGCGGACAAAATGATCCTAACTATATGAAGATGCAATGTAGCTATAATTATACAAGTAGTGCTGGTTGCTTATGCATAGAATCATTTAAGGTGTAGGGAATTGACTGTTTCACCAAATTCTTCACCTTCTAGTGTGCATAAGAGATATGCACCATTTCCATAGTCCTTCATGACTCGGTATGGGCCCAACCATTTGGGCCGGAACTTCCTTCCTTCGCCGGTCTTTTTGTCGATCCAGTTGTCTAGCCTTAGAACTAGATCACCTTCATATATGTCTCATTCATAGACCTTCTTGTTATACTGCTGGCACATCCGGTCAGCATAGACTCTGTGCCGCTATTCAGCATCTAACCTAGCTTCATCTAGGATTTCTAGTTGGGAGAGATGTGCTTCTCTGTAAGCATCTTCATCCAGGATCCCTTGTAATGAGATACGGAGACTGGGTATTTCAACCTCAAGTAGGAGAACTGTACGCCCCAAATACTAGCGAGAAAGGAGTCGCTCATGTTAGTGTTCTTATTGAGGTTCGGTGGGCCCATAAGGTCGGATATAACTTCAAATGCCAATCTTTTTTTTTTTTTTCTTTCACCATTTTAAGGAGAATGGCTTTTAACATTGAACTTGGTGATTACGGAACTGCATACAGTAGTAAGAGGCATAGCCTCTACCCACTTGGTAAAATATTCGGTGGCCATGATAATGAAATTATGGCCATTTGTAGATGAGGAGAGAATTTCCCTATCAAATCGAGGCCCGACGTAGAAAAGGGCCATGGAGTAGGGATTGGTTGTAGAGTTTGGCTTTGGCATGTGGATCTCATGGGAGAATTCTTGGCATTTATGACACCTTCGTACAAACTCTCTTTGTGTCATGTTCTAGAGTAGGCGGAAATAGCCCATCCGATGTATTTTACGAGTGGTGGCATGGCCACCGAAGTGGCCTCCACACATCCCACTGTGAAATTCGTGGAGAATCTTCTTGGATTCTTCTATGTCGACACATCTTAGAACCATTCCATCGAATGTTTTTCGATAGAGCACTTGCTCTATAATGACGTATCTAGCTACGATAATGTGTAACCGCCTTATTTGTTGTAGTGTAGCGCCTTCCGGGTATGTATGGTCCATGATATAATTAATAATATGAGCATACCAAGGACACTCAGAGATGGGAGGTCTGGTTTCGATGTAGTATACGCATTCATCAGGAAAGTCCAGATCTACTAGATCACCTCCATCTAGTGGGTTATCAGCTAACCAATCCGTGATGATTTTTCCTTTAACGGACTTTTGATTTACGAATGTTAATTCAAATTCACCCATTAAGGTTATAAAGCATCCAGCCTTTTTAGACAAGGACCCTTGTGTGAGGAAAGTTCGTAAATGCTTTGTCTTTACAATGACTTTTGTTTCTTGATTTAGCATGTAATTTCTTAAGTGTTTGGTTGCAAAGACTATGGCAAGGAATTCTCATTCTGCCCATGTATAACATGTTTCATAGTCGAGCAACATTCAGCTAATGAAGTAGATTGCACGTTCTCTCTTGTCATCGTCTTCTTGAGCCAAAGATACAAAGGCTAGTGAGACATTAGTAGCTCATGAATATAAAATTAATGGGTAGTCCGGCCTAGGTGGCCTTAGCATTGGTGGTGATAACAAGAAATGCTTAAGCGTGTCGAAAGCTTCATTGCAATCTTCGGTCAATCAATACTATAATCTTTATTGAGTAGATTGTTGATTGGATGAATGTGAAAAGCTTAAATCGGGATGAATCTCGGATTGCACCAAGTTTTCTAAGAAATGACCTGATTCCAAATTCATCCGAAGGTAGGACCATTTCAAGAAGATCCCTAATTTTGGTTGGGTCAACATCGATCCCACGTCACGATACAATGTAACCTAGGAGCTTTCCTCTGTTAAACCAATTTTTTCGGATTTAGGGTGACTCCATATTCTATCAGACATGAAAGAATGACGCGAAGCACTTCTGGATGGTCACAATGCTTCTTGGCCTTGGCCAACAAGTCATCTACGTAGGATTCCACAATTTTATGAATAAGGTCATGAAATATATACGTCATAGCCCGTTGGTATGTAGCGCCAACGTTCTTGAGACCAAATGGCATAACAACATAGCAATAGGTTCCCCAAGGAGTTATAAACGTGGTTTTAGCTTGATCTTGTTCAGATATTTTGATTTGATTGTATCCTGAGAATCCATCCATGAGAGACAAAAGCTCAAATCTAGCTGTTGCATCAACAATGATGTTTATGGATGGTAACGGGAAGTCATCCTTGGGGACGGGCCTTGTTAATCTCTCGGAAGTCTATGCAATGTGTATCTTCCCATTCTTTTGAGAACGGGAACGATATTATATACCCACTGAGAGTAATTGAGTGGCTTGATGAATCCTACTTGGAGGAGTTTCATTACCTCCTCTTTCACCATGAGAGCTACCGTAGGTTTCATTGGTCTCGATTTTTGTTTAATCAGCTTTGCATCTGATTTAGTGATGAGGTTATGTACCGCAATGTGTGGTGCAACCCCTGTCATTTCCTTAGAATTAAATGCAAAAGCCTTCGATGTTTTTGAGGATTTGAGTGTACATTTCTACTTCCGATGGAGTTAACGAGGATCCTAACTTCAATATCCTTGGTTCATCCTCTGTTCCGATGTTAATATCGATTGTTTCTTCGATTAGAGAAGTGTTACCTTCTTCAAACTCAGGTGGGGCTAGAGGTAGTTTCAGATCGTCTCCATTCTTGACTGTGTATATGCTAAGTTCCTTTTGTGGGGGAAGCTCTGTCATGGGATTTCTGAAGTAGGAAGAAGAATGCGGGATTAAGGATAAATCTACTACGTGATGGGTGAGATGTAACGCTGCATAGGCGTTTAAGTAATTCAGAGTGGTTGTATCACTATCAATGTGGTCTAGGATAGTAGATTTGTTTTCATTTCTGTTTGTTAAAAGAGGATTTGACATTTTTTTTACTAATGGTTCGGTACAAAGGGATACCATGAAACGGGTATCTTCCAACTCACTGTTTGGAGTGAAGCGTGATGCCGAGGTTCGCTATTGAATCGGCGAGAAGATTTTGCTCTTGCGGGATTGCTTCAATTGATATGAAGTCAAAATCCTTGCTTAAATCCAATACAGGTAGTTTTGTAGAGCTGTAAGTGCTCGGCTCTGGTTTCATACATCTCAGAGACTTGGTTTGCTACCAATTGTGAGTCTCCTAACACCTTGATATTATTAACACCGATCCTCTTAGCTAGGACGAGGCCAAGGAGGAGGGCTTCGTACTTAGCACCGTTGTTTGTACATTTGAAATTTAGTTTAAAGGCAAATGGTAGGACTTTTCCCTTAGGAGAAGTAGAAAGTACACTGCTTGACTCCGTAATGACATCTAGCTCCATCGAAATGGAGAGTCCAATACTTAGCTGGGAATATGGGCATTGGGATATTTGTTGTGTTAACATCTTCTACCTCTACCATGCAGAGATCCACTGCTGGAAGAGAACCAACACCTAGGGTGTACCCCATGCCTACATAATCAAATGGTAGGAACATTGGTAGATCCTGCTCTAGCAATTCAACAATTTTTGCAGTAGTTCCTAATGATACTGTTTCTACAATCTTAACCTCATCTTTGAGGGCTGGGATCGTCTTGGCTAGGCTCATAGTCTCAAGATCTATCGTAGGTACTAACTTTTCTTCTAGTTTCAGGCTGGTAGGTTTATTAAGTTGGTTTGTTGGGAGTTCAAACTCCGAGTGCACGCCTGGTCTTTTCTTTAGGTTAGCCAGGTGTACATCGAATGGTTTTGGATCACCTTTGGCTATGAACACCTTTCCTAAATGCAAGAATCTTACTTCTTGAAATAACATAGAAGGGATTTCCTTCATACGGTGTATCCATGGTTGGCCGAGGATCATATTATAGTTAGTTTCCCGATCTATAATATAAAACTCAGTCAGGATTGTTTTGGGTCCTAAGGTGACCGGTATTATTATAGTTCCAATCGAGGTGGCTTTAAGACTATCATAGCCTCTTAGCGTATTTCGAGTTGTGGAACAATTCGTTTCTCCATACCCTAGCTTTTAAAGGAAAGAGAGGGGGACTATGTTAATTTCTACCCCATCGTCAACCATCGAGCATTTCACATAATTGTTATAAACCCATACTTGCAAATGTAAGGCTGGATCACCTCGGTGTGCAATCTCGGTGTAATCGATGGCATTTTTTTATTTCGAATATGAATTTGATATTCCTATCGGCTGCCCCAGAGGGTGGATATCAAATTCTATATGGTTTACCTGTGTTTCGGGAGGTGGAGTGATGTTAATTAGATGGCCTAAACCTAATGCCTCTAAAAGAGCAGCCCTGTGGGTAGGAGAATTCTTTAGTAAGTCCAAAAAAGAAATGTGCGAGAAGGTTTTTGTTAGATCACTAATTAAATCGTAGGCACCTACGGGTCTTACTAACATTTGTTGGATGTTATCTATCTCCGGTAGGTAACTTGGACTTGGCTGAGAGGAATACTCTCATGTCCTTGTTACAGCCTCCATGGGTAGTTCGGTGTCTAACTCCACTAAACCGACTATCTTGGGTCACGGTTGACTTCCTAATTGTGGCGCAACTAATGGATTTAGTGAAGTCGAGGCTTCATGATCGTGGTTTCCTGTCATTACACCCTTGTTTGTCCCATTCGAATTTAACCCGTTGTTGTTGTGATTTGGGAGCAGATCATTGAAGATCTTAAGAGGTGCATTTTGAAGAAACGCGCCTCGTACAAGTATTTGGTGCCGATGACGTAGGATCTTCCAAGAACATATCTATACAAAGTTGTCTTTGTTCCTCGGCAAATGTTGCATGAATTTATTGTAGTCACGGCATGTTCGGTGTCATGGCCTTGGATTTTTGAAAACCACAATACAAGTTAGGATTGTAATTCCTAGTTTGCTGGTTTGGTGCATATTGTGGCCCACAACTCGATCAACCATTACTGTTAGGATTAAAGTTTTGCATTTGTTGTCTTTGGTTTTGGTTCTGGTTTTGATATCCAGTTGAGTTTTGGCTTGGACCCTGTGTAGGGTTTCGCCGTTGTTGTTGTTGTTGTTGTTGATGATTGAAATCCACTGCATTGATTGTTGGGGTAAAGTTGTTATTTCGTTGGTTGTTTACTAGTGGTGGAGTATTCACAACATTTACCCTTTTGGCCTGATCAGTTACTCCATCTGTTGTCACTCCATGATTTTTATTAAGGATTTTAGGTCCTTGATTGGTATTTTTGGTGGTAGGATAAGCCGTAGTATTTTGGTTGGAGGTGATTAACCTCCCATTTGTTCCATACGTCTTACGACCGCTATCTATTACCGCTTGATCTATTCGAGAGAGCGCTCTCAAGTACTTCATCGTAAGTCCTTAGTGGGAACTTCTGGACTTCTTCCTTCACTTCTCTACTGAGAGAATGAAGGAATAAATCACATAGTTCCATTTGGTCCATATTTGGAGCACTGGCTAAAGAATAAAGAACTGTACGCCACCTCTGGATGAAATGAGCAATGAGATTCATTGTGTTCCTACTTAATGTGCAAGAATTCCTTGATTCCTGTTCTTAATAGTTTGTTCATGTCAAATTCCTTGATGAACTCGAAACTAGTTTTTAAACGAATGGATGGAAGCCTAAGGTATTCTATAATACCAATTGAGAGTGATACCCTCCAAAGTTTTGGGGAATATTTTAGTAACAACCCCATCCCAAGGGAGTAGTTCTCAAATAGCTGTGGCGTAAGCCTTGATATGTGCATTCGGATCTCCCTCACCTTTGTATTTGGACAAATCGGGAAGAGGTCTTGGAAGCATAACGCTTCGTATGGTGAAGTCTAAGGGTTCTTTCAAATATTCTGAATAAGTCCCTATTGCATAGGTTTCGACCATTGATGGTGCCTGCTGAGGGGGTGGCGGTGGAATGGGTTGTTGGTATGGCATAGCGTATGCATTGGCAGGGGCATAAGGAAGCCCCTGTGTTTGAGAAAACATGCCAGGAGAGGAGAACATGTCCCCTTGTGGTGATTTGGAGTACATGTTTAAGTATGAAGAGGTATTGTCTAGGAATGGATTATTTTGTACTAGACCGGGAGGTATCGGAACGGTGTTAGAAATGGTGGTTCTTGTTGGCGTTTGTTGTGAATACTGAGGAGTCATGCCTAATGTGCCTATTCCTGTGAGGAGGTCTACTTGGCTGGGATGGCATGGAGGATTATAATTTCTTACCTGTATGAATTGAGAATGGTGATTTTCCTAAGCAAGTTCCAACCCCCTAACTTTTTCTACTAAAGTTGAAATGACCTCATTTGGTGAAGTCATGATATTTTGCCTTAGTGGTGTTTGTTGTATATCCTGATGTTGTATAGGCATGTGATATCCTACTATGAATTGATCGCTGCCCTACCAAGTTTCCCGAGGGCATTTCCTATATGTAGTGGCATGGAGGTATTTTCTTGAAAAGAGACCTCAGCTACATTTGTAAACTCCCTATGGGTGGGTACATACTCCGAGAGCGTTGTTCATTCCTGGCATGACGTACCGAATGTTCATCATCTAACACTAGGTATGGGTCAAATTGTCTACTAATTTGTGGTCTAAGCAGTATCTAAGGAGACAAACCAGATTCTCCTGTGAACGTCATATTGTTCGAGCCTGAAGGCTCTGTTTGTTGTGTTTGAGTGAGCTGATCCAACTCCTCTGTTTGGAAAGATGAGCTATATCTGATCCTTGGAGATGGAGTTTGTGTTGATAATTGGTTATTTGAATAGTTGTCACCCCATACTAAGAGTGAGGGCGATGACTGTCTATTTAGTTGAGTGTAGTATGCTTCAAGACCTAGGAGAGGTCTACCATATGCATCGAATCCGAAATATTCGAGGGGTATATGAATACCCGCAGAATAATGGGTAAGAGTGAAGGTGGAAGGAAGAAGTGAAAATAAAAGAGGAAGAACTATTTCGTTCACATTGGGTTCACCAATTTTGTACAATGGAAAAGTGACAAGTGAGCGTGGGAATCTACAAGTAACTCTTCCTCGCACCCGACCTCTCGAGGTTGTGCCGAGACAGCCGGTGGGGATGGAATATGCGTGGGATGTAGACAAACTAGTTAGGCAATCTGATGTCTTCGACGCGCACTAGTGGAAATTGTGAATCTAAGGAAAAGAAGGCCCTCCTAACCTAAACTGGTGTGATAGATCGATCGGAAAGGATGACTGCTCGAAGGCTCCAATCAATATCGAGCTCTGGTGTGATTCGGTCTATGGGTTGTGGAATACACGGAAAATAACCTGGGATAGTTTCGTGTATATCTCCAGATAGGGTCATAGGGTGGATGATGGGTATAGCGGACTCTACGGGCGATTATCTGGCCTAGTCTAGAATTCCCTAGCTTTATTAGCTGCTATGTCTAACAAGGATAACTGTTCAATGATGATAGGTGGAAGTGGAGTAGATCTGAATACTAATAATGCGTGCGTGGCAACATCTATGTTTGATTCTCCTATGGATTCATTGGGCTGTGGGATTTTGGGTCACAACCGTAGATTCGCGTTTGTTGTGGTCCTGTTATGGTCATGTGCGGACTCAATCCCTAATCCCTAGTATCCAATAGTCATATGCCTTCTCCCTCATATTAGAATTAATAGTTGTGCAATCTTTTGAGTATCTCACAGGCGTACGTGCAACCTGAATTCTTAAGCTGGTATCTATATCTGTGAGAGTGTCTCCTGCGTCTGGCTATGGGACCAAAGGATCACAACTGAATGTTTTCTCTCTTTCAAGCCCTTCCATAGTCATGCGAGATATATATCTAGGGTAATCTATAGTTTGGTTGATTTGACCAAAACATGTGCGCTTGGTCGTCTTCTATGTTTAACCCGCTTAACTGGAGGCTGATCTGTTGTAAGTTTGCCGTTGTTCGGAAGACTTGGATCCTAAGATTCTGATCTATATCAGTTATTGCTATGACGAGATTGGGTTGGGGCATGATTGGCTCGAATACGTATTCTCTGGGCTCTCTAGGTCCCGTGATTGTCATACAAAAGCAACAATGTAAACCCAATTGCAGCAAAGTAAAATTGACTATGTGAAATATATCTATAACATATATAACTTCTCTATTTTTGTATTTTTCTGATGAATTTATATGAATGAAATTGAAGGAACAAATATTTTTAATATACCTAGAAATTGACAATTAATCTAATAACAAATTTAAAACAAACAAAGCAACCGAGTATATAGCTACTTGCACATGTAGTTGTGAATCTATTGATAATAATGAAATAACTAATATAATCTATTTGAAAGACTCTCAATCCTACCTCAGAAGTGAGGAATGAATCATAGTTTCTCGAAACTATCAATCCCCATAGCTTCTCTCGCAATATCGAAAGTAAAATTGATGAAATAAAGTGAATGGCTACTCTATTTGATAAGCTTCTAACTAGAACTTTGAAAGCTAGAACACGGATTTTTAGAAGCAGTGGCAAAGCCGATGGTGTGTGTGGTTTTGTCCCTCGGTGTGATCTCCTCGCTCCTTCGTGCTCACGTGGATCCGTAAAAGCATGTAATGCTAGCATCAGCAAGTAGATTTTAGCACAAAGGCGACTTAGGATATAGACCGAATACAAGTGTGATTAGGAGAGGGATAGCACAAGTGTACGAGCTTGGCTTATGTAATTCCTAGCGGGATTTATTGTGAGTCATGCAACATAAAATGTCCAGAACCTGAAACTATCCTATTTGATGAGAAAAACCTGCAACTTTAATGGCTTCCTGTTGAGAATTAAACTGCTCTATTTCAATGGACTGCATGAAGTAATGACAACATTTGCACAAGATGGATATGTGGCTTTCTAATAGCAAAATAACATTAACTAAGTATGCAATGAACTAAACTATGAATCCTAAGAAAAATAAAAGACTAAACTACTGAAGTGAGAAATTGAGAGGTAAATTTTGAGGGGCCATTTGCTTGAGCACAAGCCAACTATTTATAGCATTTGCATTCACCCAAAGGTAAAAACCAAATTGATCTCTTAAACCATAAACAAAGCCAAAACACTATTCCAGGAAACTAGAATCATTAATGAAAGCCAAAGGCGGTGAAAAAAGTTGGTAAACGTTGAAATTTACGTGAGTCGCGTTAAAAAGAGAATTCTGGAAAACACTTGAAGGACTGCCGCCTGTAAGTAGGCGGCGGTTCACATCAAGAAAATAACACAAAGAAAAGAGGGGAAAAGAGAACAACAAAGCACGTAGGGGCTAAGTGGGGCATGCGGGATGTTAACGCACACTTGGGGAGCTTTTCCGGATCCCGAACACCTTGCGAGGAGACCTGTATCATCATTGGGGCACGTGTTACGTTGTTCGGCAGTGCAGTACCTTACAATTTTGGGTACGTATAGGTACCTGCACTTTGAACCTGATTCAATTGAAAATACCTCAACCAAATGTTGTTAAATAAACATGGGAACACAACCTTTCCCATCAATTTACATTTCTAGGACTTCTGCCTGTTGGTTTTCAAGTAAATGGAGATCAATTCTTTCTTCTTTTCTAAGGCCTTGAAAAAAATCAGCAAAGGATTGTGTATGTGTTGTATCCTTATCGCCAATGTCCACAAATTCAACCTCCTTTTCTTGTACCTTAGGATCTGTAATATTTTCAATGGCAGTTTCTCATGGAATTCCTCCTACTACAGTGGTTTCAACTTTATCTTTATTATTTATTATAATATGCCTAACTGTAGGCTTCTCATCACCTTCTTTCTCTGCATGAGGCCCATTGTTGATCCAAGTCCTGATTATTCTTGTGGGATAGCTCCCCTCATTATTTCCCCTTTGCTTAAGGGCCCTTGAGGAGTCAAGGGGGTCCACTTACATGAAATTCACAAAATTAAATATATGTCGGGGATTTGATGCATGTGGTCACATAGATTTCAAAGTGGAGCTTGCATGAGTGATGGGTGCATTATTCATGGTCCTCATCAAAATTTCTTCTTCCATTTTGTCCAAATGATACAATGGGGTAACTATTTTTACTTTCTACAACACTCCATTCCTACACCATTCTAGAAGTAGGCCTCTTGGATGATACCGAAGCGCCTTTTCTTTTAATGGATCCATGTTAGTTTCACTTTCTTTCAAAGGAGAAATATCCTCCTTAAGAATCCTAAAAGCTTCGTACTCCTTTAAACCATAGTCTTTTGAAGTGATGAGTCTATTCCTTTTTGCATAATCCAAGTAAGGGTTATTCTCATGACATCAAAAATTCTATCATGTAGTTGTGTGGAATCTTTCTTACTCTAATCAAGTGGTTCCACTAGTTGTGCAACTAAGTTTTTATCAACATAATACATGTCTATTACTTGGCCATCATCCACAAGGCCTTGTGGAATAAGTTCAACCTTGTAGTTAATGATTTTCATCGAGTTCATCTTAGATAATTTTCTAATCCTAACCTCCTCTTCATCCTTACAATTCATCTAAAAGTACTCATAATTTTAGACACAAAATTGACATAAGAAGATTAAGGTTTTATTTATAATCAATACGAAACATACAAATATATTTATATACAACTAGAGGAGGTAGGAAGCCCAATAGACAAACAGATAGGTGGAAAGTCAAGAGACCCTTGAAGGTGAACCACCATGTATAAAATACAATATTCCAACATTCCCCCTTATTACATTGATCTTAAAAACATTATATTTCAAGATAATGGACCCGCCCCCACCCCTCGCCCCCTTATTCCAAACATAGTAAAAATTTATTACACTCTCCCTATAGCCTGCTCACCTTTGAGGTGGCATGCCAACATCTGGCTTCTTGGTCTTGGTGACACCTTTTTTTCCCACTTAATTACCACAAACCTGGAAGTGACTTGAGCACATCCAACCTTGAGAACACCTCGGTGGTTTCAGTTTCCCTGGATTACCATGAACCCATATGGTTTTATGATTACAGGCTCACCACAAACCTGGAGGTGACCTAGTGCCTCAACTATACACTTTAGTGGTTTCTTGGATTTCCACAAACCCTTTACATAAGAACCAAGCGCTACTTAGTGCTTTTCGCTCCTCACGATGTCCTTCATTCAGGAGTTACCAAACTAGAACACGTTTGCATCTTTATTGAAAAATACATGCACAACACATACCACATCACGAACATAAAAATTATCACCAAAGAAAAGGTGTGACCTCGTCGTAGGTGACTGATGAGAGGATTCCAATTGTCTTCCAACCTCCGTGTATCCTCCAACCTTCAATATGTTGCTACTACATACTTCACAACACAAGATCCTCATCAGCTGACTCTTCACTTTCATCAGTATAGGATGGATCTTCTACTTGAGCAACTTTAGCTTCATTGGACTTGAATTTTCCTTTGAGAACATCTTTCCCTTGAATAAGACAGCCCCATGTTGTATGGCCTTTCTTCTTCTTGCAATAGTAGTATATTACTTCCTTTGTCAATATTGGAATGTTTACAAAATCTCGAGAATAAAGTGCACTCTCATTTTACGAAATACCCTCATCTTTTGTAGGCATCCTTTTGTCTTCTCCTAATAGTGTTGCAATCATATCATTGAGAGATTGTGATGGTATTTGGCTAAGAGTAAATACAATATTATTATATTTGTATGGAAGACTATTCAATAGAATAGCTTTACCATCCTAGTCTTCAACTTCAGTTTTTGTCTCAACAAGCTGCCTAATGAGAGACCTCAGATTGTTTATATGGCTGGACATAGTAATTCCATCATACATTTTAAATTTATACAATTGTAATTTCAGTGAAAATTGAGCATTTACTGCTTTTGCACCAAACAATTTGTTAAGCGTTTTCCAAATTTCCTTGGATGATTTTTCTAAATCCAAGTGATGTAGCTCAGAATCTGACAACGCAAGGCCAACAGTAGCTTTTTCTTTGTCACCTATTGTTTTCCAAGCTGCCTAATGAGAGATCTCAGAGTGTTTATATGGCTGGACATAGTAATTCCATCATCCATTTTAAATTTATACAATTGCAATTTCAGTGAAAATTGAGCATTTACCGCTTTTGCACCGAACAATTTGTTAAACGTTTTCGAAATTTCCTGGATGATTTTTCTAAATCCACGTGATGTAGCTCAGAATATGACAGGGCAAGGCCAATAATAGCTTTTGATTTGTCATCTCTTGTTTTCCACTCCAATAACTTGCTTGCATCTGCAGGTGGTTTCTCATCCCCATTTAAGATGCCCAAAAAAATTTACACATCAGTTGCATTTTTATTTTAACCTTCCATGTATGAAATTTATTTCTCTACAATTTCCATTTGCAGAAAGAAAATAAGTAACCTACCAGAATTGAAATGACGCTTGAAAAACCCACGTTATGTCTGTGATTTCCCACGAACTATTAAATCCTCCGTATTCCCGAGAATTGTATAGTGGAGTATGCAGTCTCAAATAGCTCAGATACCTCTGTGTAATAGCTAATATGTTGCACTTTTAGGCTCCACGCAGATCATTTCCACGTAAAAGGCAACAGAAGAATAAATGCTGAGTAATTGAAAAACACCAAAGTACTTTGATGTCTTCCCTCCCTGCTCCTACGCAGGTCTGTTATGCCTCGCAAATACGTTACACGCCTTTAGCGCTTGCAAAAGCTCCGCCACGCCAAAAGACATGTCACTTCCCTCACAAGTTCAGAGTCTTCTATTCACGCCAAACAACAACAGCTTATATTTACCACGTTGCCAACCAAAATTCGTTGGTCAAACAAATAGTTGGTCAAGGCACTACACAAATTGATATATAACAACCAAAAATAGATTTAAAGCAGGTCGCTCAAACACAGTCATAAAATTCCAAAAACTCCAAAGAATGCTTCCAAGCTGAT
Source organism: Taxus wallichiana var. yunnanensis (assembly GCA_018340775.1). Classification (NCBI taxonomy): domain Eukaryota; kingdom Viridiplantae; phylum Streptophyta; class Pinopsida; order Cupressales; family Taxaceae; genus Taxus; species Taxus wallichiana. The sequence continues at coordinate 39,828,133 of CM031239.1, read as the reverse complement.
TTGTGACAGGAGATCAACAAAAACACCAAAAATATCAAGTCGCTGCTTTGACATGTCTCTTTTGTCACATATATCCCGAGACTCCCACGTTTTTGCAGGTAAGATGCTCCTACACGTCCCAGAAGAAGAGCCGCCACGTCCAAAACTGCTCAGAATTTCTCGCTTGCCAAGGATAAAGTTTGCTCTCATACCAATGACATAATAATATTAAGCTTTTATTGATATTCAATATGAAACATACAAATATATTTATATACAACTAGAGGAGGTAAGGAAGCGTAATAAACAAACATAAGGTGGAAGGTTAAGAGACCTGTGAAGGTGAACCATCACGTATACAATGTAATATGCCAACAAAAATTATACGTTTGAGTACATTTCTAGGTCTTAAATACATACTAGTATTCATATGATTTCTAAGCAAGAAAACTAGTAATTGACGATTGTCTTTGGCCTTTTTTCTTTTGCTCCTTATTTCCTATTCGGTCTTGCACACCCTATAGCCTAGTTGAAATTTTACTTATTTATCTTTTATGGCTCCAGACACCACCGCCCGGCTAGGATAAGAGCTCCCAGGCACCCTTGTCCTCTTTGGGTGCCCCTGACCCTTTTCTATTTTGATTACTTCTTTTGGGTCTATTTTATCTTTCAAGCATCTTTTCTACTTAAACCACCATTTCATTAAATTTGGACTAACCACCAATTTTCTAGACTTCCAATAATGTGATTATTGGTTTTATAAACATGAAATTTGGTTTCCAATTGTGTGATTATCGGTTTCTAGTTGTGATAATATTGGTTTCCAATTGTGTGATTATCGGTTCTAGTTGTGTTATTATCGGTTTCCAAACATGTGAATGTTGGTATCCAATTGTGTTATTATCGGTTTCCAAACATGTGAATGTTGGTGACCAAACGAGTCACTAACTTAGGTAATCATAGTACCACATGTTGCAAATCAATTCATTCTTACTAAATTTGTTTTAGTGATAGATGAAGTGACTATGGAGGAAACATTGAGGAATCTTTAAATTAAATATTAATGTTCTCAAACTAGATTGTACTTTCTTAAGGAAAAAAATAGAACATTTGCGTACAATTTAGGACATATATTTGTTAAAACTTATAATTCAAGAAGTATAAGGTTATTGAAAATATTTTTATAAATATAATAGAATGCTATACATTGAATCAATAATAACTTATTGATAAACATATCGAGTAATATATTATCACATGTGAAATATTGTAGAGACAAGAAGCAATAACAAGTTACTATTGAGAAATTGAGAAATAAAAATGACATAATTATGATGTTGATGTGTAAAATAGACATGTATTTAAGAAAATTATACATTACGTAGAAAGTTGTTCCAAAATTCAAAAATACATTCGGTATTTTTATCAAATAATATCTTGGCCAACACATTTACATTGATAATATTTTGAGCAACAAACCTCACTAGGACTTGACTCTACTTATTTCTTGTATAAATTCTCACTCATGCATAAGGTTATGGATTTGGTAATCAATAATTTATAGAAACAAGTATCATTTAAATGATCACTTTACAAAATAAATTGAGAATAAACCACCAAATTCCAAACATGATTTAAAAGCTAAAAGAGAATATCACTATTTTGAAAATAGAAAGAGTAAGGTAATTGCTTATTTTCTAGAGATTTATCTTTTTCGTAGTGATTTTGTGCATAGTTTATGTAAAGTGAGTGAATATTGTTCTTAAATATAGAAAATAGAGAGCTATAAAGAATGAATTTTGTTGCTCTAATTATTATTTAATATTTTATTTATTAAAATAAATTTAACAAATTATAAAAATTAACTTATCAAACAAATTATAAAAATTAACTTAGCATACAATTTACATGACATGTGATTTTTTTAGTTAGCCCTTCTAATAAAAATTTATGATATTCCAATGCCTTTTATTATTGAAGTGTAATTTTAAATTTCTAATTTATTTTGAACTGTAAACTTTTAGTTACCCTTCTATGACAAGCTGAATGACGTTTGAAGGACAGTGATGACTTCAAATTTGATCAGATAAATCCAAGCCAGATTTGATTGGTATGTGAGGCGTGGCTGGTGAAATACGTGTTAATTTACGCAGCAAATCCTTGTAACCAGAGCGTGGAATACTTACAAAGACCGAGAGTCCATAAAATTGCATGCTTCCACATTGATCTAGATTGACTTGAACATAGGCATGGTGTATTGGACAAATACGTGACTATAACAGCTCATGATATGGCACCAACAATTATTGGGATATTCCTCACACAAGCAACTATTTGTTAACCAAATCACTCCATACACGCTTATGAGGAGAAAATCATGGATAGTTCTCCACTTAGTGAATCTATACAAATGACATGCATATAACGTTGTGTCAGGAGAAACCTCAATCTTCCATATCACGACGTGTAGACTAGCCTCACTCCGATCGAAACCCTCAGAAATGCTTCATTCGAGAAAAATGTTCTACAGCTAACACAGCGTAGGAAGGACCGTGCACTCGGAGGCACTGAAGATATGCGACCGATCCACATGGCTCGCCCTTTCTTTCACAACAACCTTCAATTTCTCCCTTCAGTTTCTTAACTTGATTGATTATGGCGATGGCCTGACATTTGGGTTTTTCCCAGACAAAATAATCCCTAACAACAGCGACGGCGACACCCTTGGCCTCTATGATTCTGTCTCCACTGGGAAAATTATTGTGGTAGCTATAAAATTTGATCTGTTTAACAACTATTTTGACCCGGATAACAATCATGTCGGCCTGAATCTCAACAATGTTTCGTCTGCCACCACTTCCCTGCTAACAAATTACGGCGTAAGGTTAAAATTTTGAAATCTGATTAATATGAAGATTGACTATGATGGATTGGGAGGAGGCTGAACATCTACGCCATTAATGCTTGTCTGGGGCGCGCTGGGTGGAAAAAATTTGGTGCTCTCCTCTGACATGGATGTTTCCAGGTAATTTTTTGTTTTACAATCTGTTTTTTCCGGCTTATCATTTCGTTTCACCATTATTTTCTGCAATTGAATTAGTAATAAATTGTTTGAAAAATCAGGGAAAAATAATATTAGTCTTTATAGGGTAGTAGTGTAGGTCTGTAGGACTGTAAAACAATAAAATTATCTGCAGCTGCTACTTTCCCTGCAGAAAAAATTGGTATGCCTTTGGTTTTTGGCCCAAAGATATTTTTTTCAACATTTTTTCGGAAAATTTCTAAATTGGTGATATTCCATCCAAAACATTCGATAGAGTTTATACACTCTTTATGTTTAAATACCAAATGGAATTCAACAGCAAGTTGCATGCATCTTTTACAATCAGGTCAATTAAATTCATTGTTTGATCAAATTTGGAGTGCTTCCATTCTATTAAATATATTCTCTCTAGTCTTTAATTACATTTAGTATAGTATTGTCAATAAAATTTAAGTAAAATCATAGTATTGATTTGGATAAAGTACTTCTAAAATAATTGTATAAAGGTGTCTTCGTCTATGTATATCATTGTATAGTGATTCAATCAATGTATGGTAAGGTTAAAATAGTATGTTTATCTTTTTCATAGTCTAATACTTTTATAGTTTTTTTTTTTTTTTTTTTTTATTATGTTAATAATGGATTTGGAGTCAGGTTTAGGTCTCACTAGTTCATGTCATTTTGTAAAGTACAAAATCAAAATATAAGTCATTGTAATGATTTTTGATAGAAGGTGATTTTGGATAATATGAATAGAAAAACCAACCATTAGACTGACTTCTTTAGTTATCATTGGTAGGCTAGAGTCAACCTAATTAAATAGGTCCTTCAAAAACTCCCTATATACATCCTTTATGGCCACTATCACAACACAAAATAATAATCTAAAAAGAAATGGATGAAACACACAAAAATATAATAATCATATATCATAGAAAGATCAAATTATTAAATCCTAAGTATATTGACTGGTTTGAACATTGACTGTACTATATTTTCCAAATTTTTTATTTCTTATGGACTAATATATAAATGGACGTATCATACCCAAGGGTTTTTCCGCATATCTTGGCAACATAATTTTTGTTGTTATCTTTACAAATTTTTACCTTTTTTTAGTGAATGTTATTGTTGACATAGTTCAACATAACAAATAAATAGATATTATTAGGCTTGTTTGTTTAATCGTATCCCATTATTCTTTATCTATTTGTAACGTTCCTACAATTATGGGGAATATTGTTATATTCCTCTCCTATATAAATGTGCGTGCTTCTGCTAAATAAAATGAATAAGATAGCTATTCTCTATTTGTTCTCCTCTTATTCTTTCTCACAATCTGGTATTAGAGCCTGCTCAGTCCTCGGGTGCGTGGAAGAGAAAACCAGCAGCGTTCCGTGGAATTTTTTGCAACGACCAGCACTTTGGGAGTGACCTGGTAATTTTTTTATATTCCAGCGTGGACGTATAGAGATCTGAGACGTTTGGGAGCAGAAGCTGGACATCTAAAGTCAAAAATATTTGCAAGAAAATTGCTACGTGGATACTGGCACATTTTTTATTTCCTCCTTGGACGTGGCTGCTGCAATTCATGCCTGCTTGGACGTTTGGGAGAAGACAAATCAGAGTGTGGCAGTTTGGGAGACGTGATATTTAATTTGATTTGATTGCAATTTGTGCATGCAGAGAGGAGTTGAAGATCAACGTGCAAAACAAAAGAGACAAAGGGAGTGTTCTCCACGCTATTCTGCAAGGAAAAACCTCAGGCAGATCTGAAGCGGCCAAAGGAAAGGAGGTTTCTCCACCTGAAGTCTGCAATCTACCATACGTGCTTGAAGGGAGAAGCACAAACAAATTTTCCAAAGCACAAACAAATTTTCCAATGCACAAGCCTAGAGTTTTTCATGTGAAAACTCAGAGGAAGAAATTAAAAAAAGCTCTGCAAAATCCAAAGTGCCCTCCTAGGTGTCCTGCAAAGGAGAGCTAGAAGCCTGCGTTTAGAGCTTGGACGTGGACCGTGGTTGCACACCAATCTCCAAAACTGCTTTCTTCTGCAATCATCTTCCACGTGATGTATTCACACCTGCAAGAAAAAAAAGCATTCAAAAGAAGAAGAACACGTGCCACCAAATATAAGAAAGCAAGGAGCATCGCTAGTATCGCCAGTGTGAAAGAAGAGGCCTCGAATGAGACAAAGTCGATTCCCACGAACCTCCGCCGTATGTCAACCGTGAGAGAAACCGTAGGGACTGCCGGAAGCCAAAACGAAGACTCACAAGACGGAGAACACCGTCAAGAATCTCAAGAAATATTTGGGTTCTATTTTTCTTTTCTTAACGAGCTTCACAACACCAAAAATCTTGTCTTCGATGAATTGGTTAAAAGAGGACTTCTAGAGTATTTTCTTTTCGACGTCAGCTACCAAGCGAAGAGAGTTCGAGAAGAGCTTGCAGCCGACTACAAAGTAAAGCGTGAAAACGAGGAACAACACCTGAAGAAGCATCGTCTTCTATCAGCATGTGAGTATCGAGCACATCTCAGAGGCCGATTCTCTCAACAATGAGTGAAGACTTGTAATAATTCTCTAAAATTAATAAAAGTTTTTTTAAAATTTTTATTACAATGTCTGCTCCAAAGTTGCTTCTATCCGATGCACAATTACTCAAAGGGCCAAATTATGCGGCCTGGAAAACAAATATGCACACCATCCTTCAGTATGAGGGATTATGGGGCATCGTGTCATGGTCCGTGACAGTTCCTACTAACCCTGATGAGCTCATGAAATATGAGATGGCTAGTGCCAAAGAACTGATGTTGATTATGCTTGAGTATCACCAATGATGTGCAACCACATGTTCGGGATGCAGAGAAACCACACAAAGCCTAGGATAAGTTAGTAACCATATTTGAGGCAAAGAATTAGGATAAGATACTCCATATTCGGTGGAAAGCGCTGAGACCATATCTATGGCATCGATGAGAAAGCCGAGGATTTCTTAAGACAAGTTGTTGAGTGTGAATGGAGTTATTAATGCTCGGTGAGAAGGTAGAAGACAAGATTCTGGTTCTAATCACCTTGAGGGAATTCCCTTTTCAGTTCCGAGTGTTCATTACAACACAAAATGTGGCCGGGAAGAATTGGAGATGTCCCCTAGAGAAGAAAACACAAGCACATTAGAATCAACAACATAAAGCTCAAAAGTCAAAGAGGTGGTGTCAAATCTACAAAACCAACACTCACGACATTGATCACTACTAGTACAATGGATTGAAACAAGGGTATTCAAATCAAACAAGCACATCGGGAGCGATGATTTTGAAAATTCAAAATGACATCCTGCCCAAAGAAAGCAAAAGGGACATCTTGCATCCCAACAAAATGATGACTCCGACGAGGAGACACCATGAGGAGCCAATTGTGCTAAGAACATCGTGCTTTAGTCTCAAGACTTCGGAACCCACGAAGAGAATCTCATTGATAGACTCGGGTTCCAGTAAGCATATGTCAGGTGATAAGAAGTTGTTTGATTCACTGAACGAACAACCCACTGGAGATCGGGTTCGGATAGCAAATGACAAAGAGTACATTGTAGAAGGAATAGGCCAAGTTACCATTCCTCTAGGACCACAAAAATGTATGCTTACAAAGGTATTATATGTTCTTGGATTGACTAATAACCTCTTGTTAGTAAGTCAACTCTTGAATCATCATCTAAAGGTAGAATTTCTTGTTCAAAATGGCATCAAATCATGTTTGATCTCGAGACAAGGTACGGTTATTGCTAGATCTTTCTATAAAAATAATTTATTTTCTTTAGATACTGTATCATCTTCTGCAGTAGCTTTATTTGCCTCAAAAGTACAACCTAATGGCCTCTGGCATTACCGATATGGTCACTTTTTTATTGGATCTTTGCACAAGTTGAGTTTAAAAGCAATGGTACGTGGACTTTTGAAGTTGTCTAGTTCTTTACCTATATGCCCTGGATGTCTTGCAGGAAAACAACACAGAATCCATTTAAGGCAAGCACCGTCCATGCCAAAAAGCATCGGTGGTAGTTCATACCGATATGAATGGACCGTTGCCTTCTTCTTTTTCAGGATACCAATACTTCCAATTTTTCATGGATGACTACTCTCAAAATATGTGGGTGTTTTTCTTGAAGAAGAAGAGTGAAGCCCTTCATAATTTCTAGATCTTCTATCAGCATGTTACAAAGGAGACCAGACAACCTCTTCTTCTACTCTACTCAAATCGAGGGGGAATTCACATCAAAGAAGTTCTTGACATTCTTGAAAAAACAAGGCATTAAGAAGAACTTGATTGCTCCTTACACACCCCAAAAAAATGGCATTGTTGAGTGACGCAATCACACAATGATGGAGATGGCTCTCTCTATGTTATCAACAAAAAAGCTAGAGCATCGATATTCGGCTGAAGCAATACATAAAGTTATTTATTTTCTCAATAGGGAACCAACAAAGATTCTACAAGATAAAATGCCAGAAGAGATATGGAGTGGTAAAAAGCCATCAATTTCTCATTTATGAGTGTTTGGTTTCACAACATATATGCACGTCCCATCTCAGAAGAAAAAGAAGATTGAGCCAAAGACATTCCCATGCATCCTATTGGGATATAACACTACCTCAAAGGCTTACCATCTCATGGATCCTGAAACAAAGAAAATCTATGAGAGTCAAGATGTGGTTTGTGATGAGTCATCCTTTGACTCAGTAGTGCAGAAAGAAGAACTATCACTAACCACCTCTCACCGACTAGTCTTTGAGTCAGAAGATGAGAAAGTCGAGACTACTCAGAGAAAAGATGTGCTATAAGGGGATCTACATGTTGACCTTGGAGAGATGTAGAATTTTACAACAAATCCACCCTCACGTCAACAGAAAAGTTCTTCACAACAATAGTTGAGTATTCATCCGAAGTGGGTACAAAGCACCATCAAAGAATCTCATGTTATGTTTGTGGAGCCTATTTTCATGTTAGAGTGTGGTACACCTTCTATGTGCTACACTTGGGTATTTTTACGGCGGTCCCACTCGCCGGTGAGCGGTCGGGGGTTTGGGGGGTGAAGCCCCCCCAATCGATGGGGATTCAGGCGAAGCCCCCGAAACAAATTTTCATGGGTGGTTTATTAACCCATGGGTAATTAATGCTTGTTATGGGCTATTTTTGGGCCCATGGTTTTTGGTACCCATTGTTTTGATACCCATGGTTTTTTGCCCATGGTTATGATACCCATGGTTTTTGCCCATGGTTTTGATACCCACGAGTTTTGTATCAAACTACTTAAGCAATTGTCTATTTATATGATCTTATGCATATGATACATAGACAAGCAAATGCATTGTAGATGTGCTTTGAATTCGGGTGTGAATTCTATAGAGTTTGTTGAGCATAGCTCCAAACAGATCTGGGTATTGTATTGAGAGAGTGGAGGCTTGTAATAAAATTTGAGCAAGTGATTCTTGGTGGATGTAGCCCAAATTGGGTGAACCATGTAAAATACTGTCTTTTTGTGTTGTGTTATTTGTTCTTCACTTTTATTTGAGATCTGTAATATTTTCTGCATATTAGTTTCTACTATTGCGATTCTATAAGGGATTATTCCACATATTTTATCTCTTATTTCCTATCATCTCACATTGCAATCACTTCCAAATACTTCATCATGAGTCAAAACGAGGAGTCAGACAAGAAATGGGGTAAATTTTGCACTCATGAGTACATTGATTAATAGCTTTGAGTCTGATAATGTTCGTGAAGAACTCAATGAACCTCAATGGAAAGAAGCCATAGATGTAGAATATGACTCACTCATGCAAAATTAGACATGGGAACTTGTCAATCTTCCTGCAGGAAGAAACCCATAGGCTATAAATGGGTTTTCAAAACAAAATATAAGGTAGATGGATCCATTGACAAACATAAAGCATGAATTTTAGCAAATAGATATGCTTAGAAAGAGGACATTGAATATGAAGAAATATTTGCACCCACTGCAAATATCAAGACCATCAAAGTTGTTTGTGCACTAACAACACGAAGGGATGAAAAATTCAGCGAGACGGACGCGTCAAGAGTGCTTTCCTTAATGGCGATCTAAAATAAGAAGGGTACATGACCCATCTTGAAGGATTTGTTGATGAAAAACATCCTCATAGCGTATGTCGTCTCATCAAATCATTGTATGGTCTGAAACAAGCTCCAAGGACATGGTACATCAAGATAGATGATCACCTTTTGTAGCATGGGCTCCCTCATAGCCCCTCGAATTCAAATTTGTATATAAAGAAGGTAGGTAAAGAAATTGTCATCCATCTTGTGTATGTGGATGATCTTGTGATCACTGAGAGTTCAGAAGATCAACTTGATATTGTGAAGAATGATCTCAAAATAATATTTGACATCACAAATTTGGGGCTATTACATTACTTTCTTGACTTGGAGATATGGAAAAATAAACATCACATTTTTGTCTCCCAGATAAAGTATGCCAAGACACTCTGGAAAAGTACAAAATGTTCAACTGTAAACCTATATCCACTCCCATGGAAAAAGGTTTGCAACTTTCACGATTCCAGGACTCACCTCAAGTAGATGCTACTCTCTACTAGCAATTTGTTGGAGGGCTCATCTACTTGACATAAACAAGACCAAAATTATGCTATATTGTGACTATCTTTCCGAGGTTCATGAAAGAGCTGAAAAATGTCACTAGAATGCAACAAAGTTTTGAGGTATGTTTGATTTACTGATTGATTATCACATGGAATATAAGAATAATAATCAATTCTTCTTACAGGGATACGTTGACTCAGACCACGCCGGATCTGTTGATGACATGAAGTCAACTACAAGATATATGTTTCATCTCAGATCTAGACATATCTTTTGGATAAGCAAGAAGCAAAATGTTGTTTCTATTTCATCCACAGAGGTAGAATATCACACCGCACAAGGAATTATGTGTGAAACAATATGGTTACATCGCATTTTGGATGACATGGGCATTCCTGAAAAGCAGTCACCTATTCTCTATTGCAACAATCAGAGTGTGTTGAAGCTCGTGCTAGAATCCTATTTTTCATGAACGAACAAAGCATATTGAGATTTATTGTCATTTCATTTGAGAGCACATCTTGAACCATCACATTCAGCTCTAGTATTGTCCTACAGAAGCACAAGTAGCTGATATTCTCACCAAATCTCTTAGAAAAGTGAAATTTGAACTTTTTAGGGGTTACATTTGCAAGAATAATGTAATAAGGGGGGAATGTTGGCATAGTTCAACATAGAAAATAATTAGATATTATTAGGTTTGTTTGTTTAATCGTATCCCATTATTCTCTATCTGTTTGTAACGTTCCTACAATTATGGGGAATATTGTTATATTCCTCTCTTATATAAATGTACGTGCTTCTGCTAAATAAAATGAATAAGATAACTATTATCTATTTGTTCTCCTCTTATTCTTTCTCACAGTTATTCTCATGAGTTTATTTTTTTAGGTGGTTGTCATCTCCATGAATTTATTTGCATTTATTTGGTTGTTATATGCATTCACATCCATTAGAATAAACATACTATACATAATGCCATTAATGATACACTGCTTTTACATCATAATACACTTAATATTTACATCACCTAGTAAGTATAACTATGGAAATCCATACATGTTCAACTTAGTTGATTTCATGCCAATAATACACATTATTTTTACCATAAAGTATCAACCATCTTCAAGTTATTTTTACCATCCAATAAAAAATATTTGTAGTCTTCTTTACCAACAATATATTTAGATGAAATAATATTTTATGATCATTATTGTTTCACAACAATGATACATATTGTTGCACCTAATTTCTAACCTCTTGACTCTATCAATATCATTGAGAAAGGATTTCATAAATTTTAAACTTAAAGAGGAAGGCAAGAGGATATTCATTATTTAGATGCATAGTTTACTGGACAACAATTACATGACAATTCACTTCTTGCCAATTATCATATGTATTCTTCCTTGTAATGTTGTGATGGTGTGGTCTGAAGGAACATATCATATTATTATCCATTATATGAAAAAAATGATGATGGAATAAGACACCAATAGGCGTAGTAGTTGGTAAAGAACTAGTGGCTCAAAGGAGGAAGCTATTTTGAAATTATATTACCTATGAAATTTGTCATCAAAAATTGTGGTGTACAAATAAAATCTTGTCACAAAAACATGAGGGGATTTATCCTAGTCATGATTTCTCCTTCAATAATAAATGGGCCTCTACTGCATTCTTATGTTTATCACACAACCATGAAAACACATTAAAATTGGTCAAGTTTAAAGATGTTGGCATACATCACATAGCTAATCATTATATATTATTAGGAGTGTTTGTTTCAATATTATCCCATTATTATCTGTATATTTTGTAACCTCTCATGTAATTATGGGGAATGTTGTTATGCTCCTCACCTATATATTTGTGAAATGCTTCTGATAAAATAATATGAGAGATATATGATCTCTATTCTTCCTCCACTAATTGCTCCTAACAATCTGGTATCAGAGCCTTCTCAGTCCTCGGGTGCGTGGCAGAAGTAAACTAACATCGTTCCATGGAATTTTATGTAGCGACCAACACTTCTGGAGCGACCAGATAATTTGTTTTGAATTCCAGTGTGGAGGTGGAAAGATCTGAGATGTTTGGGAGCAGAATTTGGACGTCTGAAGTCAAATATAGTTGCAAGAAAACTCCTGCATGGATACTGACACGTTTTTATTTCCTCCTTGGACTTGGCTGCTACAATTCATGCCTTTTCAGATGTTTGGGAGAAGACAAATCAGTGCGTGGTAGTTTGGGAGAGGTACTATTTAATTTCATTTGGATGTAAATTGTACTTGCGTGGAGAATAGCAACAAACACAACCAAAACTTCTGCATGGATTTTTAGTGAGAAAAGACAATTATTTTTTTACGTGGGAAGAGGAGAATCATTTTTTGCTGCTACGTAAAGGAAAAAGGAAATTTTCCTGTTTTTGAAACGTGATTACTTGGAAGTGAATCGATCCAAAAATCTTGGCGCCCTGCATTTTTTTACCTGAAAGTAACCTTTTTGTATGGAAGTCTATATCCTCTTAAAAACGTGGTCTCCAGCAGCGATTCAAGGCCTAAGTATTTGAGTTTTTGAACTCCAGACACAGGCATTTTTTTTTCGCAAAAGAAAACATTCTCATTACCCACTGGGATGTAGCTATGTCCACACATTCTATTATTTCAATACTGCCAATGCTTCTGTGTGAGGAATAAAAGACCTGCATGGAGAATTGACTGCGTGGTATATTCCCAGAAAAGCATTTGCTACTGCGTGGTATTTAATTGCTCCTCAATAATGTGGAGATCCTCTAGCTGTTGCGTGACGTCTGGAGTGTAAAAGAAGCAGCCTCAACCAAGGCAACGTTGATTCTCTCAATCCAAGGTTGAATATCAAATGTGAACGAGCATATCGAGACTGCTGGGAGCGAAAATGAAGACTCGCAAGCCTAAGAACACCGTCAAGACGCTCAAGATAGCTCCGGGTTCTATTTCACCTTGCTTAACGAGATTTGCAACATTGAAAACCTTGTATTCGATGAATTGGTTTGAACAGGAACTCTAGAGTATTTTATTTTCAACGTCAGTTGCGAGGCGAAAAGAGTTTGAGTTGAGCTAGAAGTTGGTTACGACGCAGACTGTGAAGATGAGGACAAATGCCCCATGAAGTGTCGTTGTCTCTCAACACGTGAGTATCAAGAACATCTACGAGATAGTATCTCTCACCAGTGAGTATAGACTGTAATATTTCTTGGCAAGCAATAAATAAATAAATATTATTTTATTTTATTACAATGTCTACTCCAAAGTTACTTCTTTCCAATGCTCAATTACTTAAAGGACCAAATTTTGCATCCTAGAAAACAAAAATGAGGACAATCCTTCAGTTTGAAGGATTATGGGGCATTGTCATAGGGTCCGTGACGGTTCCCACAACCCCTGATGAACTCATGAAATATGAGATGGCTAGTGCCAAAGCATTGATGTTGATTATGCTGAGTATAAGCGATGATGTGCAACCGCATGTTCAAGATGCAGAGAAACCGAAGGAAGCATGGGATAAAATTGCAACCATATTTGAGGTGAAGAATTAGACTAAGATACTCCATCTTCAGTCAAAACTACACACCCTATCTATGGGGTCGATGAGAAAGTTGAGGAGTTCTTACGTCGGGTGGCTGAGCTGCGAACGAAGTTACTAGTGCTTGGTGAAAAGGTAGAAGACAAGATTCTGGTTCCAATCACCTTGAGGGAACTCCCTTCTCATTTCTCGAGTGTTCGTTACGACACTGAATGTATCAAACGGAAACTTGCGTTCAAAGAAATGGTGAACTTGTTGTAGCAAGAGGAGGCCATCAATTCAATCCAAGATGAATCATAGGACGAAGCCCTTTACTCAAAGCCCCATCGTGGCCAAAAGAATCGAAAAGGTCCCCTAGAGAAGCAAACACAAGCACATCAACATCAATAACAACAAGCTCAAAATTCAAAGAGGTGGTGTCAAATCTGCAAAACCAACACTCACGAAAGTGATCACTACTGGTACAATGGATTGAAACAAGGGGTGTTCGAGTCAATCAATCTCATTTAGGTGTGAGGATTTTTAAACATCAAAATGATGTCCCCGCTAAAGAAAGCGAAGGGACATCTCACAGCTCAACAAGATGATGACTCTGATGAGGAGACACCAAAAGGAGCCAATTGTGGTAAGAATCTTGTACTAGTCTCTCAGACTTCATAACCCATGAAGAGAGTCTGGTTGATAGACTTGGGTGCCAGTAAGCATATGTCAGGTGATAAGAAGTTGTTTGATTCATTGAACGAATAACCCACTGGAGACCGGATTGGATAGAAGATGACAAAGAGTACGTTGCAGAAGGAATAGGCCAAGTTACCATTCCTCTGGGACCATGAAAATGTACACTTACAAAGGTACTATATGTTCCTGGATTGAATAGTAACCTCTTGTTAGTAAGTCAGCTCCAAAATAATCATCTAAAGGTAGAATTTCTTGTCCAAAGTGGCATCAAATCATGCTTGATATAAAGACAATTTACGATTAGTTCTACAGATTTTCTATAAGATAAGTTATTTTCTTTAGATACTATTTTATCTTCTACGGTATCTTTATCTGTCTCAATAGTAGAATCTATAGCCCGTGGAATTTTAGATATGGTCACTTATCGGTTAGTTCATTACATTAAATGAGTTCAAAATAAATGGTACATAGACTTCCAATATTGTCTAGTTCCTTGCCTATTTGCCCTGGATGTCTTGTAGGAAAAAAAAATAGGGATCCGTTTAAGGAAAACACCTTCCATGCCAAGAAGTGTCGGAGGTAGTTCATATCGATCCGATGCAGGACCACTGCCTACTTCTTTTTCATGATACAAGTACTTCCAATTATTCATGGATGACCACTCTCAAAATATGTGGGTGTTTTTCCAAGAAGAAGAGTGAGCCTCTTCACCATTTTCATAATTTTTATTAACGTGTTGTGAAAGAGACCGAAAACCACTTCTTCTACTCCGCTCGGATCAAGGGGGGGAATTCAAATCAAATAATTTCATGGCCTTTTGAACCAAAAAGGAATTAGTAAGAACACGATTGCTCCCTACACACCCCAACAAAATGACATTGTGGATTGACATAATCACACAGTGATGGAGATGGCTTGCTACATTCTATCCAAAACAAAATTGGAGGAACGCTATTGGGTTGAAGTCATATAGATAATTGTAGACACCAAAATTAGGTCATACTACCCTTATAACCCCATTAATTAAATTAACCATACCTTACCTATTCATATCCCATAGTGCACATGATTAATTGAATTAATTACTTTAATTAATTTAATTAACATCCTCACTTGACCACCTCACCCAACCAACTCACCTAGCCACCTCACTCCATGACCCACTCAAACCCCATTAATGACCTAAGACCAAGTCTAAGCCTATCCTAACTAACTAGGACTTAGTCTAAACCTAGACTTAACTCCTATTAAAAAAACTAAGAGGAATCTTACTCATTCTTTCGTGATCTATCACTCGAGACTTGGACAAAGATTGAATACCACGCCAAAAATAGCAACAATCAAGCTATTTTTGGCCAACCTAGATATTCCTACCTTAACCGATGTCGGTTATACCTTAACCGATGTCGGTCCTCTAACTATTACTAGCTAGGTTAAATACATTTCCAAAAGCCTTTGCTTGAGGTTGGTCATTCGATTCAGGATCTCACATGAACAAAGACTTGGAGCACTCAAATTTCTGAAGCACTCAAGAAAAGGAAAGCACCCAGGAGCACTACCAACAACCATCGACATCCATCACCTTCTTCACAATCATGGATTCACACAAAGAAGCACAAAGACTCAAACTTTCGTGGCACGTACACGATGTCCCTTCTCTCCAGATCTCTTCCATCATTGTTTTCATCACCTGCACTCTCCAGATCCATTCTTCAGTAAGTACCTAATATCTCTTCAATTATCTTTATTTTCTTTCATTAAGATCATCATTCCTCTCAGTAATTTATTCTTCTATACATCCGTACACCTCCTTTCTCCCTCCAACCCATCACCTTACCATATCTAGCCCTTTCACCTATCTTCACCCTCCCCTAGTCATCTCTGAGTCACTAAGACCATTGTACGACCTTACCCCCATCATTTTTAGTCTATGTGAAATCACAGAAAGTCTCAAGACCATTCCTAAGAGATTTTTACTAACTGCCCCTATAGACACCGGTTAGCCAACCGACGTCGGTCATTCTACTAAACTAGCAACGGTCACACATCCTACATCGACATCGTGTGGAAACATACCTCAAACCAGCGAGCTCATACCCATTCCCTAATAGCCTAAAATCCCTCCTAATCTTTACTAGACCTTACCTAGAACCTGTACCAGACCTGCAACCTAATACTAGCCCATCACCTGACCCATTTTGACTTCAATCACCTTTTATTTGACCTTTCTTATTTGTTTTATACGAGATACCTAAATCGTTTCAATTCCAATAAGATTATTATTTCATGTTTATTTTTGATAGCATTAATATTGTTATATAAAAGTGGATTGAAAACTGTTTCAACAAATAATCACGCTTCCCAAATCTAGCTTCTATTAGGTAGTCCACTCGTTGTTTTATTTAACTCTATCTGGTGGTATTATTTTGCATTTTACAGGTAGTTCCTCCTAGCCAAAAGGGAGCTCTCATAATCAACATTAGATTAGGAAATTAGAATGCGCGCACAACCTTCAACCAACATCACAAACAGGTATTCCTCCTTGGCCTATCACCCTCTATCTGTTTCATTAATTTATCAAGAATCTGGTGAAACATTTTGGCATGCCCAGTGGGACCCATCCGGGGTTCCTTGCATTCATTCATTCTTAGGGAAATATTTTGTATGTTTGTTTCTTTTCAAAAGGAAGTCAACATTAAATCTTCTCCTTGGGAATCTTCTCTTTCTTCTATTTTTCTAAGTGACATTCATATTTCGGGACTAAAAAGAATCATTCTTTTTCTTCTTGCATTTGCATTAGTGAAAGTCATTCTCTTTCCTATTCACTCTCTATTTACATCAAATATCACATTTCGATTTGGGTTCTAAAATACTTGCATTTCATACTTTTATGCTTGCATTTTTAGCTCACATTAAAACTGAGGGAAACCTATACACTAGAAATCATGCCATGATGATGGTTGACATAATTGATTTCAAGAGAATTTTCTCTTCTCTCTCTCTTTGCTAAACTGCACAAATAAAAATTCACACATCTTAAACAACACCTTACCTAGAAGAAGTTGTCAAAGATCACACGATCAGAAGATTGAAAGTGGGCAATTAACTCAGAGAAAGGACCACCCCCACCAAAACATAACCTAAAACTACCCTTAGAATTTTCCTCTTCATAGGAAACCTTCGCAACCAAAAACTTTTTTTTGATTCACAAAGTTAGTCTAAAATAACATAAGCTAAAACATAAAATTCACTTATAGGATTGCATGTTTTTCTTATCTTTTTCTTGAGTTGTGTTTTGAGTTGTGAGGTTATGCTATTCATTCTATTTTTCCTTTCACACTCTGCCATCATAGTATGTGTATTCCTATTGTTTCTAAGTGTGTCAGGATCCATTATTATCATACTCAGTTTTCTGGGTTGATGTTTCATTTGACTTAATTAACAAAAAATCAAATTTTCTTCACTTTCTCAAATTTCAAATTGATTGGCATCAGTCCAAAGTGACCGTAATCATTTTACATCGACCATCATTGGTTTATCTAAGCTGTTGTTGGTTTCACGGCTTTTTGGTCATTCTTCCAAAAATAGCGTTCATCACATCTTCTATTCTTTTTTGAAGTTCTCAAGACATCATCATACCCCTAGAATTTTAAAATCACAATCAAATACAACTTCTTTATTTCATTTTCATCATTTTTACCTCATTTGAAAAAATGTTGATTTCCCCAAGAATCGGTATCAGTTTCCTCGATCATCGGTCACTCAGAATTATCGTTGGTTAACCTAACTACCGTCGGTTCCTTGATTTTGGTTTTTAATTAGTTCATCAACCTGTTTCATCTCTTGGAATCTATTCTTTTCCATTTTTGTTATTTTCTATGTCATTTATAGAGTACAATTTACTAGGTCTATGCTAATTCACATGGTTTTGACTCACAACCAAGCCAACACCCTTGTGTTTCACGCTAGCTTTCAACTGCTTCCACTTATCCCATCACTACCTTCTACCTTGTCACCTATAGATCCATCTCATCCCATCACCATTAGTACCGAAAACGAGGAGCTCATAAGACTCCTTGACCAGAATATCGTTGCCCTAAAATACTATCTTGTCCACTCATCCACCCGAGACTCCTCGGGAAATTTGGCATACGACATGCCCTAGTCTATCCCTCCTACCCTTGCCCCCACTTCTGCATCAGCTACCACTAGGTCGACATTACCTTCATCCTCCTTACCACACGTGGTATCTCTATTAGACCCCACACCCTCTATAACTACTACACATATGACATCTATTGCACCCGTGGTGTTAACCATCCCTTCACCAAGTTCCCTTAGCATAGCCTCTTCTGCACCTGTCACCTCATATATACCCATTGCATCGTAACCACCCATGGTGTCGAAAACCCACACCCCATTCCAAAACCTCGTCCTTTCCATCCCACAGTCTCTACCCCCAATTACCAAAAAGATTAGATTACGGCTACCCCATCGACTTACATGCATCACACAAAACCTTCGATCTCGTCTATCGTTTATTCAAGATATATTCTTCCCGCATCTATTCCCCCTTTGCAGTTCACAAAATTGGCATCCTCATATACTATGATGTCGTCCACATCATACGTCCATCATCAACCTCCTTATATCGTAGGGGGTGCCTATTCCTCACAACCCACCAATGACCTCATTAGGATGATTATGGAAAATATGCAAACATTAGAAGCATCTTTTTCTGGCTCTCGCAACTCCTTAACCTATGAAGAAATTTGTAATGAGCCTATTCATCCATCTATCCCCATTTATCCACACCTTGTACATTTAGAAATTCCCAAGTTTAATTTTTTCAACAATAAAGAAGACCCGCAACAACACTTGCGGTCTTTCAAACATGGGTGCTCTCTAATTTCCAATGACGATGCTTTATTCCTATGGACATTCCCCATGTCCTTGATAGAACACTCCTTAGATTGGTATAGTGGTTTACCCAGACATTCCATTTAATTATTCAACCAAGTGGCTCAAACATTACGGACCATTTCTCAATCAATGTCACAAAAAGTCACCATGTCGACCTATACTCGACATGACACTACAATGACGAATCTATCATAAATTTTGTTACTCGCTAGCTAAGCCTTATCAACCGATTTACATTCCAGTTACCTCAAGTGAGCTTATAGAGTTGATCACTACAGCTTATGCCGGGCACATCTCACCAACTCTCCAAGTACAAACATTCCATACCATCGACGAAGCGTTTACCATTGTGCAAAAACTATAAAGTTGTGCCATTGAAGATACGAAAATTCAATTACGAAACAAAAATGCCACGTTCAAATAAAATGATGCCTCTTCGTCTTCAAAGCCCAAAACAATTATTGGTCTTCAAACTTCCACCCACGTCTTGGATCTGGAAGAGCTAAGCTATTTGAGATCACAATGGAACCATCTCCTAAGTTGTGGGACCTTGCACGCTTGAGACGGATCTCTGGAGAAGGCAGGTTCCTCTATCTATTTCTACTACTACTGCTACTCCTAGTGCTGAAAGGGGAAACTAAGCTAATAAATTCCAAGGGACAAGGGATAAAATGATAACGTGAAAATAAAATATAGTAAAAGGGTGATAGCACCAAGAAAGAGAGGGATGAACACTATTTTTTTTGAGTGGGAATGAAAGGGGAACATGTGAAAGGAGGTTAGGCACGAGTAACACATCTGAAAACACATTTACTAGATAATTCTCATGGAACACAACTAAATAAGGAACTGCAAGGGATGTGAAGTATGGGCCTCTTTACACAAATTGATGATGTATGGGCTAGTCCAAAGTGCATCAAAATTTGAATGGTGCTCTGGTTTAGCTCTATAAAGCATCCCATTTTAGAAGTAAGTCCCCAACTTTGAAATCTTGGGGCCGACCTTTTGTCAAACCATTTCTTTATTGCTTGCTGATGTTGTTCTAGCTTGATCATGGAAGAGTTCCTTAGTTCTTCAATATTAACCATATCTTCCATTTTGATTTCTTTCTCGGTCTATGCCTTTGAATTACAATTTCTAGTTAAGTGCTAATGAATTCAATTCTAGCATCAAAGGAAGGGTAGATTCTTTTTTTCGTAGACAAGCTTGTAAGGAAAATTTCCTATTGCATTTTTGATAGTGATTCTATCTTCCCGGATCATGCGTGATACCTTTGTATGCCATAGTCTTTGGATGATGTTCATTGTGTGCTTCATGATTATGATCGGGTTCTTATTTGTTGACTCTCGCCAAATAGTTGTCCCGAGGGTAATAGTTGGAAGAAGTATTTTGGTAGATGTTCAAATTTAGCACCCAATAAGTGATTTTAGTACCAAGGAAGGATTTTATATTATCGAGATAATGGTTTGAGGGATACCAAACATTGTAACTATACCCTCGAGAAAGTCAAGGATGACTAACTCAATTGATCCCTTGAGCATGAAAGCTTTTGTCTATCTCGGTGAAATAGTCCGTAGCTGTTAGCACCCACTTGTTTCAGACTTAAAGTTGGATTGATCATACCTATGAAGTCAAGACCCCATTGCGTAAAATTTTAATCCACTTGGATTGGTCGGAGGGGAAGAGCTGCCAATTTTTTCTTTCATACAAAGAAAGCACATTCTTTGCATTTTTGATCCACTTGTGTGCATCTCGCAAATAGGGTAGGCGGAAGATACATTCCATTATGATTTTTATTGCTGTAGTTTTGGCAGAAAAGTGTCCACGGAAAATCCATCATGAAATTATGCTAACACTTTTTCAATCCGCGCACCGTTGATACATCTTAACAACATGTCATAAAGATTTTTCTTTAAGAGAAGTCCATCAACCAAAACATAAGGGATAGATTATAACCTCGATGTCTTCTCTTTGCCTTGTTGAAACAAGGAGGGTATGCACCCCGGGAAAGGAATGTGGTCATGTCCTTTATCCAGTCACACATGACATGATTTTTATTCTACTCAAACTCTACACGTAGAAGACCTTCATCCAGAAACAATGAGGTCTCATATTCATTTTACACATCCTCAACAATCTACTTGCATAGCATGCTACCTCTTACTAGTCTTGTGGCTTTGATAGTCATGTCATACTCCATGATTTTGGTCACCCATCATGCTCTCTTTTCACTGATCTCTGCTCCCATGATGAAGTCTTTGACAGAAGAGTGGGAGACTAATACCTTGATATGATTTGTGGTGAGCATACTTTTGAATTTCTTGAGCATGCGCATGATGGAAAAGACCTTCTCCGTAATCGTACGTACCCAAAATTGTAGGGTATTGTACCACCAGAACGATGTTACACATGCCCCAATGATGATACAGGTCACCTCGCAAGGTGTTCGAGAATCTAGGAAAGCTCGCCAAGTGTATGTTAGCATCCCAAGCACCTTGTCTAAGCTTTGTGTACTTCACTTTATCCTCTGCCTTTCTTTTTCTAGCTTTTTGACCTTCAGTGACGAAACCGCCACTTGCATAATTTTTCAACATTTACCAGCTTTTCTCAACCGCCTTAGCTCGTATTAATGTTTTATGTTCCCTGGAATAGTGTTTCTTCATTGTTTAATGGTAAAAGAGTTCTAATAGGAATCACCTTTGGGTGAATGTGAAATCTATAAATAGCCAGCTTGTTTTCAAGAAAATGGCCCCTCAACTTCTCATTTCCATTGTTTAGTCTTTCAATTTCTTGCTTAGAATTCATTTTTTTTTCATGTTTGCATCCATGCTAGTTTTTCCTTTGCTGTTAGGAGCCATTCAATCTTCTTGCTTTAGTCTTGTTCATTGTTGTTCATATAAATTAGTTTAGAGCAGAGTAGTGTCATTTTTAGATTGAATTCATTAGAGTTGCAGGTTGTGTTCTTCATAGAAGGTAGATTCCAGAATCTCTCAGTACACTTGTGTTGTATTCCTGCAATAAATCCCGCTAGGAATTGCATATGCCAAGCTCTGTCACTTGCATTGTCCCTCTCCTACTCGCATTATATTTGGTCTATATCCAAAGCTGTCATTGTTCAAATACCTTCTTTTGTTGATGCTAGCATATACACGCTCTTCTGGACTCACGTGAACATGAAGGAATGAGGAGATCATTCTGAGGGGAAAAATTCATACACAACTAGATTCGCCACTGTTATGCAAATTCCAGGTTTTATCTGTCAAAGTTCTAGTTAAAACATATCAAATAGAGTAGTGAATTATTTCATTTTAGTTAAATTTCACTTTCGATATTGTCGGGGAAGCTGTGGGGATTGATAGTTTCTCAAAAATTATGATTCATTCCTCACTTCTGAGGTAGGATTGAGAGTCTTTTAATTAAGTTAATCAGCTATTTAGTTGTTTAGGATAAACTCACAACTGCACAGGCAAGTAGCTACACTACGCTACCTTGCTTGTTTTAATTTTGTTATTAGATTAGTTATCATTTTCTAAATATATTAGATTAATTGCTCTTTTAATTCTATTAAAAATTCTATCAAAAATACAAAAAATAGAGGAATATATATATATATATGTTGTAGATATATCTTGCATAATTAGTTTATTTCGTTTCAGTTAGGTTTATATTGATCTTGTATGAAAATCACGGGACCTAGGGAGCCCAGGGAATACATTTTTGAGCCAATCATGCCTCAACCAAATCTTCTTATAGCATTAACTGACATAGACCAAAATCTCATAATTCAGGTCTTCCAAACAACAACAGACCTACAAGAAATCAACACACAACTAAGAGGATTAAACATAGAAGATGACAAAGCACACATGTTTTGGTCAAATCAGCCAAATTATAGACTACCTTGATAGATATCCGTATGACTGTAGAAGGACCTGAAAGAGAGAAAACATTCGGTTGTGATCCACTAGTCCCATAGCCAGACACAAGAGACCTCCTCGTTGATATAGACACTAGCTTACGTATCCAAGTTGCTAGAACACCTGTTAGGTACTCCGAGAAAATCATGCAACTTCTAGTTCTAAACGTAGAGGCCGAAAAGGCATACGATTACTGGATACTCAGAATCAGGGATTGACTCTTCATATGACCATAGGAGGTCCACAAAGCAACCACAAAATTATGATTATGATCCACAAGTCCCATAACCCAACGAGCCTACAAATCAATCAAGTATTGACACCAGCTTGCAAACGCTGGTGTTTAGGTCCTCTCCACTTCCACCAGACATTATCACACAACTATCATTATTAAACGTAGCAGCTAATCAAGCTAAAGATTTTTGGACTAGACCAGAGAATCGTCCATAAAGCACCAAAAGATCCACTACACATTTAGCCATTCCATTTTCATGACCTTGTTGGGAGATATATACAAAGCATCCATAGGTCATCTTCCACGTATCCCACAACCCATAGATCGAGATCACGACAGAGCTTGATATTGATTGGAGCCTTCAAGTAGCTATCCTCACCGAACGATCTATCACACCGATTCAGGTTAGGAGGGCCTTCTTTGCCTTAGATTCGCAGATCCCATTATTGCATGTTGAAGACATAAGATTACCCAATTAGTCTGTCTGTAGCCCGTATATTCCATCCCCACTAGTTGTCTCAGCATGAGCTCGGGAGGTCGAGTGCGAGGAAGATTTAATTGTAGATTCCCATGCTCACATGTCACTTTTCCATCATACGGTGGATGTATCTTAATTTGTAATCCTTCAGTTTCTAGCTGAATAAAGCCACTAGTTGTTCTAGATCTTGTTCATTTTCTTATGTTAGGACAACAACAACACTAGTATCAATACCATAAGCATAAAGGATGAAATACTTGGAATAATCTAGGTTGATGAGTGTTGGCGTGTAAGTAATTTCTTGCTTTATTTTGTTGAAGATTTTTCTTCCTTTTGTTGTCCATATGAAGGATATGTCCTTCTTGAGCATCAAGGTGATGGGCCGAACCAGTCCTACAAAGTTAGGGATAAAATGCCTAACAAATTTGATCTTACCAAGGAAGGACTGTAAGGCCTTTTTGTGCGTTGATAGGGAAAGATCTAGGATGGATGAAATGCACTCAGGATCAATTATGATACCGTCCTTTGAAACCACATGGCTCAAAAGCTTTCCCTTCGCCATAAAAAAATGCACTTCTTGGGGTTAAGAGACACCCCATACTTTCTACATCTCTCAAATACTTTCTCCAGGTGTGTCATATGATCCACGCTCTACTTTGAGAAGACTATTATGTCATCAAGGTAAACCAAGATGAACTCATTGATGTAACCTTTAAAGGCAATATCCATGACATGCTGAAATGTTACACCTACAGTTGACAGACCAAAGGGAATTTTATGATACACATATGTTCCCCATTTGGTTGTAAACACCATTTTGAATTGATTCTCTTCCTTGACTATTATTTGATTTAAAATTGAATACCAATCTAACATTGAAAATATTTACACACCAGCCACAGTCTATAGAATCTACTCCATTGAAGGAAAAGGATAATGATCCTTTAGATATGCCTTATTCAAATCTCTAAAATCAACATGATTTTGATTTCCCCATTCTTCTTGCACGGTGAGATTAAATTCTTGAACCAAGTAGAGTACTTAATGGGGAAAATGATTTTTTCCTCAATGAGTTGAGATAAATCCTTTCTCATGAGGGGCTTTATCTTTTGATTGATGACCGCTTCTTCTATCCGAAGGGCTTGATAGTAGGATCAATATCAATGGAGTGATGAGAAACACTTGGATCAAAAAATTTGAGGTCTTCATACTCCCATGAAAATATGTCATTGTATTTTTATATATAGAGATGAAGGCCTTCCTTTCATCATGTGTACAAGCCTTGTTGAGTACCAACTCCTTTCCGTGTGCAAAGTGGTGATCGAGAGCAACTTTCTTGTGTAATGTGCATACATTTTCTTCACCCTTGAACTCATCATCGGGATAAACATTTTTTCTAAGGTGACCAACCCTTTAGGTAATTCATTTGTCTTTAATGGTATTACTTTGTCACCATAGTTTTCATGCAAGTCAACTTTCATGCTTGATGAGAACTCAACTTCATTTTTGATGAACTGGATGATTTTCGTGTCACTGTAAAACACTTTCCATCCGGCATTGTTTTTCGGAATGGATTGTCTTATTACCATCTTAATGTCGAGTGTTTCCTTTAAGAAAGTCCTTAGCAGGAGAGAACTATGAACCAAGAGTGGTCATTTGATTAGCTTCCTTGTTCATTTTTACGAAGCACCTACAATTTTAGAGCATAAAATATCTCAAGGAGGTCCAAAACTCTATGTTTATAAGCTTTGAGAAGATTATTATTTGTTAAGAACTTTTTGGTAACCTGATGGATGACCAACTTTGTATCCCCAAATATTTGTAGCGCCTCAATCTTCTTTCTTCAAGTAACCAATAGACCATGAACTAACACCTCATATTCTCGCCACATTGTTGGACCATTTAAACTACGGTCTCTACATGAAGAAGAATTTATCATCCTTGGGAGAAATGAGAACAACTCCTGCTCTTGTGCCATTTTTGCTTCTAGAACCATCAAAGTATAACTTCCATAGGCTAGGTTCAACTTGGTATTTCTTGAGTGCACGTGGCACTACAACTTCTTCAAGAATGTAGTAAGTACCAAGCCCAATTTCATAATATTCTAGTTCTTCAGCATATGTATCAAATTTATAGTTCCTTTCTATCCATTCATCAAGTAATAGGTCAGGGACATAGGGTGGAAGAGGCTACTCTTCAGGAATTTAAGCTTGTTCTTGGATTAAATAGTTGGCTTGGAGAGGGGATGTGACATATGGATCTACATGATAAGAAAATATCAGTTCAACTTCTATGGTAAACCGGATACCATACCTTGTCTTGAATAACATATGAGACCAATAAGAAGAAAAGTAACCACCCACTTGAGTAGTGAATTCTCTTGATATACATAGGAAAAAAAAGTAGGTAAGTTTTAATGATTGAGACATCTTGAGTAATTTTTAAACTTAGACATGCATGAAGGGTCAACTCAAGATCCTTAATGAATCCTAAGGTATTGACAATTGAGTCATTGAGTTGTAGGTATCCTTTAGACAAGGGGCTATACCGAATACCTATGACATCAACTATCTTCTTAGGCATAACAAAGGTACTAGCACTTGAGTATATCATGAAATTATGGACAAGATGTTTTCCTATGATCAAGGAAATATAGAGGGGAGTAAGGTTTTAATAACCTTACTTACTTGTTTCTCCTCTTCTTGGAAGATGTTGATAGAAGTGCACAAATTCTGTATGGATGGATCAAAGCGCGGGAGTTGCGGCAAAGATTCATGCAACAAATCACGTTGAGATGGAATAGTTAGGGTATCCCACATTGTGACATTTATATTTTTCTTCTTCATCTGGTCAACAATGTTGAATGGAAGACCCACTGACTTGTGCATTTGGGGAACAACATCCCTTTTTGACTGTTCGGTGCGAGAATCAAGAGTTATAGCTGAAGTAGGAGCTTGACATACTAAAGGAGGGTTGCACACCATTTCAGGAGCCTTGCACGGGGCCTCTTGTGTAGGGATTTGATAAATCTTACTCTTGGATGCCTTGAATGCTTCTTTTTTTCCTTGTGAGGGTCGGTCTGTGTTGTTGGGAGTGTGACCTATGTACTTGATTCCAACAGTCTCTTCTTATATCTCGTGTTGTCTACAACTTGGGCGCATGGTCTGTTTGTATCATCTCGCCAATTAGTTGATTGCACATAAATCCTCGGCTCCAGATAACATCAAATTTTCCTCTAGAGGAGCTTCTGGTCTTCCTTGATTTTCTACTTTAGAGGCACTTGTTGAAGGCTCACGGGATGAAGCGTTCGGATCATGTAGGCTTAGGCACGTGTAACATTTACATAATAATATTAACTATGAGACATGTTGTAAGGGAATCACCATTCTGACTCTTGCGCCAAATTTTTCTAAACTTGAACGAGTGCTTGACTTGTACTAGGTACTAGAAGAGAAGGCACAGGAGGAACAACTTGCAAGGCCAGATGCGCGTTAGCATGCCATCTATCATTTTTCTTGTTGGGTGCATATCTCTGGTTTCCATATTTATTTTGCCAAGACCGATTGCTTTAGCTATGCGCTTTGATTAGAATTTCTTCTATAGGCTTGCACCTATTTCTTTTCTAATGATATGACTTTGTTTGAAAAATTCTGATCGAGCCTTTAATTCTTCATCTTCCTTTTGTTGTGTTGGAGAGTAGCATGTTTCATGCAATTGGTTTCATGCATTTTTAGGAATAGGAATAGGGGCCAAAGAAGGCTGGGGTGCTTGTGAAATTTCTAGGAATAAGGGCATAGGCGGTCTAGGAGCTATCTTTCCCACCTCAATAAAACTATTTTCTTCCTTTCTGCAATACTATATAAGCAATGGTAAGGTCATACATCCCATAGATTGAATGATGACTAAGATATCTATGTTTAACACCATTAGATAATATAGAAAAGTATGTTGGGCTATAGGTATTTACACAAGAGGGATTATGTCCCAAGTCTTCGAAATCATATGTTAAAACCAATCATCTGCTCATTAGGCACCCTCCTTCTTGTTGTCAATTACTCCACCAAAGATAGGTGATCTGACTTATCTTCGAAGTAATTACAAAGAGTTATTCCCAGCTCATCCTAGGTGGTAATAGATCCAAGTCTCAAGCCTTGGTACCATTGAAGTGATTTACCTTTGAAATAGGTTGTAAGTAGTCTTATTGCTACATCATCATGTGTGATCAAATAGAGTGAACACATGTTTTCTACATCCTGGATATGATCCTGAGGGGTGAATTGATTCTCACTAGTAAATTATGGAATACTTGAGCACTCCATTTGGCATGTCATTTTTCATGGCCAGTGCAAGGGAATCCCTTCGTCTAGTTGGAAAATTTCCTCAATGGAGGTAGATGATGTGCCATGGTAGGGCACGCAGTTGTCTTTTTGAAGAGTTGAATGGGTGTGGTGTCTTTGGAGATAGAGATACGTGCATGGGCCTTTTGGCACAAACTCTTCTCGGGGATAGGTGGAGGTACTCAAAAGAATCTTCAACTGCTGCACTTCTTCTTGTATGCACTCTTCTCATGTAAGGCACTCACGACTGCTAAAATAGAGATCTAGAAATTTCGGGAGTCGCTAGATGTGTTAACATGAGCCTCCAAAGGCTGAAATACTGATTCCACACACCAGAACTTAGCAATATGAAATTTAAGATTTCATTTTTGGTCCCACCTGGCATGCCGAAAAATGTTGGTATTAAAACTTTCACTTGCCTCTCAAATCTAGAAGAGCTAAGTTGTTTGAGATCACAATGGAACCATCTCCAAGTTGTGGGAACTTACACGCTTAAGACGGATCTTGAGAGAATTCGGTTCCTCCATCTATTTCTAGTGTGACTCTTACTCCTAGTGCTGAAAGGGGAAACAAAGTTAATAAATGCCAAGGGACTAGGGATATAATGATAATGTGAAAAAAAACTACACTAAAAGGGTGATAACACTAGAAAGAGAGGGATGAACACTATATGTTCTGAGCGGGAATGAAAGGGGAACACATGAAAGGAGGATCGGAATGAGTAAAACAACTAAAAATGTGTTTACTAGATCATTCTAATGGAACACAACTAAATAAGGAAGCTGTAAGGGATGTGAAGTGGCACAATGCACACAAAATGTAAGAGAAAGGAAAGAAGAATAAATACAAACATGTTAGGATAGAGAATAGTCACAAACCGATGCTTCTATTACTTCCGAAATGTACAGAGATGTTACAAAGGTGACATGGCTATTACAATGGCAAAAGAGGGCAATATCAACATGCATGAGATAGATCTAGAGTTGTGTAATTTAGAATACATATAATATGAAGTATTTAGCAAAACACGTAAGGATCCAAAGTATCTAACCTTAATAATGAGACCGACTCTTACATTTATAGATGAATCCATGGAAGAAGAAGAGAAGAAGGAGGGAAAAACTAAATTTGAAATGTAACCACCAAAAAAAGCATTCAATGCTTGCAAATCCACCTAAGAATCGTCAAATGCACTTCCCTAGGTTTATTTGGCATGTTGGAGGAGGAAGGAGGGCATATCATATAAAATTGGGTTATTGAAGCAATCAGATCTGCTCATTAATGCCTAGAGAGATGTTTTCCCATTTCTCACCTACTAGATCCGCCAAGAATTTGAATTTAAATGTCTAGCATTGTCGCGATCTCAACAACTCTCGACAGTCTAGGTGTGCGCCTATTGGAGATTTATAGGGAAATATATATCTATCAAAGGATGTCGATACGTCTTCACATGCAAGACATGTGGCGTGCACGAAATGTCTGAAAGAATGGCCAACTGTGAAAAATGTTTGTTGTTTCTGCCACGTTTCACTCATTGATTTGTTGCAATGATTTGGTGCCCTGTTGGCATCCTTTGACTAGTTTTGTGTGGCACACTCAAGCATGTCAAAATATGACCTGACACAGAAGGGCGCAAAGGAGGGTGTGAGGGAAGAGTGCATGGAAAAAAATAAAGGAAGGTGCAGAGGAATGTGCGCATGATGTGCATGGGGAAATGGGGTAAAATGGTGAGAAGAGAACGCATGGTCAAGGTGGAACTATTACAAGATGATGTGTGGGTGTGCATGAGGGCTTGGGAATTATCTTATCGAAGCACATGCAAGGTGTGAGCGTAGGGTGAACAATGCTAGGAAGAGGGTGAATATGCGAAGACGTGTGCAAGGAGAAGATGAAACAAAGAAGAAAAGGAAAGTAAGGGAATAAGGGGAAGCATACAAGGGGATGTGAGGAAAAGAAAAAAATGTTCCTAGGGAACTTGAGTGTGCATAACCTCATAATGAAGAGCTACGAGCTAGAATATGTATAAAAGTTATCCAAATCACTAGGAGTGTTATTTGGATAAAAAAATTTATTCAAAAGCCAAAGGATCGACCAACACAAAGTATTTCTCAAAGATGGTCCATCTCATCTATCTAACCAAGCAAAACCTTCCTCTAATATTTCTCCCATTCAAAATTTTCAGTTTCGATGGGAACAATGAAAGTACACTCCAATTAGGAGCCCTATTCTTCAGTCTTAGAAAAGATTCTTAAGGTCGGAGCCATTGCACTTCAACCTATAAAACCACATCCGGTTCCAATCCCGCTTGTTCTATTCCTACATGGTATAAGTAACATGACTATTGTAATTATCATTGTGTCAAAGGCCATAGTGATGGTAATTGTATAACCTTCAAGAACATTGTCTAAGAAATGTTAGATAATGGAGATCTCATCTTGGACAACCCAAACACACCGACAAATCAAAACTTGCATATCTTTAAGAAGTCATTTCCTAACCATACACCATCATCTAATCAAAATGGTGAACCTTCAACCAATGACAATAATGTCCATGAATTCCACGCTATTTTTGATATCATACCATCCATTCCTCAATTTCCACCTATCCCGTCTATTAAGGAGATTCTAGCATGAGCTCCTCTACCCACAGAGGATCCTACCTCATCTACTCCTTCACCCACAGAGGAGTCCCCTTCATCTCCCTCTTCACCCACGGAGGAGTCCACAATTTCTGCCGATTTCGTTCCACCATCTACCTCGCAACCTATCAAAAATCAATGGTATTAACTCTCTTACCCACAGGAGAATCATCATCACTTTCTTCTCCACTGAAAGAAGAATCTACCTCACCCCACCTACCATCTCTCCTACCCATGGGGGATCCTTTAGATGTGCCATTTCCTATTGGTGATAATTCCCCATTAGCATTCCAAGATCCCGTTGATTTGTTCTTGGGTCTCTTACCCACAGAGTCCTAGGCTAACCAATTCCCTATCTAATCAGACATATTTTATAGGGATTGCCACTAAACCAATTACATCTCCTCTTACAACAGTGTCATTTTCATACCTAGCTGACCGCTTGGATTACATTGATAATTCCATGCTTTGGGGATGCCTTCGGTTACCCTTTTCAACCCAAATGTAGATGTCACTTACTAATACCTCCATGATCTATCTGAAGGTATTTCAAGCGACCAAATCAACCATGACCATGCTGTTGAAACAACTTCTTCTTTATCACCCTTGCCTACATCCAAACCTTTAACCACAACCAAACCCATTCCTATGCCTAAGAACCTACCTTCACCTAAATATTCTCCCATCTCTAGACCTATCACTACCTTGGGTGTCATGCGACATCAAGCCTTGTCCATCCACCCATCAAATTAGACTTAGCCACGTCCTCCCAAGCTTGCATAAAAACCAATCCTCCACCTAAAAAGAAGAACCAAATTTCAAAACTACATACACCATTTTCACCCACCACACCTTTGTCACCTTTACCCCTTCCTTTTATCCTCATACCTCACCTATCTACCCTGGTCAAGAAACCTCCTACCCAAAGAAAAATAAAAGCACAACAGCTCGCCTCTTCATCATGATCCTTTATTACATCCAATTGAGGTACGCAACCTTCATTTGTCACCTGAAGATTTCTTATGACCTATACCCCCACCATCTACCATAACCCCATCACTACCTATGATACTTTCTTCTCTTCGACCCATACCTTCCACCCATCCTCTACCCAAGAACTTTTATTATACCGTAGTTATCATCGTAGCTACCGTGTCCTCTACCACCATCCAATTTCTCTTATACATCACGTACTCCTACCTCACCTTTACCCAAGAAGGTGCAATCTAAAGACAAGAACCCACTACCCTCCAAGAAGGTAGTTAACGTACCACACCTTCTATTGCTTTAGTTCATCTACCACACATTTACCTAAGAAGGTAAAGGTGTGGTAGATGAACTAGCAATAGAAGGTGTGGTGGGTTTAACTACCTTTTTGGAGGGTAGTGGGTTCTTGTCCTTAGATTTCACCTTCTTGGGTAAAGGTGAGGTAGGAGTACGTGATGTATAAGAGAAATTGGATGGTGGTAGAGGACACGGTAGCCACGATGATAACTACAGATAGTAAAGGTTCTTGGTGTAGAGGATGGGTGGAAGGTATGGGTTGAAGAGAAGAAAGTCTCATAGGTAGTGATGGGGTATAGTGGTGGTGATGGTACCTAAGAAGGTACCATCAAAACCTAAGACAATACCACCCCCCAAACCGGTGGTCAAACCTATTCCACCTCCTATAAAACCTCTTCCACCACAATCATCCACACCTTCACCCAAACCCACACTCACTTCACACTGTGATCTATTGGCAGGGTCTTATGCCAACATTTTATCCAACCTCTTAGAGACCTCGGTCATCACATTACCACTACTTAGACCTTACGATCCCCTCAAACCCAAACCAAAGGGGTTTGACAAAACTAAAATTTGTGCCTACCATCGTGTGTTAGGACATGATGTAGAGAACTATAAGGCTCTAAAAACTATTCTTCTCCAACTATGCCCTCTGAAGAAAATTTTGATGATGATGATCTTCTAGATGAGGACTCTATTCCACCTTCACCAATCACCACACATCCTCATCCACTACCTATTCATCCACCTACATCTCCACCTCCACAACCTTTTTATCCACCTCCAACATTCAAGATCAACATGGTCCATATTAGAGAGTTGGCCAAACCTCTACCTAAATGCCAGTGCACCCTACTCATTTCACAAGGTTCTTATCTCCCATTATGTTTTTTTCAATTGTGTCATTATACTAATGACATACCTTCTCCCTCCACCTCTCTTCCTCGATTAAGATGATCCAAGTTGCCATTCACACCCAAAAATTCAAAGGAAAAGAAAAAGTAAACAGCCATCCATTAATCTTGTGCATAACATGCCATCTACACCCAAACCCAAAATCACTATTAGAGGACCCACATACCTTATTTCGATGGGGTCACCCATCATGTAATGATAAAATAATTACACCAATTCCTCTAAAAATGTCTTTGTACTATTTCATCCAAACCTCTCGCATCTCATCAACTAGCCCTCATGGAGGTTTTGCAATCTATTAAGTTTTTACCTAGCCTCTATTATCACTTTGCTCACCATGTGGTCTCTCTTACTAAATCATATTCTTCTTCTACCTGCTCCCACTCATCATGTGGCTGCCCTTATTTTCTTTGATGAGGAGATTGTACCTCTCAAGTCGGTTGACCCCGATCTCGCTCTTTTCATCTCTCGTCTATATAAATAATATTTGTTTTCGACATGTTATGATCGATGGTGGTGCCAACATCAACATCATTTCCTCCCATGTGTACAATCAAATGTATATACATTCAAATTTCATGCATAATAACCTGGTTATGCTGTGATCATTCAATGATGCCATCACTTCCACCCTTGGCATCATTATTCTTAATGTTCGTGTGGGCCTCGTACTGTGCCAAAATTATTATACGTTTTAGAAGGGGAATTCCAATATAACTTGTTTCTTGGCTGACCTTGGATCCATATCATGGGTTGTGTTCCTTCAACTTTACATCATTGTGTAAAATTTGAACATGAAGGACATAACTATACCATCTCATTGACCCTTCATCATTTAAAAATTGCAATATGCTGCAATGACCTAATGATGTCCTCATACTAGTTAAGGAATCTACCATTGCCACCACTTTTCTTTCACCCACAACCTCATCCATCAATGTTTCGCTACCTCACCCACGCCTACCTCTTATATTCCCACTACTTTCATGGCCTCTACAACCGACCCATTTGCTAACCCACCTAGTTCCCAACAAAATCACTATTCTTCTTCCCAATCACCTATTAGTTCATCTATTATGGCTACACAAATATCCACTACCGATCCCTTATAAGGTGTTTTTAAACACCTCACTCTAAGGGAATATCATGTGTACAAGATAAACACATTCCTTACTCCAAAATAGTATGGTAACCTACACCAACATCGTCATTATGACCATCGCATAGGAGAGGTCTTCCCTTATGGTTCTCCCCACCTACGCACCAACTAAATGTATGGGGAACTTGAAACTTCCACCTATTCACCCGATACTTCTTCCTAAACATGACCATTTTCATCGGACCTCCAATATCTCACCAACCACCACTTTTCCCACACTTTCCTTCACTACTATGCATGGAAAGGCTTTGGGTCCTGTGAACTACAAATAGGGCCGTTATATTTTCATCCCATGTACCACACATAAAAATAAATACCGCAGTGGTATTGGATTTACCAAACCATATTCCAAGAAGGCCCGCATCGACCTCATCAAGGATGACAAACCTTCTCCACCTCATTCACCAATGTCACCACCTTCACCCACGGAGTCTATAGATCCTGAATCTATTCCTCCTAACTTTTTTTTTTCATGAACACCATTTCCCTGGGACCTCTAACTTATCAATGTGATGGCAAGGCTCCCTCTTATCTTCCCTTCCTATATCCTGACATGATCATTGACGATACCCCATCAATTAACATCGTTCAATGTCGGGATGATAAATCTATTCTCACCTACATTGGTGTGGAAAATTATTATATTCATCATTAATTTCTCCGAGATGTAAACCATTTTAAATGAATCAACCATAGAAATAAATATTCACACTGGACAACCCGCACATTCTAAAGATTGATCAATATTCTAATGTTGATGAACAAGAAGATTTCACTTCTTTCCTTTAGGATTATAGCAATGATTTTACTTGGTCCTATGCTTATATGCCCAGTATTGACCCAAACATTGTGGTCCACAAGATCTTAATTGATCCTAAAGCCAAACCCATAAAAAAAAAGCTATGAAAATGCATCCTCGCATTGCCCTTCTTGTTAAAGAAGAACTTTAATGCCTTCTCTCGGTTTCCTTTATCCTACCCATTGATTATCCCCAATGGATCTCTAACATCGTTCCTATCACAAAAGCAATAGGAGGACTCCACATATGCACAAAATTCCACAACCTTAATTTAGCTTACCCCAAAGATGAATCTCCTCTAACTAGTATTGACCAACTAGTATATCTTACCGATGGCCATGAAATTCTATCACTCATGAACGGTTTCTCAGGTTATAACCAAATATTACTCATCCCATAAGATCAACATAAAAAATCCTTCATCACTCCTTAGGGAAAATTTTTCTATCGAGTCATACCCTTTGGTCTTAAAAACATTGGTTCTACATATCAACGGGCTATGACTTATATCTTCCATGACATCATACATCATATATTGGAAGATTATGTAGATGACCTTCTTGCTAAATAAAAACATCGGTCTGAATACCTTATAGTCCTGAAGATCATTTTTGACTGTCTCAACAAATATTGTGTTCGCCTTCAACCAAAGAAGTGTGTCTTCACTATTCTCTTAGGAAATCTCCTTAGTTTTATCATTTCTTTGTGTGGCATAGAAGACGATCCTACTAAAATCAAGGTAATTCTCGAAATTCATCCACCTACTAACCTTTTCTAACTTCGTAGTTTGCAAGGTAAGTTGCAATCTATTCATCATTTTATTTTACATCTTTCTGACCGCTTCCACCAATTTCATCATCTCCTCAAAATGACATTTATTTCAAATGAGATGATGAATGCCACAAATTATTTGAGGCCTTAAAACAATACTTTCTCCATCCACCTGTACTCATTCCTCCTAAGGATAACCAACCATTTTACCTTTACATTTATATCACGGATCATTCCTTGGGTGCCATGCTCTCCCATCACGATGATAACAAATGGGAGCAAGTGGTTTCTTACATAAGCCATACCATTTTGGACTATGAAACCAGATACACCCACACCGAAAAACTCTGCTTAGCATTAGTTTTTGTTTCCACTATACTTTGTCATTACCTACTCAATCACAAAATATTTTTCATCACCAATACTGACCCCTTACATTACATGTACACCAAGCCCTACCAATATCAAAATGTTGCACGTTGGCTTATGCTTCACAGACCTCAACCTCGTATTCATCCATAAAAATATATCAATGTTCAATATATCATGACCACTACTTGACGACGTACCCCTCTCTGGAAATCAATCCTCTAACTTCGATTTCCTAAATGAATACATTGTTACCCTCTCTTTGGATGATACCATTTACCAAATGACCTTATTATTTGACGGTTCCAAATGTCAGTGTGGGGGTGGTATAGGAATTATCCTCATTCCCCTTGAGGATGAACCTATGCCACTATCTTTCAAACTAGATTTTGGTTGTACTAAAAATATCACTGAATATGAATTACTCATATTAGGTGTCCAAACCACCATATCCTTATATGTTAAATCGATTAATATCTTTGGTGACTCTCAACTAGTTGTAAATCAATTTAATGGTATATACCAAGTGTCATAATGAAATACTTCAAAAGTATAAGCATCATGTAGACATACTTTTGACTACCTTTGACCGTTATGAACTTCAAACCACTCCATGTTCCACTAACAAATTTTTGGATACCATGGCCTTCCTTACTTCTCAGATTCCCACCTCACCCTCCAAATCAAAAATATTTGTCATAGTACAAAGGATGCAATCACCTTCCTATCTATTTCAAGACATCAACCTTGTCAGAACCATTCAAACTGACCCATGTGACCTTTGGTACAAGCAATTTCTTCGACAACGCTCCTTTCTCAAAAGTGTCTCTCGGTATGTCATCATGGGAGGCCTTCTCTATAAATGTGGTTTTGATGGTATCCTCTTGCGATGCCTTACAAGTTTTGAAATTCCCTACACCATCAAGGAAGTTCATGATGGAATTTGTGGAGGTCATTTTAATGGCTTACTGCCGCCAAACACATACTTCACCGGGCTATTATTATCCCACCCTCAACCATGATTATTGTGACTAAGTCAAATGTTGTGTGAAATGCCAAAAATATGCTAATCTTGATCATACACCTAGTCACACCTTATAGGTTCCACGAGCTCTTTGACCTTTCTCTCAATGGGGTTTGGATATTTTGGAGAGATCAATCCTCATTCTTCACAACACCATCAATGGATTATTACCATAATCGAATACTACACTAAATGGGTAGAAGCCATCCCCCTCATCTTGAAAAAATATGAGAATTTTTTTGAAATCATCAACCATCACATTATTTGTCGCTTTGGTGTCCCTCACCACCTCGTCACTAATAATGGAAAACAATTCAAAAATAAAACCCTACGGAAAATTTATGATGCCTTCAACATTCAAACTTAGTTTTTATTCACATTAATACCTACAAACAAATGGCCAAGTTTAGTCAACCAAAAAAACCTTGAAAACATTTATTATGAAGGTGTTTGACGATACGGGAAAGGATTGCCACACGCATATTCCTTTTGACTTATGGGATTACTATACTAGTATCGTACTCAACAGTAAACACACTGCTTTTCCAATCTATGGTATAGAGGATGTCCCGCCTCTCCAATTCCAAATTTCATCTCTTTGTATTTAACTCAAAGGGATTCTTAACGGTGATGAATTTTTTTCTAGGACCGTTTGGTAAAACTTGAGTTATTAGATGAACATTGTCTTAATGATCTTGAGAATCTCCAAATCTACAAAAATGTATCAAATGTGCCTACAAAAATGTGTCCACAAATGAAACTTCTAGGTATGTGACCTCATCCTGAAGGAAAATCAACACGTAACCAAAGAGGAGAAAAGTAAAAACAGGGAAAATTCACTCCTAATTAGCTTGGACCTTATATCGTTACTCATACCTATGGTTCGTGTGATTATTGTTTGTATTCAATCGAAGGTAAAAATGAACATGAGCCCCTTAATGCCTTACATCTTAGACCCTTCTAATGTTGAATTAATTCCTATATCACATCTTTTCTATCAAACACTCATCCCTTAAGAACTGTTCACCTTCCATTTTACCTATTTTAAGGATCAATGACTAAACCAGGATCATGTGATTACCCGTTACCTTTGAACCTTGTCTTCAATATAAGTATCAAAAATCTAATCATGGCATGATTCTCATGGATACTTTTTGAATCCCATGGTCATTCATCACTTAAACCCTCTCTTTCATTGTTAACCTCTGTGTGATATAGTTTTGTATTCAAAATAAGGGCCTATTTTTCTCTATAGTCTTGTCCATGACTTAAAAGTCCAAAAGCAAAGCAATTTCAAAAGTAAAATGGGATTCAAATCCTTGAGTCAAACTTCTAGAAAAATATGAATCCCTCAAAAAGGACATCTATTCTCTATTATCTTGTTGCTATAAATAGACTACTCCCTTGAAGGATAGCTATACAAAGCTATCCATATTATACTTAGGCTCTCATCAAATGAGGAATATTCTTGAAAAATAAAATATTTAGAAGCTTCCCACATTG
Source organism: Taxus wallichiana var. yunnanensis (assembly GCA_018340775.1). Classification (NCBI taxonomy): domain Eukaryota; kingdom Viridiplantae; phylum Streptophyta; class Pinopsida; order Cupressales; family Taxaceae; genus Taxus; species Taxus wallichiana. The sequence goes on along the minus strand of CM031239.1, from coordinate 39,789,877 downwards.
ATCAACTTCATGAAGGACTCAAGGATATAATATAATTATCCCACATAGACTTCCCACATGGATCAGTCTATAAAAAAACAACAAAAAAAGAAAAAAATGATAAATTTTTTGTCATGGACTTTCCTATTTTGATCTTAGGTCTATTGCCAAGTAGGCATGTTGTCTTACACCAGGTGACGCTAAACACCAAAAATTTTCACCTCATTTCCTTTTTACCCTACTTTCCTACCTTCTCAAGGGACTTTTGCAAACACGACATTTCGTGATCATGTAACTTTCTTCACCCTTAGCATAGTCAATCATGCAACACCTTTAGGGTCTTACGTTCATAAGCCAATATTTGGTATGGTAGACTCGTTATGGTTCTTATTAATTAGGTGGCTCTTTTTGACACCTCTTACCATTCACCTTCTTCATTACTTATTGATTACTCTATACATGACTAGACCATCAATATCTACATTCTAAGGATTCCACTTTCACCAACATCAATCATGCCCGAATGACCGAACCCAACCCTACCTAAAACGACCTAAACCCATCCAGCTTGAATGACCTAGAATAAATCATGCCTACAACCTACCCACCCATTCCTCTACCTCTACTTATTTTTCCCTAACTTATGGGAGAACTACATCATCTTGAGGCCCCTTTTCTCTGGGGCTATGTAGGCAACACTTCGAGGGCATGGGGCCCGTGGAGGTTAGCTCGACCACTCTGTTCCCTAACCAATTTCCCCCCATGTTTTCAATTAACATTTCACCCTATTTAGTTTCCATTTTCCAAAAAAATTGAAAATTAAACAATTAACAAATGTAAATACCGCCATTTTCTTAATAACATCATATCATATATCCATTATTTCACAATTCCATGATATCAAATATTTTGAAAATCTACACACACACACACACACACACACACACACACACACACACATCATTTATTTTCCATGTTACTAATAACCTCGAAATTAAATCAAAACCACCAAACCTTAACTCCACCATGCCTAACTCACCTAGACTCAACCATGCCTATACTTGACTCAACCATGCCTAACTAACCTCAAACTCCACCATGCCTAAATGACCTAAACTTAACCATACCTATACCTAACTTAACCATGCCTAACTAACCTAAACTAAATCATGCATACATTACCTTGACTCAAACATGCCTAATTCACCTAGTTTCCATCACATACACAATAAAAATGGAAATTAAAACACCAATACATCATCCATAATATCAATGTCATCATCTATAACCATAAAAGTATATGTATCAATACTCATGTACACCAATCAAAATACATATAAGTATCTCAAATCTCTCAAATACATCCTCACAATATTTGGCACAGAAGGCCGTATAAGATCAAAATCTCAAAAATCTCATGTACATTCCCACTATCATCAACACGTAGGCCTATATATACCAAAAAAGAAGATGACTAACCAATAATATAAGTGAATAGTCATCAGTCCATCTGATATCCATGTCTATCTCATTTGTCTCCTCCTTATCACCTCCGGCCTAGCTACCTACCATCATCTCTCCACCTAACATGGGTCTCAATCTAATCTCTTCTTGGCCCATAGCTAGGTATGGCCTCCATGAACTCATCACCTCACCCTGACCTTATCTCTCGGGCTCATTGCCCCTATAATCTCTAAACTATGAGTATGGAATCTAGTCCTCTAAATTTCTTCCCATTGTGCTCTTTACTCAGCATAGGAGGGGACATCTATCCATGTGGTCATCAGATGGTCTTAGTAATAATGTGCCTCATTTAGGGAATCCTTGAACCTCACCATCGGTACCATATGAGGTGGTGCCATGGGTCTCATAGTAACCTATGAGATCTTTCATGCTAGGGATGGCCTCGGACCTTATACCTATGCTCCCTATCCTCCTCCCTATACCTAGGGAACTTGTCCTCCACAACTTCCGATCTTGTGGGACCCTGTCCCTAAGCCTATTGTGGTGCTTGCGCTTATAACCTAGACTTATAGGGCCACAATATGAGCTGTGCGAGTGGCTAACTAGCCTTGCAAACTTGCTAAGCTGTTCCTATAAGGCCGAAACCTATCCCCCATCTCCATCTCCACCTTGTGTGGGAAGGCTGTATGTACCCAAAATTGTAAGGTCTTTGCATCTTGCTAAAATAACGTAACAGTGCCCCAATGATGATATAGGTCTCCTCACAAGGTGTTCGGGATCTAGAAAATATCTCCAAGTGTGCGTTAACATCCCGCATGCCCTGCTTAGCCCCCACGTGCTTTGTTTTTCCCTTTTCCCCTCTTTTCTTGGCATCTTTCTCTTTAGTGATGAAACCGGCACTGCATGGGTGGCGGTCTCGTGACCGCCGCCCTGAACAGGAAGCGGTCTCAGAATCGCGCCCGCTCAAGGCGGCGTTCCTTTACGCATTTTTCGAAATCTCTTTTAACATGAATCACGTAATTTCAACGTTTTACTAGCTTTCTTTAACCACCATAAGCTTACATTTATGATTCTGGGTCCCTGGAATAGTGTTTTGCCATTGTTTATAGTTTAAGATTTCTCTTTGGTATTTACCTTGGGTAAATGCAAATGCTATAAATAGTTGGCTTGTGCTTAAGAAAATGGCCCCTCAAATTTGCCTTTGAATTTCTCTATGCAATAGATTTAGTTTTCATTTTTCTTAGAGTTCTTAGTTTCTTTCATTGCATGCCTAGTTAGTGTTGTTTTACTGTTAAGAAGCCACATATCCATCTTCGCAAGTCTTTGTTGACATTTTATCCAATCCATTGGAGTAGAATAGTTTGTTTTCAATAGGAAGCCATTAAAGTTGTAGGTTTTTTTCTTTAAACGGGGATAGTTTCGGGTTCTAGACGTTTCATGTTGCATGATTCGTAATAAATCCCGCTAGGAATTACATAAGCCAAGCTCGTACTCTTGCGCTATCTCTCTCCTACTCGCATTGTATTTGGTCATTTCTTGAGCTACCCTTGTCCCAATATATACTTCTATTGATGATAGCATTACACACTTTTCTCGGATCCACAAGAACACGAAGGAACGAGGAGATCACACTCTGGGGACAAGATCACACACACCATCGGGTTCGCCACCTGCGTCAGAATCCGGTTCTAGCTTTCAAAGTTCTAGTTAGGCATATCAAATAAAGTAGCCAATCACTTTATTTCAGTCAATTTTACTCTTGATATTGCCAGGGAAGCTATGGGGATTGATAGTTTCTGAGAAACTATGATTCACTCCTCACTTCTGAGGTAGGATCGAGAGCCTTGCAAATAGATTAAGTCAATTATTTCATTGTTTAGAATAGATTCACAATTGCATGACAAATAGCTACACTTGGTTATCTTGTTTGTTTTAATTTCGTCATTAAATTAATTGTCAAATTCTAGATATGTTAACGATTACTCTTTTATATTCATTCGAATAGTTCATGTAAAATACAAATATAGAGAAATCATATATGCTATAGATATATTCAAAGTAGTTAAATTTCACTTTTCCGTGGTTAATTTACATTGTTACTTTTGTATGACAATCACGGGACCTAGGGATCCCGAGAGAATACGTATTCGAGCCAATCATGCCCTGACCCAATCTCATCACAAAGAATAATCGATATAGATCAAAATCTTAGGATCTAAGTCTTGAAAAATGGTGAGCTTGCAACAAATCAATTCCCAGTTGAGCGGATTAAACATAGAAGATGACCAAGCGCACACGTTTTGGTCGAATAAACCAAGCTACAAATTACCCTAGGTAAGATCCATATGACTGTAGAAGGGGTTGAAAGAGAACAAACCTTTGGTTGTGATCCTTTGGTCCCATAGCCAGACATAGGAGACACTCTTACAGATATAGATACCAGCCTAAGAATTCAGGTTGCAAGAACGCCTGTGAGGCACTCTGAGAAGATCACACAACTATTAGTTTTGAATATAGAGGCTGAGAAAGCATACGATTACTGGGTGTTAGGGATTAGGAACTAATTCTACGCATGACCATAGCAGGACCGCAACAACCAAGAGTCTACGGTTGTGATCCACAAATCCCGCAACCCAACAAATCCATAAGTCAATCAGACATAGACACTGGCCTACGCACACTAGTATTCAGATCCACTCCACTTCCACCTATCATCATCGAACAATTATCCTTACTAAATACAACAGCTAATAAAGCTAGAGAATTCTGGACTAGGCCAGAGAATCATCCATAGAGTCAACTATATTTACCATCCACCATATGACCTTATCTGGAGACATACACGAAACTATCCTAGGTCATTTTCCATGTATTCCACAACCCATAGATCGAATCATGCCAGAGCTCAATATTGATTGGAGCCTTCAAGCAGTCATCCTTGCTGATCGATCTATCACACCATTTTAGGTTAGAAGGGCCTTCTTTGCCTTAGATTTACAAATTCCACTAGTGCGTATTGAAGACATTAGATTGCCTAACTAGTTTGTCTGCATCCCATACATATTCCATCCCCACCGGCTATCTCGACATGACCTCGGGAGGTCGGGTACAAGGAAGAGTTACTTGTAGATTCCCATGCTCGCTTGTCACTTTTCCATCATACAAAATTGGTGAACCCGATGTGAAACTTTCTACTTTCTAGTCTGGAGTCAGATTTCTACTAGTTCTTTCAAATTAAAAATGATTCTTTCATCTTTACTACCTCATTAGCTTTCACCATCACCTTCGCTCCTTCCCATTATTCTGTGGGTATTCATATACCCCCCGAATATGTCGGGATTCGATGCATATGGCAGGCCCCTCTTGGGCCTTGAGGCATACTACGCCCAACAAAATAGACAATCATCACCCTCACTCTCAGTATGGGGTGACAACTACTCAACCAACCAGTTGTCAACACAAACTCCAAGGATCAGATATAACTCATCTTTTCAAACTAAGGAGTTAGATCAGCTCGCTCAAACGCAACAAATAGAGCCTTCAGGCTCGAATAATATGACGTTCACCGGAGAATCTGGTTCATCTCCTCAGGTGCTGCTTAGACCACAAATTAGTAGACAATCAGACTCATACCGAGGTTTAGATGATGAACATTCGGTACGTTATGCCAGGAATGAACAACATTCTCGAAGTATGTACCCACCTATAGGAGGTTTACAAACACAACCTGAGGTCTCTTTTCAAGAAAATACCTCCATGCCACTACATATAGGAAATGCCCTCGGGGAAACTTGGCAGGGCAGCGATCAGTTCATAGCGGGATATCACATGCCTATACAACACCATGATATACAACAAACGCCACTACGAAAAACACCGTGACTTCACCAAATGAAGTCATTTCAACGTTAGTAGAAAAAGTGAGAGGGTTAGAACTTGCTCAAGCAAATCACCATTCTCAATTCATACAAATAGGAAATTCTAATCCTCCACACCATCCTAGCCAAGTAGACCTCCTCACAGGAGTAGGCATGTTAGGCATGAATCCTTAGTATTCACAACAAACACCAACTAGACCCACCATCTCTAACGTTGTTCCTCTCGGTCTAGTACAAAACAATCCATTCCTGGACAATACCCCATCATACTTAAACATGTACTCCAAATCACCACAAGGGGATATGTTCTCCTCTCCCGGCATGTTTTCTCAAACACAGGTGTTTCCTTATGCCCCTACCAATGCATACGCTACGCCATATCAACAACCCATTCCACCTCCGCTCCCTCAGCAAGCACCATCAATGGTCAAAACCTATGCGATAGGGACTTATTCAGAATATTTGAAAGAGCCCTTAGATTTCACCATACGAAGCGTCATGCTTCCAAGACCTCTTCCCGACTTGCCCAAATACAAAGGTGAGGGAGATCCAAACACACATATCAAAGCTTACGCTACAACCATTCGAGAACTACTCCCATGGGATGGGGTTGTTGCTAAGATATTCCCAAAAACCTTGGAAGGCATCGCTCTCGATTGGTATTATAGAATACCTGAGGCTTCCATCCATTCGTTCAAGCAGCTCGTGTCAGAATTCATCAAGGCCTTTGACATGAACAAATTATTAAGGACAGGAATCAGGGAATTCTTACACATCAAGCAAGAACACAACGAATCTATCGCCCATTTCATCCAAAGGTGGCGTACAGTTCTTTATTCTTCGGCAAGTGCTCCGAACATGGATCAAATGGAACTATGCAATTTATTCCTTCATTCTCTTAGCAGAGAGGTGAAGGAAGAAGTCCAAAAGTTCCCATTAAGAACTTACGATGAAGTACTTGAGAGTGCTCTTTGAATAGATCAAGCAACAATTGATAGTGGTCGCAAAACATATGGAGCAAATGGGAGGTTAGTCACCTCCAACCAGAACACTACAACTTATCCTACTACCACGAATGTCAATCAAGGACCTAAAATCCTTAATAAAAATCGGGGTGTAACAATAGATGGAGTAACCGACCATCCTAAGAAGGTAAATATTGTCAATCCTCCATCATAAATAAACAACCAATGAAACAACAACTTTACCCCGACTATCAATACAAAGTGGATTTTAACCATCCACAACAACAACAACAACAACGGTGAAATCCCACATAGGGTCTGAGCCAAAATTCAACTAGATACCAAAACCAGAATTCAAACCAAAGACAACAAATGCAAAATTTTAATCCTAATAGACAATGGTTTGATCAAAATTTTGGGCCACAATACGCACCAAACTAACAAACTAGGAGTTACAATCCTAATTCATATTGTGGTTTCCACAAAATTGGGGCCATAACACTGGAACGTGCCGTGACTACAATAAATTCATGCAACGCTTGCCGATGAACAAAGATAACTTTTCATGGATATGTTCTTGCAGATCCTACATCACCAAACATCAAATACCTTTTCAGGGGCAGTTTCCCCTCAAAATGCACTCCTGAAGATCTTTAATGATCCACTCCCAAATCACGATAACAACAAGCTAAATCTAACTGGGACAAACAAGAGTGTAATAACAGGAAACAATGATCATGAAGCTTCACCTCGCTAAATCCATTAGTTGCGCCATAACTAAGAAGTCACCACACCTAAAGTAGTCGGTTTAGTGGAGTTAGATGCCGAACTACCCATCAAAGTTGTAACAAGGACATGAGAGTATTTCTCTCAGCCAAGTCCAAGCCACCTGTCGCCGAGACGGATAACATCCAACAAATCATAGAAAAACTGTGGGTGCCTATGGTTTAATTAATGACCTAAAAAAACCTTCTCATACATCTCCTTTTTGGTTTTATTAAAAAATTCCCCCGCTCATAGGGCTACTCTTTTAGAGGCATTAGGTTTGGGCCATTTAATTAACATCACTCCACCTCCTAAAACATAGGTAAATCATATAGACTTCGATGTTCATCCTCCAGGGCAGGTGGATAGGGATGTCTAATTCATATTCGAGATAAAAAAATGCCGACAGATGCTGAGATCACACGTCGAGGTGATCCAACCTTACATTTGCAAGTATGGGTTTATAACAACTATGTAAAGCGTGCAATGATAGATGATGGGGGCAGTTAACATAGTCCCCTTCTCTTTCATTCAAAAGCTAGGGTATGGAGAAACCAATTGTTCCACAACTCGAAACACACTAAGGGGCTATGATAGTCTTAAAGCCACCTCGGTTGGAACTATAATATTACCGGTCACCTTAGGACCCAAAACCATCTTGACTGAGTTTTATATTATAGATCGGGAAACTAACTATAATATGATCCTCAGCCGACCATGGATACACCACATGAAGGCAATCCCTTCTACGCTATTTCAAGAAGTAAGGTTTTTACACTTAGGGAAGATATTTGTAGCCAAAGGTGATCCAAAACCATTTGATGTACACCTAACTGACTTAAAGAAAAGACAAGGCATGCACTCAGAGTTTGAACTCCCAACAAACCAACTTAATAAACCTACCGACGCAAAACCAAAAGAAAAGTTGATACCTATGACAGATCTTGAAACTATGAGCCTAGCCAAGGCAACCCCAACCCCCAAAGATGAGGCTAACACTGTAGAAACAGTATCATTAGGAACTACTGCAAAAATTGTTGAATTAATAGAACAAGATATACCAATGTTCTTACCATTTGATTCTGTAGGTGTGGGATATTCCCGGGTGTCTGTTATCTCCCGGTGGTAGATCTCTGTATGGTAGAGGTAGAAGATGTTAACACAACAAATATCCCAACATCTATACTTCCATCTAAATATTGGACTCTCCATTTTGATGGGGCTAGGTGTCGTTACGGAGCAGGGGCAGGTGTAATCTTTACTTCCCCTGAAGGGAAAGTCCTACCATTTTCCTTTAAACTAAATTTCGAATGCACAAACAACGGCGCTGAGTATGAAGCCCTCCTCCTTGGCCTCATCTTAGCTAAAAGAATCAGTGTTGATAACATCAGAGTCTTAGGAGACTCACAATTGGTAGCAAACCAAGTCTCTGAGATATATGAAACCAAAGCCGAGCACTTATAGCTTTACAAAACAAGTTGTGTTGAATTTAAGCAAGGAGTTTGACTTCATATCAATTGAAGCAATCCCACGAGAGAAAAATCTTCTCGCTGATTCAATAGCAACTTCAGCATCACGTTTTACTCCAAATAGTAAGTTAGAGGATACCCGTTTCATAGTATCCCTTCATGATGAACCATTGATAAAAACAATGACAAATTCTCTTTTAAATGAAAATGAAAACAAATCTACTATCCTAGACCACATTGATAGTGATATGGCCACTCGAATTACTTAAACACCTATGCAAAGCATTACATCTCTCCTATCATATGATAGATTTGTCCTTAATCCCACATTCATCTTCCTACTTGGAAATCCCATGATGGAGCCTAGCATAAACATAGTATAAAATGGGGACGATTTGGAATTACCTCCAATCCCACCCGAGTTTGAAGAAGGTAATGCCTCTTTAATCAAAGAAACAATTGATGTTAACATTGGAACGGAAGATGAAATAAGGATATTGAAGTTAGGATCCTCGTTAACTCCATTAGAAGTAGAAATACACACTCAGATCATCAAAGAACATCAGAAGGCTTTCACGTTCAATTATAAGGAAATGACAAGGGTTTCACCCCACATTGTGGTGCACAACCTCGTCACTAAACCAGTGCAAAACCAATTAAACAAAAATCAAGACCCATGAAACCCAAGGTAGCTCTCATGGTAAAAGAGGAGGTAATGAAACTCCTCCAAGTAGGATTCATCAAACCAGTTGATTATTCTCAATGGGTATCTAATATCATTCCCGTTCTCAAAAAAATGGAAAGATACGCATCTACAAAGACTTCCGAGACATTAACAAAGCATGTCCTAAAGAGGACTTCCCATTACCATCCATTGACATCATTGTTGATGCAACAACTAGATTTGAACTTTTGTCTCTCATGGATGGATTCTCGGGATACAATCAAATCAGAATATCTGAACAAGATCAAACTAAAACCATGTTTATAACTCCTTGGGGAACCTATTGCTACGCTGTTATGCCATTCGGTCTCAAGAATGCTGATGCTACATACCAGTGAGCTATGACATATATATTTCATGATCTAATTCATAAAATCACAGAATCCTATGTAGATGACTTGCTGGCTAAGGCCAAGAAGCATTGTGACCATCTAGAAATACTCCGCATCATTCTTTCATGTATGATAGAATACGGAGTCACACTAAATCCAGAAAAATATGTCTTTGGTGTAATAGGAGGGAAGCTCCTAGGATACATCATATCGTCACGAGGGATAGATGTTGACCCAACCAAAATTTGAGCTGTCCTTGAAATGGTCCCACCTTCGGATGAATCTGGAATCAGGTCATTTCTTGGAAAGCTTGGTGCAATCTAGAGATTCATCCCAGACTTAAGTTTCACCATTCATCCAATCAACAATTTACTCAAGAAAGATTATATCATTGATTGGGTGAACATTGCAATGAAGCTTTTGACGCAGTTAAGCATTTCTTGTTGTCACCACCTACGCTAATGCCACCTAAGCTAGATCACCCGTTAATTTTATACTCGCGAGCTACCAATGTCTCGCTAGCCTGTATGCTGGCTCAAGAAGACGATGACAATAGAGAACATGCAATTTATTTCATTAGCCGAACATTACTCGACTATGAAACACGTTATACACAAGTAGAACGGAATGCCTTGCCATAGTCTTTGCAACCAAATTCTTAAGACATTATATGCTAAATCAAGAAACAAGGGTCATAGTAAAAACAAACCATTTACAAACTTTTCTCATGCAAGGGTCCTTGTCTAAGAAGGCTGGACGTTTTATAACCTTAATGGGAGAATTCGAATTAACATTTGTAAATCAGAAATCCGTTAAGGGACAAATCATCATGGATTGGTTAGCTGATAACCCATTAGATGGAGGTGATCTAGTAGATCTGGATTTTCCAGATGAGTGCGTATACTACATTAAAACTAGACCTCCTATCTCTGAGTGTCCCTGGTACACTGATATCATTAATTATATCATGGACCATACGTATCCAGAAGGGGCTACACCGCAACATAGAAGGCAGCTACACATTATCGTAGCAAAATACGTCATTATAGAGAAAGTGCTCTATCGGAAAGCGTTCGATGGAATGCTTCTAAGATGTGTCGACACAGAAGAATCCAAGAAAATTCTCCATGAATCTCACAGTGGAATGTGTGGAGGCCACTTCGGTGGCCATGCCACCACTCATAAAATACATCGAATGGGCTATTTCTGGCCCACTCTAAAACACGACACAAAGAGAGTTTCAGACGCAGTGTCATAAGTGCCAAGAGTTCTCCCATGAGATCCACATGCCAGCACAAACTCTACAACCAATCGCGACTCCATGGCCCTTTTCTACATGGGGCCTAGATTTAATAGGGAAATTCTCTCCCTCGTCTACAGACGGCCATAATTTTATAATCACGGCCACCGAATATTTTACCAAGTGGGTAGAGGCTATGCCTCTTACTATTGTACTGGGTTCTGTAATCGCCAAGTTCATTTTGAACCAAATCATTTACAGGTATGGTATCCCACAAATCATTATCTTAGATAATGGAACTTCTTTTAAGAATGAAGAAGTTCACAAATTGTGTAATAAATTTAAAATAAGCCATCATACGGCTTCCTTGTATTACCCACAAGCCAATGGACAGGATGAAGCGACAAATAAAACACTAAAATCCATTCTCCTTAAAACGGTGAAATAAAACAAATGAGATTGGCACTTGAATTTATATATGGCCTTATGGGCCCACCGAACCTCAATAAGAAGACCAACGGGAGCAACTCCTTTCTCACTTGTATTCGGGGCAGAGGTAGTTCTCCCACTTGAGGTTGAAATACCCAGTCTCTGTATTTCATTACAAGGGATTCTGGATGAAGACGCTTATAGAGAAGCACGTCTCTCCCAACTAGAAAGCCTAGATGAAGCTAGGTTAGATGCTAAACAGTGGCATAGAGCCTATGCTGACTGGATGTGCCGGCAGTATAACAAGAAATTCTATGAACACAACATATATGAAGGTGATCTAGTTCTAAGGCTAGATAGCCGGATCGACAAGAAGACTAGTGAAGGAAGGAAGTTCCGGCCTAAATGGTTGGGCCCATACCGAGTCATGAAGGACTATGGAAATGGTGCATACCTCTTATGTCTGGAAGGTGAGGAATTTGGTGAAACGGTCAATTCCCTACACCTCAAGTGGTTCTACGCATAAGCAACTAGCACTATTTATAATTACATTTACATTGCATCTTCATATAGATTAAGATCATTTTGTCTCCGCTTGTTTCATACACAAATTGTGATCAAGGAATTTTGTTCACAAAGAAATTCATTACAAACTCATGATGTTGTTGGCATAAACACTCTAATCATACTTCTCCATTTTCATGATATCATCAAATTATCTTGGAATCATTTTATCAAATAAAGCTAGATATGACAAAGTCTTAACGGTACCCATGCCAAGATCTACAGGTTTATTCTCACTTTAGGTTTCTTCTTAGGATAGGTGTCTTGCCTATGGTCTATTCCAGAAGCATCATGGTGTCACATCCATCCCATATGTATATCTCTTTAGAAATAAGCACATACTGACATTTTACTCAAGTAAACAAGTCAAATATTGATCAAATAGAAAATTTTAATTTTACACATTTCCTTGCCCCACCAACCTTTGGTGATGAGCTTGCATCTCTTACTAGTGACGTAGGGTTGGGGAAGGATGGAAATGCCCTTACTCACCTATGCTTTGTCCATGTGATAAACCCACGCTTCTTACTAGTAGCATGGGGCAAAGTGTAGGGGGTCCTCTTGACAAACAAATGCAAAAGGTCATAAGCAAACAATTCAAATCTCGAAGTCTTTGAGTCAAAAACAAATGAATCAGGTGTCCAAAATTCCAAAAGAGTTCAAAATCCTAAAAATCCATATTTTGTCTACCATGTGGCCATCTAAGGATCTAAGTTTGGATAAACCACAAAGTAAGTTACATCCAAAACTATGAAGTCACTCGAGTGGAGTGGGCTTGTGGTATCCTAATTTGGTTCCACCAAAGATTTTTCTATCTTTCATCAATATCATTTCAACACATCTCATAACTTGCGCCCTTCCTAACTCTCGGTGATGAGCCCTCGCATCTTACTAGTTGCATGGAGTTGGGGGTAGGGGCAGGTTTATCTGCTCATCATACCGGTTTATATTCATCACTTTACCAAAACAAATATGAAGTATCAAAAATTGCTTAAAGAAACTAAGATTCAAAATCACACTATATCTACATTATCATATATCAGCATCATGAAATACAAAAGGAAAATAAACATTTGCATCATTTGTTCTCCATGGCATACATTCCAAAAAAGCATGCATACATACATCGTAATCTACATGAGGAAACTAGAAAAGAAGCAGAGCCATAAATGCCAAAGGTTTGATCCAAAAAGAATATATATATATATATATATATATAAATGATCAACGTTTCTGTACAATGCCATCATGCACTAGGCATGGTCAAAATGCTCAAGGAGCCCAGGATATACAAAATCTAGGAGAGCCAAGTGGCTTCTCAATCCCTACGAGACCCCTCTGAAGTCCAACGCCCACGCCTAGGACTCTGGCTATGCCGGTGCTTTGAGTGCATGGAGGGCTCAGGATCCCGAGGGGCAGCCGCAGTCTCACCATGAGAATGACTCCTCATCAAACGATCGGCGTTCCTATACCCCGCTAGCTCCGTGCGAAGAGTTGATACCATCCTGGCCACATGCCAGCCTAGGGAAAAGATGTCAGTATGTCTACCAGATGCTGAGGGCTCCCCAACATCAATAGACAGCTCTGCGCGGGTCCTCTCCATGGGGATCATCAGGGTATCAGTACATACCCTGCGAATCAAGTCCTGCCACTCATCGGTGGTCTCTGCAAACAAAGGAGAAAAAAAATTAGAAACGAAACAAGAGATTAGAAATATAGGATAAAATAAAAGGAGAGATAGCAACTAAGGAGATCCTAACTAAAAAAACATTAAAAAAGAGAGGGTAACTTACACGGATCACGAGGCCTCCAAGATGGATCTATAGGATCAGCACTCGCCACGGATGCCACCGCCGACTAAGGGGCTGCTCCCGTGATCGGGAGCAATGTAGCGCCCCTACAATGAGACTCATCCTCCCCACCATGACCCTAGGAGAGTGGCTCCTCTGAAACCAGAGTCACTCTCTCTACACTCTACTCGTCCCTCTTTGTCTGTATGATATCCTAAGTGTCATGCCACTCAGGATCACTGTCCTCCTCGGTCTCATCCTCTGTCTCTCCCCCTGTAAACTCCGTAGACTTAGATTCTACCTCAATGGGGTCGTCGCTGCTATGGACAGGACCCCCGGAAATCTGAAGCAAGGGTGCTTGAGGCACACCGGCTCTCCCTCTGGCATGTACTACCCTCCTGGCCGCAATGGGAATGCCAAGAGTAACCACTGTCCAACCCCGGCCTCTAGGCCCCCCTCTGGCCTCTCGGATTGATCTGTATACTAGTGCTACTAGGGGAAGCATGCCCATATAGGGTAGGCCAAACTGCTGAGGAACTCGGCCAAAGGGGTGCATCTCCACTCACCCCACTCTGTCAATAAGCTGCCCTGTGGTGGAGCAGGAGATCAGAGTAAGAGCCTCCTCGCCCCATATACCTACCATAGTCTGATATGGTGTGGCCTCCATGTTGGCAGTAGTTAGAGAAGAAACTGGCTGATGAGGTGCTCAGAGCACCGACATATCTGTCCATCTGGTTGCCCTCACAGCTTTGGGATCTGCCACCTCTACACCTCTTCTGTAGGGGATGAAGTGCTCATAGACCCAACTCATGACTAGGGTCGGGTGGCTCAAGGATTACCCCTGTAAATGGACTACCCTGTATAAATCATGGTAGGTGGTCCCAAGTATGTCTACTCCCCATGCATATATCCAGCCATGTCCCTCTATCTGTGTAATAATGGGGGACCAGCAATATAACAATGTATCTCCTCCCTTGTCCCCGATCAGTCTCGAGGAAAGGATCCCCATGATAGCCTGACAAAGTAAGGGGATGGGAAAACTAGGAATGGATCGAACTCTAACCCCCTTCTTCAAACCCATGGAGATGACTGCATCTCCCATGTATGTGGCCCACTGTGCTATCTGGGCCCGTGAACCTGTTGTCTCAAGGGTGAGATGTCTCCCAATAATCGGGACCCCCAGAATGTGATAAACATCCTCCAAAGTAATGGTCCACTCACCCGCAGACCCACTGTAATCGGAAGGTGTTCGATCAAGCATCCCAATAGGAGAATAGGTCACAAAGAATGTGACTGGATGGTGTAACATGGGGCACGTGTGAGATGCGTAGTATCCTAGCCCTCTGAAGAGTGTCCTCCTCATCCTGTGAAAGGGCATCCAATACTCTTGGGAGCCAGTCACACTCCCTCTCTCGGCTCCACCAAATATACTCCTCTCTCACCTGCATACACCCAAAAACACACAAAACAGAGCAAGTTAGCATCCGAATAATACTAGAAAAATCATGAAAGCACGTAGAAATGCTAAAAATGCAAAAACAATCTCAAACAGATGTTCTTTTGGCATTCTGTGACAAAACCGCCACCCTGAGCAGAGAGGTAGTTTTGTAACTACCACCTTAAGGGTGGTGGTTGTGTAACCGCCACCCTGGGTAGGGTGGCGGTCGTGACCTGAAAACCCACGTGGGTTTTTAAACCTAAAAAGCCCAAAAAATGACAAAACAAGACCATTTTAACTAAAACAAGGCCTACCCAAAGTAGGCACCTCCCTAGATGAACCTTTTAAAACTAACATTTTCAAAAATTTACCCCCACGAAAAGATTTTAGTATTTCAAAATTAAGGGGGTAAAATGGATAAATTGAAGAAAACTAACCTGTGATCTCGTGGGTCGATGTTCCGCTCGCAGAGGCATGATCACTATCCCGTCATGGATGTTTTGACTCTACTCATGCAAGAAACCGTCACCGTGGGTTCCAGAGCTCAAAATCAATCAAATCAACTCGCGCAAATGAATAGGAAAATGGGCCCACTTTCATATATATAGCACCCTGATTCGTTTTAAATGCCTTTTCACAGGTTTGGAGCGTCGATGGAGGTAAGTTATTATCCCCGCACAAATGGTACGTTCTCATTTCCTATTGTTTTAGCGTTTATTTTCCAAACTATTGTGTTTATCTGCACTTGAGTTCTCTTTTCGTTTTGCAAGTAGTGGGAATTTTGGACGGCGTCATTTCAACACACGGACGTATCAGGTATAACTTTTAACTTCCCATTTCGGGACCGCCATACTTGGACCCACCGTTTTACGCCTCTTCATGGCTAAAACGCTTCTCCGAGGGGACAATATGTACGTACCCAAAATTGTAAGGTACTGTACTGCCAAAATAACGTAACAGGTGCCCCAATGATGATACAGGTCTCCTCGCAAGGTGTTCGGGATCCAGAAAAGATCTCCAAGTGTGCGTTAACATCCCGCATGCCCCGCTTAGCCCCCGCGTGCTTTGTTTTTCCCTTTCCCCTCTTTTCTTGGCCTTTTTCTCTTGGTGTGCGAAACCAATGCCCTGCTCGGGTGGCGGTCTCGTGACCGCCACCCCGAACAGGTGGCGGTCTCAGAACTTCCGCCCCGCTCGGGCGGCAGTCCTTACATGTTTTCTAGAAAGCTCTTTTAACACGACTCACGTAATTTCAACATTTTACTAGCTTTCTTTCACCACCATAAGCTTGCATTTATGATTTCGGTTCCTTGGAATAGTGTTTTGCCATTGTTTATAGTTTAAGAGTTCTATTTGGTTTTTACCTTGGGTAAATGCAAATGCTATAAATAGTTGGCTTGTGCTCAAGCAAATGGCCCTCAAATTTGTCTCCGAATTTATCTTTGCAATAGATTTAGTTTTCATTTTGCTTAGAGTTCTTAGTTTCTTTCATTGCATGCCTAGTTAGTGTTGTTTTGCTATTAAAGCCACATATCCATCTTACGCAAGTGTTGTTGACATTTTATCCAATCCATTGGAGTAGAATAGTTTGTTTTCAATAGGAAGCCATTAAAGTTGCAGGTTTTGTTCTTCAAACAGATAGTTTTGTGTTCGGACGTTTCATGTTGCATGACTCGTAATAAATCCCGCTAGGAATTACATAACCCAAGATCGTACTCTTGCGCTATCTCTCTCCTACTCGCATTGTATTCGGTCCGTATCTTGAGCTACCCTTGTCCCAATATCTACTTACGTTGATGCCAAAGCATTACACACTTTTCTCGGATCCACGAGAACACGAAAGAACGAGGAGATCACACTGAGGGGACAAGATCACACACACCATCGGGTTCACCACTGTTCTGCAGAATCCAGGTTCTAGTTTTCAAATTTCTAGTTAGAAACATATCAAATAAAGTAGCCAATCACTTTATTTCAGTCAATTCTACTCTCAATATTGCCAAGGAAGCTGTGGGGATTGATAGTTTCTAAGAAACTATGATTCACTCCTCACTTCTGAGGTAGGATCGAGAGCCTTGCAAATAGATTAAGTCAATTATTTCATTGTTTAGAATAGATTCACAATTGTACAGACAAATAGCTACACTCGGTTATCTTGTTTTTTTAATTTCGTCATTAAATTAATTTTCAAATTCTAGATATGTTAACAGTTACTCTTTTAGATTCATTTGAATAGTTTGTCAGAAAATACAAAAATAGAGAAATCATATATGCTATAGATATATTCAAAGTAGTTAAATTTCACTTTGCCGTAGTTAATTTACATTGTTACTTTTGTATGACAATCACGGGACCTAGGGAGCCCAGAGAATACGTATTCGAGCCAATCATGCCCTGCCCAATCTCATCACAACAATAACTGATATAGATCAAAATCTTAGGATCTAAGTCTTCCGAAAAATGGTAAGCTTGCAACAAATCAATTCCCAGTTGAGTGGATTAAACATAGAAGACGACCAAGTGCACACGTTTTAATCAATCAACCAAGCTAAAAATTACCCTAGGTAACATCCATATGACTATAGAAGGGTTTGAAGAGAACAAACCTTTGGTTATGATCCTTTGGTCCCACAACAAGACGTAGGAGACACTCTTATAGATATAGATACCAGCCTAAGAATACAGGTTGCAAGAATGCCTGTGAGGCACTCTAAGAAGATCACACAGCTATTAGTTTTGAATATAGAGGCTGAGAAAGCATACGATTACTGGGTGTTAGGGATTAGGAACTAATTCTACGCATGACCATAGCAGGACCGCAACAACCAAGAGTCTACGGTTGCGATCCACAAATCCCACAACCCAACGAATCCGTAAGTCAATCAGATATAGACACTGGCCTACGCACACTAGTATTCAGATCCACTCCACTTGCACCTATAATCATCGAATAGTTATCCTTACTAGATACAACAGCTAACAAAGCTAGATAATTCTGGACTAGGCCAGAGAAGCATCCATAGAGTCAACTATTTTTACCATCCACCATATGACCTTATCTGGAGACATACACGAAACTATCCGAGTCATTTTACACGTATTCCACAACCCATAGATCGAATCACGCCGAGCTCGATATTGATTGGAGCCTTCGAGCAGTCATCCTTGCCGATTGATCTATCACACCAGTTCAGGTTAGAAGGACCTTCTTTGCCTTAGATTCACAAATTCCACTAGTGCGTATTGAAGACATTAGATTGCCTAACTAGTTTTTCTACATCTAATACATATTCCATCCCCATCGGCTATCTTAGCACGACCTCGGGAGGTCGAGTACGAGGAAGAGTTACTTGTAGATTTCCATGTTCGCTTGTCACTTTTCCATCCTACAGGAACCTATCCCTATGCAACCCGGGCCTATAGTGCCAACACGATCTGTAAAATGGCAAAATGTTCCTCGACCGTGAGCTACCCCTGTAAAGCTGTAATTTTTGCCTAAAGGGCAGTCACCTGACCCTGTAAGGTATCCCTCTGTATTGTGATGGTGGCTAAGTTTGGCTTCCCTAGTATTGGGGTTTCTTCTCGTAGTTGTGCTTCCCACTACTACCTATATCTATTAGTTACCCTAGAATTATCGATCCACCGTCCACTATCTACTCCTCCTATCCTATAGTCACATTTGGTCATGGTGGAGACATAGGTCTCTCTACATCATCTCTCCGATATTGAGGGAAGGGTGGAATCATGTCCTATGGAAACCCAAATTGTCATCCGAACCTATCTACGGGTATCATCTCATGCTCGCCGGCACAATGTGCATGTATCCACATGAGTAGCTTTAACTCTGCTAAATCCTCTGCCATGTCCCTATATGAGGGATAACTAACATATGGCCTCCAAACAATATCCACACAAGAAAATCCCTCTAGCACCCACCTGTAATATGAAACATCATGCATGGCCCTAGCCACCTTGTGCTTCCCACCAATTGGTACCCATCATCTATAGCGAAATCTTACCAAGCCAATCCCAAACTAATCAAGTCAAGGAAAACCAACTAGACATACACATATAATGTGCTCATATGCCCAACAATGCAGAAGAAAAGTGCAACACAAACTACCTCCATAATCAGCCATAGACCCATAGCTCCCTATACAACTACAACCAGAATGTTCATGCCCATACAAAATATATCCACTCCTCCACCATATCTTAGAGCACTCCCATCAAGGCTCATGGGAATCTACCACCCTCAGCATATTTTAAGGAGAAATAACATACTACCTCCATAATCAAAACAACCAACCTCATCTCCTGAGGATGGGCTGCATACATATCTCTGTAGCTAAGGGTCATGCTATGGTACCTCAACTCACCCATTACCTCCCCAAAAATAGCCACTATAGGCTCCACGGAGGCCTATGAAGAAATAGAATACACTCACTCACCCATAATTGATAACTACAAGATCCTGTATACATCCTCCAGGGTGTAATAATCTCACCCATTGGTAAATGAAAAGTGTTGGCCATTGAATCCCATTTATCAAGGAGTGCAAACATCAAACTAGGATCTCACACTACATACCTATAGTGTTGGATCCTAATCAATCTAATGTCGGAATGTTCATGCCCATACAAAATAGATCCACTCCTCCACCATATCTTAGAGCACTCCCATCAAGGCTCATGGGAATCTACCACCCTCAGCATATTTTAAGGAGAAACAACATACTACCTCTATAATCAAAACAACCAACCTCATCTCCTGAGGATGGGCTGCATACATCTCTCTCGTAGCTAAGGCTCATGCTATGGTACCTCAGCTCACCCATCACCTCCCCAAACATAGCCACTATAGGCTCCACAGAGGCCTATGAAGAAATAGAATACACTCGCTCACCCACAATTGATAGCTACAAGATCCCGTATACATCCTCCGTGGTGATAATAATCTCACCCGTTGGTAAATGAAAAGTGTTGGTCATTGAATCCCATCTATCGATGAGTGCAAACATCAAACTAGGATCTCGCGCTACATACCTATAGTGTTGGATCCTAATCAATCTAATGTCATTCATGTTCTCTCACTCCTCTGCAGTCACACTTGATCGCATATCTACCAACAACGGTGGAACTCTATCCCGCATACGTAAGCTGTTCCCTAGCATGCATCTAACAAAAAACAACATCGTTAAGACCTCACTACCTCTAATTATCTCTTAACCCCAGTGCCATACCCAATCACACCAATAATTCTTACCCCATTTACTTAATTCAAATACCAACCTCCTACCCTTTATACTCATGACTCATTACCTTCACATTATTTCACCTACTCACCTATCCCATCTAGCCGATGACCATATTTTACCCTTACCCCTCTATAACCAGTCATTACTTGCCCCTTTTTGACCTCTTTTACTTTGATACATAACCCTTCTTACCCTTGTCCCTCTTTCATCTTGACCGACGCGGTCTCCTTGACCATCATCGGTAATCCTTGACCAACATTTCTTCGATTAACGGTGTTGGTCACCTTAGTCTTGAACGATGTCAGCTACAATCGACCGACGTCAACCAAACCTTGAGCGATCTTTGGTCTCTTTCTCAACCCCTAAACCAAAAACCCCTCTTGTATTTCTTAAAAATTAACGAAAACAACCTACAATCCTAATTAATCCCAACCACTTACACCCCACATTTATTCCTCCCCTACTTAGCCTATATTTGACCTCATCCCCTATATTTCATCTATTTTTCACCCACATTTCAAAATTAACATGCCTACCTAACATTTTTTTGTAAAACACAATTGGATAAAATCAATGAGTTAAGAAACACACCCTACCTCATCATGGTGTCACCTACATGGTGGCACATCTGACTACTATGCCGGTGGTCTACTCTACCCCTCTCCCGCCTCTATCATACTAAAATCTACCTCAAACCTCTCCACCAATCACACATCTCCAACTATGCTAGTGGACCCATCTACTTGGCTCCTCTCAACACTTAGTCACCTCCACCTCATCCCAGGTACAATACCTTGTCTTTTTCCTCCCAAAAAATGCACAAGTCACTCAGCTTTGTCATTTTCTCAAAGTCAACAACAAAAATGATTTCATAAAATACGGTAATTTTAACTTTATAACCCTAACCCAACATGACCGACATCGGTCATACCAAACTGATGTTGGTTTCCTTATAACAGAATCGGTCATCTACCAAGTACCATTTCCTCCATGTTTTTCCTATTTTGACCTAACCTCATTATTGTCCCATAAATTTTGGCATTACCAACACTTCATAGACCCTACCCAAAAGCCTCATCTACCCCTACAAGTTCTTAATTACATTTAGGAATTTCTTGTATTACCTATACCTTGGCCTTACCCGTGCCACGACCTATTTAGCTAGACCTGACCTAATTTATGTGATCATTGAACTTGTGTCCTTGGTATACCTTACGATGCCATTACCTATGCTATTTGAGCCTAAAAACCATACCTTGCCTATTAACTTGTTGTTTATCCCGACCAAACCCATTGTGTACCGGATCATACCTAAACATTCTTGCACCTAACCTACGTTGTGTTTTCGGACCATATCCTATACATTGGATACCTGAATCACTTCACCCTTGTTTGGATAGACCTATCAACCTTGGATGATGTAGGGTTTACAAGCTCTTCAACCTGGTACCATGTTGCAGTCTATATGTGTTAGTGCATTCGATTGCCATTACCCATTATCCAATTTAACCGTGGCTGATTACATATTACCCAATTTTACCATTACCCTTTACCCAAAGTACCCATAATATTCCCTACCTACCTTACCTTACACCAACTATACATTTATCAAACCACTCACTGACTCTGTATAACACCTCATTAGTTCTGGTTTGAGGGGATAACCTCCACCCACATTTGGGGGAATCCCTTCTCTCACCCTTACATGGGGCAATCACTTCCTATTTTTTCAGCGTCTCTTATTAATACAAGATACGTGACAAAAGGGGTCAAAATGTAGTCACCAAAATTAGTTCATACTACCCTTATAACCCCATTAATTAAATTAACCATACATTATCTATTCATATCCCATAGTGCACATGATTAATTAAATCAATTACTTTAATTAATTTAATTAACATCCTCACTTGACCACCTCTCTACCTCACTCCATGACACACTCAAACCCCATTAATTATCTAAGACCAATTCTAAGCCTATCCTAACTAGCTAGGACTTAGTCTAAACCTAGACTTAACTTCAGTTAACAAACCTAAGAAGACTCTTACTCATTCTTCTATGATCCATCACTCGAGACTCAGATGAAGATTCAAGACCATGCCAAAATAGCAATAATCAGGCTATTTTTGGCCAACCTAGATATTCCCACCTTAACCGATGTCGGTTATACCTCAACCTATGTCGATACTCTAACCGTATCCGGTTAAGTTAAATACATTTCAAAAGCCTTTGTTGAGGTTGGTCATTTGATTCAAGATCTCATACGAATAGAGACTTGGAGCACTCAATTTCTGAAGCACTCAAGAAAAGGAAAGCACACGGGAGCACTACCAACAACCATCAGCATCCATCACCTTATTCACGATCAAAAATTCACACAAAGAAGCATGAAGAATCAAACATCCATGACACGTACAAGACGTCCCTTCTCTCTGAATCTCTAGTATCATTATTTTCATCACTTGCACTCTCTGAATCCATTATTTAGTAAGTACCTAATATATATTTAGTTATATTTATTTTCTTTCATTAAGATCATCATTCCTCTCAAGAATTGATTATTCCATGTGCACAACCCTACACCTCCTTCTTCCCTCCAACCCATCACCTTACCATATCTAGCCCTTTCACCTATCTTCACCCTCCCCTAGTCATCTCTGAGTCACTAAGACCATTTCACAACCTCACCCCCACCATTTCTAGTCTCTATGTAATCACAGAGAGTCTGAAGACCATTTCTAAGAGATTTTTACTAACTACCCGTCTTGGCGCGGTTAGCCAACCGACGTCAATTATTCTACCAAATCGGAAGGTCACACATTCGATGTCGTTATTGTGTCTGACAACATACCTCAGACCAGCGAGCTCATACCCATTCCCTAATAGCCCAAAATCACTCCTAATATTTACTAGACCTTACCCGAACTTGTACCAGACTTGCAACCCAATACCAGCCCATCACCTAACCCGTTTTGACCTCAATCACCTTTTATCTGACCTTTCTTATTTTCTTTGTATGAGATACCTAAATCATTTCAATTCCAATAATATTTTTATTTCATGTTTATTTTGGATAGCATTAATATTGTTATATAAAAGTGGATTGACAGCTTGTTTAGGAAGCATCACGCTTCCCGGATCTAGCTTCTACTAGGAAATCCACTTGTTGTTTTATTTAACTCTATCTGGGTGTATTGTTTTGCATTTTATAGGTAGTTCCTCCTAGCCAAAATGGAGCTCACACAATCAGCATTAGATCAGAAAATCAAAATGCATGCACTGAGACTTCAATGGGCATCATAAATAGGTATTCCTTCTTGGACTTTCACTGCTATCTGCTTTGAGTAATTTGTCAAGAATCTAGTGAAACAACAACAATGTATCTTTTGAATAGGGCACCGAAAAAGATTCTAAAGGATCAAATGCCAGAAGAGGTATGGAGTGGTAAAAAGCCATCAATTTCTCATTTACGAGTATTTGGTTGCACAAAATATATGCATGTCCCATCTTAGAAGAGAAATAAGGTTGAGCCAAAGACACTCTCGTGCATCCTAGTTGGCTATAACACTACCTTGAAGGCATACCGTCTCATGGATCCTGAGACAAAGAAATATATCAAATTTGAGATGTGTTTTGTGATGATTCATCCTTTAAATCAAAAATTACAATAGAAGATCCATTAAAAACCACCTCTCACCGACTAGTCTCTGCATCTAATGATCAGCTAGAGGAGACTAATAAGAGAAAATATGTGCCTGCAAGGGGAGTTATATGTTATCCTTGGATAAGCGTAGAATGTTACTCCACACTCATCCTCATGTGAATGAAATAGTTCTTCAAAAAAGTAGCTGAGTTCTCATCCGAAGTGGGTACAAAGCACCATTAAAAACTCTCATTTGCAACATCTCCCGGATACTTCAAGAAAGGCACCAGGTTGTAAATGGGTTTTCAAGAAAATATAAAGACAGATCCTTCAAAAAGCACGACTTGTAGAAAAAGGGTATTGTTATCCAAAATAACCCCTTGCTTTTTTTTTCCTCCTAACTCCATGTATTTTTTTATTTTTAGGAACTCAAAACCTAGAAATGGCACCATTGGATAGGGATCCTTCTCATCTTTTTGGGAAAGTTTTCTTCCTAACTCCATGTATTTTTGAAGTTATGGCGCCGGAGTTTTTGTGGGAAATTTTCTAGAAGAGTGCCCATCGGCCAATTAGAAGTTGCCACATCAACATCGGAGCATCGAGAGGTGGAGGAAAATTTCAAATTTTTACCAAGTATTAGCACAATGGGAAATTTTCCCATGGGAGGTCCAGTGAATCACAGACACACCACGTCGGCATCGAAGTGGCGGGGGGCGGAGGAAACTTAGAAAATTTGCCGAAGTGTTTGGCGGGGGCAAAGGGGAAATTTTGGCCCGTAGGCCCGCAAACCAGTGAGATTGTGCCACGTGTCCTCATGGTGTTAGGGGTTAGAGGTGTGAAAGGATTTTTTCCTTTTCTTCCAAGTTGGAAAATTTTGAAAAGAAATCCCACCCCCAAAACCCGAGCCAATAAGATCATGCCACGTGTCCACATGGCGAAAAAAATATAAGGCAGGCCCGCAAAGAAAAAGGAGCAAGAAAGGCCTACATCTAATAGGATTGTACCATGTGTCCAGTTTAGGGAAGATGGTCAAAAGTGACAAAAAATTTAAGAGCAAAGGCCCGTGATGAATCACATTACGCCACGTGTCCTCGGAGTTTCGGGCCTACGGAGAATTTTTGGAAAATTTTCCAAAGGCCAAAACGATGGAAAATGAGGTGGGGAAAGCCCACAACCAATCAAAACATGCCACATGGCATTAGAGCGGTGGGGCGTGGAGATTTTGGGGAAATTTTCCCAAATGCAAAAAGTGGGAAAATTTCAAGTTTTCGGCCCGCCAACCCATTTTGGCCCTGTTTTCACCCTAAATGTTCAGAGGGGCATAACTTTCGATCCAGAGCTCAGTTTTTCACGTTCTTTATATCATTGGAAATATGGTGAAATTATCTACATGATTTAGGGCTCAATTTTGTGTTTTGGTGGGATTTGGAGAGAGAAAATTGGAAAACACCTCTGGCATGTGGAAACCGATAGAAATGACATTTCAACCACCATTTTTAATGAGGAATGGCTCGCATTCTCTCCCAGCATGGTCTAAAACATTGGGAAGTGGATTTTAAGGGAACCCATGCTTTGTTTTATGAATTTGGTTGGTGGTTGAAAGCTCCTCTCATGTTTTCCCATGTTTCTCTCTCCTGAGCTCGAATGGGCATTGTAAAAGCCAGAATGGGCTCATTTTTTAAGAAGTTAGACATTTTTCTTGCTCTGCAACTTCTCTTTTCTTCCTCATCAGGTAGATTTGTGGAGTTTTTACCTTTTCATACAACTACAACACCCCTTTTGCCTCCTGGCCATTGTAATGCACTGTATTGGACCTGGAATGATAATGTATGCTCTGTGATTGAATTTTCTCAATCCTTTCATGTGTTTATCATTGTCTCCTGATCTCTCATTACATTTTGGCAATTTGTGCATGTTTTGTGTTGTATTTTCTTGTGAATTGTGTATATCTTGTAGTAGCAGATGTCTACTACTCCTTTGGTGCATCACCTTAATTAGACTAGGTTTATTTTTGCATTTTCTCAACCCTGTCTCCTTGGAAAAGTTTGATTAAGTTATAGGTAAACCCTCTGCAAAATGTTGTGCACACTTGAACAGAGGAGTTGAGGAACCAACCTCTAATCTAGAGGATCTTTTCAGTCCTGCAATTCCCACACTTGTGTGAAAAGATCCAATGTTGTGCAATCACACTGGATGCTAAAATGTCAACTAGAAATCTGATAGAACATCAGAGGGTGCTTTTTGATTTGCACTAATAGTTTTGGCATGCCGGTGGGACCTTAGAGGTCTTCATCTTCATTGCAACAAAATTGATGTGCATTTTTGCAAGTTTCTTGCTTAAAAGAGCCCTGAATTGCACATCTGGCGACTCCAAAGAAGAAGAATCAACTGGTTTTAGTAGTCCAGACCTGAAAAACTCATGAGAAGAATCACCACAAGGTCAAGAGTTGGAGAAGAAGAAGTGTTGTTTGAGTATCTGCAATTATCTCCAAGAAGAAGACAAAGAGGGAGGAGAATTCAAAGGTCTCCATCTCCACCAAATAGAACTCTATCAACTCCTCCACCTAGTAGACCTTTCATCCAATCAACAAGGGTTCTAAGGCCAATCAGAATGGCACAACACAACCCCTATGTCAATTTCACTGGCAGCAGCCCACTTGCTCTCAATGCACAAAATCCAATCCTAGTTGTAGCATTGAAGAACATTCCATACTTTACTGGAGAGAATCAGACCACTCCTGGTGATCATGTCAAGGATATTGCTAATATTTGTGCAATCCATGAGATTAATGAGATGTAAATTTGTTGTCAAACTGTTGGCATCTTCATTCAAAGGGAAAGCTTTGCAATGGTTCAGGAGCCTTGCTCAGGCTCTATCCAAAATTGGAACCAGTTATGTATAGCCCTCCATGAGCAGTTTGGAGAAAAGGGAGATAACTTGTCCCTTTTGGAACAATTGACAACTATCAAGAGAGCTCCCAATGAGCAGCTGACTGACTTCAACTTCAGATTTCAAAGGACTTGGGAGAGAATTCCAATGGTAGTAAGGCCAACAAGTCAGAAGGTGCTTTTCTATATTACCTTAAAGCTTTAAATTATGATATTTCTATGTTAATTCAATCCATGGGAGGCACAACTATCCCTGTTGCTTATAGCATTGCCATTAGGGCTGAAAATTATCTGATTCAAGCTGGTAAGCTAGCTCCTAGGCCTCCAATGCCATTGTATCCAAATTTAGAAAGTCCAAGCACTAGTCAAGTGCCTAATTTAGCTCCTATTCCCACTCCTAGAAATCAGAGTTCAAATGAAGCTTCTACTTCATCTTCTAGTGCCTCAAATGAACTTCAAGAAGTCATGAAGCAATTGCAAAATTTAGGTAATGAGCTGGTTACACTCAAGAGGCAGCAAGCCCAAAGTTTTAGACCTTCTTATCAGCCTCAAGCTCAGCCTAACAGGCAGCCATATCAGCCTCAAAGACCACCCAATCCAGCTACAAATCAAAATCAAGCAAGGCCTCCTGCCAACAGACCATTTCAGCCCTATAATCCCAATGTTGCATCTACCTCTAAAGCACTAGTGCCAGTACAAAACAACATAGCTCAAGAGTATGATTGGTGTTTCCCATGTAATGAACCTCACAACTAGTCTATGTGCTTCAATGGTGCTCTAAATCAAGCCTTAATGGTAACAACAACTGGTGTGGAGGGTGAAGGGAGTCAAGGAAATAACCAACAACAAGAAACATCCCAGCAACAATCAGCTCCAAATGATACCACACTTGTAAACTGGCAGGCAGAAGACTTTTGTGGCATGAATCAAACAATATCTCAAAGTGTTGCAGCCAACACAAGGTCAAAAAGGAGAAATTTGGGTGAAGGGCAGCCATTGGCTCCAAGTGATCCACAACCTTCTACCACTCCACAAACTGTTGGCAAACAAAATGCAGTTCCAAACACGCAAGGACAACCCAAGCCAGCTCCTAGACCAACTCAGATGCCAGTTATTGCTGCCCATGTGCAAGGGAATGAATGTAGGCCAAAGGGATAGAGAGAGATGCTTCATCTCCATTCAACATCATTGATCAGATGAAGAAGACAAATGTAAACATATCAATGTGGGAATCACTATCCATCCCAGGCCAAAGAGATTTGCTACAAGCTGCCATGAAGGATTGGTCAACTTCAAATCAATAGGTCCAAATGCAAGAGAAGGTACTCACAAATGCTGCCCAACCTAAAGAGAATCATGGAGAACAACAAGGTAAAATGTTGAAGCCCCCTCCATTCTATGTTTCATTGATCATTGGGGACAAATTAGTACACAATTGCATGATTGATTCGGGGCAAGTAGTTCAGTAATGCCCAAGCAAATAGCTGATCAGTTGGGCCTCCAATATGAAGTCATATCCAAAGGGGTAGTGTAATTGGATGGGACAATAGTGACAATAGTAGGAGTGATTAAAAACTTGAGTCTTACTTTGCATGCATGCCCCAACGTTGTTGTTTTGCAAGATGTCTCAGTGATAGATCTTCCACCACTCTTTGCCCTATGTTTGTCAAGGGATTTCACATAGCTAAGATTGGAGGTTACTTATCTGCTGATTGGTCACACATGTTGTTCAAAACAAGATATGGAACCAAAGCCACAATCAGATCTGAGCCTATTGCAAACTTTCACATTGAGCCTCACACTCCAAGCCAAATCAATACCAACTGTTCAAGCGTTTGATCAAGAGGATTATCCAAGCATTGATGAAGCTGACACCAAAGTTGGAAGCATCCCATATTTGACTCTTGATGAATGGGCAAGAAAGGTGCATGCTTTTGATCCTTATCAAGAAATAGAAGAATTTGAGCTAGGAGTCTATTGCATACATGAAGAAAATCAGCCTATTCCTAGCATCACCAAGCCAGACCACAAGGATGACAATGAGGTATGGTAGTTGTTCTTTGATGGATCAAGAAGTAGAAAAGGTGCAGGAGGGGGAGCTATGCTTGTTTCACCTCAAGGAGTTAAGTATTATTCAGCTTTTAGATTTCAGTTTGCATGTTCTAATAACACTGTTGAATATGAAGCTTTGATACAAGGATTGCATTGGTCAATCAAGAGAGGAATAAAGAACTTGCAAGTCTTTGGTGATAGTGAGCTAATTGTCAACCAAGTTAAGGGGCAACATGCTGCCAAGAATGATTTGCTCAAGTGCTACAAAAATAGGGTGTGGGACCTCATTGAAGATTTTGAGGGCTTTAGCATCAAATCCATCCCTAGAAAAGAAAACCAAGCTCTTGCTTGATGACTTGCAGCAGTTGGAGCAGCCTTTGATGTTGTTGAAAGCATCAAGAAAGACAAAGTACAGCCAAGCATTCATGTGATTGTAAGGCCTTGGTGCAGAGACAACAATGTAAGTTGGAAAGTGTTTGAAAATGATCAACAAATCATCCATTTCTTGTAAGAAGAGGCTGAGTTCTCAGCTAAAAATCAGGAAAAGTTAGAACAACGTAGTATGGTGATCAAGTGGTACAACTGAGAACCAACAAACTACCAAAGGGACTTGTCACTTTGGAGTCCATTTTCAATCCTAATGATTAGTTTAGGAAGGAGAAAGCAAACATCCAAGTCAAGGGAGAAGATTCAGTGCCCATCTTGGTGGGAGAAGGCAAGTCACTCCAAATTGGTAAAGTGACAACTGAGCAAGAAAGGTATGAGTTCATACAACTTTGTCAAGAATTCCCTGATGTGTTTGCTTGGAGCT
Organism: Taxus wallichiana var. yunnanensis; assembly: GCA_018340775.1. Lineage (NCBI taxonomy): Eukaryota > Viridiplantae > Streptophyta > Pinopsida > Cupressales > Taxaceae > Taxus > Taxus wallichiana. Next base: position 39,760,188 of record CM031239.1, on the reverse strand, counting down.
ATGAAGATTTGAAAGGCTTCAATCCCAAGTTAGCTCAACACACTATTGAATTGGACCCAAGTGCTAAACCCATCAGGAAAAAACAAAGGCCAGTCAATCCACACATGGAGCCTCTCATGAGAAAAGAATTGAATAAGTTGATAGAGGCAAGTATCATATTTCCTATCAAGCATTCTAGTTGGGTAGCCAACTTGGTTCGATTAGAAAGAAGAGTGGAGAAATCAGATTGTGTGTTGACTTCAGAGATTTGAATAGAGCATCTCTCAAGGATCATTACCCACTTCCTTCTATGGAGCAGATTTTACAAGTTGTTGCTAGCTCTGAAAGGTTTTCATTGCTTGATGGCTATTTAGGGTACAATCAGATCATGGTGAAGGAAGAGGATCAGTTCAAGACAGACCTTCACAACCAAATGGGGGACTTATGCATATAGAAAAATGCCATTTGGGTTGTCCAACGCTGGAGCTACATTCCAAAGGGCAATGGACATGGCGTTCAAGGATTTGATTAACAAAATGGTGTTGATATATCTAGATGATATCACTATTTTTTCAAAAAATGTAGTAGACCATCTCTTTCATTTGAGACAAGTGTTCCAAAGGTGTAGAAGATTTGGGGTATCTTTGAATCCCAAAAAGTGTATTTTTCTAGCTCATGAAGGAAAGCTCCTTGGCCACATTGTCTCCAAAGAAGGATTAGCAATTGATCTAGAAAGAGTTGAAGCCATAAGAGCACTGCCATTGCCAAGCCACAAGAAAGCCCTTCAAAGTTTCTTGGGAAGGATAAATTTTGTTCGGAGGTTTGTCCCAAATTTTGCAGCCCTAGTCAAGCCTATCACCAAGATGTTAAAGAAAAGCATAGCTTTCAAATGGATAGCAGAGGGAAAGGCAAGTTTTGAAGCAATCAAAGAGGCTATCTCACAAGCTCCAACTCTCATTAACCAGATTTCTCCAAGGATTTCATCCTCTATGCATTTGGAGGTGATGATACTATTTCTGCAATTTTGGTACAGCAGAACAAAGACAATGATGAGCAGCCAATTGCTTTCTTCAGCCAAATCTGGAGGACTATGAGGTGAGATATTCCTTCATTGAGAAGCATGTTCTTGCAGTGATTAGGAGCTTGAAGAAATTTAAGCATCTAGTTTCAAACAACAAGGTTCAATTGCTGGTTTCTCATGTGGGAGTTAAAGACTTCCTCCTCAATAAAGACCTAAATGAAAAGAGAGCAGGGTGGATTACTCATGTCATGGAATATGACATTGAGATCAAAGTCACCAAGTTGGTCAGAGGAAAAGGATTGTGTGAGTAGTTGGTCTTGAACAAACAAACAAAAGCATGTAATGAGAAAGAGGTTGTTTTGGCGTTGCAAGACAACCATGAACAAGGAAGCACTCAAGAAGAAAATGATGGTGTCCTCACTCCTTGCTGGACCCAAGACATAATGCACTTCTACACACATAGGCCTATGCCCTCCAGAGATGAACAAAACCAAAAGGAGACACTTCAGATTGCAGGTTGTCCCATATGCCCTTGTTGATGGTGTTTTGTTCAAAAAGGATGTGAATGGAGTGCTGTTGAGATGCATTGGTACAAATCAGATTCACAGAGTGTTGGAAGAGTTCCATGGTGGATCAGCTGGGGGTCATTTTGCACCAAGAGTGATAGCTCTCAAGATCATGAGGGCTGGCTATTATTGGCCCAAGATTTTTAGTGATTATTATGCATGGATCAAGAGGTGCAAGAATTGTGCATTCTTCATAGGTAAGGAGAGACTAGCCGCCCTTCCATTGCATCCAATTTCAGTTGACCAACCATTCATGCAATGGGGTTTGGACTTCATTGGAGTCATTAACCCAAATTCAAGCCAAGGACACAAGTGGATTCTAATAGCAACAGATTACTTCACCAAGTGGACTGAGGCGGACACTCAAGGAAGCAAATGAATCTAGCATCCTAGACTTCTATGAAGGGATAACAACCAGATTTGGCATACCTACTACAATAATATCAGATAATGCATTGGCATTCATTGGATCCAAGGTAACTGAATGGGCTGTCAAGAATGGGATCTACCTAAGCACTTCATCAAATTATTATCCTCAGGGTAATGGCCAAGCTGAATCTACAAACAAGAACTTGTTAAGGATCATCAAGAGGACTCTTGATGAAAATCAGAGGTCTTGGCATACTAAATTGAAATCAGCCTTGTGGGCTGATAGGATAACTCCCAAGAGATCTATAGGTAATTCTCCATTCAAGCTTGTTTATGGAAGAGAGGTAATTTTTCCCATGTCACTTGAGTTGCCAACATTGGAACTCATGAAGTAGTTGGAGTTGTTGGAGTTTGGGCCCATGGAGGTTAGGTATGCAAGAATTGATGGAGCTCAAGAAATCAGAAATCATGCATCCCAAGCAATGGAGAAGGATCAAGCTTTGATCAAGAAGACCTTTGATAGAAAGGCCAAGGATAGATCTTTCCAAGTTGGGGATCTAGTGTTAAAATGGGATGCAGATAGAGCAAAACCGAGGAGGCATTCAAAATTTGATGCCATTTGGAGTGGCCCCTACATGGTCACAAAGTGTAAGGACAACAATGCCTTCCAATTGTCTACATTGGATGGTGAAGAATTACAGATTCCAGTCAATGGAATCCATCTGAAGCATTGCTACTGAAGGAAATTCTCCACCTTGTACATATTAGCTTAGGTTTTCATTCCTCCAAGTGCTTATGCACATTGTTTTGTTGTAGTTTAGCTTTGCTTTCCCTAAGTGCTTTGGCACAAGCTTGTTGTTCTAGGAAATGTATTTTGTAGGCCTTGCTCCAAATCAGATGGTGTTCTACCCTCCATCTTCCTCCTTGCATTGTTCTAATCAGTTGGGGTACCAAGTAGAGAATTTGATGACTCCATGCCCAATGGATTGCTTCAGGAAACTGGTAACTTCATCCAGCAGGTAGATGACCCCTCTGAGTCACCAAAATTGTTATCCAAAATAAGCCCCTTGCTTATTTTTGGCTAACTCCCTTCATTCCTTCCTCCCTTGTGCCTCAGTCAGAATTTTTATTTTTAGGCACTCAAAACCTTCTAGAAATGGCACCATTGGATAGAGCTCCTTCTCAGCTTTCCAGAAAGGTAAAGTTTTCCTCCTAACTCCATGTATTTTTGAAGTTATGGCTCGGTGGAGTTTTTGTGGGAAATTTTCCCTAGACAGCCTGCCGCCAATCAGAAGCTGCCACGTTGGCATCAAAGCATCGGGAGGTGGAGGAAAATTTTGAAATTTTTACCAAGTATTGGCGATGGAAATTTTCCCATGGGAGGCCCGCCAACCGGTGAATCACAGAACCACGTGTCCCGACATGGGATGGATGGGGGGGAGACGAAGGAGAAAACTGGGAAAATTTGCCAAAGTGTTTGGCGGGGGCGCAAAGGGGAAATTTTGGCCCGTAGGCCCACCAACCAAGTAAGATTGTGCCACGTGTCCTCAGGGTGTTAGGGGTTGGAGGTGTGAAAGGATTTTTTCCTTTTCACCCAAGTTTGGAAAATTTGAAAAGAAAGCCCGCCCCCAAAACCCGAGCCAATAAGATCATGCCACGTGTCCACATGGCGACAAAAAATAAACAGAGCCCGCAAAGAACAAGGAGAAGGAAAGGCCCGCATCCAATAGGATTGTGCCATGTGTCTAGTTTAGGGAAGATGGTCAAAAGTGATGGAAAATTTGAGAGCAAAGGCCCGCGATGAATCACATCATGCCACGTGTCCTCGGAGTTTCTTGGGCGGTGGAGAATTTTGGAAAATTTTCCAAAGGCCAAAATGATGGAAAATGAGCGGGGAAAGCCCTGCAACCAATCAGAACATGCCACGTGGCATTAGAGTGGTGGGGCATGGAGATTTTGGGGAAATTTTCCCAAATGCAAAAAAGTGGGAAAATTTTCAAATTTTCGGCCCGCCAACCCATTTTGGCCCTGTTTTGCCCTAAATGTTCAGAGGGGCATAACTTTGATCAAAGCTCGAGTTTTTCATGTTCTTTATATCATTGGAAAGCTGGTGAAATTATCTACATGATTCTAGGCTCAATTTTGTGTTTTGGTGGATTTGGAGAGAGAAAATTGGAAAATGCCTCTGGCATGTGGAAACCGACATAGAAATGACATTTCAACCACCATTTTTAATGAGGAATGGCTCGCATTCTCTCCCAGCATGGTCTAAAACATTGGGAAGTGGATTTTTAAGGGAACCCATGCTATTTTTATGAATTTGGTTGGTGGTTGAAAGCTCCTCTCATGTTTTCTGTGTTTCTCTCTCCTGAGCTCGAATTTGCATTGTAAAAGCCAGAATGGGCTCATTTTTAAAAAGAGTTAGACATTTTTTTGCTCTGTAACTCTCTTTTCTTCCTCATCAGGTAGATTTGTGGAGTTTTTACCTTTTCATGCAACTACAACACCCCCTTTTGCCTCCTGGCCATTGTAATGCATTGTATTGGACCTGGAATGATAATGTATGCTCTGTGATTGAATTTTCTCAATCCTTTCATGTGTTTATCATTGTCTCTGATCCCTCATTACATTTTGGAAATTTGCATTTTTGTGTTGTATTTTCTTGTGAATTTTGTATATATTTTAGTAGCATATGTCTACTACTCCTTTGGTGCATCACCTTAGTTAGACTAGGTTTATTTTTGCATTTTCTCAGGAACCCTAATATCTCCTTGGCAAAAGTTTGATTAAGTTATAGGTAAACCCTAATAGAACTTGAAAATGTTGTGCACACTTGCATTGAATAGAGGATTTGAGAACCCAATTTTTATTACACCTCTAATCAGCAGAGGATCAAGATTTTTCCTAATTGGTCTGAAAGAAGAAGTGTACATGATTCCCACACTTGTGTGAATGTCTTGGCTTGGAGATATGGAAAAAGAAGCATCATATTTTTTCTCCCGGATAAAGTATGCCAAAACACTCCTAGAAAATTATAGAATGTCGAATGTAAACCTATATCTACTCCCATTGAAAAATGTTTGCATATTTCATTATTTCAAGACTCACCTCAAGTAGATGTTACTCTCTACAAGAAATTTATAGGAAAACTCATCTACTTGACATATACAAGACTAGACTTATGCTATGATGTCAGCTATCTTTCCAAGTTCATACAGGAGCCGAAGAAATGTCACTGGACTAAAACAAAGCATGTTTTGAGGTATTTCTGAGGTACAATTGATTATGGTCTGGAATATAAGAAGAATGATCAATTATTATTATAGGGATACATCGACTCGGACCACGCCGGATCTATTGATGACAGGAAGTCAACCACATGATACATTTTTCATCTTGGATCTGGACCTATCTTGTGGATAAGCAAGAAGCATAATGTTGTTTCTATTTCATCTACAAAATTATAATATCACATCGCACGAGGATCTATGTGTGAAGTGATATGGTTACATCAAATTTTAGATGACATGGGGATTTCTGAAAAGCAGTCACCTATTCTCTATTGCGAAAATCAACATTTGTCAAGCTCGTGTAGAATCCTATTTTTCATGAGAGAACAAAGCATATTTATATTGATTATCATTTCATTCAAGATCACATCTTGAACCATCACATTCAGCTCTAGTACTGTCCTATAGAAGCACAGGTAGTTGATATTATCAAAAATCTCTTGGAAAAATGAAATTTGAACTTTTCAGGGGTTATATTTGCAAGAATAATGTAATGAGGAGGGGAATGTTGGCATAGATTACATAAATAAACATTATATATTATTACGAGGGTTTGTTTCAATCCTATCTCATTATTCTCTATTTTTTTGTAACCTCTCCTATAATTATAGGGAATGTTGTTATGCTCCTCACCTATATATTTGTAACATGCTTATGATAAAATAATATTAGAGATATATGATCTCTATTCTTCCTCCACTAGTTGCTCCTAACAAAAGCACTTACACTAATGCATGAATGACCCTATTTCATAACCATTCTATTTCAAAGTGATATTATTATGACCCATATTGAAATGAATGAATTAAGAGGTTAAATGGTTTTGTTACCATTCTCCTAGGAATATATCATTTTTTCATACATTGGATATACATCAAGATAAAGATAATATTATTTGAAAAATAATATTAATAATGATTGCATAAAACATATATTTCCATCATCTTAAGTGCAAAAAAATTATAAATTTTCATAAAACCCATAACTTGAGACAAGATAAAATATCACATATTGTCTTTGACATAGTTTTCATTACCTATAGTAAATCATTCAACATCATTATCACTTTGGCTATCCTCAATTTGTTGAAGTTGCGCTTGATATTCTTTAATGGCTACATGTCCCTTTTCTGTTATTATTATTCTTTCTCGATTCCATCCTACTTTTGTTGACCAAGCCCAAATGATACTATTCACATCTATGTCACTTGTTCCTTCATTTCCTTCTTTCCATTCTTTTGTTTTATGTAAGAAATCCTCATACAAAACTTTTTCTGATTTCCCTTTTCCAATTAGTGTCCACAATTGATTCTTTAACTTATATGTATCACTCCAAATATCCTTATAAGGGTGGACATTTCCTTCTAATTTACCCATCCATATTGGGATTTTGCTTCATCTTGGCTGTATTAAAACAATTTTCATTCTAGTTCATCCATCTCTTTCAATGTCTTAAATGGTGCTAGTTGAGGTTTCCCTTTAGGCAATTCTGGGTTTCCATCAGGAAATGTATGTCAGAAATTGATAGGATTAGACCATGCAAGATCCATTTTGGTTTCTTTGTATTACATCATTGGTATTCCATTTATGACATGTAATTTAAAGTATTGAGGCTTTCTAAGACCCACTATCCTGTGACTCCCATATAGTAAATGTGGCCCCATAAAGGATTTGAAATCATAGACATCTTCAATCAGGTATGGTGTGAATGAACTTGAATCATCCTGGCATGTTCTATATGCATCCATGATTTGTGGTAGAGAATATGTATCTTCTCGCCATAACATAACAGATAATCTCCCAAAGGTTCCATCAATATCTTCATGGGTGTGTCCTACTAGCAGAAAGATTACATACACTACATTAAAAACCCTTCGATTGTCAACATTGATACAAAACCAAATAAATAACAATTTTTATTATCACTTGAAGCATTGTCCAATTGTAAGTAGAGGATTGGTGGCCATTTTCTAAAACAAATTGCATTGTTGTACCCTTATACACTTGAAATTTTTCATATGAATCATTTTGTAATAATGCATCATGTAGTGGCTGTTTTGAAGACCCAGTCTTGTACAATAGGTTCCCATATACATCAACCACTAGTTCTTCGAGCATGAAAAGGCACAAGGCTATTGATGTCACTATGAAGTTTGAACCTCTTTCTAGAAATGGAAGGATAAAGTGACCGAACCCCCTGTCTTGTGTCCATGAGTAAGCATACTGTTAAAGAGATTGGGAGGTTCCAAACATTACTAACTGACTTAGAATTCTTCCCCAACCTTGGTATGGAAGTCTTCATCTTGTCCATCTTATCATGCACAATGCTTAAGAAATTTTCAGGGTTTTCCTCAGATTCAATCCTATGGGCATAATAGTCTACACAACAACTTGTAATGTAATCATTGTGACATTTCTAATACTTCTACAACTACTTGATTATTTCTCGGCTCGCTTGTGGTTTTTTTGTTTATAATATCCACACACTCATCACACTTTGTAAATAATTTATTCTTTATAATTGAAACATCTTGGAAATGTTGTTATGTATCTTGTTAAAGTTAGACTATGACACTGGAGGGAGATTTAGGATTTCAAGGTCTGCATTACACTTTTTAAGAATTGAACATTGGGTATAATTTTCTAGCAACATCCTTACAACTCTTGTTCCATCATGATTTATGGAGCGAGTCAAATGAGGAGCTATATCTGAATTTTCATAAACTATTTTTCTGATACTAACAATCATTTCCATAGTATTTGGCCTTGATTTTTGTAAACCAACATTACCATTCACTGCCTGATATCACCATTTAAAAATTATTTCTTGTATTTAAATAAGTTTCTTCTAGGTATTCCAAAATCATTAAACCAAGCATTTTGACATACATCAAGGGTGTCAAACTTCATGGTAAGAATGTTTCTATTCCTTGTTATGTCATTTCTCTTTATGGATCCATTTTCTCCCAATGCATTCAACACAAAATCTCTTCTTGAACCCTCACTCATATATCTAAACTTGTGCCAACCACTAGTGATTGATCCACTAGGTATTATGGAGCTAAGACATTTATTTTTGCAACAAATCATATTTCTTACTTTATCCAAGAAATATAATTCATCTTCATCTTCAGTAGATCTTGCATTTGACATATTGACATTTGATGCATTGGGCTTCAAAAAATTTGATGTCTATATGGCCTTCTTGTCAAAGGTTGTGGATATGTGTAATTCATGACATCAACAAGAATTGGACATGCCAATTGAGGAAGTGATTCTTCTAATGCACTCCACATATTGAATTCTATCTCCTTTGGAACTTCCTTCATTTTCACATCCATCAGTGAACCACTAAGGTATGCTAGTTGATTTGTAGGCCATTGTATGAGAGAACCTTTTGATATGGTGCATGTGGAACAAGAAGGGTTGAATACAATATTAACAAGAATACCAAAATGATTTCCATATAACAATTTAAAATGAACCATATCTCCTTCAAGTACATTTGTAATTGTCCCCTCTCCAACATATTTGTTCTCCTTTGAAAAAATATGGATTAAATTTTCCTAAAGTCCTCTAAATTTCAAGTTGTGATCATAGGAATTTGATGAGGCCAAACATTCTAATGCAACCCTCTTTTTGACCTTTAGTGCAGACCCTGTATTTTGATTCACCAATTTCTCTATTGGCCATGTTATTATACTTGTTTGGTTTCAGTGATGATGAAAAAATATTGCAAGAAATTAATATCTTCTCCACCATCACACCAAACATTAGAGGACCCAACTTCTCACCTTGAACAATGTGGTCCTCAATCACATTTGATATAAAACCCATGGCTATATTGTCTCCATGTGCATAAAAATGTTGTTGAAGTATCACATTCTTTGTAATAAATTGGAGCCGATATTTTTCATATGTTCCATTAATTTTCTCATTGTATTCAATTTCAACATCATATGAATCAATTACATCCATTGAATTACAATTCAATGTTTCATCTATATCATTGATATCGGGTATTGATGAATCATCATGTGCTAACATTTTCTTCTCATCCCATGCAATATAGTACCCTTTATTTTCTATGTCTGCTAATGTTTTTGCTTCATAAAAATAAGGAAACCAAGATTTCCCATCCAATACTTTATCTACAGTAATGAAAAATAAACCTTCTCCCATTACTCGCAATGTAGAGTTTTTCTACTTGGATAAACTCTTCCTCAACAACTTTCAATCCTTGTGAAAATAAATCAACATGTTGTGCTTCTTCAAATATATGATGCATTGTGGGAAATATATATATATTAAAAAAATAATAGATTAATACATATAAACATAATATATAGATAAAAAAGAGGAAACTATAAAGCAAATAAAAATCAAAGTGAGAAAGTAGACATATTTGTTAGTATAAATTATAATTCCCATCAACATGAAATTTCCCATGTATAGCTAATAAAAACCAAAATATTGAGTACACATTCTAAATTAGATCTATATGTTTCTTATTTAAACATGTTTTATGGTGCTTACATGTTTTTTTAATGCAACATAATTTAAATTCAAAAAATACAATAGGGAAATGGGGGGCCTCACATTCTCTATCTTTATTGATTTTCACTTTAAGAGGCCTCCCATTCTACATCCTAAGTGTTTCTTCACTTTGATGTAGAATGGAAGAGCTCTCATTTTCCTTCTTAACTATTTTTCCTTTGAAGGTAGAATGGGAGGAATCTCATTCTTACTCTTGATTATTTCTACATCTTCGGTGTTTCTTCACTTTGATGTAAAATGGAAGAGCTTCCATTTTTCCTTTTTGACTATTTTTTCATTTGAATTTAGAATGGGAGGCCTCCTATTCTAACTATTATTATTTTTCAATGTGAAGGAGAATATAAGGTATCTCATTCTCCTTATAGATTCTTGTTTACTTTGAGAGAATTATGTCTTTTTATATCTCTTGTGAATGATTGTTTGAACTATTTTTTCACTCTAAGTGGGAATGAGAGGCCCCAAAATATAATTTTTAAGAATTTATTACTTCTAGGGAGAATGGGAGGCCTCCCATTCTCCATATTGATTATTTTGTTTACTTTGAGGGATGATAAGAGGCCTTCAAATGAGAGGCCACCAATATCTCTTTTAAGAATTATTCACTTTTGAGGAGAATGGGAGGCTTCCCATTCTCCTTGTTGATTATTTTTATACTTTGAGGGATAACGAGAGGCCTTACATTGTTATTCAATTTTGAGGAGAATGGGAGGCTTCCCATTCTTCGTGTTGATTATTTTTTATACTCTGAGGGATAATGAGAGACCTTACACTGTTCTCAATATAATTTTTAAGAATGGCTCACTTTTAGGGAGAATTCAGAGGCATCCCAATCTCCATCTTGATTATTTTTTTACTTTGAGGGATAATGAGAGGTCCTTCAATGAGAGGCCCCCACTATCCCTTTTAATAATTTCTCACTTACTAGGAGAATGAGAGGCCTCCCATTCTAAATCTTCATTTTTTTACTTTGAGGGATTATGTCTCATTCTCCTTGTATATTTTTGTTTACTTTGAGAGAATGATGTCTTTTTATATCTCTTGTGAATGATTGTTTGAACTATTTTTTCACTCTAAGTGGGAATGATAGGCCCCAAACTATAGTTTTAAATAATTTATTACTTCTAGGAGAATGGGAGGCCTCCCATTCTCCATCTTGATTATTTTGTTTACTTTGAGGGATGATAAGATGCCTTCAAATGAGAGGCCACCAATATCCATTTTAAGAAATATTCACTTTTGAGGAGAATGGTATGCTTCCCATTCTCTCGTGTTGATTATTTTTATACTTTGAGGGATAATGAGAGACCTTAAATGCTATTAACTTTTGAGGAGAATGGGAGGCTTCCCATTCTCCGTGTTGATTATTTTTTATACTTTGAGGGATAGTGAGAGATTTTACATTGTTCTCATTTTAATTTTTAAGAAAGGTTCAATTTTAGGGAGAATCAAAGGCATCCCAATCTCCATCTTGATTATTTTGTTTTGCGTTGATGGATACCAAGAGGTATTCAAATGAGAGGCCCCTACTATCCCATTTAATAATTGCTCACTTTCAAGGAGAATGGGAGGCATCCCATTCTCAATATTCATTATTATTTTTACTTTGAGGGATTATGTATCTTTATCCATGAAGATTTTTTTTTACTTTGAGTAAATGATGTATTTTTATATCTCTTGTGAATGATTGTTTGAATTCTTTTTCACTCTATGTTGGAATGAGAGGCCCTGAAATATAATTTATAAGTATTTATTACTTATAGGGAGAATGGGAGGCCTCCCATTATCCATCTTGATTATTTTTGTTTACTTTGAGGGATAATAAGAGGCCTTCAAATTAGAGGCCACCAATACCCCTTTTAAGAATGATTCATTTTTAAGGAGAATGAGAGGCTTCCCATTATCTCGTGTTGATTATTTTTATACTTTAAGGGATAATGAAAGACCTTACATTATTATTCAATTCTAAAGAGAATGAGAGGATTTCCATTCTAGGTGTTGATTATTATCATACTTTGAGGGATAATGAGAGGTCTTCCAATGACAGGCCCCGACTATCCCATTTAATAATTTCTCAATTTCAAGGAGAATGAGAGGAATATTATTCTCAATATTCATTATCTTTTTTAATTTGAGGGATTATGTCTCTTTCTCATTGAAGATTTTTGTTTAATATGTGAGAATTATGTATTTTTATATATCTTATGAGTGATTGTTGAAATTATTGTTTCACTCTAAGTTAGAATGAGAGGCCCCAAAATTTAATTTTTAAGTGTTTATTATTTCTAGGAAGAATGGGAGGCCTCTCATTCTCTATATTAATTTTAGGGATAATAAATGTCCTTAAAATGAGAGGCCAAAAATATCTATTTTAAAAATTATTCATGTTTGAGGAGAATGGGAGGCTTCCCATTCTCCGTGTTGATTATTTTTATACTTTGAGGGATAATGAGAGACCTTACATTGTTATTCACTTTTGAAGAGAATGAGAGGCTTCCCATTCTCCATGTTGATTATTTTTATACTTTGAGGGATAATGAGAGACATTACATTGTTCTCAATATAATTTTTAAGAATGGTTCAATTTTAGGGAGAATCAAAGGCATCCCAATCTCCATTTTGATTATTTTATTTATTTTGAGGGATAATGAGAGGTATTTAAATGAGAGGCCATTGATACCCCTTTTAATAATTACTCACTTTTAAGGAGAATGAGAGGCATCTTATTATCAATCTTCATTATTTTTTTACTTTTAGGGATTATGTCTCATTCTCCTTGTATATTTTTGTTTCCGTTGAGAGAATGATGTCTTTTTATATCTCTTGTGAATGATTATTTGAACTATTTTTCACTCTAAGTGGGAATGAAAGGCCCTAAAATATAATTTTTAAGAATTTATTACTTCTAGGAAGAATGTGAGGCCTAAAATGATCCATATTGATTATTCTTTTTATTTTTATGGATGATAATAGGCCTTCAAATGAGAGGCCACCAATATCCCTTTTAAGAATTATTCACTTTTGAGGAAAATGGGAGGCTTCCCATTCTCCGTGTTGATTATTTTTATACTTTGAGGGATAATGAGAGACCTTACATTGTTATCAATATCATTTTTAAGAATGGTTCACTTTTAGGGAGAATTAGAGGCATCCTAATCTCCATCTTGATTATTTTGTTTACTTTGAGGGATAATGAGAGGTCTTCAAATGAGATGCCCCCACTATCCCTTTTAATAATTTATCACTTTCAAGGAGAATGAGAGGCATCCCATTCTCCATCTTCATTATTTTTTTAATTTGAGGGATTATGTCTCATTATCCTTATATATTTTTGTTTACTTTGAGAGAATGATGTCTTTTTATATCTCTTGTGAATGATTGTTTGAAATATTTTTTCACTCTAAGTGGGAATGAGATGCCCTGAAATATAGTTTTAAATAAATTATTACTTCTAGGAGAATGGGAGGCCTCCCATTCTCCATCTTGATTATTTTGTTTACTTTGACAGATGATAAGAGGCCTTAAAATGAGAGGCCACCAATATCCCTTTTAAGAATTATTCACTTTTGAGGAGAATGGGAGGCTTCCCATTCTCTCGTGTTGATTATTTTTATACTTTGAGGGATAACAAGAGACCTTACATTGTTATTCACTTTTGAGGAGAATGGGAGGCTTCCCATTCTTTGTGTTGATAATTTTTATAATTTGAGGGATAATGAGAGACCTTACATTGTTCTCAATATCCTTTTAAGAATGGTTCACTTTTAGGGAGAATCAGAGGCATCCCAATCTCCATCTTGATTATTTGGTTTACTTTGAGGGATAATGAGAGGTATTCCAATGAGAGGCCCCCACTATTGATTTTAATAATTGCTCACTTTTTAGGAGAATGGGAGGCCTCCCATTATAATTCTTATTTTTTTACTTTGAAGGATTATGTATCATTCTCCTTGTAGATTTATATTTACTTTGAGAGAATGATGTCTTTTATATCTCTTGTGATTGATTGTTTGAACTATTATTTCAATCTAAGTGGGAATGAGAGGCCCCAAAATATACTTTTGAATAATTTATTACTTCTAGGGAGAATGGGAGGCCTTCCATTATCCATCTTGATTATTTTGTTTACTTTGAGGGATGATAAGATGCCTTCAAATGAGAGGCCACCAATATCCCTTTTAATAATTATTCACTTTTGAGGAGAATGGAAGGCTTCCCATTCTCCGTGTTTATTATTTTTATACTTTGAGGGATAATGAGAGAACTTATAATGTTATTCACTTTTGAGGAGAATTGGAGGCTTCCCATTCTCTATGTTTATTATTTTTTAATAATTTGAGTGATAATGAGATACCTTATATTGTTCTCGATATCCTTTTTAAGAGTGGTTAAATTTTACAGAGAATCAAAGGCATCCCAATCTCCATCTTGATTATTTTTTTACTTTAAGGGATAATGAGAGGTCTTCCAATGAGAGGCCCCCACTATCCCTTTTAATAATTGCTCACTTTCAAGGAGAATGGGAGGCCTCCCATTCTCAATCTTCATTATTTTTTTACTTTGAGGGATTATGTCTCTTTCTCCTTGTAGATTTTTGTTTACTTTGAGAGAATGATGTCTTTTTATATCTCTTGTGAATGATTGTTTGAACTATTTTTTCACTCTAAGTGGGAATGAGAGGCCCCAAAATATATTTTAAAGTATTTATTACTTCTAGGGAGAATGGGAGGCCTCTCATTCTCCATCTTGATTATTTTGTTTACTTTGAGGGATGATAAGAGGCCTTTAAATGAGAGGCCACTAATATCCCTTTTAAGAATTATTCACTTTTGAGGAGAATGGGAGGCTTCCCATTCTCTGTGTTGATTATTTTTATAATTTGAGGGATAACGAGAGACCTTACATTGTTATTCACTTTTGAGGAGAATGAGAGGCTTCCCATTCTATGTGTTGATTATTTTTTATACTTTGAGGGATATTGTTCTCAATATTATTTTGTATAATAGTTCACTTTAAGGTAGAATACGAGGTATCCCAATGTCTTCCAATGAGATTCCCACAATATCCCTTTTAATAATTGATCACTTTTAAGGAGAATGGGAGGCCTCCCATTCTCAATCTTCATTATTTTTTTAATTTGAGTTCTTATGTCTCATTCTTCTTGTAGATTTTTGTTTAATTTATGAGAGTGATGTATTTTTATATCTTTTGTGAATGATTGTTTGAACTAATATTTCACTCTAAGTGGGAATGAGAGGCCTCGAAATATAATTTTTAAGTGGGAATAAAATTGAAGAACAAAAGGGTGAAAAGAGAATGATAAATTTTTCATTCTCTCTCAACATTTATTTTTTAGAGTGAGGGAGAATGGAAGGCCTCCCAATCTCCTTAACAATTATTATTTAATTTTTATGGAGAATAAAAAGGTTTATAATTTTGGGTAAACTATGATGCATCCAAATCTCCCTCATAGTGAAAATATTTTCTTTCTTCTAAAAAACAAAAATAAATAAATAAGGAGAATGAGAGGCCTCCCATTCTCCCTCCAAGTGATAAATCAAATCTAAAATAAAATGATGAGCTTATCATTCTCACTTAGATTTAATGTTTCACATTAAGAGATAATATGATGCCTATTCTCCCTTAAAATAAAAAGAATAAATAAGGAAAATCAAAGGCCTCCCACTCTCCCTCATTGTGAAAAAAATCTAAAGGAGAATCTGATCTAATTTTTCACATTGAGGGAGAATGAGAAGCCTCTCATTCTCACTATTGATTTTTATCAACTTTGAGAGAGAATGAGAAACCTCCCATTCTTGTTTAAAGTGAAAAATTAAAAGAATGAATGGGAGGCCTCCCATTCTCCTTCAAATTAAAAAAATTATGAAGGAGAATGGAGGTCTACCATTCTCCTTCATAATTGTTTTCATAATTTGAAGGAGAATGGGAGGCCTCCCATTCTCCTTCAAATTAAAAAAACAATTATGAAGGAGAATGGAGGCCTCCCATTCTCCTTAAATTTTTTTTTTTAATTTGAAGGAGAATGTGAGGCCTCCCATTCTCCTTCAAAATAAAAACATATTAAGAGTGAGATTGGGAGGTTGGGAAGCTACCCATTATGCTTCAAGGTGAAAAATAATGTTTAAATTATGTTGATGGTTAATGAGAATAAAAAAATTGAATTTATTCAAATAAAGTAATACATTTAATATTTTTTTGTATAGATTCATATTATTTTTTTATTTAATCTTACAATGTGAATGTTGAATTCAAAATATCACAATGAAAATTATGAAAGTATACTTGCTTACTCAAAATATTAAATGTGATTCCCTTCATCTTTTGGTAATATTAACTCTCCCACATAGGAACATTACAACCATATATTGCCATCTTCTCTCACATGTGTATGTGCTCAATTTAATCTTGCGTTTTTTGTTCAAAATTTCTTAGTCCGCATGGTTTGAAGTATTCTCTGTCTCCCTATATGTATGTGTGAAATATTTCTCCTTCATTAGGTTTCCATTGTCAGTATTCTCTTTGGGTCGTGGATCACATTGAGTTTGGGTTTTATTTACAGTCTTCCCTCCATAGGAAAAAAAACCTTGATTGTTGGGAAACTTTCGCGACTGTGTCTCCTTTGTAAACCCTGTCCCAACATCCATGGATACGTGGTCCTTTTTGATTGGACATGACCCGATGAGTCTTTTTAGTGAAACTTGTCACTTTTGTTACATTTGTAAAAAATTCCAAATTGGTCCCCTAGCCTCAATAGTATATAATTAGCTATTCAACAATATCAAGTGGCAGAGAAAATTTCTTACTTTGACCCTGAAGAAGAAAACGTGGTGGTTTGAAAGGTTAAAGGTGGAGAGGCAGGTTGCTGGAGAATTTTGAAGATTTTTGCCTTTTTGTGAGAAGGAGAAAATTTATAAAATGATTCGCAACTCGTGGGGGACAAATTAATGTCACATGTTTGAGTCAGTGTTGAAAATTCAAAGCGGGGAGGCGGGTCGCCAGAGCATTTTAAATATTTTTGCCATTTGGTGAAAAGGAGAAAAGTTATGAAATGATCCGTAACTCACTGGGCCCACATCAAAAGTTAGAAGCAAAGAGGTGGGTCACAGTGGAATTTTGAGATTCTCAGTCCCACTTTAACTCAAATATTTTCCATGTGGAGGGCCTGCACTCAATTGAGGATTCACCTCTCGATTTAAATTTTGGAGTTGTGCCAGGGAGACATGTGGAGGATTCCACTGGATCTTTCCATACTTAGAATTTTCAAGCACATGATGTAACTTTCTTATGCCGAGACACATGATGGGCCCGCGCTGTTTGGGGACCTGCCCCTAAAATTTAATTTTGAAAGAGTGTCGAAGGGACACGTGGAGGTTTCCACTGGATCTTCGCATAGACATTTCAACGGACAATAAGGCTTTCTCGGACCCTAGAACATGGCACTTCCCACCGGTCCTTAGATTCTTTCAACAAATTTTCTCGGTTTGAGACACGAGTGAGCCCGTGCTCGTTGGGGTCTCTCGTTTTTGGACTCCATATCAAAAATGTGCTAAAGAGACATGTGGAGGCTTCTGCTAGCTCCTATTTTATACTGAGGC
The DNA here is from genome assembly GCA_018340775.1 of Taxus wallichiana var. yunnanensis. Taxonomy (NCBI): domain Eukaryota; kingdom Viridiplantae; phylum Streptophyta; class Pinopsida; order Cupressales; family Taxaceae; genus Taxus; species Taxus wallichiana. Next base: position 39,742,794 of record CM031239.1, on the reverse strand, counting down.
TTGTTCAATGGCCAAGGCAACTTTCTCGGCCCATGGCATGTGGAGAGCCTGCGCTTGTTTGAGGTCCTACTTCTCAACTTCATCTTTGAAGTGCAAGAACAAACATGTGGAAAATTCTCACTGGGCCTTCCCATACTTCGAATTTTTAGCAGCTGATGTAATTCTCAGGGTCCCGAACATGTGGAAGGCTCGCACTCACTTGGGAACCTACCTTTAGACTTCACCTTTGTAGTTGCACCAAGGAGACATGTGGAGGATTCCACCGAATCCTCTATGCACTCGGTTGACTTGTACTCGCAGTGCATGAATGTAGGCATCCATGCAAGGGCACTCATTTCTCAAGGTGTATTCTTGAGGGTGAAAAGGATTGCTTGTCAGATCCAGCCATATGGAGCCACTTGAAAATGATTAAAAAGGGGATTTCTCACACGACAGAATGAAAGAATGATTAAGAATATTGTCAAAAATTATGATATGGCATCCCAATCATAGTTGAGGGTCTGAGAAATGTGATTAGTTCATGATTTATCCACTGGAAGCTTTGGGTGTAAATTTGTTAAACATCACTTTTTGAGACAAATTTGTAACAAGAAAAGGATTCCTCGAATATTATTCTTTTTGGGGGGAAAATTTGGGATGAGTGAGTGAGTGAATTGTATAAATGCAATGAGAATACTCTTGCAAATGGTCGGAGGTTAACTTTTCTGAGAAAGTTTGAGAGAAACCATTTTCTCGAGAGACCGTCTGAGAGACCAGTTCATTTTCCTGTGTCTTTGGATTCAATCGCGTCAAGGTGGTTGCAAGTGTACAACCATTGACAGGCTCTAAGATTGTTTAAGAAACTTTCCCCTGCTGATGAATCTGATGAACTTTGAATGACTCTATGTTGATCATGTGCATTATTATGTTTTCTTTTATTTTAGAATGTTTTCAAATAATTTTTCTTGTTCCTATTGCAATCTTATGTTAAAATATCTTTGAGTCACACAAGATATCATCCATGTGTTAGTATTGTGGAATTTTTAATTTCATTATGAGAAGAGCCTTCATCTGGTAATGAAATAAACAATTTAAAATCACTTTAATCTCACTATGTTGATAAAGATTGTTTGTAAGCCTATGAGTGTATCTTAGGCATGATGAACTAGGGATTCCTAGCATTTAATTGAGTCTTTATCATGAGACTTTGTGTTGAATTATCAAAGAGTGTGTGAAACCATGCGTCTCTGGGCTTCCATTGATGCACACCTTCTAGTTGAAGGAATATCTTGGCTATTCTGAAGCATTTTGTCTATGAGTTTTCCAATTTCTGTAAAGGCTCTCAAAGATCTGGTATAATATGTTATATCTTGTTTAACTTCCCATTAATAAATTTCTCAAACAATGAGTCCTACATAAACTACTCTTATTTGTAGTGTGTATCCATAAATGAATAAATTTTATTGCCAAAGTATGTAGGGACAACCAGGATTCCATCATTGTCTTTAGTAACCCGAACCTTTGTCCAGGAAACATCTCCACTCTCTAGTGTGACAACTCGTGAGAGTTAGATTGTGTTGTATTGATCATATTTCCTCAAGGTTCTCATTAACATTGTGCAGAGAAGGGTCTCTTGATGTCCTTCACCAACACGGGTTACAAAATGGGTCCTCTCACCTGGTTGAAGGCACAACCTAAAGTAGTGGGGGTAGATCAAGCCCTCAGTGAGGTGTTATCCATTTCTCCGATGCCCGAGTGATAAAGAGTCAGACGAATCCCATCCTTGGCTATAAAATGAATCATATCATGGTCCGTCTATCCCTAAGCATCCTGCTAGTTTTGTGATGCTACTCGACCCTCGCGGGAGAATCAATTTGGATACCAACATCAAATGGCACCACGCCGGGATTATTTGAACATCGGGACCTATTTGTGCAGCAACAACACCAAATTGGTGCTATTATCGGGATTATTTGAAATTTGAGACCTATTTGTGTGGCAATAACACTTTGAATTGGCACTATTTTCAAGGATTATTTGAACACTGGAACCTATTTGTGTGGTAACAACACCCAAATTGGCACCGCCGCGGGATTATTTGAACACCGGAACCTATTTTTGTAAAAATAACACTAAATTGGCGTCGTTGCTAAGGATTATTTGAGCACTGGACCTATTTGTGTGGTAACAACACCAAATTGACGTCATTTCCAAGGATTATTTGAACACTAGGACCTATTTTGCGGCAACAACACCAAAGTGGCGCCATTGCCGGGGATTATTTGAACAGGGACCTATTTGTGTGGCAACAACACCGAATTGGTGCCATTGCTAAGGAGTATTTAAACTCGAGACTTATTTGTGCTACAACAACACCAAATTGGCATCATTGTCGGGGAGTATTTAAACACATGTGTACACATACCAACCTTGGTAATGTTTCTTACATGATTTAAGTACAAATACACTATTTAAATGTCATCCTTTGTCGAGATCTGTAATATTTGTGCAAGATTACATGTTCATTGTGTAGTATTTCCAATTTCTAGTGGTTATTGCACTAAATTTGCATCAATAGTGATAAATTTGGGTAAAGGAAGGTCATATCTATTAAGATTTGTAGAAATTAAGCATTGATAGACACTTGGTAAGTTACTAATAGTGCATCTGCACAACTAAGGTGAAAATCCTTAGTGGTGACTCCATGTTGATTTGAAATTTTAATGATTACAGTGCCTTAACCTATGTCAAGTGAGATCTGTCACTAATCTATGCAAAGCTGGAAGGAAGAAGATCTATCTTCACTAGGGACCCTACTAGAAAGTTATTTCTAGAATTGGGAAAAGAAAATTCAGAAGGAAAACAAGTCTGGAAAGTTGTTAGAGATCAAGAATCAGAAAAGGAGATATCAGTCCGAAGGGTGACCAATCTATGGTTGAAGATTACCATACGTCTTCAAGTGATTTTGAATTAGGTAATATTTATGTAAATTTGAATTCCCCAACTAGAGAGGGGCCATCATTTGTGTTTGAAAAGTGTGCTTCTTAGTTTTCCCCTATTTCTTCCAAGGTTGATAGGGTTGTCCAAGAAGCTAAGTCATTAGAGAATATCTATTTTGAGAATTATATTCATGTTCTCCAAAGACCCCTCATTCCCTATCATTTTGTTTCTCCTGTAAGATCACCCCCTCAAGGAAATATGGCCCAACCTCCACCTATACCTCCTTTTTTGTCAACACTTTTGGAACTATAGATTTTGAGGTATGGATGGATATCCTAATATGGTGCCACAAGATATCATAAATAGGTTGCCAAAGTTTCAAGGAATAATGCCATCACATTGACCTAAGCATTTAAAACTCTTTGTCAATATATTGGAATATTTTGAAATTGAGTTTGAAGACATGTATATAAATTTTTCTATTCGTACTCTTCAGGAGAATGCAGTGACTAGTATAAGGATTTACTAGATAATTCAATAGATTCATGGACCGAGATGAAAAGTGCCTTTGGATTGCAATATGGGGATCCAGGTTCTTTTTGTTTGAATTTGAAAATATAAAGAAAAATCCAAATGATTCTGTCCATGACTTTAGTACTAGGTTTAATAAGACCTTTAATAGGATACCTGTAATCCTAAGGCCAAGTGATGTGTCTTGTTTGATAAAATATTATAACACATTTGATAAAAAGGCTGCCTATTACTTAAGAGATAAGAACCTGTGAACATTGAGGTAGGATTTCAACATGGCCTTACAAATAGAAAATAACATCAAAGTAGTTGGAAAGCCTCCTAAGACAGAGGGAGTTAAGTTGATCAATCCTGAAAGGCCTCAATAAAACAAAGCTATGGATGCGGGAAGAGGTTGTAAAAACTTTGGCTAAAGTAGTTAAAGAGATATCCTATAAACTGGCTAGAGTAGAAAAAGGGATAGGAAAATTTTTCCTGTGGTCAAGCAAGCCACACGGTCAAGAGAGATCTGGGGAAATCATCCGGGAAAATAGAGGTTATTATAGACTAGAAGACCAAGGAAAAGGTCCCATGGGATATCCTCAATCACGAGATAGCCGGTGAATGTGGAATAATGGAACTAGTGAATCTAAGGTGAAGAAGGCCCTCCTAACCTGAATTGGTGTAATGGATCATTGGATATAATAGTTGTTCGGAGGCTCCAATCAATGTCGAGCTCTGTTGAGATCCTATTTATTGGCTGTTGGATACGTGGGAAGTGACCTGTAGGTGCTTCGTGTATATTTCTAGACAAGGTCATGAAAATGGTGATGGGAGGTGTAGTGGATCTCTCCGGGGTTTTATGGATGATTCTCTGGTCTAGTCAGAAATCCTTAGCTTGATTGGCTCTTTACGTTTAATAAGGAGAATTGTGTAATGATGTCTGGTGGGAGTGGTGAGGACCTAAATATTAGTGTTCATAAACCAGCATCAATGTCTGATTGATCAATAGGCCCGTTGGGTTGTGGGACCTGTGGATCACAACCGTAAGTTTGTGGTTGTGGCGGACCTCCTATGGTCATATGAAGAGTTAATCTCTCCTTCCGATTATCCAATAATCATACGCCTTTTCAGCCTCTATGTTTAGAACTAGAAGTTGTGTAATTTTCTTAGAATACCTTACAGGTGTTCTGGCAACTTGAATGCGTAAGCTAGTATCTATGTCGATGAGGAGGTCCCTGCGTTAGGTTGTGGAACTAAGAGGATCGCAACCAAATATTTGTTCTCTTTCGAGTCCTTGTATAGTCATATGGATATCCTATCAAGGTAGTCTATAGTTAGGATGATTTGACCAAAATGTGTATGCCTTGTCGTCTTCAATATTTAACTCTCTCAATTGTTCACTAATTGCTCGTAGGTTTACTGTTGCTCGAAAAACCTGGATCCTAAGGTCTTGATCTATATCAGCTAGTGTTGTGGGGAGATTTGGTTGAGGCACTATTGGTTCAAATATGTATTCTCTGGGCTCTCTAGGTCCCGTGATTGTCATGCAAAAATGATTCAACTTTAACTAAAACTAATAAACTAATTATGAAAGATGTATCTACACTATGCATGTATTCTTTTATTTTTGTATTTTGATGAAGTATTTTAACGAAATTAAAAGAGCAGCTATTCTAATATTTTTAGAAAATGGACAATTAATCTAGTAATAAAATCAAAACAAACAAAGTAGCTTGGTGTAGCTATTTACCTGTGCAGTTGTGAATTTATCCTAAATATCTAAATAACTAACTAGTTTAATTGAAAAACTCTCAATCCTACCTCAGAAGTGAGGAATGAATCATAGTTTCTCAGAAACTATCATTCCCCATAGCTTCCCTAGCAATATTGAAAGTGAACTTTAACCAAAATGAAATAATTTACTACTCTATTTGATATGTTGTAACTAGAACTTTGATAGCTCAAACCTGGAGTTTATAGAATAGTGGTAAATCCAGTTGTGTGTGACTTTGTCCCCTCAGTGTGATCTCCTCATTCCTTCGTGTTCTCGTGAATCTAGAAAAGCATGTATATGATAGCATCAGTAGAAGAAGGTACTCGAACAATGGTAGCTTTGGATATAGACCGAATACAATGCGAGTAAGAGAGGGATAGTGCAAGTGAACAGAGCTTGACTATGCAATTCCTAGTGGGATTTATTGTGGGAATACAACACAAATATGTCGAGAGTTCTAGAAACTATCTTTTGTGACAAAGACAAAACTGCAACTCTAAATGGATTCCAATCTAAGAATGAAACTACCTTATTCTAAACTGGTTTGCATGGAACAAAAATGAAGCAAGATTGAAACAAGAAGATCAAATGACCTCTAAACAACAAAGGAAGACTAACAATGGATGCAAAACATGAAACTATTGGAATTCTAAGCAAGAAACTCAAAAGACTGAATGATTAAATAGAGAAGGAGAGGGGCCTCTTGTTTGAAAACAAGTTGGCTATTTATAACAAATGCATTCACTAGAAGGTAACTTGGAATGGAACTCTTTTACCATTAAACAAAGAGAAAACACTATTCATAGGGTGGCCAAAACATAAATGCAAAGCAAAGTAGCTAAAGAATGTGGATAGAAATTTGAATTTTACGTTTGATGAGATCATTAGAACATTCTAGAAAATGCACATAGGAGACCGCCGCCCTATGCGGTGGTGGGTGGTTACTGGGACCGCTGCCCTGTCTGGGTGGTGGTCATGGGACCGCCACCCAGGTAGGGTGGTGGTCTCATCACTTAAGACCAAAATGTAAGGAAAAAGGGGGGCAGAGGGTAGAACAAAGCATGCGGAGGCCGGATGAGGCATACGGGATACAAACGTATACTTGGTGAGCTTTTCTGGATCCCGAACACCTTGCGAGGAGACCTGTATCATCATTGGGGTATGTGTAACCTCTTTCCGGTGGTGCAGTACCCTACAATTTTGGGTACGTACATATTTCCCCCTCAGAGAAGCATCTTAGCCATGAAGAGGCGTAAAATGGTGGATCCGAGTATGGCGGTCCCGAAATGGGGAGTTAGGAGTTATACCTGACACGCCCGTGTGTCGAAAGTCACCATCCAAAATCCCGCTATCTGTAAAATGAAAAAGGGGACTCAAGTGTCAGATAGATAAAATAAATTGAGAAATAAAACTAAATTGATATGAAATGAGGACTTACCATCTGTGTGGGGTTTAGAACTTACCTCGTCGATGCTCCAACCCTATGAAAGACATTCAAAATCAATTTTAGAAAGTATATATATATATATATATAAAATGAACTCATTTTACTATTCATTTGCACATGTTGATTTGGTGGTTTTTGAGCTCTGGGACCCACGGTGACCATTTTCGATGAGAGTATAGTCAAAACGTCCATTGTGAGAATGTGATCATGCCTCGAGAGTGGAACATCGGCCTACTGAAGTCTCAGGTTAGTTCTTCTCAATTTATCATTTTTAAATCCAAAACATAGAAATGTTGAAATCTTTGTCATGGGGGGATCATTTTGAAAATGCTAGTTTTAAATGAGTCTCTAGGGGGCCCATAGGGTAGGTCTTTATTTTGTTTAAAATGGTGTTTTCTTGCATTTTTAATGTTTTTAGGGCTTTCGAGCCGTTTTGATGTCCGATTCGGGACAGGACCACCGCCCCTGCAGGTGGCATGGTGGTCATGGGACCACCACCCTAGAAGGTGGGTGGTTATGGGACCACCACTTACTGGTGCACACAGCACTGCATAGGGTGGTGGTTTCAAAAAATGTAAAAAAAGATGTTTTATTTAATTGTTTTTGCATTTTTAGCATTTTTATATGTTCTTGATAATTTTTCTAGTCGGATTTTGTTACTAACTTACTCTTTTTCTGTGTTTTTGGGTGGATGAAGAAGGAGGAGTATATTAGATGGAGTAGAGAGAGGGAGTGTGATTGGCTCCCAGTAGTGTTAGATGCACTATCTCAGGCGGAGAGAGACATTCTATAGAGGGCTGGCATTTGGAGGATTGCACATAGGTCCCTCATGTCGCACCTGCTAGTCACATATTATGTGACTTATTTTCATATTGGGATGTAGATCGGAACACTTTCCGATTACCAGGTGTGAGGGGTGAGTGGTCCATCACCTGGAGGATGTCTACCATATACTGGGGGTTCCGATCCTTGGGAGGTGGTTGTCTCTCAAGACAGCAGTGTCGAGATCTCAGTTGGTTTAGTGGGCCACTTATATGGGGGATGTCATTGTTTCCATGGGGTCGAAGAAGGGGGTGAAGGTCCACTCCATTGTTGAGTCAGATATTCCTATGCTCTGCAAGGCTATCATGGGCATCCTTGCTTGAGATTGATTGGGGACAAGGGAGGGGACACTCTCTTATATTGTTGGGCTCCCATCATTACATAGATTGAGGGCCATGGCCATGTATTTATGCTTGGGGAGAAGACATCCTGGGACCACCTACCATGATTTGTATAGGGTGGTCAGACTACAGGGATAGTCATTGAGCCACCCTACTCTTGTCATGAGTTGGGTGTATGAGCACATCATTCCGTATGGGAGAGGTGTATAGGCAGAGGATCCTGGGGCCATCAGGGCAGTGAGGTGGATAGGGATGACCATTCTTAGAGTGCCTCACCAGCCAGTGGCTTCTTTGACTACTGTAGACATGGAGGCTACTCCTTATCAGGCCATGGTAGGGTTATGGGGAGAGGAGACACTCACATTGATCACTTGCCACACTACCAGTCAGCTGGTAGATAGGATGGGGAAGTTGGAGATCCACCCCTTTGAGAGTACCACAGTAGTTTGGCCTCCCATATATTGACATGTTTCCTCTAGTGGGGCTAGTGTATAGATCTATTCGTGAGGCTTGGGGAGGTCCTAGAGGCCGGGGTTGGACTATGGTCACTCTGGTGTTCCCATCATAGCTAGGAGGGTGGTTCGTGCTCGAGGGGTAGCTAGTGCTCCTCGAGCACCTTTACTTCAGATTGCCGGTCCTGCTCATAGTGAGAGATGAGCCTATTGACGTGGACTCTGAGTCTGAGGAGTTCACTGGGGGAGAGAGAGAGAGGAGGAGAGAGGAGGTGGAGACTGGAGCCGGTGGGACAGGTGAGGAGGATGACAGTGATTCTGAGTGGCATGACACTCAGGATATCTTGTGGGCCGAGAGGGTGAGAGCAGAGCAGAGAAGGTGACTTTGATTTTGAGAGGAGTTTCCTTCTCAGGATTTAGGGGGAGATGGTGAGTCCGTGGTAGGCCATCACATTGCTCTAGATGTGGGAGAGGGATGATAGTCAGTAGTGGCATCGTAGTGGTAGGTGCGGATCCTAGAGATCCCACCTGGAGGCCTGGAGATCCGAGTGAGTTACTACTCTTTTCTTGACTTTGTTTTAGTTAGAATTGTTTAGTTGTTATTTCCTTTTTTTGTTTGTTTATCTTTGGTCTTATTTTGGACAACTTTCTAACTTGTGTGTTTCTCCTTTTTATTTGCAAGTGACTATTGAGGGATGGCGAGACTTGATTCGCTAGGTGTGTGCTGACACTCTATTGCTCCCTTTTGATGGTACTCGGTGAGCTCACTGAGGATGTTGGGGAGCCCTTAGTAGCTGGTCGACATACAGATGTCTTTGCCCCTATCTGGAAGGTGGAAAAGATCATTACCTCCCTTCGCACCGAGCTGGCTGGATATAGGACTGTTGAGCATTTGATGAGGAGGAGTCACTCTCATAGTGAGACCACAGCTGTTGGCCATGATCGTGAGCCCTCCATCCATTCAGAGTGTCGTCATCGCAGTAGGAGTCCTAGGTGTGGTCATACACCTTCTGAGGGATCTCGCAGAGATTGAGAGATCATAGTGTCTTTTTTTGTAGTGACTTTTGTTGGATATTTGTATGATTGTTTTTGTATTTTCGGGCTCATTGAGCATTTTGACCATGCCTTAGTGCATGATGGCATTGTACATGAAACACCATATATATATATATATATATATATATATATATATATATATATTTTGGATCTAGACTCTTTGGTGTCTAGAATTTTGTGACTCGTTTCCCATGTGTATACTAGATGTTTTTAGAGTATTTGTTTTCATGCTTTTTAGAATGTATGCAATGGATGACAAATGATAATAAATACTAAACAAAATGTTTTACTTTATTTGCTTTTGTAATGTTGATATGTGATGATGAACACATTGTAGTATTGAACTTTTGGCCTCTTTGGGAAATGTCTATGATTTCTTCTTATGTTGGAAAAATGTGATGAATGTATAGTGATAAAGAGATGAACTTGCCCCATTCCCAACTCCACGCAACCAAGTAAGATGTGAGGGCTCAACACCAAGAGTTGGGAAGGGCACAAATTGTATGAGTTTGATTGAATGGAATGATGAGAGATAGACAAACCTAGTGATAGAAACCAAACTTAGACCTACACACTTACCCTACTCAGAACTACCACCAAGCTAGAAGGCCACTTACTTTCCAGTTTATCTAGACTTAGATCTATAAATGGCAACCTGGTTGACAAAATCTGGTTTTGAGGATTTGATCTCTTTGGAATTTGGACATTTGTTTTCACTTAATATAATTTGATTTGTATTTCTAGAATACCAAGATTTGTTAATTTGTGTGAATGGACCCCCCACACCCTGCCTCATGCCACTAGTAAGAAGCATGGGTTTGTCACCAAAGGCAAGATATAGGTGAGTAAGGGCACTTCTTTCCTTTCCCAACCTCACACCACCACTAGTAAGAGATGTGGGCTTATCACCGAAGGTTGGTGGGGAAAAGAAGTGTGTAAAATAAAATATTCTATTTGCTTGGCATTTTTGATTCTATTTGATTTTGACACTTCTGATCTGTGACTTTGGGATATCCTTTCTTTCAAAGAGACATAAGAGGGATAGATGTGACACCAAGAAGCTTCTAGAACAGACCGTAGGTAAGGACAACTTCACCTAGTAGAAAGAAAGAGCAAAACCAAGTATGCAGGCCTTGGTATGGTTTTCATCAATACTTGTCTGTCAAACTTGATGAGAAGATTTGAAATTACTTGATGATGTTTGAAGAGATGTGATTTGAATGCTTTTGCCAATATTTTCAGAAATTTGTAATAGATTGCTTAAGAGTAAGTTCCTTGACTACAATTTTTATGAAATGAGTGGACAAAATGAAACAACTAAATGACTAATGCAATGTAGGTAGCTATAATGTACAAGTGGTGATTCTGATGTCTATGCGTAAAACCATTTAAGATGCAAGGAATTGATAGTTTCATTGAATTCCTCACCTTCTAGTGTGCACAAGAGATATGCACCATTTCCGTAGTCTTTCATGACTCGGTATGGGCCCAACCACTTGGGCGGAACTTCCTTCCTTCACCGGTTTTCTTATCAATCCGGTTGTCTAGTCTTAGAACTAGATCTCCCTCATATATTTCTCACTCATAGAATTTTTTTGTTATACTTGCTGCGGCACATCCGGTCAGCATAGGCTCTGTGCCATTGTTTGGCATTTAGCCTGGCCTCGTCAAGGCTTTCCAGTTGAGAGAGGCGTGCCTCCCTGTAAGCTTCTTCATCCAAAATCCCTTGTAATGAGATGCAGAGACTGGGTATTTCAACCTCAAGTGGGAGAACTGCTTCTTTACGCCCGAATACCAATGAGAAAGGGGTTGCTCCTGTTGGTGTTCTTATTGAGGTTCGATGGGCCCACAAGGCTGGATATAGTTTTAGATGCCAATCTCACTTGTTCTCCTTAACTATTTTGAGGAGAATAGCCTTTAATGTTTTGTTTGTTGCTTCGGCTTGTCCATTGGCTTGAGGGTAGTAAAGAGAGGCCGTGTGATGGTTTATTTTGAATTTCTACATAACTCATGGACCTCATCATTTTTAAAGGATGTGCCATTATCTGAGATAATGACTTGTGGGACACCATACCTGTAAATGATTTGGTTTAGAATGAACTTGGCAATTACTGAACTTGGTACGGTGGTGAGAGGCATGGCCTCTACCCATTTGGTAAAATATTTTGTGGCTGTAATTATAAAATTATGGCCATCGGTTGATGAGGGAGAGAATTTCCCTATCAAATCTAGACCCCACGTGGAGAAGGGCCATGGGGTTGCTATTGGTTGTAGGGATTGTGCTGGCATGTGAATCTCGTGAGAGAATTCTTGGCATTTGTGGCACTTACGTACAAAACTCTACTGCATCGTGTTGAGAGTGGGCCAAAAATAGCCCATCGATGTATTTTGTGAGTAGTGGCATGACCACCGAAGTGGCCTCCACATATCCCATTGTGGGATTCATAAAGAATCTTCTTGGATTCTTCTGTGTCGACACATCTTAGAAGCATGTTGTCGAAGGCTTTATGATAGAGTACTTGTTCTAAAACAACATATTTAGTAGTGATAATGCGTAACCGCCTTCTTTGTTGTGATGTGGCACTTTTCGGGTATGTGTGGTCCATGATAAAATTGATGATATCAGTGTACCAGGGACATGTAGAGATGGGGGCCTGGTTTTGACAAAGTATATACACTCATCAGGAAAGTCAGATTTACCAGATCACCTCCATCTAATGGATTGTCAGCTAACCAGTCTGCAATGATTTGTCCCTTAATGGATTTTTGGTTTACAAATGTTAACTCAAATTCACCCATTAAGGTTATGAAATGCCCAACCTTTTTAGATAAAGACCCTTGCGTGAGGAATGTTCGTAAATGATCTGTCTTTACAATGACCCTTGTTTCTTGGTTTAACATGTAATGTCTTAAACATTTTGTTGCAAAGACTATGGCAAGGCATTCTCTCTCTACCTATGTATAATGTGTTTCATAATCGAGCAATGTTCGGCTAATGAAATAGACGCACGTTCTTGTTTATCATTGTCTTCTTGAGCCAACATGTAGGCTAGCGAGACATCAGTGGCCCGTGAGTATAGGATCAAAGGGTGGTTTAGTCTGGGAGGCATTAGCATGGGTGGAGACAAGAAGCATTTAACTGCTTCTTGAAGGCCTCGTTGCATTCTTCAGTCCAATCAATGCTATAATATTTCTTTAATAGATTGTTGATTGGATGAATGGAAAAACTTAAATCGGGATGAACCTTCGGATTGCACCGAGTTTCCCAAGAAATGACCTGATTCTAGACTCGTCGATGGTGGAATCATTTGAGAACAACCCAGATTTTGGTTGGATCAACATCAATCCCTCGTGAAGATATAATGTAACCCAGAAGTTTGCCTCCTGTCACACCAAACACGCACTTCTCTGGGTTTAATGTGATGCCATATTCAATCAATCATGAGAGGATGATATGGAGTACTTCTGGATGATCACAATGCTTCTTGGCCTTGGCCAATAAGTCATCCACATAGGATTCCACAATTTTATGGATAAGATCATGGAATATGTATGTCATTTGCCCGCTGATATGTAGCACCGGCATTCTTAAGACCGAATGGCATGACAACGTAACAATAAGTTCCCCAAGGAGTTATAAACGTAGTTTTGGCTTGATCCTGTTTAGATATTTTAATCTGATTATACCCTGAGAACCCATCCATGAGGGACAATAGTTCAAATCAGTTGTTGCATCAACAATAATGTCAATGGATGGTAAGGAAGTCATCTTTGGGACAAGCTTTGTTAATATCCCGAAAGTCTATGCAAATGTGTATCTTCCCATTCTTTTTGAGAACAGGGATGATATTAGATACCCATTGTGAATAGTCAATGGGTTTGATGAATCCCACTTGGAGAAGTTTTATTACTTCCTCTTTTACCATGAGAGCCACTTTTGGCTTCATTGGTCTTGACTTTTGTTTAATTGGTTTTGCATCTGGTTTAGTGACAAGGTTATGTACCATGATGTGTGGTGCAATGCCCATCATTTCTTTATAGCTAAATGTGAAAGCCTTTTGATGTTCTTTGAGGACTTGGGTGTGTATTTCTATCTCCTCTGGAGTTAACGAGGATCCCAACTTCAAAATTTTTGGTTCTTCCTCCATTCCGATGTTTATGTCAATGGTTTCTTCTATTAAAGAAGTGTTACCTTCTTCAAATTTAGGTGGGGCTGGAGGTAGTTCCAAGCTTTTCTCCATCTTCTACCTCGTAGATATCGAGATCCTTTTGTGGAGGAGACTCTACCATGGGATTTCAAAATAGGAAGAGGAATGTGGTATTAGGGAAAGATCCACTATGCGGTGAGCAAGGTGTAGCTCCGCATAGGTGTTTAGATATTCGAGAGTGACTCTATCACCGTCAAAGTGATCCAGGATAGGAAAATCATTCTCAGCTTCTCCATGAGTGAGGAGTGGGTTTGTTGGTATTTTACGTATTAATGGTTCAGTATGAAGTGATACTGTGAAATTTGTATCTTCCAACTCACTATTTGGAGTGAAATGGGAAGCTGAGGTTGCTATTGAATCTGTGAGAAGGTTCTGCTCTCGTGGGATTGCTTCAATTGATATGAAGTTGAATCCCTTGCTTAGATCTAATACCGTTATTTTGTAGAGTTGTAAATGTTTAGCCCTAGTTTCATATACCTCAGAGACTTGGTTTGCAACTAGTTGTGAGTCTCCTAGCACTCTAATGTTATCGACACCCATTCTTTTGGCTAGGATGAGGCCAAGGAGGAGAGCTTCGTACTCAGCTCCATTGTTTGTACATTCAAAGTTTAATTTAAAGGTGAAAGGTAGGATCTTTCCCTCAGGTGAAGTAAAGATCACTCCTACCCTAACTCCAAAGTGACATCTAGCTCCATCGAAGTGGAGAGTCCAATATTTGCTTGGAAAAATGGATGTTGGGATATTTTTCATATCTATTTCTTTTGCTTTGGTTACTTCTACCATAAAAACTTTGTCTGATGGAAGAGAAGAAATTCCTAGGGTGTATCCCATACCCATAGAATCAAATGGTAGGAGAATAGGTAAATCTTTCTCTAGCAACTTGACAATTTTTGTGGTAGTCCCTAATGACACTGTTTCTATGACGTTGGCCTCATTTTTGAGTGTTGGAATGCCCTCGACAGATTTGTAATTTCCAATTTTGTGGTGGGTATCAACTTCTCTTTTGGTTTTGAATTAATTGGTTTGCTAAGTTGATTTGTTGGGAGTTCAAACTCGGAATGAACGCCTGGTCTTTTCTTCAAATCAGCTAGGTGTATATCGAAGGGTTTTGGGTCACCTTGTGCCACAAATATTTTCCCTAAGTGTAGAAATCTTATTTCTTGGAATAACGTGGAAGGGATTGCCTTCATGCGGTGTATCCATGGCTGACCGAGGATCATATTATAGTTGGTTTCGATCTATAATATAAAATTTGGTGAGGACCGTCTTGGGTCCTAAAGTGACTGGTAAAACTATGGTTCCAATTGAGGTGGCCTTGAGGCTATCATAACCTCTTAGCGTATTTCGTGTTGTGGAACAGTTTGTCTCTCCATATCCTAACTTTTGAAGAAAAGTGAAGGGGACTATGTTAACTGCTGCCCCATCATCAATCATTGCGCGTTTAACATAATTATTGTAAACCCATACTTGTAAATGTAAAGTTGGGTCACCTCTTCGTGTAATTTCAGCGTCTGTTGGCATTTTTCTTATATCAAATATAAACTCAGTATCCCTATCTGGCTGCCTGGAGGGTAGACGTCAAAGTCTACATGGTTTACTTGTGTTTCGGAGGAGGAGTGATATTAATTAAATGACCAAGGCCTAATGCTTCTAAGAGAGCAACCCTATGGGTCGGGAGAGTTCTTTAACAAGTCCAAGAAGGAGATGTGAGAGAAGGTTTTCGTTAAATCATTAATTAAATCATAGGCACCTATGGGTTTTACCAACGTTTGTTGAATGTTGTCTAGTTCCAATGGATAACTTGGAGTTGGTTGAGAAGAATAATCCGTGTTCTTGTTATGGTTTCTATGGGTAGCTCGGTGTCTAACTCTACCTAGACCAACTATCTTGGTTTGTGGTCGAGTTCCTAATTGGGGTGTGACTGGTGGATTTAATGAAGTTGAAGCTTCATGATCATTGTTTCCTGTTATAACACCCTTGTTTGTTCCACTTGGATCTAACTGTTATTGTTAGAATGGTTTGGGAGTGGATCATTAAAGATCTTGAGGGGTGCATTTTGAGGGGAAACTACCCTGTGTAAGTGTTTGGAGTGGGTACTATAGAATTTTCTAAGAACATATCTATAAAGAGTTGTTTTTGATCTTCTGGAAAATCGTTGCATGAATTTATTGTAGTCATGGAAAGTCCTAGTATCGTGGCCTTGAATTTTGTGGAAACCACAATACAAATTGGGATTATAATTTTGAGGTTGTTGATTTGAAACCTGTTGTGGCCCAAAATTTTGATAAGGTTGCGTTGGTTGTTAGAGTTAAAATTTTGAGGTTGTTGCCTTTGGTTTTGACTCTGATATCTAGTTGGGTTTTGATTTGGACCTTGTGTTTGGATTTTTTTCATTGTTGTTGTTGTTGTTGTGGTCATGGTGGATGATTAAAATCCACTGTGTTGATTGTTGGAGTAAAATTGTTATTTCACTGATTGTTAATGGGTGGCGAAATGTTCACAACATTTGCTCTTTTAATTTGGTCAGTTACTCCATCTGTTGTAACTCGTGGTTCTTGTTAAGGATCTTAGGTCCTTGATTAGCATTCCAGTATTAGGATAGGCCGTGGTGTTTTGATTGGGAGTGATTAATTTCCCATTTGTTCCATATGTCTTACGACCACTATCTATCGCTGCTTGGTCGATTCGGAGAGCACTCTTGAGTACTTCATCATAAGTTCTTAGTGGGAACTTCTGGACTTCTTCCTTTATCTCTCTATTGAGAGAATGAAGGAATAAATCACATAGTTCCATTTGATCCATGTTTGGAGCACTTGCTGATGAGTAGAGAACCATATGCCATCTTTGAATAAAATGAGCAATGGATTCATTATGTTCTTGTTTAATATGCAAGAATTCCCTGATTCCTGTTCTTAACAATTTGTTCATATCAAAAGCTTTGATGAACTCTGACACGAGTTGTTTAAATGAGTGTATCGAGGCTTTAGGTATTCTGTAATACCAATCAAGGGCAATACCCTCTAAGGTTTTAGGGAATATCTTAGCAACAACCCCATCCCAAGGGAGTAATTCCCATATGGTTGTGGCATAGGCCTTAATGTGTGCATTTGGATCTCCTTCCCCTTTGTATTTGGGTAAATTGGGAAGAGGTCTTGGAAGCATAACACTTCGTATGGTGAAGTCTAGGGGCTCTTTTAAATATTTTGAATAAGTCCCTACCGCATAGGCCTCGACCATCGATGGTGCTTGCTGAGGGGGTGGGGGTGGCATGGTTTGTTGATATGGCATAGCATATGTATTTGCAGGGACATAAGGGAATCCTATGGTTGAATGAACATCCTGGGAGAAGAGAACATGTCTCCTTGTGGTGATTTTGAATAAATGTTTAAGTAGGGAGGAGCATTGTTTTGGTATGGGTTGTTTGGTGCCAAGCTGGGAGGTATCATATTTTCAACTGGAGTGGCGTTTGAAAATGTGGTCCTAGTTGGTGTTTGTTGTGGGTAATTATACGGATGTTGAGGAGGCATGCCTAATATGCATGTTCCTGTAAGGAGGTCAACCTGACTGGGGTGATGCGGAGGGTTGGGGATTCTGCTTGCCCAAAATATGAATTTTGATTTTCTTGAGCAAGTTCCAATCCTCTAACCTTCTCAACTAAGGCTGAAATGACCTCTATTGGTGAAGACACAGTGTTTTTCCTTAATGGCATTTGTTGTATACCTTGAGGTTGTAAAGGGGTATGATACCCTGCTATGAATTGATCATTACCCTACCAAGCTTCACCGAGGGCATTTCCCATAGGTGGAGGAATGGGGGTGTTTTCTTGGAGTAGGGTATCGGATTGTATTTGTAAAATCCCTATAGGTGGGTACATGTTTTGGAAGCATTGTTTGCTTCTAGCGTAGTGTGTTAAGTACTCCTCATCCAAAAATGGGAGTGGATCTGATTGTCTACTGATCTGTGGTCTAAACAAGACCCGAGGAGATGAAGTGGATTCTCCTAGTAAACATCATATTGTTAGAGCCTGAGGGCTCTGGTTGTTGTGTTTGTGCAAGCTGATCCAACTCCTCAATTTGGAATGAAGAACTAGAACTAGTTCTTTGAGGGGGAGTTTGAGATGACAAGTAATTACTTGAATAGTTATCAGCCCATGTAGAAAGTGAGGGTGATGGTTGTCTATTTGTTTGACCATAATTTTCTTTGAGACCTGAGAGAGGTCTGCCATATGTGTCGTATCTGACATATTGGGGGTATATGAATACCCACAGAATAATGCGATGAAAGAATAATGGGAAAGAGCGAAGGTGGATGAAAGAAATGAAAATAAAAATAATTGTTTGATTCACGTCGGGTTCACCAATTTTATATGATGGAAAAGTGACATGCGAGCATAAGAATCTACAAGTAACTCTTCCTCGTACCCGACCTCCCGAGGTCATGCCGAGATGGCGGTGAATGTGGAATATATATGGATATAGAAAAACTAGTTGGGAAATCTTATATCCTCAACACGTAATAATGGAATCTGTGAATCTAAGGTGAAGAAGGCCCTCCTAACCTGAATTGGTGTAATGGATCACTTGGATATAATAGTTGTTCGGAGGCTCCAATCAATGTCGAGCTCTACTGAGATCCTATTTATTGGCTATTGGATACGTGGGAAGTGACCTGTAGGTGCTTCGTGTATATTTCAGACAAGGTCATGAAAATGGTGATGGGAGGTGTAGTGGATCCTCCGGGGTTTTATGGATGATTCTTTGGTCTAGTCCAAAAATCCTTAGCTTGATTGGTTGCTACGTTTAATAAGGAGAATTGTGTAATGATGTCTAGTGGGAGTGGTGAGGACCTAAATATTAGTGTTCATAAACCAGTGTCAATGTCTGATTGATCAGTAGGCCTGTTGGGTTGTGGGACCTGTGGATCACAACCGTAAGTTCGTGGTTGTGGCGGACCTCCTATGGTCATATGAGGAGTTAATATCTCCTTCGATTATCAATAATCATACATGCCTTTTCAGCCTCTATGTTTAGAACTAGAAGTTGTGTAATTTTCTTAGAATACCTTATAGGTGTTTTGGTAACTTGAATACGTAAGCTAGTATCTATGTCGATGAGGAGGTCTCCTGCGTTGGGTTGTGGAACTAAAGGATCACAACCAAATATTTGTTCTCTTCGAGTCCTTGTACAATCATGTAGACATCCTATCAAGGCATTTTATAATTAGGGTGATTTGACCAAAATGTGTATGCCTTGTGTCTTCAATATTTAACTCTCTCAATTGTTCACTAATTGCTCGTAGGTTTACTGTTGTTTGAAAAACCTGAATCCTAAGGTCTTGATCTATATCAGCTAGTGTTGTGGGGAGATTTGGTTGAGGCACTATTGGTTCAAACACATATTCCCTGGGTTCTCTAGGTCCCGTGATTGTCATGCAAAGATGATTCAACTTTAACTAAAACGAATAAACTAATTATGAAAGATGTATCTACACTATGCATGTATTCTTTTATTTTGTATTTTCGATGAAGTATTTTAATGAAATTAAAAGAGAATCTATTCTAATATATTCAAAAAAATGGACAATTAATCTAGTAACAAAATCAAAACAAACAAAGTAGCCTGGTGTAGCTATTTTCCTGTGCAGTTGTGAATTTATCCTAAATATCTAAACAACTAATTAATTTAAATTGAAAGACTCTTGATCCTACCTCAGAAGTGAGGAATGAATCATAGTTTCTCAGAAACTATCAATCCCCATAGCTTCCTTGGCGATATCGAGAGTGAGCTTTGACTGAAATGAAATAATTTACTACTCTATTTGATATGTTATAACTAGAACTTTGACAACTCAAACCTAGAGTTTACAGAACAGTGGTAAATCTAGTTGTGTGTGACTTTGTCCCCTTAGTGTGATCTCCTCATTCCTTCATGTTCTCGTGAATCCAGAAAAGCATGTATATGATAGCATCAATAGAAGAAGGTACTCGAACAATGGCAGCTTTGGATATAGACCGAATACAATGTGAGTAAGAGAGGGATAGTGCAAGTGAACAGAGCTTGACTATGTAATTCCTAGTGGGATTTATTGTGGGAATACAACAAAAATATGCCGAGAGTTCTAGAAACTATCTTTTGTGACCAGACAAAACCTGTAACTCTAAATGGATTCCAATCTAAGAATGAAACTACCTTATTCTAAAACTGATTTACATGGAACAAAAATGAAACAAGATTGAAACAAGAAGATCAAATGACCTCTAAACAACAAAGGAAGACTAATAATGGATGAAAAAAACATGAAACTATTAGAATTCTAAGCAAGAAACTCAAAAGAATGAATGATTAAATAGAGAAGGAGAGGGGCCTCTTGTTGTAGGGTGGTAATTACGAGGACCATCGCCCTATCTTCGGGGTGAAAACAACAATTTATAACAAATGCATTCACTAGAAGGTAACTTAGAATGGAACTCTTTTACCACTAAACAAAGAGAAAACACTATTCATAGGGTGGCTATTTATAACAAATGCATTCACTAGAAGGTAACTTGGAATGGAACTCTGGGGGCGCCACCTAGGCGGGGTTACTCATTAAGAGCAAAATGCAAGGAAAAAAGCACCTGTTTGTTCAAAATTTCTTAGTCCGCATGGTTTGAAGTATTCTCTATCTCCCTGTATGGATGTGTGAAATATTTCTCCTTCATTTGGTTTCCATTGTCAGTCCTTTCCTTGGGTCGTGGATCACATTGAGTTTTGGTTTTATTTACAGTCTTCTCTCTATAGGAAAAAACTTTGTTGTTGGGCATCTTCCACGACTATGTCTCCTTTGTAAATCCTATCCCAACATATGTGGATACGTGGTCCTTTCTAATTGGACATAGCCCGGTGGGTCTTTTTGGTGAAACTTGTCACTTTTGTTACATTTGTAAAAAATGCCGGATTGGTCCCGTGGCCTTAATAGTATATAACTAGCTATTTAACAATATGAAGAGGTAGGGAAAATTCCTTACTTTGACCGTAAAGAAGGACATGTGGCAGTTTGAAAGGTTAAAGGCAGAGAGGCGGGTCAGGAGAATTTTGAAGATTTTTTCCTTTTTGTGAGGAGTAAATTTATAACATGATCTACAACTTCACGGGGACAAATTAATGTCACATGTTTGAGTCAACATTGAAAAATAAAAGTGGGGAGGTGGGTTGCCAGAGCATTTTTGTAGAGTTTTGTGTTTTAGTGAAAAGGAGAAAAGTTATGAAATGATCCGCAACTCTGCATTGGGACCCACATCAAAAGTTAGAAGTGGAGAGGCGGGTCACCAGGGCATTTTGAGATTCTCAAGCCCGCTTCAACTCAAATATTTTCCATGTGGAGGGCCTATGCTCATTTGAGGATTTTCCTCTAGGTTTGACCTTTGGAGTTACACCAAGGAGACATGTGGAGGCTTCCGCTGGATCTTCCCATACTTAGAATTTTCAAGTGCTTGATGCAACTTTATTAGGCACGGGACACATGGAGGGCCCACGTCTATTTGGGAACCTACCCTTAAAATTTACTTTTGAAAGAGCATTGAAGGGACACATGGAGGTTTCCACAAGATCTTCCCACACTTAGACTTTTCAATGGCCGAGAAGGCATTCTCGGACCCTAGGCACGTGGCACCTTCTGCTGGTCCTTAGATTCTTTCAAAAAAATTATGGGCTGAGACTCATGGTATGCTCCCACTTATTTGGGGTCTCCACTTTTGGGCTTCATATTAAAAATGCACTAAACAGACATGTGGAGGATTCCGCAGGCTCCTTTTTTATAATGAGACTTTTTCAATGGCTGAGGAAACTTTCTTAGGCCCAGGGCACGTGAAGATACTACACTCATTTGAGGTCCCACCTATAAACTTCATATTTGAAGTTGTGATGAACAAACACATGGAAACTTCCATTGGGCCTTCCCATACTCTGAATTTTCAGCAATCGATGCAATTCTCTAGAGTCTTGAACACGTGGAAGGCCCGCGCTCATTTGGGAACCTGCCTCTAGACTTCACCTTTGTATTTGCGCCAAGGAGACACATGAAGGGTTCCGCTGAATCCTCTTTGCACTTGGCCGAATTGGACTCGCGGTGAAAAAATGCATGCATCCATGTGAGGGAACTCATTTCTCAAGGTGTATTCTCGAGGGTGAAAAGGATTGCTTGTCAGATCTAGCCATATGGAGCCACTTGAAAATGATTAAAAATGGGATTTATCGCATGATAGAATAAAGAATGATTAAGAATACTATCAAAAATTATGATATGGCATCCTAGTCATAGTTGAGGGTCTGAGAAACATGATTAGTTGATGATTTATCCACCTGGCAGCTTTGGGTGTAAATTTGTTAAACATCACTTTATGAGACAAATTTGTAAAAAGAAAAGGATTCCTCGAATATTCTTATTTTGGGGGAAAATTTGGGGTGAGTGAGCGAGTGAATTGTATAAATGCAATGAGAATACTCGTGTAAATGGTCGGAGGTTAACTTTTCTGAGAAAGTATAAGAGAAACCATTTTCCTGAGAGACTGTCTGAGAGACCAGCTCATTTTCCTATGTCTTTGGATTCAATTGCATCAAGGTGGTTGCAATTGTACAACCATTGAAAAAAATTGATATTGTTTAAGAAAATTTCCCTGCATATGAATCGATGAAATTTGAATGAATCTATGTTGATCATGTGCATTATTGTGTTTTCTTTTATTTAGAATGTTTTCAAATAGTTTTTCTTGTTCCTATTGCAATATTATGTTAAAATATCTCTAAGTCACACAAGATCTCATCCGTGTGTTAGTATTGTGGCATTTGCAATTTCATTATGAGAAGAGCCTTCATCTGGTAATGAAATAAACAATTTAAAATCACTTTACTCTCACTATGTTGATAAAGATTGTTTGTAAGCCTATGAGTGTATCTTAGGCGTGATGAACCAAGGATTTCTAGCATTTAATTGAGTCTTTAACACGAGCCTTTGTGTTGAATTCTCAAAGAGTGTGTGAAACCGTGTGTCTCTAGGCTTCCATTGATGCACACCTTCTAGTTGAAGGAATATCTTGGCTATTATGAAGCATTCTACCGTGATTTTTCCAATTTTTGTAAAGGCTCTCAAAGATCTGGTATAATCCGTTCTATCTTTCTTAACTTCCCACCAATAAATTTCTCAAACAATGAATCCTACACAAACTACCCCTATTTGTACTGTGTATCCACAAATGAACAAATTCTATTGCCAAAGTATGCAGGGACAATCAGGATTCAATCATTATCTTTAGTAACCCAAACCTTTGTCCAGAAACATCTCCACTCTCTAGTGTGACAACTCATGAGAGTTAGATTGTGTTGTATTGATCATATTTCCTTAAGGTTCTCATTAACATTGTGCAGAGAAGGGTCTCTTGATGTCCTTCACCGACATGGGTTATAGAACGGGTCCTCTCACCTTGGTTGAAGGAATAACCTAAAGTAGTGGGGGTAGATCAAGCCCTCAGTGAGGTGTTATCCATTTCTCTAATGGTTGAGTGACAAAGAGTCAGATGAATCCCATTCCTGGATACAAAATGACTCATATCATGGTCCTTTTGTCCCTAAGCATCCTTCCATTCTGTGATACTTCTCGGCACTCGTGGGAGAATCAATTTTGATACCAACAACACGCTTTCTATATTTGTAAAGGGGCGGTTAAGAAGCATTTTGGGGAAGAAAAGATCATCAATTTCAATCGAAAAAATAAATTCATTCATAGAAGTGATACAATGGGTGGAGCTCCTTACCAAATCCAATCCACCTCCGACCTTGGTGGAAGGTTAATATAATTTTATGGAATTTTCTCCACATAGGAGGGGTTTTAAACTCATAGAAAGGATTCAAGGACATGATAAAAATATTTCCTTGAATATTTTCATTGAATGGGAGAAGAGGAAGGTGAAATAGGGAGGACATGAATTTAAAATCACTAAGGAACTTGTTACAGAGGTAACCAATTTTAGTTTGGATGGTAGTAGATTCTTCAAAAAAAGAATCGACAAGAACATGGAGGTGAGAAAATTTCTTGAAGCAAGAAAAGAGCTCAATTTTTTCACTATAGGCATTAAGGTAAACTCCATCCCAACACCTTTTGATGAGCTTTCCAAGATGATGGTCTGATTTATCACACTTGAAAGAAGGTATATTATGGTTCTCATTAAGCATTTGGTTTTTTTGAATCATTTCCGTAGAAACCTACATGTTTGTTTTCCTCACTACATCCTCAATTCTATGGAACACTCCATTTTAGAGTTTCAAAACCATGTACGAGCCAATCCTCTCCATCAAGGCATAATTTTCCTCCTTCATTAACATTGTCTCACCCATCACCCTGTTATATTCTCGCTAACCTCTGTCATTCCGTCCAACCCTCTTAATCCCAACCCCTGCCATTCACCCCACCATCATTCCTAATGAGTGGAGAAAATTCTGGTCTAATAACCCATATTATACTAGTAATCACCCTTTTCCCTCCATAGCAGAGTTCTTCATAGTAGTAAGGACATTGAAACTACCTAGAATCTCCTTCACATTAGCAAAACAGGGCCTAGTGGCTCTACTCAGGAAAAGAAGGAGGACCTTTAGAAAAGAATTAATAACATGGAAAAAGAGCTGGAAATTTTAAAAGAGACATTAAATAGTTATCAAAGAAAAAGGGTAAAAGGCATTTGGATGAAGATTATGAACTTGGTGAAGGTTAGATCAATGAAATATACAAAAAGTTGAACTCTCTAGATAATAGATTGGGGAATTCAAAGGATAGGCATGATTGCAACATTTCTGCCCTCAAGGCTATCTATGATTTCATGGAGAAGCATGTTAAGAGTGTTTGCATGCTTAGTGATATTCTTGCTGCTATTTGGGAGGAGGACTCAGAGCGTGACAAGGTTTTCTCAGCTGGATAAAACTGATCCCTCTCAAATCACAACCTTGGCTCTCTCGTAGTTCACTGCTGTGATCGATGAGGGCCAAGATTGATAGAGCATCAAAGAAGTAATATTTTGTGTGACTGCCTAGTTGTTGTTTAGTTGTTTTTTACGGCTGCTTGTTTGTAGTTTTGTCTCTATTTTGTCTCTAGTTTTGTCTCTATTTTGTCTCCTTTATGTAGTTTCCTTTTGACTACAGTTGGGATTTATTGTATTATCTAGATCTTTGATCAATTTTGATGCTTTCACTAGATTATTTGGCTTTTGATTCTATATGTAATAGGGTATATTCCCTTCATAACTATTTTCTAATAATAAAAAAGTCAAAATATCACTCTTTTAACATTAAATAGTTAGATGCATATAACTCTAAACTTAAAAACCCACAATTTCTAAATTCTAAATATTTGTTTCTTGCGCATTGCATTTAAAAATGTGGGAGTTTGGAAATAGTTCATTACAATGAAGATAAATTTCATAATAAAAATAAAATCAATACATGATTATTTTTTGTTTTTGAAAACAAAGAAGAAGAAATAACAAGAATATTTGAAACTGGAAGTCATACTAAAAGATATAGATATTTACAGGTATTCTTCATTTCTTTAAACATATTTAATCATGGTTTTTTACATTATAGGTAAGTTTCATAATAAAAATAAATTTTGAAGCTGATTTTTTTGTTTTTAAACACAGAAGAGAAGAGATAACAAGAATTTTTGAAACTGGAAGTGATAGTAGAAGAAGAAAATATTTATAGGTATTCTTCTTTTTTAAAACATCTTTAATCGTATTCAAATAAATATGGAAAATGTAGAGAAATGGTACTTGTAAAATGTGTATTTGTATTAATATGTAGTTGTTCCTTTCCTTCTAGAAACTGAGATGCATATAACTCTGATATATTCCACTTCGAAGATAATCTTAAATAATGTCTTGTGTAGTTGAGTGAACTTGATATTTGTTGGATCGACCTTTAGTTTTTTTCTGAGATCATTTTGGATCAGTGCGCATTTGCCATGATTGAACATTTTTTCTTGAGATCACCTTCAAATCATGTAGCCTCTTCCATTGATGAACATTCTATTTTTATTGAGAGAACTTTCAAATCTTGTTGTCACTTCCATGATTATAACACTACATTGGGAGTTCATCATCTGGTAATCTGCAAAAACTAAATTCACGAAATGGAAAAAATGTTTGAATTTTTAAAAACCTTTTTGTAGTGTTTTAGATGCTTTACATGGATTTTTCAAATTTGAAATAGGTGGGATGAATTTGAAAATGAAAATAGGCGGGATAACTATTTTTAATAGATAATCACTTTTTGACTCTATAAAAATTTGAAAATAAAAACATGTTGGGTTTAAAATTTATAATAGAAAAATATTTCAAATTCAAAATGAGGCGAGACAAATTTGAAAATGAAAATAGGTGGGATATCTATTTTTAGAAAATAATTACCTTTTTACCTCATTATGATTTTTAAAATAAAAAATAGGTGGGATAGTTATTATTCAGTACACATTTATGTATTTACTTGTGAATACAAAAAATGATTTACATTTGACAATATTAATTGAAATTTAAAATGATGGGGATTGAATTTGAAAGTTAAAATTAAAAAATTGATACAAAAATTAAAATAGTGGAAATAAATTAAATATAGCTAGACCCCATTTTAATGAAAATAAAAATAAATATGATGAAATAACAATTAAAAATAGGTTGATATAAAAATTTAAATAGGTCAAATATAATAATTATAAGAAGTAGAATGAATAATTCTAAAATAATAATAGAGAAATTATTTTATGTGTGATTAAGTGAGGTGTTACAAATACTTGAGTTTAAGTGGTTCATTCTAAATATTTTTAGTGAATATTATTTAATGTATAGTCATTTAGGTATATTTTTGAATTTAACATGCTATATTAAATTTTTAATATTTTTTGCAATAATGTTAAATTAATATATTGTTATTGAAATTTTAAATTACCTTGAAACTAGCTAGCTAACAATGTAAAATAAAGTTCTAAATTAACTAGCAATGTTAAATTAATGTAATAATTTAACAATGTTTAATCAATATAACTTTATTGATGTTGAAACTAAATTAAATATTAGAATATTATGTTTTTGATAGGTGAATGTTGATAAGTTAAATATTAGAATATTCATTATTATTTTTAATTAATATTTTAAAAACACATCATTATGAGGGAGAATGAGAGACCTCACTTTCTCCCTGTTAGTAAAGTTTTAAAATTTAAGGAGAATCAGAGGCCTTCCATTATAAGTTAACATTATTTTACTTTGACTGAGAGTGTGAGACATTATATTTTCCTTTGAACTTGAGGGAGAATGGGAGGCCTCCCATCCTCCATCAAATTAAAGTATTTGAGTGATAATGGCAGGTTGTTGATTCTCACTCAAAGTTCTAATTTTTAAGAAAGAATTAAGACCTCTCATTCTACTTTATATAAAAAAATTGATTGATTTTCACATTCAGGAAGAATGGGAGGCCTCCCATTCTATGTCGTCAATGTTTATTCTCTATAAGATAGAAAAGGAGGCTTTTCATTCTCTTTTTATTTCTTTGAAATTGATGTAAAATCAGAGGCCTCCCTTTCTTAATTTTTTTTTAAATGAGGGAGGAAGGAGAGCTCCCATTATCTATCTTAATGGTTTTTATAATGAGGTATAATTGGATGCCTTCCATTCTCCATCTTGATTCAATTTTTTTGTAAGGAAAAATATAATAAGAGATTGAGAATGAGAGGTCTTCTAATCCCTTTTAATTGATTTATAATTTGAGGGAGATTGGGAGGCCTCCCATTTTTCCTCTTATTTTTTTATTGAGGGAGAAACATTTTATTTATATTGAGGAAGAAAGGGAGGCCTCCCTTTCTAACTCATAATTATTTTTCAATATGAGTGAGATTGGGAGACCTACCATTCTCCCTCTTCATTATTTTCTACTCGAGGTTGAAAAATATTATTAGAATAGAATGGTAGGCTTCCATTTTGTGAAAATTTGATTTATAATATTAGGAAGAATGACATGAATCTCTTTTCACCTCTTGATTATAACTTTACTTTGAGGGAGAAACATTGTTTTTTCAAATTGATAGAGAAACATTATTTTTTCAACATTGAGAGAGAAAGGGATACATCCCATTGTCTAAGAAAGGGATACATCCCATTGTCCCTCTTGATTATTTTTAGATATGTGTGAGAATGGGAGACCTCCCATTCTCCCTCTTTCCCAATCTCCCTCTTGATTATTTTTAGATATGAGTGAGAATGGGAGACCTCCCATTCTATCTCTTGATTATTTTTCTTTGATATTGAACACTATTATTGGAAAAGAATGGTAGGCCACCATTCCATGAAAGACATTATCAGAAGAGAATGGTATGCCTCACATAACATGATTTTTTTATAATTTTAGAGAAATTGGGAGGCCTACCATTTAATCTTTTGATTGTAAGTTTATTTTGAGGGATAAAAATTATTATTTGCATGTTGAGATAGAAAGGGAGATCTCCCTTTCTACCTCATAATAAGTTTTCAATATGAGTGAGAATGGGAGACCTCCCATTCTCCCTCTTTATTATTTTTTTACTATGAGGTTGAAAAATATTATTGGAAGAGAACGGTAAGCCTACCATTCCATAAAAAAATTGTTTATAATTTTAGGGAGATTGGGAGGATCATTTTTTCCCTCTTGAATACTATTATTGGAAGAGAATGATAGGAATTTTTCAATATGAGTTAGAATTGGTGACCTCACATTCTCCCTCTTTATTATATTTTTCCTACATGGTTGAAAATTATTATTGGAAGAGAATGTTAGACCTTTCATTTCATAAAAAATATTATATAAGAAAATGGTAGGCCTTCCATTCCATGAAAATTTGATATAAAAGTTTAGAGAGATTGGGATTCCTCTCATTTTACCTCTTGAATGTAATTTTATTTTTAGGGAGAAAGAGAGGCATCCATTTTTACCTCATAATTATTTTTCATTATGTGTAAGAATGGGAGACCTCCCATTCTCCCTCTTGATCATTTATTTACTCTCAGGTTGAAAAATATTTTTCGAACAAAATGGTAGGCCTCCCATTCTAAGAAAAAATAATTTATATTTTTAGGGAGATTGGAAGGCCTCCCTTTTACCCTCTTTATTGTAATTTTATTTTGAGAGAGAAGGGAGACGTTCCTTTTTACATCATAATATTTGTCAATATTAGTAAGAATTAGAGACATCCCATTCTCCCTCTTGATTGTTTTTGTACTCTGAGGTTGAAAACTATTATTGGAAGTTTACATGAAATATATTATCATAAAATAATGGTAGTCTTCACATACCATGAAAATTTGATTTAGAAACTTAGGGAGATTAATAGGCCTCCCATTTACCCTCTTGATTGTAATTTTACTTTGAGAGAGAAAAACATATTTTCTACTTTGAGGGAGAAAGGAGGCCTCCCTTTCTACCTCATAATTATTTTCAATATGAGGGAGAATGTGAGACATACCATTCACCCTTTGGAATATTTTTTTACTCTGAGGTTGAATTTTATTATCGAAAGAGAAATACCTAATGGTTAGGCCTCCCATTCCATGAAAGATATTCTCAGAAAATTTATTTATAATTTTACATTAAAGGATTTTTTTTTGCACTTTGATGTAGAAAGGAGACCTAGTAATAGAGAGAGATAATGGAAGGTCTCACGTTCTCAATCGTATTGAAAAATATTATTTTTAAAATATGCAACGAAGGGTAGGCCTTCCATTACATGAAAAAATAGTTTTTTATTTTATGGAGATTGGGAGGTCTCCCTTTTTCCCTCTTCAATATAATTTTATTTTGACAGAGAAAAATTATTCTTTACACTTTGAGGGAAAAAGAGACACCATCCTTTTTACCTTACAATTATTTTTCAATATGAAAGAGAATGGGAGACCTCCCATTCTCCCTCTTGATATTTTTTAAATCTAAGGTTGAAAACTATTATTGGAAGATAATGGTAGGCCTCCCATTCTATAAAACATTGATTTATAGTTTTACGAGATATTATGAGGCTTCCCATTTATTTTTATTGTAATTTTACTTTGAGGGAGAAAGGGAGAGCTTCCTTTCTACCTCTTAATTATTTTTCAATATGAAGGAGATTGGGAGACATCTCATTTTCCCTCTTGATATTTTTTAAATATAAGGTTGAAAACTATTATTGGAAGAGAATGGTAGGCCTCTCATTCTATGAAACATTGATTTATAGTTTTAGAGAGATTAGGAGGCTTCCCATTTATTTTGATTGTAATTTTACTTTGAGGGAAAAAATAAATTTTTACTTAAGGGAGAAAGGGAGAGCTCCTTTCTACCTCTTAATTATTTTTCAATATGAAGGAGAATGAGAGACATCCCAGTCTACCTTTTTTTTTTTTATTCTAAGGATGAAAAATATCATTGGTTAAGAATTTTAGGTCTCTCCTCCAATGAAGGGTATTATTGGAAGAGAATGGTAGGCCTCATATACCATGAAAATTTGATTTATAATTTTAGGGAGATTCGGAGGCCTCCCAATTACCCTCTTGATTGTAATTTTAATTTTTGAGGAAGATAAAATATTTTTTCCACTCTAAGGAAAAAGGAAGATCTCCTTTTCTACTTCATAATTAATGTTTAATATTTGTGAGAATGTGAGACCTCCCATTCTCCCTCTTGATTATGTTTTTTACTTTGAGGTTGAAAAATATTCTTGAAGGAGAATGGTACTCCTCCCATTCCATGAAATATATTAGTGGAAGAGAATGGTAGGCCTCACATACCATGAAAAATGTTTTATAATTTTAGGGAGAGTGGTAGGCCTCTTTATATTTTATTAATGCTTAATATTGATGATAATATAAAACAATTATCCCTACTATTTTTAGTGAAAAAATAATTAGATGTAGTCAAGAATTGTTTATAGTTTATTTTCATTATTGTTGATATTGAGATAAATTTGTTCAAATGTCTCATTTGTATGAACATTATGGAAACACTTGGTAGTTTATTTTCATTATTATTGATATTGAGATAGCTTTGTTCAAATGTCTCATTTGTAGGAACAATATGGCAACACTTGGTCAAGTTTCATTTGTAGAAATACCACTACAAAAAGTTGATAGAGAGTTTGAAAGAGGTATTTTGGATGAAGAATGGTTTGTTGAAGTACATAAGCCAGATAAATTTCATGATGACTTATGGATGTTTCAGATGATAGTTAATGATGTAACAAAAATTGGTATGGTTATAGCTGCAAAACCAATAAATAAAGATGTGATCAAGGTTCAAGTTGAGAGAATTGATAACATCACAAGAAAATGCTATCTTTTGGAAATGGATCTCTATGTGGCCAATTATCGTAAATATTTAATGGAGAGGTCAATACAAAATGCTAAATATTATTGTGTTGGTTTTGGTTGGAATTTTCCATTCCCAACTGATAGAAATAATAAGGAAGGTGTGGCTACATCACAAGAAATATATAGAGGTATGTTGCAAAGTCTTAAAAGGTTGTATGGAAAACCTACAACATCTTCAATTCTTCATCTTCTTAACATAAAGTCTTCACACCTTGGAACTAATCCTACACTTGTCAGAAAAATGACATATCACAGGAATTCATATTTACCTTCATTAGAGGTAGATATATCTCTTTCCTCTTTCAAGGAGATGAAAAAATATCCAAATAAAGAAGTTGAAAAGAAAGTAGAGACTCTCTTTTTAAAAGTAGCTATTATCTTTTTAAAAGTAGCTCCAAAACTTAGTGAAGAGGTAAAACATTTCTTGTTTGATGAAAAAGTGTTTTCTATTGATGTTTAAAGGTGTGAAATTGCACCTAAAGATATCCAATTCAAGAAGCTAGATGAAGATGAAGTTTCAAAAATAGTTTCCTCAATGATACAAAATATGATTACAACTCCTCGAGATGCAATACTTCTTCCTTTCAATAAGATAACAAAACAACTTATTGAAATTATAACAGAAGAGGATCTCATGGATGAGAACATCAATTTTTATATATTAGATGGGCAACACACCATTAGTGCCCAAAATAAAATACTTTGCAATCCCAAATATGTTGATGTGCACAATCGTTATAAAATGAGAAATTCTAGAATCATGGCCCACAATGTTCCATTGAGTACAATATCTGTTATTTGCAAGCAAAAAAATCAGGAAAACAGAGTGTGGGTTGAGACATAGTTTATTGATAAGATATCAAAAGAAAGGGAGCTATGGATAAGTTATGGAAGACCCAAACATCCAGGAAGGGAAATGAACAATCAACAAAGTGGAAGGTGTGTATTATAAATTTATTTCAAATTTATATTTATTGAATATTTATAGTTAAATAGAAATTAACACTCATGCTTGTAATAAATTTAAATGCAGGGGTTCATTAAAAGGTTCTTAGATATATTTGAAATAGAAAAAGAAGAAATTTTGCGTGATAAGTTGACATTTGTGTACTTTCTGATTCTATTTGGGAAAAGTGGGAAAAAAATTGAACTATATAGATTGGGTGGATTAGCATGTTCACCCAAAAAGACAACCAAGATGAATTCACAAAAATTAAATAAAAAAATTCAGTGCTAATTTTTTTAAGTGCATACAGGCTTGATGAAAATGAATTGGACTATCTTGCTGATGAGATATATGAAGGACGTGTTTGGTTGAGGACATTAGTTGAACCTGGTCAAAGAGCTGAGACCATTGCCAATTATTGCAAAATAATTAAGGAAGAAAGAAACACAAAAGAAAATATATTTGAATATGTTTGCATGAAGGATGGTGACAATTGTACAAGACTTCAATGTGATGCAAAAATGTGGTAAATAAATATGGAATTCATAGAACCCATTTGGCTCAATTATGTCACATAATTGGTGAAGAAAAACACTCTGCTATTGGTCAACAAACTTCTCAAAAGGGAAATAAAAAATTCAGAAAGGAAAAGAAATTGCTAAAAAGGGAAAAATAAAAATAGATGAGGCTAAGGAACAAAAATACCTACAGTTACAACAAAAATATTATATTTTTATATTCAAGCTTTTCACAAAAATACTCTAGCCAAAGATCTAGATACAAATAATTTTACTTGTTGTTGTATTTTCCATTTGGACTCAGAACTACATTGGGAATATTTCTAGTTTATCTATGCTTGCATGTGATCTTCTTGTTATGGATATGTGTAATATTGTTACTGATGTAACAATAAAGGACCTTATTGACATGTTCACATTTTTGGGAACAAATGCAAGTAGATGTGTTTGTGTGTTTCTAGTTCCAATTTTAAAAGTACCAATTATGGAAGAAGCTATGACAATATACTACAGAGATGTTAAGGATAATGTTTCAGAGATTGATTATGGGTGCTATAGATTGTATACTTCCCATGGTTTTGATGGGTTTTCAGTAATATGTGTTGTTTATGACATCCATAACCATGATGAAGAGGAAGAAAAAATTCAAGTTGATTTAGATTGGGAGCATAATGAAGATGAAGTGAAAATTCCTTCTTGTAATGATCTTAATCTTATTGGGTCAAGGAATCCATTCGATTTGAGCGAATGGAGTTTTTTGGAAAAATTTGATAAAAAATCACACACAAGAGGAGAGAAACATTATCTCCATTTATACATGATGCACATTACTTCCAGCATTTGTAAAAATAGGTGATCATTCTCTTGTATCAATTGTTGAAAATGTTGACCAGGAGTTATTTATGAAGACATTTTACAAGGAACTTTCAACCATTGAGGCTTCATGTGTACGTGGTGAGTTTTTACCTTTCTATGATTATAATTTTTATTTTAGAAAGAGAAAAAAATAAATAATTATACTATCAAAATGTATTCTCTTAAATTGAATTTTATTTTGTATAAGATAATATTTTTTCACATTGAGGAATTGAGGAAGTATGTGATACCTCTCATTATCCCTATAATGTTTTTTCATGTGGCCTACAATTCTCCCTTTGATTGTTCTACTTCACTCTAGGGGAGAATGTGAGGTCATTCATATTCTCCATGATATTTTCATGTTGATGGATAATGGGAGGCCTCCCATTCTTCCTTTAATTATTTTTCCACTTTGAGAGAGATTGTTAGGCCTATCATTCTCCCTCTTCATTGTTAATTTCACTTCAAAAGATTTTAAAAGTTAGATAATTACTCATCTTCACCTATTTTACTCTTTAAAGATAATAGGAAGCCATCATTTCTCATTTATGATTTTATCACATTGAGGGAGAATATGAGACCTCACTTTTTTTATTATTTCAATTTTGGAGTCTATTTTTAATTTTACAGATATGTGAACTAAAAAAATTATATTTCACATATTTATATTTTAAATTGAATTTTTTTTGTTGTAAATTATTTTTTAGTTTATGAATGTTTTTGATATCTAATTGGTCACATACTTAATGATGTAATAATTTGTGATCTCTTTTTAAGATGTTTTTAACTACCATTTTCATTATTTTTTCATAATGAGAAATAAGCATGGATGGGAATGAAGAGTAGTAGGAGCGGGAAAAGGGATTTCAAAATTTGGAGGGATCCACTGGTTGGAGGTCCGAGGCTTTTTGGAATCTCTCAAATTTTGGGTGAGCGAGTCTCTGGTAAGTTTGTATTTGGCCCTCCCCTTCCTCCCTTGAACCCGATCTGGAAAAATGATGAACCAACCCTGTTTGTGCTAGAGGATCTAGTTAAAAGGAAAAAATAGATATGGGCTCTCTCTTTGTGGAAGATTTACGGGTATTAGACCAAATGTTGATCTTGTTAGAGCCTGGGCTAGAAGGAAATGGGATCCTATTGGAGGCATCTAGGTGGTAGTCATTTCAAATCAATCTTTCTTGTTCCAGTTTGACAGGGAGGATGAATATCTCAACACCATTAATGGGGGTCCTTGGCTCTATGGGAAGACTATGTTGCATCTAGCCAAATGGAGACCTGGGTTAGATATGAAAAATTTTGAACCTAAGGCTTACCCGGTTTGGGTGAAACTCCTAGATTTAGCTTTTGAGTTCTAGGAGGTTGAAGTGTTGAGGGGAATAGCTCATGCCATTGGAGATCTATTGATCATTGACCCAATGACCTTGGCTAGATCTAGGATGGTTGCTGCAAGAATGTGCATCAATGTTTCCCCTCAGAAAAAGCTACCTGCCTCCATCCGTATCTTCTTAAGTCATGGGGTTGTTGATCAAGAGATCCAATATGAACATTCCCTGTCTTTTGTGTTAAGTGCAGGATTGTTGGCCACGGGTCTACCTCTTGCAAAGGCCCTGTTTGGGATTGGAGAATGAAGCAAAATGTGAGTGCTGGAGCTAGTGCCCCTTGTCCTTCTTCTTTTCTTCCTTCATGCATTGTGGTGGAGGAGGTGTTTACACCTATTGGATATGTTTTGGCGGTGGTGGTCAAGTGTGGATCTTCCACTTGCCCACATGTCCCTTGCTCCTACGGATGGTAGGCTCTTGCTTCAACAAGTCACAACTCTAACTCATCTGACTCGGATGAAAATAATGAGGAGGAAAGTGAGGAATCTACAAAAATAGGGGAGGAGTATGGTTCTGGAATGAATTGAATGCATCTAAGGAAATACAAGAATCATTACCTCCCAATCCAATGGATAAACTTCTTGATTTGGTGGAATCATTTGAGGAAATGAGATGGGAGTTTTATGATAGGAAATTAAGGGCCCAACCATCTCAGAGTGATCCTGTGGGATCCTTACCTTTTCCTAAAGGTCCTAAATGACCTGTGATGGATACCCAAGGGGGTAGATTGGAAGTTGTACTGGAGATTAAAAAATGAGATAAAATCAAAGATTCGAATGGCTAAACCCCATATCGATCTAGACTCCCTAAAGGTCCTTGCCTTTTGGGAGGGAAAGAATTACAATGAGTACATCAAGGCGACATTTGGGGGTGGAGGTGATCCTGTTGAAGGATGGCACTTAGTGCATTTTAGGAAATCCAAGTGGAACTACTGATTGTCTACTGGACTATTTTTAGTATTTTGTGCACCTGGTCCTTTTTGAGTTAAGTATTTTTAGTCCTTGTGTGGTCATGTTTCTTTTCTTGCTCGTCTTGGGTTGGTTTCACGTTGCATCTTTTGATTGTGTGGCTTCTAGGAGCCGATCCCTGTTTTTACCTAATCAAATAAAAATGATTTTTTCATAATTGATCTAATATTAGTGAATATTTGTTTGTAGGTGTGGAAATTCAAGAATTGAGTGTCTCTGAAACATATAAAGAACCACTTACATTGATTGTTTGGGATGTTTCACATGGTATTGACTTGGATGCAATCAGAAACAATAGTTTCTAAGAAACATAAATGCATATCTAATAAAAAAGATTTGGAAAATGTTCTGAGGAAGAAGATCCAATCATACCTAATGTTGTAAAATATCTAGAAAATATAGAGAATCAAGAAGTTGAGCAAGGTTTGAATAACATTGCAGCTAAAACATGTAATTAACTACTCACTTTTAAATTTCATATAATATTTTTTGTTGCAATTAGTGAATTTAAATGATTAATTCTATGAAACATTTATTTGCAGTTCCTGATGAAAATATAGATGGAGAGTCAACAATTCAAGGCCAAATACCACAATCTTCAGGTATAGTATCAGAAAATTTAGTTACTTTAATTTTTAAAAATGTTGTAATTGGTAGTTTTAGAGTATATGATTCAATAATTTATTTGTGCTAGATCTAAGTAGAAAACCTCTATTGATACTAGATTTGGAAGGTGTGCTAATTTTTCAAGTGACTTCTAAAATATCTGGATCTTTCCAGACCAAAGGATGTCATTATGTTCCAAGACAAAAGTTATCTCAATTTTTAAAATGCATATGTACTAAATTTGAGATAGCATTTTGGTCAGGTTTATGTGACCAAGATGTTAAATATTTAGGGAAGAATATTTTGAAGAAATATGGGGATGGTAAGTAAAGAGCTTTATTTTATTATGGTGTTGAAATGTGCACAAATATAGATTGTGAACAGGTAAAATATCTGAATATAGTATGGTCAAAGAATAAATCATATGACACTACAAATACCATATTGATTAGTTCTGAAATGGTAGGGGTTCCTCAAGAAAATTGTTTCATTACACCAAGTTTTTCTTTCTCAGACGATATGCAAGCTGATAATTGGTTAATGGCTCATGTTTGGAAGATCCTGAGCACTTTTGAGAATGATGTAAATGATGCAAGATCATTAGTTAAAAAATTGTAAACGATATTATAATGAAAATTTTGAGCTAGTTTCATTGTAAGCCAATTTTGAAATCATTTTGAAGATACGATGTTGTATTGTAAGAAAATAAAATCCATTCCAAAGTTAATATAATGTATTATTATTATTTATTTGTTGTTTTATTGGTGTAATTATTAAAATGATAGTAATGTTTTTCATATCTTTAACTTCAATTACAATGAATTTATTGATTTTTGTAGTAATAGGGATGTACTTTTGGAAGTTATTTTAAATTTAGTATACATATTGTTATTTATGCTATAACATTGCATGGAGTTCAATTTTTGATGTGGTTATTTATTGGATTAA
This sequence comes from Taxus wallichiana var. yunnanensis, assembly GCA_018340775.1. Classification (NCBI taxonomy): domain Eukaryota; kingdom Viridiplantae; phylum Streptophyta; class Pinopsida; order Cupressales; family Taxaceae; genus Taxus; species Taxus wallichiana. The sequence goes on along the minus strand of CM031239.1, from coordinate 39,705,656 downwards.
TCATTAATTTAATCTCTATAATAATGTATATCATACATTTGATTTTAGTTGCAAGGAAATTGTTGATATTGGGAGTAGAAGGATTGTTGTTCAGAGTTCCAAGATATTCTAGAACTAAGCCTTACAAATTACAACATGATTTTAAATATGATTCATATACATATTTCCAAAGGATTTATTCTCCTAATTTATTAGAGGTTGCAAGAGAACATTTCAATCTTGCTTTGTGGTTTACATTTTTAGATAGCAAAGAAGTACATTCTTTTCTTGCACACTTTACTTGGTTACGAGATAAAAAATTTGTGTTCACTTGGGGAAGAGAACATTGTATAATATCAAATACATTTAAGAGATCTTGGAGTGGAAATTTGATGCCTGTATATAAGAAAATTTTAAAGGATGTTATTGATGTGTACAAAGAGAGATATGTTGATTCTAACATATTATTCATTGATGAGGGGAAATACATATTTGAAGAGTTTGGAAATGCTAATTACTTTAAGATCCCACATAGTTGGGATTTTGATGGATCTTATGAGAAAGATAAAATTATAAAAACACATCTATAAAACTTGAGGCATTCATTGAGAACTTTTAAATTAACTATTGATGATTATTAATTATAAGTGAAACTTAAATTGTGAACTTATTTTTCTATGTAAAATATATTAAATGTATATGTTGATTTTCTTGTTTTTTTTTATAATAATAGTGTTGACATAGATATTATGAATAACAATAAGGTAAAGAGAATTCAATTAAAAAATGGAAACAATTGATTTAGTAGTATTTTTTTCACTCAATTTTGTTTGTATGAGTAAAAATAATATGGAAATTACACATGTTGAACTAGATGGCCTCCTAATCATCATTTAAATGAACTAATCCTTAAGTGAACTAGATGGAATCCTATTATATCAATCTAAATAAAAATTAAAAGGGAGAATAGGTGGCTTCCAATTTTCCCTCAAATATCAACCAACAATTGGAAACCAAATATATTATGAAAAATTAAATTATTAAACTAGATGACATCTTATTATTTATTTAAGATAAAAATAACAATGAAGAGGTAGAATGTGTGGCCTCTCATTCTCATGCAATGTAAAAAAATTGGAACAAACTGGGAAGCCTTCTAATATGGGTATAAAAGGTAATATATTTACCTCCCATTATTTTTAATTAAAATTATAAAGACAATAAATTTCTTATCTATTTTTCCAATGTGAGTGAAAATTAATAGCAAGAATGGGTGGCCTCACATTCTCCCTCATAATTTAATTAACTAGAAATTAGAAACCAATAATGAAATTATTAAAGACCAAGAACTCAAATGTTGAAAACCAATAATAACATATTTGAAATCCAAAAATTAATATTTAAATAAAAAAATTAGATGTAAAGAAACTTGATAATGAACTTCTTGAAAAAATTATTGGACTAAAATTAGTCTAAATGTAATGATTTTTTTTTTCCAATGTGAGTGAAAATTAATAGGGAGAATGGGTGGCCCCCATTATACCTCATAATTCAATTAACTAAAAATTGGAAACCAATAATGTAATTATTGGAGACCAATAACTCAAATGTTGAAAACCAATAATAACATTTTGAAAACCAATAATAACATTTTTAAATACCGAAATTTAGATGTGAAGAAACCAATAATGAAATTTTTGAAAAAATTCTTGGACTAAAATTAGTCCAAATTTAATGAAATGGTGGTTCATATGGGTTGGCATTCTAGTTGTCGATTACAAAATTCAAACAATGGAATCATATAAATACATAACTATATGTTCAAAATAAAGGAACAAGCACTAAGCATTACTATCATCACCTAATCTTGATTTTAAAATTCACCTAAAACACTCCTAGGAATCCATACAACATCCATTCAAGGGACAAAGGAATACATATTATACCTACCCTACATAAAAAGGGGAAGTTCAGTTTTCCATCCACACATTCTATTTACATTGCTACATCTATTTACAACCTGATATGAAGTGCACATGAACAAGGGAATCATAAGGCACGGTTCTTACTCACACTCATAAGAAATACATGGATTTTGAGATGCGGTGTAACACTTATTTGTAAGGTCAATATCGAGGTGACCTTCATAATAAGTTTGACTCCCTATTCTATATATTTCATTTTTTGGATTTCATGTGGTTTGTTGGATTTTTTCAGATGATATCTTGTTTTGCAAGTTACAGTACCCTCAACAATCAAGGTGTGACAAGCACGAGATGAACATGAATTGATTGTGAAACTTATGTGACAATGTAAAAATCAGGTTTTGACCATTTCCACGATCCACGGGAACCTAGTAGCACTCACCTATGCTTAAGCGCCCTCACACCAGTCTAGGCACTGTGTACATCTCTTTTCGTTAGTCACAAAATTTATCTTGAGCATTAACAACACAATTCAATTTCTGTTTAGTAGTTTTACCAGTGTATAACACTCCAAGATAATGCGTAAACTAGCTATGTCCTCTCGCATTCCTCTTTTCTTAAGGTTTTAAATATTACATCTTAGATTGCTTGTGTCAAATATGTATTTTAGATTTTATTATCATATTTGACTCTGCAAGACTTAGATTTAATTAATTTAAGTTAAATTAAATCATTTGGTGAACCCATCACTCGAATACCATCTTTTTAATAGGGTTTTCTTTTTTTACCCATCACTCGTAGAGGTAGTTTTGGTTCTTTTGAGTATGTTGAGCTTCATCCATTTATTCGTAAATATTCTATGTCAATGGTTGAATATGATAACCCCTTTGCTAACTCCCAAAATGTTCCTCTAAAAGACATTGAAACCTCTGATAGTGAAAAATCATACGATGAAGACACTAATGTTGATTAAGAATAATTAGACAAGCTTACTAATTTTTGTCAAGCTATGTGTGCCAATCCTTCACATCTTCCACATGTTCTTAATGCTTTAATTGCTACCAAACACTCTCGAGATGTTGCTTCTATACCTCTTGTAGGTTCCTCTTCAGATGCCATGGCCTCCACCTAACCCCTTCACATTCCTACTTCCATTCCTATTTCTACTACTCCCTCCTTCACACCAATGCTTCTAATGTAAACCCTAGTTCTTATTCCCATACCGATGATTCAAATTATCTATATCAAGATCTACAAGCTCAAATCATCAACTTTAGTAGAATACTTGATGATCCTCTCCATCTCTTGACTCCTCCTTGCTTCTTCACATTCATTTCACACACACCATTTATGCTTATTCATTTCCTAAAAAAATTCACTCCTAATCTTCCCACTTTCAATGATCACGGTGACCCTCAAGATCATCTTTGATCTTTCCATGTGGAGTGGATAGATTATGTGGATGATTATACACTACTCGTTAAGCTATTTCCTAAGAGTCTTTAGGATTACATTATTCATTGGTTTTATGATCTACTTGTTCAATCGGTAACTTATTTCACATAGTTTTACGATGATTTTCTTTCTCATTTTTTATATCAACATTGACACTAAGATCTTTGATGCATAACTCACATAAATCAAACAAATATCTAATCAACATTTATAAAATTATGTACTACTCTATAAGAACAATCTAGCTAAGATGACTAATGTGCTTGCTGATTCGAACTCCAAGATTTATTTGTTCAAAGCCTATTGCCACAACTTCGGGAGAGACTTATCTTTGATACCTCTCCTTCATTTGACCAATTATGTCATATGCTTAAAATGCGTGAAGTCAAATTACTCTCTATAGGAAATCCTAAATATCATGATTCTCCTTCATATTTTTCTAAGTTTCAATCTAAATCACCATTCAATACATCCCCAAGCCTACATAAGAAAAAACAACTATCAATGTCATTTCTCCTCTGAAAAGATTAAATGGAAACGTCCCAACTATACTTTCACTAAATTATCATATGCACTTTGATTTTTATTTCCTCAAATTCTTGAGAGAAATATGATTACGCTTCCACCACCACTAAATCTTGATCCATCTCGCACTCGTGGTTCGCAACTATCATGTAAATACTAAATGTGAATATCATCAATGCATTGGTAATTCCGTTAATCGCTTCTTCAAACTTAGGGATCACATTTAAGATCTCATTCACAATAATTCAATTTAGCTCCCTACAACATCTTCTTCTAATCCGGTCATGTAATGAACTTACTTGTATAATTCAGATTATGAGCATAAATAGAACACTAAAGAACATAATATTTCATATAAATGATCTCAATATGTAATTAGAATAGCTTCACCACTTCGAGGGGGAAACCTCCAAACCATATAATAAGACTTAGATGCTTGAATTCTAATGAAATACTACCTACAATCCCTTATATATACTATTCATATGTTATGGCCATCACCAAGGTTGACCTATTAAGCATGAGAAAGTATAAATGATATAGTAAAATGATATGGTAAGCCACAATTCGGCTACTCATATCCTAATACAAGCAATAGGTTAAGGGAATAACATGCCCTTCCCCTTAAAACTAACATTTTCCTCAACGTTGAATAATCCTTGATGTTGCTGCAAAAAACCTTCATCCTCCTAGGTCACATCTTCTATGCTCAGATTATTCCACTTGATCATATATTCATTAATGTCTCTGGTTTTAGCATCTTAGTACATGTTTACAGAACATTCTCGGCTCCAAAATGATTCTTCCTTCCTCATCAAATTCTAGTAGCTCTATACGGGATGAATTTTTTTGTCCAATAACATTATTTAGGTAGGAAACATGGAATACTTGATGTATGCGTGAATATTGAGGAAAATCTAGTTGTAAGAAACACTTCCAATTTTCTGTAGAACCTAATAAGGACCATAATATTTAGGAGCTAGTTTTTTTCATTTTTCTGTTGCTTTAAGGAAATATACTTGTAAGGATGTAGACGTACAAAAACCTAGTCACCAATTTCAAAATGTATTTCACTACGGTGTTGATCTACTTGTTGTTTCATCTTGTTTTGTGCCAATGCTAAATTCTCCTTTAAACCAGCCAAAACCTGTTGTTGATGTTGAATGTGTTCCTCAACATCTCTAACCTTAGTTTGCACCCTCAAGGAAGAAGTGATAGATGGTGGATGGTAACCATATAATGCTAAAAATGTGGTCATTTGAGAACTTAGAAGAGGTATAAAAAGATGTATTATACCACCATTCTAAAAGTGGTAGCCATTTAACCCACCATTCTTTCTTATCGATGAAAACAACGTAGATAGCCCTCTAAGAATTTTTGACCACTTCCATTTGCCCATCAATTTGAGGATAGTAAGATGAATTGTGAGATAGCTGAGTACGAAACAAGCCAATAATTATGTCCAAAAATTACTTGTGAAAAGAGGATCACGATCACTTACAATTATCTTTGGGGTTCCATGTAGCCTTTAAATTGTCTCCAAAAAAATAGTTGTGAATGTATTGGCTACAAGTGGATGTGATAGGGAAAAAAATGGGCATATTTTCTAAGACTATCGATAATCACCAAAATAACATTCTTACCCTCTAAATAAGGAAATCCTATGATGAAATACACGGAGACCTCCTCCCATATCTGGCTAGGAATTGGTAATAGTTGTAATAGACTGGTGTCTTAATGGTTTCACCTTTGTTGTGTTGCAAACCAAACACTATGATACAAATTTTTGTACATCACCCTTAAGTGCTTCCCAAAATAATTCTCTTTTTATTCTATGATATGTCTTCAAAAACCCATAATGTCCTCCAACGGGTGATGCGTGTAGCTCTTCAAGAATCTTATGCTTGACTCATAGTCTTTACACAATAATAACATGTACGTGTACATTACGACATTACCTTTCCACTCAAAATTTTTAAATGTTATAGAGCCTTGCTTGATATTTTGTATTAGAGATTATGTATACTTGTCCTTCTCTCATTCCAATCTTGCTTCATCCACCTAAGCGGCGTTCAATATGGAAATTGCATATAATAAGGCATATGTGGATGTATCCCTACTGGATAGTGCATCGAATACTACATTTTCTCTACCCTTTTTGTATATGATTTCAAACTCATAACCCAACAATTTTTAACCCACTTTTGTTGTTTCTCATATGATAACCTTTTCTCCAAAAATTATTTGAGACTATCGGGATTAGTTTTTACCTTGAAGTGTTTACCCATTAGATAGGGCCTTCATTGCTTCACTTTGGATGAAGAATAGCCATCATTTCTTTCTCATATAAAGGTTTGAGAAGATATTTTCATTTGAATTGGTTACTCTCAAGTGCAATTGGTCTTCCTTACTAATTTATAACTACTCCCTATTTTGATCTGAAGCGTCACATTCAACAATGAAGGTTTTTGAGAAGTTGGGAGTAGCCAAAACTAGGGTGGTGCACATGACTTCCTTCAACTACTCAAAGGATTTAGTGGTTTCATCTGTCTAATGGAAGGAATCCTTCTTTAGCAATACAGTGAGTGGATTCACAATTATACCATATCCCCTCACAAATATTCTATAGTACCATATTAGTCTTAGGATCCCTCAGATATTTTTGAGAGTTTTGGGCCTTGGCCATTCTACCATAACTTTGATCTTCTGAGGATCAACTTTAACACCTTCATGGGATATAATGTGACCCAAGTACTCTACCTCTTGTACACCAAAAGAAAATTTGGATGGATTTTCATAGAGCTTATGTTTCTCCAAAACTTCCAACACTTTATTTACATGTTGCAAGTGTTCTTCCCATGTCTTACTATAAATCAATATGTCATCAAAGAAAACCAATACAAATTTCCTTAAAAATGGCCTAAAAACAGTGTTCATCAAGCTTTGAAATGTTCAGGGAGAATTTGTAAAACCAAAAGGCATTACCAAAAACCCATAATGGCCCTCATGATTCCTAAAAGTGATTTTATGAACATATTCCTCTCTTATTGTAATTTGATGGTACCCCGAATGGAGATCTAATTTTGTGAAATAAATAACACCATGCAATTCATAAAGTAAATCATCAATTAATGGAATAGGAAACTTATCTTTGATGGTGTACTTATTGAGTTCTTGGTAATCTGGAAACATCCTCCATGTTTCATCCTTCTTATGTACCATGACCCTTTGGTGAATAATATGTTCTATGACTATGCCTGATGATACTTGCCTTCAACATTTATTGCACCATTTTCTCAATATCACTTTTTGGGAATATGGGTATCTATATGGTCTAATGTTAGGTTGTTGGTTACCAAGAATCAACTGAATGACATGATATTGATCCCTAAGCTGGTGGTATTCCCTTTAAAATTACATCAAAAATAGATGAGATGGCATCAAAATCTTCTCAAGATCAGTGCTATTCAAGACTATGTATTTTCTACCTCTATGGAAAATAACTTTGCTATAAATCCATCTACTCATTTTCTAAGAACCTTCTACATTTTATGTGACCTAATAATCTATGGAGACTTCGCTACCATCCCTTTCAATTGTATTTTCCTTCCTTGAATGAAATCACATGAACAATTCTTAGAAATTCATTTCTATAGTACCCAAGGTTTGAGCCCTTGGACATCGAAAACAATATTTTCCCCTCCCATAGAAATTAAAAACATAGGTGAGTATAACATGTAGTCTCCCATGGAAATATTGATACTATGGAAATTTCTGTTTACTTGACTATCCCACCATCCACAATCATAACTTGCATTTTTGGATGCGGGTAAATAAAAAATTGAGGAGGGTAGGTAACTTACTATTTATCAAGTTATGAGTATTCCCTGAGTCAATCAACACTATCACCTTCTATTTTTGAAATATTCAATAATATTGAGTGTTTGAGGAGTACTAATACCTAAAAACACATGGCAAGAAGTTGTAGGTTGGTGATTCTCTACTTCATCTTGTACTTGTTCCTCAGCTTCTCTTATAATTTCATCTTCCTCTTCATCTTCATTTCCTCCTTAAATATATAACAACTTATTTTCAGCACATTTGTGTCCTGGTCCATATTTTTTTCAAAGTTAAAACATAATCCTTTTTCTCTTTTTTCTTACATCTATTGTGGATTCAATATAATTGGCTAATTAAATGATGGGGAAGGTGTACTATGGCCTCTAGTGTTAGTGAAAGGTTGCCTCCTATTGAAAATATTTTTTTCCTCTTCTCTACGTGCCATGATAATAGAATCATAAAACTTGAGTGGATTAAACATACGTACCTGATGTTGAATCTGGTCCTTAAGACCCCCAAGAAACAAGTCATTCGGGTTATCTTTTGTAATATTCTCCACCCTTAAGGATATGTTATGGAATTGATGGAAATAATATTTGAATGATCCTATTTGTCTTAACTTTTCCAATTGACTATAGTAGTTATCTGAAACACTAGAACTATATTACAATTGCAACTCCTTAGTAAAAAATAGTCAAAGTGACATTGAGACCACTCTTCTGCCTCTAAGCACATAACCATCGATACAAGGTGAATTGGTCTAGTTAAAGATACAGGGATGCCAAAGTCACCTTTTTTGTGATGGGGTTTAATCTAACTCAAAGAATTTATCCATTTGATTTATCCAATTTAGTGGATCCTTCCCATCAAATTTGTGCATCTCCACTTTTGGCATCATGTTTTGTGGTTACGACTAAGTTAGATTCTGATTAGGTTGGAAAAGTGATCCAACATGGTTATTTTTCCCATTATTCGAATCGAGGATCCTCCTTTATTAAGTTGAGACTAATTTGGGACATACTTTTTACCCTTTATATGTTTCATGATATCATCAAATCTATAATTGATTTGGTCTATGTCTACTTTATAGGCCATCTTAGATTGTTTGTTTCACAATTCATAATCAAATTTTCTCACCTTATGATCAACTCAAGTAAAACCTAGTGCTAAGGAATCTATATTTACCCCTTATGACTCCAAGTCTTCTATCACTACCCTATCTTTATCTCGGGGTTTTCCCTGAGTGATCGGATTCTTTTTCACTCTTTTAGAAGGCCCCGACATGATTTCAAAGCCTAGGGTTTAGGGTTTTGATACAAATTCATCCAAATAGGAAAAAAACCAAAGATGATACTACCAATATTTTTAGGGATTTCCAAAAATGTAAAGAAATCAGAAAAATTGAATAAATTTCATCCTAGGGCTAGATTGTATGAAACCCATAAATTTGCATAATAAATTTTGTAAAAAAATTTAAAAAAGTATGAAATTTTTAGGGAATCTTACTTATAATTCTTTGCAACTTTGGTAAAACAATCTCCAACAAATTTTGTCTGGTTTGCAAGATATATTGGAAACGAAAAATTAGGGTTTTTGCCCCAATTTTGGCCCGGATCACAACTATGATATCACTTGTAATGAAATTACTTGTATAATTTAGATTATGAGCATAAATAGAACACCAAAGAACATAATATTATAGACAAATGATCTCAATATACAATTATAATAGCTTTACCTCTTCGAAGGGGCAACCTCTAAGCCATACAATAAGACTCAAATGCTCAAATGATGATCAACTACTACCTACAATCCCCTATATATACTATTAATATGTTATGGACATAACCAAGGCTGACCTACTAAGCATGGGAAAGTATAAATGATAGGGTAAGGCACAAGTCTACTACTCATATCCTAATACAAACAATAGGTTAAGGGCTTAGCAGGTCAACGAAAATAAAAACTTATAAATATATAATGACCCTTTTCCTAAGAACGATACACAAAATCCCGATTCTTCTACCAATCATACATATCACAATGTTCTCCCTCATTTTCTTGCGGATCCATGATTTCCTTATCACTTTTGTTGATACATCACCACCATCTATTTCATTTTCTTATCATGATTATCATGCAACATTTTCTCATGATTCATTACACATAAATTCTTCTATCGGTTCATACAATGTTATTAACACCATCATCTATCCAGAGGATAATTTTAGTGAATGCTCTATTGCACTTCCTATGTATATCAAATTTCATATATATGCTATTTCATATCTAGTTCCTCATTATTTTGGCTACATTAGGCTACCCATTATAATTGGTACTCTCACCCTAATTGTGCCATTTCTTGTGGAATCTTCAATCGAGGTTGCGACATGTTATGAGGTCTCTATTAGCTCTTTGATTCTCAAGATATTCCCTCCCTACATCATTTGTGTGTTAAGTTCATTTTTAATAAAAAAGTTGTCACTATTAAAAGTGTTCCACCATGCACACCATAAACTCTACCACCCCTTGATGACATTATTCCACCGGTTTCACCATCTAGGTCTCCTAGGCCTCTTAGATCTAAGTCACATTCATCATCTAGTTCTCCCAATCTCACACTTCCTCCTTCATGACGTTTCCATCCTCATAGGTCCACTAGTCCATCTAATTAGCATAATTCCTCTACTTGGGAAACCTCTTCACATTGTTTCTCAATACCTCCTTCACCTCAGAAGTCTTCTTCACATCAGTCCTCATCACATCCTTCACCTCATAGGTATTTTTCACTTAGGGTCTAATCACCTCCTTCACATCATAGGTATACTTCACATAGGTTTTGATCACCTCTTTCACAAAGTAGGCTCCCTTTGCATGCACATTGTCCTTGTCATACACCACCAATCTTAGAGCATTGTCACACACCTTTATCTCCTCATACATCGGTGAAGGATCCTTTCCCTTCACTCTCATTAAATAGCTTACTTTTCATCACACGCTTGGGAGGAATCATGATTTCTCTCCCCATTTAAATAACCACCAATTATTTCTAATCCCTACACATACACATTATGTTATGTTCTTCACATCTAGTCTTTATTACCTATTTTACACACACTTATACACACCTTGTATCTTCAAAACCCTATAATGCACTCTCGTTCCATGTGTTTCACCTAATTCTTAGATGTTTCTTTGAGATATTGATGAAGAAAATAGGGTAACAGCGTAGGAGGAATACCTATTGAGATGTTGGTTGATGGGTTGTTGCGCGCGTATGACTTCACGAATCCATAACTAATTGTGAGAGCTTCCTTTGGCTAGGAGGAACTACCGTAATGGAAAACAAGACCAATAGAAAGATTTAAACAATATGTGAAATGAATTGCTTAGCATGTGCTAGATTTGAGAAGTGTTATACTCCTTAGCACGATCTGTCCTATTGTTTAAAAAAATTCAATGCGGGTAGTAAAATAAATCCTATTGTAATTTGAATTGATTTAGGTATCTCACTTAAAACACAATAAGAAAGATCTAATCTAACAAGCAAGGATAAAATATGATCCAAAAGGTCAAGTACCTAGTTCTGGGTCTCTACAGGTTTGACAAAGGTCTAAGGAGAATCACAAGTGAATAAGGATGACATGGAATTAGGTGGATAGGTCGCTGTTCTAGGTTGTATGGGAAAATACAGAGACCGATACCAGTTAAGGGTGATTGACTGTAGTTGGGTGTAACTAGTGCTGGTTATTATGGAATTTTGGGAATGCCACAAAATAAGTTTTGGGTCTCCTTTGTGATTGCACAAAGGACTTTGGTTGGTTAGAATGAGGTATTAGGTGGTTTGGGAGGGATTTGGTGAGGTTTTAATGGGTATATGGAGGGGTGAGTATTAATAGAGGTCTGTGGATGGCCAAGAGAACAAAGGGTGACAATATAATGATGAAATGAAATGAACCAAAGGAGTACAACATTCCACTTACTTGGATTTTGATCCTAGGTGCCTGTGAGTGATAAGTGAAGGTGCTGGTAAGGGTTTAAATGTTGCTGAGGATCACCAAATATTGGAAAATTCTACATGGGCTGCATGTGCTCTCCTTCTTGCCTAATTGGATCAACTCCTTGTTGGGGTGATTTTTGGATGGTTGAGCAGGAGAAAATTCTTGATATCCTTCCTGCATACATGTTCTCACTTTGAAATTCATTCTCGAAGATGTGATATCCCTCAAGAATCTACCAATGTATGTAAACCTCCAAAATAAGGTTGTTTTTGGGGATTACAAGGTGACTGACGGTGGTTCTAGCTTAACTGGTGATGGTTAGGGGTAACTGGTGTCAGTCAAGGTGGGATTTCCTAGGTTTAATAAACTAGGAGATCCTCTTGATTTTCTCGGGATCTTGTGTCGTTAACTCACAGATCATCTTTGGAAGCTTCTTGTAAGCATGTGGGAATTTGGTTAGAGGGAATGTAGGCATTGATTTTTAGGATTTGGGTAAGTCTTAGTTAGTTATGGCAACCTACTAAGAATAGGTCTTAGGGTGAGTTGGCTTGATGAGGTGTCTAGGTGAGGTGTATGTGTGGAAATTATCTAAATTAAGATATTTAAATAATAAATATGGTGAGAATAATGAATTAATTTAATTAGATTAATTAAATTAATATTAGTGAGGTGAAGGGGGCCATGGCTAGGTGAATGTGATGAAGGTATTTATTTTTGAGGGACCAAAGGGGAGTGTGACCTAATTTTAGTGTCTACATTTTGCCCTTTTTGTTGTATAGCTTGTAATTGGAAGCGGCGAGCTAACAAAAATAAGATGTGGTTACCCCATGTGTGGGTGAAGGTGATCCCCCTCAAACTAGGAACTAATGAGGTAGAAGGTAGAATCGGTGAGTGGTTTGATAAAAGGTAAATGTGAGAAAGGGAAAGGTTGGAAATGGGTAAAAAAGGGTTAAAGGTCCGCTTGGGTGATCTAGGTTATGGGTCGGGGTTAAAAGGTAGTAATGATTAAATGCACACACACGTATAAACTACAACACGCTACCGGGTTGAAGAGTAGTCAAACTCTACATCGGCTAAGGTTGATAGGTTCATCCCAACAAGGTTGAAGTGATTCATGTACCCAAGGTATAGGATATGGTCAGGAAACATAATGTAGGTTAGGTGCAGGAACATTTAGGTATGTTATGGTACACCAAAGGTAAGGTTAGGATAAACCGTCACGGTAATAGGATAGGTAAGGTCATTAGGTCAATAACACAGGTAATAGTGCCACAAGGTATAGTGAACACATGAGGTCAAAGGTCACTAGCAATGGTCCAGGGCCAAAAATCTAGGTCGTGGCATGGGTAAGGCCGAGGAATGAGGAAAATAAAGAGTCCCCAAAGGAGGAAAAAGGGAGGTAGTAAATGAGGAGGTCAAGAGGGTGAGGTAAATAGTTAGGGTAAAGGGTAGGTGAGGTAAATGGTCAGGGTAAAGGGTAAAGGGTAAATGGTCAGGGGAAAGGAGGGATAGGTAGGGTAATAGGGTGAAATGTTGGGTTTTTTTGCTACATAGGGTGACTGATGCCGATCAAGGGTAACCGACATCGGTATAGAGCAACCTTCCACACTAAGGAAGGGCATGAGACCGATGCCAGTGAAGGTGAACTGGCATCGTTTAGGTCGGGGTTGTTATAAAAATGAAAAATCCTTGTTTTTTGTTATTCATTTATCATATTATGATTTGAGAAAATGAAAAAAGAGAGAGAAAAGAGAGAAAAGTGTCCAAACAAAATAGAGCATTGAGTTGGCAGTGTGAACAGTAGGTGATTTTTTGGTGAGAAGCAGTCCATAAGATCGGTGTGAGTGATTTGATTTGGTTGTGGGTAGTGATTTGGTGATGGCAGAGAGGTCGGAGAGGGATTGGGCGGGCCATTAGTGTAGTGGCGGATGTGCCACCGAGATGATGGAAACAAGATGAGGTAAACATCCAAGCTGTCATTATATTTCATTAAATAGATTAGGTGATCCACATATTGTTGTTGTAGTTTTGGTTTTTGGTTTTTGGGTGGGGAAAAGAATTAAATTTGGGAATGGGGAAAAGTGGGTAAATAGGAATGAGGAGGGTAATTAATGGGAGAGGGGGATGGGTTGAGGTGAAAGGGTAGTTTAGGTAATTTTAGGTGGGTAAAAGGGGTGATGGGGAGGTTTTGAGAAAGGGGGTTTTGGGGATCGTGGGTTTTTACCGTGATGGTGATCGGCATCAATCAAGTGTGGTCGGCGTCAAGTAAGGTTGAACTAAGATCAGTCACCAAATAGGTGACCGATCTTTGGGTAAGGGGTGACTAGGGTTGGTTAAAAGGAGCGGCACTAGATAGATTTTGGGGAACAAGGGTCCAAAAGTGATGTGGGCGAGGTGGTTGAGATAGGTAGGGTGAAAATAGGGTGCGGGAAAATGATAATAGGTGAGTATGGGTATGATAAATGTAGATTAATGTTTTTTTATATTAGATGTAGGGGAGAGATCAGCTACGCATGTGGGACAAGATTCCACCCCTGCTTGTGATAGTGTGCGGCATAGCAACCCCAAGGAACTACAACATGTGGAGGTGGTGGGCCTGATTGGAGTCCGGTGATACCAACATGTAGTCCAACAACCTAGGTTGATGGTTGTGCTCATCGATAAATGGAATTCCGTGACCAACACGTTCCACCTACCGACGGGTGAGGTCACCGTCACCCTAGAGGATGTGTTTAGGATTCTATGACTACCCATATTGGGTACACAAGTCTACTCTATCTCCTTCGAGGCCTCGAAGGAGTTGATGCTGATGGTGTTTGGTGAGGGGATGGTTGAGATGACATTCTATAGTGCCAACATTTGATATGGAGAGATGTACCTAGCCCATCCAGAGGAAACGAGGATAGTGGTTCTTTTGATGGAGGTAGTGTGCTACTTTGCACCGCCAGGATGTAGAGGGTGGACATTATCCTGGATCATTGATGGGGGTACTCTATGACATGATGGTAGATGAGACCCACTTTTCCTAGGTGCCAACATTCTGGTGCATCAGTATAGAGATTTGCGAGCATACGAGAAGCTACACGGAGTTTAGCCTATCTTTGTAACTTCTTACTACACTATTGGGCTTATGAACACATAGCTTGTGTGTAGCCAATAGGGATGCATTGAGTTGATGCATTTCCACTGAGATTTGTGTGGTTGGGGTATAGGCGATGGGTGCCGGCTATTAGAGAGCAGAGATCTGATAGGCCCACACATGATGTGGCCTATTTCCAGTGGTTGTTGGAGGGGTTATGCGGAGTGGACATTATATAGAGGCCATATGTGGGATTCCCCTCATATAGGCATATGAATGAGGAGCTAGCTGAGCTCTAGCTTTTGAGATGGATATAGGGTCACTGTGCCGAAGAGCACAAGATGATCTTGGTGGAATGAGTCCGGTGGTAGTTCTAGTTATTACTGGACGTACGTCGCCCTTCCCATAGTACGGGAGAGATGATGTGGAGAGGCTCTTACCTCTACCACAACTGATAGTGCCCATAGAGCAGGAGGAACAGGAAGTGGACTAGTGGATAGATGATGCCGAGTGCACAGACAGGTATAAACATTGGTGGGCAGATCATTTATGAGCCATACCACCTAGACTGGTGTAGCCAGATTTAGCCACCATCACGGTGTAGAGAGACACCCTACAGGGGCAGGTGGCTACTCTAATTACCTAGTTGGGTATAGTGCATACACAACTCGAGAACTCAAAAGTGGAGGTAGCAGAGCTACATGTACATGTGGCTAATCTACAAGACCAGATGGTGGTGGAGGGGATGGAGATGGAGAGGAGGGTGATGGTTAGGTGGCAGCCTTATAGGCATAGGTGGCAGGTTTACAGGGCCAGTTGGCCATAACCTAGGCATAGATTGGGGTCTTACAGGCCCAGATATAGGCACAGGGGCAAGGGGCACCACCACAAGCACCGGGACTGGGTCCCAGTTCATAAGTAGGAGTAGGATAGGGTTACGAGGATAAGTACAGGGGTCAAGACCTATGGGACCACCACAGACCGTGCCTATATCTAGGTTATAGGATGCCCTAGGTGAGGCTAGATACTACCAAGACGATGGTGGGTGGGATAGACTTTCTATCCTACGGAGAGTACCGAGGCATATCGGGTGTGAGTGAGAGGAAGATATCCCACACTCATAGTGTGGAGAGCACTGAGCGGCCAATGAGCTTTGAGGCGAGATCGGGGAGAGGCCACCGGCTTATGGAGATCAGCTCCAAGTGAGGTACCGGTAGGGACGTAGGAGGTAAAGGGTACAAGTGATACGAGAGATGGAGGACATCTGCTGAGGTGTTTGATATGGGGCTTGGTTTTTGGTGTATGATAGTCATTTTGGTGATATATACCAGCCTGCGTCTTTGAGAGATAGTTGTATTTTTATCACATACCGGCTCGCATGCCAAGAAGATAGCGAGGATGTATGAGAGATGTTGTATATTTTGAGCATATACCAGCCTACGTGCCAAAGATATTTTGTATTGTTTCATTATTTTATTGTATATGAGACCGACCTGCATGCCGATGACATTTTGTATTGAGTATCGGTCTGTGTGCCGATGATTTTGAGATGATGGACATGATGGGACATCCATGTATGTTTTATTGAGATACACACTTATTTATATGATGAGATACATGATATTCTTGATCTGTTGATGTTTGATGAGACTTTTGATTTGTTGTTGTGATATGGACGGAAATTAGGTGAGTTAGGCATGATGGAGTTGAGGTTGGTTTAGGCATGGATCGAGTCAGGTTTGGTTAGGCATGGATCGAGTCATGTTGGATTAGGCATGGTTGAGTTAGGTTGGTTTAGGCATGGATCGAGTCAGGTCTTAGGCATGATTGTGTTAAGTTTGATTAGGCATGGATCGAGTCAGGTTTGGTTTAGGCATGGATCGAGTCAGGTTTTAGGCATGGTTGTGTTCAAAGTAAAGGAAGTTGTGATTTATTATTTTGTGCAACAAATGATAATATGGGTCATATGTGAGATGTGGTATAATTTATGCTTAATGATGATAGAGAAATGGTAGGTGTAATAAATGTTTATTGTGATGAGGATTAAAACATGAAGTGACTTGTTATGTATATGGTTTAATTTCCAATGTTGGGTATAAAAGTGGAACTAAGTGAGATATGATGTAATGTTAGGAGGATAAAATATGAATTGTTTAGGGTAGAGAGTGGCTGAGCTAACCTCCAAGGGCCCGATGCTCTCGAGTGCTGCCTACATATTCTTGGTGAAAAGGGACCTCATGCCGATGTAGTTGTCCCATGAGGTAGGGAACAATATGATGTGGTATGAAAATGAGTTAGTAGGTTATAGGCATGGTGTGGGTGGGTTAGAGGTAAAGTGATATAGGTGATGTTTATTTTTGGTGAAAGAAGAAGATAGATTACCCAAAAGGTAGGTGTTGAGGACCAAGTCTTGTTTAAGGTAATCAAAATGCAAATAAAGATGACTAAAAGATAAGAGGGGGCAATAAAGCCACTCTATTAGTTAGGCTCATCTTGAGTAGATAATAGCTTGGAGGAGGTGATGAAAATAAGACCCTAAAGACATTGCATGACTTATTGTTCTACGGTGAAAAGTAGTCACATGATCATGAAATGTCTTGGTTTTCAAGAGGTCCCTTGAGGCAGTAGGAAATGGGAGTGAGAATGGTAAGAAGGGTGAAAGGTGGTTAATTTTTTTTTATATGGTATGAGGTGGCATGCTCTTTGGGCAAGAGATCCGAGGTCACAATAGGCAAGTCCATGACTAAAAAGTTCTTTGTTTTGACTTGTATTAGAGATAGACTGATCGATGTGGGAATTCTATATAGGATGAGGAATTTAACTCCTTGAGGTCTTCGCAAAGCTGATCAATGCAGGAAGCTTCAAATTCTCTCACTTTTTTGGCTTTACATAGTTTTCCTTCAAGGAGAAGTCTATTTACAACAGCGATTACTAAGAGGAAGATGTCCTTTTGAGGGAGTCATCTTTTGATTAGAAGTTTGAATTAAGGAATTGGGTCCCATGTGAGCGCTTTGAAGTCATGGAAAAGACCAAGGTGAAGAATAAGATTCTTTTTTGAAAAGCAGGGTGAAAAAACCATGGGATCTCATCTAAAAGGTAGACGAAAAGTATCCATAAGAATCATGTTATGTGTAGTGATGTGGTACACATATTCAAGAGAAGATAACAAGTGACATGTACTAACTTGATTCTTGTTTAATCATTGGTGAGGTGTATGAAGTGGATAACACTCAAGGGACGAGCATGGTAAGAGACAAAAAGTGATGTAGGACTAAAAGTCAATAATAGAATGGTCGAAGATGCAAGGTATTAAGGGGCTCAGGTTCAGGTTTACCATCAAGTGAAGATAAACGATAAGATCTTGATCCATAAGTATGAGTCACGATGTATGGTCCAAGCCAATTAGGAGCAAATTTACCCCGTTTACTTTTTCTACTTTGGTTACATGTTGATTTTCTTTCAGCATAAGGTCACCGACTTGAAAGGTTCGTTCATGGTCACGTTTGTCGTAGGCATGTTTTATACATTTTTGGTAAACTTGAAGGTGATCAAGAGCGTTAAGATGAAATTCATCTAATAACTCTAGTTTTTCCTAACGGTCTGATGAAATTCATCATCATTAAGCATTTCATGGAGAGAAATGCGAAGTGAGGGAATTTAGACTTCAAGAAGTAGAATAACCTCTATACCATAGACCAGGAAAAATGGTGTGGTAGTAGTGGAAGTGTGAATACTAGTGTGGTATGCCCATAGGGAAAAATGAATGTGCGTATGTCAATCCTTCCAAGTATCATTAACCACTTTCATGAGAATTTTTTTAAGGTTTTGTTAGTGGATTCGGCTTGTCCATTGGTTTGTGGGTAATAAGGTGATGAGAATCTTAGCTAAATCTTTGAAGGCGTCGTAATTTTTACAATGTTTTATTTTTGAATTACTTTCCATTGTCGGTGATGAGGCGATGAGGAACACTAAAGTGACAAATGATGTGACGATTGATGAACTCACATATTTTCTCGATTTCATGGAGATGAGTGGTATGGCTTCAACCCATTTTTATAGTATTAAGTAGCGGTGATGATGCATTGATGTAGTTGGGAAGAATGTGGGTTGATCTCTCCGACAAGATCCAAATCCCATTGAGAGAAGGGATAAAGGTCACGAGCAACTTTGTAAGGCATGACTGGGTGTATGATGAAGATTAGCATGTTGTTGGCATTTTACACAACATTTGATGTAGTTGCAACAATCATAGTTAAGGTTCAACTAGTAATAGCCTAGGAAAAGAATACACTTAGCAATAGTAAGGCCAATGAAGTGACCTCCACATATGCCATCATGAACTTCCTTAATGGTATAAGGAATTTAAGAACTCATGAGGCATCGTAAGAGAATACCATCAAAACCGTGATTATAGAGGAGCTCCCCCAAGATGATGTAACGGGAGACATTTTTAAGGAAGGCATGTTATCCGTTACGGGTGAGATCAGGAGGTAAGATGGAGAGAGAAAGATAGTCAGAGTATTGTTTGTACCAAAGGTCACTCGGGTTTGGGGTAGCGGTTCTGATAGAGTAAACTTCATGTGGTAAATAAGAAGGTGATTGGAGTCATTGTATGGTGACGAAAATTTTAGAATCGGCGGGCAAAGCGGTATTTGGGAAGCAAAGTAGGCCATGGTATTGTTGGTTTGAAAATCATCATGAGAGAAAATCTATGGATAGATGAGACAACATTGTGCAGGCATAGCCCCTCTTTAAGTCAAAGAGAAACTAGTTTATTATTCTATATGCCTTGCAGAATCTTGTGCAAGTCTCACAATATTCTACCTTCGAGGGGTTGGGATCTCATCCCAGTAGAGGAGTTCCACGAAGAACATAAAGGAATGAAGGAAGGAATGGAAGAAATATGGATTCGAAGGGAGAAAAGAAATGAATTCCAAAGTAGAAAGGTCGGAGGGTCTATGTTTTGGGCTAGTAGTAAATGGAGCCGAACCTACTTGCATAGGCGACAAAGCAATATCTTGATGAACAAATGACGAAAAAGTAGAGATAGATCCAATAGAATAAATGCATAGATCGACATAAGAAAGATCGGATGCACATAACACACATATTCAAAGACAAATTCTTAATATTTGTATTAATGTTTTCTTCATTTACAAAAAGCTCAAAGTTTTTTCTTCTCACTTCTATTTTTCATCTAAAAGTGTCCACCACCCGAATACAACAAGTATTCAAGTATATATAGAAGGAGAGAAGAAAAGAAGACAAAAGCAAACAAACCACTTAATTACAAAAATATCTTACAATAGATTACAAATTCATGTGTTGACTTTTGACAACTTTGGTGGATGACATCATCCCATGGTGCAACATGGATGATGTCATCATTTGTGTCAATAAATTTTGGATAATTTACAAGGAGAAATTCGGGAAGAAAGAAACTATTCGTCGTCATCCCTGTGGCTAAAAGGGGGTATCCCGCTTTTGCTTGCTTGGGGCGAGATGTGGAATCAGGCACAGATACTCCATGAACTTGCTAATCATGGGTTGAATTTGATCCTCGGAAGGATCCTTGTGTCGATCGCTGATAGCTTCGTAAGTCTCCCGCTCGTCTGTGAGATTTTCTGGGAGTTTTGAATAATCATTCTCTACCTCTATCAGGTACCCAATGAAGTCGCGACACGACAACAAAGTTGTTGATGGATTCTACATTAAACGTGACCTCGGTCCCAGCCCTATGAAATGATCTTCTTGAAGATCGAATAGTTTCTTCAACCTTTCTTAAGGTGAAAGAAGTGAGCAACCACGGAGACATTCTCAGAATAATCTACTCCATTTGATGCATTGTATCTAGGGCTTCTTCCTTTACTTTGTCGATCTTCTCCAGGACAAACTCCAGCTGATCAACCCGATAATCCAGAGTAGAAAGGATTTTGTTGAGGGATCTGGGGTGACCAAAGACGCCGAACTTGACCAGATCTTTGACTGAATAGTCAAACATTTTCTAAAAGGTATCGTGCTGTATCCTGGCATGATCCAACTCTTCAGAGATAGGTCCTGCTATCACCTGGAGTTCTCTGTTCGTCCGATTGATATTTTGATATAACCCGGTGAACTTAGTGATTACTCCTTCACTGTCCTTGAGGATCTGGCTCCTCCAGGTGGAAATTACCATGCCCTGCTCGCCGATTTTGGCATATTCATTGATTTTATCGACCCAGAGGCTCAGGAGTTTCGGAAGTTGTGGGAGGTGTCTTACCCATATTCTGCAAGGCGTGGAGAAGATGTTTATTTTTCTCCTTCAATAGCCTTTTCTCTTCCTTTTCTTCCTAGAGATTTTTACAAAGGGCGTCAACTGCAGATAGGGCCTCTCCTTGCAGGCTTTTTGAAGATGTCCCCATTGTGACTTGAGTCACTGTGTAATCTGTTGAAGATAGATCCTTTTTATCCTTCAAAGGATTGGGGTATGCAATCTCCATCACTCTCTCCCCTGATGCACTCTGAGAGAAGCAGGTTATGGGATTTTGCTTCCTTGCCCCTTTTGATGGGATTACGGAGAAGTCCATCGGTGCGATGGGAACTTTCCTCTTCGTTGACTCAGTCTTTGGGATATCCAGGTTGGATTTATGGGAGAAGGACTAGAAATAGAGAAGGGGGCAGCTGTAGTAGTAGAAGGGAAATACATGGAGACACTTGGAGTGGCATTGATAGGGATGATGAGGAATTGCTTATGGGAGGAAGAGATCGTAGGGGAGGAAGACATAGGAATGGAAGGGAGCTCGAGAGATGAGGAAGAAGAAATGGTGGGGATAGCTCAAGAGAAGAGAAGATGGATGATGAGGAAGGGGGAATAGTAGAAGACGGGGAAGAGGACACGAACAAAGGAATGGTTGCTTGGGTCACTCAAGGAGGGGAAGGAGGAGAGGGAGAAGGGAAAAAAGGGACCTCAATAGTTATAGTAGTGGTGACATCCTGAGTGGATGTGCCTATCGAAACATCTTCCACTGCTTCTTCTTCTAAGCTTTCTGGGATTACAACCCATTCTTGTGAAGCGGAAGGAGGGCTTTCGGGAGCTTCCTCTTGGGTGGAGCTGGATTAACCCTCTTTTCCTTTCTCTTTACCTTTTTTCTGCTATTTTCCCGAGGTGCGTTGCCTAACTTGAGAGATGTGGTGAAATCAACTCGAGGTAGATGAGACCATTCATTCTAGACCAATGCTCTATTCTTCGTAGAGTCTCTTTAACCCTTTCTTTTATCATTTGGGGTGCTTTGGTCGTATCAATCACAACAAACGGCCGATCATCTCCACTGTATCCAAATATACGATTAATTTCTTGATTAGCAGTTTGATAACCTTTTGGGGCAGCGGCTACACCGTCTTGGATGATTTGAGCCAAGGCCAAGTGGGAGTGCTCCTTCCTTCTGAGTTTGACCTCATGGTACAGGTCGATATAGATATCCTCGATCTGTGGAATATGAATCGGATCGAGGTTTTCCCTAGGGAGGCAATTCCTTGGGTCGAAGGTGGGCCTGGCCGAGAAGTTGTGCTTTAGATTCAGCAATTCCAACTCTACAAGCATCTCCCGAGCTTTGTGATGTGAAACACAAGTAAACCTCCCCATTGTAAGGGGAAAGGAGTTCCACCCTTTTTCCTCTTTAAGCACTTCTCATGGTAGGTAATGAGCTGTCTTGATAGCTCCAACAGGATTAGCTTGGGACCGGGATACCTTGGCAATTTGGTTGGTTTTCCCAAGAAGTTAGCTGCCCTTAGGTAGGTGAAGGTAGGGAATTGCGTGAACAAGGCTCCCCACTTTTCCATCACTATCACAATGCTCTTGGTCGTACGACTGTGAGTCATGTTTGGCCTCAAAAGGTAGATGACATCATAGAAGAAGGCGTCGTTGATCTTTGTAAATTGTGGAATATTGTTTTCCAGCTTCAGCTCTGGATAGTATTTGTATATTTTAACCTAGGGCCAAACTCCACACCGCATTAGAGCTGGATAGTCTCTCTCTAAAGCCACAACATAAACTACATAGGAGTTCATATAGAACCTCCCTGTTGTGGTAAGTTGTTGGAGTTGCTCAGATATTGTGCTACTTATGATCTCCGCCCACTCAAAGCGTTGATCGGATACATTTTTGTTCATTTTTTCTAAGTACCTCAGCATCCACTTGTGAAAGTAATGGGCATCAGGAAGCCCAAATACTCTGCTCAGGAATGTGATTGTATCACTAAGTTCCTCTGAAAAGTCACTGCGATGAATGACTTGTGGCCATCAGGTCACCACCTTTTTTTCTTGGGTATACTTCGTTCATCAAGCGCATACACTGATCCTCATCGTCATCCCAAGCCTTGATGTAATCTTCCTGGCTTACGGCCACAAAGTGTGGGTGGTGAGGAATGTCAAGCATTATTTCAAAGTGTCAGGCAGTGAGGTTGATTATGACCTCGCCATTCTCATTTACGACACACACTGGTGTCTTTATTGTAGCAATGGGCCACCACCATCATAAATTCATTATTTTCTTGCCGATAGGATCCCGCAAAATGTAGTGCACTACCCATTAGTTTTTCCATCCAAGGATTTCTTGTAACCTTTTCGGTTACGGCAAGAAATCCTCCATGTCAATGTGTCCGAGCTCGAATCCCTTATATCTAGGTCACATTCTTCTTGGGACTCGGGAATCCGACCCTCCGATATTTGTACTTCATCTTTTCTTCCGTGAGTTTGGATTTACCCTTAGACTTGGTCGGTTTCTTGTTTGATGTTGACATATGTAACTCTGAACTCAGTTGTTGATTTGCAAGAAGAAGAAGTGAAACCCAACGCAAGAAAGTCATATCAACTGTTTGATCTTCCATTAAAGCGTCAACAGAAGAAAGAGTTAGTGATTTTAAGGCCTTAGGGCGCAAGGCACTTGAATATTGCAGGTTACAGGGCTAAATAATATGGCACATAGGAAAGGGCTGCTGCAAGGGATAAATCAGCGCCAAAGGGCACATGGCGCATGGGTATTGCAGGTTAGATTTTTTGTTGTTGCAAGTAGAAGTGTGCCTGCGCCATGTGTATGCATTTTATAAAGGGCACGGATATTTTTCATGTTACACGGGTACAGGATGTGCCAAAGGGCGCAAGTTTAATGCGTGTAACATCATTTTTTCATGCGCCACAGGGGAACTTGGCGCGGCACATGGAAATTCTACATAACATGATGTTGTTGTAACAATGGATGCGCCTGCGCCTTTTTAATAGTTGTACTTGGCACATATAAATTTAATGTTGCATACATGTAGGGTGCACCAATGGCGCAAGGTTTTGTAATGTTGCACACAAGTTTGGTGCACCAAGAGGGTGCAGGGAAAGCGGTTGTAACAAGCAAGGGAAGTGTGCCATGAGGGCGCATCTGTTCTTTATGTAACAGGCATGGTATGTGTGCCATTGGCGCGACTATTTATCATGTTGCAGGGGTGGCAGATGTGCCAAAAGAGGAAATGAACAGTGTCTTATTTTCAAGCCATGATTCTTTCTCTGAGGGGTTACACACATTTAAGCTTCTTTTTAAGGATATCTTTGGGTGATGAAGAAGCTAAAAAATGAGAGTTTCAAGCAATCTTTTTAGGACAGAGTCCCCTTTACCAGCAGATCTGGAAAGAGGGGGAAATGCATGGGGAAGAAAAGAGAAAAACAGCAAGGAGGGGGTTGAGTTCATGATTTCACAGTCTTATTCAACCCAATTCATACCAACAAGTAGCCAAAAACCAAACATAAAACACACAAAGAAATGAGGACCCCCTACCTGGATTATATAACGGAGAAGTGTGAAACCGGGTCCATGAAGTGATTTGAAAATGACAGGTAGGTGCTGTTGACCAGTACAGAGGGAAGAAGAAAATCACGTGATTCTGACTGATGAAAATGACAGTGCAGATGTACCTATATATAGGCGAGGTGGAAATAAATGTGCCACCCACTTTTTCAAGTGGCGCATGAAATGTGTTGTCGACACAAGAAAGCATGCACCCTTTGGCGCATCAAAATACCTGTCAACACGAAGTTATGTGTGCCTTTGGCACACCGAAAGTATTGTTGACACAAGAATATGTGCACCCTTGGTGCACCAAAAAGTGTCAGCAACGAAAGTATTGTTGACATGAAGGTGCGTGTGCCTTGGCACATGCAAGAAAGGCACAACATAGTGAGGCGCACCAAAAGGTGTGTTGACACTTCAAACCGTGCGCAAAGGTTTTAAAGGGGGTGCATGAATACTTCATGTTGCATAGACATTATGTGCACCCAACCAAAAAGACCAAAAATGGCTAAGTTTGGAAAACTAGATTTCCTGGGAAGGGATTTTGCAACGTTCCAAATGCAAGGAGTCCCTGACGAGGGACCGGAACAAAATTTCGGTAGGGTTATCTGTAAAATTTCCCTTGCCAATTTTACGGGATAACAGCTGGCTCTTTCTAGGGACTATCTCTAAGCGAACCTCAGGGGTAGAGAATCCCAGATCTCATGTGCCTATCCATTGGGTAATAGAGTCAAAAACAAGGGAGACTGGAAAGGGAAACACACAACCAACAAAAGCAAACACATGACAAAAACAAACACACAACTGAAGCAAACGTACAAAGAAGAGAGGAAGCTCTACTTCCTGAAGATTTTCAGATGTTGCCCGCTATAGGGAAGTGAGAGCTCAGTTCCATCCAGATACGAGAGATAGAAACTATGCCCTCCATTGAGATGCTTGATCTTGAAAGGCCCTCTCCACAGGGAGTCAAACTTTCCGTGCATGCCCTTTGGCTCTCTTCATTTGTCCCACAAAAGGACAAGGTCTCCACACGGAAATTTCGTTTCTTATCCTTTTTATGAACAATATTTTGACCTGATTCTGATGTTTGGTGATCTTGTCGACCACCTTTACTCTCTTTTCTTTGAGCTCTGCTAGATACATGATCCTCTTTTCAAGGGAATTTTGAAAAGTCTCATCTTCGATTGCCCATGCCAAGCACAGAGCAGGGATTTCAGTGGAAATGGGAAGCTCGGCATCGGTGCCATATAACACTTGAAAAGGTGACATACCGAGAGATCTCTTGGGAGTGATGTGGTCTGCCCACAAAGTGTCGTATAAGGACTTGTGCCACATTCGTTGATTCTCATCCACTAGCTTTCGTATGATGGTTACTAAGTTTTTGTTACTGGATTCTGCCTGACCATTTCCCTGAGGGTAATAATCTGAGGCATGAGCCAAAGTTATCCCATATTCATAGCAAAAACTAATAACTTCCCGTGAAGAAAAGTTGGAGGCATTATCAGTAAAAATCTTGTTTGGAACGCCAAACCTGACAATGATATTTTCTTTAATGAAACTGCAAACAACCTCGGAAGTGGCCTGTTTGACAGGTATGGCTTCTACCCACTTGGTGAAGTAATCTATTACTGTTAGGACATAGCTATGTCGGCACTCGATTGGGGATTGAGTGCACCGATAAAATCAATTCCCCATTGCTTGAATGGTTCGTTGACAATGACCGGCCTGAGGGGAAAAGTAGCTAACTTGGGCTTGCCGACGAACTGCTGGCAAGGCTCACACTTTGCTACCCAGGTAGCTGTATCTTGGAAAAGTGTCGGCCAATAGTACCTAGCCCGGATGATCTTGTGTGCCATCACGGAAGAGGAGAAATGCCCCGCAGGCTGAATTATGAAAACTTTCGAGTAACTTTACCTGCTGTGGCTTGTCAACACATCGTAAGAAGATGCCATCTATCCCGCATTTGTATAAACTGTCATTCCAGATGACATATTTGGCTGCTTTGAGCTTTAAAGTGTGCTTCTCCTTTACAGTTAGGTGAGCTGGGCATTCACCATAGGTGAGGAAGAAAGCAATATCGGAATACCACTCATCACTGGTTGCGACAAATAGGACCATAGGCAGTGAATCGAGTCTCTCCAACTGGCTTTGTGCTTCATTGGTACAATCATCCTTTTCTCCAGAAACTTGACCCTTGGTTTTCAGCCATAAGTTGACATAGGCCCTTGCCTCTTACCAACTTAGTTGGTTTTATATCCAGGTCATACTCTTGGACTTTTGCAATCTAATTTCCTCGCAAGCTTCCTAACTCCTGTTGAGTTAAAATTGACTTGACTACCGTGTCAGGGACCAGCACTACTATATGAGAATTTAGAATGTAATACCTGAAGTTTTTACTTCTTTGACAATGGCGAAGGCATGCTTTTCCAAGCCCAGGACATTCTTAATTCATGAGGCTTGAGGAGAGCTCATGAATGCAATCGGAGATTCAACATCCTCAGAATTATTTTGCATCAAGATGGAAGATACAGTATGCTCAGATGCATAGCTATACATAATAAAATCCTTGGAGAAATCGGGACACACCAGGTCTGGCGCATGAGTGATGGAAGATTTTATTTCTTCGAACAACCTCTTCCCATATTTGCTCCATCGGAAAGTTGGTGACACTTTCATCATGTCCAATATATGACAAGACTTTTTAGCAAAGTCGGGAACAAAGCGCCTGAGAAAATTCACCTTTCGAAGAAAGAGTGGATGTTGGTCTTTCTTGTAGGCAAAGTAAGGCTCTGAATAGCCTTAACTCTTTCGGTATCTATCTTTGTTCCTTCTTTGCTAACAACATGTCCTAGCAACTTTCCTTCTGTGACTCCAAAACATACTTTTTGGGTCAGGGAAATCCCATGTTCTCGGCACTGCCAATACTTGCTCCAAATGATCACAATGATCATTTCATTGTTTAGAGAACACAGTTAAGTCATCCAGATAAACCACAATGACCTTCCCCATCATACCTTTGAATGCAAGGTCCATAGCCCACTGAAAAGTGGCACCAGCATTGGTCAGGCCAAAAGGCATCCTGCTATAGGCAAACGTGCCCCAGGGAGTAGTGAATGCTGTTTTAAATTGGTCTTCAGGTGAGACTTCAATTTGATTGTAGCCTGAAAAACCATCAAGCATGGACATCATTTCTGATCCAGTTACTGCTTGTAGAACTTGATCCATTATAGGAAGTGGGTAGTTGTCCTTTAAGGATGCCTGATTCAAGTTTCGAAAATCTACGCATATGCGTATTTCCCCATTTTTCTTACACACTGGCACAATGTTTGCTACCCAAGTGCTATGATGGATAGGAAAAATGATTCTCGCATCCAACATTTTCTGAATTTCAGCCTGGATAGTACCTGAGATCTTAGGGTTATAATGCCTCTGCTTTTGGCAAAAGGGTTTGACGTCCTCTTTCAATGGAATGTCATGTTGGATGTCCTTTGGCTTAAAAGACTTTAGATCAGCATAGGACCATGCCAATACATCCATGTATTTCTTCAGCAGTTTGAAAAACTTCCGCTTCTCTTCAGGTGTGCAACATTTTCCGATGTTCACAAACTGGATGTTCTACCGATCCTAAATTAACCGGTTCGGTTTCTGGGGAGGAGCTAGTATCATCTCACCTTTTCTTTTTTACAAAATGGTCATGCCTATTGAACAACCACTCCAAAGAAACTAGACCCTTCAGAATTTTATTTCCTTTAAGCTGACATATGCCGTCGTTCCCTTCGGATTCATCGTTTTCATCGGTGAGTGATTCACGGCACGTAGAAGTGGATCCTTCAAAGTGAAGTTCCTTAAAATTTTCCGCCTTTTCTAGAAAGGCAATGAGTTGATTGTCATCATTGAATACTTGCCAATGTTGAGAATTGTCCGGCACGCTTGGGCGGAAAACCACTTCAATGGTGTATTTTTATGTTTTTAGACATAGGTGAGGAGCATGAGGGATGCTGAAATGGCCAATGAATCGGCCATGTCATTTTGAGCTCTTGGAATGGATTCTATTGAAAAAGTGTCAAATTCCTTGATGCTATCCCATACCGCATTACGGTAATGCCTGAGCCTCTCATTCTTCACTTGATATATCCTTTTAACTTGATTCATGACTAGCTCTACATCACCTTGTACTTTCAGATTTTTGATCCCTCTTTCCTTTGCGGCTTACATGTCAAGTAGCAGAGATTCGTACTCAGTAGTATTATTTGTGTTGAAAAACTACAACTTGAAAGAGAGAGGAAAGATCTCCCCTTTGGGAGATATTAGCATGGCTCAGTGCCACATCCACTAGTTGCGCAACTGCCATCAAACTGCAAAGTCCAGATCTTGTTAAGATCTTCTTCTTGGACGAGAACAACCATTTTTTCAGACTCGGTAGACAAGAAATAGTTCCCCATTTCTGATGATTCGAAAATAATTTGAGCTTTGGGGTCCTCAGAGTTAGTAACCAAGTACTTCTTTTGTGATTCAGGCTCCAATGTTTGCATTACACCTTTGACAGGGATTCTAGCCTTGGACCAGTCCCTATGAATCTCCCCACCAACTTCACTACAAAAACTTCTTCCCAAAGCCAAAATCCCATAGGCTGCTTTGGAATATTGCCAACAAGAATGGTCATCTTTACTCTTTTCTCTCGGAGAACGCCTGCAAATGCAAGCTGCGCGTCTTTGATCGACCAATCGGTGGAACTGCTTGGTTTCCAAGGAATAACATCTGCCAAAAGGCTTGGTAAGGGTAAGGCCCAAAGCATGGGCAACTTTGGCTGGCATGATGTTATCAAAAGCTCCAGAATCAATTATTGAGTTACTTAACTTGTGGCCATTGATTAGGAGGGAGAGGTAGAAAGGTTCTATCTTGCCTGACGCAGAAGTTGAAGTAATATTTATGAGGGATGCAGAAGGAGTGGAAAGGATTCCTTTTAGGGAGATCTGGGGAGGTATGACAGCTTGACTTTGAATATACTTGGTCAACCTTGCAAGCTGTTTGGGGTTTGACTGAAGATACTCGGCTTCAGACATTTGGATCTTAGTCTTTTTAGCATGATCTATGATGTCAAACATGGCCAAGGGTTGAGTGGTGAAGGAATGAGTCCCTCACTTCGCGATGGTAGGGTAGGATTACTGGTCTTCATGGAAATAGAAGAAGGCTGATTTGGAGGAGAGATCGGGGAAAAGATTTCTTTGTAAAAGACTTAACAGGGGGTTGAGTAGGAAGAGGATTACCTCTTTTAGCAATGGTTGGAGGCGTGTTTGACATGGCCTTCTCTTTCCGCACATCGGCAGTGACCTCTGCTTCTTTTCCTTGTGAGTGGGTAAAAACAACATATGATTGTCCACTTGCATACCCTTGTGTACCCTCTTCTTCATCAGATTCTTCCTCATCAAATTCCATATACCCGATAGTAGAGTCGCCAGTCGGTTCACCGACATCTTGATCATCTTCACCTTGAGACGAAGGTTCTTCGTAATTTTGTTCCTCTTCTTCGATTTTGACTAAAGCGTTGACCGGAGGAGCCTCAAGCGCCAACCGCGGAGCAATTGCAGGCAAGCGTGGCCTTTGTGGGACATTGTTGGAAACAAAATTCCTCCATGGGATATCCCGGTATGAGGAACTGGGGGAAGCTTGGGCTAACTACTTCTTTAATGCGAGTAAGTCATTCACCATCTTTTGAAATGCCGGATCAGATGAAGTAGCGGGAGAAGGGCCCAAAGATTTAGGCTTGGATGATTCCCTTTTTAATTCACCAGATATTAGCAAATTATCTTCAATTCGGATGGCAGCGGCCTGGGTGAGAATCAAGGTAGCTACTTGTTCTTGCAAGAGTAAGAAACTTACTTTCAAACTCATAGCGTTCACGAAGAAACACTTCTGATTTTCTCGGTGTTGGAAGCATGGCAACAGGCACACGGTTGATTAATGCATTGAACCTGGCGATAAAATCATGCATGGTCTCATTGGTCTCCTTCTTTAGGTGAGTGATCTATGATAACAATGCAAATGCATCTTCCGAAGGCTTGTACCTATCTTCAAAAGCATCCCGCAAGGTGGCCCAACTGGTAATAGATCCGGCCGACAAATGCTGAAACCATTCTGCTGCGGGCCCTTGTAAAGTTTCTAGAAAAAGGTGAACCGACACATCTTCATGGGTCACATCCAGGATACTGCATGACATGATGAATGCAGATATGTGTGAATCCATGCTTTGGTTCCCGCTCCTGTCAAATTTGGGAAAATTCTTTTGGTTTCCATGTGGGAGCGCGTGAACAGGATGCGGCAAAGCTAGGGGACCCATAGCATTTCCCCATGGTACCACCATCTGGACAGTGGAAAAAGAACACGAGCTAGAAGTACAGTTCCACTAAGCAGCAAGGCACTACAAAGGGATGTGGAGGCTCCTTGTGAAAACCGGTTCTTTCGTGGAGGTGAGGTGCTCTAGCTAACCGATCGATTGAAGTTAGTGATGAAAAGCACGCGGTGTTATACTGAAGTTGTGCCTTTGAAGCAGATCAAAAGTAGGATCGACTTCTCCATGAGCTCTCCTACTATGAGTAAATGGTTCACCTGCCAGCGTACCTTCCGATTTGTAATATTGGGGAGCAGATTTAAAAACTCTTTTTGGTTGTACTTGCTGATTTTCTGATTTTTCTGACAAAAATCAGCAGCATGTACTTTTCTGAATATTTAATTTTATCCTTTTCTAAAAACCGATTGCGGTTTAATGACAAAGAACAACGAGGATAAAATGATAGTGAAGCTTAGTAAGCTGATTTTCAGATCTAAAGTTGACTTTTTCAAAGAGTTTGAAAATTTTGGTAAACAGTCAAAAACTCAGATCTACGGAAAAATACATATTTTTATAAAAACTCAGTGAACTAAAGGTCTCCAACTAGGCCAGATCTATGGATCTCAGAAGAAAATTTTCAATTTGGGTCACTTTTGCAAAAAATTTGGATTTTGAACAAAAGTTAAAATTTGCAAACAAGTAGTGATTTTTCTGATTTTCTTGATCTTTTATCATACCACCATCATAGATCTGATAGATCATTCGATCCCAGTGAGTCGCCAAAAGCTGTTGGTTTGAAAATCATCGTGAGAGCAGATCTATGGATAGACGAGCTAACGGTGTGCGGGGCATAGCCCCTCTTTGAGTCAAGACAAAGAAGGCTGGTTTATTGCTATTCTACCGGCGGGAATCTTGTGCAAGTCTCACAATATTTTTCCTTCGAGGGGTTGGGATCTCATCCCAAGAGAGGAGTTCGACGAAGAAAAGAAAGGAATGAAGGAATGGAAGAAATATGGATCGAAGGGAGAAAAGAAATGAATTCCAAAGTAGAATGGTCAGAGGGTCTATGTTTAGGGCTGGTACTAAATAGAGCCGAACCTATTTGCATAGATGAACAAAGAAATACTAATGAACAAATGAAAAAAGTAGAGATAGATCCAATAGAATAAATGCATAGATCGACATAAGAAAGATCAGATGCCCATAACACACATATTCAAGACAAAGTCTTAATATCTATATTAATGTTTTCTTCATTACAAAAAGCTCAAAGTCTTTTCTTCTCACTTCTATTTTTCATCTAAAAAGTTTCCACCACTGAATACAACAAGTATTCAAGTATATATAGAAGGAGAGAAGAAAAGAAGACAAAAGCAAACAAACCACTTAATTACAAAAATATCTTACAATAGATTACAAATTCATGTGTTGACTTTTGACAACTTTGGTGGATGACATCATCCCATGGTGCAACATGGATGATGTCATCGTTTGTGTCAACAAATTTTGGATAATTTACAAGGAGAAATTCGGGAAGAAAGAAACTATTCGTCGTCATCCCGTGGCTGAAAGGGGGTATCCTGCTTTTGCTGCTCGGGCGACGAGATGTGGAACTAGGCACGGTACTCCATGAACTTGCTAATCATGGGTTGAAGTTGATCCTCGGAAGGATCCTTGTGTCGATCGCTGATAGCTTCGCAAGTCTCCCACTTGTCTGTGAGCTTTTCTGGGAGTTTTGAATAATCATTCTCTACCTCTATCAGGTACCCAATGAAGTCGTGACACCCAGCAGGTTGTTGATGGATTCTGCATCAAACGTGACCTCTGGTCCCAGCCCCTATGAAATGATCTCCTTGAAGATCTGAATAGTTTCTTCAACCTTTCTTAAGGCGAAAGAAGAAGTGAGAAACCCTGGAGACATTCTCAGAACAATCTACTCCATTTGATGCATTGCATCTAGGGCTTCTTCCATTACTTTGTCGATCTTCTCCAGGAAGAACTCCAGCTGATCAACCCGATAATCCAGAGTAGAAAGGATTTTGTTGAGGGCTCTAGGGTGACCAAAGTCACCGAACTTGACCAGATCTTTGGTGAGCAGTCAAACATTTTACGAAAGGTCTCGTGGTGCATCCTGGCATGATCTAGCTCTTCAGAGATAGGTCCTGCTATCCCCTAGAGTTCTCTATTCATCTAATTGATATTTTGATATAACTCGGTGAACTTAGCGATTACTCCTTCACTTTCCTTGAGGATCTGGCTCCTCCAGTGGAAACTGCCATGCCGTACTCACCGATTTTGGCATATTCATTGATTTTATTCTAACCCAGAGGCTCAGGAGTTTCGGCGGCAGTTGTGGGAGGTGTACTTTGCCCATCTTTTGCAAGGCGTGGACAAGATGTTTATTTTGCTCCTTCAATAGCATTTTGTCTTCCTTTTCTTCCTAGAGATTTTTGCAAAGGCGTCAACTGCAGATAGGGCCTCTCCTTGTAGGCTTTCTGAAGATGTCCCCATTGTGACTTGAGTCACTACGTGTCTGTCAGCCGAAGCAGATCCTTCTTATCCTTCAAAGGATTAGGGTATGTAATCTCCATCACTCTCTCCCCTGATGCACTCTGAGAGAAGCGGGTTATGGGCTTTTGCTTCTTGGCCCCTTTTGATGGGATTATGGAGAAGTCCATCGGTGCGATGGGAACTTTCCTCTTCTGTTGACTCAGGTGCTGGGATATCCAGGCTGGACTTATGGGAGAAGGACTAGAAATAGAGAAGGGGGCAGCTGTAGTAGTAGAAGGGAAATACGTGGAGACACTTGGAGGCGGCATTGAGAGGGAAGCCGAGGAAGTGCTCACGGGAGGAAGAGATACTGTAGGGGAGGAAGACATAGGAATGGAAGGGAGCTCAGAGATGAGGGAAGAAATGGTGGGGATAGCTCCATGAGAGACGAGAAGATGGATGATGAGGAAGGGGGAACACTAGAAGATGGGGGAGAGGACACGACCAAAGGAATGGTCGCTTGGGTCACTCGAGGAGGGGAAGGAGGAGAGGGAGAAGGGACCTCAATAGTTATAGTAGTGACGACATCCTTAGTGGATGTGCGTATCGGAACATCTTCTGCTGCTTCTTCTTCTAAGCTTTCTGGGATTAAAACCCGTTCTTGTGAAGCGGAAGGAGGGCTTTCAGGAGCTTCCTCTTAGGTGGAGCTGGATTCACCCTATTTACCTTTCTCTTTGCCTTTTGGCTGTTATTTTTCCTGAGGAGGTGCGTTGCCTAACAGAGATGTGGTGAAATCAACTCCGAGGTAGATGAGACCGTTCATTCTGCACCAATGCTCTGTTCTTCGCAGAGTCTCTTTAACCCTTTCTTCTATCGTTTGGGGTGCTTTGGTCCTGTCAATCGCAGCAAACGGCCAGTCATCTCCACTTGTATCCAAATATACCTGATCAATTTCTTGATCAGTAGTTTGATAACCTTTTGGGACGACGGCTATGCCGTACTGGATGATTTCGGCTAAGGCCAAGCGGGAGTGGTCCTTCCTTCTGAGTTTGACCTCATGGTACAGGTCGATATAGATATCCTCGATCTATGGAATATGAATCGGATCGAGTTTTGCCCTAGGGAGGCAATTCCTTAGGTCGAAGGTGGGCCTGGCCAGGAAGTTGTGCTTTAGATTCAAGCAATTCCAACTCTGCAAGCATCTCCCGGGCTTTGTGATGTGAAACACAAGTATACCTGCCCACTGTAAGGGGGAAAGGAGTTCCACCCTTTTTCCTCTTTAAGCACTTCTCATGGTAGGTAACAAGCTGTCTTGATAGCTCCAACAAGATTAGCTTGGGACCGGCATACCTTGGCAATTTGGTTGGTTTTCCCAAGAAGTTGGCTGCCCTTAGGTTGGTGAAGGTAGGGAATTACGTGAACAAGGTTCCCGGATTTTACATCACTTTGTCACAATGCTCTTGGTTGTATGAATGTGAGTCATGTTTGGCCTCAAAAGGTAGATGATGTCATAGAAGAAGGCGTCATTGATCTTTGTAAATTGTGAATACTATTTTCCAGCTTCAGCTCTGGATAGTATTCGTATATTTTAACCTGAGGCCAAACCCCACACCGCATTAGAGCTGGATAGTCTCTCTCTAAAGCTACAACATAGACTACGTAGGAGTTC
Organism: Taxus wallichiana var. yunnanensis; assembly: GCA_018340775.1. Lineage (NCBI taxonomy): Eukaryota > Viridiplantae > Streptophyta > Pinopsida > Cupressales > Taxaceae > Taxus > Taxus wallichiana. The sequence continues at coordinate 39,670,554 of CM031239.1, read as the reverse complement.
ATATAGAACCTCCCCATTGTGGTAAGTTGTTGGAGCTGCTCAGATATTGTGCTGCTTATGATCTCCGCCCACTCAAAGTGTTGATCGGGCACATTTTTGTTCATTGTTTCTAAGTACCTCAGCATCCACTTGTGAAAGTAATGGGCATCAGGAAGCCCAAATACTCTGCTCAGGAACGTGATTGTATCACTGAGTTCCTCTGAAAAGTCACTGCGATGAATGACTTGTGGCCATCGGGTCACCACCTTTTTGTTCTTCAGGTATACTTCATTCATCAACTACATACACTGATCCTCATTGTCATCCCAAGCCTTGATGTAATCTTCCTGGCTTACGGCCACAAAGTGCCGGTGGTGAGGAATGCTGAGCATTATTTCAAAGTGTCGGGCAGTGAGGTTGATTATGACCTCACCCTTCTCATTTACGACACACCTGGTGTCTTTATTGTAGCAGTGGGCCACCACCATCATAAATTCATTATTTACTGCACTGACTGGGATCCCTCCAACAAAATGAAGCACACTGCCCATCAATCTATCCATCCAGGGACTTCTTGTAACCTTTACGGTTCCCGGCCGAAATCTTCCATGTCAATGTGTATCGAGCTCGAGAATCTCTTATATCTAGGTTGCATTTTGCTTGGGACTCGGGCATCCTGACCCTCTGATATTTGTACTTCATCTCTTCTTTCGTGAGTTTGGATTTACCCGTAGACTTGGTTGGTTTCTTTCTTGATGTTGACATATGTAACTCTGAACTCAGTTGCTAATTTGCAAGAAGAAGAAGTGAAACCCAACGCAAGAAAGTCATATCAGCTGTTTGATCTACCATTAAAGCGCTAACATAAGAAAGAGTTAGTGATTTTAAGGCCTCAGGATGTAGGGCACATGAATACTACAAGTTCTGTGGCTGAATAATATGGCGTACGGGAAAGGGCTCTAAAGGATAAATCAGTGCCAAAGGCGCATGGCGCATGGGTATTGCAGTTACATTTTTGTTGTTGCAAGTAGAAGTGTTCTTTATGCCATGTGTATGCATTTTATAAAGGTCGCGGATATTTTTCATGTTACATGGGTACAAGATGCGCCAAAGGGTGCAATTTTAATGTGTGTAACATCATTTTTTCATGCGCCACAGGGGAACTTGGTGCGGTGCATGGAAATTCTGCATAACATGATGTTGTTGTAACAAATGGATGCGCTTGCGCCTTTTTAACATGATTGTACTTGGCACATATAAATTTAATGTTGCATACATGCGGGGGTGTGCCAATGGCACAAGGTTTTCTAATGTTACACGTAAGTTTGGTGTGCCAAGAGGGCACTGGGAAAGCGGTTGTAACAAGCAAGGGAAGTGCGCTATGAGGGCGCATCTGTTCTTTATGTAATAGGCATGGTATGTGTGCCATTGGTGCGACTGTTTATCATGTTGCAGGGGTGGTAGATGCGCCAAAAGAGGAAATGACAGTGTCTTATTTTCAAGCCATGATTCTTTCTCTGAGGGGTTACACGCATTTAAGCTTCTTTTTAAGGATATCTTTGGGTGATGAAGAAGCTAAAAAATGAGAGTTTCAAGCAATATTTTTAGGACAGAGTCCCCTTTACCAACAAATCTGGAAAGAGGGGGAAATGCATGGGGAAGAAATGAGAAAAACAGCAAGGAGGGGGTTGAGTTCATGATTTCACAGTCTTATTCAACCCAATTCATACCAACAAGCAGACAAAACCAAACATAAAACACACAAAGAAATGAGGACCCCCTACGTGGATTATATAATGGAGAAGTGTGAAACCGGGTCCACGAAGTGATTTGAAAACGAGCAGGCGGGTGCACTTGGTAGTACAGAGGGAAGAAGAAAATCACGTGATTCGATCGATGAAAATGATGGCAGTGCAGATGCACCTATATATAGTGGTGGAAATAAATGTGCCACCCACTTTTTCAAGTGGCGCATGAAACGTCTTTGTTGACACAAGAAAACATGCGCCCTTTGGCGCATCAAAATACTGTCAACACGAAGTTATGTGTACCTTTGGCGCAAAGAAAGTATTGTTGACACAAGAATATGTGCGCCCTTGGCGCACCAAAAAGTGGCGCAACAAAAGTATTGTTGACATGAAGGCGCATGCGCCTTGGCACATGCAAGAAAGGCACAACATAGTGAGGTGCACCAAAAGGTGTGTTGACACTTCAAACCGTGCGCCAAAGGTTTGAAAGGGGCACATGAATACTTCATGTTGCATAGACACTATGTGCGCCCAACCAAAAAGACCAAAAATGGCTAAGTTTGGAAAACTAGATTTCCGGGACGGGATTTTGCAACGTTCCAAATGCAAGGAGTCCACGACGAGGACCGAGAACAAAATTTCGGTAGGGTTATCGTAAAATTTCCTTGCAATTTTACGGGATAACAAGTATCTACAAATTTGTTGGTTGAACGTGGGATGGTTTGAAGGGTGTAACGGTCAAAAGTGTTCAAAATTATGTCTACATGATGCTTATACTTTTGAAGTATATCATTACGACATTGGTATATACCATTGACCTGGTTTACTACCAATTAAGAATCACCAAAGATGTTGATTGATTTAACATCTAAGGCATAGCAATCTTTGTAACCCAATATGAGTGCTTCGTATTCAGCGATATTTTTGTGCATTCAAAACTGATTTTGAAAGATAAAGGCATGGGCTCACCATCAAGCGAAATGAGGATAACGCCAGCCCCACCCCCATGTTGACACTTTGAACCATCGAAGAAGAGTGTCATTTGGTAAGGGGGTTCATCCAAGGAAAGAGTAGCAATTGACTCATTTGGAAAGTCAAAATTAGAGGACTGATCCTCGGAAATAGGTGCATCAGCCAATTGGTCAGTGATATCTTGACCCTTAATGGACTTTTGATGAATGAATTTGAGGTTGAGGTCTACTAAAATCATAAGCCATCGAGCGACACTCTGATTTTGATAAGGTTTGGCATACATGAAGTGTAAGGGGTCGGTGTTGGTCACAACATAGGTTTTGTGGTTGAGTAGGTAATGGCGGAGTTTAGTGGAAATGAAAAATAAGGCTAAGCAAATTTTTTCGGGATGGGTGTAGTGGTTTCGTATTCCAAAAGAGTATGGATTATATAATAAACCACTTTCTCCCTATGTTGTTCATCACAATGAGCAAGCATGGCTCCCAAGGAGTGATTGATAACTGATATGTAAAGGTAAAAAGGTTGATCATCATCATGTGGAATGAGTATGGGTGGTTGGAGAAGGTATTGTTTTAGGGCCTAAAAAGCTTTGTGGCAGTCATCATCCCATTTAAAGGAGACATCCTTCTTGAGTAGATGATGAAATGGTTGGCACCGATCAGATAATTGTGTAATGAAGCGGCGAATAGAATGTAAATTACCTTGCGAGGCTACGAGTTGTTTAAGCTTATTAGGTGGAGGCATGTCTAGAATGGCCTTGAATTTAGCAAGGTCAACTTCTATTCCACATAGGGAAATGATAAATCCCAGGAGATTTCCTAAGAGGACTGCGAAGATGCACTTCTTAGGTTGAAGGTGAATGTAATATTTAATGAGATGGTCAAAAATGGTTTTGAGGATGGTAAGGTGTTTGGAGTGGCATTTAGATTTGGCCAAGAGATCATCCACATAATCTTCCAATATGTGATGCATGATATCATGGAAGATGTAATTCATAGCTCAGCGATATGTGGCAAAGCATCATTTTTAAGGCCAAAAGGCATGAATCGATAGCGAAGGTTCCCGAGGGATGATAGATGAGATCTTGTGTTGATCTTCGGGGCAAGCAAGATTTGGTTATAATCCGAGAATCCATCCATGAGTGATAGCATCTCGTGACCAATATTAAGGTCAACCAGTTGATCAATACTAGGTAAGGGAAAGTCCTCTTTCGGGTAGGCTAGGTTGAGGTCACAAAAATCCATGCAAATGCGGAGTCCCCTTGTCACTTTAGTGATAAGGATAATGTTAGAAATCCAACAAGGATAATCAATGGGTAAGATGAAGGAAACGGAAAGAAGTTGTTGAAGTTCTTCTTTGATGAGAAGGGCAATACAAGGGTGTATTTTCCTAAGCTTTTGTTTGATGGGTTTGACATTAAGAACAATGATGATATTGATGACCAATATGGTGGGGTCAATACCGGGCATGTTTACATAAGACCAAGTGAAAGCGTGGTTGTGATCCTTGAGAAAAGAAGTGATGGCTTCTGTTCAAGTGACATCTAAAGATTGCCCGATCTTTAGGATGTGCGGGTCATCCTCTCGGTGTGAATGTTGATCTCGATAGTTGATTCATTCAACATGGTTTGTGTCTCGAGAGGGTAACAAACAATGAATATATGAGTCTTCTGCACCAAGGTAGGTGAGTAGAGATTCATCATCATGATAGTGAACAACATTAATTGAGGGTGTATCGTCATTGATCATTTCAAGATATAGGAAGGGAAGAGTGGAAGGGGCCTTGCCCTCACGTTGATAAATCAAAGGACCAAAGGAAATGGTGTTTATGAAAAAAAAAAGTTAGGAGGGATAGATTTTGGATCCATCGATTCCGATGATGATGGTGGTGATGAAGGCAGAGCGGGTGAAGAAGGTGGAGAAGGGATGATGTCCTTGATGAGTTCAATGTGAGGTTGTTTAGTAGGATTTTCAAGAAATCTGATACCACTATGGTCATTATGTTTGCGGGTGGTGCATGGAATAACAATATGGCAGCCTTTCTCATAAAAGCCAAAGCGAAAACCCTTCTATGCACATTGGTGTAGGAAGGTGTGGGTAAAATGACGATTGGGTGAGAGATTAGAAGTCGAGTGGAAAATGGGTGGGTTTGTGATGGTGGTTTAGGTGTGTAAGTTGTAGTATCAAGTCCCCCATAGGTGAGACTGGTACAAAGATGGGGAGGACCATAAAGGAGGTGCTCTCCTATACAATGATCATAACAAGGGTGTTGATAAAGACTTGTACTCTTGTGCAGTAAGGAATGTGTTAACACTATATAGGGTACTCCCCAGTGAGGTGTTGAAAAAAACCTTCTAGGGAAAGGGATCGGTGGTTGGTATGTAGGTAGCTGGAATGGATGAGGAGTCAGAAGTTGATGTGGAGGTGGAGTTAATGGATTGGGAGGCTGATGGGTCAGCCATGGAGGTTGTGGCAGTGGCAGGAATGGAGGAGGTATGAGTTGTTGAGGTAGAGATTGTACTAGTAAGCAGAGGTGTAGAAAAAGTGACGGTGGTCGTAGAGGTAGATTCTTTAATGGGTATGAGAACATCATTGGTTTGGTAGAGCATGTTGCATGTTTTGAAAGGTGATGAATTAGCTGGGATAGTATAGGTGTGCCCTGCGTGCTCTAACTTTACACAACGATGCAAAGTGGAAGGAATGCAACCCATGACATGAGTCTAGGGTTTTCCAAACAAGAAGTTATATTGGAATTCCCCTCTAAGATGTAGAATACTTCGAGATAGTGTGGGGACCACGTGAATGTGGAGGATGACAATGTCTAGTGTATAGGTGATAGCATCATTGAATGAGCGTAACATGATGGGATGTTTATGTATGTAATTGTCGGGTATGCACATTTGAGAAAATGCATGGGATGAAATGATGTTAATGCTAGCACCCCCATCAATCATCACACATTGTACCCATATGTCATCGATGTGGACGAGAGATGAAGAGTTATGGCTCGAGTCATTGTTTTGGTGTGGCATGATCTCTTCCTTTGAAAAGCTAAGGGACGCTACTTGGTGAGTAGGTGGGTTTGGATAAAGGTGGTAATTTGGTGAGAGAGGCTACACAATGGGGTGTGATGATGGAGGTGACGGGTGTAGGGTCATTGGGTAAAACCTCAATAGATTGAAGAACCTCCATGAGAGCTTGGCGATGGGATTCTAAGGTTTAGATGAGGTCATATAAGGACATTTTGAGGGGAGATTGGTGTAATTGTTTGAGCATGGTACGATGTGTGACTCCATTATAAATAGGGTATGTGGGGCTATGAATAGTGACTTTAGGTATGGGTGGAGATGGTATGTTGGGTATAGGATTGGTTGGTGGGTCAGTCAACTTTTCTTTACCTTTATCCTTCGAGCATGGTTAGTGACATGTATCATGTTGATCTGAGGGGAGTTGGAAAATGGAGAAGGTGTAGGGTGAGTGGTATAACAAAACAATGAAAAAAACCTATCAGAGGAGAAAAAACCTGTGAGGTGAGTTGGGCGCAATGACATTTGGGTGGTGGCATGGAAATTTCTCGATGTAAACCATGTTAATTTCAAATCTTGGAGGTGGTTTAAGGAGTTTTGGGGGTGGAGTTTGTGGTTGTTGAGTGGACAATGTGGGAATGGGTGTTGGTAAGGCAAGGTCCTCATCATCAAAGGTGGCTTTTGGAGGACACAAATGGATAAGGATAGTTTTCAAGGCGTTATAGTTCTCCACATCATGACCCGGTACATGATGATAGGCACAAATTTTAGTGTCATCAAACCCTTTTGGCTTGGGTTTGAGGGGGTCATAAGGTCTGAGCGTTGGTAATGCAATAACAGAAGTCTCAAGGAGGTTGGTTAAGATTTTGGCATAAGACCCTACTAGTGGGTTGCAATGGGAAGTGAACGTGGGTTTTGGTGTAGGTGAAGTGGATTGTTGAGGAATAGTCCACGCAGGAGGAGGAGAGGGTCGAGCCATGGTTTTGGGTGTTGTAGTGGTCTTGGGTGTTGGTCGTGTTTGTCTAGGTAGGGGTATGGTAGATGAATGGGCAGGAGGGTGTGTGGTCATTTTGACTATCTTATTGGAGGGTAATAGAGTTTTGTTTTTGGGTTACACCTTCTTGGGTAAAGGTGATATGGGTGTATGAGGTCTAGAAGGAAAAAAAGATGGGAAAAGAGGGCGAATTACCCGGGGGATAACGATGGTGATGTGAAGGTAGATGATGCGGGTCGAGTAGGGGGTGTGAGAGACAAAGAATGAAGTGTAGTGGGTAGTGAAGAAGTTGCGGAGAGTATTGGGGGTATGGGTGGTAAAGGTCTTTGTAGGTGTAGGTTTAAGTTGTGTCGGGTGCTTGGGTAGATTAGAGGTTTGCGAGGAAGGAGTGGGCTGTTTTGTTTTTGGTTTATTGATAGGAGGAAGTTTATTAAGCGTGTTGAGGGATGAGGTCCTAAGAAGGATGAGATAGGTGTAGGTGTGATTGGTGCAGTTGGGGTATGAGTTATATGGGTTTGGTTCTTTTGTTTGGGTGCGAGTAGGTGTGGTGTTGACATTGGAGGATGTAGCTAAATCTAGTTTGATAGGTGGGTGAGTAAGAATGGTGGTTGGGGTGACCCATAAGGTAATAATAGGTTTTGATGAGGAAGAGGATGTAGGTGTGGGTTTGGGTTTAGATGTATTTTGGGTTATGGGTAGGGGTGTATGTTGAGTTATGATGGGTGTCACGGAAAGGATTGTGATAGAGGTGGTTGTGTCGGTTCGATTGGTTGAAATATCTTTGGGTAGATAGTGGAAGTGTCAAAGCAAGTGACATCTCGCATCTGCATTGAGATAGGAAGCAAAGGCACCCTTATAGTAAGGCCCTATTCACATAATCTAAGTGATTGGCTAAACATGAGAATGGTACGTCTGTAGGGGGAATTGATGAGGGCCTAATGGTAATTCCCATAAAATGTGTCTTAGAGACGGGGAATTGGCTAGCTTCAATTTTGTGGTTAAGAGAGCCAAAAGTAGGTCAGTAGGGTCTTGGGTAGCTAATGGGGAATGCTCACCAAGAGCTAAGGGTATCTCAACTGGGTCTGTGATAAAGGGAGATGATGGGAACTCATCCGTGGGTGAAGAAGGTAAATAAGTATCCTCCGTGGATTGAAGAAGTACTTGTGTGTATCGATTCTCTAGGTGGAGAAGACAAAGGTGAAATGGTCTTGATGTTAGTAGAATACTTCTCCATAGGTGAGGAAGAAGGTGAAAGGTGCTCCTCTCGTGGGTGTAGGAATAGGGGAGGTTGGTTCCAATGTGGAAGGAGGATTTCGGGCTAGAATATGCTCTTTGGATGGAATTTGGGGTAATTGGGAAGGCGGGTGTGTCACTAAAAATAGCATGGACCTTGCAAGTTTGAGTATCTTGAGTTGAAGCCTCATCGATTTGATCAAATGAAGGGGCATGATTAGGAAATGGTTTCTTGAAGATGTGTAGGTTTTGGATGGAAGGTGCATTAGGATTATCCATGGGTAACTTTCCTTTCTCAAGCATCTCTTGGACAATGTTTTTGAAAGTGATGCAATTACCGTCACTATGACCCTTCACATGATGATAGTTATAGAAGTCATGTTATTTATACCATGTGGGCATGGGGCGAGTAGTGTCAAAACCAGTGTGTGGTTTTATAGGTGGAAGGGTGATGACCCCAGATTTGATAATATTTTCTAAGACCTAAGAGTAAGGTTCCCCAATTGGGGTGTATTTCCACTATTCTCGTCCGAATTGAAAAGTCTGGATGACAAAATGTTTCACCTGATTCTTAGATGTTTCTTTGAAATATTGATGAAACAGATAGGGTAACAAGCATAGGAGGAATACCTATTGAGATGTTGGTTGATGGGTTGTTGTGCGCGTATGACTTATGAATCCATAACGATCATGATAGCTTTCCTTTGGTTAGGAGGAACTACCTGTAATGGAAAACAAGACCACTAGAGTTAAACAATATGTGTAGTGAACTCGCCTAGTGTGTGCTAGATCCGGAAAGTGTGATACTCCCTAGATGGTCATGTCACCCACCGTTTAAAACAATTCAATGCGGGTAGTAAAATTAATCCTATTGTAATTTGAAATGATTTAGGTATCTCACTTAAAACACAATAAGAAATATCTAATCTAATAGGCTAGGATAAAATATGATCCAAAAGGTCAAGTAGTTGGTTACGAGTCTCTCGTAGGTTTGAAAGAGGTCTCGGGGAGAATCTCAAGTGAATAAGGGTGATGTGGAATTAGGTGGATAGGTCATTTTGTTGGGTTGTATAGGCAAATACAAAGACCAATGCTAGTTAATGGTGATGACGGTGGTGGTTGGGTGTAATCGGTGCTAGTTCATCGGGGAATTATGAGAATGCCACGAGAATGAGTTTTGGGTCTCCTTTGTGATTGCACAAAGGGATTTTTTTGGTTAGAATGAGGTGTTATATGGTTTGGGAGGGACTTGGGGAGGTTTTAATGGGTATATGAAGGGATGAGTATTAACGAGAGAGGTCATGTATGGCCAAGAGAACAAAGGGTGACAATATAATGATGAAATGAAATGAACCAGAGGAGTACAACGTTCCACTTACTTGGATTCTGGTCCTAGGTGCCTATGAGTGATAAGTGAAGGTGTTGGTAAGGGTTTAAATGCTGCCGAGGATCACCAACATTAGAAAAATCCTGCATGGGTTACATGTGCTCTCCTTCTTTCCTAATTAGATCAACTCCTTGATGGGGTGATTGTTAGATGGTTGGGAAGGAGAAAATGCTTGATCTCCTTCCTTGTATGTGTGTTCTCACTACAATTTATTCTCAAAAGATGCAATATCCCTTAGAATCTACCAATGTCTACCAACCTCCAAAATAAGTTTTTGGGGATGAAAAGGTGACCGATAGTGGTTTTGACTTAATTGACGATGGTTAGGGGTAACCGACATCGGTCAAGGCAGGATTTCCTAGGTTTACTAAACTAGGGAGATCCTCTTGATTTTTTGGGATCTCATGTCATTAACCCATGGATTAGACTAGAAGCTTCTTGTAAGCATGCATGAATGTGGTTAGAGGAAATGTAGGCATTGATTTTTAGGGTTTGGGTAAGTCTTAGTTAGTTATTGCAACCTACTAAGAATAGGTCTTATGGTGAGTTGGCTTGATGAGGTGTTTAGGTGAGGTGTATGTGTGGATATTATCTAAATTAAGATATTTAAATAATAAATATGGTGAGGATAATGAATTAATTTAATTAGATTCATTAAATTAATATTAGTGAGGTGAAGGGGGCCACGGCTAGATGAATGTGATGAAGGTGTTTATTTGTTGAGGGACCAAAAGGGAGTGTGACCTAATTTTAGTTTTTACACTATGGTTCATACTCGACTACTAAGGGTCTACTTCTAAAATGAACCTCATGGCTTTCTACACTTCACACTCTATGCTTCATGATCTATCTTTCTAGCGTAGATTATCAAACCATTTCTCATTGACGTACTCTTATTCTATTCTTCATTCTTGATTGTTGAGGGGTATTTTATAAATTAAACCCATCTCATACACATCTCACTCACATATTATGGGGGCACATTTACCCTTTCATCTTCACATGCACATTACATGCCATGTCATTCATACACAAAACATATCACATATCTTGGTGGCACTTATTCTTGTTTTCTTATACTTACATGTACACCATGTTTGTGATCCTAGATGAATACTTAGTTTGGAAATGTCTTTCCCATATACATGTGCACTTTCACTTGATATTTTGGAGTGAATGCATCTCTCATAGGACTTTACAAGTTGAAATTATGCTTAGAATCGTACCTCTTACCAGTCCACACCGAGGATCCCGGGGCATATACTTTCTCACAAATTACAAGTGTTATTGTTTCATTATTTACTAATTCTAATTCTTAGCACAATTCTTTCTATTGGTACAGACATGATTTGACATACTTTCAATAATTCTAACATGCTAACAGTGCTTTATGTGTAACATTCACCTTGTAGGACTATATGCCATGATGGTTTTATGTTACATTTTGTTTGATATTGTTTTCTATTCTATTCCATTGTTTATGGGCTATGCCATGTGTCCTATTTGATCACAACTTGTTTGATTTTGGATTCTTCGGACCTAATTGTCTTATGACATTGTGAGTGATGTCCCATGTTTGAAACCCACTTTTCATGGTCTATCTTGTATGCACATTTTCTTATTACATTAATTTTCTATGACATGATTGCTAATTTTGCTACTAACACATGTATCTAGCCACTTTGTTTGCAATTTCCTTTGTTTCTACCATGTGCATCCCCTCCACATTGCAGGGATACGTTTTAGATGACCAATGGTCCTCTCTTTTGGGTTAGAAACTCCTACCAATGTTTTGTGCATCCAAAACAAGGGGACATTCATTGGGTGAAAAAATCACCTCATAAATCAATTCAGAGGTACAAAATAGAATTTACACATGCTACAGTTAGAAGAACAACCAAGAAAATCACTTGGTTCCTTAGCACAATAAAGAAACAAGCAATCGAGATCATACAACGGCACCTACGTGTCTGTGTACTTCCTTGAGCGTTAATGTCCTAGGGAAAATTACAATTAGTTTCTAAGATCAAAATAGTTTGCAGTACTCTACAAATTAGTGTGACAATATCAAGTAAACTCCTCTAGTAAACATAATACAATTTATCTCTATATACATTTCAATTGCTACAATTCAGAAAAAATCAAGGACAACAGAACAAAGTAGGGACATATCACCTATAGTGGTTTTGATCGGGTAGAGTCATGGATGGATAGTAACAATAGACCTCTCTCACAACACTTGATCTTTGGCATGACATTTCCAAAAACATCATACTTGGCATGAGATCACCCAAAAAAATCATACTTAGTATGAGATTTCCCAAAAAACACACTCTTGGTGTGAAATTGCCTAAAAAATTCACTCTACATAGTATTTTCAAGACACTTTTATATCCTTTACACTCTTCTATATCAAGTGCACACTTTCCTTGTACACACTTTTACATAATTTTACATACTTATGCACATTTTTGCTCGATTTATAATATACAATACTTTGACTACATTCTTACTCTTCTTCTTGTCTGGCCCGTCCTTACAAAAAGAAACATTAACAAACATAAAAAATAGGTACAACATAATACAATGGATACAATTCACCCCTATGGTAACTTTATCTTCCTAGTTTTGATGCTTCATTTTTATATCATTCCATGCTTCACTTGTCCACTCAAAGCACGTTCTTCACCACACCACTCGACATGTTCTTCATTGCACACTCTACATGGTTATCAAGTAAACATATCTTATCTACTTTATGTTATTGATTATTCACTCAAAAAAATAAAGTGGGGAAAATGTAGACATAAAATCATGCGATTGGGTAAATTATAGGTCCTAAATACGTATTGAATTCATATGATTTGTAAGCAAGAAAAATACTAATTAACAATTGTCTTTGTCCTTTTTCCTTTTTCTCCTATTTCCTATTTGGTCTTTCACACCTCACACCCCAATTGATATTTTACTTATTTATCTTTTATGGCTCTAAAACCAAGTGCTAAGCTAAGATAAGAGCTCCTAGGGGCCCATGTTCCCTCTAGATGTCCCCAACCATTTTCTAACTTACATGCTTATTTTGGGTATCTTTTATCTTTTGGGCACCGTTTTTACTTATGGGTCAATATTCCATTGCTAATTACTAAATTTAAGGAAGGGAATCATATAAATGCATAGCTATGTTCAAAATAAAGGACCAAGAAATAAACATTACTATCATCATGTATGATTGTATTTACAAGGCACCTAAATAACTCCAAGGCATCTATGTAGCATCCATTCAAAGGACAAAGAACTGCATATTTTGTATACACTACATAGGAAGGGGAAGTTCATTTTTCCATCCACACATTCTATTTATATTGCAACATCTAGATATAACCCACTATCAAGTGCACTTGTATAAGGGCATCCTAGGGCATGATTATTACACACACTCATAAGATATACATGGATTTTAAGATGTCTTTGTAGTTCTCGGTCATAAGTTCACTCTTGGGGTGACCATCGAGTCTTCCTACATTCCCATTATGAATCTTTATTTTTTGGATTTTATGTGGTTTTTCAGCTTTGGAAACCATTATATATATTTTCTAGGTTATAGGCACCCTTAGCGATCAAGGTGTGACATATAGGTGATCAACATGAACTATTTGTGACACTATGAAAATCAGGTTCTGACCATTTTCACAGTCATGGGAACCCAATAGCATTCACCAACACCCAAGTGACCTCTCTCTATTCTAGGTTCCTATGTATAACTCTTTCTATTAGTTGCAAAATTTATCTTGAGCATTAATGACACAATTCACTTCTTGTTCACCAATTTACTAGTCCATAACACTTTGGGATCAAACGTAAACAACTAAGTCATCTCTCCTTCCTCTTTGCTTAGGGTTTTAAATATTATTTCTTATATTACTTGTGTCAAATATGTATTTTATAATTTATTATCATATGTGACCTGTAATACTTAGATTTAATTAATTCAAATCAAAGTAAATCAGTAATGAGGCTCTTGTTCATATGATATCCCTAGGACTACATGCATTACCAACTTGATATCATAGTTGGGACTTTTCGGGAACTTCTCCATGACAATTCTATTCATTTATGCATCCAAAATACTTTCTTTAAAAACAATGGATCATGTATACCTTCCAATAGTAAATGGGAACTTGATATTTTGTCTTCCCTATAATCATCCTATGTACCTTAACAAGTTGTCTAGAAAATTTAATAAGTGACCACTTATCATTTAAGTACCAGTAACATCTATGGAGTTCCTCGAAGCCACTCAATCTTATGTAGGTGAAGAACCTGCATTATATAAAATAACAACCAAAATAAATAATCACTTTCCTTGCATTATCATATATTCTATATTATTCCCATTCTAGAATGAATAAGTAAATAATTGGTGCAAAGAAATAATCATGAGCTCTCCTAAAGTAATTCCTTTGATTTTCAAAATTCAACTAAGGGTATACATCATAGACTCTAAATTTTAAGAAATATTTCATTCTTGAGATTCCAGGAAGATATTTATGACATGCCACAATGTATACAATATTTATGTGGTTTTTCAGCTTTGGAAACCATTATATATATTTTCTAGGTTATAGGTACCCTTAGCGATCAAGGTGTGACATATAGGTGATCAACATGAACTATTTGTGACACTATGAAAATCAGGTTCGACCATTTTCACAGTGTCATGGGAACCCAATAGCATTCACCAACACCCAAGTGACCTCTCTATTCTAGGTTCCTATGTATAACTCTTTCTATTAGTTGCAAAATTTATCTTGAGCATTAATGACACAATTCACTTCTTGTTCACCAATTTACTAGTCCATAACACTTTGGGATCAAACGTAAACAACTAAGTCATCTCTCCTTCCTCTTTGCTTAGGGTTTTAAATATTATATCTTAGATTGCTTGTGTCAAATATGTATTTTATAATTTATTATCATATGTGACTCTGTAATACTTAGATTTAATTAATTCAAATCAAAGTAAATCAGTAATGAGGCTCTTGTTCATATGATATCCCTAGGACTACATGCATTACCAACTTGATATCATAGTTGGGACTTTCTGGGAACTTCTCCATGACAATTCTATTCATTTATGCATCCAAAATACTTTCTTTAAAAACAATGGATCATGTATACCTTCCAATAGTAAATGGGAACTTGATATTTTGTCTTCCCTATAATCATCCTATGTACCTTAACAAGTTGTCTAGAAAATTTAATAAGTGACCACTTATCATTTAAGTACCCAGGTAACATCTATGGAGTTCCTTGGAAGCCACTCAATCTTATGTAGGTGAAGAACCTGCATTATATAAAATAACAACCAAAATAAATAATCACTTTCCTTGCATTATCATATATTCTATATTATTCCCATTCTAGAATGAATAAGTAAATAATTGGTGCAAAGAAATAATCATGAGCTCTCCTAAAGTAATTCCTTTGATTTTCAAAATTCAACTAAGGGTATACATCATAGACTCTAAATTTTAAGAAATATTTCATTCTTGAGATTCCAGGAAGATATTTATGACATGCCACAATGTATACAATATAAGATGTCATGTAGAATTCACATCTTTGCTTTGATCCTTTCCAGAGTTACACAATTATTATAATGAGATGATCATGGATGGATTTTCCGATTAGTTCAGCCCAAAAATACTCCTCTTATAACTAAGAATAACTTTCACGTGCCTAAAAGTCCACTCTTGGAAGTAATAAGAAAAGCTTAGACCTTCCATTCTTCTAATAGGGTGATGAGATCCTCTACTTCTTCAATGAAGTCGACCTTTTCAGATTATTGGGAATACTTGTGTAAGAACCCATAGTATTTTGTAGCCATTGATTATTCATAATCCTATAGAATGCAACATGGTGGAAGGATCATATATTCTCAACTCATCTAATAGTGATGTCCACCACCACCTTTATTTTAGGAAATCCTAGTATTCCTTGGAATGTCTATGGTGTTAATAAAATAATTTTGACACCAACACCATCTACAACCTCCATTGTTTCAAGGTTGGAATTCTCAAAGCAAAATCCCATACCGATTCGGGGCATTGAATGGAAGGAGGAATAGTGGATTCCAAACAAATTATACTTGCAACAGTAAGTCCCATTAACTCACTTTGATTGAGATCATGAATCCTTTGGAGAAAATAAACTAGGTCAACATTCCTGGATTATTATCAATTACTTCATCTATGTTACTTATGATGTTGGAGGAAACATGGATACCAGCTAGTTGGGTCTTCATGATGGATTTCAAAGTGAAAGAGACAACTTTGATGAACAACGAACTTATAACCAATATGAAGGAAAAAGAACTTGTACTCAAGACCTCTTAAAACCTTACAAACAATGAGAACACATAAGTATCAGGAAATGGAGCTTATTCATGCACATGCAACTAAAAAGTATAATTATAAATTGAGAAAGGATAAAAAGATGTCAATTCCTCTTCAATATTAACCATTACAACTTTTTCTTGAATTTTATGGCCTTGAATCGCTTGATAGGGCTCCAAAAATGTTTGATATCTTTGAAATTTGATAGCATAGTGAGGGACTTAATAAAAATTTCCAACATAAAGTTTCCCACATGAAGCTCATTAATGAAGGATGATTTAATTTCCCTCGATGATCAAAACCATTGATTTATAATTCAATTTTAAATGTGTTTCACTCGTGTATGTAGGTTTGACAAGGATTGGGGATGATGAAGTATTTTGTAATTTTGCAACAAAAATTCAAATTGAAATGCTTCGTGGGATGCCCAATCTTAAGATTTGATGATAAGGTATTGCATGTCCTCCATCGCATATTGGACCTTCGGAAAAAATTTTCATTTATGCTTCAAATGTAAAAATGAAAAGTGTAAAGTTATATGAGATGCCTTATCCTGAATTGCATTGATATTATTCCATGTGTCCTCTTTGGGTCTCGTGCCTCAGACACATCGTACATGTTTATATAATATGAAGACTTGTAAAGTGCAAGGATGAAAAGTACACATGACCACCACTTGCAAGATCTGTATAATTTGATATCGGTGTCGAGTATCAAATTTCACATTGCAACTTTGCATAAGTTGCGAACTTATTTACAAGGTCCGCATGCATGAAAATAACCCAAACACTTTTTCTGATCGGGTAATGGGATGGATTTGAATTTTTCACATGTGCACCAAATAAAAACCTACAAATCTACATAAGGAAAATTTTGAAAGGCGAGAATGCTTTCTTTAAAGGTTTAAACATATCATTAGAATCACCGTGAGCTCGTATATTTCCTCAAAAACTATAAATAACAAATACTTCATAAAATACAAAAACTTTCAAGAGATAAGTTCAAAATTATGTGAAATATTTGTAGATGACACAAATTTCTATAGGTATGAAGCTCATGGCTATGGGGAAAACTTCAAGAACTACTAAATTATACAAAGCAACACATGAAAGTATCCAAGGAGACACAAAACACACGGGGGAGATCATGAATTATTAAAATGGGCCAAAACAAACACCAACATAGGGAAACATTCTACAATAGATTGTTTGATTGGGAATTGAAGGAAATATTGTTTTATGATGTTACCATGAATTATTTATTTCAGTTGTAAAGTCCTCTCTATAATAACTCTAAATGAATACCTATTTTCTTAAGTGGTCTTTTGATTTTAGGGATTTGATGTGGTGAATTAATGAAACTTTAGTCTCGTGTCTCGTGGTAATGTTTCAAGGTTTTTTATCATTGTTTTCTCTACTTGGGTGTTTACGAGGGTAAAGAATGTTTAGAAGATCATTGTTCTTTGGTTATGGGTTTGAATGCATCATAAATGGTAAAAATTATTAGGATCGAGAGTTAAATTATTATAATAAATAATGTTAAATAAACATTACAAACCACATTATAATAAACAAATGATATAAATTAATTAAATAACATAGTGACCCAAGATTTAACATGTAAAACCCCAATGGGGTAAAAAAACATGAATAAAAATTTCCATATAAGAGAACCTTTACACACTCCAAGAACTCATTTCCTCACTCTGCTTCATCATTTTACCTAATGTGAATTCAATTCACCCGATTATGGCCCACGTCCATATTTATATAACCCCAAGGGTTATGAACATATAAGTGATGGGGTATACCCCTAGTTAAAATAAATTGATTTAATAAAAATCAATTAACCATAAACTCATAGTTTATATTAAATAATTCGTAACATAGATATTTTGAATTATTTAATTATAAACTAAAGTTTATAGAGACACTTAATATTATGTTCTAACACCGCCCCTTAATAATATTAAGTGGGGAACCATATGCCAACATTACCTATTTGTACAATAGGATTTACAAATACATAAACCATTATTGAAGGTTTATGCTATAATATCCTTTTGAAGGAATAATTACACCTTCATCATGCTCAACTTACCTTTTTATACAAAAGGATTTCAAATCTATAAATAAGAAGCATGATTTAGGCTAAACATGATTTGTGAGACCACATCCCATAATTTTTCATGGAAAATTATCAAAACCACATCTCTAGGAGCCTTTTATAACATAAAGGCATCCTTTATAAATAGATGCAACACACTGGATTATACACCGTAAACTCTATTAGTTTACAAAGATCATAAACATATATTTACAATGATTTATACCAGAGTAAAAGTATAAAGGATAAGGAGTCATCCTTTGGCTGCCCATTAGGAGGTGATATTGGAATGCACATTCCCCATCAATAACAACTCGAAATGCCAAGAATTTTAGGAAACTTGCAGAAATTTACAAAGACACAAAGGCTTCATAAACATGTCTGCAACTTTATCTTTATTCGGGTAGTAATGGATATCTATATCATCAAAAAGAACATTATCTCGATAAATTGCATATGTATCTTGATATGCTTCTTTTTTGATGTTGAATTATATTTTTAGCGAGAGAAATGCAACTATGGCTATCATATAGAAGATCAAGTACTTCCTTTGGCTTCTATGTGCATTTCTTCCAATAGTCATTTTAGCCACATTGTTTCTTTTTTTATTTCCATTGCACTTCTATATTCTTCCTCAATAGAAGAAATGGAGACCTGATGGTTACTTTTACTACTCCAAGTAATGAAATTTTCACCAAAAACATGAACACAAATCCATATGTATATTATATGTCTAACACAACATTAGCATGGTTAGAGTCATATTATCATAATATATATATTTAATGATTTCACTTTTAACCACCTATAAAATTTAAACACTAGTTTTATAAAACTAACATAACAATATGCTTAACAACTTACCATGTTAAAATATGTTAAAAATTTTCAACATATTACTATTGTAAAATATATATTACATGCAATTAGTATTGACATCTCCAATACAAACACAAATGCGTCCCCAAGTGTTATTCGATATCCATATAATAATATTTTAATAATCATATACAAAGAAATGTTTTATGAAAAACGTATATATCTTTGTTATCTTATTCTAATCCTTTTAAAAATGATATAAGACTCGATAGATAACATATCTAAACAAATAATGAAATCATACAAGAATAAAAACAACATTCATTGAAAAACATGATCCACTAACTATGGACACATCTCATGGATCTATATGAATTTTGGTTCAAAAAATGATTGAGGAAGGATTTTCGGTGATATGTTACCATGTAAGAACTATATTACACATTTTGTAGGTTTTAATCCATGTCTTACATGATCCTAAAGAAATGATCTTAGTATTACATAACTAAAAAGAACTAAGGTTCTATAAAACTATTAGAAAAAGAAATGACACAAATATTTAAGCACATATAAGCCATTTTGTGTATGTTTTTAGTTATAGTTACTTCTAGTTAATTTTCATTAACCCATTTGAGTTAATTATGAATGAAAAAAGAACTCCTTTTTCAACAAAGGTATTCAAATAAAATATATACTATTTATTTATAAGTGATAGTTGTAGTTTATAGAGCTACATTAGATGTATGATTATTCTCTTTATTTTCATCTTGATTTGATTTATTCCAGTTTTGATATTTGAAATTTGACTTGTTTCTCCATTTACAATCTTATTTCTTATGACCAAATTTCCTACAGTTATGACATTTACCATCAAAACTAACTTTTAAGTTTCTAGATTTCTTATCTTTACCTAAAGTTGATTTTTGATTTTTGTTGAATCTAGAAGGTTTAATTTTTTTTTAGCGATAAGTTCCCGAGTGCCATTCTCTTTAGAAAAATTTTCATTCCATGCTCTTCACTGAAGAGAGCTCTAAGGGTTTACAAATCTGGACTGTCTTGTTCTGTTTGATACTTCAAATTCAAAATTGAAATGAAATTTCTAAATTTTTCATGAATATTCAACTGGATAATGAAATAAATAAATTTATCTTCAATTAAGTTACAATTACACCCATCCAACCGAGACTTAATATTTTCTTAATTTTTTCCAAATAATTAATTAATTTTTCATTTCCCTTCATGGGAGTTGTGGTTAGTTCTAAAACCAGCAGTTTAATTATATTTGATAACCACGGATCTTTGTGCATCAATTCTAATTCAATCCAAGCCTCACTTGGACTTTCTTTACTCCCAATATGAAATAAAAAATCATCCTGCATGCTCCGTAAAATAATGCCATCTCAACTGTAATTTTTGTTCATATGTAGCGAAATTGTCTACAATTTGTTGTCTTCTAGTGGGAGCCCTCTCAGTTTCGTTCACAACCGCTCATAGTTTCAGGAGCCATGAATTCAGACTTCAATCAAATTTTCCAAATGTTGTAATTATTCCCATTTAACATTTGAGATTTATCAATCTAAACTAATTAGACCTCATTTTCACGTAAATGAATTTGGATAATTAATAATAATGAGGATTAAAAAAATCAAGGATAAAAGAGATCCCCTTGTCCTTATTTTAAGCCTCGTAATAAAAATTTGATGAATTTACGTCGAAAAAATAAGATCCTGTCAAACATATAATCTAAAAAAATGTATTAGTTTGACAATAATATTCAATCAAAATGTGAGTGATTATTTTAGTTTTCCATACAAAAGATGATGATGATTTAGTCATGTCACAAATTCATCATTTTGAAAAAGTAACCCATCTATCAATTAAATAATAAATTTTGAATTAGATTCAATAATAATAAAAAAATTAAGAGAGAAAAAAATTTAAAAGCATACATTTCTAACAATTTTTTTTGGAGCATTTCTCCTTTAGAGATGTTCTATAGATGGTGCGGCGAGTCGGTTTACCCACTTGGTGAGCTGGGTTGCATATTTGTATGCTAAGTCAACATATATATATATATATATATATATATATATATATATATATGATGACTAAGTCATACTAACTTTTCATATCTAGACAACAATGCCAATTTATTCCAAGTTACCATAAACTCAAGCAACATTTACTATTTCATGTCACAATCCAAAATTTCATAATCACCACTCCGAGTTGTCTTATGCCATACCGATGAGATATAAACCAAATATCAATGTCAATCCCATAGGAAAACTCAAATGGGATGGGTTACTTTCACAACAACACCGCCTTATCCTAGTCCATTGGGCTATTTAACAAAACATTGTTGTGTGAATGAATTCACACCACATACTTTTACTCAAAGTGGATTAAAGCCTAAATAATTCCTCCATGCTGCATCCCATATGGGACGAAAGACATAAAATAAAACTCCACCTTTTGATCAAGGAGAGGGAGATTGGGTGTTGCATGTGTCAAAGACTAGTTGAAGATAGATTTTTTTTCGGCCTAGGGCAAGACCACAAAGGTACGTGGCGGTGAAGGATTGCACAAGGAGGGGTCACAATATTATTTAACATGTGGCATTCTAAGGAAATTTGAGTGATGAATTGTGCTTCCCCCTCCACATTTGAAAATGAAATAGACCACATAGGATAGTTTTATATGATAGTTAAAAGTTTTATTGTATAGTTTAACAAATGAGAAAGTGGCCAAATACATAGATTTTAGGGTATATAATGGATTAACATATAAATGATTAAACAAATTTTTTTCATTATATTCCTTTAAAAACTATATATTTAACCTTTTATTTAGATGTTAGGTTTAACAACTAATATACAGATTATAAAATTATACACTATAGTTTTTATAAAATAAATTTAAATTTAATTTAAGACATGGGTACTGGGGAGACATACTCAATTATTTTGAATTCCAAAGTTACGAAATTTTTTACCAAGGTCATATTAAACACTAGGGGACATTGATAAATCATAGACTAATAGGAAAAAATCTATTTACTATTGTTGAGGAGTTTGTCTCCTTGCTTCCTTGTAACCTTAATTTTTACTTGAATTTTCCTTGAAAATTTTTATCTACACACATTTGAACTTTAAAAAAAAAAGGAAATATTTAAATAACCCTTACATGTTCCTGTAATAATTTCACATGAGATTTCACATGTGAAGGTAAGTATCATAAGTCCAATTTCACCTGTGCAAACACCAATAAAAAAATCATGTCTCGTAGAGTAGGGGTTTCAATAAATATTAATAACTAACCAACCAACTACCTAACCATCAAATTGATTTGTTAATTAAATTAAAAACATTACCATACCACTGTACCATATTAAGACTCGAGAGTTTAATTATTATAATAAATAATGTTAAATAAACATTACAAATATCATTATACCAAACATATGAAACAAATTAATTAAATAACATAGTGATACCAAATTTAATGTGGAAAACCACAATGGGGTTCAAAACCACGAATATAAATATTTCATATAAGAGAAACTTTACAGTCCAATAACTCCTTTCCTCACTCCGCTCTATGTTTTTACCTAGTGTGGATTCAATTCACCCAATTATGGAGTTACACGACCATATTTATATAACTCGCAATAGTTATAAAAATATAATTGATGGGGTATACCCCCAAAGTTAAAATAAATTATAAACTAATATATATTATAAAATTATACACTATAGTTTTTATAAAACAAATTTAAATTTAATTTAAGAAATGGGTACTGTGAGGGAGACATACTCAATTATTTTCGATCATGTCTTAGAGAGTAGGGGGTTCAATAAATATTAATAACTAACCAACCAACTACCTAACCATAAAAGTGATTCGCTCATTAAATTAAAAAAATTACCATACCACTCGGGTACCATATGAAGACCGAGAGTTTAATTATTATAATAAATAATGTTAAATAAACATTACAAATCACATTATAATAAACATATGAAACAAATAAATTAAATAACATAGGGATACAGATTTAATGTGGAAAACCACAATGGGGTTCAAAACCACGAATATAAATTTTCCATATAAGAGAAACTTTACACAATTCAATAACTCCTTTTCTCACTCCACTCTATGTTTTTACCTAGTGTGGATTCAATTCACCAATTATGGCCCACGACCATATTTATATAACCGCAATAGTTATAAAAATAGCCCTTGGATAAAATAAATTATAAACTAAGATATAGATTCTAAAATTATACACTATAGTTTTTATAAAACAAATTTAAATTTAATTTAAGAAATGGGTACCAGGGGAGACATACTCAATTATTTTCGAATTCCAAAGTTAAGAAAATTTTCACCAGGTCATATCAAACACTAGGGGGACATTGATAAATCATAGACTAATAGAAAAAAATCTATTTACTATTGTTGAGGAGTTTGTCTCCTTACTTTTCAGTAACCTTTATTTTTACTTGAATTTTCCCTTGAAATTTTTTATCTACACACATTTAAAACTACAAAAAAATAGGAAATATTTAAATAACCCTTACATGTTCCTGGTAATAATTTCACATAAGATTTCACATGTGAAGGTAAGTATCATATGTCCCATTTCACTTGTGAAAACACCAATAAAAAAATCATATTAGGAGGTTCAATAAATATTAATAACTAACCAACCAACTACCTAACCATCAAAGTGATTCATTAATTGAATTAAAAACATTACCATACCACTGGGTACCATATTAAGACCAAGATTTTAATTCTTATAATAAATAATGTTTAATAAACATATGAAACAAATAAATTAAATAACATAGTGATACCAGATTTAATGTGGAAAACCATAGTGGGGTTCAAAACCACAAATATAAATTTTCCATATAAGAGATAATACGTTACAAAGTCCAATAACTCCTTTCCTCACTCCCCCTCTATGTTTCTACCTAGTGTGGATTCAATTCACCCAATTATGGCCCACGACCATATTTACATAACCACAATAGTTATAAAATATAAGTGATGGGGTATACCCCTAGTTAAAATAAATTATAAACTAATATATAGACTATAAAATTATACACTATAGTTTTTATAAAACAAATTTAAATTTAATTTAAGAAATGAGTACTAGGGAGACATACTCAATTATTTTCGAATTCCAAAGTTAAGAAATTTTTACTGTGGTCATATCAAACACTAGGGGACATTGATAAATCATAGACTAATAAAAAAATCTATTTACTATTGTTAAGGAGTTTGTGTCCTTGCTTCCTTGTAACATTTATTTTTACTTGAATTTTCCCTTGAAATTTTTTATCTACACACATTTGAAACTATAAAAATAGGAAATATTTAAATAACCCTTACATGTTCTTGGTAATAATTTCACACGAGATTTCACATGTGAAGGTAAGTATCATAAGTCCCATTTAACCTGTGCACACACCAATATAAAAATAATGTCCCGTAGAGTAGGGGTTCAATAAATATTAATAACTAACCAACCAACTACCTAAGCATCAAAGGGATTCGTTAATTAAATTAAAAACATTACCATACCACTCTGGTACCATATTAAGACCGAGAGTTTAATTATTATAATAAATAATGTTAAATAAACATTACAAATCACATTATAATAAACATATGAAACAAATAAATTGAATAACATAGTGATACTAGATTTAATGTGGAAAACCACAATGGGGTTCAAAACCGCAAATATAAATTTTCCATATAAGAGAAACTTTACACAATCCAATAACTGCCTCAATCCACTTTATGTTTTTACCTAGTGTGGATTCAATTTACTCAATCATGGCCCACGACCATATTTATATAACCACAATAGTTATAAAAATATAAGTGATGTGGTATACGCCGTGGTTAAAATAAATTATAAACTAATATATAGATTATAAAATTATACACTATAGGTTTTATAAAACAAATTTAAATTAAATTAAAGAAATGGGTACTAGGAGAGACATACTCAATTATTTTCGAATTCCAAAGTTAAGAAAATTTATGACATGGTCATATTAAACACTAGGGGACATTGATAAATCATAGGCTAATAGAAAAAAATATTTTTACTATTGTTGAGGAGTTCGTCTCCTTGCTTCCTCAGTAACATTTATTTTAACTCGAATTTTCCTTGAAATTTTTATCGCACACATTTGAAACTATAAAAAATAGGAAATATTTAAATAACCCTTACATGTTTCTAGTAATAATTTCATACGAGATTTCACATGAGAAGGTAAGTATCACAAGTCCCATTTCACGTGCACACACCAATATAAAAATCATGTCCTGGAGAGTAGGGGGTTCAATAAATTTTAATAACTAACCAACCAACTACCTAAGCATCAAAGGGATTCGCTCATTAAATTAAAAAAATTTACCATACCACTCGGTACCATATTAAGATCGAGAATTTAATTATTATAATAAATAATGTTAAATAAACATTACAAATCACATTACAATAAACATATGAAAGAAATAAATTGAGTAACATAGTGATACCAGATTTAATGTGGAAAACCACAATGGGGTTAAAAACCACGAATATAAATTTTCCATATAAGAGAAACTTTACACACCCAATAACTCCGTTCCTCACTCCGCTCTATGTTTTTACCTAGTGTGGATTCAATTCACCCAATTATGGCCCATGACCATATTTATATAACCGCAATAGCTATAAAAATATAAGTGATGTGGTATACCCTTGGTTAAAATAAATTATAACCTAATATATAGATTATAAAATTATATACTATAGTTTTTATCAAACAAATTTAAATTTAATTAAAGAAATGGGTACAGGGAGACATACTCAATTATTTTTGAATTCCGAAGTTAAGATTTTTTTTTTTACAGGATCATATTAAACACTAGGGGGACATTGATAAATCATAGAATAACAGTAAAAATATATATTTACTATTGTTGAGGAGTTTGTCTCCTTGCTTCCTCAGTAACCCTTATTTTTACTTGAATTTTCTCTTGAAATTTTTTATCTACACACATTTGAAACTATAAAAAAATAGGAAATATTTAAATAACCCTTACATGTTCCCGGTAATAATTTCACACAATATTTCACATGTGAAGGTAAGTATCATCAGTCCCATTTCACTGTGTGCACACACCAATATAAAAATCATGTCTCTGAGAGTAGGGGTTCAATAAATATTTATAACTAACCAACCAACTACGTAACCATCAAAGGGATTCATTAATTAAATTAAAAACATTACCATACCACTCTGGTACCATATTAAGATCGTGAGTTTAATTATTATAATAAATAAAGTTAAATAAACATTACAAATCACATTATAATAAACATATGAAACAAATAAATTATATAACATAATGATACCAGATTTAATGTGAAAAACCACAAAGTGGGGTTCAAAACCACGAATATAAATTTTCCATATAAGAGAAACTTTACATGGTCCAATAACTCCCTTCCTCACTCCGCTCTATGTTTTTACCTAGTTTGTATTCAATTCACCCAATTATGGCCCACGACCATATTTATATAATTGCAATAGTTATAAAAATATAAGTGATGGGGTATACCCCCTAGTTAAAATAAATTATAAACTAATATATAGATTATAAAATTATACACTATAGTTTTTATAAAATAAATTTAAATTTAATTTAAGAAATGGGTACTGGGGGAGACATACTAAATTATTTTCGAATTCCAAAGTTAAGAAATTTTTACTAGGGTCATATCAAATACTAGGGGGACATTGATAAATCATAGACTAATAGAAAAAAACCTATTTGCTATTGTTGAGGAGTTTGTCTCCTTGCTTCCTTGTAACCTTTATTTTTACTTGAATTTTCCCTTGAAATTTTTATGTACGCACATTTGAAACTATAAAAACTAGGAAATATTTAAATAACTCTTACATGTTCTGGTAATAATTTCACACAAGATTTCACATGTGAAGGTAAGTATCATAAGTCCCATTTCACCCGTGCACACACCAATATAAAAATCATGTCCCGGAGAGTAGGGGGTCAATAAATATTAATTACTAACCAACCAACTACCTAACCATCAAAGAGATTCGTTAATTAAATTAAAAATATTACTATACCACACTGGTACCTTATTAAGACCGAGAGTTTAGTTATTATAATAAATAATGTTAAATAAACATTACAAATCACATTATAATAAACATATGAAACAAATAAATTAAATAACATAGTGATACTGTGATTTAATGTGGAAAACCACAATGGGGTTCAAAACCATGAATATAAATTTTCCATATAAGAGAAACTTTACATAGTCCAATAACTCTTTTCCTCACTTCGCTCTATGTTTTTACCTAGTGTGGATTCAATTCACCCAATTATGGCCCACGACCATATTTATATAACCGCAATAATTATAAAAATATAAGTGATGGGGTATACCCCATGGTGAAAATAAATTATAAAATAATATATAGACTATAAAATTATACACTATAGTTTTTATAAAACAAATTTAAATTTGATTTAATAAACGGGTACTTGGGGAGACATACTCAATTATTTTCGAATTCCAAAGTTAAGAAAATTTTCACTAGGGTCATATCAAACACTAGTGGGACATTTATAAATCATAGACTAATAGAAAAATATATATTTACTATTGTTGAGGAGTTCATCTCCTTGCTTCCTTGTAACCTTTATTTTTACTTGAATTTTCCCTTGAAATTTTTTATCTACACACATTTGAAACTATAAAAAATATGAAATATTTAAATAACCCTTACATGTTCTTGGTAATACTTTCACACGAGATTTCACATGTGAAGGTAAGTATCATAAGTCCCATTTCACCTATGCACACACCAATATAAAAATCATGTCCCTGAGAGTAGGGGTTCAAAAATATTAATAACTAAGCAACCAACTACCTAAGCATAAAAGGGATTTGTTAATTAAATTAAAAACATTATCATAGCACTTTGGTACCATATTAAAACCGAGAGTTTAATTATTATAATAAAAAATGTTAAATAAACATTACAAATCACATTGTAATAAACATATGAAACAAATAAATTAAATAACATAGTGATATCAGATTTAATGTGGAAAACCACAATGGGGTTCAAAACCACGAATATAAATTTTCCATATAAGAGAAACCTTACACAGCCTAATAACTCCTTTCCTCACTCCACTCTATGTTTTTACCTAGTGTGGATTCAATTCACCCAATTATGGCCCACAATCATATTTATGTAACCACAATAGTTATAAAATATAAGTGATGGGGTATACCCCTTAGTTAAAATAAATTGATTTAAGTAAAAATTAATTAAGCATAAAGTCATAGTTTATATTAAATAACTTAGAATATAAATATTTAAAATTTTATAATTATAAACTAAGGTTTATAAATAAAGAACTAAGCATTACTATCATCACCTAAGCTTGCATTCAAAAGACACCTAAAGCAATCCAAAGATTCTATCTCGCATCCTTTCAAGGGACAAAATATCGCATATTCTACATATAATGCATAGGAATGGTGTTATGTGACAAAATCCCCAAAGTTGTAAAGCATTAAAAAAATTATATTATTAAAGACAAGTTTGGTTTGAGACTTGTTAATACAATTTTGAGTTAAGATTATTTATAAATACATTAAGGGATTAATATCAAAATTTCATTAAATATTCTTAATTTGACTTATGAAAAGGTGTGAGAACCATTGTGTTGGTTTGTAACCACCTATGATGTCTTATAAAAGAGATGTAAATGTAAAAATAGAGAACATGGAATACAAGAAACAATTGAATGAATGAGAGAAAAGGAATTGTACTTATGATTTTGAGAAAGAGAACAATTGTGAAAAGAGTCTTAAGGACTTTGTGAATTTAGTCTATGGAAGTAATTCCAAGGTTGACCAGGTTATAGATAGGCAGTGGGAAAGAGAGAGGGGTACTAGTGGTGTCCTAATCGGGGTATAAAGTACAACCTTAGATGGTTCCTATCCAGGAAAGGTGAAAATACATGGGGTGTATAGCATTTTCCTCTCATAAGCGGCCATAGTCTGGTGTCTGTAAACATGTGGATGCATTGGAATTTTGTATTGAGAATTCCATATCAGTGTTCTCTTTCTGTTGGAATTTGGTATTAGAATTCCTAATCCTTGTTCTCTCTTGGCATTAAGATTTTATATCCATTGATTCATATAAGTATTTTCTCTATAAAAATATGAAGAACTCTTTCAGAACTATCTAAATTATGTTTAAAAGATAATAGTAATAAGTTAATCCTTTTGTTTATTTGAATAAATAAGTAAATAAATTTATTTTGTTTATATGGTTATGTATACAATTGAAATATACTGATTGTTTTGTTAAGAACATTGAATTCGCAGGAATTAAGTTAATAAAATACGTAATTTGGATATGTATACATATGTTATTTTAACATATCTTTTATGATTCAATGCAACATAAGTTTTAAATTATTCTAATGATCATAATTAAAGAAAAATCTTGTAAATTTAATGGTATTTCTGGATAAATCATAAATTTTCTATATTTTTATGGTCGTGTTTGCTGTGTTGTTGTCTCTTTGCAATCGTATTACTATATTTTATTCCTTAGACATGAAAGTCCCCTTAACTGTAGTTAATTCTATGTTAGAAGTCCGCCCCACGCCAATACAAAATAACAATGTGAAATTAGAATCAATTAAAATCTTCCATGTGTGCTTCATGGGGTCACAATCTTAGTGCCTTTTCTAAAGTCTTATCCAATAAAATAGACCCATCTATTACTCATGGTGTCGAGTTTTCTATTTTATTTTCTATATTTTTGAAGCTTCATCCAATCGTAGGCCCGAGTGTCATTATCTTGTCGGACTTATGACCACCGTGAAGCTTTTATCTAATGAGGAATAACTATTTAACTTTATAATGTCAAGATTTTTCCAGTCCCGTGTAATGCCCCGTTCTCCAACGACCATATCACTAAGCATTTAACGTCGTGGTGCTCTTGTTGATCTCTTGTTGGTTTCTCCTGTCACTGTAGAAAATGATTGGAATTCCCCCACTCCGTCATGTCTTTTCGTGTTGTGTTGATGTTTCCTGTGGTTGGCCCCACCTCGTCCATTACGTTTTCCTCCTATTAAAGGAAAATTGTGTGCTCGATTTTTTCAAGCTCATTGGTCACTTCATGGATCGAGCCTTGATTCGCACAAGGGAAGCTTGTTCATGGGTGGCGCCATCGTCAAGGACGTAGTGTTCTTGTTTAAGGTTTAAAGTTTTTACCCTTGGCCATTTAGGCGCCCTTGTTTGCTTTGTAAATGTTTGGGTAAATGCCTTCAACCGCAATTCCTTTTTTTTCCCTGGTTATAAAATTGGTTTGTGTATGCCAAATTAGATAATTATCAAGTTAGTGGTGAATTTGACTACCAGCCTACCATGCTACTCCCGCCGTAACCCATCAAACCTCTTTACTCTTCGCTTCACATTTTGGTTTCTCAGAGATACCGTGTACAACATGATTATTAAATGGATGTCTTTTAAAGTGGATATTGTGGATCCATTGTTTATTCCTTATTTCTATCACGTCAAATGCCATTGGAGATGTCCATATCGAATTAGGTGAGGGTTTCTTTCAAGATGACCTAAAACTATACATGTTTATTTGTGCTTAAGGCATTATATAATACTATTTGTATGCTTTTATTTATTTTCGATCAGATCCAAGTACCAGACTTATTGAAACAAAGCTATCGTATAAAATAATGTAGAGAAATGAGGATGAAACCTTATACTGCTTAGCTTTTAAGGAGAACTAAGTAAATATAGATTAGGTCAGTGAAGTCATAAAAGATGTGCTCAAATGGGAAGAAATACAGGACCTGCGTATCACATAGATCCCTCCTCCAAAATAGACGTTTTTTACAACTTGGCATACGTTCTGGAGGTTTTCACATCAGTTTTGAAAATGGCCGCATGAGGAAGTAACAACCTATCATTTATGCACCTTCATGTAAGGGGAAATTGTGTTGTATCTTACCTGGGACCTAGGGAAGTGTGGTTGAACTCTTATTGGTTTGTGCATGCATTTAGGCTGTGTGATTTTTTAATGGCTTGCTAGCCATGTTTTTTTGGGGATCTGCATGCTGAACGGATGGTGGGTAACACATCTTCATGGAAGCTCACATTTTTGGGTTTATTACAACATTCCTTTACTTCATGGAGGATTTTTGAGTGCGCAGAAATTTTGGCTACCTTTCCCTACCGGCCATGTGGAGATCTCGGGTATGGAGCCTAGTTTGGTTTGGTGAGTAAATACTCTTGCAATAGCTGCGTGAATCTTGTGGAGAATTTTTCGGTCGCGCATGCTTGTCTCAGGACGCGTCTCGCTTTTTCGGCCTCCAAGTCCACATTCTCGTAGTTGTGCCATTTCAAAACCATACTTCTTCCGGCACATTTTTCAGATGAGTTCATGAGGCTAGACAATGATGGTAACTTCATGTCATTTAGGTGCCTCAATGCCAGACACAAGTAAATGATCTACAATGTGAATTCTAGACTTTGGAATAGATCAATTTAATGAGATCAATTTAACAGTGTGTTCTTCCAAAGGTGTGTGGCCCTTACGGTAACTATGTAAATAAATGTGGCCAGTGTAAATTGCCCTGGGCTCTAGAACCCTTGATTACTTTGACCAAATCTAGAATTTGGATATCACCTAAGGATTCTGCGGCACCCGATCGGGCAGTGGGCGCTACCATTGAAGGGTGAAATGACAAGCTTTTTAGTGGCCATTTGATGTATGTGGCATAACTACAATAGAGAGCTCCTTATTTCTAAGGTGAGGTAAGGGATTTCAGTTTTAACGTGACATAATATGTTCCCTGGTAAGTTCATATCCATTTTCTTGGAATTCTTTCGAACACTAACTATTGTGAGTTTTAAAACCTCTAGTAAAATTTTTAAACTAATACTGTATTTTCTTCAAATTTTTTTGGTTGAAACACTATGAACGCACTTCTAGCTTGTGGGCTTTGTACGATTTTTGGTTTTATAGTCCACCAGTTGAGTACTCGTTATAGACGACATACAATTTTGGGTGAATAATGTAGATTGTAAGAAGAGGTGTCCAGTGGAGTTCAGGTTTGAGAGGAATGTTGGCACCTTGCATGCTACGAATGAGGATTCAACTAGAGGGTTGTTGTTGTTGGACCTTGGGGAGTTTAGATGTAATGTAGCCAAATTAAGAACAAACCAGATATGCTGCAAATATTATGAACTCCAAAAGAAAATAGATCTCCTTCTTTGTTATCAAACAATGAATTACAATGTTTCCTAAATAGGAAAACAAATCCCAACTTGAGTTGCCAAGTAAACTCTAGCTAACTCTGACTAAATCTACTCTAGGTGGCGGAAATTACTATTTTTAGCAGTTTACTAGAACCTGCTATTCTTAGTAAGTTCGCATGCTTATTCGTACGGGAACAGAAATTTCCACGCATCTTCTACATCCCTAAATTAGAGGAATTTCCAACTTTCTAACTCATAATGCAATTAATAGACTAAAATTAACTAATGCTCAAAAATAGGAAAAAACCAAACTATAACTTAAATCCTAATTTTCGGCCTCAAGATGGCAGATTTAGGGCCTGAAAACGTGTCAAAAACTTGCCCCAACCAGTAGGGAAGGTTTCCTCTATGTTTGTCTCATCGAAAGACGTGGTTTCAAAAAAACGGACTCAAACGGACACCCGGAACTCAAGTTATGACCTTGTTAAGTTCTTGCTAACTCGGTGCATCAGGATGCCTCGTTGAAGCTAGAGGAGTAGGCAAGATAACTCTACACTTTTCTACTGTGCTATATTTTTTTTAATATATCATGAAATTGAACCACCATTTCCTTGTATTGGTTTGTCATCCAGATGTCTTACTAGGAAACCTCTCTTTTCTGCTTGTTCCATTCTTGTTTTTGCTTTTATCGTTATCGGTGTGTTAGTGGAAAACACGCATGTGCTATCGTCTCTAGGTGTTATGTTTTTCCTTGCTTAAGTGTTTGACCTTCATCCTTTCATTTACGTATATCTTTTTCTCTATGATTGAGTTTTAAGTTATTATGTTGTCCCAGCTAGTATTTCCATTGTCGTCAAAATAAGTTTGCGATAACTATGCAGCCCCTCTCTATCATTTGAGTTTATTTTCTGTTCCTTTGTATTTCATTGAAAGTTATTAAATCTATTCCTCAAACCCCTTTGATAATCTTCTTGACATTAGGAAAGAAAAGTTGTAGAATTGGAGTGATCATCACTTGGGCTATCCGGGTTAGAGCTTCGGTGTTAAAAATTTTAAAATGAAAAGTTTGTGTGCAATGCGTATTAGATCTCATGTTCTTAGACTCCCGCATTATTTTTCATCTTGTTCCTAGGATTTTAATACCATCCTCAGGAAGTACCTTGACCATCCCTATCCACTTGAACCATAACTAGCTTTTTGGATTTGCTAAGCTCGAGGTTTCTATCGTGCGAATCCAATACCTCGTTAACACTAGGATAGTTTGGGTCTAATCCCCTTCTCGGAATTATTATCAATGACATCTCTTTCTATTTCCTTACTTGTATTCTCTCTCTTTTATTATTTTAATGATATTAATTAATATTGGTCATTTTCCCATGCACGTAATTACCTTAATATTTTGTGATGGAAATTATCTTAAACGTTATTAATCTTTAGGAAAACTCATCTTGCATTTGAAATTATTATGGTTTCATAGCGGAGGGTTTTGATTTATTAATGTCACTTAGAAATTTATGTTTGTATCTATGGGTGATGGTTGACTGTGTTATGAAGGGTTGACTTAAAATATTGCTTTTTTTGGTTAAAAAGGGGTAATTTATTTTAAATTAACCGAACTTTAGAATTACTGTGGAGGTTTATAAATCCTTAGTGATATAAAAATTTGGATGACATTTGGTATACTCTTGATTGATGGAGTCCCCTTCTTCTCTTGTGTGTTATTACTAGCCTTTAAGGCATTGGCCCTTCTTGAATGATTTGGGAATCTCTTGGAGTTAATGGTCAAGTCTAGTATACCTTGCCTTCACTTCAAAACTTATGTCGTGTCGTGTCCGTGTATCTAATTTTAGTGATATGCTCTATGTGATTACAGGAATGAAATTTTATATGCTTGGCCTTTCATGTTAATCTGTGAACATTGTGGTTCCTCTTGGTTAGGCTGATCAGCACTTATCTTTTAGAAATATTATATTAAAGCCTATGCTTTTGGTATCTTTTGGTAATTTTAAATGGATAGTATGTGTGAAAAACTTCAATCTTGTAAATATTTAATTGTTGACGGGAATCTTGTTTCTTATAGATTGTTTATTCCTTCTTATAAGGCAAAGATCCATTCTCATACAATTGTTAAAATTTTGTTGCTTTTGTTCATAATTGAAGTATAAGGCCTTTTCTTCTTTGATTGGCATGGTAGAGACTTTATGATAATTTGAGGTGTTGTTGTGTTTAGGAATTGACCCAATTCTCATCAATAGAGTGTTTCTTTCATGGTATTGTTAGATTTAGTTATGGTGGCTTTGTGTAGTCTTATCTTTCTCGTTCTCGTGGATTGAATCTTGTATACAAAAATATTTTGTTGCAGATGCTCATGCGGGTAAAAGAGGGATAGACTTGTAAATTTTGCATCAACCTCTATTGAGAAGTTCTTTTGCATGAACCCTTTTTATATTGTTCAACTATTGTTAACGTCCCATGGAAATGTAGAAGAGGACCAATGTCTTAGGATATTGTATTGTGGATTATGTCATCTTAACCTTGGAAACCTTGAATTGTCTGTCTATCTTGGAAAATCTAAGAAAATTGGTTTACCTCTTTATTGAGTGACTCTATTGGATTATCAGTATTCTAAGAGTTGATGTAACCTTGTTTTGTTCTTGTAAATGAGTGTTGTTAAACTTTACCCTTGAGAATTAAATGTTGAGTTAAATCTTTCTATGACTTAGTAATAATGTGTCATAAGTAATATAACATGGGTGGTTTAATACTTATAGAAGTTAAAATAGAATTTATATTCGAATAAAGTAACGTAGAGGTTACCAACTTGAGAGAAAGTAATTCTTTAAGTAATCAAAGGTGAGACTATCATTACAAGTAAAATTATATAACATGATAACCCTAGCTCCACTAGCGAACATTATCCCTTTTATGGTGAAATTTGTAAAAACGATCCTAAGGTGAAATGAATTGTTAGTTGTTAGAAGATGATAAGATATAATAAGCCAGAGAAAACAATTTGGAAACCACACAACCTATTCCCTCACCTTTTGGAAGGTAAAATGTTCTCTTTGGTAATACTCATTCAGTGAAGCCTAAGTAAGATCTTTGATAATTTTGGTTAAGATCTCTAGCTTCAATTAAATATTGGCAATAACTAATGAGGTCCTAAAGATGATTTCAACTCGACCTTCTCCCTCTACCCTTTTCCAAGGCACTTTGTATTTTCTTCTCTTAAGTGTGTTGAACGTAAACCCATGTTGTCATATGGGCAAGAACAAGTTTCTAGTAGCGTTAGTGTGAATAGATGGCCTTGTGGAATTAAATTACCCCTTTTTCTTAATAAACGAATTAAGCAAATAAAAGTCATAATAGAGAAGACTTAAAGCAAATTTCTCTTCAGAGTAAAAGTAAGAAACTTAGCGTTGTAAGAGGAATTATATGAATAAGATCTAGAGTCCTAGAAAACTTAAGTTAAGGATCGAAAGATGTTTTATTAAAATAAATAACCCTCGATGTAATTTCTCATGGTGGCTTGCCCTATCTCGTAAGTGTGTTATGTGGTGGTTTCCTCTGATGTCTTGTCCAAAAAAAAATTATCCTGTATTTTACTGTGTTGTTAGCGTGTGTGAAATTATTGGGTTGTTACATCCCGTCTAAGCATTGTGAAGTGCAAACCAATGGTAGTAATCTATGTTCTTTGTGGATTTCAGACTTAATTAACTTTTAAATCGCCAAATGTGAAACATGAATTAATGATATTTCACCAAGTCTTATCTCTTTTTGCAATGTTAGTCTTTGTCAGTTGTAACATTCTTAACCAATAATATTTAACGATCAATTTTGTAAATGTCAATTTTTTCGTGGATTGGTAGAGTGTAAGCCAATAGAATTTTTCCATGTTTCTTTCCCATTTTGTTTTCTATGTATACCTTGTTAGAGATGTCAGAAGCAAACCATTGATAAAATGACACGTTTACACACATTTTCAATGGTCTATTTTTTTATTAAATTTTCTTTTGTTATTTATCCTACACTTCAAAGTGTGAACAAATAGCTAAGAGCCACGTGCATATGGTCTTTGCATGATAAGTATTTATTGATTTTTGTGAAATGCCAACTAGTAAAAAGGTTCCACGTGTCTTATTTCACAGTCTCGGACTTTCGTAACCATTTTCAGGTGGATTATTGTCATGTGTCTTTGTCTTTTGTTTTCAAAAATCCTTCCAGCCGAAGTTTTTTTATTTTGTTTTATTTCAAAAGATGAAGCTGTAAGTTAATTTTAATCATGTTTTAAAGCTTAATTAATCTTATTTTAAAACGTATCCATATAATTTAAAAATACTCAAAGTTTTATTAAATAAAATACGTCCAGTAATCGATTTAGCTTGTAGATTTAAAATAAATTATCAAATAAAAATGTATAGATATTTTGGAAAAGACATTATTTCTTAGTTTAATAGTTTAATAATGCTAGAAAACATATCATTCTTCCATAATTTGATTTTTTTGTCAAGAATTATTAGTTTTTTTGAGTTAAAAGTTGCATTTCGCTTAATCGAGTTGGATTTTTATTTGGGAAAATATCAAATTTCTTTTGGTATCAAAGATAATTATCCTTATTAAATATGTTCTGTTTTGATGTTGATATTATGGTGATTCTTTCTAACAAGGATAAAAATTGTGCATTTACATAAAGATAATGGAAAACAAATCAGATTTGAATGGAATGGATTCACAAAATGGCATGGATTACAATGAATTGGAGCATTAGAACCAATAGTTTGGAAGAGATAACTTATTTATTTGAGAAATTAGAATATTTAAAAAGCTAATTTGCAGAAGCTATGATTGATAAGGCTATTAAGACTAATAAATCAAATATGAATAATAAATCGGAATAAAAATTCTAATTCAGAAAAGAAAATAAGAAAGAGAAAACACTTTTCTTCTTTTTGATGATTATGTCTCTAAAAAGATGATTAAATATTTTGATTATTTTAGTTATTTTGATTCTTCTAGTAATGAACAAGAAATATCGAGTAAGATATCTAAAGAAATTGAATTTTTTTCTAGAAAAATAAAATTTCCTAAATATGCAAGGAAGTGGGAACATGGGAACAAGCTGAAACTTGGTTAGTTATTACAGAAAAATAATAAGATAAGAAGGAGACAAATAACCACTTATGAACTGAAAATGTTGCTCTTAAGTAGTGGAAAGACACATTGAAATATGATAAACTCAAATCTCATAAAGTTTCATGGAATAAATTTAAGTTGTTCAAGAAAAAGTATTTGTCTGATCATTTCTTACAACAAAAGAAAAATGAATTCTTTGACCTAAAACAATGTCTAAAAATGTGAAAGAGTATAAACAAGATTTTGAGAACTTAAATATCTTCATGTCTTTTATCTCTGGAACAAACATAGTTGTTATATTTATAAATGGTTTGAGAGAAGAATAGAAATCTAGTGTCTGGTGTGGAAAACCAACTTCAGTAGATGAGGTTACACAAATAGATGAACAATTTGAGAAATATAAGATAATAGTTCATCAAAAGAAAGAAGACTATAAGAAGAAGAATTATAATTTTCATTTTAAGGATAGAAAAATACCATTCAGTGAAACTGTGAAGTGCAAAAATACTCAAATTAGAAATAAACAAGAATATGTTAAATCTAAACCAGAAGAGGTTAAATGTTGGAATTGTGGAGGTAACCACTTTTTTAGGGGTTTTCCTCAAAGAAATAAAAGTTGGGATAAGAATAAAACTCAGAAAACTGATGATAAACCTAAAGAAGAAAATAAAAATATGAAAGTTTATGTTGCTGTGGATACAAGTACAGTGCATAAGCAAGTGTCTCTAATTGAAGTAACAAGGTCTATTAAAAACACAGCCCTTGTTTTCTTGATTGATTCTGGTAGTAGTCATAGTTTTATATCTCCTAACTTAGTTGACAAATTGAATTTTTTTTTCTAGAAAAATTTAACCAAGTAGATGTAGAAATGGTTGATGGAAGGATAATCAGGAAAACAAGAGCTTTAGTAGAAGATTTAGATTTTCAAATTGATAATATTATATCTAGTGAATCTTTTCATGTGCTTAAATTAGGTCAATATGATGTTATTTTAGGAATGACATGGTTAGAAAAGAACCATGATCTCATTAATTGTGAAAATAAACAAGTTTGTATTCAATATCCATATGCAAAGAATCACATTTTAAGGAACAAAGAGAAAACTAACTTTGAAAACTATTTCTATTGTTCAACTTAAGAGAAGTCTTAAAGAAAAATGTTAAATTTTCTATGCTTTGGTTACTCAAAATGATAAACTTAAAGTAGATATAAATGTTCATCCTATAGTTCAAGAATTTATGGATGTTTTTCCTTTTGATATTGAAGAATTTCCACCTAGAAGATCTGTAGAACATGTTATTGATCTTATTCTTGGAGTTGAACTAGTGTCAAAAGAACCTTATAGACAGTCTATACCTGAATTAGCTGAGTTTAAGATATAATTGACTGAATTATTAAAGCAAGGAAAAATTAGACCTAGTGTTTCTCCTTGGGGTGCACCAAAGTGTTGTTTGTTAAAAAGAAATATGGTACTATGAGACTATGTATTGATTATAGACAATTAAATAAGCTAACTATTAAGAACAAATACCTCTTACATACAATTGATGATTTGTGAGATCAATTGAATGGTAGTAAATGTTTTTCTAAGATTTATTTTCATTAAGGTTATCATTAGATTAGAATTAAGGATGTTGATATTTCAAAGAATAGTTTTAGGACTAGATATGGTCATTATGAATTTGTTGTTACACCTTTTGTGTTAAGAAATGCCCTAGCCACATTCATGAATTTGATGCGTGATTTTTTTAGACCTTTACTAGATGTATTTGTAATTATATTTCTATATTATATCTTGATCTATTCTAAAAATGAAGAAGAACAAGAAAAACATGTTAAGCTAGTGCTTGAAAATTTAATAAAACACCGGTTGTATGGAAAACCGAGTAAATGTGAGTTATTTAAAACTAAAGTCTCCTATATAGCACACATTATCTCTAAAAAGGAATTGCACAGAAGCTTCTAAAGTGAAAGTAGTAAAATATTTGGATATACCGAAAGATGTACAAGAAATTAGAAGTTTTCTTGGTTTTTCTTGTTTTTAATGAAGACTTATTAAAAACTATTCTAAAATAGCAAGTCCTCTCATGATTTAAAAATAAAAGTAACTCATACCATTGGCATGAGGAATGTAAAATTTCCTTTAATAAATTGAAGGAAGCTCTAACCAATGCACATGTGCTATGTATTAATGATTTTTCCAAACCTTTTATTATTGGTACGATGTTTTTGGTGCTAGTATTGGTTGAATATTAATGCAAGATGGTAGAGTTGAATGATTTGGTTCTAGAAAATTGCTGCTAGCTGAAAAGAATTATCCTACTCATTATTTAAAATTTTTAAGGATAATTCGTTCTTTGAAAATTTGGAGACATTATTTTCTTGGTCGAAATTTTGTTTTGAAAACTAATCATAGAGGTCTATAGTACATTTTTCCTCAGCCCTTGTTGAATATGAGACACAGAAGATGGATAGAATTTCTAAGTCAAGTATGATTTTGAAATTCAATTTGTTCCTCATAAATAAAATTTGGTTACAGATGATTTAATTAGGAAAATAATGTTTGCAAATGCTTTATCTTTGGAAAGAAGTCAATTTGATCAAGAAATAAAATATGCACTACCTAGTGATAGTTATTTTGCTGAATTATATTCTGGTTTGAAAAATGGAACTTCAAATGTACATTTAAAAGATAGAATTATTTCTTATTTTCTTGGTGTGAACGGATTTTTGTCTTCTAAAGTTATATTATGTATTACTAATATTCCTAGTTTAAGACAAAATTTTTAGAGATATTCTCATGATATTCCCATAGTTGGATATCGTGGTTTTCAAAATACTTACTTGTCAGTCAAAAAGAATTATTTTTGGCCTAGGATGAAACAAGACATTAGGAAGTATGTGCAACAATGTCTGACTTGTCAAAAGGTTAAAAATGAACAATGTAGTAAACCTGGTCAATTACAACTTTTTTCTATTCCTGATTAGAAATGGGATTAAGTTAGTATGGAATTTATTACAGGTTTACCTAAGACTGAGAATGGCCATGATGATATTCTTGTGGTGCTTGATAAATTGAAAATATGGCTCACTTTCTACTAACCAATATAAAAACCTCTTCTTTAGATATAGCTCATTTGTTTTCTAAAGAAATATTTCATTTTCATGGAATTCCTAAGGATTTTCAGAATTGATAGAGATCATAGATTCACTTCTTATTTCTAGAGATCCTTGTTTTATGAATTGGGTACTAATTTGAGCTTTAGTAATGTTTATCATCCTGAGTCGATGGTCAAACCTGAAAGAATAAACATAATCTTAGAAGATATTCTTAGGATGTATACAGGTGAAAAAACTACAAATCCGAACAAGATCTACATTTGATTGAGTTTACTTTTAACCAAGGTTGTCGACTACAAAAAAATGGCACCTTTTGAAGTTGTGTAAGGTAGGAATTTGACTACTCCTATTTCATGGTCAAATCTCAAACATAGATCCTGGTATGCTAATGATAATTTAAAAAAATGGAAGAAATCATAAACAAAGATAAAGAAAATATGAAATCTTCCCAAGACAAGTATAAAAATTGGGTTGATTCAAAAAGATCTCTTACAAAATTTGCAATAGGTTATCAAGTATTTCTTATTGTAAATCCTAAGAAGAGCTCTTTGAAATTAGGTAAATATGCTAGTTGAAATTATAGAAATAATAGGAAATATTTCTTAGAGAATTGTTTAACCTCCTGAAATGTCTTGAATTTATAATGTGTTTCATGTAATCTTGTTAAAAAGTATGTGTATGACAATAATCAATTTTTTGATTGGAAAAAATATAGTTATCGATCCTACATGTGAACTCAAAATTTAACCTAAATTGATTCTGGAAAGAAGAACTAAGAACCTTAGAAAAAGAGAAATTAAAGAGGATAAAATAAAATGTACTTTTGTGATATATAAAGTGCTACATGGGAAAGAAAATATTTCTTGAAAGACCAATATATTGAATTTTTAAACTAAAGAATTGTGTTTTGTTCTATTATTTTCATAATAGAATTGGCACTACTGAGGATAGTAGTTGATTCAAGGGGGGAGAAATGTTATGCGAAAAAATCCTTGAAGTTGTAAAGAATTAAAAAGACTTGTTTGATTATTAAAGACAAGTTTCATTTGAGACTTATTGATACAAGTTTGAGTTAAGATTCTTTATAAAGATATTAAGGGATGAATATCCTAAGAATTTTATTAAAGATGCTTAATTTGACTTATGGAAAGGTGTGAGAACCATCGTGATGGTTTGTAACCATATTTGATTTCTTATAAAAGAGATATAAATGTAAAAAAATGAACAGGAAATACAGGAAATAACTAAATAAATGTGAGACAAGGAAATGTACTTGTGATTCTTCGAAAGAGAACAATTGTTAAAAGTGTCTTAAGGACTTTGTGAATTTGTTCTATGGAAGTAATTCCAAGGCTAACCAAGTTACAAACAGGTGGTGGGAAAAAGAGATGGGCACCAATGGTGTCCAAACTGGGGTATAGAGTTCGACCTCAAATGGTTTCTGGCCAGGAAAGCTAAAAACACATGGGGTGTATAGCATTTTCCTCTCATAAGTGGCTATTGTTTGGTGTCCGTAAAATTACGGTTACATTGGAATTTTTTATTGAGAATTCTAGATCAATATTCTCTTTTTTTTGGAATTTAGTATTAGCATTCGTGATCCTTGTTCACTCTAGACATTATAATTTCATATCCATTGATTTAGATAAGTATTCTCTCTGTAAAATATATGTAGAACTCTCTGTAACTATGTAAATTATCTTATAAAGCTAATAGTAAGAAGTTAATCCTTCTATTTATTTGAATAAATAAGAAAATGAATGTCTTTTGTTTATTTGGCTATGTATACTTTGTTAAAATACGTAGTTGTTTTGTTAAGAACAGTGAATTTTTGGAATTAAGTAAATAAAATATAGAATTTGGATATGTATGTCGATATTATAACATATATTATTTAACGAGGCATAAGTTTGTAATTATGCTTTTGATCATAATAAAGAACAATCTTGTAAATTTAATGCTATTTCGGGATAAATCATAGATTTTCTATATTTTTATGGTTGTGTTTATTGTGTTTCTATCTCTTCACAACCATATTATTGTATTTTATGCCTTGGACCTGAAATTTCCCTTAACTGTAATTAATTATATGTTCTAAGTCTTCCCCATGCTAATAA
Organism: Taxus wallichiana var. yunnanensis; assembly: GCA_018340775.1. Lineage (NCBI taxonomy): Eukaryota > Viridiplantae > Streptophyta > Pinopsida > Cupressales > Taxaceae > Taxus > Taxus wallichiana. The sequence goes on along the minus strand of CM031239.1, from coordinate 39,628,166 downwards.
AAAATAACAACATGAAATTAGAATCAATTAAAATATTCCATGTGTGCTTTGTAGGGTCAAAGTCTTGGTACCTTTTTTAAGTCTTAGCCAATAAAAATGACCCATGTGTCACTCGCTATGTTATATTTTTCTATCTTATTTTATATCTTTGCGAAGCTTCATATAATTGGAGAAGCTCGTGTTTCATTTTCTTGTCAGAATTACTGACCACTATGAAGGTTTTAGCCAATGATCGAGTTCCATTTAAGTTAGCAATGTTAGGATTTTGTCAGTCCTTTCGAGATTTGTGAAGTGCGAACCAATGGTAAAACTCCATGTTCTTCACAAATTTCAGAATTAATTAACATTCCTCCGCCAAATACGAAACTTGAACTAATTATATTTCACCAAGTATTATCTCTTTTTGCGATGTCATTATTTTTCAGTTGCGACATTGTTAACCAATAATATTTAGCCACCAATTTTTCAAATGTCATTTTTATCAGGATTGGCAGAGTGCAAGCCAATAGAATTTGTCCATGTTTCTTTCAAAAATTTCCTATGTAAGTACCTTGTCAAAATTGAACCATTGATAAAAATATAGGTGTACATGAATTTTCAATGGTTTGTATTATTATTAAATGTTTTTTTTTTTTTTTTTTTCCAGTTATCCTACACTGTGAAGTGTGAATGAATAGCTAAGAGCCACATGCACACGATCTTTTTGGGGAAAACCTATATAAGTATTTATTGGTTTCTGTGAAATGTGAACTAGTAAAAAGGTTTCGCGTTTCTTCTTTCACAAAGTGTCATACTTTCATAACCTTTTCCAAAGTGGATTATTGTCATGTGTATTTGAATTTTATTTTCATAAATCCATCCAAAACCAAGATTTTTAATTTATTTTTAATTCAAAATCTATAGTTCGTAAGTTAATTTTAATCATGTGTTAAAGCTTAATTAATCTTGTTTTAAAACGTATCTGTATAATTTTAAAAGTTATTCAAAGTTTTATTAAATAAAATATGTCTGTAATCAATTTAGCTTATTAATTTAAAATAGATTATCTGATAAAAACATATAGATCTCCCATAAATGACACTATGTCTCAGTTTAATAGTTTAATAATGTTAGAAAACATATAAGTCTTCTATAATTTGAGATTTTGTTAAGATTTATAAGTTTTTTTGAGTTAAAAGTTGCATTTCGGTTAATCAAATCCGTATTTTTATCTAGGAAAAATTCATGTTTCAAAGAATAAGTTCATTTTAACATCCACATATTCTATTTAAATTGCTACATCTAGCTACAACCCGCTATCAAGTGCACTTTCATAAGTACATCCTAGTGCATGCTTCTTAAACTCACTCACACAATCTACATGGAGTCTGAGATGTAGTGCTATTCTTAGTCATAAGTTCACTCTCTATGTGACCTTAGGGTTAGCCCAAATCCCCATTCAACATCTTTCTTTTTTTGGATTTGATGTGTTTTGTGAGATTTGTCAACCTTGATATCTTTTTGCGAGTTACTGGTACCCTCGAGAGATCAATGTGCGACATACACATGATCAACAAGTAACTATTTATGACACTTGAGTGATACTATGAAAATTAGGTTCTGACCACTTTTGCATTCATGGGTTCTTAGTAGCGATCCACCGGTGCCCAAGCGCACTTGCTGATTCTAGGTGCCCATGTACAACTCTATTCATTAGTCATAAAATTTATCCTAACTATGGATGACACAAATGAATTCATGTTCAACATTTTTACCAGTGTAGAACACTCCAAGATCAAGCATAAACCAGCTAATTCATCTCTCCTTCATCATTTCTTTGGGTTTTAGATATTAAATATTAGATCACTTGTATTAAATATATATTGTATAATTTATTATCATATGTGACTATACAATACATAGATTTAATTAATTGATTAAATTAAATTAGTAATTATGCTCATGCTCATATGAGTTTCCTAGAATTCATGCATTACCACCTAATATCATAGTTGGGCCTTGCTTGGAACTTCTGCATGACCATCATGTTCATTTCTACATCCAAAATCCTTTCTTTAACAACAATGGAGCATGTATACCTACTAATAGTAATTGGGAACTTGATATTATTTTTACCTCCCGTAATAAGCCTATATACCTTAACAAGTTGTCTAGACAATTTAATAAGTGCCCATTTATCATCTAATTACCTCGAAACATATATGGAGTTCCTTGGATGCCACTCAATATTATGTAGGTGAAGAACCTGAATTGTATAAAATAGCAACCAAAATCATTGACCACTTTCTGGCATTAGCATACATTCTATATTATTCACATTCTAGCTTGAATAAGTAAATAATGGGTGTAAAGAAAGCATCATGAGATCTCCTAAAGTCAACCCCCTGATTTTTAAATTCAGCTGAGGGTATACATCATAGACTTTGAAGTTTGAGAACTCTTTCATCCTTGGGATTCTAGGAAGAGATTTATGACATGCCACAATGTATACAAGATAATATGTTGTGTATAATTCACATCTATGCTTTGATCATTACCATATTTTCACAATTATTATAATGAGATTATCATGGATGGATTTTCGATTAGTTTAGCCCAAAAATGCTCCTTTTAAAACTAAGAATAACTTAAACGTACCTAAACATCCACTCTTGGAAGTAATATTTAGATATCAAGCCTTCCTTCTTCTTAATAGGGTGATGATATCTTTAACTTCCTCAATGAATTTTGACCTTGTCAGCTTATTGAGAATCCTTGTGTAAGAACACCTAGTCTTTTGTAGCAATTGATTATTCATAATCCTAAAGAATTAAGTATGGTGTGTAGCCTACATCCTCTCAAATGATTCAATAGTGATTTCCAACACCTCCTTTATTCTAGGAAACCCTAGTATTTCTTGTAATGTCTATGGTGATAATGAAAGAACTTTGACACCACCACCATCTAGAACCTCCATGGTCTTAGGGTTCTAATTCTCAGAACATGCCCATACCGATTCCAACAATTGAATGGAAGGAGGAAAAGTGGATTCCAAAGAAATGCTACTTGCATCAATAAGTTCCATTAACTCACTTAAGTCAAGAGCATGAAGCCTTCAGAGAAAATAAACTATGTCAACATTCCCTCAATTCGTGTCAATTACTTTATCTATTTTACTTAAGATGTTGGAAGTGACATGGAAATAAGTCAGTTGGGTCTTCATGATTAATTTAAGAGTGAAATACACAACCTTGATGAAAAAAATTATAACTAGTATGAAGGAAAGAGAAATCATACTCAAGACCACTTAAAAATCCAAAACAATGAGAACAGAGAAGTATCGGAAATGGAACTTACTCATGCACATGTAGCTAAAAATTCCAATTGTAAATTGAACAAGAAAAAAATATGTCAATTCCTCTTCAATATTAACCAATATAATGTTTTCTAGAATTTTATAGCATTGGCTCACTTCCTAGGTCTCTAGAAATATTTGATATCTTTGAAATTTGATAGGAGAGTGAGGCACTTAATAAAAATTTCCAACATAAATTTTCCCACACAAATATCATTAATGGAGGAAATTTTAACTTCCCTCATATGATAATATCCATTAATTTAAAATTCATGTTTAGATCCGGTCATCCACATGTGTAGTTTTGGCGGGGATCAAGGATGATGAAGAATTTTCCATTTTCATAGAAAAATGCAAAATGCATAGCTTTGTGAGATGCTTGATCTCAAGATGTGATGATAAGATACCATATGTCCTCCCCGTGTTGTATCGGGAATCGGGAAACACTTTTCATTTTTGCATCAATTTCCAAAATGAAAATTGAAAAGTTGTATGAGATGCATTGATATGATATTGCATGTCTTCTTTCAAGTCTCGAGCCCCAGGAGACATCTTACATGTTTATATAATATGCAGAATTATAAAGTGTAAGTATGCAGAGTAAACATTCCCATAACTTGTAAGATTTGCATAATATTCCTTATGTTGGGTTCGAGTATCAAACCGCATATTGCAACTTTGTATAAATTGAAAACTTGTTTACAAGGCCCGCATATGTGAAAATAACCTAAACAGTCTTTTTGATTGGGCTATGGGGATGGATTTGCATTTTGCACATTTACCCCAAATAAAAACCTATAAATCTACATAAGGAAACTTTTGAAAGGAAATAAACCTTTCTTAAAAGTTTTAAACATATCATTAGAATCACCATGAGATCGTTTAATTCCTCAAAAAGCTATAAATCAGGATTACTTCATAAAACACAAAAATGTCAAGATATTAGTTCAAAATGATGTGAAATATTTGTTTATGACATAATTTTTTGTAGATACAAATCTTGTGGCTATCGGGAACACTACAATAGCTAGAAAATTATATAAATAAACACAAGAAAATAATCCAAGGATATAAGGAACACACAGGGTGAGAATTCCTTATTCAAAGGTGCCAAAACATATACAAAAATAGGGAAACATTCCACATGACGATTGTTTGATTGGGAATTTAAGGAAATAGTGTTTTATGGTGTTACCATGCATTATTTTGTTCAGTTGTAAACTCCTATCTGCAATAACTTTGAATGATTACATGTTTTATTAAGAGGTCTTTAGATTTTAGGGATTTAATGTGGTGAATTCATGAAACCTTAGTATCTGGTGTCCTGTGGTAATGTTTCTAGGGTTATTTATCATTGTTTTCTCTACTTGGGTGTCTATTAGGTAAAACATGTTTGGAAGTTCATTTTTCTTTGGTTATGGGTTTGAATGCATCATAAATGGTCGGGATTAGGATGGCTAATGTAGTCCCTTCCTCTCATTAGTCTCCTACTTCCCCCACTTCCATTTATCTTCCATCCACTCCAAATTTCATCTTCACTACCTTTGTCATTTTTTTCTACCCCTTTTAGCATATTTCATCACCATTTCTCATCACACAAGACTTCTATTGGAAACTAATACGCCCTTGAAAATATAAAGTGTGTTTTTGCTGATTTATGAAGAGTAGAATCTCAAGAATTATCCCACACCAAGTTGTTGATATTTTATTTGGAGGTGATGCTTATTATCACATTATAAATTTATATTTAGTATCCCATTTTTGAGTTCCCAAGTGTTTACAGTACTTTTGTGACCACTTTGTAAAGTGGGCACTTCATTTAGTGGTTGTAGTTTGTCTCGAATTAACCTTCCCAGCAATTTTGGGGGTGTGAAATAGAAAATATAACTTTATATTTCATGCTACATTGTGGGTCCTCTCACCCATGGTGTAAAACCACACCCTTATTCAAGTTCTTCTCTATCATTACCATAATTTTTGGTCAAGTGAGAGAAATAGGCCCATTCCTAGGTACAAAATGACACATTAGCATGTCTATCGTTTCTCCTTTCCACCTCATTCATTTCAAGGCTTGTTTGGGGTGGTATATTGGTAACTAAAAATTTGTTAGTGCCATTTTTATTTTTGACACCACTAAAAGTAAATTCAAATCATTTTTATCAGTCTTTAGGTATTCAAATTTATCAAATATTTATCATACGTTCTTAATTAGATTTACACATACATATTAGGATAATTTTGTAGTCAAGAAATCCATTGAAAGAAAAGGTTATCAATTATCAAAGGTCAAAGGTTTTAGGAGAGTTTAATTATGAACCACTTGTTGATATTCAAGGTTTATTATTTCATATCATATCATTTTTAATTTTTATTTTTAGTAAAATTATTAATCATGTTTTAAGGTCAATCTACATGTTCTAGAGTGTAATAATCAAGTGGCGGCTCCACCCTCATTTCTAGGTTAGATTAGTGTTTATTATTTCTATATTTTATTGGTGTTTCACGTTTGAAAGTGTGGAAGTGTTCAGGTCTTCATTCATATCGGGATTCTCCAAATAACTATTCCTTGAGTTGGATAATTTGCATTGGAGAAGGAGAAAAATATAGAATTCAAGTGTTGATCATATTTCATAGGTAAGATTCTAAAAACACCTATTCACATTATTGTTGATCATATAATTGACATTTTTCTAGTATCAACATGGATCATCCTCCTCCAATATCCCCTTTCAGAGTTAATTCCTTTAGACCTATTAAATTTGAGGGCATGAGAGGGTATCCTAAGGAAGTCCAAATGAAATTTGAATTTGATTGACTATATTTTAAGGAAATAATAATAAACCTAGTGAGAAACATCTTAGATTATTTGAAAACATTATTATTGACTATGAATTATAGTATGTATATGTTTTCTTAAAAATATTTATACACACATTACGACAGGATGTAAGAGACTGGTTTAATTATTTTCCTTGGAGTTTGATAAATTATTGGGATGAAATAAAGCATGTGTTCAGAATGTAATATGGTGATAGGACTAACCCTATGTTCTTCCTAGAAGAAATTGAAAACATTAACAAATACCTAAGTGAATGTTTGCAAGACTTCAACACTAGATTTAATAAAACCTTGACACACAATTGCCAATCATCTTGAGACTTAGTGAAGAATCATGCCCGATTAAGTATTGTAATGCATTGGATAAAAATGTAGCTTACTTTTAAAGAGACAACAATATTAGGACTTTGAGGAAGGAATTTAGTATGGATATTTATATTGGTAATAACATCAAGTAAACTGATAAAGATCCTATTAAATAAATTGTGACATCATACAAGTATTGAAAAGAAGAATCCTAAGAAATCATTGCATTTGGAAAATTTAGTTAACAATCTAACTAGTGCTATTAAAGGTATGTGTTCCAAGTTGAAAAGGTTTATAAGGGGTTTTTTTCAAGCCCCTAGGTTCAGAATCAAGTCCAAATAAAAATCATATTCAAAACAGGTCTATGACTCATCCTAGAATAGATCAAAGTGTTAATGATAAAGAAAAGTGGCCTATGGGTCAAATTGAAAGACAAAATGCATATTTCCATGATAGAGGAGTTAATTGTTCCTTGGATTTCAATGTTTCAATAGTTGAAGACTATAATCACATCACCGATTGGTGTGACAAGTGCTTAATGCATATTGTTTCTTATGAATAAGTTGATTTAGCTAATGTTGTTGTAGAGTGTGAATCATACTCTGATGAAGCTTTCATGCAAGATAATCAAGTTAATATTGAGAAGGGTTTTATCTCCAGGGATCTTAGGTGTGTAAGGACATAAAATATTTTTTGGGAAGATTAGAGAAAGGTATGTTTTCTTCTCATTAAGGTTACTTCAAAAGTTGAAATTGAAATGTCCCGGTCATTTAAAATTCCTAGTTCTAGTTTGGAGAACTTAAGCACTTCCTTGGTTGAAAAATGTGAAGAAGAATTTCCGCAATGGAAGGTATGGAGTTATTTACCACTATGGAATTTAATCAAGAAAAGGATTTTGATTTAGGAGGTATACAACATGAAATTTTATTCTTCACACCTAAAAAATGAACCGATTTCATTAGTTTATGCTCCCATGGTTGTTTTAGAGAAAGATCGCTTATATGAATAATTTGTTTAGAAACCTTGTTTTAATATACCTTATGATATCCCTAATTATTTTTTGATACACCATGATTTTATTTGAATGAAAAATTTGCAAAAATTCAAGTTGATTATGAATGAAGAATTTGTTTGAATCTTATAACATTGAGAATCATCAATAAGATCATACTACAGATAATAAAATTAGTTTTCTTGTCCTATCTCACCTTTTGTTGATCAAATTATTAAGCTTCCTTATTATTGCAATGATGATGTTTTTTCATCAGTTGGTTGAAAACTTACCACTTCTTGAGCAACACTACTGAAAGGCTATTAAAAATTGATCTTCCCTATTGGAACCACATATGGTTTTATCTAAAACAATTCCTTCTCAAACATGGGAGTTACATTGACAACCAAGTGATCTACTTTATATTAAAATAATGGGACTAGATCTTGTCTTAACATAATATCATTATCATTAGGAAAGATAAGCCAAAACAAATCATCATTGAAATAATAAGGAAGCTTAATAATTTTATCAAAAAAATGTGAGATAGGCCAAGAAAACTAATTTTATTATCCATATTATGATCTTATGGATTAATATTAATGTTAGAAGATTCAAACAACTTCTTCAGTTCATAATGCACTTGAAGGTTTGCAACTCCCTATTGGAATTGCATATCATTTTATCTGAAATGATTCCTTCTCAAACATGGTAGTTACATTAACAACCAAGTGATCTACTTTATGTACAAATAAGGGGATGAGATCTTCTCTTAACATTATATCTTTCTCATCAGGAAAGATAGGCCAAAAAACATCATCATTGCATTAAGAAGGAAGCTTAATAATTCGATAAAAAAGTTGAGATATGACAAGAAAACAAATTTTATTATCTATAGTATGATCTTCTTAATGAATGTCATATACCTTCTGATATCCCTAATGATTTTTTGATAAACCATGATTTGATTTGAATGCAAAAGTTGCAAACCTTTAAGTCGATCATGAATCTGAAGAAGTTGTTTGAATCTTCTAAGAGTGAGATTCATCAAGAAGATAATAGTATAGATAATAAAATTATTTTTCTTCGCCTATCTCACCTTTTTTGATAAAATTATTAATATTCCTTATTTTTACAATGGTGATTTTTTCATCCTATCTTTCTTGATGAGAATGATATTTTGCTAAGAGAAGATCTAGTCCCCTTATTTGAACATAAACTAGATCACTTGCTTGTCACCATAACTCCCATGTTTGAGAAGGAATCATTTCAGATAAAATCAGATGTGGTTGCAATAGGAAGATCAATTTTGAATATCCTTTCAGTAATGTTAAACAAGAAGTGTTCCATTTTGATTCATTTATTAGTTGGTGTACTGATTTTAGTGTTGGCACTTCTTATGGAGTTGATGAAGTTTTTTTAAGTGGTGTTTTGAATGAAAAAGAGAAGAAAAATTACACCACATTGTTGTAAAACTATTAAGAATGTTTAGCATGTTAATACCTTGAGCTAAAAATTGAATAAGAAGACATTGGTTCATGTATATTTCTTTTTTACTTTGATCATGCCATTATGAGGATTTATGTTTCTGGAATTAATCTTGTTAATCTATACTTTTTTATGGAAATGAAACTAGGAGGATCTCATTAAAAAGGTTGTTTGGGGAAAGTAATTCTCCATTGTAATACCTCACAAACATTACCTTAGCCTTCATGAATGATTCAAAAATTCAACTACTATTTGGGATGCTAGTGGCATAAAATTATAGCATTTTTCAGACCCTTAGATAGTGTATATATATTTTTTTATTTGTTTTACGCCCTTTCTAATCTTATGTGATAAGTTTTTTTTTCATTTTTGAGCTCATGGCATTATAAATTATAAATATCCAAGTGTATTTATATGTAACTCCCTACCCAATGGATTAGGAATTTGGTCTAATTCAATCATGAGTGTTTCATTGTTCCCCTGTAACCCATTAGGGGTGCCCATCCCTAAGAAAGAGCCAATTTTGGTGCCCAATTTGATCTTGTTATCAATCATGAAACATTTGTTTCTTACTTGCCTGAGAAGTTGGTGTATTCCAACCTATAAGTTAAGCTCTTTTACATTTCAAGGATGTTCAATGTTTTCTCAAGCTTCAATTTGACTAAACCAATTTGTGTTCTTGGTGAGTTGCTTGTATTTTTCTAATACCTTAACATTTCATATGTTTCTTAGTTTATTAGATGATTTGTAAGTTTGATGGGTATGGGTGTTGTCACTATAGCCTTAGTGGAGTGATCAATCTATTAGAATAAGGCCCTAATCTATTGGAATCGAGTTCTCTATAATTATACAAGTTTACATTTATACAAGATTGTAACTTGTAAAGTCACCTTCAAGATATGATAAAAGGAATATTCAAAAATCTATGGGTGTGTGAGGATTATTAACTATTTTACAATTTTTACAAAGTTGAAAACTACAATGACACTTTTGAGTCCCGAAAATGGAATATTATGGGAATATTCATCTATTTGATGAATTTTATGCATAGTCAAAATTCTTATGTGGATGTACTACTTGTGATATCATTCGTAAATCCCAAAGAAGATAATATTTGAAGAATCTTAATGGGGAAAGGAAAGAAGTAATTTTGTATTTTTATAGTTGGTAGCTTCATAGTTATTGTAAAAGTCAGAGTTGCATTCCCATCTCTGATCTTGCACAACAACGAAGGACACCAAGCAAATTTTGGTGATAGTTTAACAAGGGAACATCCTCACATTTTAATAGTTGGTAATATTTTAGTTTCTACATAATGTTGCAAACTACATTTCCATCTTTGTGACCTGATAGAAGCCATGTGACACAATATGGAGACATCATATGGTGGGTGAAACTTGGAGCCTCACATTTTGCAACTTCCTAGTTTTTACAAGACTACTAACTTCTTCCCTACCCTCCAACCCAAAAGAGTGGACACATGGTGACACGTTGTGGCATGTCACAGTTGGGGAAAATTTTCATTCCCTGTAGTTCATAGTTTCATAGTTTTTTCAATATTACCAACTACTCTCGTACCCCCTCCACCAATAAATAAAGACAAGAGGAAAATTTATCCACGTGCAAGGCCCATGTTTAAACTTAAAACATAATATAGCTGGTTGAAAATATTAAAAAGTAAAAATTTGTCCACCATTAATGAAAGTGTGGGAATAACTTTTTGATTAAATTTTTTTCAAATTCCCAAAATTTACATTTGAGTTTCAAATATTTCTAAGTCTCTAAAGTCATAGAATGTGGAAAAATCACTAATTACTCTTATTTAGTTGTCTTTGAAGTGTGTTTGAAGTGAAGAACATTGTGTAAAGGCTTTGATTGGTTCAAAAGAAATAAATTTTCGTTTCATTGGTGTATGGTTTTAGATGAAGAAACCCATTTTGTAGATGTTTGAAAACCTATATGCATACAAAAATAAAATGAAAAGGGAGGTACAAGGTGAAAAAATGAATCTTGATCCATCATGAGCATTTTCCTTTATGTGCATAAATGTTCTCAAGGGATTTTATAGGGGCCCAACCCATGGAAGTACATAAAAATATATATATTATATAATAAAATATATTAAATTTGTTACATTATGTTTCAATTTTCACAAACTCTTTTGTAAATATTGGAAGAGGGTCTAGAAAATTCTCCTTATAAAATACAAACTCCTGTCATTATTTAGATTGAAAAAAATTATATATGACCCAAAGCATTCTATAGGACATCCCAAAATACATGAGATCATGAATTCTCACATAAGTTTCAATGAAAATTTGGATCAATTATGACTTCCTTCGAGATATGGGACCCATTCCAAAATTTCATTTCCTCCCTTAAGGAATGGTTTTTTCCTAGGAGGGGATTTAAATTTCAAGACTGGAATTGATCAAGAATCGTATGTTGGATTTCTTTGCATAATTTGGTGCTTTTTCTTGGGGAGAGTGGATTTCATAAATTATTTATTAAGGGATGAGACCCTCTTCTCCAACACATCTAATCGTTTCATCGATCGGAACCTTATTTCCCTTAGGCTCATCTATGAGTTTAAATAATGGGAGTTATTGTTCTAAGATCTAAAAAAAAAAGGTAAGCTTCAATGTTGCTGATGTTTACACCATGATAAAAAGACAAAAAGGAATAAAAAATTTCCTCAAAATGTCCATCTTTATGTGGTCTTGTGGACAGATAAGATGGTGAAACAAGACTTGAAATACTACAAACAACAAAAAGTACCATCCTAAAAAGTTTAGTTATAAAATCCAACTCCATTGAATTATGGGTAAAAATATTGAGGTGGATCACCTATTGATCTTGGATTCCAAAAAATATTTTGATGAAATATTTTTCAAGTCCCGAGATCCAAAAAATAGATTATAGGTCCTCCAAAGGAAGCTCTACCAGATTAATCCCCACCTCCGCCAATGCCATTATCTTAAACAAAGTCACCCAGAAAGATATTAGAGGTGATATGTTTATAACTAAATAAAAGAGACTTGTAACTTATGGTGGTGAAATGGTGATATATAATAATTCACTTCCCATAATAACATGTGTGAGCTACTAGTTACCATTCCCATTACATATATTTTTCAAATATCTAGCACAAATGAGGGAGAATGTATACAATCGGTTTACGTGAGATTGCACTTCCCAAGCCTAACATCATTATGAATTGATACCCATGCAAGGTTGAATCAAATTTTTTCATGTTATGCCTTCAATATTGATAGTTGTGTTCTTCATCCTCATTCTTTATGATTTTCTACTCAACAATTTTTCTAGTGAAAGAATCAAATCAAATGATGGCAAAAAATAAAAAATTCATATTTTTCACACACAATTTTTCCTCCTATGCACACACATGATGGTGAAAAGGAAGAAAGAGACAAATAATATTTTATTAGACATAATATTCTTCAAGTTGCATGATGGTCCAAAGTTTTTTTATCTTGGCATATCAAGATCGAGATATTTTCGAGGTTATATGGCCTTCCTTCTCATTTTGGAATTAAAAGGGCCTTTTCCCCACATTTAGGATAATATTCAAAGGTATATTAGGGTTATATAGGTATATTCCCTTAGGGTAAATTTTTTATAAGAATGAAGGCATCTCTTCATTATAAGGGTTTTTTTGGGGTTGGATTCTCTTGGTGGAATTTTTGGAAAAAAATGTAATGGGGATTCTCTTCTAGGTTAGTTTATATAAAATTTTGGTTAATTATGGCTTCATTATGTTTTTATCATAAGGTGGTTGCAGTTGTACAACTATTAAAAATATTTTAGAGCATTAGTATATGTCTCTCTTGTCTCCTCTTGTAAATGAACACATAGGATCAAACTGCCATGTAATGATTTTTATTGTTTCTTGTTGTAAACATATCTGATAAAAATAAATATTGAATTTACTTTTAATAATGTGTTACATCATGTCAAATACTTATAGGGAAACATTTTCTAGTTGGTTTTCAGAATGTGTATTACAAGAAAAAGTGTTTTGTGGTGTTACCATGAACTATTTTCTTTAGTTGTAAACTACTCTCTACAATAACTCTAAATGAATACTTGTTTTCTTAAGGTGGTTTGGGATTTTAGGGATTTTATGTGGTGAATTCATGAAAATTTAGTCTCATGTTTATGTGGTAATGTTTCAAGGGTTATTTTTCATTATTTTCTCCGATTGGGTGTCTTTGATACTAAATAACCTTTAGAAGATCAATTTTCTTTTATTATTGTGTTTAATCCATCATAGATGGTCACGATCGAGGATAGTTAATGCATCCTCTCATCTCATTATTATACCACTTGCCACCACTTCCATCCATCTTCCATCTACTCCCAATTTCATATTCAAGTACGTTTTTCATTTATCCTACCCTCTTCTATAAATTTCATCACCATTGGTCATCCACATAAGATATTCTTAAAGATCACATAACCCTTGCAAATATGAAGTGTGTTTTCCTTGATTTATGAAGCTTGGAATCTCAATCATTATACCACACCAAGGTTTCAACAATTTATTTAGAGGTGATGCTTTTGATCACATTCTAAAAATGCATCTCTAGTATCATGTGTTTAAGTTCCCAAGTGTTTGCACTAATTTTTTGACCACTCTCTTAAGTGATAATTGTATTGATTAGATGAACTTGGTATCAAATTGATCTTCCCAAAACAAATTAGGGTTTAAAATAGAACATCTCTATTTCTCTTTTATGCTGAACTATGGCTCTCACTCGGTCAAGGTAGAGTTAGAAGTAGCAGGTGAAGAGCCACACACTTAATCAAGTGCATCCTTGTCATTCCCAAAAGGTTTGTTTAAGTGAGAGAGATAAGCCCATCCATAGATACAAACTAACACATCAACATGTATATCTTTCCTCCTTTCCCCTTCATTAATTTCAATCCTTATTAAAGGTTTTAAATTGGGAACTAATAGAACCTATTCTCGATTATTTGTAATAGGAAAATAATCATTAGGAATTTTTTTAATCAACTTGTTAAAATTTTCCAAAAATTATGTCATGGGATATTGCAGTTCCTTCTTCATTTGAGATAATTGAGAAAGGGGGCATGTGTATCTTCCATATATTTGAATATTACTTCAAACCTAGTTTTCATGTCATTCCAATCAGTAATGGAGAGTGGTGACAAGTAGTTAAACCATTCTACAGTCACATCTTGAAATGACTCGATGAATTGTCAAATAAAAACATCTTCATTTCCCATTCTAAGAACAACACATGATGTGATAAAATTTTTAGTATGATAATCTAGACATAAATTTTCATCTCCATAGAATTTGGGAAATTTATTTCTTGATCCTTTCAGTAATTCATGAAGTGGAGGAGCCAACACTAGTGGACCTTTGTTTTGAACTTAAGGTATGGTGTAGCCATTTTTGAGGAATATTTTTCAATGGTTGAGGAGAGAGTGGAGATGCAACCAAACCAAGAGGTGAAGACTCAAGTTCTTGTCTTGGAATCCATATGGGAGAAATTATGAAATAAGGTTGTTCTGCAAAGCAAATAAGGGAATGTAAAACATTCAAGTGTCACTTGCTTGGACTTCTATAGTTAATCTCCCTTATGTAAGTTTTCTCGATTGATAGATAAGGATGCACTTATAAATAGTACATATTATGAATAGAACTTAAAAAAATCTCTAAAAAATTTAGATAGTATTTTTGGCATTTTTAGTTTTATAATTTTTATGGTTTTTATATGATTGTTACAGTGGTACACAAGGGAAAAATGTTCCCAGTGGAGTCACCAAAAATTGTTGGTGAAATAATTTTGTAGTAGTAGGAAGATTAGTGGTTCTCACCAATGGTCACAGTGCATAGGCCCCCTCCTTCTTGGGTATGGGGAGGATCCCATTTATTGAATGCAACTACTAAATCAAATTTTGGATGCTATTAGGCTAGGGATCACACAAGATTTATCCACTAAAACTATAGTAAAGTTCTTGTATAGTGTACAAGGCAGGATTTATTTGGGAGAAGATAAAGGGAAGTAGGAAAATAGAGAGAGGGGGTTAATATTATGAGTAGGCACTTGTAGATTCTCACCAATTATCATACCCCGTGATATTTGATGTATGATATATCATTATAAGTGTTTGATAACGACTAAATTAATGATAAACATTAATTATTAAGTAGGTATATATAGTTATATATACAAATATATACATATATGTATATGTGGAAACATATACATACACATATATAGATTTATACATATCCATATATATTCATTTACCTTCTAATGTTTGTTTAATTTGTATGATGATCACCTTTTGTTTGCTTTGTTGTATGTGGATATTGTTCATTTGGACTTCACCTCGATTGCATTAATTAATAATTTTGCTATAGCTAGGATAATTTGCATTGTTTAAGGTAATATTGTAAAATGATTAATGATTATTGTTAATACTATCCTAACTTGGTCTTATACCACATTTCTTTGTTCAAGTTGATTTGCATTTCTCAAGATGGTTTAAAATATAATGTTATTCTCAATGGGAGTTAGACCACTCAACAAGGTGATTTCTTGGTGTTATTGTTTAAATGTTTTAATCATACTTGAATCTCTTTGACATTGAAAATAATGGTCATGGACCATATCCAAGGTATTTTTAATGTATAATGTTAATTTAGGTTGTCATAGACCAAGAGGGAAATTAAATTATTTGTGTATGTGTTTTATACCATATTGCGATATTTTTGTTTAAAGCTTGGACAAGGAATTTGTCTTAGACCACAAGGCAATTAAATTTGTTATTATTACCAACCATCATTGACCATATTACTTTGTAAAAAATAAGGTAATATTTTAATTATTATTTTTAATTGTTTACTTGGTCATAAACTATATGCATTGCACAAAAGAAGGTGGAAGAAATTTGATGGAAGTGGAAAAGGTTTTTGAGGAAACAAAACGTGTATTTGATTATTAAGTACATTAATTAAAAATTTGAGAATTGATAAGCTTCCTTGGCAAGCCCACATTCTCTTTCCCCATACATATTTTTAGGGGGTTTTGCTTGATTATTTTACTATGTGGAAGTTTTTTCATGAGAAAATAATCAAGATTTGTGTGGGAAAATGCATGCCACGATGGAAATGTTTTTAAATAGAAAGATTGTGTTTATTATTGTTGTTTGGGAGCCTTTGATGAAAATGTCGGCTAAAGGTTTCAAGAGAAAAGGAGATAAAAGGGAAGACAAGGCAAATATAAAACTAGGTATGGGTTATTTTTACTTACACTCTTGCTATTTTTAATATGAAATTAGTGAATACACTTGGGTTTTCATATATGTTTAAAAATAGATTATCTCTTGCTCTTATTATGAAAAATTGAAAAGAAAATGGTTGGAAACTCCAGAGAAGAAATGGGTCTTCATGTATGAAGTGAAATATAAATATTTGGTTATTATAACATTTTGGCTCTACTATTTTAAATGGAATTTTAAAGGAAATAGTTTTCCTTTATTAGCTCGATTTGAGCCTTATAAATTTGACTTGGAATTGGGAATTTTAATTTAATTTAATTTTTATTAAAAGATTTATCCCTTCTCTGAAAATGATTTTTGGTCATATTAAAATTTTGAATTGAATGAATTTTTAAATATAATTTTTAGTCATATGAAGCTTCGATTTGAATAAATGTTTTTTTATTATTGGTAAATAGTTTTGAAGGGACTATACCCTATTTACATAGAGGGCCTAAAAGCCAGATAAAACATGAAGAGGTTCCACAAAAGAGATCAACATCCAGAATAGGTGTTAAAGCCAACAGTAACCGAAAGAGAGTTACTAAAGAAAAGCAAAATAGAGCGTGCGCTGCAACAAAGCAGCCAAAAATAGCAAAAAAAAGTAAAAAGTATGATGAAAAGCAGCATCTGCAACGAAGACCTCCTTTACTTCTTGGCAGCTCTGTTAATTTTGGACTTAATAGATTGCAGCGAGGTGAAAAGAGCCACCGTTGTCATGTGTGTGGGGTCCTTAGCATCCAAATTTGCTATGGTTTGACTGATTTCCTTGTCCTTCCCCAAAGAGTGTCCGAGATCTCACTAAGCACATAAATGCTATGAACATGTTGTTCAAGGAAATCACTGATTGCATTAAAAATTTCCATGTTGTGATCATGGCGATCCTTTTCTCTCCCTAGATGATTGTCCAAGGAGTTTAGCTTTTTGTAGATGTCCTCAACTTGCTTATTGCCAAGGTTAGTATCCTTATCCATCTTCCTTTTTCCTTTTTGATTGGCCAAATGCTGCACTTCTTCTTTCAGTTGCATCATTTCATTTTCCAAAGCTTCCAACCTTTGGGAAGTACTTTTTCCCTCTTTTTGTAAGGTCTCTTCTTGGCCTGCATTGCTGATGTGTAATAAGTTTTGGACATCTTCTAAATCCTGATTCTTTGTGAAGAAATCTACCTAAAACAGGGTGTTTAGTTTGGGCTTCTTATGGTTCTTTATTTTAGGCTTGGTCATGGTGGAAGGGATGGGGGTGGGGGTAGTGGTGGTAGGAAAGAGTGGAACGGTGTTGGGGGATGATGGGAGACTGGGGTATTTGGAAACACAGAGCTTGTGCAGCAAAAGGATAAGGCCTTGATGTAGGGGAATAGCATGGGAATGCTTCTGGAAATCCAAGATGGAGCGTTCGAGGGAGTTCAAAAGATAATGTGGGAAGCAGATAGTGATTTTCCTACAGAAATGGTTTAGGAACACTAGGTGCTTAATAGGAACTGTAACATATCTCCCTTCCAAGGAGATATACCGGACCATCATTCGGGTGATTTCATCAAAGGGTGAGGGGATAGAACTTACCCTCAATCCCGCAGTAACAAAAACCAGCTCCTCATTATCAGCAGAAAACTTCTTCTCCTCAGCATTTTTGTCGATCCTCTTATTGAAGAAATGGAAGCCATCCATCTCTAGGCCTGTAGCTTCAGCTATTAGCTCTTCATTAATAGTGATTTTATGTCCTCCATACTCCACTTTTCAATCTTTCCAATCCATAGTGAACTGGACCGAAATGCTCTGATCGTGTCCCTTGAATTTGATCAATGAAGTTTGTGATTCCACCCTTCTTGAGGAGGTTCCACATCTCCTTGTTGCTCTTCCATTCTCGGGTCACTGCTGGGTTCTAACTGGCATGGGGCTCCTCCCATTTTTTCCTCTCTGAAATTACTGCAAATCTTGTCCTCAAAACCCTTGTTTGAACTATTGTTTGAAATGTAGTTATCTTTCTGCCTGTCCCAGATTTTAAGAGTTCCACCCACTTGTTGGGAGTAATGAAAGTTAATGTGGCCGTAGCTTACATGATATTTCCCGCAAGTGTGATCTTTTATCCCCTCTAAATCCCACTTCAATTTATCATTATCCTTACTCCATACTTGAGTGCCCATAAATATCCGCTTTAATGTTGCTTTGTACCTTCTCAGGGATGTGATTAACATTATCCCAAATAATTATATTATTATTTATGCCATGATTATCCAATACATCAGCAACCTTATTTCCCTCTTGGTATGTATGCTTGATTCAGATATTTTGAAGGTTTGAAAAATGCTTATAGATTCCATGATGAAATCCTTGATATTCTAGCTAGGAGGTGAAGATTGATTTAGATGATTAATGATGTTTAGTGAGTCTCCTTCTAGGATAATATTCTGAATGTTATGTGTCTGAGAAATTCTAAGCCCCCATAGAGAAACCAAGGCTTTATCATAATGGTTAGTTTGTATCCCCATTTTTCCAGCATAGGAAACAATCAGACTATCTCTATGGTCTCGAATCACTCCTCCCCCTGCAACAATCCCAGAGGTTACCCTTAGAAGCCCCATCAAAGTTCAGCTTGTGCCAATTGAGATCAGGAGGGTTCTAATGTATCAAAGACCTGTCAATGCTAGAAATGATGTTATTCTGAATATTATCAACTCCAATCTTCTAGTTGGACAAAATATGCTCTTCATTTTCAGGATAATTCTTGTTCTTGGGAGGTTTGAATCTTTCGATGTTCTCTTTGACAACATTAGTAATCTTAACAAAGTTGAGCTTGCAATGTTATTTAATATTTCTAAAAATGATGTCATTTCTATCTTTCCATATCCTCCAAATAATATGGGGCATTACCAGTTTCTAGAGTCTTCTCACAACATAGTGTTTAAAAGGAGGGTTCCATTGGGTCCAAAACTGGATGAAATCCTTGGCACAACTAGTAAACTTTGAATTTAGAAAAGGAAAAACTCCAGATTTTAGTGGCATACTCACAATGGACTAACAAGTGTCTGATATCCTCAGATTATTTTTTACAAAGGTGACATCTATTTGGCATTATGAAACCTTTTCTTATCAGGTTATCATTGGTGAGAATTCTACCTCTGAGAGCAAGCCAAAAGAAAAAATTGATTTTAGGTGTAAGCTCAGCCATCCAAATCCTGCTCCAGTTGAACTCGCTCTGAACAGTTTCAAAGAAAGAATTATATCCAAATTTAATAGAGTACTCTCCATCAATAGAGTTGTTCCAGACCAATTCATCCTTAACATCCAGCTGACTTAAGGGGATAAGGTCCAAATGATCTTGCAAAGAGGACATCATGTGGTTCAGATCATCTCTGTCCCCAGAGAGTTTTTTCCATTTCTTCTTGTTGTCATCCCTGTCTATGTAATCCATGATTCTAGTACCATACTTTTGTTCAAGGCTGTCTTTGACTGCTCCAAATATGTCAATAAGACTGCAGTTAGACCAGTTATCCCCCCAAAAATTTATATCTCTACCATTCCCCACTTTCCATTTACTTCCTTGTTTGATGAAATTCCTGATCTGAACTAAATTATTCCAGAAAATGGATCCATAAGGAAGATGCTCTTCTGAAGAAAAGAAATGGCTACTTGTTGATTAAGGTATTTGGCCTTAATTAGTTCAATCTAGGGTTGTTTCTCGAGAGCATTCTCCAGCCCATTTTTGTAATTAGAGCCCCATTCATTTTTTTGATGTCTTTTATACCCAAGCCCCCAATTTTTTTGGGAGTGCATACTTGGTCCCAAGCTACCAAGTGATATTTGAATTTATCCTCCATTCCCTGCCATAAAAATTGCTTCTGAATCCTCTCAATTTTTTCTCTGAAGATAGAAGGGATATTATAGAGAGACATGATATATATAGGCAGATTTTGAAGAGTGCTTTTTATGAGCAGACACTTACCAGACTTGACAGAATGGCTCCTTTCCACCCAAAGCCATTTTCTTTTGGAATCTTTCCAACAGGTCATTCCAGACTTTGGTTGATACTTTTTTAGTACCAAGGGGGAGCCCCAAATAAGTAGTGGGGAGTGAATTGATTTTACATCCCAAAATTTTAGCAATTCTAAGTTGTCTTTCCCCAGTGGGTGTTAAAAAAGAAAATTGAGATTTTATCAAAATTAATCTCTTACCTAGAAGTAGATTCATATAATTTTAGAATGGACTTTGTTTCCTTAGCTTCAAGGATTGAAGCCATTAAAAGAAGGATTGTATCATCCGTAAATTGTTGATGAGAAGCTGCTTGGTTAGTGGAAGTGGGCTTAGATCCTTTAAGAAGACCATCTATGACTGCTTTATCAATTGTTCTGCTGAGACTGTCAGCCATAATAATGAAGAGCAAAGGGGATATGGGATCTCCTTGCCTTAGCCCTCTACTACTAGTAAAAAATCCCACCAGCTCTCCATTTACTACCACTGAGAATCTGGCCGTAGTGATGCATGCCTTGATAATTTTTTTGAATTTAGTTAGAAAACCAAATTTTGTCAGAACCTTGTCAAGAAAGGCCCAGGAGACTTTATCGAAGGATTTATTCATATCAAGTTTAAGGACCATGTTAGATTTTTTATTATTATCCATAGAGTGAATGGTCTCATGAACCATGATCACTCCATCCTGAATAATCTTGCCTTTAATGAAACCACTCTGTTGTTTTGATATTAATCCATTCAGAATGAACTGAAGTCTAGTAGCAATGATCTTGGTAAAAATTATATAAATAACATTCACCAGACTGATGGGTCTGAAGTCTTTGAAATCCTTAGCATCCATTTTTTTTGGAGCAAGCACAATGTGGGTGTTGTTCAGCTCTTTCAAAAGATCACTAGTTCTATAGAATTCATTCACCGCCATGAGAAGATCATCCGAATAGATTTCCCAAAACTTCTGAAAAAAGTTGACTAAGAAACCATCGGACCCGGTGCCTTATCCCCTTCTAGAGTGAACATAGCTTTTTGAAGTTCTTTCAATATGAAAATTTTAGTGATGTCTTTAAATATTTGCTCTTCAATTTTATCTTGGGGGATAGTATCCAACATGAAAGAGACTACCTCATCATTAATGATATTCTTCTCATTAAGCATTTTTTTATAAAATTTAAGAGCTTCCTCTTTGATGCTCCTTGGGTCTTTTATAATAGTACCATTTCCTTTATCAACTTCCATTATCCTATTTCAGGCTCTATTCTTCAGGGTGGTCATATGGAATAATTTCATATTTTTGTCTCCTTCTTTAAGCCAAATAGCCCTGCATTTGAGTCTCCATAGGGATTCTTCTCTGCTATAGACCATATGCAGCTTTGAAAGAATATTCTTTTCCACTGATTGATCTTTAAGAGATCTCCCCTTTGAATTCATCTTGATTTCCAAATCTTGGAGCTTTTGCTTTAATTCCTTTTTTTTTTCAAACACATTCCCAAAAACTTTTTTTTCCAGATTTTAACCTATTTTTTGACATTTTTAAGTTTTTGAATAAGCCTAAACTAAGCAGTGCCCTCACCATCCCAAATCCACCATTCCTTAATCCTGTCATGGATATCATCATGTTCCATCCACATCTTTTCAAATTTTAAGGAACTCCTGGTGGGCTTAGTCCAATTGAAGAGTTTTAAAGCAATCGGATTATGGTCTGACCCAATTCTGGGTAGGGAAGTAAGATGGAAATCTTGATTAAGGATCCAACTAGCAGAGAAAAGAGCTCTATCCAGTCTGACTTGAATTAAGTCTTTCCCCAACCTTCTATTAGTCTAGGTGAACTGATTGCCATGAAGATCCACATCCATGAGATTTAGGTCAGCAACAAAATCAGCAAATTCATCCATGCCTGTGGAAAAACTAGAGTTTCCTCCTTGTTTTTCACTGGGTTTAAAGGAGAATTGAAGTCTCCCATAATAAGCCAGTTGGCAGTATTATGTTGACTTCTGAAATTCTTAAGATCAGTCTAGAGTTTCCACCTCCCAATAACCATATTAGGGGCATAGATATTAGAAAGGATCCAGTCACAATTATTCTCAATCGCATGAAATTTAATAGCAAGATGGTTATTGGTTTTACAAAAAATCATACCAGTATACTTCCTTTTATCCCAAAATGTAGCTAGGCCTCTTGAAGCACCCTGAGAATCCACTATAGCCATGTCGGAATTTTCCCAGAAATTCTTTTTACTAATTTCAAGAACCTTAGCATTCATCTTAGTTTCCTGCAGAAGCAAAATTATAGGTCTACTAGAATCCTCGTAACTCATTGATTATTCTTTGTTTGAAGTTTCCATTTATCCTTCTGATGTTCCATGAGATGATCTTCATTTAAAAGATATAGGTGTTGGGATTGCCTAATGGTTCAGTTTCCATTGAGTGCCATCTACAATTTCTTCCTCTGTTCTCTTGGTTCTGAGGGCCTTCTTTGAGGGTCTTCCTCTTTTAGAGCTGCTTCCAAAATCTACTATTCTTCTAGTAGACAATCTAGTGGTTCTAGATGTTGAAGTTCCCCAGTTTTCAATTTTATTTTTTTGTCATGATAGAGTGAATCTGGGATCTTTTCAAATCCTTTCATTCTCTTCTTTTTCTTAGAGATGACCTCTGTAAATCCAGTAGTTAGCTCCGAGTCTTCCTCATAGAGAATGTTTTCTCTGAGTGGTGTACTTCCCCCTCCTCTTTCTCTCCCTTTTTATCATCAATAGGTTGTAAATTTTGATTTGTTGCTAGATAGGGGGTTCCCACTTTTAGGTGAAATTTTACTATTTTCCCATAGAGAACTTTTCTGTAATGATTCTTCTGGTTCCATGCTTTCTTTTTCCTCATCCAAAATTTCCTCAATGTTGAACAAAGGAACTAGTTGATCTATCTCAGCTACCTTAGTTTCATTCTGAGTTTCCACAAACTGAGCTAGATCCTTAGAAAGAATATTTACTTTTACTGTTCCCTTTTGTTCGTCAACCTCCAAAACCACCTTTACTAGATTTTGCATATCTAAATATTCTTTGGTGGTTGTGGGTACTCCGAGTGAAATTGCTGCTGAAGTTCTTAGATGCCAAAGCTTCTTATAAACCAGAGGTTTCCTGATTGGAGTTCTAAAACCCTTTTTTCTTTCTTCTTATAGTTCCTCTCAGGTTGGTTAAGGGATTTTTCTTCCCTCTGGCTATGTTCAGTCCATATCTATCATCCTAGCTTCCTGTGCTTGAGATGAATCTCCTTCAATTTTTTCATTCTTGATTTTTTTATCCTCTTGGGAGATCTCCTTATTAGGGCATTTTCTGGTGAAATGTCCTATACGATGGCATTGATTACATCTCAAATGAAAGGTTTCATATTGATATTTTGATGCCATATGCCATACTTAGATTTCAAAATAATATGTTTCAGTAACTCTGCTCCATTTCAGAAGAAATATAGAATCTAGCAAAAGCTAGTCTGGATCTATTCCTCGTGGGCCCATCAAGCCCAATCGAGCACCAAGGGATTTAGCAATATTTAACAGAATCTCATCATCCCAAAATTGCAGAGGTAGTCCTGGGAGTCTACACCAGATTGGAATGGTGTTTATGTTCTCAATGTTCGGATCAAACCCAAGATACCATCTTTTCAAAAAAAGGCCCATATTACCTAGACACCATGGTCCTCCCAGAAGCACCGATTCCAAATCATTCTGTTGATTAAATTTTTCTAGAAAAAAACCCCGTGACATAATGGTAATGCTCAGATCCCCTTTTGGTTTCCACTTTCTAAAGGCCCATTTTCTAATGACATCAATGTTAGGTCTGGAGCCTAGAAACTTACCAACTAGGGAGAGATTCACTTTGTCCAAATCCCTATGCAAGCAACCATCTGGCACCTTAAGATAGGTAACCCCTTCATTTTCCTTCTCCCATGTGAACTGTATCTTTTCTGGAGATTGTGGACCCACATTTCTGGTGGGGTTTTGAAGAATCTTATTCCAAGCTAAAGGTGTGGATCCTAGCGTGAAATATTTCTCTACTTGCGGCTTATCAACCATCCGATTTAAGTCAGAAAGCATCCCTTTCACAGCCATGACAGGCCTAGAATGCAGACATTCTACAGCCAAGACAACAAGTAAATAGCAAGACCGATCTGTCCCTCCATCACTCGTTCCCTCCATCATTTTGGCAAGATATATTGTTGTTTACAAGCCACCGATAGAATTATTAGAACTTTAAGATCTTAAGAATCTGTTGTTTATTATATTATGATTTTCTCTTTAAAGTTGAACTAGATTTATTAATGTTAAAAGGGGTCATGGGTCTACATTTTTATCTTAAATATATTCATTCATATTTTGTGTATCATCTCGATTTAAGAAATTTTGGTAGTTGATTTCAAATGAAAATAATTGAACGAAGTTTCTCTTTTAAAACTATAAGTTTACTTCTGTTTTCTATGTGGAAATTTTAGAAAAATATAAGGAAAATGTATGAAATCATTGTGGGTTTTATGGAAACATATGGATTTATATAATTTGGGTTTTATGAATTAAATGATAACAACAATATTTTCTTATTTGATCAAATAGCATTTTTAGGCTATAAACATTATTAATAATATTCTAAATAATATTATTATTGACCTAAACCACATCATTTTTATTCTGAAATCTAATGTTTAAGAATGATATAATGTAACCCAATATGGGCTTAATTATGCAAGTTGTTAACAACTCATTTGAACACACTTTTTGGATTTAAAAACATGTTTTCTTTATTTAGAGATCACCTAGATTTGGGTTATTTTTAATTGTTGAATTTGTAATTCCTCCTTGGATTTGCAGCACGATATGCTATTAGTATTTCTATGAAATAAAGTACTTTGATTTACTCATTGTAATCTTGATTGTTTATAAATACTTAGTTCATACTAATTTGGATTAAGTTGATTATTGGTTTGAACCATTGAAAAATGGATGATTAGTTAGATGGTTGAAATTTTCTTATCATGGTTGTTTGAATTCTAGACTTTAATTAATGATGGTATTAACGACTATTATAAATATATGGTTTGATAAGGAAAGTAGTATAGTGAAAACAACGTTTATACCCTTATTGTACCTTATTAAAACTAAAGTGTTTAAGTTTTGTTTTAACAATAGTGTATAAACATAAGTTATTGATAATTAATAAGTAATCATATATGATTTTATGTTCTCATTATGGATTAATAAATTTTCCATTAATGAACATTCATACGTTATGGAAAATGATACAACGTAAAATACGCTATATTAATATTGTACCTTACTAAATAAGTTGTACAAATGATGACAAAATGAGATTAAGTGAACCATTCATAATAAATGATAAACTTATGATATTAAGACCAATATTAATTAGGAAAGCTTGGATCATTTAAATGCAAGATATTCTTAATTTAATATTTTTTTAATGACAACATTAAGTTGTAATAAATCGATAAAAGGTACCCATAGAAAATAGTAACTAAATGAGTTACTATAAGCTTTTATTGTGAAATGGATAATGTGATGTGATGCAAAACAACATAATGTAAATATAATATTATCTAATTAACCTAAAAAGATAAAAAATTTGTAAATAAATTGTAGATATCTATAAACATCGTTCTTATCGATTGAATCCTAGCCATGCCAAATTAGGATGTATATGGAAAGGATAGGAGTATGTAATGAGAAAATTCATTATATGGTATTTATATTTCCCATAGGTATCCTAATGTGGGACTAATAGGATGCTTTTGATTAGAAGGATGAGTCATGATTCCTACTTATTCAAAATTGAACTAAACTTCTTAAACAACGAAATGAAATCTATATAGCTACGAAGAGATGGTTGTGTGTGATAGAGAAAAATGTTGATGACTTGTGTGTAGTCATGAAACTAAGATTGCAAAGAAATGCTTTAAAAATTGGCCAAGTTGTGTAGTTAACTGATTACACTATTTTTTCATCTTATCCGTAACTTGTTGTGTCAAATACTTGATTGATTGCAACTTGTCATATTTCTAGGTGGAGACTTAGGATTTGTACAAACTTCTCAAAACCTGTTATAAAGGTTTAACCAAAAGTATACCCATTATACTCACTCTTTTAGAGTGAAGATAGGGGGATCGGGTATATCTAATTTTATGGGTGTCGTTATTCCTTCATTTAATCAACTTCTCGTTGATGTCATATTCAAACGAGGGGTGTGTCTAAAGCTACATGCAACAAGAGTAATCCTATCGATCTAATAGTTAACTATAGTTATTTTTGTATTTTCTAGGGGATCTTTTCAATGTCTTAAGGAATTTTTGGTAAAAACCTTATTTAAATTATACTATGAAAACTTTTTTTGAAAGGAAACACACTTTGCATAATGGAAATAAACACACTTTCTTTTGGGAAATAAAAACACTTGCTTTTGTAAATAAACACACAACTTAGATTTCTTAAAATGGTCAGTAAGAAGAATAATAATCTAATTAGACACTGTAGGAATGAGTATACAATGATTTTAAGCTGGAAGAATTAAAAGTGATACAAAATTAATAGATCTAAACTATTTTCTTAGGAAATATAAATACCAAATAGATGAACATCATGGTCCTTGGGGAGTGGGCACTTGCTCCTCCTTAAATCAGATTTAAAAACTTAGAATTATCTCAAAACAGAATGGCTATTTATTGATAAAACATTCAGTATTACAAAACATACTGGATCTATGTACTATGATATGTATTACTTATTCTATATCTATATCTATCTTCTCTATTCTCTCTATTTATCTACCGCAGTGCGCTTATATATACATTTACAATCATAGTTGTATCTACGATTCTGATGAAATTGAATCGTGCCTAGAATAGATGCTAACTCGGATTGTGGCTGATTAGACAACTATAAGATAACTATCCATGGATTTGTAATCAAAAATATTCTTATCCTTTCTGATTGAAAGGGTCGTTGATGATAAATCACCAAATGTGGTTAGAATAGATAAAATTCCATCGATTCCGAACTTTAGAGAAGTTCCAAAACCATAGGAAATCATTAAAGATCAAAACCATGAGAGTTCAGGAGCTATACCTAGGAGTTCCAAAACTAAGTCTGAGAATTCTGGAACTAAATACTGGAGTTCTAGAACTAAGTCCAAAAGTTTTGAAACTAGATGATAAATGTGTAATAGAGTTCTAGAACTATCTTGGAAGTTCCAGAACTAAGTCATAGTGGAACAAATGTTACCGAAAACATGCTGAATGCTACATACTTCATTTCTTTGACCGATTAGACCTGATTTATTACAAATATGAATTTCCAAAACATTTCATTAGGAATTTTAGAGCTTTTAAATGTTAGAATTATAATCAATCAAAAGATAGAAAATTACATCCTAACTCATATCGAGATCAAAATAAAAGTCACAAAATGTAGTAAAACTTAATAAAAAGGAGAG
The DNA here is from genome assembly GCA_018340775.1 of Taxus wallichiana var. yunnanensis. NCBI lineage: Eukaryota > Viridiplantae > Streptophyta > Pinopsida > Cupressales > Taxaceae > Taxus > Taxus wallichiana. The sequence continues at coordinate 39,600,444 of CM031239.1, read as the reverse complement.
TAAGATGAGATCATTTATTGTAAATTTAATGGGCATATTATGACCTAATCATTTCAGATGTACTTACTTGTTTGTAAGTCCCTTTACAAAATTTATTCTTCAAAATTGGGGTTATATGTTCTGCATTCCATTTGATTGCTTAGATCAAATGGCTGAAACTGGATCTTCCAATGCTTAAACTTAGAGGTATTGTACCCTACTCCTACTTCTATTTTCCTCTGCCACTCTTCAAATTGAGTAGGATCTTGAGGTTCTCTATTTTTCCAAGGAGACATGGGGGTGAGAAGTATAGGGGGCCTTATTCACATTCCCATCCATATGTGCCCATAGGTCTCATTGATATGAGGAATTATTGTGCATAAATCTTTTTCTTTTCTAAACTCTAGATCAGATTTGTAGGGGATATTACTTCCCTTCTTCTCAAGGAAACCATAAGAAGTTCCCACCTTTTCAAGCATCCCTCATAAATATATATAAACTTCTCCTCCTCATAGGAGTTACAGTGTATCAATACTTTTTTGTAAGCTAGAAAAATAATGTATCTTGAATCATTCATCAAAGGCATGAGTTCTAAAATGTATGAAGAAGGCAAGAAGGTTTACCATAGTGAGCCCTCATGCAGAGACCAGTTGAGCTAGCTTTCAATAAAAACTCATAATCCCTTTCACAAATTGATCATAAATCCTGTGTTTTTTTCTAGCATCAAATTACAAAGATAGAATTCACACAGAAGATTTTTCTGCTTAGGACTAGCTAAAGAATAAGTTGTCATGAATTCAGATTCATCTTTTAGTTCATGTGGAATTCCACATACAATCCTTAACAGCTACAAGTGAAGGAATTGTTCTTCCAAAAACACACTATATGTAGGAGAGGGCCTGCTGTAGGAAAGTAATTTTTCACTCATAATGCAGACCATCTGTATTTTTGCAAGACATTTATCATTGTCTCCTTCTTCCTCATAAAATTTTTCTTCCCACTCTTTTATTTTCTTCTTTTCTTCTTCCATCTTGGTCTTCAAATCTTCATTTTATGTTTTATCTTTCGTAGTTCCCTGAAAGTGTCATTCCATAGTTGTTTGAGTGGAAAATTAGTTAACTCGTCTATGCAAAGCTGTGGACACAACATTCTATTATCCAGAAGTTTGATATTCTTCCTCTTTCTTTATCGGTTGTTTTTTAATTACTAATAATTTCTCGATCCCGACTACAAACTAATTTGTTAGCTCTCCAATGAGCTTTTCCCTCTGTTTCTAATTTGAGTTTGAGGTAATCCAATTCCTCATCCTTTTCCCCGATAATGAGGTCCGATCTAGACAAGAATAGAGCATGTTTAACTGATGTTTTTCTTCTTCCTCTCGAAATTTCTTGGGAGTTGAGAATTCTTCTTCTATCAAAGGAAATTTACCTTTTCATCTCCGGGATGCTAACTCTTCTTACGCATATGTTAATGTTGATGGTTCAGCCAATTATTGAAAATCCTACTCCTCAAGTCTCTCATCTCCTTTTTCCATCTCAGCTTGGATTGGTTTAGGAGGAGTCATGGCCATGCTGCCCAAAATATTAGTAGCTTCTTTTTCCATATTTTCCTATTCACTCCTTCCCTCTGGGATTTTCCTTGACCTCTTATGAATTTTCCTTCTTTGGGGAATCTCAACATGCTTGGTTCCGATGTGTGATGAACTAATTTGTTGAAAGGGTTCCATTAAAGTATTTAGTGGACATTCATGTGGTAACAACATATGATATGTAGAAACATCTCCAAAAGTTACTTGAGATAGAATACTGGGAAAAGGATAGTAATGAGAATTATGATACTTATCTCTTTGTAGGTCAAACTCTTCATCACTGCTACTTTCAAGAAATTCTTCACCATTCCCTGATGTATTTGAAACCGAAGCTATTGATTCTTCCTCTCCCCATAAGAAATCTTGTTCCTCCGGAGAAAAATTATTTCCAATCACAGAGAACCAATGTTGCCATGATTCCGGAACTAAATGTGTTGGTTCTAGAAAAAGTTAGTAGGTTTCTGAACTATGGTCGCAGGTTCCGAAACTATTTTTGATTACTTCAAGGATAGTTAGTGCTCATTCAATGGTGGATTAATCATCTCTTCTACTTCTCTTATGTGATCCTACAATGTGATTATAGCCAAAGAAGATTTTTTTCTTATTAGTATCAGGAGAATCAACGCAAAATTTTTATTGATTGTCAATAAAAGGTCATGCAGAGGGATATAAGGAATTTTTCTTAGAGTTCTTACCATTTGAGATAGTCATATCACCTGACCTACAATCAATTAAAGGAACAACTGTAGCTAACCATGGTCTACACAAAATAATGGGATAACCCAATGTTTTACCTTTTGGATGTAGTATAAGGAAGTCAAATGGATATTCCCATGACTCCACCATAACCTCCACATCTTCAATAATCCCTTATGGTTTTGCTACAGACTAGTCTGCCATTTGCAATATGGTATTAGTAGGTTTTATACCCATTAATGGTAATTTTTTCAAAGTTTCCACTATCATTACATTTATAGACACTCCCAAATATACCAAAACATTATGCATATCCTTATTTCCTATAGAGACAGAAATAACAGGACTTTGAGGATCTCTCGTATTTGGGAGGTAAAAGTTTTCTGCTAATAAATCAACAAGTTTTCCATCTACTTTGATGGTCTTGGGTAAGTCTTGTTTCTTCCTTCCAGGATTTTTCAAACATAAATTTTTGATTAATTTATTTAATTCTAGAATGTCCTTAATTACTTGTAACAGTGGTATTTCAATATTCAATTTCCTTAGTTCTTGTACCAATTCAGACTCCTTGGTTTCTATAGCTTCTTTAAATCTCTCTGGAAATGGAGTCTCGGTGAGTGTCGCTTATCTGGATCTTTTTCTTTTCTTTTTATATTATCTTTTGGAAAAATAGTACTAGGGGTTTCATTTTCTTTATCATTTCGGTGATTATAGCGAGTGGACTGCTAATTATTTTTCCGGATCTAGTTTGAATATCCTTACAATCCATGGCATTTAGATCAACTGATTTTTTTGGTTCTGTTCCATAAATAGGAGTTGTTTGTTTGTTTCTTGGGTTTACTCTTTGGATGTGTTGGTATTTTTATTTGGATTATATTCTCAGTTTTGAATTTTGTGTAGGGGATCCCATGATGTCCCGTTGATTCGACTTGGATATGTTTTTCCTTGAGCATAATTACTATGGTTCCATCTAGGTTGTGACCAAGCATAAGGAATTCCTTGACCAGCCCATAGTTGTTGATGTCCCCTGAGCATACCAAGCTTAACTTACCCAATCGAGGGTTCCATGTTGGGTGAGGTACCAAAGGTGGTTTCCCCCAATTTTTGGTATTGTTTGAGTAGCCCATGGCATTGTCTAGGGATTAGGAATTGATCTTGACTTAAAGTGACCTTGGTGAGGTTGTCTCTAAACAAAATTCAATTCTTCTATTATGGATGATGTACTAGTTTGTTTAAGTTGATTATTTATGACTGGGAGTAGAGAAAAAGAATCAATATCATGATCTTTAGATTCACAAATAAGACATGCTTCATTTTATCCAAAGAATAGTCTCTTATTGCATGCTTCTTCGTGTATCTAGGATAATACATAGCCAATGGCTTGGTTATGGCGTTTTATTTAGCTTGTAATCCATCCATAGTAGAGGTTAATTGAACTAAAATGTCTATTTTAAAGTTTACTAACTCATCCATTAGTTTGTTCATATCTAGATTCATACTTTTCACCGATTTTCCTTTTCTAGGTCCACCCCTTGTTCTGGAATAACGTCTACAAATCTCCTTAATTTAATTCATCCTTAATTGATCAATGTCTCCACCTCTTATCAAGTTAAGGGATTCCCTAGATTTTTCATCCAAACCCTTAAGAAAATGGTTTTACTTAACTCCTCTTGAAGTAAAAATCCACACCCTTTTTCTCACAAAGAGGAATCTATCTAAATAGTCTTCTATATTTTCATCCTCCTCCTTGATTTTGAAGAATTATTCCTTCTTATTTCTCCCTCTACAATAATCCTGGTATTTTTCTAGGAAGGTAGTTTTCATTTGTTCCCAAGTGGTAATAGATTTGGATGCTAATCCCATGAACCACTTCATTGCTGCATCCTTCATAGTGGATGACAACAACTTGATTTTTGATTATCTTTTTGTAGTCATAGTGTGTGACATAGTACCTTGAACTCAAATAGAAATTAGTTAGGGTCTTCAAATGACATCCCTCTAAATGTGGGTAAATGTCCAGGTGATATACTTTTCATTGGTGTATCATTATCACCCAATTAGATTGGATAACTGAATGTCTTATCAGGTTCTCTTTCGAGGTTCCCATGCCATTTTAAAAATATTTTCCAAATTTTCCTCCCAATCAATGTGGTATGTGGTATGCCTTACGGAAGGTGAAAAATCAGAGTAGGAGGTTGACTAGTCAATTAAGAATCAAAACTCACCCTAAATGGATCTTGGGAAATAATCCTTCTCCTAAAAGTTCAACTTCCTTGGGTGACTAATCTAAGAATTCCAAAGGTGGAAATTCTATTTCTTATATAATAGGGGATGATTGTGACTCCAATTCTTGATCAACTTCCATATTTAGACTAGACGATGTTATAAATTCTTGTGAAGGTGTATTTGGGAGGAGTCATCCTTTGAGTCTCTTGGTCTACTCATAAATTTTATGATATAGTAGACAAGATCCTTCAACTACTAGATGTATGATTGTTGAGGTTACTAACACCTAATTAGAAATTTCCAACTAGTGTGTTCCTCGAAAATGGTTCCAAAAATGATGGGTTTCATTATTCCCTTTATTTAATCAACTTCTTGTTGATGTCATATTCAAACTAGGGGTGTGTCTAAAGCTATATGCAACAAGAGTAATCCTATCGATCTATTACTTGACTGTAGTTATTTTTGTATTTTTTGGGGGATATTTTCAATGTATTAAGGACTTCTTGGTAAAAACCTTATTTAAATCATACTATGAAAACTTTACTGAAAGGAAACACACTTTGCAGAATGGAAATAAACACACTTGTTTTTGGTAAATAAAATTACTTGCTTTTTGAAATAAACACACAACTTAGAGTGCTTAAAAATGGTTGCAAGAATAATCAGAATCTATCTAAACACCTTCAAGAACAAGTATACAACAAAGTTTAACTAGAAGAATTAAAAGTGATACAAAATTAACAGATCTAAACTATTTTCTTAGGAAATATAAATACCAAATAGACAAATATCTTGGTCCTTGGGGGAGTGGGCCCTTGCTCCTCCTTAAATCAAGATTTAACAACTTAGAATTATCTCAAAACAAGAATGACTATTTATTGATAAAAATTTGTTATTAAAAAATATACTAGATATGTGTACTTTTGTGATCTGTATTACTTATTCTATATCTATATCTATCTTCTCTATTCTCTCTATTTATCTACTGCAGGTCTTCTTATATATACATTTACAATCATAGTTGTCTCTATGATTCTGATGAAATTGAATCGTGCCCAAAATAGATGTTGACTCATTGTGGCTGATTAGACAACTGTAAGATAACTATCCTTGGATCTGTGATTAGAAATCTTCTCATCCTTTCCTGATTGAAAGGGTCGTTGATGCTAAATCACCGGATGTGGTTAGAATAGATAAAATTCCATCGGTTCTAGAACTTCAGAGAAGTTCCAGAACCATAGGAAATCATTAAAGATCAAAACCATGAGAGTTACAGAGCTATACCTGTGAGTTCGGAACTAAGTATGAGATTTCCGGAACTAAATATTGGATTTCCAGGAATAGATGATAAATGTGTAATGGATTTTTGGAACTAGCTTGGAATTTTGAACGAGCATGTATTAGAACAGATGTTACCGAAAACATGTTGAACGCTACATACTTCATTTCTTCAACCGATTATACCTGCTTTATTACAAAACTAAATTTCCAACACATTTCATTAGGAATTTTAGATCTTTTAAATGTTAGAATCATAATCAATAAAAAAATATACAATTACATCCTAACTCATATCAAATCAAAACAAAAGTCACAAAATGCAATCAAAATTAATAAAAAGGAGAGTAAGATGAGATCATTTATTGTACATTTAACAAGCATATTCTGGCCTCATCATAATTTACCCCTATAATTGCACATGATTAATATTTTTAGGAGATGGATTAAACATTTAATTATGATGGTTTTTAACTACTAGAAGTTGAATTTTTTTGAAGGCAATAATTTCAATTAAGGGGTTTATTTTAACATTTTCCCATTATTTTGGATGATTAATAACATGAGCATTACATTTTAGTATTAGATATGAAGGTTATCATATCTTGGACATAATGGGTTCATATGCGAACATAACATATTATTCCTTTCTAATAGAATATGATGGTTAGGAGAAGGGAAAAAAATGAGGCTGAAAATATAACAACCCAAAAGCTAGATGAAATCCTAGAAGTCCTTGAGGACACTTGAAATCGTGTAGCTTCCTTGGAGAAACATGATATGGGTGAGAATGAAGAAGAAGAAGAAGCTAATGTTTTAAAACCTATATAAAATGAGGAAGAACATCGTAATGTTGGAAATCAGATAGGAAATAAGAGATCCCCTTAGGAGCTAAACTATCAAGAGATATCAAGAGGATTAGTCCACAAATGTTTAATGGAATAACATTGGGAGATTAAGCCAATAACTGGTTGAAAAAAATGGAAAAATATTTCGAAATAAGAGAATTTATGAAGAAACCAAACAAATTTGGGGTTATTTTCATCTCTCCAATGAAGCATATTTGTGGTGGGAAAACCGCAAGATGAAGTTAGGAGTTGATACAACTAGTATCACTTGGGAAAATTTTAAATTTTACTTCCCTCAATGCTAGTTACTATAGCTATACTTTGACCAAAAAAAGTCTGAGTTCCAGAACCTAACTCAAGGTAAATTGAGTAAGACCGAATATTGGGAAAAAATCACCAAATTGCTGATGTATGCACCATAATATAAAAACAATGAAAAATTCAAAATACATAAATTCATTATGAGGCTGAACCCCATCATTGAAGGATAAGTATATGTGTATGGTCCTTCCACTATGGAAGATGTATTTAAGAGATCCATTAAGTAAGAGAAAAAAATGCAAATAATTTCTGCTCATAGAGATGAAAAGTAAAATAAGAACTTTAGCTCACCTTGGTGATTGACACCTAGGAAAACATGGTAGAAAAAGGTAGGAAATAAAACAAAGAATTCGAGAAATAATAGAACTAAACTTATTGCAAATGGAAAGAGAAACAGGTAGAACATTTTTGTAGCAAATGATGATAAATTTGAGAAGAAAAGACATTTTTTCTTGATGTTTCAAATGTGGTGGAGATCACTATGTGAATAACTATACCAAAAATATTAGGGTAACAATTAGTAGTAGAAGATACACACTATAGTGGCTAAATTCCAAGATAAGAAACAAACTACTCCCATTGAAGTGTTAGGTAAGTTGTATGGACTTCCTGTTACTATTTTATTTGACATCGACAACCGAGTACTTCATTTTTAGTAAATTAGATGAAATGATGAATAATAAAGATTTTTTATATGAAAAATACATGGACTGTAAAATATGTGAATAATGTTTTTAAAAATATGAACCAATGTTTGTTTGATGTAGCATTGGAATTACCTAGCTTCATCATGGGCTGGACACATACATAACTCCTATAGGATCATATGACATTATTATTGGTGTAAATTGGCTGTCCAAACATAAAGAAAATGTTGACTATTTATAAAAATGGATAGAATTCATAGATGACATGTAAAAAATAACAAGAATAAAAGGCATAGAAAGGAATTTTGAAGTAAGGAAGATTTCTGCTATGTAGCTTAAGAAATCTAAGAATAAGAGTTGTATGATGTATGTGATAAACATTTTTATTTTATTGAGGAAGGAAAAATTCCTTGGAGGATTATCCATTGTTGCAAGAGTATATAGATGTATTATTGGAGTAATTACCTAGAATTCCTCCTAAACACAAATTTCATTTTACTTTTGATATCAAACCTAGAATTGAATCGATATCGGAAGCACCATATAAAATGACAATAAGCTGAATTAGTCAAAATAAAAGCACAACTTCACAAACTATTATCTAATGGAATAATTATAATGATTATATCTCCTTGGGGATCACCGGTCATCTTTGTTAAGAGGAATGATGAAATCTTTGAGACTATGCATTGATTATCTCATGCTTAGAAAAACCAAAATTTAGAACAGTATCCTTCGCTAAGGATTGATGATTTTTTTGATAAGATGCGAGATGCATCCATCTATTCAAAGATCAATTTGTGATCTAGTTATCACTAGCTATTAATAAAGGCTGAAGAAATCCATAGTATAGCGTTGAGAACAAGATACGAGCATTATGGTTTACTGAAGATTACCTTTTCAACTCACTAATTTACCAACTTATTTCATGAACTTAATGAACAATTATTTTCAGGAATATCTAAATATCTTTTTCTAGTTTTCTTGGATGAAATTCTAATATATTATAATAACATAGAAGAGAAAAAAATTTGGGCCCCTAAAATATTGTCTAAGTGGAAAAAGGTGCTTAGGTGCAAGGCCTAGTTGAAGAAAGGCGTGCAAGGAGAAGGTGCGCAGGAAGGGTTTAAGTATGTCGGAGGAATGACGAATATCTGGAGGGAATCCATGAGCATCAAAATGTTGCACTCAACCGTAAAATGGTGTAGCTTCAAGATCCAAGAAAGAACTCACCCATGGGAGCAATGTGCATGCATTAAGGGAAACATGGCTCAAACCCATACTCCATTCCATTTCATCGTATTGCTCAAGATGAAAGGGTGTACATATAGTAGTGGGGTGTGTAACTCCCCCAAAAATGTAGCCATTAAGAGGTGGGAGTTACATTCTTAGAATAGCCGGTCAAATGTAACTCCTATGACACTCTATGATGCGTGTAAGGCCATAATGACACCCTAGGACACCTAAGCATGGTGAATCACCTATGTGGAGGAATCCCATGTACTTAAAATATGTGCATGGTAAATATCCTACACCAACACCCCCTAAAGCATAGCTTAGGTGGACACATAGATGAAAACAAGGAGAAGTGGGTCCCAACAACAAGCCTGATGAGGTACCCACGTATAAGAAACTCTCAAAAAGTGGAGTAAAAGGAGAAAACCTAGTGGGAAAAACTCCCCCAAAAGAGAGAAAATTCCACTCTCTAATCTAAGAAATATGCCAAAGATGGGTCTCGGCCACAGACGCGCCTGTAAAGGTACCCATGTACAAAGAGTAAATCTCTCGAAAAGAAGAAGAAGAGAGAGAAGAGGGAGATGAGAGGAATGTAGAAGATGCCACAGACGGATCTCGAACTCTGAGCTCTAAGAAGTCTCTTAGAAGAATATTAATGACGATATCCTCTACCTTTGGACTGAAGAAGAACCATCTACTCTAGACTATGTGCCTACCCTTAGGAAGGAAAGAAACGACATGCTGGAAGTCTACCCCACTCGTGAAGGAAACTAAAGGCGTGAAAGCACAAAGAACTCTGAGTCTAGTCCATGAAAATGTGACATAGGTCTAGCAAGTGAGTGCAAAGGAATCGAAGGTAATGTCATGAGTGTAGAACTATCAAAGTGTGAAGAGTGAACACCCGTAGAAAGGATGTCCAAGTGATGTGAAGGTAAATGAACCCCCACAACAGAAAAGGGATCCACAACTAAGGGTGGATCAATAAAGGTCTCCAAAAAGTGGAAGTGGTAAGAGTCCCAGAAGGGGCACTCCCAACAATGGAGATAATGAACTCCTTTGAAATACCTATAGATGGATGAGGAACTTGTAGTACATCACAAGTGTACTGTGAAAAGATGACTAAGGTTAGGTAGATACTCATCCCAATGAGGGGGCTCAACAAATAAAAGAGCGATGTCAAATAGGTATGAGTCATCCAATGAAGGTAGAGGAGTGAAAGGGGCCTCACACACTGAAAGTGGAAAGGAGGTGGGTGTGATGACTGTATGATACTAAATAGGAGACTTCTCAATATCTGATGAGATGTGGGATGTGTCAACACTCTCTAGAATAGTGAGAGAAGGAGGAGAAGAGTCCTCTGTAGTACTCTTGACATCAGAATTGGGTGCACAATCCTCATCATCAGAAGTAGAACCAAGCGATTCTATGTTAGTGGAACTGTCATCACACAAAGAAATAGAGGAGACAACTGAATCAAAGCAGCAGCAATAATGGTGGCAGTATGTGAAGGGTCTCCATAGAGGGACTGAAGAATGCTCTAGACATGGTGGGGTGGATCTGAGTCTGCCATGTGAAACCAGAGAGATTGAGAGACATGCATCATCATGTGACCAAAAAAATGGTCACAAGTGTCAAGAAAATCCTCTAGATAATGATGATCAGTGGGTGTAGGAACTGGCCCAAGTAAGAAGGGTGAAAGACCCTCATAAGCGAAGTAACATTCCATGGAAGCACACCAAGCTGAATAGTTCTCTCTCCTAGTGAGAAGTGGTGAAGGCTGTAAGATGATCCTATGAAGCTCAAGTCTAGAAAGAGCACCCTCCATGATGCAAAAGCAAGGAGTGCAAGATGCATGAAAATAAGACATCGGACTCGGCCGATAATGCATTTGTGTGTAAAAACCTAAGAGTACTAGTGAACGCCCCAGAATGTGGCACTTTATAAATTAGTGTGTTTACAAAAATGAAAATGTCATCTCGTAATGTGTGAAAAATCATGAAAATTTGACTACGAAGTGCTCAAAACCGAGCAATGAGTCAAAAGTTATAGCAAGAAAATGATTCCCACAACTGATGGAAAATGCCAATAAGCTTTGCAAACTAATTAAAAAAGTGCCCGAAATGGGTGCAAAGGGTATCGTGTGGGTACTCATTGGAAATGGAATCAAATTTTAGGTAGGGTTTGTTTTTCTTGTGAGGGGGATTAGCCTCCTACCAACCCTGGACCTCACCCTCCATCTTCGACACACAAATGAAGGACATAATTACAAGCAAATTAGAGCCTAAAAAATTATTACAATGCCAAAATGAATGTTTTTCCTCAAAAAATTAAAAAGGAGGGATTGTTTTGACCACTAAACAATGTCTAAAAGGGATGAGCTCAAACTGAGATACCTCACATGTTGACCAAGCTCAAAGGCCAATGCACCGAACTAGGGAAGGTAACTCGTGAGCAAGTGATCGGCGGTATAACCTGGGGAGTTGACAAAAATGTTGGATGGTGAGCCAAGGATGGATTTGAAAGGGATTCGTGCCGGGAAAATAGTGGTGAATGCCGAGAGTGGGATATGCTAAGCAATGTGGAGTGAGCACATGGAGGGGAGCCCTAGGAATGCGATCAAGCTATCGAGAGGGTCTGGATGGGTTACCAACTAGGAGACTGAGGACATCACAAACGTGGAGATCCCAACACCAAGTGGTCAAACTTCAAAGTGCAAAGTCATCAACAATAGGATGATCCAAATAGTTTAATGGAAAACGTGATGGAATGAAATCGGAGGGGATGCCGAGTCGTTGTAAGTCATGAGTAGGTATGCCAAACAAAGTGAGCCAAGAGTAGGAGCAAAGCATGTGATGCGGAAGCCAAAGACTAGCTCACATGTAAAAGACCAAGTGAGAAACACATCTTAAGGTCGACACATGGTAGGAAAACCATGTAGAGCAGGCCAAATGGACTAGACCAAGCCAGAGAGCTCCAAATGGAGGTAATGAACGTGCACGGAGAACAGAGAGCACAATGAGGTAGTCACGACCTAAACTAGGCCGAATAGGGGTGAGCAGGAAGAGTATAGCTTGAAGTGAAAAACAAGACAACACTAAACTCTGAAATCTACAACCCGTGAACCTAAAATTCACCACAAAACACACAAAAAATGCATGCAGATCCTAAAAAACTTGAAACCACGAATAGAGCCAAATGAACAAACCACTGTCTTAAATAGGAGCTTAACAATCCAATTTGGATGGATGGAGTACAAGTGGGAACTATGCATGAGTTGGTGAATGCAATGACCGAGAAATAAATTCAAGGTAGTATAGAATCAATCACGAGCTCACCAATAGATAGTGCAAATCGACCAAATACCATTTAACAAAATGCAAGTAAAGCACATGCAAAGGAGATCTTGCATAAGAAATTATGAGGCAAAGAGTAGTAAACAACCAAAGCGAGCAACATGGTTCCAATCCCGAGCTCCGATACCATGTCGGAGGAATGATGAAGATCCGTAGGGAATCTGTGAGCATTAAAATGTTGTAGGAAAAGGACAAGAAATTCCTATGGACTGATAAGTGTGAAATCAAATTTAATATGTTGAAGAAAAACTTACAACAACACTTGTTTTAAAGGTTTTGATCCCAATAGAAGCTTCAAAATAGTAATTGATTCCTAAGGTGAAGATTTGGGTAATATAATTATACAAAATGATTATGTAATTTCTTATAAAAGTAGAAAGATGAAGGTGCATGAGAAAAAATATGTTCCCATGACTTATAATTTGCTTCCATAGTTCATGCTTTGAAAATTTGGAGATATTACTTGCTAGGAAAACCTTTTCAATTTTCTCAGAGATTCAACACTGGACCTGAGTTTGATGCACGTAGATGGGTAGAGGAGAACCTCTACCATGATTTATATGAAATTTTTCTATTGCTTCCCAATAGAATTGTAGGATTGGCTCTCGGCATATGCATCTAGATCAAGTGGCATTATAGATCACGTGCATGAACCCAAGAATAATACCAAAGACTGTAGGATGTAGATCTAACGTGGACTCTTGTTGTGGATCATTGGTGGAAAGGTATGTTGGCTAGCTACAATCTGGAGTATGCTATTTCTACATATTCTACTCCATAAGTTGTTGATTTTGAATTTTGCGCAGGAGCCCATAGGATCATTTGTGCATGCTATCCTTCCGCAATGAAGATTTTGGTTGTTCCTTTTAGTTTAGAGGAATTTCTAATGGTCGGCTAAACTATTCTAAGGACTAGGTGAGGAATCTAAGGTGGAGGAAGATGGAAAATATTATGATGGAGAAAGAAAGGAAGGAGGGATGACTCAAGTATAGTGAAGCACGTGAAAGGGAGATTACTAGACAATGCAAGGTTGCAAGTGTGATGGATCTATAGAGGCAAACGTTGTAGGAAGGAGTTGAGGTTCACACAGAGGATGTGGAACCTGAGTAGTTTTTACTACCCCATCTTGGCAAGCACATAAGAGAAACCCCTTCAGTTTCTGATGAGAGTTCATCACAAGAGAGGAGATTCCGTAAGTGCGAGAAAGTTGGGGGACAATTAAGTGGACATCAAATCCTAAATTTTACATCAAAAACAACAAAACATCAAATTTTGTCTTCCGCAGACTTGAACCATGCCAAAAATTCAAAAATATGTCATAAAAATGGTACCATCATGTAGGGGAGACTGTTAGATTTGTAGAAATATTGATTTTAAAGTGAATAGAATAGGATAAATATCATTTTATAATTTTTTACTAATAGTAGGTCTTTAAGACACTTTTTCCCGTGAATGTTTATGTCTACGTTTAAGACTACAAATTTTGTTTCACTTGTTATAATGTGATAAAACTTATACCATCCCAAATGTGGTGAAATTATATACATGTTCAAAAAAATTTATTTGATTTCAATATTTTTTGATGAAGTTATGGTAGGAAAAAGGAAAGTTCTTTGTTTTCTTTATGTTTTCAGACCACTTTCACGGAAAAATCATAAAAAATAAAATATTTCTCAAAAAAATACAAAATAAAATCTATCCCAAGATAGATAGCGGCATATAACTTCTCACCAAAGGAAAAATATATATATCAATTTTTGGTCATCCAAATCGTGGGCAAACAGACTACAATCTTATAGGTGTTTTAAAAAAATTACCAAGTCATTGAATTTTGAGTGTTTAATATAGCTAAACTTATCCATTTTTAAAAAATTTAGTAGTTTAGAAACTATATTCTAGATGCTATAATTCATATTCATATAATTTTTTCTAATTTTGAGTGTATGCAAATCTAATAATCCCTATAAGTTGATATTATGTTGCTATTTACAATATGATGTCCACTTATGACCCCTTTTTGTCCCCCAACTTGCTGCAATTACCCATTCATTGTGTGTATCTCGAACCCACATAATGACTAAACCTTGGCACTTGGTTTTCCAGATCAAGGAAGGAGTATCATTGACCTAGTTGGTATTAGTGGAAGTGACAGATCTATGCCTAGGAGATATAATTTTTCAGTTCCCACTTCTATGGCTATGCATATTCCAATATTTGGAGGAGTCTTTGGACAAGGAGAAAGTACACAAGCCTTTGGTCTCATGTCTAAGAGTGGAACAGGTACATTAGTAATAGTGGGGCATTATCATAGACCATCGTGCATAATTTAGTGGAACCTTGGGGACACTTGGCACGACCACTATAGGACCTGGTGGTTTTGGTGGATTTGGTGGGTCAAGAGGAACAGGACTTAGTGGACCTAGTGGTTTTGGTGGATCTGGTGGCTTAGGAGGCACAAGACTTAGTGGATCCGGTGATGGAGGGAACACCAAAGGGAAATAAGGCTCTAGCTCAGGAGGACAAGGGCCCCAGCCACCCCCTCAAGTATTCTAGATGTCTCTACATTTTCCAGATTATAGAGGTATTGAAGATGTTACATAACATGTTCACAAGTGTGAGCTATTATGGCGCAAAAAAAGGAGATCACAACCTTGAAGCGAAGGATAGTTAGTTTGTTATGAAATTATAGGGGTACGCGCATAGCTGGTATAGGAAATATGACCCTCATCAAATGATGGTGGATTATAATACTTTAAAGAACACCTTCTTGGTAGAATTCCACATCCCTGAGTTTGAACAAAAGAGCATCAGCGCCTTGAAGGAGATTCAACAGGAATGAAAGAGAGTGTGCGGGAGTATGATGTGTACTTTAAAACTATCTTGTCTGAATTATCATATCATATTCACCCATCACAACATGCTCAGTGGTTTGTTGGAGGGTTGATCACACCTTTTAGAAGGGCCTTATCTCATAAAAATTTCACAAACCCATGTAAGGCATTAGAAGTTGCTCTACGCATCGAGGTTGTTGGAAGTGTTGATACTGGTATTAGCCCATTTTTGGAGGCTTAGATTGTTGTTATGGCTAAGCAGCTAGAAAATTTTTCTGCAAACTCAGCCCATAAGACTCACAGTGGTTTATGGTGTATAGATTGTGAAGTAGAGGGGCATGTCAAGGATAGTTTCCCTCAAAGGACAATCGACGTGCCATGACAGTAGACTATGAAATTTGTCATGGGGACCATGATGCAAGTAGATGCCCCTTATTACAATGCACAATTCAGAAGAATGTGTCTTACTACTGTAATATCTACACCTCTACAACCCATGATACTAAGGATTGTAGGCTTATTGATCAGATCCATGTAGCCATTTATCATGGGGTGTGCCAAACTAGCATTCCCAATAATTCTAAAGGTGATGATCACTATTATGAGGAGCACGTAGATGGAGGCACACGCAGAAGGGGATTTCATGGAGGATTCCATGGTTGTGGTAACCATGGAGGAAGAAGTGAGTTCCCATGTGGAACCTATTTTAATTGTGGGTCTACAGAGCATTACAAACAAGAGTGCCCAGACCTATTGTAGTGCTCATGGTGTGGGAAGAAACACAAGTATGAGGAGTTCTATGAGTTATTTAAGCACATGAATCAAAGCAACAACGGAAAGAAAAGGGTGCTGCAATGGTAAGAATTAAGAAGACAAACACACAATGGATGCCATGAGTAACACGTGATGCAGGATTAGAACCTATTTTAGTAACAACAAGAGAAAAGGTCACATGCGTAAAGGAAATACCAAGGCAGAGGACTCTAGTTTCAAGAGAAGAAGTGGTGCATGGAAAGTACCCAAATCTTTCTCATTAGAAGGAGGTATATCAAGATACCATGGACATCATTTAGAGTTTACAAGGAGAAATCCAGTGTCTAAAGGAGTAGTCCAGGAGGGAGGAGCAAAGGAGGAAGGTTGAGGTGCTAAGAGATGACCTGGATGAGGTCAGGGAAGTATGTAAAATGCTAAGGTAAGAGAATGTTATTCCCTTGCTAGGATCATGGTTGAGGGAGAAGGTACCACACATTAGAGAAGAGTGCAAGAGGCAAGTCCTGCATGTAAACCTTCCCCCTCACAGCCTTGACTATGATAGGAGATCACATTAAATGCAGTAGTGGATGGATGGCTACTGAGTAATATCCTCATTGACATAGGTGCGGAGGTCAATGTTCTCACATTGGATGCATGGCATCAGATGGGAAGGCTTGCATTACAACCATCTTTGAATGTGTTGTATATGGAAAATAAAACAAAGGCAATTCCCATTGGTGTCTTAAAGGATGTGGCTATCACCATTCAGGAGCAAAGTTTATTGAGGACTTTGAAGTCTTGATGCTTGTTGAGGTAGATAATTTCCCAACACTACTTGGGTGCCCATGGTGTTACAAGAATAATGCAGATCTTTAGTTCAACAAAGGGTACATCATCTTTGAAAATGAGGAGGAATGAGTCATCATACCCCTGGCTAATGGGAAGTCAACACCCTATACTAAACCTTTGGGATAAGAGGTCCTGGATAGAATATATGTGTGCTTAATCAGGGATCCAGAGATAATCCATCCTACTGACAGAGTTATCCAGTTTGAAGATGCTTAGTTGGTAAGTGACACCACTAGTCTAGCATGTGATAATTGGGTGCATGGGACCTACGAATTGATCAGATGACATTTAAGAGGATTAGTGACAAAGGTGACAAAGGCACACATAGTCAAGAACCTAGGAGGAAAAGAGCTACCTAAGTACTTAGGAGGAGCCTCCCCTGAGGTCTTTTTATAGAAAATGGAAGCTCAGTGGAAGGAGGAAAATGAAAGAAGAGGGATGTTAAGTTATGTCCTACTAGGAATTGCTGCGCATTGGTGGGAAACACATCAGGATAATCTATTGGAATGACACAAAGTGATAATTTCCTTCTCTATTCATTTCTCTAGAAGCAATGTACCCACCACCATCAAGGACTACCATGGTAAGGAGCCCACCTCTTTCCACATCCAAGCCTATGAGAGAACCTAGAGGGAAGGTGTGAAATCTTTTCCACCATCCCTCTGGGTGCAAAAATTGTATTCTACATTCAAGGTTACACGCATGCATGGTACATACATTCTGAGACATGTTGCCAAATAGGGAATTGGCAAGAACTAGCGGCTGAACTAGTTCAAACATTCAAGTATCAAAGTACCAAGCCATCAGTTGATAAGGCATTGTAAGTTGTTAAGTGCCTTACCATGGGGGATAGTGCCATGGAAAAGATAGGTCTGCTGGACTTGCTTGGTGAACCAGGTTTGGGGAGCACTTTGAAGAAGAGGAAACAGAGGAGGATCAATTTGAGTGTGTGTGTGTGAAAAAGGAGAAAGGAAAGCTTGTATATGTGATTAATGGGGAGGAAGCAGAAAGCTTGGATGTTAACCATTCTATAGGGACACGTGAGGTAGTGGACAGTGCTAATACTCACACATGCACCTACCATGAACCTTTAAAAACTAAAAAGGTTAACATTAACTCAGGAGAAGAACCTAAGGAAGCTATCATTGGAGATTACTAGTCGAGAAGGAAGTCTCTAAGATCATTGATCTTTTGCGCAAGTTTGAGGATTTATTCCCACATGGGTACCATGAGCTCAAAGGCTGCCACCATTCCTTGGGGGAAATGAGGATAAAGATGAAGGATGGTGTGTGCCACCAAGAAGAGACCCTACCAGATGAATCCCAATTTACGTATGAAGGTAAAGGAGGAGATAGACAAAATGATAGCATCTAGGAATCATTGAAGTTGTTGAAGAATCAGAATGGATAAGTCTCGATGGTAATCAACATCAAGAAGGATGGGTGTATTAGGATCTGCGTGGATTATATGGAGCTAAATGTAGTTTGTGTCATCAATCTTTTCCAACCCCTTCATGAAGAAATTTTTGGAGGAGTCGCTGGGCATGAAATCTATTCCTTTAAGGATGGATTTTTGGGGTACCACCAAGTCCAGATTGCAAAGGAAGACCAAGAGAAGAAAAATTTGACCACTGAATGGGGAATTTTTTCATACACAGTCATGCTCTTTGGGTTGAAGAATGTTCTTGTTGTTTTCTCACGCATAGTGGTACAGGCATTTCGGACTTCATCCAAAAATTTCTTCAGGTCTATCTGGATGATTGGATGGTGTATGGGCTAGTAAAAGACCATTGTGATAATTTTAGGTTGATGTTTGAGAGGTTTTGGTAGTTGAGGATATCCCTAAACATTAATAAGTGTGTCTTTGCTACCCCCTTTGAAACATTATTGGGGAACATCATATGTAAGGAGTGACTGCTAGTAGATCCTACCAAGGTTGTAGTGATTATGGGATTGGGGAGCTTACTAGCCAAAGTGTTGTGTTCAAGTTTCTTGGACACATGGGCTAATATTGGAAGTTCATCAAGGGTATGCCAAGATCACCGCACCTTTAGAAGAATTTCTCAGACATAAAATTGTCTTCCATTAGGGAAAGGTGCATTGAAGGCGTTTGACACATTAAAGGATAGGCTTGTCACCGTGCCTATATTACGTTTTCCCTCTTGG
Organism: Taxus wallichiana var. yunnanensis; assembly: GCA_018340775.1. Taxonomy (NCBI): domain Eukaryota; kingdom Viridiplantae; phylum Streptophyta; class Pinopsida; order Cupressales; family Taxaceae; genus Taxus; species Taxus wallichiana. The sequence goes on along the minus strand of CM031239.1, from coordinate 39,581,674 downwards.
GATAAGCCCTTCCATGTTCATGTAGATGCCTCCGAAATGGCCATTAGGGTAGTGCTTGCACAACCTGGTGAGGGAATTGTTGATCATCCCCTATGCTTTACAAGCAAGAAGTTGACACCAGCATAGTAGAATTATACTACGACCGAGCGCGAAGCATTGTCAATGATCTATGCACTTCACAAGTTTAGACAATATCTACTGGCAACTCCCTTTATGTTTTACACCAACCACATGGTGTTAAATTACTTGGTGAACAAGCCCATTCTACAAGGGCACATATGTCGGTGGGTGTTGTTATTTCAAGAGTTTGAGTTCATGGTAGTTGTGAAGCCTAGAAAGAGTAATTGTGGACTTGATCATTTGTCAAGGATTGATTCAGGGGAGGATACGTAGAGCATTGAAGAGATAATTCCAGATATGTAACTATTTAGGTCATGCGGAATGTACCCTCGATTTAAAGGAAATTGCATATTTTCTAAAGGAAGGTGTGGCGCTTGAAGGGATGAAGACATTAGAGAAGAAGCAACTAGCTATACGCACTATGTCCTACATGTTGATCGGTGGGGACTTACACAAATTAGGGTGTGATGAAGATTTACACAGGTGTGTACTAGAGCATGGGAACTTCACCATCGTAGAGGAAGCACATGGAGGAAGTGTAGGTGGACATTATGTAGGAAATGGTACTTTGGATGTAAAATATTTATGGCAGGATTGTTGTGGGAAACTTTGTATAAGGATTGCAAAGAATATTGTAAAGTGTGTGACCACTGTCAGTGCATTGGAAAACTAGTACGAAGAGATGAAATGACTTTGTACCCTATCCCTAGCGTTTAACCTTTTGAGAAATGGGCAATAGGCTTTATAGGCCCTATTGCACCAAAGAACGCAGTGATCGGGTCATGACATAATCACTTACATGGACTATTTGACAAGGTGGGTAGAGGCAACCTCAACAAAATTCTACAAAGTAGCTATAGCACCAAGATTTTTATGGGAAAAACATTATCACAAGGTATGGATTCCCTTTATGATAGGGGTACACATTTCTTTAATGAGACCATGAGGATCATGTTAGCATATTTCATGGTGGCTCATCACAAGACTACACCTTATAACCCACAAGAAAATGGAACCGTGGAATCATTTAACAAATTATGAGTCTTACCCGACAAAAATTGTGATTTCAGAAGACAAGATTGGGATGACAAGGTATCACTGTATTATGGGCTTAGAGGACAACTTATAAAAGGATGAACAAAGCCACACCATTTCAATTGGTGTTTAGTGTGAAATTTTTCTTCTATTTGAGTTCATGATACCTTCTCTACAAATAGCATGCGCAGGAGGGTTGGCTGATGAGAAAGCACTGGAAGAGAGAATTGATGAATTGATGAAGTTGGATGAAAGATGATCACTCACTAGGTGGAGCCAAACAATAGAAAAAGTAAAGCAAAAAGCATGGCATGATCGCCACATTAAGAACAAGAAATTTGAGGTTGGGTAGATGGTCTTACTGTATGATTCTAAGTTTTTGTACCATCCTAGGAAGTTGAAAGTCCATTGGTTGGGTCCCTACATAATCTCATACATCCTTGATTCAGCGCGTGCCAATTACAAGCACTGGATGGAATGAAATTTCCTAGACACTTCAATGGGAGTAGGCTAAAGCCCTACTATAAATAAGGCTTCTTGGTGTTTGTAAATAAGGCAATTTTGCTAGATAATTTAGAATTTCCTTTATGCATTTTCCTTTCTTGTGTTTCCCTTTCACGTTGTTTTTTTGTTTTATGCCTTGGGCACTAGTAACCTTGTTACTTTTTGAGGGTTTTGAGTGCGAAGACGACCATGCATCGTTTAAGTGTGGCGTGGAATAATGTGAAGGAAAGCATGGGTAAAGTGCTAAGGAGGATTTTGTTGGAAATCTTAGTTGAATGGCCTTGTTGAAAGAGGTACATGAAATAAAAGGTGGAAAAGGATGGTTGGTGTTAAGATAAGGATACCTTTAGATCCCATGTATAGAGAAGGAAGAAGCACATAAAATAACATGAGGTAGGTGAAAGATAAAATCATGATAAAAGATGTGCCTTCGGCACTAGTGATGTGTGTGGAAGAATCTCCGTTAAGATGGATTGGTTGTGCACCGTAAGGTTGGAGATTATCCACGTAGGGTGGGCGCGTAATTTAGGGCACAAAATTCAGAATTTATTTGAAAAATCCTCTTTAAACGTCAAAATTATGATGGTAGGTGAAGTAGAATTTAATTCTTAAAAATGGGAAAACTATAAATAAAGGTTTAGACATTTCATTATTCACTTTGTGTATAAGGAGAAAGAAGTTCTTGTGCATCTTTTCAAACTAGGGCTTCCAGAATTGATCTATGTGAAGAAAAAATTGAAGAGTTTGAGCATGAGTAACTAGTTTGGATTTACAAACCAGAAGAAGGGATTTCACGGGTGTAAGAGAAATTGTGAGAAGGTGTCATCTTGTGAAGGAACTATCCCAATTAGGGTTTGAATAACTAGGGCATGGGTTTAAAGGGTTTTCTTCACAAGTTTGAGATCTAAGGTTGGAGGGAGTGGAAGAATAGAGTAACAAGAAGTGATTGAAGTGAACCTAGACAATGGCACCCAAGAAACCAGTTGGCACACCTAAGAAGGGAAAGGGAAAGGGAAAGCAACAAGAAACTGTCGCATACAAATGAAGAGTGGTACGCAAAAATGCAGTATCCAGATGGAGTGTTGTTGGGAAAGGAGTGGGAGTCCCATTTGAGAAATATGATAGTAAATGATTACAATCATCACTCAAGCACAATCGAGAAGGAGATGGCGTTGGAGTTAGTGTGCCCAACAAATAAAAGGACACCAGAGGGTTTTCCCATCTATGACAATGATGTAAAAGTCAAGTTGGAGAAGTCAATATTATTACAACTCTTTGAGTTGCCCTACTTCAGGAATCCTGAGTGCCTTTATCAATGGTTGATGTCACACGTGCATGAAGACTACTTTCACTTCGCAAGGCACAAGATGTGCATTACCCCTCAACTTATTTCACATTTCATAGGCCTCATCTATGAAGGAGATAGTTTGGAGGATGACCTAAGTGACAAGGAGGAAATTAAGGAAACTGTCGCTACTTATGTATACAAAAATGGGTTGAGGTACTTTGATATCATGGACATCAAGGACCTGTTGCTCCAAAAAATTTTCAAGAGGGCAGATCTATGCATAGATGAGCCAACAGTGTGTAGGGCATAGCCCCTCTTTGAGACAACAAAGTGAAACTAGTTTATTGATATTCTACCAGCAAGAACCTATATAAGTCTTACAGTATTCTGCCTTCAGGGGTTTGGGATCTCATCCCAGTTGGGGTATTTTCAACTATGAAAAGAAAGGAAAGAAGTGAAGAGAGGGGATAGGATAGATCTGAAGGGAGAAAAGAAATGAATTCCAAAGTAGAAAGGTCATAGGGTCTATGTTTTGGGCGGGTAGTGTGAGCCAAACCTACTTACATGAGGCGAACAAACAAAGAAATCTTGATGAACAAATGACAAAAAAGTAGAGATAGATCCAACAAAATAAATGCATAGATATTACATAAGAAAGATCATATGCCCATAACACACATATTCAACACAAAGTCTTAATATTTGTATTAATGTTTCTTCTATTACAAAAGGTGCAAAGCCTTTTCTTCTCACTTCTATTTTTTATCTAAAAAATGTCCACACCTGAATACAACAAGTATTCAAGTATTTATAGAAGGAGGAGAAGAGAGAAGGCAAAAAGAAGCCAACTAATTACAAATATCTACAAAATATCTAAAAGTCAACTATTGACTTTGGGCAACTTGGTGGATGACAACATCCCATGGTGCAACATGGATGATGTCATCATTTATGCCAACATACTTTTAGGTATTTACAAAAAGAAAGCCAAGAGGAGGAAGGATATTCGTCGTCATCTCACAGATGGAAAGGAGTACCGCTTCGCTCGTCAGAGAGGCAATATGGAATTGGGCCGGTACTCCATGAACTTGTTGATCATCGGCTGAAGTTGATCCTGGACAGGACCCTTGGTATGATCGCCGATGACCTCACAAGTCTCCCGTTCATCTCTGAGTTTTTCAGGAGCTTGAAGTACTCATTACCTACCTCCATTAGGTACCCTACAAAATCACGGCAGGCTAGAAGGTTATTGATGGATTCAGTGTCAAAAGTAACTTCTGGCCCTAATCCTTGCGAGACGATCTCTTTGAAGATTCAAATAGTTTCATCTGCCTTCCTCAAGGTGAATGATGGAGTGAGCAAGCCCAGAGACATCCTTAGGATAATTTGCTCCATTTGATGCATTACATCCAGGGCTTCCTCCTTGACCTTGTCTATCTTCTCCAGGACAAATTCCAATTGATTGACCCAGAGTCCAAAGTAGTAAGGATTTTGTTGGGTACTCTGGGGTGATCGAAGATACCGAATTTAACTAAATCATCGACTGAGTAGTCAAGCATCTTCTGGAATGTCTCATGTTGTAACCTAGCATGGTCCAACTCTTCGGAGATAGGTCTTGCAATCACCTGGAGTTCCTTGTTCACCTGACCAATGTTCTGATATAACTCGGTGAACTTGACAATTACTTCCTCGCTGTCTTTGAGGATCTGGTCTCTCCAGGTGGATACTGCCATGCCTTGTTCGCCAATCTTGGCATATTCATTTATCTTATCCTGACTAAGGGCCTCAGGAGTTTCAGTGGCAGTTGTAGGAGGTGCACTACCCATTTTCTGCAGGGCGTGGAGAAGATGTTTATTCTACTCTTTTAGTAGCCTCTTCTCTTCCTTTGCTTCTTGAAGTTTCTTACAAAGGGCATCCACTGCAGATAGGGCCTCTCCTTGAAGGCTTTCGGATGATGTTCCCATTGTGACCTATGTCACTATATAATCTGTAGGGGAAAAATCTTTTTATCCTTTGTGGGATTGGGATACGTAATCTCCATTACTCTTTCTCCCGATGCACTCTGAAAGAAGCAGGTTATAGGATTTTTCTTCTTAGCCCCTTTTATTGGGATGATGGATAATTCCATAGGTGTAATGGGGACTTTCCTCTTATGCTGACTCAGGTGTTGGGAGATCCATGTTGGAATTAAGGGAGTGGGACCAGAGGTGGAAGAGGGAGCAACTACAATGGATGAGGGGAAATGAGTCAAGACACTTGGTGGCGGCACTGAGAGAGAGGCCAAGAAAGTGCTCACGGGAGGAAGAGACACTGCACAGAGGTAGTCGTGGGAGTGGAAGGAAGCTGAGAGATGAGAGAAGAAATGGTGGGGGACAGCTCCATAAGGGAAGAGAAAATGGAGGAAGAGGAAGGGGGAACAATAGAAGATGGGGGAGAGGATACAACCAAAGGAATGGTCGCTTGAGTCACATGAGGAGGGGAAGGAGGAGAGGGAGAAGGGATGGAAGGAAACTCAACAGTTGTAGTAGTGGAAACATCCTGAGTGGATGTGCCTATTGGGACACTTTCCGCCGTTTCTTTCTCTGGAGGTACTAGGGTTACAACTTGTTCTTGTGTGGCAAGAGGAGGGCTCTTAGGAGATTCTTCTTGAGTGGAGCTCGATTCTCCCTCTTTATCTTTACCTTTCCCTTTGGAAAATGCTTCGGCTTAGCAGTGCATTGCCCAAAGGGGATGTGGTGAAATCTACCCCGAGGTAGATGAGGCCGTTATATCTGCACCAATGCTCTGTGCACTGTAATGTGCCCTTAACCCTCTCCTCGATGGTTTGAGGTGCCTTCATCCTATCAATCATAGAAAATGGCTAGTTTTCCCCATCCATGTCTAGATATACCTGATCAACTTCTTGATCGGTTGTTTGGAAACCTTTTGGAATGATGGCCACGCCATATTGAATGATTTCTGCCAGGGCCAGGCGGGAGTGATCCTTTCTCTTGAGTTCGACCTCATGATACAGGTTGATGTAGACATCCTCGATCTATGGAACATGGATCAGATCGAGTTTTTCCTTTGGGAGGTAATTCTCGTGGATCAAAGGTTGGCCTTGCTAGGAAATTGTGCTTTAGATTAAGTAGTTCTAGCTCTGTGAACATTTCTTGGGCCTTGGTGGGAGAAATGTAGGTGTACCTACCCACTGTGAGGGGGAAAGGAGTTCCTCCCTTCTTCCTTTTCAGGAACTTCTTGTGATATGCTATGAGATGTTTAGACAGCTCCAACAGGATCAACTTAGGGCGTGCATACCTCAGAATTATTTGCAAATCAGCAAAGACCCTCGGATGTTGATTAGGCTTCTATTTTTACATCTTGGACATCCAATGTGATTGCAAAACATTGAATCCTCTCCCTAAGTGTGGGACTTGTAAAAATGGGATAGGAATCTCCAGATTAGAGGCTAGTTCCTCAAACTCCTCTAATCAGATATGTCACTTACAAGTTGCAGAGGTTTGAATTCCTAGTTCCTACTCTAAATTCCAAGGGGACAAAGATAGGGAATGCAAGAAAATGAAGCTAATGCTAATGAAGTGATGCACCAAAGGAGTTGTAGACACTTGATACTGCAATACATACACAATCCACAAGAGAACACAACACAAAGCATGCACAAATTGCTCAAAATGTAATGAAAGATCAGGAAAACAATGGTAGATATATGAAAGGATTGAGGGATTTTAATCACAGAACATATATTAACATTTCAGATCCAATACAATGCATTACAGTGATCAAGAGGCAAAAGGGGTGCTATATTACATGGAAAGGTAAAAATTTTCACAAATTCTGCCAAAGAGGAAGAAAAAGGAAAGTTGCAGAGCTGAAAAGTGTCTTCTCCTTGCAAAAATGAACCCATTCTGGCTTTTACAGTGCAAGCCATGACCCCAGGAGAGAGAAACATGGGAAAACGTGGGGAAGATTCAACCATTGACCAAAACATAATCAAAAACAGCATGGGCATCCTTACAGGCCCATCCCCTGACATTTTTAGCCATGCTAGGAGAGAATGCAAGCCATTCTTCATTAAAAACGATGGTTGAAATGTCATTTCTACCCATGACCACGTGCGAGAGGCATTTTTTAGTTTTATTTCTCCAAAATCCATCAAAATGCAAAAATGACCCCCCTTAATCTTATAGATAATTTCACCGAATTTCCATTGATATAAAGAACATGAAAACCTAAGCTCTGGATCGAAAGATATGGCCGTTTGAAATTTTAGGGAAAAACAAGGCCAAATCAGATTGGTGGGCAACAATTTTAAATTTTTTCACTTTTTGGTCATTTGGAAAATTTTCCCAAAAATCCCCATGCTCCGCCACTTCAGGAGCCACATGGCATGTTCTGATTGGATGCGGGCCCCTCGCTTCATTTGCTTCATTTCCCTTTGGAAAATTTTCCAAAAATTCCCCACCAAGCTGATGAGTTGAGGACACGTGTCACGTGTTGATTGGGCACAGCCCTTTCCTCCTGAATTTTCCATTGCCATTTGATCATTTTTCCTCACTGGACACATGGCGTAACCCCATTGGATGTGGGATTTTCCCTTCGAATTTTCCATGTGGGCCTACCCTTTAAAATTTTGTAGCCACTGGACACATGGAAAAATTCCATTGGTTCGCGTTGAGGGGGGAGGTGTTTTTCCCTCTGAAATTTACTTCCTTTTTGCTTGGGAAAATTTCCCAAATTCTCCCCGCCTTCCACCGTCCGAGACACATGGCATCATTACATTAGCCGCATGTGGGCCCTCTGTAAATATTTTTACCTTTGTGCACAAACTTTTGGGAAAAAATCCAAATCTCCTCCCGCGCTCCGCCATTCCGGGTGCCCATGGACGCGTGGAATAATATGATTGGCCATGGGGCCGCGGCCAAAACTTTTATTATTACCTTTACCAAAACACTTCACCAAATTCTAAGCTTGCCTCGCCCTTCACTTTTCGGCCTCTCGTGACACGTGGCACAACCTGATTGGGCGCGGGCCTTCTTCATTAAAATTCTCCCTGCACCAACACTTAGTAATTTTTTCAATTTTTTCCCCATGGACACGTGGCGCAATTCTATTCACTGGCAGGCTTGTGGGGAAAATCTTCCGTTTTTAAAATTTCTCCAAACACTTGGTAAAAAACCAAGTTTTCCTCCTACCCCTGCCACTTCCTTGGACACGTGGCATCATCTCATTGGCCATGGGCCTTCCATGGGAAAATTTCCCACAAAAACTCCACCGAGCCATAACTTCAAAAATACATGGAGTTAGGAGGAAAACTTTACCTTTCTAGAAAGCTGAGAAAGAGCTCTATCCAATGGTGCCATTTTAAAAAGTTTTGAGTCCTGGAAAGAAAAAAATAATGACTGAGGCACAAGAGAGGGAAGAATGAAATGACTTCGCCACAAAATGAGTAGGGGGTACATTTTGGATAACAATTTTGGTGACTCAGAGGGGTCATCTGCCTGCTGGATGAAGTTACCAGTTGCTTGAAGCAATCCATTGGGCATGGAGTCATCAAATTATCTATTTGATACCCCAACTGACTAGAACACTGCAAGGAGGAAGATGAAGGATAAAAAACCATCTGATTGGAGCAAGGCCTACAAACATCTTTCCAGGGACAGCAAGCTTGTGCCAAAGCACTTAGGGAAAACAAAACTAAACTACAACAAAACAATGTGCACAAGCACTTGGAGGAATGAAAACCTAAGCTAATATGTACAAGGTGGAGAATTCCCTTTAGTAGCAATGCTTTAGATGGATTCCATTGACTGGAATCTGTAGTTCTTCGCCATCCAATGAAGACAATTGGAAATCATTGTTGTCCTTACACTTTGTGACCATGTATGGGCCACTCCAAATGGCATCAAATTTTGAATGCCTTCCCAATTTTGCTCTATCTGCATCCCATTTTAACACTAGATCTCCAACTTGGAAAGATCTATCCTTGGCCTTCTTATCAAAGGTCTTCTTGATCAAAGCTTGATCCTTCTCCATTGCTCGGGATGCTTGATTTCTGATTTCTTAGAGCTCCATCAATTCTGCATATTTGAATTCCATGGGCTCAAACTCCAACAACTCCAACTGTTTCATAAGTTCCAATGTTGTCAATTGGAGTGACATGGGAAAAATTGCTTCTCTTCCAAAAAAAAACTTAAATGGAGAGTTACTTGTAGATCTCTTGGGAGTTATCCTATTAGCCCATAAGGCTGATTTCAACTTAGTATGCCAAGATATCTAATTTTCATCAAGAGTCCTCCTAATGATCCTTAACAAGTTCTTGTTTGTAGATTCAGCCTGGCCATTACCCTGAGGGTAATAATTTGATGAAGTGCTTAGGTAGATCCCATTTTTGACAGCCCACTCATTCACCTTGGACCCAATGAATGCCAATGCATTATCTAATATTATTGTAGTAGGTATGTTGAATCAGTGCCTATTCCCTCATAGAAATCTAGGATGCTAGATTCATTTGCTTCCTTGAGTGCTACTGCTTCAGTCCACTTGGTGAAATAATCTGTGGCTGTTAAAATCCATTTGTGCCCTTGGCTTGAATTGGGATTAATGACTTCAATAAAGTCCAAACCCCATTGCATGAATGGTTGGTCAACTAAAATTGGATGCAATGGAAGGGAAGCTAGCCTCTCTTTACCTGTGAAGAACAAATAGTTCTTGCACCTCTTGATCCATGCATAACAATCTTTGAAAATATTGGGCCAATAATAGCCAGCCCTCATGATCTATAGAGCTATCACTCTTGGTGCAAAATGACCACCACTGGTCCACCATGGAACTCTTCCTACACCCTATTAATCTGATTTGTACCAATGCATCTCAACAAAGACTCCATTCATGTCCTTTTTAACAAAACACTCTTAACAAGGGCATATGGGATGATTGCAATCTGAAGTGTCTCGCTTTTGGTCTTGTTCATCTCTAGAGGGCATAGACGTGCTTAGGAAGTGCATTATGTCTTGGGTCTAGCAAGGAATGGGAACACCATTATTTTCCTCTTGAGTGCTTCCTTCCTCATGGTTGTCTTGTAATGCCAAAACAACCTCCTTCTCATTGCATGCTTCCTTTTGTTTTCTCAAAATTAGCTGCTCACACAATCCTTTTCCTCTAACCAACCTTGTGACTTTTATCTCTATGTCATACTCCATGACACAAGTTATCCAACCTGCCCTTTTTCATTCAAGTATTTGTTGAGGAGGAAGTCTTTAACTCCCACATGAGAAACCAACAACTGAACCTTGTTGTTTGAGACTAAATGCTTGAATTTCTTCAAGCTTCTGATTACTATAAGAACATGCTTCTCAATGAAAGAATATCTCACCTCATAGTCCTCCAGATTTGGTGAAGAAAGCAATTAGCTGCTCATCATTTGTCTTTGTTCTCGCTATACCAAAATTGTAGAAATAGTATCATCACCCCCAAATGCATAGAGGATGAAATCCTTGGAGAAATACAGGTAGATGAGAGTTGGGGCTTGAGAGATGGCTTCTCCGATTGCTTCAAAATTTCCTTGCCTTCTAATTTCCATTTGTAAGCCATGCTTTTCTTTAACATCTTGGTGATAGGCTTGACAAGGGCTACAAAATTTGGGAAAACCTTTGAAAAATATTTATTCTCCCCAAGAAACTTTGAAGGGCCTTCTTGTGGCTTGGCAATGGTAGTGATTTTATGGCTTCAACTCTTTCTAGATCAATTGCTAATCCTTCTTTGGAGACAATGTGGCCAAGGATTTTTCCTTCATGGGCTAGAAAAATACACTTTTTAGGATTCAAGGATACTCCAAATATTCTACACCTTTGGAACACTTGTCTCAAATGAAAGAGGTGGTCTGCTGCATTTTTTGAAAAAATAGTGATATCATCAAGATATATCAGCACAATGTTGTTAATCAAACCCTTAAATGCCATGTCCATTGCTCTTTGGAAAGTAGCTCCAGCATTGGACAACCCAAATGGCATTTTCCTGTATGCATAAGTTCCCCATTTGGTTGTAAAGGCTATCTTGAACTGATCTTCTTCCTTCACCATAATCTGATTGTACCCCGAATAGCCATCAAGTAATGAAAACCTCTCAGAGCCAGCAACAACTTGCAAAATCTGCTCCATGGAAGGAAGTGGGTAATGATCCTTGAGAGATTCCTATTCGATCTCTCGAAGTCAACACACAATCTGATTTCACCACTCTTTTTTCTAATGGAACCAAACTGGCCACCCAACTAGAATGTTTGATAGGGAATATGATTCTTGATTCTATAAACTTATTGAATTCCTTTCTCATGAGAGGCTCCATGTGGGGATTGACTGGCCTTTGTTTTTGCCTAATGGGTTTAGTACTTGGATCCAATTCAATGGTGTGTTGAGCTAACTCGGGATTGAAACCTTTCAAATCTTCATAGCTCCAAGAAAACACATTGAGGAATCCTTGACAAAGCTGTATGAATTCATACCTTTCTTGCTCAATTGTCATCTTACCAATTTGGAGTGATTTTCCTTCTTCCACCGAGATGGACACTGAATCATCTCCCTTAACTTGGATGTTTTCTTTCTCCTTCCTAAACTGATCATTAGGATTGAAAATGGACTCCAAAGTAATAAGTCCCTTTGGTAGTTTGTTGGTTCTCAGTTGTACCACTTGGTCACCATACTGCTGCTCCAACTTTTCCTGATTTTTAGCTGAGAACTTAGCCTCCTCTTGCAAGAAATGGATGATTTGCTGATCATTTTCAAATACTTGCCAACTTACATCCTTGTCTTGCACTGAAGGCCTCATAATCACATGGATGTTTGGCTGTACCTTGTCTTTTTGAATGCTTTCAACAACTTTAAAGGCTGCCCCAACTACTTCAAGCCTATCAACATCTTGGTTCTCTTTTCTAGGAATAGATTTTATGCCAAAACCCTCAAAATCTTCAATGAGGTCCCACACCTTGTTTTTGTAGCACTTGAGTAAATCATTCTTGATAACATGCTGCCCCTTAACTTGGTTAATAATCAAATCACTGTCACCAAATACTTGCAAGTTCTTTATTCCTCTCTTGATTGACCAATGCAATCCTTGTATCAAGGCTTCATATTCAACAATTTTATTAGATCATGCAAACTGAAATCTAAAAGCTGAATAATACTTAACTCCTTGTGGTGAAACAAGCATAGATCACCTTCCCGCACCTTGTCTACTCCTTGATCATTCGAAAACAACTACCATACCTCATTGTCATCCTTGTGGTCTGGCTTGGTGATGCTAGGAATAGGCTGATTTTCTTCATGCATGCATTAGACTCCTAACTTAGATTCTTCTATTTCTTGATAAGGATCAAAAGCATGCACCTTGTTTTCCCATTCATCAAGAGTTAGATATGGGATTCTTCTAACCTTGGTGTCAGCTTCATCAGTGCTTAGATAATCTTCTTGATCAAATGTTAAACAATTCGTATTGATTTGGCTTGGAGTGTAAGGCTTAATGTGAAATTTTGCAATAGGTTCATATCTCGATTGTGGCCTTGGTTCCATATCTCGTTCGAACAACATGTGTGAACAACCAACGGATAAGTAACCTCCAATCTTGGCTATGAAATCCATTGCAGGACATAGGGCAAAGAGTGGTGGAAGGTCTATTACCGAGACATCTTGCAAAACAACAACGTTGGGGCAGTGCATGCAAGGTAAGACTCAAGTTTTTATCACTCCAATCTGTTATTCTTTGCTGTCCCATCCAATTGCACTACCCCTTTGGATATGACTTCATCTTGAATTCCCAACTAATCGCTTATTTTCTTGGGCATTACTGAACTACTTGCCCCGGAATCAATCATGCAATTGTGTACTAATTGATTTCCAATGATCAATGAAACATAGAATGGAGGGGGATTCAACATTTTACCTTGCTGTCCTCCATGATTCCCCTCAGGCTAGGAAGAATTTGTGAGCACCTTCTCTTGCATTTGGACTTGCTGATTTGAAGTTGACCAGTCCTTCATGGCAACTTGTAGCAAGTCTCTTTGGCACGGGATAGATATTGATTCCCACATTGATATGCTTACATTTGTATTCTTCATCGATCAATGATATTGAAAGGAGATGAAGTATCTCTTTGTTGTACCTTGGCTCGCACATTCATTCCTTGCACATGGGTAGAAAGCAATCGGCATTTGAGTTGGCCTAGGAGTTGTCTTAGGCAGTCCTTGCGTGTTTGGGACTGCACTTTGCTTGCCAATAACTTGTGGAGTAGTAGGAGGTTATGGATTACTTGGAGCCAATGGTTGTTCTTCACCCAAATTTCTCCTTTTTGACCTTGTGTTGGCTGCAACACTTTGGGAAACCATTTGATTCATGCCACAAAAATATTCTGCCTGTCAGTTTACAAGTGTGGTATCATTTGGAGCTGATTTCTGTTGGAATATGTCTTGTTGTTGGTTATTTCCTTGACTCCCTTCACCCTCCACACTAGTTGTTGTCACCATTAATGCTTGATTTAAGGCACCGTTGAAACACATAGACTGGTTGTGAGGTTCATTGCATGGGAAACACCAATCATACTCTTGAGCTATGTTGTTTTGCATCTTGGCACTAATGCCTTAGAGGCAGATATAGCATTGGAATTATAGGGCTGAAATGGTCTTTTGGGGAGGTCTTGCTTGGTTTAGATTTACAACTAGATTGGGTGGTCTTTGAGGCTGGTATGGCTACTTGTTAGGTCGAGCTTGAGGTGGAAGGAAGGTCTAAATCCTTGGGCTTGCTTGCCTCTTGAGTGTAACCAACTCATTACCTAAATTTTGAAATTGCTTCATGACTTCTTGAAGTTCATTTGAGGTACTAGAAGATGAAGTAGAAGCTTCATTTAAATTCTGATTTCTAGGAGTGGGAATAGGAGCTAAAATAGGCACTGGCTAGCACTTGGGCTCTCTAAACTTGGAAATAATGGCATTGGAGGCCTAGGAGCTAGCTTGCCAAACTTGAATCAAACAATTTTCAGCTCTAATGGCAATGCTATAAGCAACAAGGACACTTGTGCCTCCCATAAATTGAATTAACATAGAAATATCAGAATTTAAAGCTTTAAGGTAATATAGAAAAGCACCTTCTGCTCTTTGGCCTCACGCCACTAGAATTCTCTCCCAAGTACTTTGAAATCTGAAGTTAAAATCAGTCGCCTATTCATTGGAAGCTCTCTTGATGGTAGTCACTATTCCAAAAGGGACAAGTTGTCTCCCTTTTCTCCAAACTGCTCATCGAGGGCTATACATAGCTGGTTCTAATTTTGGATAGAACTTGAGGCGGACTCTCTGAACCATTACAAAGCTTTCCCTTTGAATGAAGATGCCAAGCAGTTTGACAGAACTTGCATCTCATTGATCTCATGGATTACACAAATATTAGCAATATCCTTGACATGATCACCAGGAGTGGTCTAATTTTCTCCAGTAAAGTATGGAATGTTCTTCAATGTCATGAATCGGGATTGGATTTTGTGCATTGAGAGCAAGTGGGCTGCTACCAGTGAAATTGACATAGAGGTTGTTTTGTGCCATTCGATTGACCTTAGAGCCCTTGTTGATTGAATGAAAGGCCTACCAGGTGGGAGAGTTGATAGAGTTTTGTTTGGTGGAGATGAAGACCTTTGAATTCTCCTCTCTCTTTGCCATCTTCTTGGAGATAACTATAGATACTCAAACAACACTTCTTCTTCTCTAACTCTTGACCTTGTGAAGATTCTTCTCATGATTTTTTAGGTCTACACTGCTGAAACCTGCTGATTCTTCTTCCTTGGAGTCGTCAGATGTGAAATTTAGGGCTCTTTTAAGCAAGAAACATGCAACAAATTCACATCAATTTGTTGCAATGAAGATGAAGACTTCTAAGGTCCCACTGGGTGTGCCAAAAATTTTGTTGCAAATCAGCAGCACCCCTGGATGTTGATTAGGCTTCTAGTTTGACATCTTGGACATCCAGTGTGATTGCACAACATTGAATCCTCTCCCCAAGTGTGGGACTTGTAAAAATGGGAGAGGAATCTCTAGATTAGAGGCTGGTTCCTCAAACTCCTCTGATCAGATATGTCACTTACAAGTTGCAGAGGTTTGAATTCCTAGTTCCTACTCTAAATTCCAAGGGGACAAAGATAGGGAATGCAAGAAAATGAAGCTAATGCTAATGAAGTGATGCACCAAAGGAGTTGTAGACACATGATACTACAATACATACATAATCCACAAGAGAACACAACACAAAGCATGCACAAATTGCTCAAAATGTAATGAAAGATCAGGAAAACAATGGTAGATATATGAAAGGATTGAGGGATTTTAATCACATAACATATATTAACATTTCAGATCCAATACAATGCATTACGGTGATCGAGAGGTAAAAGGGTGTTGTATTACATGGAAAGGTAAAAATTTCACAAACTCTACCAAAGAGGAAGAAAAGGAAAGTTGCAGAGCTAAAAAGTGTCTCCTCCTTGCAAAAATGAACCCATTCGGCTTTTACGGTGCAAGCCACGACCCGGGAGATAGAAACACGGGAAACCATGGGGAAGATTCAACCATTGACCAAAATGTAATCAAAAAACAGCATGGCATCCTTACAGGCCCATCCCTTGACATTTTTAGCCATCTTGGGAGAGAATGCGAGCCATTCTTCTTAAAAATGGTGGTTGAAATGTCATTTCTACCCATGACCACGTGCGAGAGATTTTTTTGATTTTCTCTCCAAACCACCAAAATGCAAAAATTACCCAGAATCTTTGTGGATACTTTCACCATCTTTCCATTGATATAAATAACGTGAAAATCGAGCTCTAGATCGAAAGATATGGCCGTTTGAAATTTTAGGGCAAAACAGGGCCAAATCGGATTGCGGGCAAAAATTTTAATTTTTTTCACTTTTTGGCCATTTGGAAAATTTTCCCAAAAATCCCCGTGCTCCACCACTTCGGGAGCCATGTGGCATGTTCTGATTGGATGCGGGCCCTCTGCGCTTCATTTCCCTTTGTTTTTCCCTTTGGAAAATTTTCCAAAAATTCCCCGCTAGGCCGATGAGTTGAGCACACGTATCACGTGCTAATTGGGCGCAGCCCTTTCCTCCTCAATTTTTCGTTGCTATTTGATCATTTTTCCTCAATGGACATGTGACGTAACCCCATTGGATGCAGGATTTTCCCTTCAAATTTTCCATGCGGGCTTGTCCTTTAAAATTTTTCGCCACTTTGGACAGTAAAATTCCATTGGCTCGCTCGAGGGGGAGGTGCTTTTCCTTTGAAATTTACTTCCTTTTTGCTTGGGAAAATTTCCCAAATTATCCCTACCTTCCGCCGGTCTAAGACACGTGGCATCATTACATTAGATGTGGGCCCTCCGTAAACATTATTACCTTTGTGCATAAACTTTTGGGAAAAAATCCCAATCTCCTCCCGCGCTCCGCCATTCCGGGTGCCCATGGACACGTGGCATAATATGATTGCCACGGGGGCCGCGGACCAAAAATTTTATTATTACCTTTTACCAAAACACTTCACCAAAATTCTAAGTTCTCCTCCGCCCTCCTCTTTCCGAACTCTGGTGACACGTGGCACAACATGATTGGGTGCGGGCCTTCTTCATTAAAATTCTCCCTATGCCAATACTTATTCATTTTTTCAATTTTTTCCCCATGGACACATGGCACAATTCTTTTCGCAAGCGGGCCTACGGGGAAAATCTTCCTTTTTTGAAATTTTTCCAAACACTTGGTAAAAAACCAAGTTTTCCTCCAACCCCCACCACTCCTTGGACACGTGGCATCATCTCATTGGCTGTGGGCCTTTGGGAAAATTTCCACAAAAATTCCACCGAGCCATAACTTCAAAAATACATGGAGTTAGGAGGAAAAATTTACCTTTCTCGGAAAGTGAGAAAGAGAGCTCTATCCAATGGTGCCATTTTCAGAAATTTTTGAGTCCGAAAAGAAAAAAATTATGGTGAGGCACAAGAGAGGGAAGAATGAAAGGAGTTAGCCACAAAATGAGCAGGGGGTACATTTTGGATAAAATTTTGGTGACTCGGAGAGGGTCATCTCGCCTGCTTTGGATGAAGTTACCGGTTACTGAAGCAATCTATTGGGCATGGAGTCATTAAATTCTCTGTTTCATACCCCAAATGACTAGAACACTGCAAGGAGGAAGATGGAGGATGGAACACCTTCGATTGGAGCAAGGCCTACAAACATCTTTCCAGGACAACAAGCTTGTGCCAACGCACTTAGGGAAAACAAAACTAAACTACAAGCAAAACAATAAGCACAAGAACTTGGAGGAATGAAAACCTAAGCTAATATGTACAAGGTGGAGAATTCCCTTTAGTATCAATTCTTTAGATGGATTCCATTGACTAGAATCTGTAGTTTTTCGCCATCCAATAAAGACAATTAGAAAGCATTGTTCTCCTTATACTTTGTGACCATGTATGGGCCACTCCAAATGGCATCAAATTTTGAATGCCTTCCGGGGTTTTCTCTATCTCGCATCCCATTTTAACACTAGATCTCCAACTTGGAAACATCTATCCTTGGCCTTCTTATCAAAGGTCTTCTTGATCAAATCTTGATCCTTCTCCATTGCTCAGGATGTTTGATTTCTGATTTCTTGGAGCTCCATCAATTTTGCATATCTGAATTCTGTGGGCTCAAACTCCAATAACTCCAACTATTTCATAAGTTCATATGTTGGCAACTGGAGTGACATGGGAAAAATTACTTCTCTTCCATAAACAAGCTTAAATGGAGAGTTACCTATAGATCTCTTGGGAGTTATCCTATCATCCCATAAGGCTGATTTCAACTTAGTATGTCAAGATCTCTGATTTTCATCAAGAGTCCTCCTAATGATCCTTAACAAGTTCTTGTTTGTAGATTCAGCGTGGCCATTACCCGAGGGTAATAATTTGATGAATTGCTTACGTAGATCCCATTTTTGACAGCCCACTCAGTCACCTTGGACCCAATGAATGCCAACACATTATCTAATATTAATGTAGTAGGTATGTTGAATCTGGTGCCTATTCCCTCATAGAAATCCAGGATGCTAGATTCATTTGCTTCCTTGAGTGCTCTTGCTTGATCCACTTGGTGAAATAATCAGATTTGTTAAAATCCATTTGT
Source organism: Taxus wallichiana var. yunnanensis (assembly GCA_018340775.1). Classification (NCBI taxonomy): domain Eukaryota; kingdom Viridiplantae; phylum Streptophyta; class Pinopsida; order Cupressales; family Taxaceae; genus Taxus; species Taxus wallichiana. The sequence continues at coordinate 39,563,542 of CM031239.1, read as the reverse complement.
GCCCTTGGCTTGAATTGGGATTAATGACTTCAATAAAGTCCAAACCCCATTGCATGAATGGTTGGTCAACTAAAATTGGATGCAATGGAAGGGAAGCTAGCCTCTCTTTACCTGTGAAGAACAAATAGTTCTTGCACCTCTTGATCCATGCATAACAATCACTGAAAATATTGGGCCAATAATAGCCAGCCCTCATGATCTATAGAGCTATCACTCTTGGTGCAAAATGACCACCAGCTGGTCCACCATGGAACTCTTCCTACACCCTATTAATCTGATTTGTACCAATGCATCTCAACAGCACTCCATTCATGTCCTTTTTTAACAAAACACTCTTAACAAGGGCATATGGGACAGATTGCAATCTGAAGTGTCTGCTTTTGGTCTTGTTCATCTCTAGAGGGCATAGACCTGTGCTTAGGAAGTGCATTATGTCTTGGGTCTAGCAAGGAATGGGAACACCATTATTTTCCTCTTGAGTGCTTCCTTCCTCATGGTTGTCTTGTAATGCCAAAACAACCTCCTTCTCATTGCATGCTTCCTTTTGTTTTCTCAAAATTAGCTGCTCACACAATCCTTTTCCTCTAACCAACCTTGTGACTTTTATCTCTATGTCATACTCCATGACACAAGTTATCCAACCTGCCCTTTTTTCATTCAAGTATTTGTTGAGGAGGAAGTCTTTAACTCCCACATGAGAAACCAACAACTGAACCTTGTTGTTTGAGACTAAATGCTTGAATTTCTTCAAGCTTCTGATTACTATAAGAACATGCTTCTCAATGAAAGAATATCTCACCTCATAGTCCTCCAGGATTTGGCTGAAGAAAGCAATTAGCTGCTCATCATTGTCTTTGTTCTGCTATACCAAAATTGTAGAAATAGTATCATCACCCCCAAATGCATAGAGGATGAAATCCTTGGAGAAATCTGGGTAGATGAGAGTTGGGGCTTGAGAGATGGCTTCTTTGATTGCTTCAAAAATTTCCTTGCCTTCTAATGTCCATTTGTAAGCCATGCTTTTCTTTAACATCTTGGTGATAGGCCTGACAAGGGCTACAAAATTTGGGAAAAACCTTTGAAAAATATTTATTCTCCCCAAGAAACTTTGAAGGGCCTTCTTGTGGCTTGGCAATGGTAGTGATTTTATGGTTTCAACTCTTTCTAGATCAATTGCTAATCCTTCTTTGGAGACAATGTGGGAAAGGATTTTTCCTTCATGGGCTAGAAAAATACACTTTTTAGGATTCAATGATACTCCAAATATTCTACACCTTTGGAACACTTGTCTCAAATGAAAGAGGTGGTCTGCTGCATTTTTTGAAAAAATAGTGATATCATCAAGATATATCAGCACAATGTTGTTAATCAAACCCTTGAATGCCATGTCCATTGCTCTTTAGAAAGTAGCTCCAGCATTGGACAACCCAAATGGCATTTTCCTGTATGCATAAGTTCCCCATTTGGTTGTAAAGGCTATCTTGAACTGATCTTCTTCCTTCACCATAATCTGATTATACCCTGAATAGCCATCAAGTAATGAAAACCTCTCAGAGCCAGCAACAACTTGCAAAATCTGTTCCATGGAAGGAAGTGGGTAATGATCCTTGAGAGATGCCCTATTCAGATCTCTGAAGTCAACACACAATCTGATTTCCCCACTCTTCTTTCTAACTGGAACCAAGTTGGCCACCCAACTAGAATGCTTGATAGGGAATATGATTCTTGATTCTATCAACTTATTCAATTCCTTTCTCATGAGAGGCTCCATGTGGGATTGAGTGGCCTTTGTTTTTGCCAAATGGGTTTAGTACTTGGATCCAATTCAATGGTGTGTTGAGCTAACTCGGGATTGAAACCTTTCAAATCTTCATAGCTCCAAGAAAACACATTGAGGAATCCTTGACAAAGTTGTATGAATTCATACCTTTCTTGCTCAATTGTCATCTTACCAATTTGGAGTGATTTTCCTTCTTCCACCGAGATGGACACTTTGAATCATCTCCCTTAACTTGGATGTTTTCTTTCTCCTTCCTAAACTGATCATTAGGATTGAAAATGGACTCCAAAGTAATAAGTCCCTTTGGTAGTTTGTTGGTTCTCAGTTGTACCACTTGGTCACCATACTGCTGCTCCAACTTTTCCTGATTTTTAGCTGAGAACTTAGCCTCTTCTTGTAAGAAATGGATGATTTGCTGATCATTTTCAAATACTTGCCAACTTACATCCTTGTCTTGCCTTTGAAGGCCTCATAATCACATGGATGTTTGGCTGTACCTTGTCTTTTTGAATGCTTTCAACAACATCAAAGGCTGCCCCAACTACTGCAAGCCTATCAACAGCTTGGTTCTCTTTTCTAGGAATGGATTTTATGCCAAAACCCTCAAAATCTTCAATGAGGTCCCACACCTTGTTTTTGTAGCACTTGAGTAAATCATTCTTGATAACATGCTGCCCCTTAACTTGGTTAATAATCAAATCACTTTGTCACCAAATACTTGCAAGTTCTTTATTCCTCTCTTGATTGACCAATGCAATCCTTGTATCAAGGCTTCATATTCAACAATTTTATTAGATCATGCAAACTGAAATCTAAAAGCTGAATAATACTTAACTCCTTGTGGTGAAACAAGCATAGATCACCTTCCTGCACCTTGTCTACTCCTTGATCATTCAGAAAACAACTACCATACCTCATTGTCATCCTTGTGGTTTGGCTTGGTGATGCTAGGAATAGGCTGATTTTCTTCATGCATGCATTAGACTCCTAACTTAGATTCTTCTATTTCTTGATAAGGATCAAAAGCATGCACCTTGTTTTCCCATTCATCAAGAGTTAGATATGGGATTCTTCTAACCTTGGTGTCAGCTTCATCAGTGCTTAGATAATCTTCTTGATCAAATGTTAAACAATTCGTATTGATTTGGCTTGGAGTGTAAGGCTTAATGTGAAATTTTGCAATAGGTTCATATCTGATTGTGGCCTTGGTTCCATATCTCGTTCTGAACAACATGTGTGAACAACCAACAGATAAGTAACCTCCAATCTTGGCTATGAAATCCATTGACAGACATAGGGCAAAGAGTGGTGGAAGGTCTATTACTGAGACATCTTGCAAAACAACAACGTTGGGGCAGGCATGCAAGGTAAGACTCAAGTTTTTTATCACTCCAACTGTTGTTACTGCTGTCCCATCCAATTGCACTACCCCTTTGGATATGACTTCATACTGAATTCCCAACTAATCAGTTATTTTCTTGGGCATTACTGAACTACTTGCCCCGGAATCAATCATGCAATTGTGTACTAATTGATTTCCAATGATCAATGAAACATAGAATGGAGGGGGATTCAACATTTTACCTTGCTGTCCTCCATGATTACCCTCAGGCTAGGAAGAATTTGTGAGCACCTTCTCTTGCATTTGGACTTGCTGATTTGAAGTTGACCGAGTCCTTCATGGCAACTTGTAGCAAGTCTCTTTGGCACAGGATAGATATTGATTCCACATTGATATGTTTACATTTGTATTCTTCATCTGATCAATGATATTGAAAGGAGATGAAGTATCTCTTTGTTGTACCTTGGCCTGCACATTCATTCCTTGCACATGGGTAGTAGCAACTGGCATTTGAGTTATCCTAGGAGTTGTCTTACGCAGTCCTTGCGTGTTTGGGACTGCACTTTGCTTACCAATAACTTGTGGAGTAGCAGGAGGTTATGGATTACTTGGAGCCAATGGTTGTTCTTCACCCAAATTTCTCCTTTTGACCTTGTGTTGTTGGCTGACACTTTGGGAAACCATTTGATTCAAGCCACAAAAATATTATGCCTGCCAGTTTACAAGTGTGGTATCATTTGGAGCTGATTGCTGTTGGAATATGTCTTGTTGTTGGTTATTTCCTTGACTCCCTTCACCCTCCACACTAGTTGTTGTCACCATTAATGCTTGATTTAAGGCACCGTTGAAACACATAGACTGGTTGTGAGGTTCATTGCATGGGAAACACCAATCATACTCTTGAGCTATGTTGTTTTGCACTGGCACTAATGCCTTAGAGGCAGATATAGCATTGGAATTATAGGGCTGAAATGGTCTGTTGGCAGGAGGTCTTGCTTGGTTTAGATTTACAACTAGATTGGGTGGTCTTTGAGGTTGGTATGGCTACTTGTTAGGTTGAGCTTGAGGCTGGAAGGAAGGTCTAAAACCTTGGGCTTGCTGTCTCTTGAGTGTAACCAACTCATTACCTAAATTTTGAAATTGCTTCATGACTTCTTGAAGTTCATTTGAGGTACTAGAAGATGAAGTAGAAGCTTCATTTAAATTCTGATTTCTAGGAGTGGGAATAGGAGCTAAAATAGGCACTTGGCTAGCACTTGGGCTCTCTAAACTTGGAAATAATGGCATTGGAGGCCTAGGAGCTAGCTTGCCAGCTTGAATCAAACAATTTTCAGCTCTAATGGCAATGCTATAAGCAACAAGGACACTTGTGCCTCCCATAAATTGAATTAACATAGAAATATCAGAATTTAAAGCTTTAAGGTAATATAGAAAAGCACCTTCTGCTGCTGGCCTCACTGCCACTAGAATTCTCTCCCAAGTACTTTGAAATCTGAAGTTAAAATCAGTCAGCTATTCATTGGAAGCTCTCTTGATGGTAGTCAGCTATTCCAAAAGGGACAAGTTGTCTCCCTTTTCTCCAAACTGCTCATCGAGGGCTATACATAGCTGGTTCTAATTTTGGATAGAACTTGAGGCAAGACTCCTGAACCATTACAAAGCTTTCCCTTTGAATGAAGATGCCAGCAGTTTGACAGCAACTTGCATCTCATTGATCTCATGGATTACACAAATATTAGCAATATCCTTGACATGATCACCAGGAGTGGTTTAATTTTCTCCAGTAAAGTATGGAATGTTCTTCAATGCTGTAACTGGGATTGGATTTTGTGCATTGAGAGCAAGTGGGCTGCTACCAGTGAAATTGACATAGAGGTTGTTTTGTGCCATTCTGATTGACCTTAGAACCCTTGTTGATTGAATGAAAGGCCTACCAGGTGGGAGAGTTGATAGAGTTTTGTTTGGTGGAGATGAAGACCTTTGAATTCTCCTCTCTCTTTGCCATCTTCTTGGAGATAACTATAGATACTCAAACAACACTTCTTCTTCTCTAACTCTTGACCTTGTGAAGATTCTTCTCATGATTTTTAGGTCTACACTTTACTTTGAAAACCGCTTGATTCTTCTTCCTTGGAGTCGTCGGATGTGAAATTTTTAGGGCTCTTTTAAGCAAGAAACATGCAACAAATTCACATCAATTTGTTTGCCATGAAGATGAAGACCTCTAAGGTCCCACCGGGTGTGCCAAAATTTTGTTGCAAATCAGCAGCACCCCTGGATGTTGATCAGGCTTCTAGTTTGACATCTTGGACATCCAGTGTGATTGCACAACATTGAATCCTCTCCCCAAGTGTGGGACTTGTAAAAATGGGAGAGGAATCTCTAGATTAGAGGCTGGTTCCTCAAACTCCTCTGATCAGATATATCACTTACAAGTTGCAAAGGTTTGAATTCCTAGTTCCTACTCTAAATTCCAAGGGGAAAAAGATAGGGAATGCAAGAAAATGAAGCTAATGCTAATGAAGTGATGCACCAAAGGAGTTGTAGACACCTGATACTACAATACATACATAATCCACAAGAGAACACAACACAAAGCATGCACAAATTGCTCAAAATGTAATGAAATATTAGGAAAACAATGGTAGATATATGAAAGGATGGAGGGATTTTAATCACATAACATATATTAACATTTCAGATCCAATACAATGCATTACAGTGATCGAGAGGTAAAAGGGGTGCTGTATTACATGGAAAGGTAAAAAATTTCACAAACTCTACCAAAGAGGAAGAAAAAGGAAAGTTGCAGAGCTAAAAAGTGTCTCCTCCTTGCAAAAATGAACCCATTCTGGCTTTTACAGTGCAAGCCACGACCCCAGGAGATAGAAACACGGGAAACCATGGGGAAGATTCAACCATTGACCAAAATGTAATCAAAACAGCATGGCATCCTTACAGGCCCATCCCTTGACATTTTTAGCCATCTTGGGAGAGAATGCGAGCCATTCTTCTTAAAAAATGGTGGTTGAAATGTCATTTCTACCCATGACCACGTGCCAGAGATTTTTTTTGATTTTCTCTCTCCAAACAGCACCAAAATGCAAAAATTACCCCAGAATCTTCTGGATACTTTCACCATCTTTCCATTGATATAAATAACGTGAAAAAACTCGAGCTCTAGATCGAAAGATATGGCCGTTTGAAATTTTAGGGCAAAACAGGGCCAAATCGGATTGGCGGGCAAAAATTTTAATTTTTTCACTTTTTGGTCATTTGGAAAATTTTCCCAAAAATCCCCGTGCTCCACCACTTCAGGAGCCATGTGGCATGTTTTGATTGGATGCGGGCCCTCTGCGCTTCATTTCCTTTGTTTTCCCTTTGGAAAATTTTCCAAAAATTCCCCGCCAGGCCGATGAGTTGAGGACACGTGTCACGTGCTAATTGGGCGCAGACCCTTTCCTCCTGAATTTTCCGTTGCTATTTGATCATTTTTCCCCACTGGACATGTGGCGAAACCCCATTGGATGCGGGATTTTCCCTTCAAATTTTCCATGCAGGCCTGTCCTTTAAAATTTTTCCGCCACTGGACATGTGGCAAAATTCCATTGGCTCGCGCTCGAGGGGGAGGTGCTTTTCCCTTTGAAATTTACTTCCTTTTTGCTTGGGAAAATTTCCCAAATTATCCCTACCTTCCCTTGATCTAAGACACGTGGCATCATTACATTAGATGTGGGCCCTCCGTAAACATTATTACCTTTGTGCATAAACTTTTGGGAAAAATCCCAATCTCCTCCCGCGCTCCGCCATTCCGGGTGCCCATGGACGCGTGGCATAATATGATTGGCCACGGGGGCCGCGGACCAAAAATTTTATTATTACCTTTTACCAAAACACTTCACCAAAATTCTAAGTTCTCCTCCGCCCTCCTCTTTTCCGACCTCCGGTGACACGTGGCACAACATGATTGGGTGCGGGCCTTCTTCATTAAAATTCTCCCTATGCCAACACTTAGTCATTTTTCAATTTTTTCCCCATGGACACGTGGCACCATTCTATTCGCCAGCGGGCCTACGGGGAAAATCTTCCTTTTTGAAATTTTCCAAACACTTGGTAAAAACCAAGTTTTCCTCCAACCCTCACCACTCCTTGGACACGTGGCATCATCTCATTGGCTGTGGGCCTTCCAGGGGAAAATTTCCCACAAAAATTCCACCAAGCCATAACTTCAAAAATACATGGAGTTAGGAGGAAAAATTTACCTTTCTGGAAAGCTGAGAAAGAGCTCTATCCAATGGTGCCATTTTCAGAAATTTTTGAGTCCCTGAAAAGAAAAAAATTATGACTGAGGCACAAGAGAGGGAAGAATGAAAGGAGTTAGCCACAAAATGAGCAGGGGGTACATTTTGGATAAAAATTTTGGTGACTCAGAGGGGTCATCTGCCTGCTGGATGAAGTTACCAGTTGCCTGAAGCAATCTATTGGGCATGGAGTCATTAAATTCTCTGTTTCATACCCCAAATGACTAGAACACTGCAAGGAGGAAGATGGAGGATGGAACACCTTCTGATTGGAGCAAGGCCTACAAACATCTTTCCAGGGACAACAAGCTTGTGCCAAAGCACTTAGGGAAAACAAAACTAAACTACAGCAAAACAATAAGCACAAGAACTTGGAGGAATGAAAACCTAAGCTAATATGTACAAGGTGGAGAATTCCCTTTAGTATCAATTCTTTAGATGGATTCCATTGACTAGAATCTGTAGTTTTTCGCCATCCAATAAAGACAATTAGAAAGCATTGTTCTCCTTACACTTTGTGACCATGTATGGGCCACTCCAAATGGCATCAAATTTTGAATGCCTTCCGGGGTTTCTCTATCTCGCATCCCATTTTAACACTAGATCTCCAACTTGGAAACATCTATCCTTGGCCTTCTTATCAAAGGTCTTCTTGATCAAATCTTGATCCTTCTCCATTGCTCGGGATGTTTGATTTCTGATTTCTTGGAGCTCCATCAATTTTGCATATCCAATTTGTGGGCTCAAACTCCAATAACTCCAACTATTTCATAAGTTCATATGTTGGCAACTGGAGTGACATGGGAAAAATTACTTCTCTTCCATAAACAAGCTTAAATGGAGAGTTACCTATAGATCTCTTGGGAGTTATCCTATCATCCCATAAGGCTGATTTCAACTTAGTATGTCAAGATCTCTGATTTTCATCAAGAGTCCTCCTAATGATCCTTAACAAGTTCTTGTTTGTAGATTCAGCGTGGCCATTACCCCGAGGGTAATAATTTGATGAATTGCTTACGTAGATCCCATTTTTGACAGCCCTCAGTCACCTTGGACCCGATGAATGCCAACACATTATCTAATATTAATGTAGTAGGTATGTTGAATCTGGTGCCTATTCCCTCATAGAAATCCAGGATGCTAGATTCATTTGCTTCCTTGAGTGCTACTTTGCTTGATCCACTTGGTGAAATAATCTGTTGTTGTTAAAATCCATTTGTGCCCTTGGCTTGAATTGGGATTAATGACTCCAATGAAGTCCAAACCCCATTGCATGAATGGCTGGTCAACTGAAATTGGATGCAATGGAAGGGCAGCTAGCCTCTCTTTACCTGTGAAGAATGCACAGTTCTTACACCTCTTGATCCATGCATAACAATCACTTAAAATCTTGGGCCAATAATAGCCAGCCCTCATGATCTTTAGAGATGTAACTCTTGGTGCAAAATGACCACCAGCTGGTCCACCATGGAACTCTTCCAACACCCTATGAATCTGACTTATACCAATGCATCTCAGCAGCACTCCATTCACATCCTTTTTCAACAAAACACCGTCAACAAGGGCATATGGGATAGCCTACAATCTGAAGTGTCTTCTTTTGGTCTTGTTCATCTCTAGAGGGCATAGACCTGTGCTTAGGAAGTGCATTATTTCTTGGGTCCAACAAGGAATGGGAACACCATTATTTTCCTCTTGAGTGCTTCCTTGCTCATGGCTGTCTTGCAACGCCAAAACAACCTCCTTCTCATTGCATGCTTCCTTTTGTTTGCTCAAAATCAGCTGCTCACATAATCCTTTTCCTCTGACCAACTTGGTGACTTTGATCTCTATGTCATACTCCATGACATGAGTGATCCAACCTGCCCTTTTTTCATTCAAGTCTTTGTTGAGGAGGAAGTCTTTAACTCCCACGTGAGAAACCAACAACTGAACCTTGTTGTTTGAGACTAAATGCTTGAATTTCTTCAAGCTTCTGATTACTACAAGAACATGCTTCTCAATGAAAGAATATCTCACCTCATAATCCTCCAGGCTTTGGCTGAAGAAAGCAATTGGCTGCTCATCATTGTCTTTGTTCTGTTGTACCAAAATTGCAGAAATTTTATCATCACCCCCAAATGCATAGAGGATGAAATCCTTGGAGAAATCCGGGTTGATGAGAGTTGGGGCTTGAAAGATGGATTCCTGATTGTTTCAAAACTTTCCTTTCCTTTTTCTTTGTCCATTTGTAAGCCATGCTTTTCTTTAACATCTTGGTGATAGGATTGACAAGGGTTACAAAATTTGGGAAAAACCTCTCGAACAAAATTTATTCTCCCCAAGAAACTTTGAAGGGCCTTCTTGTGGCTTTGCAATAGTAGTGCTTTTATGGCTTCAACTCTTTCTGGATCAATTGCTAATCCTTCTTTGGAGACAATGTGGGCAAGGATTTTTCCTTCATGGGCTAGAAGAATGCCCTTTTGAGGATTCAATGATACTCCAAATCTTCTACACATTTGGAACACTTGTCTCAAATGAAAGAGGTGGTCTGCTGCATTTTTTGAAAAAACAGTGATATCATCAAGATATATCAGCACAATTTTGTTAATTAAACCCTTGAACACCATGTCCATTGCTCTTTGGAAAGTAGCTCCAGCGTTGGACAGCCCAAATGGAATTTTCCTGTATGCATAAGTTCCCCATTTGGTTGTAAAGGCTATCTTGAACTTATCTTCTTCCTTCACCATAATCTGATTATACCCTGAATAGCCATCAAGTAATGAAAACCTCTCAAAGCCAGCAACAACTTGAAAAATCTATTCCATGGAAGGAAGTGGGTAATGATCCTTGAGAGATTCCCTATTCAGATCTCTGAAGTCAACACATAATCTGGTTTCCCCACTCTTCTTTCTAACGGGAACCAAGCTGGCCACCCAACTAGAATGCTTGATAGGGAATATGATTCTTGATTCTATCAACTTATTCACTTCCTTTCTCATGAAAGGCTCCATGTGGGGATTGGTGACATTTTTTTTTCCCGATGGGTTTAGTACTTAGATCTAATTCAATGGTGTGTTGAGCTAACTCGGGATTGAAACCTTTCAAATCTTCATAGCTCCAAGAAAACACATTGGGGTATTATTGAAAAATCAGTGAATTCATACCTTTCTTGCTCGGTTGTCATCTTACCAATTTGGAGTGATTTTCCTTCTTCCACCGAGATGGACACTGAATCTTCTCCCTTGACTTGGATGTTTTCTTTCTCCTTCCTAAACTAATCATTAGGATTGAAAACGGACTCCAAAGTAATAAGTCCCTTTGGTAGTTTGTTGGTTCTTAGCTGTACCACTTGGTCACCATATTGCTGCTCCAACTTTTCCTGATTTTTAGCTGAGAACTCAGCCTCCTCTTGCAAGAAATGGATGATTTGCTGATCATTTTCAAATAATTGCCAACTTGCATCATTTTCTGGAACTAAAGGCCTCATAATCACATGGATTTTTGGCTATACCTTGTCTTTTTGAATGCTTTCAACAACGTCAAAGGCTGCCCCAACTGCTGGAAGCCTATCAGCATCTTGGTTCTCTTTTCTAGGAATGGATTTTATGCCAAAACCCTCAAAATATTCAATGAGGTCCCACACCCTGTTTTTATAGCACTTGAGTAGATCATTCTTGACAGCATGTTGCCCCTTAACTTGGTTGACAATCAACTCACTATCACCAAATACTTGCAAGTTCTTTATTCCTCTCTTGATTGACCAATGCAATCCTTGTATCAAGGATTCATATTCGATGAGTGTTATTAGAGAATGCAAATTGAAATCTAAAAGTTGAATAATACTTAAACCCTTGTGGTGAAACAAGCATAGCTCCCCTCCTACACCTTGTCTACTCCTTGATCCATCAAAAAACAACTGCCATACCTCATTTTCATCCTTGTGGTCTGGCTTGGTGATGCTAGGAATAGGCTGATTTTCTTCATGCATGCAATAGACTTTGTAACATCCCCATTTTAAGATACTAGAACAAGGGAATTTTTTTTTATATATACAACATTCTTTGTTATGAATTATATAATTCAAACACACGTTCAAGTTTTAATAATTGTTCTCTGCCCAAACAACACAGTTTGGAACACACAATTTCCTTTTAAAACTAATGTTCCCTGTTCGCATATTTACAATATGGAACACACATTCAATGCCATTCAATCTTATAAAAGATTCTATATTCTACTGTAAATGACTCGAAGAACTACCGATCTTCCATTTTCATGGCTCGGAGTTTCAACAATCCTTCATTTCATGACTCGGCAACAACTGATCCTTCATGTTCGTTCATGCATAGTATATTATATATACTAGTTCTCTTAATCATTTCGGTTATCAAGTGATCCATTTAAGAAGCCTATCTAAATATCTGTTATTGATATTCATCTGACATCCTGCATCTTAAATTAAGTGATTAGGACAATGCAACCAGCACTTGCGATACTTTGGCCAAATATTTTCACATGCTTTACATGATCATATTCCTAGATGTGATACACATCAATGGAATACGTCCTTCACTTCACTTCACCTGTTATCTAGAATGGTCTTTCCTAGTTCCTACCAGTCCTCTCAATTTAAGGTCAGATTTAAACTTCTGATTTCCAACTAGCAATATGAACGAATATAGGAAGGCACTCCTGGTAACTAAAGATACGCAAACATACGGTGTCGTTCCCCATGACTCCGTGTGTCTAGTTATCTTTAGTCCTCCGGAGTCACTCCGTATATGTGATCATACTCCCATCCCCAGTCAAGAACTTCACATTCAGCCTATGTAGTCTTGATGTTTTAATTCGGGAGGGCATTGTAATATGTCAGCTATAACATTGTGTCATCATGAAGACCCGTCTTCATGAAGACACCTTGTTGTAGCTGGTGTATGTCAATGTCCTACGGAATCCTCTCATCGAGAGTACACATCCTGCTCAAGTGATTTGGATATGATCTTAATATTTAAGATCAACTTTCAGCAACCATGTTGATCCTTTATCCTCGTTCCCGTTACAGTTGTACGTAGCTAAGAAAGACTAAATCTGTCCTTTAGCTTACTATGCATCTTCTCCTTCATACCGAAGGGCTGCATTTCTCTACTTGGATTTCTTCTTAATCTTTGGATTAAGCAGCCCGTTACCGACGGACGTGTTAAGTTTAACCTATTAAACTTAACCAGGATTTTTACAACTGTAACTAAATTCAGAATTTCAGCTTACTAGACGTCATTTAAACGAGGTCTAATTCCCAATAAATGTATTCATTTATTCTCCTTAACATTACATAGTTAAGGTCCATTAGTTATGGATATACTTATCCCATATCCTTTCTTTCTGAATTCAACATACGAGGTCATTAATGGAGTTCGAAAGCGAAGTTCGATTACTCCTAAGTTAATTGATATTCCTTAGCTTCCAAGCTAATCCTGAATACCTATCAGTTATGGAATCATATTCTTCCTAATCCTTTTTAATGTCAATTAAAAATTCATCTTTACCCAAGTATGAACTAATTGCACATTTCAACTTAAAAGTTGCATTAAGGTAAGAATAGATATCAATTCCTATTTAGCATCCATCCAAGGACAATTAAATAAACCCAAATCAAGAAATAACATTATATTTCCAATTAATCAACAATATCTAGCTGATATAGTATTTAAAATATCACACTTGTATTTGTATTCATCATCCACCTCATAATCCGTACATCTGCCAATCCAACTGACTGGACTTTGTTTAAATAAAACATCATTACAACTCATAAATAGAAGAATGTACTTTCTTCTTTTCACAATTCCTCGAAGAGGAATAATAGTAAACAAATACAATTCATCTTCGGTCAATCAAAGAAGCATCAGAAAACATCCATGTCTTTGTTCTAATCAATTCCATCTGCAAAATTTCTTGCACGGGTCAGTTCAATGAATTGAGCATATTAAGCACTTATCATTAAAATAAGGTGCTTCAATTAACTGTCTCAATAAAAGAACCCTGCTTTTATGAAACGACAGTAAGAACATCAATCAAAAATCAAGCATCAAAGAATGGGCAACATAACAACTGAACCATCAAATACCATCCCAATCAGCCAAAGAACTGCTGTCCTATTTTCCACATGACCGTTACAAGTCCCAAATTACAATAATTGTAAAGTTTAGGAATACAAGTAGCATACTGCTGATATAACATAACTGTTATCCTTTCCACCCTTTCATTAATAATAAATGCAAAAGGGTAAAACTAACTGAAACGTAAACCAATTACTTTCCTTTCAGTTCATGCATCACATTAGATTCCAAGCAATCAAGCACAGATGAGAAAGCAAACAGCAATGCATATAGTTGCTCATATCTAAGCACTACAAGATTCGTTATTAACGATTACAAATTTCCAGCTGAATGAAAGAAGAAAAGATCATTTTTCCAAGTTATCCAACCACATTCCTATCTCTTTCCTCATGACTGTTCTAAAAATTGAATCCAACCGAGACACAAATCAAGATAACAGTTCAGAGTGAAACTTACAAAATCCATTCGAAATTCACTTTCCAGCAGCAAGAGTAATTTCATTCATAATCAGCTTTAAACGAAAACAAGGAAGAATTTATCATCCTTATCAATACTTCATTTAAATCAGGCTCATATGAATACCCAAAAACAGGTTAATACAACATCATATTTATCATACAACAAATAGTATAAGGATGCATACTATGTACTTACTGTACTAGAAGAATCCATATTTCTTTCACTGTATTTTTTTAACCAAATAACAGTTATACAATCACGAAATCAATTATTCACATGACTTTCTATTTCCATGAACGCATTCAGTTCAAAATACAATTTACTCATTGTTGTTACCTACAGCAAGACCAATCATAGAGCACAGTAAGGCTTTCAATGCTATTTCCAGAATTCAAACAGCAAAAAGAGAAAATTTCATTCCTTTAACCTTTCACTAAGAAAACAACCATTTTCTTCAGACTCAACAAGAATTGTTCAGGCTGATTTCATTTCTTCTAAATGACAGTGCCAAGATCAGAAGACCACATGAAACAATCAAAATTCCGTTTGTATAGAAAATAACAGCACTCAGAAAACCATCTAAATGCCACTGTAATCTTTGTCAAGTTGAACTTATAACGTTCATCAAAAACCAAATTACTGTTTCCTTTGAATCAAAACAATGAGAAGAAAGAAGAATTTGTTTCCCTATAATTTCAGTAAGAGACAATCATCTTCTACAAGGAATTAAAACACCCAATTCGTGTTTACCTTACCAGGACAGCTCAATTCATAATGACAATTGAACAATCGTTCAAAATGAACAGCAACTCACATAGTCTGAACTGTTTCAATTCAATAACCCATAAACAATGAAGACTCGATTTGTATTCCTTGCCAACTAATGTTTCTACCTGAATCCATTTTTCTATTCACAATGATGTACAGAACCCAAAATGTGATTTTCATACAACAATACCCTTATTAATGAAAACCCGCATAGGATATCAGATGCACAACAAGGTACAGTCAAACAGACTCAAGCAGCAAACCAAATTTCTATATTTTTCCATTTACTTGTACAGAAAAACAAGCCGAGTTGGTAATCGTGGCAACAATCCGAACAGGAAAAACCGAACAGCATCAATAAAACACAACAAAAATCATCCTGTCCTCACAGCAAGGAAGGAATATAATTAAATGCAAGTTCAGAAGGAAAACAATTAACTTTTCCTACTTCCACGAATACCCGAAACGTTATTCGTTCATTCTTTATGCAAGAAAAAGGGACAGCAATAAAATATTACCATTACTCCCTATAAATCGAGTTCATAAGCTCAAATAAAACCCAAATGCTATTTCCATCAAATCCAAAACAGCAGAAGGAAAGGATCTTATTTCCTTTTTAAAGGTTCCAGTATAGAAACAACATCAAACAACTCGCACATCCTGTATAGTTTTATCACTGAAATTCATATATCAAAGAACAATTGCTCAACACTGAAAGACAACTCCTATTGTCTGTACAGATTTCATCATTCAAGTTCGTAAAACAAAAGAATGATTGTACAGTGATGAGAACAACACATACTGCCTGTTCCGTTTTCATATAACCATTAACAGAGAAAAATACCCAAAACGTTATTCTCCAAACTGTCAAACAACCCACACAGCAAGTTCGTATTTCCTACTCCAATTCATACAAAGACAGATCAACACAACAGCAAGAAACGATTCCACTCATATCATTTCAAACAATGACAACAAAATCGAATAAATCCAAAACCCAAGAGCAGGGTTGTTTTAATGAGACGCTTAAACAAAGCAAGTGTTTTTAAAGAGAAGGGCTTAACATGCCTGTAAATTCTTCCTCAAAACTTGAAGTAAACCACATCTCTGAAGGTATTTCCTTCCATGGTGACAAAGACAAGCTCGTCTAACAATCCTTTCCTCTTGAGCTCAATGAATGACCTCCAAATTTCCAAAGAACAATGATAAAATCCAAATGAAACTGGTTCGACAGAACCAAGCAAAAACCAAATGCAGAGCAACTTCTCAAAATCCGAATCAACACAATAAACAATCAACATTTCCTCCATACACTTTCCAAGGCGAGCTGGTCGCAAAGACCAAAAAAATTAAATGCATTAAAGGCTCTGCCTTTTCCCATTTTCCCACGCCACTGCCAACTTGGGTTGGCGAACCATCAAATTTAAATTTTGCATGCAAAACCAAATTTAGTTCCATGTCCAACTAGATACCTCCACCACTTACCTGTTCCCGCCAAACTGGCGCTGTCCACGTAAGGACTCCTCATTAACTGCCATTAATTCCCTTTCATCCTTATCCTCTTCCCCCAAGGGTCTGTACGCGTCCCCTTTAGGTTAGGATTAGTTTAGGATTCATTTTAGTGTTCGACCTAGGTCATAGCCTAGTCTTTAGGTTAATAGGACTTAGGTCTATGTTAGTCATTTTAGAATTTAAAAATCCACTTAGGATAGTAGTTTAGGATGTAAGGTAGAACTTAGGATTAGCTTAGGTTCTAATTCCTTCTAACCACTAACACTAATCAACCTCCAATCCAGTCTTCCAACTGACATTCATGTCAATGTTGTGCAGGACGTTTTATCCTTTGCTTCACATGCCAGAGCCACCCGTGTCAGACATTTCCTGCCTCACGAGGTCTTAAGTATGACAGTGCATGGTTCGTGAATCGAACCCTTTTTCCGTTGGCATCTATGTGCCAATTGTTCATACCTGCAAATCAGGTGCTGCGCATTTATATCAACCTGCAATTCAGTCAAGAGTAAATCGGCAAAACAATCACAAGAAGGCCACAGCATACTTTGGATCAATGGAATTGATTCAAGGTGTGTTGTCAACCGGCGAATAGAGTTTAGCAAGTATACGACAATTTGTCGTCACATCAGCAAACACACAAGTAACAATAACTGCTGTCCCATGCAAATAAATTACAGCATGCAAGAATCCAAGTTAGCAACACATTCCTTTAAGATCAAAATATATCTTAACATGTTTGCCTTCATTTCAGCAGTTATAACAGTATGAAAAATAATCACCAAGATAACTCACAAAATCAGGGTGTTACAGGACTTCTAACTTAGATTCTTCTATTTCTTGATAAGGATCAAAAGCATGCACCTTGTTTTCCCATTCATCAAGAGTTATATCTGGGATACTTCCAACCTTGGTGTTAGCTTCATCGAGTGCTTGGATAATCTTCTTGATCAAACGCGAACAATTGGTATTGATTTTGCTTGGAGTGTAAGGCTCGATGTGAAATTTTGCAATAGGTTCAGATCTGATTGTGGCCTTGGTTACATATCTCGCTCGAACAACGTGTGTGACCAACCAACGAGATAAGTAACCTCCAATCTTGGCTATGAAATCTCTTGACAGGACATAGGGCAAAGAGTGGTGGAAGGTCTTGTTGTATATATCTTCCTCGGGTAGATATAGACAAGCGGAAGAATATGGAAACCAAAGAAATTCAAACCTCAGCCCATGGCGCACAAAAGGGGCGCACGAAAATGAGTGTCGACAAGAAATGGATGCGCCCATGGCGCACAAAAGATAGGGCAACGAGTGGTGGAAGGTCTTGTTGTATATATCTTCCCCTCGGGTAGATATAGACAAGCAGTAAGAATATGGAAACCAAAGAAATTCAAACCTCAGCCCGTGGTGCACAAAAGGGGTGCACGAAAATGAGTGTCGACAGCAAAATGGATGCGCCCATGGCGCACAAAAAGGCACACGAAAATGAGTGTCGACAACAAAATGGATGCGCCCATGGCACACAAAAGGGGCGCACGAAAATGAGTGTCGACAGCAAAATGGATGCACCCATGGCGCAAGGGGCGCACGACAATGAGTGTCGACAAAGAAATGGATGCGCCATGGCGCACAAAAAAGGGCGCACGACAATGAGTGTCGACAGCAAAATGGATGTGCCCATGGCGCACGAAATGAGTGTCAACATAAGAAAGAATGTGCCCATGGCGCACATAAGAAGATGTCGACACACACACAGATGCGCCTATGGCGCACCTTCGAGGCGCAACATTCTCGAGGCCGACAGAAGGCACCCAACCGAGATATTCGAGATGGCCATAACTTTTGACCGGGAGCTCCGATTCACACAAGGTTGGACTTTTCTTAAAAAAGCCTACGGCGTCCTCTACCTAACTACAACTGGATATCTTTAATTGGGTGGGAACAAGTTCTTAAAAATGAAAAATAAAGTTTGCCACTTTTGGGGTTTGATATGGTCCTCACCTACCACCATAATGAGATGAATTAAATACAACCCGAGGTGGTTGGGGTAGATTTGGACTTTCTCTCTCTTATCTCTCTCATTATTCCTATAAATTGTAAGGAGGGCTTCTTTCTAAAGGTTGGAAATTCTTGTTTTGCCCTCCCTTCTTCTCTTTGGCAGTGAATCGTGGAGTTCAAACCTCCTATCTAAAACCGTAATGCAACCTTGTCTCTTGGCATTTTGCAGTGTGTTGTATCAATCTTTGGAGCAAATTAATGCATGTCTGTGGATGATTATCAACCCTCTCAGTGTTTATTTGCATTTTCTTGATCTTTCACTGTAAATCTGGTTATCTGTGCATGATCTTGCATTACATTTTTTATGGTCTGTGTTTATTGGCAAGACAGGTGTTCTTCATTCCTCGGTGCATCACCTCCTTAGCTTAGGTTTATTTTTATGCATTTTTTCTTTCCCTGTCTCCTTGGAAAATTAGATTAGGTTTTGAGTAGACCCTCTGCATTTTTACGTGTGCATCTGAACAGAGGAATAGGAACCGGCCTTCATCCGGAGAGCTTTTTCGATTTCGCAAGGTCCCACACTTGGGAAAAGCTCCATGTTATGCAATCACACTGAGAATCTGCAACCCATCGAGTCCCAGGGGTGCTGTGATTCGCCATCAATAGTTTTGGCACACCCGGTGGGACCCAGAAGTCATTCCATAGTTTCGAAGGAACTTTCAAGAAATTCGGACTTAAAAAATTGCAGGTTTTACAATTTCATATTTTCACCTTCCAGGCTGAACTTTGAAATCGATTTTCAAGGACTTAACTTGCTCGAAACAAGTCAAAATTTCACCAGCTGATAGATCTGGGGGTAATATTCAAAATGGTATTCTTGAATTTTTGAGATTTTGACTTTCAAAATTTCATGGTTTTTTGATTTTCGGATTTCAGGTTTTCGGAAGTCTGGCATTTTTGGGTTTTCAGGACTGTCATTCCAGAATCAAGTTCCAAACTCTAAAATATCAAAAATACAGGTCTTTCAATTTTTCCATTTTTAAATATCGTCGGAGTTTGGTGTGTAACTTGGCAGGATCTAGCCTTTTGAGGCTCACTTTCTAACACATCTCGGCGACTCCGAAGGGGTAGAATTCGGTAGTAAGCAGCAAAAGTTTCTAGGCATATGAGAAGAATCCGAACCAGGTCTAATACTCGAGAAGAGGGGCTATTTGTCCAATTGCAACTATCACCAGGAGGAGGAAGGAGAGGAAGAAGACCACAAAGATCACCATCTCCACCTAACAAGACTTTGTCTACACCTCCACCTGGTAGGCCTTTTCTCGCATCGACCAGGGTTCTTAGGCCAATCATAATGGCACATCTACCACCAAATCCCTTTGTAAATTTCACGGGTAGTAGTCCACTTGCCCTAAATGCTCAGAATCAAATTCCAGTTGCAGCACTAAAGAATATACCCTATTTTACAGGAGAAAATCATACTACTCCTATTGATCACATCCAGGATATTGCTAATGCATGTGCAATCCACGAAATAAATGAAATGGATGTTGCAGTCAAGCTGTTGGCTTCATCTTTCAAAGGCAAGGCCTTACAATGGTTTAGGAGCCTTACAGCAGGCTCTATTACGAATTGGAACCAACTTTGTTCTGCTCTTTGCAGCCAATTCGGGGAGAGGGCGGACAATTTATCTTTATTGGAACAGCTGACAACAATCAAAAGGGCTCCTAACGAACAAATGGCAGATTTCAACTTTAGATTCCAACGGACATGGGACAGGATCCCAATAGCTGTTAGACCAACTGCCGAAGGAGCATTCCTTTATTTCTTAAAGGCTATAAATTCAGACATAGCCATGATGATCCAATCAATGGGAGGGACAACGCTGCCAGGGTCCTATGACACAAAGAATCGAGCAGCAGAGAACTGTTTGATCCAAGCCGGAAAGCTTGCACCAAGGCCACCAATGCCTCTCTATCCAGACATGGGAAATCCTACAACCAGTCAAGCACCAGAGTTGAATCCCATTCCAACTCCTAGAAATCAAAGCAATAATGAGGCGTCGACTTCTTCAAATACTTCAAAGGAATTGCAGGAGGTCATGAAACAATTGCGAGAACCTTGGACATGAGCTTGTGACTATCAAAAGACAACAAGCTCAAAGTGCTGGGACCGTATCAGCCTCAAGCACGCACCAAGCTAGGCCCCCATACCAACAAAATAGACCACCTCGGTCAGCCGCAAATCAAAACTAGAACCAAGGATGACCTCAAGCTGCCACGACATTTCGACCGTATGATCCAAATGCAACGACGTCCTCAAGAGCCTTGGTTCCAACACAAAATAACATGGCACGAGAGTGACCGGTGTTACCCTTGCAATCTACCTCACAATCGTCGGCCAAGATGTTTCAATGGTGCATCAATCAGGCCTTGATGGTGCAAACCATTGGTGTTGCTCAAGAACCAAGCCAGGAGGAGAATCAACAGCAACAAACACAACAAGAAGGACCTCCAACAGAAACCACATTGGCAAATTGGCAAGCAGAAGACTTCGTGGAGTTAACCAACATGCCTTTTCAAGGCGTGGCTGCCAACACACGATCAAAGAAGAGAAATATAGAGAGGGACAACCATGTAATCCGGTTGTTTCTCAACCCACTCTTACACAACAAGGGGTCGGTGAGACCAAACGCAGCTCCAAATGTGTAGAATCAACCTAAGGTACTTGTTGTAGCAACACATGCACTGCTCAAGCTCCGAAAAGGTTCGCCAAGCAAGGGACAGCAAAAGGACAATTCATCCCCTTCAACATCATCGATCAAATGAAGAAGACACATGTGAACATTTCCATGTGGGAATCACTTTGGCGATCCGGGCAATGAGATTTATTGCAAGCTGCAATGGGTAATTGGTCCGCCACAAATGTATCAAACCGGGGACATGAGAAAGTTCTCACTAATGCGGTCAGTGCAACATGATGGGGGCGACAAGAAAAATTTGAAGCCTCCACCATTCTATGTTTCATTGATTGTTGGAAACCACTTGGTACACAACTGCATGATAGATTTAGGAGCAAGTAGTTCAGTGATGCCGAAGCAAATAGCGGATCAGTGGGTTTGAAATATGAGCCAGTGCTGAAAGGAGTAAAGTACAACTAGATGGAAGCAGTAGTAGGGACAATTTGGGTCATCAGAGGATTAAGCCTAACACTACATTCTGTCCTAATGTTACAGTTTCTACAAGATGTGTCTGTGATTGACCTTCCGCCACTCTTTGCGTTGTGTCTATCAAGAGACTTCACTGCAAAAATCGGTGGATATTTATCTGCAGATTGGTCGCACATGATTTTTAGGACAAGGTATGGAGCCAAAGCAACAATCAGGTCAGAACCAATTGCCAATTTCCATATTGAGCCTCATGTACCAAATCCTATCAATGCAAATTGCTCGGCTTTTGATCAGGAGGAGTGTTCAAGTGATCTAGAAATAGGTACTAAGGTCGAGGGAATTCCTGATTTAACTTTGGATGAATGGGCAAACAAGAGTCATGAATTTGACCCATACAAGGAAATTGAAGAATCTGAATTGGGCGTGTATTGTATACACGAAGAAAATTCACCCATTCCCAACATCATTCAACCTGAACAAAAGGATGAAAACAAAGTTTGGAAATTATTTTTCGATGGTTCGAGAAGCAGACAAGGTGCTGGAGGTGGTGCAATGTTGATTTCACCACAAGACATCAAATATTTTTCAGCTTTTCGTTTCCAGTTTTCCTGTTCAAACAACACGGCTGAATACGAAGCATTGATTCATGGAATTCATTGGGCCAAGAAAAGGGGCATAAAGAACTTGCAGGTGTTTGGAGATAGCGAGCTAATCGTCAACCAAGTTAGGGGACAACATGCTACAAAGAACGACTTGCTAAGGAGCTACAAGAATAGGGTATGGGACCTCATTGAGGATTTCAAAGCTTTCAACATTGTATCCATACCCAGGAAGAAAAATGAAGCCGCAGATAGGCTCGCAGCAGTTGGAGCGACATTTGATGTGGTTGACAGCATCAGGAGAGAAAAAACGCAGCCACACATCCATGTGGTTGTGAGGCCAGCAGTTCCAGATAACAACACAAGCTGGCAGGTGTTTGAGAACGATCAACAGATCGTCAATTTCTTACAAGAAGAGGCTGAATTTTCAGCTAGGAATCAGGACAGATTAGAGCAGCAGTATGGGGATCAAGTAGTACAGCTGCGGACAAACAAGCTTCCTAAGGGTTTGGTAACATTGGAGTCTATCTTCAACCCTAACGACCAGTTTCGTAAGGAAAAGGCAAACATACAGGTCAAGAGAGAAGATTCAGAGCCAATTCCGGTTGGGGAAGACAAAACACTTCAAATTGGCAAAGTGGCCACTGAACAGGAGAAATCAGATTTCATACAACTTTGCCAAGAATTTCCAGATGTCTTCGCTTGGAGCTACGAAGACTTGAGAGGATTCGATCCAAATTTGGCACAACATACCATAGAATTGGATCCAGATGCTAATCCCGTCAGGCAGAAACAGAGACCGGTCAACCCTCACATTGAGCCTCTAATGAAGAAAGAGCTAAATAAGCTGATAGAGGCAAGCATTATATTCCCGATCAAGCACTCAAGCTGGGTTGCAAACTTGGTTCCGGTCAGGAAGAAGAGTGGAGAAATCAGGTTGTGTGTAGATTTCCGAGACCTCAACAGGGCATCGCTCAAAGATCATTACCCACTTCCTTCAATGGGACAAATATTGCAAGTAGTATCCGGTTCAGAGAGATTCTCTCTCCTAGATGGCTACTCAGGGTATAATCAGGTGATGGTAAAAGAAGGTGACCAATTCAAGACGGCTTTCACCACCAAATGGGGGACCTATGCCTACAAGAAGATGCCATTTGGGCTATCAAATGCTGGGGCCACTTTCCAAAGGGCAATGGATATGGCATTCAAGGGGTTGATCAATAAAATAGTTTTGATATATCTTGACGACATCACTGTATTCTCAAAAAATGCAGCGGATCACCTCTATCATTTGAGGCAAGTATTTCAGAGGTGTAGAAGATTTGGGGTATCATTGAATCCCAAAAAATGCATATTCTTGGCTCACGAGGGAAAACTTCTAGGCCATATTGTTTCAAAGGAGGGGTTGACAATTGACCCAGAAAGAGTTGAAGCAATTCAAGCATTGCCATTGCCAAATCACAAGAAGGCTCTTCAAAGCTTCTTAGGAAGGATCAATTTCATCCGCAGGTTTGTTCCAAATTTTGCAGCTCTCGTAAAACCAATAACGCTGATGTTAAAGAAGAGCATGGCATTTAAGTGGACATCTGAAGGCAAGGCAAGTTTTGAGGCAATAAAAGAGGCTATATCTCAAGCCCCAACTCTCGTCAATCTAGACTTCTCTAAGGACTTCGTGCTATATGCCTTTGGTGGTGGGGACACGATTTCTGCAATCCTGGTACAACAAAACAAAGAAGGATTAGAACAACCAGTTGCTTTCTTCAGTCAAGGCTTGGAGGAATATGAAACTAGGTACTCTTTCATTGAAAAGCATGTCCTTGCGGTAATCAGAAGCTTAAAGAAATTCAAGCACCTAGTCTCAAACAACAAGATCCAATTATTAGTCTCTCATGCGGGAGTCAAGGACTTCCTTCTAAACAAGGATCTGAATGAGAAACGTGCAGGATGGATAACTCGTGTCATGGAATATGACATCGAGATCAAGGTCACCAAACTAGTACGTGGGAAGGGACTATGTGAGCAGCTAGCCTTGAGTCAACAAGTTGAAGCTGGTGATGAAAAGGAGACTACCTTGGTACTACAGGATGATCAAGAACAAGAAAATGATGACGTGCCTACTCCTTGTTGGACTCATAATATGATACACTTCCTGGGGCATGTGCCTATGCCCTCCAGAGATGAGCAAAGCAAAGAGGAGATACTTCAGATTACAAGCCATTCCATATGTGCTTGTTGATGGTGTTTTGTTTAAGAAAGACATCAATGGAGTTCTATTGAGGTGCATTGGGATAAGTCAAATTGAGAGGGTGTTACGAGATTTTCACGATGGAGATTATGGAGGACATTTTGCCCCACGAGTAAC
This sequence comes from Taxus wallichiana var. yunnanensis, assembly GCA_018340775.1. Classification (NCBI taxonomy): domain Eukaryota; kingdom Viridiplantae; phylum Streptophyta; class Pinopsida; order Cupressales; family Taxaceae; genus Taxus; species Taxus wallichiana. The sequence continues at coordinate 39,539,160 of CM031239.1, read as the reverse complement.
ATCTCTCAAGATAATGAAGGCGTGGTATTATTGGCCGGCGAGTCTTGATGGATCGCTATACATGGATAAGAAAGTGCAAGAAATGTGCACTCTTCACAGGCAAAGAAAGACAAGCAGCACTTCCATTGCACCCAATTCTGGTTGACCAACCATTTATGCAATGGGGATTGGACTTCGTCGGGGTCATCAATCCAAACTCAAGCCAAGGCCATAAGTGGATTCTCACGGCAACGGACTATTTCACCAAGTGGACTGAAGCAGTAGCGCTCAAAGAGGCAAACGAGTCTAATATACTAGAATTTTACGAAGGAATAGTGACCAGGTTTGGTGTGCCGGCCACTATTATATCAGACAATGCATTGGCATTCGTAGGTTCCAAGATCACGGAATGGGCTGTCAAAAATGGAATCTACTTGAGCACCTCTTCCAATTATTACCCGCAGGGTAATGGACAGGCAGAGTCCACGAACAAAAATTTGCTAAGAATCATCAGGAGGACTCTGGATGAAAATCAAAGAACATGGCATACCAAGCTAAAATCAGCATTATGGGGGTGTGAATAACACCAAAGAGGTCTATAGGTAATTCCCCTTATAAGTTGGTCTATGGAAAAGAGGCAGTATTGCCTATATCATTAGAACTACCTGCATTAGAATTCATGAAGCAGTTGGAGTTGGCTGAGTTCGAACCAATGGAGGCTAGGTATGCAGAGTTGATGGAATTGGAAGAAATTAGAGAACATGCAGTTCAAACAATTGAGAAAGATCAAGCCTTAGTGAAAATATGGTTTGATAAGAAAGCAAGAGCAAGGACCTTCCAGGAAGGGGACCTAGTTTTGAAATGGGATGCAGATTGGGAAAAACCAGGAAGGCATTCCAAGTTTGATGCCATTTGGAGTGGCCCCTACATGGTCACGGGATGTAAAAGTAGTAATGCCTTCCAATTGTCTACATTGGACGGAGAAGAACTTTCGATTCCGGTCAACGGAATCCCTCATTTTTAACTTTAGAACAAGTGAATTTTTTTTTTTGATAATTGCATACCGGTTCTAAATACATAATTTAGAACTCACAATTCAAATAACCATTCATATAATAAGCAACCATATGCACTGTAATGACTCTGAGTACTTCCGATCTATTCATTCCATGACTCGGTAATCTACCGATCTATTCATGAGTAATAAGAGTCGGTGTTTTTATTTAACACATCACTCTTGCGGTTCTCTTCCCTAACTGGGAATTCGTAATGCTCGCCCAAGGAATCTAATCAATAATCAGTTACCATTATCCATCGGCATCTCATCCCTTAGACTAGGTGAATCAGACAACGCAATCAAGCAGCCTTGCGATACTTTGGCCAAAGATTTGAAACATACTGTTTCATGTCTCGTATTCCTTAACGGCATACTCGCCAACTGAATACGCCCTTCACCCCATTCATATGTTATATAGAATGTCTTATACCGATTATTATGTCACCCTTCCTTCCACAATCGAATCACCCTGAGGCAGATTAACAAGGTGATAATGTTATATGGATACCACGAGGGTTAGGGATATGATGACATACCGGTTCAACTTGCAGCTTCAACCAAGGTGTCAGCGACACCCCAAATCTCCGAGGCGCTCATATAACATGACCACGTTCTTAATCGGTCCCAGGGTAACTCGTGCGAAATCAAGTGTAAATCTCAACGATCAATGCAAGGGGTGTCGCCATAAGTCACCTGCATTGTTGTAACTTCGAGAAGATCCTAATCTTCTCGGAGGTACAACCCTGCAGTCGACCTTATGTCGTCATCCTTTAAATCCGCCTCGAGAAGATCTACCCGAAAACAAGCGTTACGCACTAAAGATTAAATTACTTCTTAAGACTTTTCCCTAAGGTTAGCCATTTCCAATCCCTGGATTCATTTTCTTAAGGCGACCCTCCTCCATTAATCTCATTACTTGGTAGAGGTATTAAGGTCTAGCTTCTATCAAGGAGTCATTAGAATACGTCTGATTCTAAACAACAGATTCAGACAATATCTCATAACCTATGCTTGAGATTGCCACCTGAATTCCATTGATTGCCTACCAGTTCTCTTAACTGAATTTATATCATACTTTTTAGTTTAAAGATATAAATGATTTAGAATCCAATTTACTATTGTCCTGTTATACTTAGGACTAGGGATTAGTAATTCAATCCAACTTGTTTAGCGTTATCTTTTAGGCTCAAATTTAACCTATCCTCTAGAGAGACAATATTTAAATTACAATATTGCATTATCCAGATCAAATTAGAACTACTAAATACTCATAAGAATTTAGTCTAATTACTTACAAGCTTTCATGTCAATCACAAAAGCATCCATATTATGCAAAGATAACTATGCCTCTTCGTTACGTAAACCGAAGAAGTTCATCATTCATAATTTAATACAACACATAAGTATCAAACGCTTATTTTCATTCCTTTTGAAACTCGTACAATTACATTTATGCAACAGCATACTTGATATAATGCTAACGGAAAAGAAACATCTTTTCACATATAGTACATCCATAAAATCAAGCTGTAATTCATAATAAATCAAATAAACTATCTCGACGGATCGCCAGATCTCGCATCAGATTTACCTCTTACGGCAACCATCTGCAAAAATAGTCAACATGAGTCAGTTCAATGAACTGAGCATGATAAGCACTAACTTTTAAAACAATTGCAATCCATCAATTGTTTCCATTAAACACCCTGTTTAAATGAGATCAAATATCCAAAAAGAAAACATATTCAGGCTATGTCCTTGTAATACTAAATGATTACAAACATGTAACTCTATCATTGTTACAGAATAGTCTTAAACACTTTCTAATATTTCATCAAATATTAAGAAACAAGAACGAATGCAGATGAACAATCATTGAATCCAAATCACGACACTGGTCATTTGTTGCAATCTTCCAAAAAGGAAATAACATAACAATTTGGTCTCCTACCAAAACGTTACCAAATTAATTTCCTACTGATAGTTCATTATCAATAATATAAAATAAAGGAAGAGAAAGAATCAATCCATTCTTACTTCCCTTTTTACATAAGTTCATCACTGTACTGCCTTCACTTATGAGAACAGTCATCCAGTATATAAATGAACAAGTTAGGACAGCCGAAATCAAGATCACTGTTCTAAATCACGAAAATAGAAACCCAAAGAAATCTCAGACAAAGAACTAACACATCAACTATCCATAAATCGGCCTCGATGTCCAAAACTAGTTTCACCTAAACACAGTAAGGCTTTCGAACCAAGTTCGAAAGCAAGAGCTTCAAGCGTATTGCTGTAACCAACAACTCTATAACATTAAGCCTTTTAAGGTTTCCGAGAAACTATGCTATGGTGACCACACATTGATTCCAATTCATGATCAGTCAGTCGAATTGAACAAACAGAAAGGAACTTAGCATACTTATACTTTCTCAGTTTATCAGACTGAACAAACGGAAAGGAACACCATCAATCGATCCCTACCTGGTGCATGCAAATCCCTAGTGCAACTCACCCAAACAGGCTGTAACGCAAAACAAATCATCAATGACGCATATAAAAATCAGACAAACAATCAAGCTCTTATTTCAACCAAGAAACCCGACTGTACTCTGCCAATAATTTAGCACAAATAGAACAGGTTGAATATGTAGTTACTCACCTAAGGAATCTGTACCACCAAAGCAACATGCAACACAAAGTACCCCAAGAAAATACAGAGGTCTTCAGTACAGATTTTCCCTTCAAGTCACTGGATCAACACTTAACAACTGTATATACACATTCTAACTTGAACAGTGACCAAAATAGAAATAGAACATTGAAACGTCTCCTCACAGTCGTTCGGAATTCAATCCTAATAAATCCACTAATTCACACTACATACTGATAACGGATTTGCGCCCATAATCACAAACCCAACAACAGTATAAAAATAGAATTAATTGATAAATCCTTCCATGCCATTCAAGACAAACATTCCGAATGAAACAAGTATAAGCAAATCAATATACTCATTCCAAAACAATGAAATAAACTGAACTGCTTCAAAACCTTCGAACAATTTTCGCAAGGAAAGGCAATACATCCACAAAAAGTCAATACTCAGTATTTACTACAATAACAGTAGCCACAAAACCTGTCTTTTCCACAAGGCTTCCACGACCATATAATAACAAAACTCAAGATGAATCTACATTCACAACAGTAGATTACTGTAAACGATTCAATCATGAAATCCACTGAGTCGTTAAAGACTATGGTAACTCATCTGTTGCCTATTCCAAGCCAGAAATTAGAAAACAATGAAACCCATAAAGTATCATTAATCGCTGTTAACAAAACCATGACAGAGCTTCGAAAATCTTCAAATGCACAGAACAATCAAATGGTACACCAAGATTCATTCCCTCATCTGTCTCACAACAAAGATTGACGATCGAAAGTCGACAAAGAAACAAAGTTGATCTATACCCTTCACAAGTATATTCGACGGGCTCTCGCCAAACAGGCCGAGCATTCAAACCTTTATAAATATAAATCTCTCATATTTAAACCAAGGAATACACAACAAACAGAGTTGAAGTTCGATTTCAACAAACACCCAACAAGCGGAAATTGCCAAAAATCGAACCAGAAGAGATACAGAGCCAAAATCAACTAAATCTTCATAGGAAAATTTATCTAATCTTCACAAACAAATGAACAGAGTTGTTTTAATGAAGACATTTGAAAGACAGCAAAATATTTAAAGGATAGGGCCTAACATGCCTGTATTTTGATCGAATTTCCGAAGAAGACCACAGGAAGAGCTCAAACTTCCTTTTCTTTTTCCCAAACACAGCGACCAACAAAATTTCGCTGTCCCGTTTACAATATATCCTCCATGGCAGAGAAAAGAGCCAGAGAAATTCATTCTCGCCATGCAACTCAAAGAGAACTGGTGCGAAGAACCAGTAAACTAGCAGAGAGAGAGAGAGTAGACCGAAAATCGCGATACACCAAACAAACCTTCCAACTTCTCGTTTGCATGCCGTTTCGCGAGCTCCGGGCTCAACTCCCTAAACAATAAATGCCATTAAACCAATTTTCCCGCCTAATCTCTACCCCCACCGACCGCCAAAATTGGCGACAGTCCATCCAAAAACTCAAGTTCACTTCCAGACTTAGTAATTGCCAAGTCTGCCAAGGTTAGCCGCCGCCTAAGCCTCCGCCATCTGCCTGTCCCTCATCCTTATCCTTCCCATTTATTGCCATAGAGAATAGCGCCCATGGTTCGCCACCCTTCAAAGGCCCCTTCTCATAAACTCTTAGTTAGCTAGGTTAGTATCTTAGGTTAGAGTTTTAGGGTAAGAACCATGCTAACCATTTTGCACTTAGTTATTATTTTAGGATCATAACACATAGCCTAGGTCTAGGTTAGACTAACAATAATCTAACCCCTAGGTTAGGTTATTGTTTTAGGTTACTAACCCTTAGTAATTCAGTTTGGTCCTTCTCCCGAAAACTCGGAGAGACCTGCATCATACTTTCTAGAACAGAGTCACTCCTGTTCTTATTACAGAATTGTATGTCAATGAATTATTACCTGGTCTTTAATCGAGACCTTCCAGATATACCAGATATCGGGAACCGTTTCATTTCTCAAGATCTGCCTGAGTCATACTCCTGACCAGCCTTACCAAATGCTTCCATACTCGCAACCTGCTCAAGGTTCGTGATCTAATTTTATCACTTCACAAAATTAAAGCATTACTTGGATCAATTCCTTTGGTCCAAGTCTAGATATTATTGATGAATACCTGTATAATTCATTCCGTGATCAGATTAATATTCAGTCACAAGATGAAATAAATAAAAGAGTCTATTAATATTTTGACTACCAAGATCTCGCAATCTGCAAGAAATTTAATACATATCAAGCATGATTTCCGAATCGAGGTACACAATCCATTTACTAGAAATCACATATCAACACTTGAATGCTTAGGAGAAAGTAACAACAGTTCAGGGTGTTACATGCTTCCCTCCTAAAAGGATTCATCGTCCCGATGAATTACATAATAACTTGACCTTCCGGTCAATCAATTTATTAGTACACAAACAATGTGTTTACTTCCATATTTAATAGTTTCAGAAATCAATGTCACCTCACTTTTATTCAACCTGAATAAAGTCTGCCTAAATCAGGCTTTCATAAATACTTAAAAACAATCAGTTCATAAAGTATTTCATCAACAGATTTCATTCTGTTGTAAAAAGAGAAGGAAAAGCAGTTTTCATCTCTTCCAGGTTTTCCCAAGTTGCACTTTCTTCGCTAAACTGGTCCCACTGGACCTTACATTGCTGAATATCACGATTCCTTAAATGCAATCAAGTAGTTTCAAAGACTCTTGTGGGTTTAACCACGATTATTCCTGGGTCCTGGACCTGCAAGGAATTCCAATTTAAAACATGTGACAGATCTGAAACGTATTTCTTAAGCAAAGAAATATGGAAAACATCATGCATACGAGATAGAGCAGGAGGCAATGCTAAACGATAAGCTACAGGATTGATTATCTCGACAATTTCAAAAGGTCCCACGTATCGTGGTGACAACTTGGCAGCCTTGCCAAAAGTTATAGAACTCTTTCTGGGTTTAACACGCAGAAAAACCTTATCACCAAGCTCAAACTTTCTATCAACCCGCTTAAGGTCAAAGATAGCTCTTTCTCGTCTATCCGCCGCTTCCTTTAATCGCTCACGAATCAGCCTTAACTTGCTGTTCCATCTCTGTGAGAATCTCTGGTCCAATTACCACTCTATCCTCTACACTGTCCCAACTTACAGGGGTTCTGCACTTTCTTCCATAAAGTGCTTCAAAAGGTGCCATCTTAAGAGATGAGTGATAAGTGTTGTTGTATGCGAACTCAACCAATGGGAGATACTCTTCCCATTTATACTGTTGATCCATGCAATACATTCGCAACATGTCCTCCAACACTTGATTTACCCTCTCGCCTTGCCCATCCGTTTCTCGGATGATATGCGTAATCGAAGTTTAGTTTCGCTCCTAGGGCTGCGTTAAGCGCTTGCACAAAACCTCGACGCCATTTCTAGGATCCCTCGCCGAAATAATCGCCTGTGTACACCATGCAATCTGAAAATTTCGTACGAACCTTCTTGGCTAGATCGAGAATCATCCTTTAGATTTCCAGCGATGAAATGAGCTACCTTAGTTAGCTTATCTACAACTACCAGTGATAACATCATGTTTATTCCTCGGACATGGGTAGTCCTCAGACAAAATCCATGGTTATTACTTGCCATTTGTATCATGCGGTATGCTATGAGGATACAACAATCCAAAGCAGATGCATATGCTCTGCTTTCACCCGCTGACATTCCAGACAATGAGTCACAAAATTTATCACATCCTTTTTCATACCTTTCCAGAAGTATTGCTGTTTCAAATCAGCTAGCATTTTTGTGATACCCGGGTGCCCAGAGAAAGGTGAATTATGAAATTCAACTAACAACTTCTTTCTCAATTCATTCAGCATAGGTACATATACCCTATTTTCATAACGCAAGATTCCTTCATTATCCAGATGAAAACCTTCATACCTTTTATCTTTAGGTTCTGCAGCAAGCGCTGCTTTCACTTGCTGAAAATATGCATCTGATTCTGAGGCACTTTTTACCTCGTCTTTAAACTGAGTTCTCAACGTTATAAGAGCAGAAATGTGCCTCCTACGACTTAGAGCATCAGCTACTCTATTCTCCTTTCCTTTGATATAACTGATATCAAAGTCATATTGTGATAGAAATTCTAACCACCTTCTTTGTCTGGCATTCAAATTGGGCTGAGTAAATATATATTTCAGACCCAAGTGATCAGTTTTCAACTCAAAAGGTTTCCCTAGTAAGTAGTGTCTCCAGACTTGAAGTGCGTGAACAATGGCAGCAAGCTCCAGATCATGAGGGGCATAATTCAGCTCATGAATCTTAAGTTTTCTACTCTCATAAGCAATGACTTGATCATTTTGTAGCAAAACACCTCCAAGACCTTCCCCAGAAGCATCAGTTACCACTGTAAAATTTCCATTAGGGTCTGGTACAGCCAATATAGGTGCAGAAGTCAGCTGGTCTTTCAGACTTTTGAAAGCCGCTTCGCACTTGTCATTCCACATGAATTTCTTATCCTTCTTCTGCAATGAAGTTATTGGTGCAGCTACCTTAGAAAATCCTTTACAAATTTTCTATAAGAACTCAAAGAAGACCCATGAAGCTTCTTACTTCATGCACATTCTTGGGTGCAGCCACTCGCTTATTGCCACTATTTTTGAAGGATCTACAGCGATTCCTTCCTTGCTTATGACATGACCCAAATAATAACTTTTAATCATAGAAAGAACATTTGGATAACTTACCATACAGCCTTTTCTTTCTCGTAATTCCCAATACTATCTTCAAATGCTCATTGTGCTCCTCAACGCTCTTAGAATAAATGAGAATATCGTCCAAGAATACAAGTACAAACTTGTCCAGGTATTCTTGAAAAATATTGTTCATTAAATTCATAAAGGCTGCAGGTGCATTAGTTAACCCAAAGGCTAGAACTGTGAATTCATAATGTCCGTACCTTGTTCGGAAAGCTGTTTTATGAATATCTTCCTCTTTAATCCTTAGCTGATGATAACCAGATCGAAGATCTATCTTAGAATAAACCGCTGCTCCACGCATTTGATCAAACAGATCATCGATCCTAGGAAGTGGGTATCGGTTCTTAATCGTTGCTTTGTTCAACATCCGATAATCAATACACAGTCTCAGAGTTCCATCCTTCTTTTTCACAAATATAACAGGTGCTCCCCAAGGTGAAACACTTGGTCTAATCAATCCCTTTGACAAAAGCTCTTGTAACTGAGCCTTTAGCTCGACTAACTCAATAGTAGTCATCCGATAAGGCGCCTTGGAAATAGGTTCCGCTCTGTGCTTGATTTCTATAGTAAAATCAAATTCTCTCTTGGGTGGTAACCCTGGTAATTCCTCAGGAAAAACATCCCTGAAACTTTGTAACAGTGGGATTTGCTTCATGAAATCACTATCTTCTTCAGAAGATTCAGATATCTTTACTGCATAAAGGGTACATCCTTTATTCTTAGCCTTTTTAAGCTGCATAGCTGACAGCTTTCTAACTGTAATTTCTCGTTTCACACCTTGAATTTCTACTGATTCCAGCTGATCATCTAAACATTCTATGTTCTTTTCATAGCAATCTACCTTTGCTTTATGGTCAGCTAACCAATTAACACCGATGACAATGTCATACGATCCCAAAGGTGCAACATAGAGATCAACTTCCGTGGAAAAGTTAGGTAAGTCAAGGACCGCTCCAAAAAGACACATACTCACTGTATGAACAGAATTATTACCATACTGTACAGTCCAAGATTTATCCATTTTTCCAGCTTTTCTTTTAAGTTTAGAAGCTAGTTTATTAGATATAAAACATTCAGTAGCTCCTGTATCAAAAAGAATAGTGACAGGTATGCCGAATAACTTACCCGTAACTTCTATAGGTGTCACTTGCTTTTCAGCTTGTTTGTCCGCTACTGCAGCATGTATCTTATGCTGCTGATTACGATCATCCTTCTTCAAAGGGCACTGATTTGCGTAATGATCTTTACCACAAGTGTAGCAGCCTCCTACAGGTCCCTTCTTAGGCTCAAAGTTGCTTCCAGTTTTATAATTGTCACGCTGCCCTCCATAGGACTTCTGACCATTATTATAATTTTTTGCAAAATTATCCTTCACATTTCCTGCAGGCTTATTTACTGCTGCCTTCTTATTGTTATCTCCTGGAAACTTACTCTTGTTCCCAAACTTTTTCCATGGTCCTTTTCTGGGTGCAAGAGAGGTTGAAGAAGGGTTTGCAGTCTTCTTCCGCACTTCCTCCTTATGAGCAGAAATAGCCTTCAATTTCTGTTCTTGCCTTATGGCCTTTTCAACAACTCCTTCCATAGTGGTTGGACTGTGAACATCGACCTCTCCCCCTATCACAGGATTCAATCCCATGATGAATTTCCGTATCCTGAACTTTTCGTCAGTTTGGTACTGCGGTACATACTTGAGAAGTTTTGTAAACCGCTCCCAGAATTCAGTTACTGTTAACTTCCCTTGAGTCAAGTTCTGAAATTCTGTCATTTTCTGATCATAGAAAAGTTGTGGCAGCCAACGTTGCCTAAAATAGCCTTTAAATTGATCCCAAGTGATATTGGTCTCATCAATATTTAGTTCAGCTTTTCGGCTATCCCACCACGAAGATGCTTCGTGAGAAAGCTGATAGGCTCCCCATATTGCCTTGGTTTCTTCTGAGAAGTTCCTTATAGCAAAGTACTTCTCCATTTCGCTGAGCCAGTTCTCAGCTCCATCTCCTAATGTGGTGCCATCATACTTAGGTGGACTTATCCTTTTGATATCATTAGTGAGTTCTGCTGCCAATCTGGCCTTTTTATTTTCTGGTTGCACAGGTGCATTCACAGTATTAACATCAACACCCGTGTCGGGGTTGTCCTCGTGGAGGTTGCTGATTATTATTATCGCCTTCTTCATCCTCCTCATTCCCCGTCACCACCGCTGCTTCAAGTACAGCCAAGCGATCTCTTGTGTCCAACAGGCAGCAAGGATCTCATCCATTTGGTTGTTGCCGCTCCTCCTTCGTGGAGCATTACTCGCAACGTTCCCCCTTGTTCTAACCATTTTCTGTTACAAGAAAATTCAGGTTTTTATCAGATTATGGACTCAATAGGTCCAAGAGCTGCAACCTTCAGCTCTGATACCAAGATGTAACATCCTCATTTTTAACTTTAGAACAAGTGAATTTTTTTTTTTGATAATTGCATACTGGTTCTAAATACATAATTTAGAACTCACAATTCAAATAACCATTCATATAATAAGCAACCATATGCAGCTGTAATGACTCGGAGTACTTCCGATCTATTCATTCCATGACTCGGTAATCTACCGATCTATTCATGAGTAATAAGAGTCGGTGTTTTTATTTAACACATCACTCTTGCGGTTCTCTTCCCTAACTGGGAATTCGTAATGCTCGCCCAAGGAATCTAATCAATAATCAGTTACCATTATCCATCGGCATCTCATCCCTTAGACTAGGTGAATCAGGACAACGCAATCAGCAGCTTGCGATACTTTGGCCAAAGATTTGAAACATACTGTTCATGTCTCGTATTCCTTAACGGCATACTCGCCAACTGAATACGCCCTTCACCCCATTCATATGTTATATAGAATGTCTTATACTGATTATTGTGGGCATCCTTCCTTCCACAACTGAATCACCCGGAGGCAGATTAACAAGGTGATAATGTTATATGGATACCCACGAGGGTTAGGGATATGATGACATACTGGTTCAACCTTGCAGTTCAACCAGTGTGTCATGACACCCCAAATCTCCGAGGCAGTCATATAACATGACCACGTTCTTAATCGGTCCCAGGGTAACTCGTGCGAAATCAAGTGTAAATCTCAACGATCAATGCAAGGGGTGTCGCCATAAGTCACCTGCATTGTTGTAACTTCGAGAAGATCCTAATCTTCTCGGAGGTACAACCCTGCAGTCGACCTTATGTCGTCATCCTTTAAATCCGCCTCGAGAAGATCTACCCGAAAACAAGCGTTACGCACTAAAGATTAAATTACTTCTTAAGACTTTTCCCTAAGGTTAGCCATTTCCAATCCCTGGATTCATTTTCTTAAGGCGACCCTCCTCCATTAATCTCATTACTTGGTAGAGGTATTAAGGTCTAGCTTCTATCAAGGAGTCATTAGAATACGTCTGATTCTAAACAACAGATTCAGACAATATCTCATAACCTATGCTTGAGATTGCCACCTGAATTCCATTGATTGCCTACCAGTTCTCTTAACTGAATTTATATCATACTTTTTAGTTTAAAGATATAAATGATTTAGAATCCAATTTACTATTGTCCTGTTATACTTAGGACTAGGGATTAGTAATTCAATCCAACTTGTTTAGCGTTATCTTTTAGGCTCAAATTTAACCTATCCTCTAGAGAGACAATATTTAAATTACAATATTGCATTATCCAGATCAAATTAGAACTACTAAATACTCATAAGAATTTAGTCTAATTACTTACAAGCTTTCATTGTCAATCACAAAAGCATCCATATTATGCAAAGATAACTATGCCTCTTCGTTACGTAAACCGAAGAAGTTCATCATTCATAATTTAATACAACACATAAGTATCAAACGCTTATTTTCATTCCTTTTGAAACTCGTACAATTACATTTATGCAACAGCATACTTGATATAATGCTAACGGAAAAGAAACATCTTTTCACATATAGTACATCCATAAAATCAAGCTGTAATTCATAATAAATCAAATAAACTATCTCGACGGACCGCCGATCTCGCATGTATTTACCTCTTACGGCAACCATCTGCAAAAATAGTCAACATGAGTCAGTTCAATGAACTGAGCATGATAAGCACTAACTTTTAAAACAATTGCAATCCATCAATTGTTTCCATTAAACACCCTGTTTAAATGAGATCAAATATCCAAAAAGAAAACATATTCAGGCTATGTCCTTGTAATACTAAATGATTACAAACATGTAACTCTATCATTGTTACAGAATAGTCTTAAACACTTTCTAATATTTCATCAAATATTAAGAAACAAGAACGAATGCAGATGAACAATCATTGAATCCAAATCACGACACTGGTCAGATTGTTGCAATCTTCCAAAAAGGAAATAACATAACAATTTGGTCTCCTACCAAAACGTTACCAAATTAATTTCCTACTGATAGTTCATTATCAATAATATAAAATAAAGGAAGAGAAAGAATCAATCCATTCTTACTTCCCTTTTTACATAAGTTCATCACTGTACTGCCTTCACTTATGAGAACAGTCATCCAGTATATAAATGAACAAGTTAGACAGGCCGAAATCAAGATCACTGTTCTAAATCACGAAAATAGAAACCCAAAGAAATCTCAGACAAAGAACTAACACATCAACTATCCATAAATCAGTCTGATGTCCAAAACTAGTTTCACCTAAACACAGTAAGGCTTTCGAACCAAGTTCGAAAGCAAGAGCTTCAAGCGTATTGCTGTAACCAACAACTCTATAACATTAAGCCTTTTAAGGTTTCCGAGAAACTATGCTATGGTGACCACACATTGATTCCAATTCATGATCAGTCAGTCGAATTGAACAAACAGAAAGGAACTTAGCATACTTATACTTTCTCAGTTTATCGGACTGAACAAACGGAAAGGAACACCATCAATCGATCCCTACCTGGTGCATGCAAATCCCTAGTGCAACTCACCCAAACAGGCTGTAACACAAAACAATCATCAATGACGATATAAAAATCGATAAACAATCAAGCTCTTATTTCAACCAAGAAACCCGACCGTACTCGCCAATAATTTAGCACAAATAGAACAGGTTGAATATGTAGTTACTCACCTAAGGAATCTGTACCACCAAAGCAACATGCAACACAAAGTACCCCAAGAAAATACAGAGGTCTTCAGTACAGATTTTCCCTTCAAGTCACTGGATCAACACTTAACAACTGTATATACACATTCTAACTTGAACAGTGACCAAAATAGAAATAGAACATTGAAACGTCTCCTCACAGTCGTTCGGAATTCAATCCTAATAAATCCACTAATTCACACTACATACTGATAACGGATTTTGCGCCATAATCACAAACCCAACAACAGTATAAAAATAGAATTAATTGATAAATCCTTCCATGCCATTCAAGACAAACATTCCGAATGAAACAAGTATAAGCAAATCAATATACTCATTCCAAAACAATGAAATAAACTGAACTGCTTCAAAACCTTCGAACAATTTTCGCAAGGAAAGGCAATACATCCACAAAAAGTCAATACTCAGTATTTACTACAATAACAGTAGCCACAAAACCTGTCTTTTCCACAAGGCTTCCACGACCATATAATAACAAAACTCAAGATGAATCTACATTCACAACAGTAGATTACTGTAAACGATTCAATCATGAAATCCACTGAGTCGTTAAAGACTATGGTAACTCATCTGTTGCCTATTCCAAGCCAGAAATTAGAAAACAATGAAACCCATAAAGTATCATTAATCGCTGTTAACAAAACCATGACAGAGCTTCGAAAATCTTCAAATGCACAGAACAATCAAATGGTACACCAGTATCATTCCCTACTGTCTCACAACAGCATTGACGATCGAAAGTCGACAGCAAAACAGTGATCTATACCCTTCACAAGTATATTCGACGGGCTCTCGCCAAACAGGCCGAGCATTCAAACCTTTATAAATATAAATCTCTCATATTTAAACCAGAAGGAATACACAACAAACAGAGTTGAAGTTCGATTTCAACAAACACCCAACAAGCGGAAATTGCCAAAAATCGAACCAGAAGAGATACAGAGCCAAAATCAACTAAATCTTCATAGGAAAATTTATCTAATCTTCACAAACAAATGAACAGAGTTGTTTTAATGAAGACATTTGAAAGACAGCAAAATATTTAAAGGATAGGGCCTAACATGCCTGTATTTTGATCGAATTTCCGAAGAAGACCACAGGAAGAGCTCAAACTTCCTTTTCTTTTTCCCAAACACAGCGACCAACAAAATTTCGCTGTCCCGTTTACAATATATCCTCCATGGCAGAGAAAAGAGCCAGAGAAATTCATTCTCGCCATGCAACTCAAAGAGAACTGGTGCGAAGAACCAGTAAACTAGCAGAGAGAGAGAGAGTAGACCGAAAATCGCGATACACCAAACAAACCTTCCAACTTCTCGTTTGCATGCCGTTTCGCGAGCTCCGGGCTCAACTCCCTAAACAATAAATGCCATTAAACCAATTTTCCCGCCTAATCTCTACCCCCACCGACCGCCAAAATTGGCGACAGTCCATCCAAAAACTCAAGTTCACTTCCAGACTTAGTAATTGCCAAGTCTGCCAAGGTTAGCCGCCGCCTAAGCCTCCGCCATCTGCCTGTCCCTCATCCTTATCCTTCCCATTTATTGCCATAGAGAATAGCGCCCATGGTTCGCCACCCTTCAAAGGCCCCTTCTCATAAACTCTTAGTTAGCTAGGTTAGTATCTTAGGTTAGAGTTTTAGGGTAAGAACCATGCTAACCATTTTGCACTTAGTTATTATTTTAGGATCATAACACATAGCCTAGGTCTAGGTTAGACTAACAATAATCTAACCCCTAGGTTAGGTTATTGTTTTAGGTTACTAACCCTTAGTAATTCAGTTTGGTCCTTCTCCTGAAAACTCGGAGAGACCTGCATCATACTTTCTAGAACAGAGTCACTCCTGTTCTTATTACAGAATTGTATGTCAATGAATTATTACCTGGTCTTTAATCGAGACCTTCCAGATATACCAGATATCGGGAACCGTTTCATTTCTCAAGATCTGCCTGAGTCATACTCCTGACCAGCTTACCAAATGCTTCCATACCTTGCAACCTGTTCAAGGTTCGTGATCTAATTTTATCACTTCACAAAATTAAAGCATTACTTGGATCAATTCCTTTGGTCCAAGTCTAGATATTATTGATGAATACCTGTATAATTCATTCCGTGATCAGATTAATATTCAGTCACAAGATGAAATAAATAAAAGAGTCTATTAATATTTTGACTACCAAGATCTCGCAATCTGCAAGAAATTTAATACATATCAAGCATGATTTCCGAATCGAGGTACACAATCCATTTACTAGAAATCACATATCAACACTTGAATGCTTAGGAGAAAGGGGCGCACGACAATGAGTGTCGACAGCAAAATGGATGTGCCCATGGCGCACAAAAGGGGCGCACGACAATGAGTGTCGACAGAAAAATGGATGCGCCCATGACGCACAAAAGGGGCGCACGACAATGAGTGTCGACAGCAAAATGGATGCGCCCATGGCGCACGCACAGAAATGAGTGTCGACATAAGAAAGAATGTGCCCATGGCGCACATAAGAAGATGTCGACACACACACAGATGCGCCTATGGCGCACCTTCAGGAGGCGCAACATTCTGAGTGCTGACAGGAAGCAGACCCTAACCCAGATATTCAGATGGCCATAACTTTTGACTGGGAGCTCCGATTCACACAAGGTTGGACTTTTCAGAAAGCCTACGGCGTCCTCTCTACCTAACTACTACAACTGGATATCTTTAATTGGGTGGGAACAAGTTCTTAAAAATGAAAAATAAAGTTTGCCACTTTTGGGGTTTGATATGGTCCTCACCTACCACCATAATGAGATGAATTAAATACAACCTGAGGTGGTTGGGGTAGATTTGGACTTTCTCTCTCTTCTCTCTCTCATTCTTCCTATAAATTGTAAGGAGGGGCTTCTTTCTAAAGGTTGGACATTCTTGTTTTGCCCCTCCCTTCTTCTCTTTGGCAGGTGAATCTGTGGAGTTCAAACCTCCTATCTAAAACTGTAATGCAACCTTGTCTCTTGGCATTTTGCAGTGTGTTGTATCAATCTTTGGAGCAAATTAATGCATGTCTGTGGATGATTATCAACCCTCTCAGTGTTTATTTGCATTTTCTTGATCTTTCACTGTAAATCTGGTTATCTGTGCATGATCTTGCATTACATTTTTATGGTCTGTGTTTATTGGCAAGACAGGTGTTCTTCATTCCTCGGTGCATCACCTCCTTAGCTTAGGTTTATTTTTATGCATTTTTTTCTTGCCTGTCTCCTTGGAAAATTAGATTAGGTTTTGAGTAGACCCTCTGCATTTTTACGTGTGCATCTGAACAGAGGAATAGGAACCGGCCTTCATCCGGAGAGCTTTTTCGATTTCGCAAGGTCCCACACTTGGGAAAAGCT
This sequence comes from Taxus wallichiana var. yunnanensis, assembly GCA_018340775.1. Classification (NCBI taxonomy): domain Eukaryota; kingdom Viridiplantae; phylum Streptophyta; class Pinopsida; order Cupressales; family Taxaceae; genus Taxus; species Taxus wallichiana. Next base: position 39,522,171 of record CM031239.1, on the reverse strand, counting down.
CCATGTTATGCAATCACACTGAGAATCTGCAACCCATCGAGTCCTGGAGTCTTTGTGATTCGCCATCAACAGTTTTGGCACGCCCGGTGGGACCCAGAAGTCATTCCACAGTTTCGAAGGAACTTTCAAGAAATTCGGACTTAAAAAATTGCAGGTTTTACAATTTCATATTTTCACCTTCCAGGCTGAACTTTGAAATCAATTTTCAAGGACTTAACTTGCTCAAAACAAGTCAAAATTTCACCAGCTGATAGATCTGGGGGTAATATTCAAAATGGTATTCTTAAATTTTTGAGATTTTGACTTTCAAAATTTCATGGTTTTTTGATTTTCGGATTTCAGGTTTTCGGAAGTCTGGCATTTTTGGGTTTTCAGGACTGTCATTCCAGAATCAAGTTCCAAACTCTAAAATATCAAAAATACAGGTCTTTCAATTTTCCATTTTTAAATATCGTCAGGTTTGGTGTGTAACTTGGCAGGATCTAGCCTTTTGAGGCTCACTTTCTAACACATCTGGCGACTCCGAAGGGGTAGAATTCAGCGGTGTAGCAGCAAAAGTTTCCCAGGCATATGAGAAGAATTCGAACCAGGTCTAATACTCGAGAAGAGGGGCTATTTGTCCAATTGCAACTATCACCAGGAGGAGGAAGGAGAGGAAGAAGACCACAAAGATCACCATCTCCACCTAACAGGACTTTGTCTACACCTCCACCTGGTAGGCCTTTTCTCGCATCGACCAGGGTTCTTAGGCCAATCATAATGGCACATCTACCACCGAATCCCTTTGTAAATTTCACGGGTAGTAGTCCACTTGCCCTAAATGCTCAGAATCAAATTCCAATTACAGCACTAAAGAATATACCCTATTTTACGGGAGAAAATCATACTACTCCTATTGATCACATCCAGGATATTGCTAATGCATGTGCAATCCACGAAATAAATGAAATGGATGTTGCAGTCAAGCTGTTGGCTTCATCTTTCAAAGGCAAGGCCTTACAATGGTTTAGGAGCCTTACAACAGGCTCTATTACGAATTGGAACCAACTTTGTTCTCGCTCTTTGCAGCCCAATTCGGGAGAGGGCGACAATTTATCTTTATTGGAACAACTGACAACAATCAAAAGGGCTCCTAACGAACAAATGGCAGATTTCAACTTTAGATTCCAACGGACATGGGACAGGATCCCAATAATTGTTAGACCAACCGCCGAAGGAGCATTCCTTTATTTCTTAAAGGCTATAAATTCAGACATAGCCATGATGATCCAATCAATGGGAGGGACAACGCGCTGTGGTGGTCCTATGACACAGCGATCAGAGCAGAGAACTGTTTGATCCAAGCCGGAAAGCTTGCACCAAGGCCACCAATGCCTCTCTATCCAGACATGGGAAATCCTACAACCAGTCAAGCACCAGAGTTGAATCCCATTCCAACTCCTAGAAATCAAAGCAATAATGAGGCGTCGACTTCTTCAAATACTTCAAAGGAATTACAGGAGGTCATGAAACAATTGCAGAACCTTGGAAATGAGCTTGTGACTATCAAAAGACAGCAAGCTCAAAGTGCTAGACCGTATCAGCCTCAAGCACAGTACCAAGCTAGGCCCCCATACCAACAAAATAGACCACCACCTCAGGCTGCAAATCAAAACTAGAACCAAGGACAGCCTCAAGCTGCCACGACATTTCGACCGTATGATCCAAATGCAACGACGTCCTCAAGAGCCTTGGTTCCAACACAAAATAACATGGCACAGGAGTACGACTGGTGTTACCCTTGCAATCTACCTCACAATCAGTCAGCATGTTTCAATGGTGCACTGAATCAGGCCTTGATGGTGCAAACCATTGGTGTTGCTCAAGAACCAAGCCAGGAGGAGAATCAACAGCAACAAACACAACAAGAAGGACCTCCAACAGAAACCACATTGGCAAATTGGCAAACGGAAGACTTCTGTGGAGTTAACCAACAGCCTTTTCAAGGCGTGGCTGCCAACACACGGTCAAAGAAGAGAAATATAGGAGAGGGACAACCATGTAATCCAGTTGTTTCTCAACCCACTCTTACACAACAAGGGGTCAGTAGACCAAACGCAGCTCCAAATGTGCAGAATCAACCTAAGGTACCTGTTGTAGCAACACATGCACCTGTTCAAGCTCCAGAAAAGGTTGCGCCAAGCAAGGGACAGCAAAAGGACAATTCATCCCCCTTCAACATCATCGATCAAATGAAGAAGACACATGTGAACATTTCCATGTGGGAATCACTGGCGATCCCAGGGCAACGAGATTTATTGCAAGCTGCAATGGCTAATTGGTCTGCCACAAATGTATCAAACCAGGGACATGAGAAAGTTCTCACTAATGCAGTGCAACATGATGGGGGCCAGACAAGAAAAATTTGAAGCCTCCACCATTCTATGTTTCGTTGATTGTTGGAAACCACTTGGTACACAACTGCATGATTGATTCTGGGGCAAGTAGTTCAGTGATGCCGAAGCAAATAGCGGATCAGCTGGGTTTGAAATATGAGCCAGTGCTGAAAGGAGTAGTACAGCTAGATGGAACGGCAGTAGGAACAGTTGGGGTCATCAAAGGGTTAAGCCTAACACTACATTCCTGTCCTAATGTTACAGTTCTACAAGATGTGTCTGTGATTGACCTTCCGCCACTCTTTGCGTTGTGTCTATCAAGAGACTTCACTGCAAAAATCGGTGGATATTTATCTGCAGATTGGTCGCACATGATTTTTAGGACAAGGTATGGAGCCAAAGCAACAATCAGGTCAGAACCAATTGCCCATTTCCATATTGAGCCTCATGTACCAAATCCTATCAATGCAAATTGCTCGGTTTTTGATCAGGAGGAGTGTTCAAGTGATCTAGAAATAGGTACTAAGGTCGAGGGAATTCCTGATTTAACTTTGGATGAATGGGCAAACAAGAGTCATGAATTTGACCCATACAAGGAAATTGAAGAATCTGAATTGGGCGTGTATTGTATACACGAAGAAAATTCACCCATTCCCAACATCATTCAGCCTAAACAAAAGGATGAAAACAAAGTTTGGAAATTATTTTTCGATGGTTCGAGAAGCAGACAAGGTGCTGGAGGTGGTGCAATGTTGATTTCACCACAAGACATCAAATATTTTTCAGCTTTTCATTTCCAGTTTTCCTGTTCAAACAACACGGCTGAATACGAAGCATTGATTCATGGAATTCATTGGGCCAAGAAAAGGGGCATAAAGAACTTGCAGGTGTTTGGAGATAGCGAGCTAATCGTCAACCAAGTTAGGGGACAACATGCTACAAAGAACGACTTGCTAAGGAGCTACAAGAATAGGGTATGGGACCTCATTGAGGATTTCAAAGCTTTCAACATTGTGTCCATACCGGGAAGAAAATGAAGCCGCAGATAGGCTCGCAGCAGTTGGAGTGACATTTGATGTGGTTGACAACATCAGGAGAGAAAAAACGCAGCCACACATCCATGTGGTTGTGAGGCAAGGCGAGCCCAGATAATAACACACACAAGTGGCAGAGTGTTTGAGAACGATCAACAGATCGTCAATTTCTTACAAGAAGAGGCTGAATTTTCAGCTAGGAATCAGGACAGATTAGAGCAGCAGTATGGGGATCAAGTAGTACAGCTGCGGACAAATAAGCTTCCTAAGGGTTTGGTAACATTGGAGTCTATCTTCAACCCTAACGACCAATTTCATAAGGAAAAGGCAAACATACAGTCAAGAGAGAAGATTCGAACCAATTCCGGTTGGGAAGACAAAACACTTCAAATTGGCAAAGTGGCCACCGAACAGAGAAATCAGATTTCATACAACTTTGCCAAGAATTTCCAGTTGTCTTCGCCGGAGCTACGAAGACTTGAGAGGATTCGATCCAAATTTGGCACAACATACCATAGAATTGGATCCGGATGCTAATCCCGTCAAGGTAAACAGAGACCGGTCAACCCTCACATTGAGCCTCTAATGAAGAGAGACCTAAATAAGGTGATAGAGGCAAGCATTATATTCCCGATCAAGCACTCAAGTTTGGGTTGCAAACTTGGTTCGGTCGGGAAGAAGAGTGGAGAAATCAGGTTGTGTGTAGATTTCCGAGACCTCAACAGGCATCGCTCAAAGATCATTACCCACTTCCTTCAATGGGACAAATATTGCAAGTAGTATCCGGTTCAGAGAGATTCTCTCTCCTAGATGGCTACTCAGGGTATAATCAAGTGATGGTAAAAGAAGGTGACCAATTCAAGACGGCTTTCACCACCAAATGGGGGACCTATGCCTACAAGAAGATGCCATTTGGGCTATCAAATGCTGGGGCCACTTTCCAAAGGGCAATGGATATGGCATTCAAGGGGTTGATCAATAAAATAGTTTTGATATATCTTGACGACATCACTGTATTCTCAAAAAATGCAGCGGATCACCTCTATCATTTGAGGCAAGTATTTCAGAGGTGTAGAAGATTTGGGGTATCATTGAATCCCAAAAAATGCATATTCTTGGCTCACGAGGGAAAACTTCTAGGCCATATTGTTTCAAAGGAGGGATTGACAATTGACCCAGAAAGAGTTGAAGCAATTCAAGCATTGCCATTGCCAAATCACAAGAAGGCTCTTCAAAGCTTCTTAGGAAGGATCAATTTCATCCGCAGGTTTGTTCCAAATTTTGCAGCTCTCGTAAAACCAATAACGCTGATGTTAAAGAAGAGCATGGCATTTAAGTGGACATCTGAAGGCAAGGCAAGTTTTGAGGCAATAAAAGAGGCTATATCTCAAGCCCCAACTCTCGTCAATCTAGAATTCTCTAAGGACTTCGTGCTATATGCCTTTGGTGGTGGGGACACGATTTTTGCAATCCTGGTACAACAAAACAAAGAAGGATTAGAACAACCAGTTGCTTTCTTCAGTCAAGGCTTGGAGGAATATGAAACTAGGTACTCTTTCATTGAAAAGCATGTCCTTGCAGTAATCAGAAGCTTAAAGAAATTCAAGCACCTAGTCTCAAACAACAAGATCCAATTATTAGTCTCTCATGCGGGAGTCAAGGACTTCCTTCTAAACAAGGATCTGAATGAGAAACGTGCAGGATGGATAACTCGTGTCATGGAATATGACATCGAGATCAAGGTCACCAAACTAGTACGTGGGAAGGGACTATGTGAGCAGCTAGCCTTGAGTCAACAAGTTGAAGCTGGTGATGAAAAGGAGACTACCTTGGTACTACAGGATGATCAAGAACAAGAAAATGATGACGTGCCTACTCCTTGTTGGACTCATAATATGATACACTTCCTACAGACATAGGCCTATGCCCTCCAGAGATGAGCAAAGCAAAGAGGAGATACTTCAGATTACAAGCCATTCCATATGTGCTTGTTGATGGTGTTTTGTTTAAGAAAGACATCAATGGAGTTCTATTGAGGTGCATTGGGATAAGTCAAATTGAGAGGGTGTTACGAGATTTTCACGATGGAGATTCTGGAGGACATTTTGCCCCACGAGTAACATCTCTCAAGATAATGAAGGCAAGGTATTATTGGCCGACAGTCTTCATGGATCGCTATACATGGATAAGAAAGTGCAAGAAATGTGCACTCTTCACAGCAAAGAAAGACAAGCAAAGCACTTCCATGCACCCGATTCGGTTGACCAACCATTTATGCAATGGGATTGGACTTTGTCGGGGTCATCAATCCAAACTCAAGCCAAGGCCATAAGTGGATTCTCACGGCAACGGACTATTTCACCAAGTGGACTGAAGCAGTAGCGCTCAAAGAGGCAAACGAGTCTAATATACTAGAATTTTACGAAGGAATAGTGACCAGGTTTGGTGTGCCGGCCACTATTATATCAGAAAATGCATTGGCATTCGTAGGTTCCAAGATCACGGAATGGGCTGTCAAAAATGGAATCTACTTGAGCACCTCTTCCAATTATTACCCGGGCAGGGTAATGGACAGGCAGAGTCCATGAACAAAAATTTGCTAAGAATCATCAGGAGGACTCTGGATGAAAATCAAAGAACATGGCATACCAAGCTAAAATCAGCATTATGGGTTGTGACAGAATAACACCAAAGAGGTCTATAGGTAATTCCCCTTATAAGTTGGTCTATGGAAAAGAGGCAGTATTGCCTATATCATTAGAACTACCTGCATTAGAATTCATGAAGCAGTTGGAGTTGGCTGAGTTCGAACCAATGGAGGCTAGGTATGCAGAGTTGATGGAATTGGAAGAAATTAGAGAACATGCAGTTCAAACAATTGAGAAAGATCAAGCCTTAGTCAAAATATGGTTTGATAAGAAAGCAAGAGCAAGGACCTTCCAGGAAGGGGACCTAGTTCTGAAATGGGATGCAGATTGGGAAAAACCAGGAAGGCATTCCAAGTTTGATGCCATTTGGAGTGGCCCCTACATGGTCACGGGATGTAAAAGTAGTAATGCCTTCCAATTGTCTACATTGGACGGAGAAGAAATTTCGATTCCGGTCAACGGAATCTATCTTAAACATTGCTACTGAAAAGAGAAAATTTCTACCCTTGTAAATATTAGCTTAGATTTCAATTCCTCTAAGTGCGTTTGCACATTGTCTTGTTATAGTTAGGTTTCAGTTTCCCTAAGTGCTTTGGCACAGGTTTCGTTGCTCTCAGGTTGTTTCTACAGTTCAAAGTGCTGTCGGAGAAGGAGTTGCAGTTTCAGGCTCGGGATCAGAGATCAAGTTGGTTTCAAGTATTGCTTATGACTCCATGCCCAATGGATTTCTAAAAGGGCCACTGATCTTCTACCTAGCAGGCAGGTGATCCCGTTGAGTCGCCAAATTGTTGTATATATCTTCCCCCCGGGTAGATATAGACAAGCGGAAGAATATGGAAACCAAAGAAATTCAAACCTCAGCCCATGGCGCACAAAAGGGGCACACGACAATGAGTGTCGACAGCAAAATGGATGCGCCCATGGCGCACAAAAGGGGCGCACGACAATGAGTGTCGACAGCAAAATGGATGCGCCCATGGTGCACAAAAGGGGCGCACGAAAATGAGTGTCGACAGCAAAATGGATGCACCCATGGCACACAAAAGGGGCGCACGACAATGAGTGTCGACAGCAAAATGGATGTGCCCATGGCGCACAAAAGGGGCGCACGACAATGAGTGTCGACAGAAAAATGGATGCGCCCATGGCGCACAAAAGGGGCGCACGACAATGAGTGTCGACAGCAAAATGGATGCGCCCATGGCGCATGAAATGAGTGTCGACATAAGAAAGAATGTGCCCATGGCGCACATAAGAAGATGTCGACACACACACGGATGCGCCTATGGCGCACCTTCAGGAGGCGCAACATTCTGAGTGCTGACAGGAAGCAGACCCTGACCCAGATATTCAGATGGCCATAACTTTTGACTGGGAGCTCCGATTCACACAAGGTTGGACTTTTCGGAAAGCCTACGGCGTCCTCTACCTAACTACAACTGGATATCTTTAATTGGGTGGGAACAAGTTCTTAAAAATGAAAAATACAGTTTGCCACTTTTGGGGTTTGATATGGTCCTCACCTACCACCATAATGAGATGAATTAAATACAACCTGAGGTGGTTGGGGTAGATTTGGACTTTCTCTCTCTTCTCTCTCTCATTATTCCTATAAATTGTAAGGAGGGGCTTCTTTCTAAAGGTTGGACATTCTTGTTTTGCCCCTCCCTTCTTCTCTTTGGCAGGTGAATCTGTGGAGTTCAAACCTCCTATCTAAAACTGTAATGCAACCTTGTCTCTTGGCATTTTGCAGTGTGTTGTATCAATCTTTGGAGCAAATTAATGCATGTCTGTGGATGATTATCAACCCTCTCAGTGTTTATTTGCATTTTCTTGATCTTTCACTGTAAATCTGGTTATCTGTGCATGATCTTGCATTACATTTTTATGGTCTGTGTTTATTGGCAAGACAGGTGTTCTTCATTCCTCGGTGCATCACCTCCTTAGCTTAGGTTTATTTTTATGCATTTTTCTCTCCCTGTCTCCTTGGAAAATTAGATTAGGTTTTGAGTAGACCCTCTGCATTTTTACGTGTGGATCTAAACAGAGGAATAGGAACCGGCCTTCATCGGAGAGCTTTTTCGATTTCGCAAGGTCCCACACTTGGGAAAATCTCCATGTTATGCAATCACACCGAGAATCGCAACCCATCGAGTCCTGGGGTGCTTGTGATTCGCCATCAACATTTGGCACACCGGTGGGACCCAGAAGTCATTCCATAGTTTCGAAGGAACTTTCAAGAAATTCGGACTTAAAAAATTGCAGGTTTTACAATTTCATATTTTCACCTTCCAGGCTGAACTTTGAAATCAATTTTGAAGGACTTAACTTGCTCAAAACATGTAATCCATCGAGTCCTGTGGGTGCCTTTGTGATTCGCCATCAATGAGTCTATTATCGAGACATCTTGCAAAACCACAACATTCAGGCATGCAAGGTAAGACTCAAGTTTTTATCACTCTAACGGTTGTGACTGCCATCCCATCCAATTACACTACCCCTTTGGATATGACTTCATACTAAATTCCCAACTAATCACTTATTTGTTTGGGCATTACTGAACTACTTGCCCCGGAATCAATCATGCAATTGTGTACTAATTGATTTCCGATGATCAATGAAACATAGAATGTAGGGGGATTCAAAATTTTACCTTTCGTCCTCCATGATTCCCCTTAGGCTAGGCAAAGCATTTGTGAGCACCTTCTCTTACATTTGGACTTTCTCGATTTGAAGTTGACCAATCCTTCATGGAAGCTTATAGAAAATATCTATGGCTCGAGATAGAATGTGATTCCCACATTGATATGTTTACATTTGTATTCTTCATCTGATCAATGATATTGAATAGATATGAAGTATCTTTTTGTTGTCCCTTGTCCTGCACATTCATTCCTTGCACATGGGCAGCAACAACTGGCATTTGAGTTGGCCTAGGAGTTGTCTTAGGCAATCCTTGCATGTTTGGGACTGCACTTTGCTTTCCAATAACTTTTGGAGTAGCAAGAGGTTATGGATTACTTGGAACCAATGGCTGTTCTTCACACAAATTTCTCCTTTTTGACCTTGTGTTGGCTGCAACACTTTGGGAAACTATTTGATTCATGCCAAAAAAATATTATGCCTTCCAGGTTTACAAGTGTGGTATCATTTAGAGCTTATTGCTACTAGAATATGTCTTGTTGTTGGTTATTTTCTTGACTCCCTTCAATTAATGCTTGATTTAAGGCACCATTGAATCACATAGACTGGTTGTGAGGTTCATTGCATGGGAAACAACAATCATACTCTTGAGCTATGTTGTTTTGTACTGGCACTAATGCCTTAGAGGTAGATATATAATTGGAATTATAGGGCTGAAATGGTCTATTGGTAGGAGGTCTTGCTTGGTTTAGATTTGTAGCTGGATTGGGTGGTCTTTGAGGCTAGTATGGCTGCCTGTTAGGCTGAGCTTGAGGCTGGAAGGAAGGTCTAAAACCTTGGGCTTGTTGTCTCTTGAGTGTAACCAACTCATTACCTAAATTTTTTAATTGTTTCATGACTTCTTGAAGTTCATTTGAGGTACTAGAAGATGAAGTAGAAGCTTCATTTAAATTCTGATTTCTAGGAGTGGAAATAGGAGCTAAAATAAGCACTTGGCTAGCACTTGGGCTCTCTAAACTTGGAAATAATGGCATTGGAGGCCTAGGAGCTAGCTTGCCAACTTGAATCAAACAATATTAAGCTCTAATGGCAATGCTATAAGCAACAAGGATAGTTGTGCCTCTCATGGATTGAATTAACATAGAAATATCAGAATTTAAAGCTTTAAGGTAATATAGAAAAGAACCTTCTACTGGCCTGGCCTTACTGCCACTGGAATTCTCTCCCAATTCCTTTCAAATCTGAAGTTGAAGTTAGTCGGTTATTCATTGGGAGCTCTCTTGATGGTTGTCAGCTGTTCCAAAAGGGAAAAGTTGTCTCCCTTTTCTCCAAACTACTCATGGAGGGCTATACATAGCTAGTTCCAATTTTGGGTAGAACCTGAGGCCAGACTCTTGAACCATTGCAAAGCTTTGATTTGAATGAAGATTCCAGCGAGTTGACAGAACTTGCATCTCATTGATCTCATGGATTGCACAAATATTAGCAATATCCTTGACATGATCACCAGGAGTGGTCTAATTTTTCCAAGAAAGTATGGAATGTTCTTCAATGTCAGAATCGGGATTGGATTCTTTGCATTGAGAGCAAGTGGGCTGCTACCGGTGAAATTGACATAGAGGTTGTTTTGTGCCATTCGATTGACCTTAGAGCCCTTGTTGATTGAATGAAAGGCCTACAGGTGGGAGAGTTGATAGAGTTTTGTTTGGTGGAGATGAAGACCTTTGAATTCTCCTCTCTCTTTGCCATCTTCTTGGAGATAAGCGTAGATACTCAAACAACACTTCTTCTTCTCTAACTCTTGACCTTGTGGCGATTCTTCTCATGATTTTTAGGTCCTTCGCTGAAACCTATTGATTCTTCTTCCTTGGAGTCATCGGATGTGAAATTTAGGGCTCTTTTAAGCAAGAAAAATGCAAAAAATGCACATCAATTTGTTGCAATGAAGATGAAGACCTCTAAGGTCCCATCGGGCATGCCAAAACTGTTGTTACAAATCAGCAAGTACCCTGGATGTTCATTAGGCTTCTAGTTTGACATCTTGGACATCCAATGTGATTGCACAACATTGAATCCTCTCCCCAAGTGTGGGACTTGTAAAAATGGGAGAGGAATCTCTAGATTAGAGGCTAGTTCCTCAAACTCCTCTGATCAGATATGTCACTTACAAGTTGCAGAGGTTTGAATTCCTAGTTCCTACTCTAAATTCCAAGGGGACAAAGATAGGGAATGCAAGAAAATGAAGCTAATGCTAATGAAGTGATGCACCAAAGGAGTTTGGACACACGATCATTGTAATAAATACACAATACACAAGAGAAAACAACAAAAAGCATGAAAAAATTTCTCAAAATGTAATGAAAGATTAGGAAAACAATGGTAGATATATGAGAGGATTGAGGGCTTTTAATCACAGGACATATATTAACATTTCAGATCCAATACAATACATTACAGTGATCAAGAGGAAAAAGGGGTGCTATATTACATGGAAAGGTAAAAATTTTCACAAATTCTACCAAAGAGGAAGAAAAAGGAAAGTTGCAGAGCTGGAAAGTGTCCCCTCCTTGCAAAAATGAACCCATTCTGGCTTTTACAGTGGAAGCCACGACCCCAGGAGAGAGAAACATGAGAAAACGTGGGGAAGATTCAACCATTGACCAAAATGCAATCAAAACAGCATGGGCATCCTTACAGGCCCATCCCCTGACATTTTTAGCCATCTTTGGGAGAGAATGCGAGCCATTCTTCATTAAAAATGTTCGTTGAAATGTCATTTTTGCCCATGACCACGTGCCAGAGGAATTTTTGATTTTCTCTCTCCAAAATCCATCAAAATGCAAAAATTACCCCAAAATATTGTAGAGAATTTCACTATATTTCCATTGATATAAAGAACGTGAAAAACGAGCTCTGGATCGAAAGATATGGCCGTTTGAAATTTTAGGGCAAAACAGGGCCAAATTGGATTGGCGGAAAAAAATTTTAAATTTTTTCACTTTTTGGTCATTTGGAAAATTTTCCCAAAAATCCCCATGCTCCACCACTTCGGGAGCCACGTGGCATGTTCTAATTGGATGTGGGCTCTCTGTGCTTCATTTCCCTTTGATTTTCCCTTTGGAAAATTTTCAAAAATTCCCGCCAGCCGATGAGTTGAGGACACGTGTCACGTGCTGATTGGGCGCGGCCCTTTCCTCCTAAATTTTCCATTGCTATTTGATCATTTTTCCCCACTTGGACATGTGGCGAAACCCCATTAGATGTGGGATTTTCCCTTTCAATTTTCCATTCAGCTCTGTCCTTTAAAATTTTGCCGCAACCGCACACGTGGCAAAATTCCATTGGCTCACGCGTGGGGAGGTTTTTTCCTCTGAAATTTACTTCCTTTTTGCTTGGGAAAATTTCCCAAATTCTCCCCGCCTTCCACCATCACGAGACACGTGGCATCATTACATTAGTCGTGGGCCCCCACAAACATTATTACCTTTGTGCGCAAATTTTTGGAAAAAATCCCAATCTCCTCCTGCGCTCTGCCATTAGGGTGCACATGGACGCATGGCATAATATGATTAGCCGTAGGGGCCGCGGGCCAAAAATTTTACTATTACCTTTTACCAAAATTCTAAGTTTTCCTCCACCCTCCGCTTTTAGCCTCACGGTAACACGTGGCACAACATGATTGGGCACAGCCTTCTTCATTAAAATTATCCCTGTGCCAACACTTAGTCATTTTTTCAATTTTTTCCCCATGGACACGTGGCGCAATTCTATTCGCCGGCGGGCCTACGGGAAAATCTTCCTTTTTGAAATTTTGCCAAACACTTGGTAAAAACCAAGTTTTCCTCCAACCCCGCCACTTCCTTGGACATGTGGCATCATCTCATTGGCCGCGGGCCTTCTAGGGAAAATTTCCCACAAAAACTCCGCCAAGCCATAACTTCAAAAATACATGGAGTTAGGAGGAAAACTTTACCTTTCTAGAAAGCTGAGAAAGAGCTCTATCTAATGGTGCCATTTCCAGAAAGTTTTGAGTGCCTAAAAACAAAAAAATTATGACTGAGGCACAAGAGAGGGAAGAATGAAAGGAGTTAGCCACAAAATGAGTAGGGGGTACATTTTGGATAATAGTAACTTGGTGGGCTCTCCCAAGAAGTTAGCTACTTTGAGGTAGGTGAAAGTGGGGAATTTCATAAATAACACCCCCCACTTCTTAGTTGCCGTGACTATGCTCTTGGTCATTCAACCATGAGTCATATTGGGCCTCAATAGGAAGATGATGTTGTAGAAGAAGGCATCATTGATCTTGGTGAATTGTGGGATGTTGTTCTCCAGCTTCAATTTTGGGTAGTATTCGTATATTTTTACCTGGGGCCATACCCCGCATCGGCTCAATGCTAGATAGTCTCTCTTTAAGGCTATAGCGTAGACTACGTAGGAGTTCATGTAGAACCTCCCCGTTGTGGTGAGTTGTTGGAGCTACTCAGAGATGGTGCTACTGATGATCTCTACCCACTCAAAATGTTGATCAGGCACATTCTTATTCATTGTTTCAAGATACCTGAGCATCCATTTGTGGAAGTAATGGGCATCAGAAATCCCAAATACCCTGCTTAAGAATGTGATGGTGTCACTTAGTTCCTCAGAGAAGTCACTGCGGTGAATAACCTGTGGCCATCTGGTTATTACCTTCTTATTTTTTAGGTACACCTCATTCATCAACTGCATGCATTTGTCTTCATTTTCTTCCCATGCCTTGATGCAGTCTTCTCTGGCTTATAGCCACAAAATGCCGGTGGTGGGGAATACCTAGCATAATCTTGAAGTGCCGGGTAGTGAGGTTGATTATGACCTCGCCCTTTTCATTCTCGACACACCTTGTGTCTTTGTTATAATAGTGGGCCACCACCATCATAAATTCATTATTTACTGCACTAACGGGGATTCCCCTAGCGAAATGCAGACCACTGCCCACCAGTTTGTCCATCTAAGGACTTCCTGTGACCCTCCTAGTTCTGGCCCAAAAATCCTCCATGTCGATGTGGCCGAGTTTGGAATCCCTGATGTCTAGGTCACATTCTGCCTAGGACTTGGGCATTCTGACCCTTTGATATTTATATTTCATCTCTTCTTCTGTGAGTTTGGCCTTGCCCTTCGACTTGGTTGGTCTTTCTCTTGATGTAGACATATGCGAATCTGATTTTAGTTGCTGATCTGCAAGAAGAAGGAGTGAAGTCTAATGCAGAAGAGCCATGTTAGTTATTACATCTTCCATCAAAGCTTTACAGAATGCGGAGTTAACAATTTAAAAGCCTCTGGACACAGGGCACAAAAAAATTACCAGAGCATGGTTAAAAGTATGGCGATTGAAGTAGAGTGTTGCAAGGAAGAAATCAGTGCCAAAGGGCGTAAGGCACAAGGAAATTGCACATAACATCATTGTTGTTGTAGACAAATTTGTGCATGTGCCATTATATAAGATTCATAACTGGGCGCAAATAAGTTTGGTGTTGCATGGGGGCAAGATGCGCCAATGGCATAGATATGGGACACGTTGCATGGAATTTTGGTGTGAAAAGGGTGCAACATTAAAAGGTGTATCACTAACTTTATGTGCGCCAAGGGGGCCTTTGGCACAGCGACAGAAGAGATTGCATGACAAACTTTGTTGGTGTAAGCAGGTTGTCTGCACTGTGTAAGGATTTTCTATTTTTGTATGGCGCAAAAAGGATGTGTGTTGCAATTAGGGACAGTGCACCCTCTTGGCACGACTGTGTTTTTTGTAACAAGGATGGTGATTGTGCTAAGAGAAAATTGCGCCTAGAACCGATAGCTATTAGGTTTTCTTTCTTTCCGATGATTTGTAGTTTTCAGGCCTCCTTCAACATGAATTTTGACAGCGAAGGGGGACAGAGTGGAGAAGATTTGGGTTCATTTTTGAGACAAAGCCCTCTAGGCCAGCAGATCTAGAAGGAGGGGAAGACTGGTTTTGGGGGAAGCCACTTAGGTTTATATATTTAATCAATAGCAAGAAAAACCATAGCAGAGCAACAAGAAAAACTCACAAGAAAAGCAAGAGCCACTTACCGGAGATATATAGACTAGGAGAAATGAAGTGGGGTCCACGAATGTGACATGAGGATGATGAAGCGTTGTGAGTGCAGAGAAATAAAGTTTTCATGTGTTTTTCAATTGTGAAAATGACAGGGTGGATGTGCCTATATATAGCAAAAGGCACAATAAATGTGCCACCAACTTTTCAAAGGGTGCACCAAAAGGTATGTCGACATGAAAATATTTGCACCCTTTGGCACGGTTATGCATCTGTCAGCAAGAAACTATCTACACCTTTGGTGCAAATTCAGGACTATCAACATGGGATTTTGAGCACTTTGGCGCACCGCTTAAGGGCACAACATTTTATTATGTGAGTGTTAGCACATGCACCTTGGCACATCACGGGAAGGTGCAACAACTGTTGTGTTAACATTCCAAAGGGTGCGCTAAAGGAATATAAGGGGGTGTAACTAACTTCTGTGTTGCATGAACAAAATGTAGACCCAGCTAAAAAGGAACCAAAATGACTAAGTTTGAAAAACTGGATTTTCCCGAAAGGGATTTTACGCCATTCGAATGCTGAGGGACCTTGACGAGGACCCAGAACAAAATTTTGGTATGGTTACCTGTAAAATTTCCCTTGTCAATTTGACAAGATAACAGTTGGACCCAGTGATGAATATGGCCACACACCTTGTGACAAAGATAAATGGCTAGGAGATATGGACCTCGGTTAACAAGACTGGTTACATGTTTGCAAGAAAATTTTAGAGGGCACCATCTACAACTTGTCTGCATTCATCATGGATGAGATTGTTAGTAGCGCGAAGGAAGGTGATAAAATACTTTTTGGTAATGTCTTGATAACCATTATGTTTTTAGATATTAGAGTGCCAGATACATCGAAAAAATTCATGTGGGAGTACCCTATCAAGACACTTTACCCATTAAGAGATTTTAAAAACACACTGTGATAGTATGACAGCCATGCAAAAGGCATGCCTGGAGAAGTGGTATACATGCCTAAGGAATGCGTTTGGGGAAAAATGGAGGATCCCTAAACAATTTCTAGTGACCACCAAGGGAGAGGTCGATTTTACTATGTACCAACATTTCTACCTAAGAAGATTTAAACTGACAGATGATACATGGAGCCCATGGTGCATGTTCCCTTTTTCCTTCACATCTCAACACTTCCCATTGGGAGTGATCATGTTTAAATAATCCAAGAAGTTTATGTTGAAGCTTGGTAATTTGGACCAGGACCATAGGGAAATGTGCAAAGGGTTGGTCTATCCCAACAAGCACATTTACATGGAGAGGTGCGTGTCGCATGAAGTACAAATGGTAAGACCCATGAATTTTCCCATTATAGGAGGATCCATAGCACATGTATACTGCGCATAAGACCCAAATTTGAGAAGGGTGTGTATCTAGAGAATGAGATGTCCATACCTAAGGACCCAATTGGAAGGAAAATACCCATGCCTAGATGGGAGGAAAAAGAACCAGAGAAGAAAGTACCAAGTGTAGTGGATACACGTGGTAATGGGTACCCACGGGACAAGTGTCAGAACTAGTATGTATTCATGTAAGAAGAAGTCTGCAATCAAAGAGAAGACTCCGGAGCTATAGAATTCATTATACAAGGAGTCATCGGAAGAAGCAGAGACAGAGTCACCTACACCGGAATCCCCAATTAGGAAGAAGTAGAGGGTAGAAGAGGAGACTTCGAAAAGAAATGAGAGTTTAGAGAGGTACATAGGTGAAAAGGATGATGATGATGAGGAAGATGACAGTGAAGAAGATGATCTTAGAAGAGATCAAGAGCCACTTGTCTTCAACATGCATGATTCAGAAGAAGAAGG
Organism: Taxus wallichiana var. yunnanensis; assembly: GCA_018340775.1. Taxonomy (NCBI): domain Eukaryota; kingdom Viridiplantae; phylum Streptophyta; class Pinopsida; order Cupressales; family Taxaceae; genus Taxus; species Taxus wallichiana. Next base: position 39,505,549 of record CM031239.1, on the reverse strand, counting down.
TGGAGAAGAAGAACAGGGGTTCCTTTTCAGTGCGGCAAGGGTAGTCAAGAGGGAGAAGGGAACAAGACAAGGGAAGAAGTGAGGAGGTTGGCACGTAGAAGAAAAAGGTTCCAATCCTTATATATGAATAGATAAAAAGGGTAGAAGGAAGATAGGCTAAAAGGTCATTGAGACCTTGGTAAAAGAGGGTCGGAACACAACGTTGGTGGTGTTGAATGAGGATAAGGAAGAGAGCATGGAAAAGGACCACGAAGCACTGGAGGCCCCACTTTAACTATAGTTATTCCTAAGGGCATGCACACGGGAGGAAAGCACGTGGGGAGGAGAGGCTAGGGATGGGTTATATTGATGACCCCAACAAAGTGTTGTGCACATGGTTCTAAAGCACAATTCCAGCTAGAGGAGCTCGTGGCAATGTCATCTTTTGATAAAGAGGCTACTTACCCGTGGACAAGGAATATGCTCTCATGGGAATTTGAGTCCCATCTTGATGAGCCAGAATTTGAAGTAAGCCATGGGGAAATCATAACATTGCTAGAATCAAAAGGAGACAACCCATTGGTGAATGCTCAGCAGCTCTTAGATGAACAACTGTGCAACATGCTCAACAAGGTCTCCATTGAGGTCGAAGCTAGACTCTTTGGGTGGAATGATAGAATCAAAGATCTGGAGGATGAACTAAAGAAGAAAGAGGAAGAGATAGTTGTGAGGATAAAGGAGATAAGTCAAGAAAATCTTATCGGTGTCCATTAGTAGTGGGAGTTGAGGGATGAGAAGTCTAGAGTGCAAAAATTACACAAAAAGGTGGAAACCATTACAAATAATTTCTTGATAATGTCTTGATAACCATTGTGTTTTTAGATATTAGAGTGCTAGATAAATCGAACAAATTCATGTGGGAGTACCCTACTCAAGACACTTTACCCATTAAGAGATTTAAAAAAGCACCCCTGTGATGACAAGATGAAAGCCATGCACAAGGCATGCGTGGAGAAGTGGTATACATGCCTAAGGAATGCGTTTGGGGAAAAATGGAGGATCCCTAAACAATTTCTAGTGACCACCAAGAAAGAGGTCGAGTTTCATGTGTACCAACATTTCTACCTAAGAAGATTTAAAGCTGACGATGATGATACATGGAGCCCATGGTGTAAGTTCCCTTTTTCCTTCACATCTCAATACTTCCGTTGGGAGTGATCATGTTCAAAGAATCCAAGAAGTTTAGGTTGAACCTTGGTAATTTGTACCAGGACCATAGGGAAATGTGCAAAGGGTTGGTCTATCCCAATAAGCACATGCACATGGAGAGGTACGTGTCGCATGAAGTACAAATCTTTGAGACCCATGAATTTTCCCATTATAGGAGGATCCATAGCACGTGTATACCTCCACATAAGACCCAAATTTGAGAAGGGTGTGTATCTAGAGAATGAGATGTCCATACCTAAGGACCCAACTGGAAGGAAAAGACCCATGCCTAGATGGGAGGAAAAAGAACCAAAGAAGAAAGTACCAAGTGTAGTGGATACACAGGTAATAGGTACCCTTGGGACAAGTGCCAGAACTAGTATGTATTCATGTAAGAAGAAGTCCATAATCAAAGAGAAGACTCCGAGCTATAGAATTCATTAGACAAGGAGTCATCGGAAGAAGAAGAGATAGAGTCACCTACACTGGAATCCCCAGTTAGGAAGAAGTAGAGGGTAGAAGAGGAGACTGACCTCAAAAGAAACTGAGAGTTTGGAGAGGTACATAGGTGAAAAGGATGATGACGATGAGGAAGATGATAGTGAAGAAGATGATCTTAGAAGAGATCAAGAGCCACTTGTCTTCAACATGCATGATTCAGAAGAAGAAGGTGGAGAAGAAGAACATGGGTTCCTTTTCGTGCGGCGCAAGGGTAGTCAAGAGGGAGAAGGGAACAAGACAAGGGAAGAAGTGAGGAGGTTGGCGCGTAGAAGAAAAAGGTTCCAATCCTTATATATGAATAGATAAAAAGGGTAGAAGGAAGATAGGCTAAGAAGGTCATTGAGACCTTGGTAAAAGAGGGGTTGGAACACAACGTTGAGCTGGTGTTGAATGAGGATAAGGAAGAGAGAATGAAAAAGGACCACAGAAGCATTGGAGGTCCCACTTTAACTATATTTATTCATAAGGGCATGCACACGGGAGGAAAGGACGTGGGGGAGGAGAGTCCAGGGATGGGTTATATAGATGACCCCAACAAAGTGTTGTGCACATGGTTCCAAAGCACAATTCCAGCAGAGGAGCTTGTGGTAATGTCATCTTTTGATAAAAGGCTGCTTACCCGTGGACAAGGAAGATGCTCTCATGGGAATTTGAGTCCCATCTTGATGAGCCAGAATTTGAAGTAAGCCATGGGGAAATCATAACATTGCCATAATCAAAAGGAGACAACCCATTGGTGAATGCTCAATAGATCTTAGATAAACAACTGTGCAACATGCTCAACAAGGTCTCCATTGAGGTCGAAGCTAGACTCTTTGGGTGGAATGATAGAATCAAAGATCTAGAGGATGAACTAAAGAAGAAAGAGGAAGAGATAGCTATGAGGACAAAGGAGCTAAGTCAAGAAAATCTTATCGGTGTCCATTAGTAGTGGGAGTTGAGGGATGAAAAGTCTAGAGTGTAAAATTACACAAAAAGGTGGATACCATTATAGATTGCATAGTATTGAAGCATCTAGACCTAGTACCTACCACATGGAAGTATGCATCTACCCTGGAATGCTTGGAGGACTTAGCCAAAGACACCCTCACCATGGAGAGGCAACTGCTAAGTTTGAAGTTTGGAGTCTCTGAGAAGAAGTGCCCACGTGCTTAGAGGAGGATAAGTTGAAAGTTGTGGTGCTCATATTAGAATACAACAAGGTCCTTTCTGATGTAAATATTACCTCCCAAAATTTTGAGGCCTTGTACGACAACTGCGTAGATAGAGACAAAGTGGAGAGCATGTTGGTCGCCAATGATGAAGTAGAATTTAAAGAGTTCCAGGAGAAGAACAAGGGGAATAGAGTGGAGTGGGAAAATAAGCGAGGTTGAACAGAAATACGAGGCCATTGAAACCTTAACGGGTTAAATAAAAAACCGTTTGAAGGAACTATACCGCATATTACATGAAAATAGGCAAGGAGTTAGAAAATATTGTTGACACCATGAGCACACAAGGGGATGGGCTAGGTTTTGATCAAGTGAGCATCTTAGTGGGTGATATTTTCTAGAGCACAGAATGAAGTTGATGTCTGGAACAAGTTGGAGGCCAACTTTCAAAAATATTTTCCTAGCTTGTTAAAGTGATGCCATCCTTGTCCCATTCTTTCTTCTTTCCCAAATTCTTCATCCCCTTATTCTTTTCCAAGGTGTAAGTCTACTATGATTCCTTATCCATTTAAGAAGTGTTCCCACGGACAAAGAACAAGCATAGTGTGGGGTGATGTTAGGCCCCTAAAATATTGGCTAAGTGCAAAAAGGCACATAGGCGTGCAAGGCCTAGTTGAAGAAAGGCACATAAGGAGAAGGTGCATAGGGAAGGGTTTAAGGAAACCTATGGCACACACGTGGAAAAAGCCAAGGTTCCAAAACTTAGCCATATTGGGCATTTTGGGTAGGATATGAGAAAAGTGTGACCCGACTATGCATGCGGAGTGGATAAGGTGCCAGCCTGGTGACAGGTTGGCCCAGGAAGGAATATGCCCTATGTTAGAGGATTCTAGAAGGACATCATGACACGAGTGGTGAGCTTAGGCTTGGAGGATCATGTGCTCTGGAGGACCACATTCAAACATGTGGTGACAGATTTGAGGCCACGAAGAATGAGTTGGAAGTTCAAAGAGGAGGATGTATATACAAGTTCTGTGAAGTAAAAGATACACACACACGAGAGATAGAGAGAGGGCGGAGCTCTACAAAAATATTGCAAGGACTCTGTTAGCTTGGGTAATTAAGGGTAGAGAAGGATGTATCAAGGGTTGGGAAGTATAAATTTTCTTTTGAGGGCCTAGTTGTATGAATCCAATTATAATGCATGACTACGGTCTACCTTTCTATGAAATTTTATAATGGCCTAATGAATGTAATGAGGTTACCAGTTTATATGAATATGAGCATTAATGGTTCTAATGCATACATCTTTCTTGATAGTTCTTTTTCATTTATGTTTATGAACTAAGTATGAATGCTTGTATGACTTCCTTTCTATTTTGATGTAAGTTCTATTATCTATTAAGCACTCAATGTCTAGAATGAATACAATAATCTAGAAGTCTTTATGAGCTCTATGGTGCTTGTATGTCTTATTTCCTTTCAAATCTCTTAAAATCGGATCATAGATGAAGTTTCCCACTAAAATCACATGAAAGAGAGACTCTGCACCTGCACGTTCCTCGGGTGAGCACCCAATACCCACTAGGTGATAGCCCAAAGTGCGCATGGGATTTCTTTCCTTTGTGATGAGGGTAAAAATGACTACAAAAACAAACACTTGAGAATAGTGTTATATTTCCTTATAAACATAAAATTGTACGATAAGATCTCAAGTGTTTGTTTTATCAAAGTGAAGTGCAGTACCTTAGGAACATAATCAATAAGGATAGGATTTTAGTTGACCCATTGAAAATAAAAGCCATAACTGAATGGAAAATAGATAAGAATGTATATGAAGTTATAAGATTCATGGGGTTTTTGGTTATTATATAAAATTCGTAAAATTAATTTCTAGAGTTGTTGTACCAATAACTTCTTTGCGGGGAAAAGGACAAGAAATTCCTATAGGTGATAAGTGTGAAATAAAATTTAATATGTTGAAGAAAAAAATTACAAAAAAACTTTTTTAAAGGTTTTGGATCCCAATGAGAAGATTCACAATGGTAATTGATTCCGAGGTGAAGGTTTTGGTAGGATACTTATGCAAAATGATCATGTAATTAATTCTAAAAGCGAGAAAGATGAAGGTGTATGAGAAAAAAATGTTGCCCATGACTTAGAACTTGCTTCCATATTTCATGCATTGAAAATTTAGAAATATTACTTGCTATGAAATCCTTTTGAACTAAAAAAAGACCACTTGGGGCTGAAATATATCTTTATGCAGCCTAATTTAAACACAAGATAATGTGGGTGGCTTAATTTCTTTATCTCAGTATTAGTTTGGAATAAGTTAAATTAAAGTAAAAGAGCATCGAATGGTTGATGTTTTGAGTCATATGAAACATGTTTCCACCATTATAACCCTTACAACATAATTTAAAGATGAAGTAAAGAATAAAATGTAAATTGATTCATATTATCCACATGTGAGAATTCATTAACAACAATTTCGAATGATGGGAAGTATGAATGTTTTAAGTTTGATAATGAAATTTTCTTGAAAAAATGAAAATAGAATTGATGTACATTTAGGAAATGAACTTAGAATGAAAGTCATGAAATAATTTCCTAATGCTCATTATTCCGGGCATCCCTGAAGTGATGAAACTATTAGCTAATGTAAAAAAACAATACTTTGGGAAAGGAATGAAGAAGGACATAAAAATTATGTCACTCTTTATCTAGAATGTCAATGTGTTAAGGTAGAACACATGCATCCTGCTAGTCTATTGTACCCTCATAACATTTCACATTACAAATGGAAAGTAAGTGGTATTGATTTTGTGCAAGGACTACCATTGTCTAAAAACAAACATGACATGATTTTAGTAGTGGTCGAAAAACTAACTAAATTAGCTCACTTCATACTAGGTAATGTAAAGGATGATTCACTTGTACTTAAAAAATGGTTTATGTGGGAAATTTTCAAATTGCATAGAGTTCTAGAAAGGGTTATTTCTAATAAGGGTCCTAGAATGACCTCTTTATTTTAATAAACTTTAAACTCAACTTTGGGAATAAAACTAAACTTTAGTTCAACATACCATCTAGAAACATATGGTCAAACAGAAAGATTTAACCATGTTATGGAGGATATGCTCAGAATGTATTGCATGGATCAACAATATAAATGGGAAGAATATATACCATTGGTTGAATTTTCCTATAACAACACTTATCATTCTTTGCTGAAAATGTCACCATTTGAAGCATTGTATGGGAGAAAGTGTAGAAATCCTATCAGTTGGGATAACATGGAGGAAAAAGAGGTAGTAGGACCATAAATGTTAACATAAATTGAAAGGTGAGTGAATCTCACTCATGAGAAGTTGAAGGAAGAAGTTGATAGGTAGAAAATCTACATAGATCTGAAAAGAGTTGATAGGAAATTTGAGTAAGGAGATAAAATATTTTTGAGGGTAAAACCCAAAAAGAGCTCAATTACATTTGGAAAGTCTACCAAATTATCACCTAGATATGTGGGACCTTTCAAAATTTTAGAATTAATAATTCTGGTGGCATACCGACTATTATTACCACCCATATTGTCTAGAATGCATGATGTTTTTCATATCTCATTGCTTAAAAAGAATGTTTTATATATAACACATTTCATAAATTGGAACTCTTTACGAGGGTTTATGACCTAAGAAACGTCATGGTGGAACCAATTAGAGTGATGGAAACTCATATGTTACAACTCAGAAATATATATATTGCTCAATGTAAGGTCTAATAGGACCAACATTCGAGGATAGTGCAACATAGGAGAAATTGAACAAAATAAATAAACATTTTATTTTTTGTTTCAATGATTAAAGCATTATTTGACAATGTCCTATTACTATATTATAAAAGTAGTTGATAATAATGTTGACTACAAAGTGGAAAATTATTGTTGTTAGCTACTAGAATTGGCTAAATATCAAGGTGGATGATGTTTACGCACATTAATGTGCACACATAGAGGTATTTTGATATGCGCATAGAAGGGTGCACACGTATGAAGAATAGGATTATGTGCGGGACTACGTAGGAAGGAAAATTGAGGACTTAGCCATTTTTTTAGGAATAGGATAAAAATAGACTTGGATTTCTCATCACACAAAGGCTACCTTGGTGAGAAAGTATTGGATATTTTTGGAGAAAGCACATTAATTAGATTAGATATTAATAGGATTAAAGTAGGATATTACTAGGAAATCTATTATTAGCAATTTTTATATAAACCATGCATGTAAGTACGCATGACTATTTTAAGCACACCTAATATTAGGAAGTTCATGAGCGGGGAAGGGAAATTCCCCACCACTATGAATACTTGGTTTAGGATTGGTTTTGGGGGTTACCATTGTGTTAGTGTTATGTTTCTCCATTATAGTTGTGTGCATGACTCTATCTTGGATATTATTTATCAACTTCTTGTTATGTAGTTGGATGTGATGAGAAATGGATAACTATGGTTGGATTATGATCATTGATGTGAATTAATATGGAGATGTGTTTATGCAATTGATCTTTGTTATGGTTTATCTATATTTATTGTTTCCTTATTACATGTGTTCCCAAAGTAAGTGAATGCAATGATTAATAATACTTGTTTGATCACTTAGTTATATATCATTATGGTTATGCTTGTTAGTGTTCTGGGAGACATAGTAAAGGAGGGACTTGGTACTTGTGCATGCTTTGGGTGAGCATTTATTCATACTGAATGAAGTTCTAGTGTGCATAGTGCTTAGGTGAAATAAGAGAATACATTTTAGTTCCATTACTAGGACCTATTTTCAAACTATCAATCGTCAGGATGTTTTATATAGATGGTGTATCGAATAACTTTGGAAAGCATTGAAACTTGGATAGAAGATGGTCAGGATAAGTTTGAACAGAGGTATAGTACTAGACCTGATTTCAATACATGGAAGTGGGTGGAAGATAATATTTATCATGAGATCTATGAAATGTTCTTCAACTTATTTCTAGTAGAATTATATGAGTGGTTGGCAGCATACACATCAAATAAGTGTTTGGGTCCTAGGTTGAAGATTTGGATGTAGAAGGATTACCAAACTCTATTTGATGTAGATGTGGAGTGGACTATAGTTGTATATCATTTGTGAGCCATAGTGTTGTGAGATTATACATTGGATTATTTTCATTCTAGGTATTTGTTTCCAAAGTAAGTTGATTTTCAGTTCTTACATGAGCCCATAGGATCTTACCTATGTGATATACCTTTAGCGACCAATATTTTCATTATAGAACTAGATTTAGAGTGCTTGTTAGGAAATCACTCAGTTAGTGCTCCATTATAATTTGATTATTGTAATATAATTATTAATGAGGTTGTTTATAACAAATTGTGTGATTGTTAAGACAAATAATCTATATTTGATGAGTAGTTATAGGAGAATTATTAGGCCTCTTATTTTATAGGAGATATAATAGTGTATTAATATGCATCTTGTCTATTGAGTAAATCAATGAATATTGTTTGTTAAATATTCTAATATCCATCATCTGGTATGAGATCAGGTGAGGGAAGAATACAGGTCTGTAATCACATGTGAGGGGCTATTGCATTGTGCTTCACCCTTGGAATGAGAAAATAATATTTTGTATAAAAGGACTGTTATATTTTTCTCAACAAGTTTTGCATTTATCTCCATCCGATCGACATTGTTTGTATTATAAGGGCCATATTGATCCTTCCTCTCACTACGTGGGTTTAATATTCTATATCAATAAGTATCATGTAGTCTCTCACATTCATTCTATAATAATTAGAGATACCTTTTCAATGTCTATTAATTAGAGATACCTTTTGGATGACAATAGGTGTTCAAACCACGGTAATATATTTTCCAGAATTCCATGTATCCAAACACTCGTTGTCAACTTACCTACATCCTTGGTGCACATTTGTGACACTTCATGAATTACAATATTAGGTCGCATAAATACATGTGCCCAACACATATGATGGTATGGATAAATTGTTACATGAAATTCATACATTATTTAATCATCTTAGACATTTATATTGTGAGACTCTATATAAGTTTCAAATCCAAACATTCTTCACATGTGTCTATAATCACACATTTCTATCTAAGAAAATGTTAAGAACAGTCCATTTGGCCACAAATCAGATTCATATACTCACATGACTTATCACCTTACATGGATTAAGATAAGGGTTTAATTTATATTTTCTAAATCTGTGTATCTATTCACGTAGAGAGTCCACATTGGTAGCGAACTCCATTTTTACCATTTGTATAATAAGCGTACATTTTAATTTAACTTGCTTTAGGTTTAGTTTTATTTAGGGTTAGATAATTGCATTGTCTTATCCATTTTTAATCGTCAATACTTTTATTTTGTTTAATTTTTGTATTGTGTATTGTCAAATAAGAAATTCATTAAGTTAGTTGTTATATGTTAATTGTATTGTCATCATCAAAATTTATTGTAATTCGTTATTATTTTTAGGGTATTTTAAATTTATTTTTCAATTTTTTCTACAATAAAATTAAAGGTTCAAGTATCATCATTTGGTCATTAAATAGCTATCTTCACCATTTTTTTCATTGTGTCATTTTTGTTATTAACTATCTCATCTTTAAAAGACACTTTTCGTGTTAGGTCCATTTAATTATAAAAATATTCAAGTCATGTGTCAAATTCTATTCAATGTTGTAATATTTATTTTGTAATCATTTTTGTCAAAATGTTATTGTAAAAATAAACAAAAAAATTCCTCACGGATGCATCTTGGTGTAATCCGACATCCGAGTTAAGGGGATAATTGTATGGTGAGCTTGATGATAAAATCCCAAGGAGCTAGCAGCATCACACTTTGGAGGATGGAGGCATCAGAGGTTGGAGGTGATTAAATAACCTCTCATCAATCACCGATGATGGGGCCGCATTTTGCTATGGTGACATTTTTTTGGTGTGATTATTTTCTTTAAGTTTTTGTGGTGTGCTTTACATTGTGTTCAGAGTTTTAGTTTAAATATGCTTCATTTTATAGTGTTCCTATTTGAATAAGTGGAAATTTCACATTGAGGGGGAGAACATGATCCAATGTTCCATTTCTAATTTCGATTTGTAATATATGAGCGAGTAGTATTCGAGAAAAAAATCTTATGTTATTCCCTGTAGTGAGGTGTGAAGATGGTTGATAATAGTACTTGGCACATCATGATGTGGTTATAAGTAAACCACTTGAAAACCTTCATGTTTTGGTTTGTGGTACTCTAATTTAAAAACACAATTTTTGGTTCATGGTTAACCGTTTGAAAACCATACGATGGGTTTGTGATCATCTTGTACTAAAAATCACCTAATCATGAAAGTAGGTACAAATAAAAAGATATGTTTTCCCCATGTTTGCACTAAGGGGGAATGTTAGCAAATCATTCTATTAGTGCTCCATTAGCATTTGATTATTATAATATAAGTATTAAAGAGCTTGTTTATAACAACCTACGTGAGTGCTACAATAACTCATATATATTTGATGAGTAGTTATAAGAGCATTATTAGGCCTCTATTTTATAGGAGATAATATAGTCTATTAATATGTATCATGTCTATTGATATAATCAATGAAGATTGTTTGTTAAATCTTCTCTTCTCTATTAGAGCCTTTGTATGGATAGCTAAACCCCACCACGTGTAGGGATGGAAGAAGGTGTGGGGAAGGATGTTGGAACCGGAGGTGAAATAACAGAGAGAGGAAAGACAACTCAAGTTTAATGAAGTGATAGAGAAGGACATGACACTTGTATGAGACAATAAGGAGTCACTCACGTTAAGGGAAATGATGGATCATGAAGGTTTTTAAGCTCTCATGGAATATAAGGATCCAAAACATCCGATCCTCCCAACATTGGGTAAGCGTAGTAGAGAATCCCCTTTAGCTTTGGATGAGAACACACTAGAGGAAAGAAAGAGGACCAAAAGTGTTCATCTGATCCTACCTAGCATCCTATCCCTTATGCATGGTGTTCTAGATCAAGAGGTATTTATTGAGAAGAAGGATAGTTATACATAAGCAAGAAGATATAGGTAGATATCACTTTATGTAGAATTTAGAAGGGAATCAAGTTAGTAGTGTGCCCATGGCAGAAAAATAGGCATCGGGGTTTGGGAGTACATATGTAGGATTGTTTTCAAGCACATTGACTATGCATCTAGAGTGAGTAACTATACGGGACATAATGTTAGCACACAAGCCATTAGGAGTACTTTAGTAGTAGATGTAACCACGCAAACCGTAGGTGTCCATTTTAGTACTACTAGAACATAATGGAGTTCATCAACTAGATCGTAGCCATACTGGGGGTGTGTGATGATCGGGAGGATCATGTCGGTTTCATGGAGGGAACAATGGAAATAGTTCTAGTTTTGGATCTTGTTGAAAGGGTCCACATACACAATATCCACTAGATCAACCACCACCTTAATAACCAAAGTGCAGCCGACACCTCATGTTTTCTTTGATATGTCTCTTCATTTACTAGAGTATAGAGGAATATAGGATGCAACAGAGCATGTGCATAAGTGTGAACTGCTATGGTGCACTAAAGGAATTATACATTCGAGATAGGAAGGAAAGAAAATTTTCCACTATGCTTGAAGGGCACCCACATAGTTGGTATAATAAGTATGACCCACATCATACTTGTGGTAGTTAATAATGCTTTGCATGATTTTTTTGTGTGATTTTCACATACCAACATTTCATCAACAAAGCATAAGCACATTTAAGGATATCAAGAAAGGTTTGTATAAAAGCGTGAGGAAGTATGACACATTTTTAATATTTTGTTGTCTAATTTTTATTATAATATTCATCCTAGTCGGTGTGCATAGTGGTTTATTGGAGGATTTTTACTCAATTATGAAGAACACTCTCTCATAATACATATGTAAATCTATTTGAGGCCTTGGAATCCACTCTACATAATAAGGCATTTGAAAGTGTTGATACTTGATTGATCCCATTATTAGAAGTGTAGATCACATCCATGGAGAATAAATTATAGAATCTCTTTGTTAACTCAACCCACAAGACACATAATGGTATAGTGTGTACTAATTGAGAAGTTTAGGGACATACTAAGGATAGTTACCTATGCAAGTTTGTGCACACGTTATTGCAGTGTAGTGAGATTTTCCACTCAATGATCCGAGAAGAATGTGTCCATGTATTGTAAGATTTTCCATGCCCATACCCATGACACAATTGATTATAGATTGATTGATCATATCCACAAAGCCATTGAAATAAGAGTGCATAAGAAAAGTGTGGAAATAGGATCAAAGGAGCAGGAAGGACAACATAATTAAGGGAAAAACAATGGAAATAATTGAAATGGATGCTTCTGGGGAGGATATCATGGCTTAAGTCACGGTGGTGGTAGGGGAAGGTTTGTTTGAGTAACTTGTTACACATGTGGGTCCCCTAATCATTATTAACATGATTTCCCTCAAAATAAAACTTTCTCATAGTCTGGGAGGAAATATAAGTTCTAGGATTTCCTAGGCCTATATCAACATAGGAGTAAAAATAATAAGGAAAAGGGTGTAGGGATGATCAAGGTATAATGCACGAATGTTGAGCAATGGATTCATAAAAATATTCCAAATCCATAATTGTAATCCATGCTAGTTAGAAGGCACACCGAGGAAACATGTGTGCATGATCCTCTCAAGGCCAAACCATTCATCACAAGGGAGGAAGTGATATATGCCAAGTATCTAGATGTGACACATTAGAAAGAAGTCCACCAAGATGCTATGCGAGTCATCAAAGATCTACATGGTGAAATATAGTGTTTAAAATAACATGCAAGAGAGAGAGATAAAATCATGCGAAGAGTTTTGAGATCCTGCAAAAGGATGTGGATGACCTCGAATAGGTGTGTAAGATGTTGTTATAGTATAATATACACCCACCTGCTAGGGAATGAATTTATGAAAAGGTGTCATGCACCAAATTTGAGTGCGAGAGGAAGATATTACATGAAAAATTTCAACTTGAGAACCATGAATTTGACAAATAAATCACACTTGATGCGATGATTGATGGTTGGCTACTACAAAACATTTCTATTGATATGAGAGTTGAGGTAAATGTACTCACTTTAGATGCATGGAATAAAATGGGGAGACCTACATTGCAGCCATATTCAAATGTGTTGTATATGGAAAACAAATCTAAGGATATGCCTATTGGGGTACTAAAGGATTCATCCATTATCATTAAGGAAGCCCAATTTACGGGGAGAGTTTGAGGTATTAAAGCTTATCAAGCGGAAAATTTTCCAACATTACTTGGACCACCTTGGTGTTATGCGAACAATGTTGATTTACACTTTTATTAAGAGATACATCAGTTTTGAGAAAAATATGATCATGTGATCATACCATTATACGATAAGAAGGAAGATCCTTATGTTGATCCCTTAAGCAGAGAAGAGCTTAATCAAATTTATGCACAGACGGTGAGTGATCTAAAAAATGGAGAGCCATCGAAGGAAGGAATACATCAGTGGGAAGACACACAATTTATAATTGACACTAATAGTGTTGTTTGTGATAACTATGCTCATGGAACATATGGATGGTTGGGAGAAAATTCAAAGTGAGAGTTACCGGGATGATAAGGATATGCATGGTTAGGTGGTTGGAATCAACTAAGGTACCAAGGTATGTTGGTGATGGAAAGACTGATACCTTCTTGTGTGCCATAGAGGCTTAGTGGAATAATGGAGATAGGAGAAACATTTTGGTTTATATCTTACACAGGATAGAAACACCTTTGGTGGGATACTCATAGATATACCCTCTTCAAATAGTGAGAAGTGAGAATACCCTTTTCCACTAGGTTTATTCAAAGAAATGTACCTATGCACATATGTGGATTTTATGGTAATAATATGGCTTCCCATCATGTCCATAATTATGAAACACTATGGGTGTAAGGCCAAAAGCTTTACCACCATCCCTATGGGTACATAAGTTTTACTCCACACTTTGTGTGGATGCACAATCTTGGGTATTTCCATGCTTTGAGTTGAAAAGGGAGACAACAAACTGGTAAGAGATGACTGTAGGTATGGTTTAAACTTTTGATTACTTTTCTACTAAGCCTCTAGTCCATGAAGCATTATAGATCATGAAGTACATCACATTGGGGGATAACATGAAGGCAAAAGAGATCATGCTAGAGCTATTTGGTGAACATAATCTCGAGGTGCGCTTAGATCTTGAGGAGATAGAAGAAGTACATATGGGTTGCACCTAAAAAGAGAAGGAAAAATAGGAAAAAGGTTTCATACAAAATGAGAAGGATGGTGATAGTAAGGAAATTTCTCAGGATTGAATACCACATGTAGAAAAGGGATCACTTTGTATACACCAAATTTGGGTCACACTCCCCTTGGTCCCCTTTAATTAATTAACATAATGTATTCACCTAACCATGACCCCTTACCCTACATTCATATTAATTTAATTACTTACAATTGAATTAATGTTCATCCTCACACTATTAATCAATTTAATTACTTTAATTAAGTTAATTTACACCTCACCTAGCCACATCACCTAGACACCTCACCTAGACACCTCACCATGGACTTATTCTTAGTCTATTAATTAACTAGGACTAAGTCTCCACTTATCTTAACCAACTGGGACTTAGTATAACCCTAACATTAAATTCCTATTCCTTCTCCAACAACACTCCCTCTTATCTAAGTGTTAACCATCACTTGAGACCTAGATGGACAATCAGAGCACACTGAAAATAGCAAGGATTTACTATTTTGGGTAAACCTAGGATTTCCCTCCTTAACAAACATCAGTTAACTCTCAAATGACACCAATCACCCTAACCATCGTCGGTTACCATATATACAGTTTTGCAACCTTTTTCCCAGGTTGGTGACTTTGAGTTTTGAGAGAGTTATCTACATTCAAACATGAACCAAAGATTTCTCAACATAAAAATGATGGAGTACATTCAACCACAAGCCCAGGAAATAACCTGAGACTGATCCAAAGGCATTTTCATTCACAAGTAGCGCTCCCGGAAGTACTTCCCTAACACTCGACCACTAGGTTCTTCATGGATCAACCATTACCTTCCTCCACTCAACCAAGCCTGCAAATACAAGTAGTTCCTCCTAGCCAAAAGGAATTTCACACAATCATCTTGGATCAAGAACTAGAACATGTGCATTCAACCTTTAACCAAAAAAAAAAAAAAAGTATTCCTCCTTGGAATTTTACCCTTATCTATTTCATTAATCTAGTACAAATCCGATGAAACATTTTGGCATGCCCAGTGGGACCCATCCGGGGTTATTTTGCATATTGTTCATTTCTAGGTAAAAATTGTGTGTTTATTTCCCTTTGGAAAGTATTCACATTAATTTTTCTTCTCTGGAATATTCTCCTTCTTTTCTATTGTCTAAAATAAATTGTGTTTTTGGTGCTTTAAAAAGAACATGTATTTATTTCTATTGCATTACATTAGTGAAAGAGAATCCCTCTTCCTATTCTCCATTTGTTACATCAAACGTAATTATGCATTTAGGATTAAAACATCTACATTTCATTATGTTTTGTTGCATTGTAGCTCACATTAATTGAGGGTAACCTATACGCTCGAAGTCATGCCCAATCTGATGGTTGACTAATTCAATTGTAGTTCACTTTGCACATTCTCTATACCAAACCACTTAAACAATTTACACATCTTCTTAAACATCATCCTACCAGAAGAAGTTGTCAATGATCACACGATCAGAGGATTGACACTGGGTACCTAGTTGATTTCTGTCCAATCATTATCTCAGAGAAAGGACCTCACCCACCAAAAATTTACCTGAAACCATCCTTAGTTCTTTGATTTTCATAGGGTACCTTCTATCAAACCAAAAAAATTGTTCTATTCACAAGTCAGTCCTAAATAGCATAAGCTAAAACATAAAATTCACCAATAGGATTTCATGTTTCTTAGTTTTTGCTTGATTTGTGTTTTGAGTTGTGAGGTCGTATTCTCCATTATTTTCTTCCTTTCACACTCCACAATCATAGTTGGTGTATTCTGACTATTTCTGAGTGTGTCAAGGTTCATCATTACCATACTTATGTTTCTAGGTTGGTATTCTATCTGATCTAAGTCATTAAATCCTATTTTTCTTCATCTTTTCAAATTTCACAATGACCGGCATTGGTCCAATGACCATCAATGGTTTACATCTGACCATCACCAGTTTATCTAACCATTGTCAATTTCCGTTTTTTGGGTTATTTCACCAAAACAACACTCATCACATTTCTATTCTTTTTGGGGTTCCCTAGATACTTCACTATACCCTCCGGATCTTTGAAATCACTCTCAAATCCAATTTTTCTTCATTTTCATTAGTTATTGCTCCATTTGAAAAATTTAGTTTTCCACAGTGGACCGGTATCATTCACCCTAACCATCATCGGTTACCCTCTATTACCATCATCGATTAACCCAACCGTCGTCGGTTCCTATGTTTTAATTTTTAATTAAAATATCAACCATTTTTACCTCCCGGAATCTATTTTTCTACATTCCTTCTATTTTTCTATTCCATTTACAAATAGAAGATTACCAAGTCTGTAGTAACTCACATGGTTTTGAATCATAGCTAATCCAATGCCCTTGTGTTCCATGCCAACCTTTAATTGCTCTTACATAGCCCATCACTACCTTCCATCCTATCACCTATGGATCCTAGTCATCCCATCAACATCAATACCAATGACGAGGATCTCGCAAGAATCCTTTTCCAGAATCCCACTTCCTTAAAATACTATTTATCCCATTCATCTACTGGGACTCATTAGGATAGGTCGTATATGGCATGCCCATGTCTATTCCTCCTACCCTTGCCCCCACTTCTGCGTCAATTACTACTAGCTTGGCATTACCTTCTTCCACCTTACCACATGTGGTGTCCCAACTTGACCCCACAACATCTATATCTACTGCACCTACAACATCTGTCACACCATTGATGTCAGTTTCTCCCATGGTGTCAACCATTCCTTCATCAGCCACCTTGAGCATAGCCCCATCTACACCCGCCACCTTGTATATACCTATTACATCAAAGCCACCCATAGTGTGGGCAACCCATAATCCATTTCAAAATATTATCCTCTCCATCCCAAATTCTCTACCTCCAATCACTACAAGAATTGTTACATCCACCCCACCTACTTATATGTATCACCAATAGCGCCCAAACTTATCTATCACCTACACTACCATTGAGCCGATTTGATTCTCCTGCCTCAACCTCCCTCCCCTCCCCTTAATTCAATATAGGGGCCTGATCTAGGGGGACCAACCCAATATATGGATTAGTTAGGCCAATTCATCATATCTCCTCTGATCCACACATAATCATTGGTCACTCCCACACCCCCATAGATCTACACCTGATAGAAGGTCTTGTACATGTGCTCTGTGTCTAGATAGTCCAGATATTCACCCTGAAATATATTATATTCTCTATGGGGCCTCTCTTCACCCACACCTTGTATGAGTAAAGAGAATACTGAAATTGATGCTCATGAAGCTCCATGCCCACTCCCCATCATGAAAAGAGTAAAAACTAGTTGAACGAGATAATAAGACACTTGATAAAAGATAATCCTTTGAGGTGGATTTTGAGTGGATTCGAGTCTATTCCCCGAGCCCTATCTCTGCATAGAGTTCAACCCTCAATACCTAACCTATATCTCTATCCGGAGGCCCCCCTCTTTATAGAACTTAGAGATCTGGTAGATATATGATATTATGGAACTGACCCGCCCCGATATAGATAATAGGTATTAAAAATACAATATCACTAGATTGTATTACATATATAATGAAGGATATACTGCCTTTATAAACCTATAGGACTCGGTGTATCTCCGAACAGGTTCTCTCACTCGATTGTGATCAACCCCTATCTGTCGGGCCTTTGCCTACTATTCTATAGAGTCTAGCCACTCAATAGACATAGAGGTGAACTACTCTATAGAACTCGGGCACCTCTATTCCCCTCCCCTATCTAGACCATAGAATCCTTCCATAGAAAATTCTCCATATTCAAAGTACAAATGAGATGGATGTTTTTGTCTCAACCATTTTCACCTTCTCTCTTTCTTTTTGTTTCTTCTTTTTCTTTCCTTCTCTTATTCGGGATATTTGACATCCGTATCTATTTCCCCCTCCCAATTATTATACTTGGAACCACCATATAATGGGATTTTTTCCTTAGCATACATTCATCATCTACCCCCTTATACTACAGGGGGTGCCCATTCATCAAAACCTACCAATGACCTTATTAAAATGATGATGGAAAAGATGCATACATTGGAAGCATCGATTTCTATCTCTCGCAACTCTTTAAAATACGAATAAATATGAAATGATCCCATTCATCCATATATTCCCATTCATCCATACCATTTGCATTGGGAAATGTTAAAATTCAATTGGTTCAATAGCAAAGAAGACTCGCAACAACACTTGTGGTCTTTCAAACATGGGTGTTATCTAATCACTCATGATGATGCTCTACTCTTGCGGACATTCCCAATGTCCTTGACAGGACCTACATTGGATTGGTATAGTGGTTTACCTAGACATTCCATTTACTCATTCAACCAAGTGGCTCAAGCCTTCTGGACCATTTTTTGATCAATATCATCAAGAAGGTCACCATGACCAACTTGTACTCAACATGAAAATATGAAGATGAATCTATCATAGATTTTATCACTCATTGGTGAAGCCTCATCAACCAGCTCACATTCCAACTACCTCAAACCGAGCTTATAGAGTTGTTCACCAGGGCTTGTGCTAGGCACATCTCACCAACTCTCCAAGTCCAAACCTTCGTACATTTGACG
Organism: Taxus wallichiana var. yunnanensis; assembly: GCA_018340775.1. Classification (NCBI taxonomy): domain Eukaryota; kingdom Viridiplantae; phylum Streptophyta; class Pinopsida; order Cupressales; family Taxaceae; genus Taxus; species Taxus wallichiana. The sequence continues at coordinate 39,486,692 of CM031239.1, read as the reverse complement.
AGGCATTCACCATGGCTAGAAAACTTCAAAACGGGCCATAGAAGGGAATAAAATTCAATTACGTAAAAAAAAAGTGTTGCGATCAAGTCAAACAATTCCTCCTCCTCTTTGGAACCCCAAAACATTTATTCCGAAGCCAAAGGATATGCCAACACAAGTAGTTTTTAAAGATGGCCCATCTCACCCATCCAATCAATCAAATCCTACTTCAAAACTTTCTCTGTTCAAGCTTTCTAGTTCGGGAGGGAGAAACAAAAATACACTCCAATCGGGAACCTTACTCTTCAATTTTAGAAAAACTTCTAAAATTGAGCAAATGATCTTCCACCCATCAAATCACATACTAGTTTTTACTCTGCTCATCCTATGCCTGCATGGTACAAGGAACATGATTATTGCAACTATCATCGCGTTAAAGGTCATAATGATGGTAATTGTATAACCTTCAAAAAAATTGTCCAAGAAATGTTAGATAATGGAGATCTTGTCTTGGACAACCTAAATTCACCGAGATAATCAAAAATTACATATATTAAAGAAGACATTCCCAAATCATACCCCGATGTCTAGCCAAACCGGAGAACCTTCGATTAAAAATAGTAGTCTCCGTGAAGTTCATGTTGTTTTAGAAGTTGTACCAGCCCCTCCTCAATTTCATCTTATTCCCTCTATCAAGGAGATTCATGTATGAGACCCTTTACCCAGAGGAACCTATTCCATATTCTCCTTTACCTATAGAGGAGTCCCCTTCATCCCCTCCTTCACCCATGGAGGAGTCTACGATATCTGCCAAAACCGTTTCACCACTCACCCCGCAACCTAATGAACAACCCTGCAAAGGTGTTAACTCTCCTACCCACGGAGAGTGATGTTCACCTTCCTCTCCATCAAAAGAGGAACCTACCTCATCCCACATTTCATCTCCCTACTACTACCAAATCCTTTAGAAGCACCTCTTCCGATTGGTGAAAATTTCCTAGTAACCAAAGATCCTTTTGATTTACTCTCAGCTCTTTTACCCACAAAGTCCAAGCCAACCAGTTCCCTATCTCACAAACATTCTTTATAGGGATTACTACTAAATCAACATCATCTCCTCCTACAACAGTTTTGTTTTAATGCTCGGTGACCGGTTAGATTATATTGATAATTCCATACTTTGGGGACACCTTCGGTTACCTTTTTAAACCCAAATGCAAATGTCATCTGTTGATACCTCCACGATTTATCCAAATGTGTTTAAGACAACCAAACCAACCATGCCCATACCAGTCGTAATGGCCTCTTCTTCATCACCTTCACCCACACCTAAACCCTTACCAACAATTGAACTTTCACCAACACCTAAACCTTTTCCATCACCCATACCTTCCTTGCATCTAGAACCATTACCACATTGGGTGTCATGCCGACATCAAACCTATTCCATTCTCCTATAAAAATCTAATTATCCACATCCTCACAAGCCCGTGTAAAAACTATTCCCTCACCTAAGAGGAAGACCCAACCTGCTAGGTCACATACACCTACTTCACCCACTACCCCTTTGTCACCTTCACCACTTCCATCCATCCTAGGACCTCACCCATCCACCTTGGCCAAGTAGCCTCTTACCCAAGGTAAACTAAAAATAGAGAAACCCACATCCTCATCACAAGCCTCTATTACACCTAATGTACCTACATAGCATACACATTTTCCATCACCTCCAACCTTTTACCACCTATACCTACACCACTTTGAGTAGCCTCATCCCTACCTATGGTATTCCCCACACTTCAACCAATACCCTCCACCCCACCTATTCCAAAAACCTTCACCACACCTCTGTTATCACCTTGGCTAACCCATAATCTTCCGCCATCTTCCTTCCCTTCTACATCACGTACTCCTTCCTCAACTTTACCTAGGATGGTGAAAATAAAGTTTAAAACCCACTACCTTCCAAAGAGATAGTTAATCTTACAACACCTTCTATCGCTAGTTCATCTCGCCATGCCTTTACCCAAGACTGTACAACCCAAATATAAAACAATATTACCTACGAAACTAGTGGTCAAATTTATTCCACCTCGATTCCACCTCCCATGGTGCCTCTCCCACCAAAATCATCCACACTTCCATCTAGACCCAAAATTACCTCATAGTGTGATCCATTAGCAGGTCTTATGCCAACATTCTAACTAACCTTTTAGAGACATCCATCATCACTTTTCCACCACTTCGACCTTACTACCCACTAAAACCTAAACCAAAATGGTTTGACGATACCAATATTTTCACCTACAATCGTGTGTCAAGACATGATGTATAAAATTGTAAGGCTCTTAAAACTGTTCCTCTCCAACTTTGTCCTCCTGAAAAAAACTTTGATGATGATGATATTTTAGAAGAGGACATTGTTCCACCTTCACCTATCACCACACATTCTCACCCCTTACCTATTCAACAACTTACATCTCCACCTCCACAAAATTTTTATCCACCTCCAACATTTGAGATCAACATGGTCCACATAAGAGAGTTATCAAAACCTATGCTTGAATGCCAATGCACTACCTTATTTTCACAACACCAATACATTCCCTCACTCTACTATTTCCCATCTTATCGCTACACATATCATGAATAATATGCTACCTTACCCCATATTAATATGGTTAACATTGCCACTCGTGCCCGAAATAAAAAGGAAAGGAGTGTAGACACAAAAATTAGGTCATACTTCCATTAAAACCCCATTCATTCAATTAACCGTATCCTACCCATTCATATCCCTAGTGCACATTTTAACCGAATTACTTATTTTAATGAAATTAATTAATATCCTCACTTAACCACCTCACCCAACTAACTCACTTAGCCACCTCACTCAAATTACCCACGCAAACCTCATTAATGACCTAAGACCAAGTCTAAGCTTATAATAACCAACTAGGACTTAGTCTAAACCTAGACTTAAATCCTATTAACAAACCTAAAAGGAATCTTACTCATCCTTCGTGATCTATCACTCAAGACACAAACAAAGATTGGAGACCATGCCAAAGCTAGCAACAATCGGGCTATTTTTGGCCAACCTAGATATTTTGGCCTTGACCAAAGCCAATTATATCTTAACAACGCCGGTCACCTAACCGTCACCGGTTAGGTTAAATACAATTCAAAAATACTTTACCTAGGTTGCTCATTCGATTCAAGATCTCATATCAATACGAGACTTTAGAGCACTTGAAATTTTTAAGCACTCGGGAAAAGGAAAATATATGGGAGCACTACCGACAACTATGACTATTGACATTCATCATTTTCTTCACAATCATGGATTCACACAGATAAGCACAGAGGTTTGAAATTTCACGTAACTAACACAACGTATCTTCTCTCTAGATCTCTACCATCACTGTCCTCATCACCTACATTCTCCAAACCTACTCTTTAGTAAGTACCTAACATCTCTTCATTTATTTTTGTTTTATTCAAGTAAGATTTATTATTCAGTTCAATAATTTATCTTTCTCCACATCCATACACTCCCCTCCTGTTACCAACCTATCACCCTACCATAAACAACTCTTTGACCTAATTTTGTCCTCTTTTAATCATCTCTCGAGCCTCTAAGTCCATTTTTACAACCTTACCCTCACCATTTCTAACTGTGTGAAATCATACAGAGTATGAAAAACAAGTTTTAAGTCTTTTTACTAATTATCCCTACCAACATCAGTTAGCCAAAAACATTGGTCATTCTAATTAACTGGTATCGGTCACACCGACATCAATTACTTTTTCTATTAATATATTTCAAACCAGCAAGCTAATACCCACTTCCCAACAACCTAGAACCTTTTCTAATCCCCGTACTCGACCTACAACTTAACACTAGCTAATCACCTAGCTTGTTTTTACCTCAATCACCTTTTACTCGAAATTTCTTATTATTTTGTAAAAGATACCTAAATCATTTCAATTCCAATAAGATTATTATTTCATGTATTTTTGAATATCATTAATACTGTTGTATTAAAAGTTGATTGAAAACCTGTTTATGAAGTATCACGCTTCCCATATCTAGCTCCCACTAGGCTATTCACTCATTGTTTTATTTAATTCTATCTGGTGGTATTGTTTTGCATTTACATGTAGTTTCTCCTAGACAAAAGAGAGCTATCACAGTCAACTTGAATTAGTAAATTAGAACACGTGCACAACCTTCAACCCACATCAAAAACATTTATTCCTCCTTATCCTTCAACCCTTATCTATTTCATTAATTTGGTAAGAATCGGTGAAACATTTTGGCATGCCTTTGTGGGACCCATTCGGGGTTCCTTAAATTTATTCATTCTTATGGAACTCTTGTATGTTGGTTTCTTTTCAAAAGGAAGTTAACATTAAATTCTCTTCCTTGAAATATTCTCTTTCTTCTATTTGTCTCAGTGACATTTGTATTTTGGGTCTTAAAAGAATCATTCTTTTTTTTCTTGCATTTTCTTTAGCTAAATTCATTCTCTTTCCTATTCACTATTTGTTTACATCAAATATCACATTTTGATTTGGGTTCTAAAATACTTGCATTTCATACTTCTATGCTTACATTTTTAGCTCACATTAAAATTAAGGGAAACCTATACGCTAGAAGTCATGCCCAGCTGATGGTTGACATAATTGAATCATAGAGCACTTTCTCTTCTCTCTTTTTGCCAAACTACACAAATATAAATTTACACATCTTCTTAAACAACACCTTACCTAGAAGTTGTTTTCAACTATCACATGATAAGAGGATTGACATTGCATGCCCAACTGGTTTCTCTGTCCAGTCATTAACTCAGAGAAAGGAAATCCCCGCCAAAACATAACCTAAAACCACCCTTAGATATTTCCTCTTCATAGGACACCTTTCCAACCAAAAAAATTATTTTGTTCACAAGTCAGTCTTAAATAGCATAAGCTAAAACATAAAATTCACTTATAGGATTTTGTTGTTTTTCTTAGCTTTTCCTTGAGTTGTGTTTTGAGTTGTGAGGTCACGTTCTTTATTTTCTTCTTCCTTTCACACTCTGCCATCATAGTTGGTGTATTCTGACTATTTATGAGTGTGTCAGGGTCCATTACTATCATACTTAGGTTTTAGGTTGATATTCCATCTGACTTAATTCACAAAATCAATTTTTCTTCATTTTTTCAAATTTCACAGTGACCAATGTCAGTCCAACGACCGTCATTGGTTTACATCTGACCATCATCGGCTACCTAACCATTGTCAATTTCCATATTTTTTGGTCATTTAACCAAAAACACTCATCAAATCTTCTATTCTTTTGCAGTTCTCACATTATCATCTTGCCCCAAGAATTTTAAAATCACAGTCAAATACAACTTCTTTACTTCATTTTCATCAATTTTTTTGCCTCATTTGCAAAACTTTTGATTTCCCACGAAGAATCGGTATCGATCACGCTAACCATCATCAGTTACCATAACCTCCATTGGTTCATATGTTTTAATATTTAATTAAAACAATGACCAGTTTCACCTCCCAAAATCTATTTTCTATTAATTTTTGTTATTGTTCTCGTGTCATTTACAGATATAAAATTACCTAGTTAATGCTAACTCACATGGTTTTGACTCATAGCCAAGCCAACACCCTTTTGTTTAACATTATCCTTCACCGCTTCTTGCTATCCCATTGTTTCCTTCCATTCTATCACCTATGGATGCATATCATCCCATTAATATTAGTATTAGTGACGAGGAATTCACATGAATCCTTGACAAGAATATGGCTTCCTAAAACACTATATCACCCACTTATCTACCCAGGATTCATCAGGATAGTTGGTATACGACATGCCCATGTATATCCCTCCTACCCTTTCCCCACTTCTATATCAGCTACCACTATCTCGACATTACTTTCATCCACCTTACCACCGTGGTGTCTTAACTGGACCCCACATCCTCTATAACTACTACACCTATGGAATCTATCTTACCTATGGTGTCAACTATTCCTTTGTCAGCTGCCTTGAGCATAGCCCCATCTGTACCCTTTACCTCATATGTACTAGTTGCATCATAACCACCCATGGTGTCGGCAACCCATACCCCATTCCAAAACCTCATCCTTTCCATCCCACAGTCCCTACCCCCAATTACCACAAGAGTCATTATGACTACCCCACCTACTTATACATATCACCAACAACCCCCAATCTCATCTATCACCTATTCGGGATACCTTCCACCTGCATCTATTCCCCCTTCATAGTTCTCATACTCGGCACCACCATATACTGGGATTTCATCCACATCATACATTCATCATCAACCTCCTTATACTAAAGGGGTGCCCAATCATCACAACCCACCAATGACCTTATTAAAATGATGATGGAAAAGATGCAAACATTAGAAGCATTAGTTTCTAGATCTCACAACTCCTTAACCTACGATGAAATCTACAATGATCCCATCCATCTATCTATTCCCATTCACCCATACCCTGTACATTGGGAAATTCCCAAATTTAACTGGTTCAATAATAAAGAAGACCCATAACAACACTGGCGGTCTTTCAAACATGGGTGTTATCTACTATCCCACGATGATGCTTTAATCCTACAAAATTCCCCATGTCCTTAACAGGACCCGCATTATACCGGTATAATGGTTTTCCTCGACATTCTATTTACTCATTTAATCAAGTGGATTAAGCCTTCTTGGACCATTTTTCAATCAATATCATCAAGAAGGTCACTATGACCAACTTGTACTCAACTCGACAATAAGATGATGAGTCTATTGTTGATTTTTTCACTCGTTGGCGGAGCCTCATCAACGCGCTAAGGTTCCAGTTTCCTCAAACCAAGCTTATAGAGTTGTTCACTAGAGCTTGTGTCAGGAACATCTCACCAAATTTGCAAGTAAAAATTTTATGTACCTTTGACAAAGAATTTACCATGGCACAAAAATTAGCAATTTGTGCCATTGAAGAGAATAAAATTCAATTGCGTAAAAAATTCCACATTTAAGTCAAATGATGTTTTTTCCTCTTCAAAACCCAAAAAAAATAATTCAAAAGCCAAAGGATCTATCAACACAGCAGTTCTCAAAGATGGTCCATCTCACCCCTCAAATCAATAGAAACCTACCTCCAACCTTTCTCCAATTCAAACTTTTTATTTCAAACAGAGCAACAAAAATAAACTCCAATGTGGGAGCTTTATTATTCAAGATTAGAAAAACTTCTAGAAGGCCTAAGCCATTGCTCTTCCACTCATAAAACAACATATTGGTTTTGACCCTACTCATCCTATGCCTGCATGGTATAAGGAACATGACTATTGTAACTATTGTCACATCAAAGGATTTAGTGATGGTAATTATATAACCTTTAAGAACATTGTCAAAGAAATGTTAGATAATGGATATCTCGTCTTGGACAACCCAAATGCACCCGCCAATCATAATTTTCATATCTTTAAGAATTAATTCCCTAACCATACCCTGTCATCAAATAAAACCGAGTAAACCTTCAACTAATGATAGTAATGTCCTTGAATTCCATGTTTTTTTGACACCGTACCATCCCTATCATAATTTCCTCATATCCCCTCTATCGAGAATATTCTAGCATAAGCTCCTCAAGTCATGGATGAGCCTAATTCCTCTACACATTCATCCATAGAGGACTCCTCTTTCTTCCCCCTTCACTCATGGAGGAGTCCACAATTTCTACCAATTTCGGTTCACCATTTACCTAGCAACCTAATGAAAAACCAATGGTATTAACTCTCCTATCCATGGGAGATTCATCCTCACTTTCTTCTCCACTGAAAGAGGAAACTATCTCATCCCAATTGTCATCTCCCCTACCCATAGGGGATCCTTTAGACTTACCATTTCCTATTGGGGACAATTCCCCATTAGCATTCCAAGATCCCGTTGATTTGATCTTGGCTCTCTTACCCACATAGTCTCGCATCCTGCCGGTTCCTATCGATAGACATATTTTACAAGGATTTCTACTAAGCTAATGTCATCATATCTTACAAAAGTGTCATTTTCATGCCTGGCCAACCACTTGGATCATGTTGATAATTCCATGATTTGGGGATGCCTCGCTAACATTTTAAACCCAAATGCAAATGTTACCTATAGATACTACCACTATCTATCCAAAGGTATTTCAAGGAACCCAATCAACCATGACCATGCTTGTTGAAACAACCTCTTCTTCATCATCCTCACCTACATCCAAACCTTTACTAACAACTAAACATGTTCCTATGCCTAAGAACCTACCTATATCCACACCTTCCTTTGCATCCAGACCCATCACTACCTTGGGTTTCATGCTGACATCAATCCTACTCTAACTTCCCATCAAGTTGGATTTACCCACATCTTCCCAATATCACGCAAAACCCATCTTGCACCTAAAAGGAAGACACAAAATTTTAGGCCATAGACACCAATTTCACCCATCGTGCCTTTTTCACCTTCACCCATTCTTTCATCCTAGAGAAATTCCCTTCAACCTTGGCCAAGAAATCACCTATCCAAGGAAAATAAAAATAATTGCATCCTACCACATCATCACAATCATTTATTATACCCAACCTATCAAAGCACATCGTACACCTTCGTCATTACCTACATCTTTCTTACCACCTATACCCCCACCACTTATAGTAACAAAATCAATACATATGAAATTTCCTTCTCTTAAACCCATAAATTCTACCTTGCCTCCACCAACAACCTCCAACATGCCTCCTTTATCACCTTGGCTAACTTATCCTCTACCACCATCCACTTTCCCCTCTTCAATATATGCCTCCTTCACCTTTACCTAGGAAGGTGTAGCCTAAATTGAAAAACCCACTACCCTCCAAGGAGGTAGTTAATCCTACAACACCTTCTATTTGTAGTTCATCTGCTACGGCTCTACTCAAGTAGGTACAACCGAAGCATAAAATAATACCACCTACCAAACTGGTGGTCAAACCTATCCCATGTCCAATTCAACCTCGTTTAGTACCTCACACATCACAATCAGCTACACTTCAATCAAGACCCATGTTCACCTCACACTTTGTGATCCATTGGTTGGGTCTTACGCCACCATTCTAGCTAACCTTTTAGAGACCGCCATCATCACATTTCCACCCCTTAGACCTTACAACCAAATCAAGTCCAAACCAAAAGGGTTTGATGATACTAAAATTTACACCTACCATCGTGTGTTAGGAAACGATGTATAAAATTGTAAGGCTCTAAAAACTATTCTTTTCCATCTTTTTCTCTTGAACAAAACTTTGATGATGATGATATTATAGACAAGGACCCAGTCCAACCTCCACCTATCACTACACATCCTTTCCCACTACATATCAAGCAACCTGCACCACCACCTCCATAACCCTTATATCCACCTCCAAAATTCAAGATCAATATGGTCTATATAGAAGAGTTAGCCAAAACCCCACCAAAATACAAGTGTGCCCTACTCATTTCACAATGTTCTTACCCCATACTAGGTTTTTGTCCATCATGTTGTTATATGTTTCTTGACACAACTTTTCCATCATAATATCTTCCTCACATTAACATGATCCAAGTTTCCACTCACACCCTGAAAGACAAAAGAAAGGAGAAAGCAACTAGCCCATCCACCAATCCTTTGCCCAACATACCATTTGCACCTACACCAAAATCACCATTCGGATACCCACATATCCTATTTTTGATGGGGTCGTCCATCGTAAAATGATAAAATAATTACACCAATCCCCTCTAAAATTGTCTTTGTAAGACCTTGATCAAACTTCTAAATCCCATCGACATGCCCTTATGGAGGTTCTGCAATCCATAGAGGTTTTACCTAATGAATCGACATTTGTGGCCTTCATTCTCACCCCTCACAATGTAGCTTATCTCACTAATTCATCCCCTTCCTCTACACATGCTACTACTCACCAAGTATCCGCCCTCAGTTTCTTTGATGATGAGATTATACCTCTCTAATTAGATGATCTTGATCCTACCCTTTTCATCTCCATTTATATTGATAATATATGTGTTTGATACATTATGATTGATGGTGGTGCCAACATCAACATCATCTCCTCCCACGCATACAATCAAATTTTCATCCCTTCAAATTTCATTAACCTAGTTATGTTGCATTCATTCAATGACGCCATCACTTCCACTCTCAACACCATCATCCTCCACATTTGTGTGGGCCACCATACCATTTAGAACTATTTTATCTCTTAAAGGGGGATTTTGAGTACAACCTATTTGTTGGCTGACCTTAAATCCTCATCATGGGTTATGTTCCTTCAACCTTACATCGTATTTTAAATTTTGAACATGAAGGACATAACTATAACATCCCCACTAAACCTTCATAATTGAAAACATGTAACATGTGTATTGACCTAAAGATGTCCTTGTACTAGTTAAGGTATCTACCACTGCCGCCACTTCTTCTTTACCCATAGCCCCATCCACCGATGATGTTGCTACCTTTTCCACACCTACCTCCTCTATTCCCTCTCCCATCATAGCCTCTGTGAATCGACCCATCCACTAACCCATATAGTTCTCAACCGACCAATGATTCTTCTTTCCAATCGTCTAGTGATTCATCTATTCCTACTACCCATATTCCAACTACTGATCCCTTAGAAGATGTTTTTCAACATCTCACTGGGGAGTAGCACCTATACAACATGGAAACATATATTAATCCTCAAGAGTATAGTAATCTTCGCTAACATCCTCTCTGTGATCACCGCATAGGTGAGGTTTTCCCTTATGGTCCTCCTCACCTTGGTACAAACTCAACCTATGGGGACTTGATACATCAACCTACTGCTCCAAGCCACCTTCCCAAATGCGACCATTTTCCTCTCACATTCAATCTCTCACCAACCTTCACTTCAACCACGTTTCCTCCATCGTGTTACATGGAAGGGATTTCGTTTTGTCTTCTATGAACAAGGTCACCATACTGTCATCCCATACACCACACGTAAACACAATGATCTTAGTGGTATTGGCTTTGCCAACACATCTTCCAAGAAACCTAGAGTCAAACTCAATGTGGAAGAAATACCTTCTTCACCCCATTTACCACATTCACCCATTTTCACCCACGGAGTCTATGGATCCAGAATCCCTTCCTCCTAACTTTTTTTTGTAAACACCATTTCCTTGGGACCTCTGAATTATCAACGTGATGGCGAGGCTCCCTCTTATCTTCCCTTCCTATATCCTGACATGATCGATGATGATACACCTTCTATTATCGTCATTCAATGTCAAGATAATTAATCTATTCTCACCTATCTTAGTGCTAAAGATTCTTATATTCATCAATTGTTTCCTTCTGAGACGCAAACCATATTAAATGAATCAACCATTGAAATGAATATTAACACTCAGGATGACCCCCACATTCTAAAGATAGGCCAATATTTAGAGACTTCTCAAGAGGAACATTTTACCTCATTTCTCTGAGATCATAGTAATGCTTTTGCTTTTCCTACGTTGATATGCCTTGTATTGACCCAGACATTGTGGTCCACAATATTGTAACTATTCCTAAAGCCAAACCCGTAAAAAATAATCTACAAAAATGCATCCTCACATTTCCCTTCTTGTCAAAGAAGAAATTTAGCACCTTCTCTTAGTTTCCTTCATCCTACCCATTGATTATCCCCAATAGATCTCTAACATCATTCCTATCACAAAAGAGACATGAGGACTCCACATATACATGGATTTTCATGACCCTAATTTAGCTTGCCATAACGAAAACTTTCCTCTACCTAGTATAGACCAATTAGTTGATCATACTACCGGCCATGAGATGTTATCACTCATGGATGGATTCTTAGGTTATGTAGTCATTTTTACCCTTATCACAAAAGAAAGGTACCCCATGCATGCTGGCTTATCACCAAGTGGATGCTGGACACTCACGCAAGGCACACACGGTTGTTGAGTCTCTCTTTTATGTGAGTTTAGTGTGAAAGATCATCATCAATGATTTGTGATTAAGAGATTTAAATGGAGTTAATACATTCAAGAACCATAGACCTCGAGAATAGCCTCTAGATCTTTACGGTCATTTAGACATGAAAGTACATAACATATTATATAACTTGTACCATAACAAAAAGAAGTATACAAGCATCCATACTTAGCATAAACATAAATGAAAGAGAACCTATGAGAAAGACGTATGCATCAGAATCATTGATATTCATATTCATATAACTGGTAACCTCATTACATCCATGGAGCCATTACAGAATGTCACAGAGAAACAGACCGTAGTCATGCTTTATAATGGACTAATGTAGCTAGGCTATCAAAAGAAAAATTTGTAATCCCCATACCCATTATACATTCTTTCCCAAATACCATTATCCACTAATGAGTTCTTGCAGTATTTCTACAGAGCTCCACCCTCTTTTTGTTCTCTCCTTGTTTACTCTACAGGTGCTTGTATTTATAGCCTTCTAGGATGCCAACTCATCCTCTAGTGCCCTCAGATATGATGCCAAGTGTCTGAATGTGGTCCTCCATGCGAGCATGCTCTCCTAGGCCTGATCTTTCCACTTTTCACCATGATGTGCTTCTAGAAGCTTCTACCACATGCATGCTCCTTCTTGGGCCAACCTGTCACTAGGCTAGCACCTTATCCACTCAACATACTTAGTTGGGTCATAATTTTCACGTGTTCTATCCTAAGCACCCAATTTGGATAAGTATTGAACCCTTGGTCTATCATCATCGTGCCACACATGCCACAGGATTCCTTAAACCCTTTTCTTAAACCTCGCCCTACGTGCCTCTCTTGCCTAGGACTCGCATGCATACATACCTTTTGTACTTAGCCAACATTATAGGAGCCCAATAGGTTATAACCAAATATTACTTGCCCCAAAAGATCAACACAAAACCACCTTCATCACTCCTTGGGGGACCTTCTGCTATCGATTCATGCCCTTTGGCCTTAAAAATGTTGGTGTTATATATCAACGTGATATGACTTATATCTTTCATGACATCATGCATCACATATTAGAAGATTACGTAGATGACCTTCTTACCAAATCCAAACATTGGACCAAACACCTTACAGTCCTTAAGGTCATCTTTGACCATCTCATCAAGTATTGTGTTTTCCTTCAACCTAAGAAGTGTGTCTTCGTTGTTCTCTCAAGAAAACTTCTTACTTTTATTGTTTCTTTGCATGGCATTGAATTTGATCTCACTAAAATCAAGGCTATTCTCAAAATTCCTCCACATACTAACCTTCGCCAAATGTGTAGTTTTTAAGGAAAGTTGCAATCTATTCGTTATTTTAGTTTGTTTGTTTCTTACCACTACCACCCATTTCATCATCTCCAAAAAGGAAACCTCCTTCAAATGGGATTATGAATTCCACAAATCCTTTGAGGAATTAAAGAAATACCTCCTCCAACCACCTATACTCATTTCTCCTAAGGATGACTAACCATTTTACCTTTACATTTCTACTATAGATCATTCCTTTGGAGGCATGCTCACTCATCGTAATGATCAACATAGGGAGCAAGTTTGGACTATGAAACCCAATACACCCATGCCAAAAAATGTTGCTTAGCCTTATTTTTTATCACTACTAAACTTTGCCATTACCTACTTAAATACAAAACCTTTGTTATCACTAATACAAACCCCTTACATTACATGTACACAAAGCCCTACCAACATCAACATGCTACACATTGACTCATTATTCTTGTAGACCTAGACCTCAAATTAACTCATTGAAAATATATCAAAGGCTAAACTGTTGTAGACCAACTTGTAGAAACGCCTCTCTCTAAAGATCATCCCTGTAACTTTTATTTCTTAGACAAATCCATCGCTACCCTCTCTTTAGATGATAACATTTACCCAATGACATTATTCTTTGATGGTTCCAAATGTCAACGTGGGGGTGGTGCTAGAGTTATCCTCATTCCTCTTGATGGTGATTCTATGCCATTATCTTTCAAACTAGATTTTGAATGTACTAATAATATCGTTGAATATGAAGCACTCATATTAGGCATTCAAACCTCCATCACCTTAGTTATCAAATCAATTAATATCTTTGATGACTCTCAATTGGTTGTAAATGAAGTCAATGGTATATACCAGTGTCATAATGAAATACTTTAAAAGTATAAGCATCATGTAGAAATAATTTTGACTACCTTTGACCGCTATGAACTTCAAACCACTCCATGTTCCATTAACAATTTTTGGATACCATGGCTTGCCTTGATTCTCGTGTACCACTTCACCCTCTCGACTTGAAATTTTTGTCATAGTACAAAGGATGCAATCAAATTCCTATCTATCTTTATATGTCAACCTCTTTGTAACCGTTCAACCTTGCCCATGTAACCTTTGGTATAAACATTTTGTTGATTACCTTTCCCTTTCAATTCTACCTCCAGACCTTACTCATAATGGACAACATGCCTTTCTAAAAGGTGTCTCTCGTTATGTCATCATGGGAGGCCTTCTTTATAAACATGGCTTTGATGGTATCCTCTTGCGATGCCTTACAAGATCTAAAATTCCCTACACCATCAAGGAAGTTCATGAAGTAATTTTTGGAGATTAATTCGGTGGTTTAGCTATCGCTAAATGCATTCTCTGCCTACACTATTATTGACCAACCTTAAACCAAGATTATTGTGATTATGTAAGATGTTGCGTGAAGTTCCAACAACATGCTAATCTTCATCTCATGCCTAGTCATGCCTTACAGGTTACACACGATATTTGGGATTTATCTCAATGGGGTTTAGATCTTGTTGGAGAAATCAATCCCCATTCTTCATAGTGTCATTAATGGATTATTGCCGCATCTTGAATACTACACTAAATGGGTAGAAGGCATACCTCTTATTTCAACAAAATCGAGAAAATATGTGAATTTATCAACCATCACATCATTTTCCGCTTTGGTGTTCCCCACCATCTCATCAATGATAACGGAAAATAGTTCAAAAAAACTCTACGAAATATTTGTGATGCTTTTGGCATTCAAATGAATTTTTCTTCACCCTACTACCCTCAAACAAAAGGCTTAGTAGAATCAACCAATAAAAACTTTAACAAAATTCTTACAAAATTGTAGATGATCTTTGGAAAGGATTAGCATATGCACATTCCTTTTACCTTATGCACTTATCGACTAGTATTTGTACATCAACCGCTGCCAAACCTTTCTCTCGTTTCTATGTTAAAAAAATTTCTACCTCTTGAAGTCCATATTTTGTCTCTTCGTATCTCACGTAAGGATATGCTCAACTATGATGAATTTTTCTAAGACCATTTGGCACAACTCGAGTTATTAGATTAACGTCATCTTAATGATCTCGATCACCTCCAAATCTACCAAAAATGTATCAAAAGTTCCTATGAAAAATGCATACATGAACGAACCTTCCAAGTCAAATAAATCAAAATGTAACAAAAAAAGGAAAAATGTAAACAAGGAAAATTTGTTCTGATTGGCTTGGACCTTATATCGTTACTCATACCTATGGATCAGGTGCTTATCGTTTGTCTTCACTTGAAGGTAAAATTAAACCTAAACCCCTCAATGCCTTGCATCTTCGACCATTCTACTATTGAATTAAGTCATATATCACCTCTTGTCTATTCAACACCCATCCCTTAAGCATCATTCACCTTCCATTCTACCTATTTTAAGGATCAATGACTAAAACAAGAATCATGTGATTACCCATTAATTTTTCAACCTTATCTTCAATATGAGTACCACAGATCTACTCATGGCATGATTCTCATGGATACTTTTCATATTTTTCAATATGGAATCCCATGGTTGTTCATCACTTAAAACCTCTCTATCACAGTTAACCTTTGTGTGCTATAGTTTTGTCTTAAAAAACAAGAGCCTATTTTTCTCTATATTCTTGTCCCTCAAAAGGACTGTACACTTTCTATCTCGTTGTTATAAATAGACTGCTCCCTCGAAGGACATCTATACAAAGCTAACCGTATTGTACTTAGTCTATCATCAAAAGAAGACTATTCTTGTAAAAACTAAAATAAAAATATTCTCAATCTTCCCACATCGATCAAGCATCACGAAGACCTCCGGAGGAAATCTACTCATCCCACATAGACTTCTTGCATCTATCGGTCTATCAAAATAAAAACAAAAATATTAAATTTTCATCATGGACTTGCCTAGTGTCATCTTAGGTCTCTTTCCAAGTCGGCATCTTTGTCTCACACTAGGTTATGCTAAAACCAACCTAATTTCACCTCATCACATTTTTCACCCTAATTTCATTCCTTCTCATGGGACGTGCCATAAAATGTGATATTTCATGATCATGTGACTTTATTCACCCTTAGAATATTCAATCATGTAATGCCTTTAAGGTCTTACATTCATCACCCCATCTTCAATATGGTAGGCGTGTGATGGTTCTTACCAATTAGAAGGCTCTTTTGGTCACTTATTACCCTTCACCTTCTTCATTACTCGTTGATTATCCTTTACAATAATAGACCATTGACACCTAAATTTTAAGTATTACCCCTTTCACAAATGCCTAAATTACCTAAAATCAACTATACCTAAATGAAATAGACTAAAATATTCCTAAAACCTACCAACCCATCTCTATACCTTATCATATTCTTCCTAGCTTACGGAATAACTACATCGGCCTGAGGCCCCTTTTCGCATGCATATGTATACGAAACATTATGTGGGCATGGGGCCCTTGGAGGTTAGCTCAAACACTCTTTACCGTAACCAATTTTTCCCCATTCTTTTATTCACAGTCTACCTTAGTTAGTTTCCATCTTATATACTACTTGGAAATTAAATAAACATACAAGTCTATAAACATGTATACTTACCTATTTCGTACAACATCATACCATATATCTTCATCATCATTTTTTTCATGTTACTAATAACTTGGAAATTAAATAAAAACCAAAAACCTAACTCAACCATGCCCAACTGATCTTGACTCAATCATTCCTAACTTACCTCGACTGAATCATGCCTATACCTGACTCCACCATGCCTAACTGACCTAACTCAAACACGCCTATACCTGAATCCATCATGCCTACATGACCTCGACTCAATCATGCCTAATTCACCTAGTTTCCATCACATACACAATAACAATGAAAATTAAAATGCAATTACATCATCCATACCATAAATATCATCATCTATAACAATAAGAACATTTTTGTATCAATACAAATGTACACCAATACAAATAAATACTCAAAGTATCTCAAAACTCTCATATACATCCTCACTATCTTTGGCACGGAAGTTGGTATAAAATAAAAATATCAAAACCCTCATATACATCCTCACTATCATTGGCATGAAGGCCAACATATACCAAAAATCAATACACCAATCATACCCCCACCTTATATCCATACATGTCTCATCTGTCTACTCCTCCTCTCCTCTAGCCTAAAAACACACGCAAAGATATCTCCACGTATAATGAGTCTCGGTCTAGTCTCTTCTTGCCCCTCACTTGGGACTAGCCTTTGTGAACTTATAGCCTCACCTGATCCTTTCTTTGGGCTTGTTGGCCCCCTATGCTCTCTCGAACTATGATTATGGGATCTAGTCCTCTCATTCGCTATATCTGTTGTGACATGTACTCATGATAGGAGGATACATCTATCCCGACAATCACCAGATTATCCTAGTAATATTGTGCCTTGTTCATGACATACCTAAACCTCACCATCAACACAGTCTGAGGTGGTGCCATAGGTCTCACAGAGAACTGTGAGCTCGACCTAATCATGTTGGCCTCGACCATGTACCTATAAGCCCTGTCCTCCTCCCTGTACCATGGGACCTTATCCCGCTGTAATTTCTTGTAGTGTGGGACCCTATCCCCAAGTCTATGGAGGTTCTTTTGTTGTAACTTGGGCCTATAAGGCCACAATCTAAGCCTGTGTAGTGGCCAACTAGCCCTGAAAACCTGCTACTGTGCACTATAAGGAAGCTACATGTCTTCCATCTCCATCTGCACCTGTGTAGGTGTCGGTTTTTATGCTACCTATGCCTGTAAGGCCGCCACCTGAGCCTACAAAATGGAAACATGTGCCTCGACCTGGTAAGTTTCCCCCATAAAGCTATAATTTGGGCATGAAGGGAAGCCACATAACCCTGTAAGGTATCCCTCTACATTGTGATAGTGGCTAAGTTTGGCTGCCCTAGGCTCGGTTGTGCCACCCACCACTACCTATAGCTATCGGTGACCCTAACATAATCAATCTTCCTATTCAATGGCTTCTCCTCCCTTCCTCTAGGTACACTCGGTCATGGTAGAGACATAGGTCTCTCCACGTCATCCCTATTGTACTGTGGGAAAGGTGGGGGTACATCCTATGGTAGACCAAACCATCATCTAAACTTGTCACCCGGGTATAACCTCATACTTGATGGCATGCCACTCTTATCTCCACCACTCCAACTGCATCTCCTTTAGCTCCTCTACCATGCCTCTGTAGGAGGGATAGCATATATAGGCTCTCCACACAATATCGACCCTTGAGAGACCCTCCAATAACTATCTATAATACAAAATCTCACATGTGGCCATAGCTACTCTGTGATACCCAACAAGTGGTACCCACCGTCTGTATTCAACTCTGACCCAGCCACCCCCGAACCAATCATGTCAGGGAAAACCAACTTAACATACACATACGATGTGCTGATATGCTCAATAGTGTAGTAGAAAAGTGCAACACAAGATAAACCACCGCATGATCTCCCACAAGCCCAGAACTCCCTATATAGCTGCACTAGGAATTTCAGTGCCCAAGAAGAATAGATCTGCTCCTCCATCATATCCTGGAGCACTCCCATCGAGTTCTCTTTAGAATCTCCCACCCTCGGCATCGGTGAGAAAAATAACATATCACCTCCATCATCAAAACAACCAACCTCATCTCCTGAGGATGGGCCATATACATGTCTCCATAGCTCAAGCTCACATTATGGTACCTCAGCTCGCCCATCACCTCCCAAAATACAACCACTATGAGCTCTACTAATGCCTCTTAAGAAATAGAATACGTTGGCTCCCCAACAATTGGTATCCGTAGGATCCTGTACACGTCCCCTAGGGTGAAAATCATCTCACCCATCGGTAAATGAAACATGTTGGTCACTGAATCCCATCTATCGATGAGTGTAACCATCAAGCTAGGATCTCAAGCTATATACCTATAACATCATATGCCAATTAGTCAAACATCCATCATATGCTCCCACTCCTTTGTAGTCACACTCGACCACATCACTACCAACAAAGGTGGTACTCTGTCATACATTTGGAGTTGGTCTCTCACCTATATCATCCAACCAAGACATTCTCAAGACATTCCCATATACACACACCCATCACCCGACTTACATATTATGCACCATACCTATTACCCAACACACCTATTACCTATTACACCATACCCACACAACAAACCTACCAATTACCTATTTTTACCCAACCCAATTTTAGACCCATTACCCGAATTACCTATTATACACCATACCTATTACCCAACACACCTATTACCTATTAAACCATACCCACACAACAACCCTATCGGCTACCCCCTTTTACCCAACCCAATTTCACACTGTTTTCCTCACCATCCTCTCCTATTCTATTCGGTTCACCTACTTCCCCACCCCACATTTTCAACATAACATGTTACCCTACTTCTTCTACTTAAACCTTCATTTACACCTTCATGCCTATTTCCCCATATATATCCCTTTATTTTACCTATCTTCTCCTCAAGTGACTAATACTTGTCTACTTGACCATCATCGATTCTTCTTTCTTGGTGTCGAGTCACCTAAGTATTAACCGATGTTGGTAAGTGCTAACTAACGTTGGCCAACCTTGACCAACGCCGGTCTCTATTGTGATGTCAAAACTAAAAACCTATCCCCCATTTTAAAACATTGATAAAAACTTATCTAAAACCCTAATCTACCCATCCCACCCTATCCCAATTTAAATCCCAAACTTATTTCACCTATTTATGACCTTCCCACTCCTCATTCCCTTTATTTTTACCCACTTTTAACCCACATTTCATAATGAAAACCCCCACCTAATTTCTTCATTTTCACCAAATGTTTAACAAATAACAAGTTAGAAATGCCCCTTACCCCATCACAATGTTGCCTATGTGGTGCCACATCTGACATCTATGCCGGTGGTCTTCCTAAACCTTCTCCCACCTCTGTCATCCCTAAATCTTATGGACCCATTTACTTGGATCCTCTCACCACTTTATAACCTCCACCTAAGCGGGTATAATGCTTTGTCTTTTAATCCCGAAAAATGCATAAGTCACTCAGTGTCTATTGTTTTCTCCAAGTCATAAAACAACAATGGTTACGTAAAATACATAATTTCAAGTTTATAACCCTAACCCAACACGACCGATGTCGGTCATACAAAATCGATGTTGGTAACCTTATAACTGGCATCGGTCACCTACTAATACTATTTCATCTACATTTTTCCCACTTTGACCTAAACTCATTACTTCCACATACCTTTTAGCCTTACCAACACTTATTACACCCTACCCACAAGCCTAAATTACCCATACATTTCCTTAATTATGGTTAGGGGCCTATTATTTTACCTATACCTTGGCCATACTCATGCCATGACCTATATATCTTGACCCAAACCACTTTTTGCGACCTTTGAAATTTTGTACTTGCTATACCTTGGGATGTTGTTACGTGTGTTATTTTGGCATAATGACCTTACCTTTTCTATTGTCATGTCGTTTATCTCGACCAAACCTTTCTTTATGTATCAGATCATACCTAAAATTTTCTACACCTAACCTATGTCGTGTTTCCAAACCATATCCTGTACCATGGATACCTGAATCACTTCAACCTTGTTTGGATAAACATATCGACCTTGGACGATGTAGAGTTTGCATGCTCTTAGACTTGGTACCATGTCACAATCTATATGTGTGCGTGTATTTGATTATCATTACTAATTACCTAATACGACCCTTACCCATTACCCATTACCCAATTTGACCCTTACCCATTACCAAAAGTAGTCGTACCCTTTCCTACAACTCACATACCTTCACCTTCATCACTTACACATCTATCAAACCACTCACCGCTCTGTCTGCAATCTTATCAAATCCTAGTTTGAGGGGGATCACCTCCACCCATACTTGGGGCAACCTCACTCCCACTTATATTTAGGACAACCACTTCCTATTTTTGTCACAAGATCGCTTATCAATACAAGCTATGTGACACCAAAATTTGGTCATACTTTCATTAAAACCTTGTTCATTGAATTAACCATATCATACATGTTCATACCCCCTAGTGCACATGTTAATTGAATTAACTATCTTAATTAAATTAATTATATCCTCACTTAACCACCTCACCTAGCCAACTCACCTAGCCACCTCACTCAAATGACCCACTCAAACCTCATCAATGACCTAAGACCAAGTCTAAGCTTATACTAACCAACTAGGACTTAGTCTAAACCTAGACTTAACTCCTATTATAAAACCTAAAAAAACTCTTACTCATCCTTTTGTGATCTATCAATAAAGAATCGGATGAAGATTGGAGACCATGCCAAAAATAGAAACAATCAAGCTATTTTTGGCCAACCTAGATATTCCGCCTTAACCGACGCGGGTTATATCTCAACCGACGTCGGTCACCCAACCATCTCTGGTTAGGCTAAATACATTTCCCAAAGAATTTGCCTAGGTTGGTCATTCAATTCAGGATCTCATACGAAAAGAGACTTGGAGCACTCAAAATTTATGAAGCACTCAAGCAAAGGAAAATATATGGGAGCACTACCAAAAACTATTGGAATTCATCATCTTCTTCACAATCACAGATTCACACAGAGAAGCACGGGGTTTGAATTACTAGGAAAATAACACAACATATCTTCTCTCTAGATCTATTCCATCACCATCCTCACCACCTAAATTATCCAAACCTACTCTTCAGTAAGTACCTAACATATCTTCATTTATTTCTATTTTATTCCAGTAAGATTTATTATTCAGCACAATAATTCATCTTTCTCCACATCCATACACTCCCTTCCTCCTACCAACCTATCACCCTACCATACCCAACCTTTTCACCTAGTTTTATCCTCTTTTAATCATTTCTGAGCCTCCAAGGCCATTTTACAACATTTCCCTCACCATTTCTAACCTATGTGAACCACAAAGAGTCTAAAAAAATAATTTTTTTACTAATTTCCCCTAACGATGCTAGTTAGCTAACTAACATCGGTCATTTCCTTTTACCAGCATCGGTCACACAATCGATATCGGTTTCTTGTGTTTGGTAATATGTTTCAAACCAAGTAAGCTAATAGCCACTTCCCAACATTCTAGAACCCTTTCTAATCTTTACGGACCTTATCCAGGAGCTGTACCAAACCCGCAACTTAACACCAACCAATCACGACTCATTTTGACCTCAATCTCCTTTTACGACCGTTCTTATTATTTTGTCTACGAAATACCTAAATCATTTCAATTCCTATAAGATCATTATTTTATGTGATTTTTGAATAGCATTAATCTTGTTATATAAAAAGTGGATTGAGATCTTGTTCATGAAGTATCATGCTTCCCAGATCTATCTCCCGCTAGGAAGTCCACTCATTGTTTTGTTTAATTATATTTAGTGGTATTGTTTTACATTTATAGGTAGTTCCCCTAGCCAAAAGGGAGCTATCATAGTCAACTTGGATCAAGAAATAAAAATACATGCACAACCTTCGACCGACATCACAAACATGTATTCCTCTTTAGCCTTCAAATCTTATATGCTTCATTATTTTCTTAAGAATCGGTGAAACAAGGAGAAAGCAACCAACCCATCCATAAATCTGTGCATAATATACCATATACACCGCACAAAAATCATTATTTGGGGACCCACATACCCTTTTTTCGATGGGGTCTCCCATCATATAATGATAAAACAATTACACCAATTCCATCTAAAAATGTCTTAGTACAATCTTTTCCAAACTTGTTGTATATATATCTTCCCCACAGGTAAATATAGACAAACAACAGAAGAATATGGAAATCAAAGGAACTCAAAACCTGACACTTATTTATGTGAAAAGTCACACCCATGGTGCGGAGTTAAAGGCACGGAGTTAGAGGTGGAGGTAAAGAGGTGTCAACATGAAAATGGATGTGCCCATGGCGCAGGTAAGAAGATGTCGACACACCAAAAGTCACGCCCATGGCGCAGGTAAAAAGGTGTCGACATGAAAATGGATGCACCCATGGTGTAGGTAATAAGGTGTCAACATGAATAAATTCATGCCTTGGCGCAGGTAAAGGGCACACGACATAAGGTGTCGACATGAAGAAATTCGCACCTTGGCACAGGTAAAGGGTGCACGACATAAGGTGTCGACATGAAGAAATTCACGCCTTGGCGTAGGTAAAGGGTGCACGACATAAGGTGTCGACATGAAGAAATTTGTGCCTTGGTGCACATAAGAGTATGTCGACATAAGGATGGATGCACCAAGGTGCACCTTCAGGAGGTGCAACATTTTGAGCACTGACAAGAAGTAGACCCTGACCTAGATATTCAAATGGCCATAACTTTTCACAGGGAGCTCGAATTAACGCAAAGTTGGAATTTTTGGAAAGCTTACAAGGTCCTCTTTCCAACTACTATTGGATATATTTAATTGGGTGGGAAAAAATTCTTTAAAATGAAAAATACAGTTCACCACTTTTTGGGTTTGCTAGGGTTCTCACCTACCACCATAATGAGATGAATTAAATGCAACCTGGAGGTGGTTGGGGTAGATTTGGAACCTCTCTCTTCCCTCTCGCATTCTTCCTATAAATTTTAAGGAGGGGTTTCTTTCTAAATGTTGGACATTCTTGTTTTGCCCCTCCCTTCTTCTCTTTGGTATGTGAGTTTGTGGAGTTCAAACCTCCCATTTAAAACTGTAATGCAACTTTGCCTCTTGGAATTTTGTAGTGTATTGTATCAATATTTGGAGCAGATAATGCATGTCTATGGATGATTCTCAACCCTCTCTATGTTTATTTTCATCCTCCTAATCTTTCACTACAATTTTGGTTATCTGTGCATGATCTTGCATTGCATTTTAATGGTTTGTGTTTATTGGCAAGACAGGTGTTCTTCATTCCTCGGTGCATCACCTTTGTTAGTTTAGGTTTATTTTTATGCATCTTCTTACCCTGTCTCCTTGGAAAGTTAGATTAGGTTTTTGAGTAAACCCTCTACATTTTTATGTGTGCATCTAAATAGAGGAATAGGAACCGGCCTTCATCCGGAGAGCTTTCCCAATTCACAAGGTCCCACACTTGGGAAAAGCTCCATGTTATGCAATCGCACTGAGAGTCTCAACCCATCAAGTTGTAGACATTTAGGGGTGCTATGATTCGCCATCAATAGTTTTGGCATGCTCGGTGGGACAAGAGGTCATTCCACAAGATTTGAAGGAATTTTCAAGAAATTTGGACTAAAAATTGTAGGTTTTACAATTTCAGATTTTTCACCTCCCAGGCTGAAATCGAAATTGATTTTCAAGGGCTTAACTTACTCAAAACAAGTCAAAATTTCACCGGTTGATAGATCTGGAGATAATCTTAAAAAGGGTGTTCTTAGATTTTGAGATTTTACTTTCAAAATTTCATGGTTTTTAGTATTTCAGGTTTTCCCAGGTGTTGAGCACGTCCCAAGTTCAAAGCGGTGTATTTCAGGTTTTGTAAGTTGCCTTACATGACCTAAGTTTTCCCTGTAACTTTTGGGGATTAGTAGCTACACAACAAAACGATAACCGAATTGAAGAACTATATCTTCTAGGTCCTTCAAGCTTTTAAATTCTATTTTTTAATATTGTCAGGTTTGGTGTGTAACTTGGCAAAATCTAGCCTTTTGAGGCTCATTATCTAACACATCTGGTGACTCTGAAAGGGATAGAATTCAGCGGTGTAGCACCAAAGGTTGCCTAGGTACATGAGAAGAATTCAAACTAGGTCTGATACTCGAGAAGAGGGGTTATTTGTCCACTTGCAGCTATCACCAGGTAGAGGAAGGAGAGGAAGAGGACCATGAAGATCACCATCTCCACCTAACCGGACTTTGTCTACACCTCCACCTGGTAGACCTTTTCTCGCATCAACCAGAGTTCTTAGGCCAATCATAATGGCACATCTACCACCGAATCCCTTTGTCAATTTCACTGGCAGTAGCCCACTTGCCCTCAATGCACAGAATCCAGTTCAATTGCAACATTGAAGAACATTCCATTTTTCACTAGAGAAAATCATACCACTCCTAGTGATCATGTCAAATACATTGCTAATGTTTGTGCAATCCATGAGATAAACGAAATAGATGTTGCTGTCAAATTGTTGGCATCTTCATTCAAAGGGAAGGCATTGTAATGGTTTAGGAGCCTTGGAGCCGGTTCTATCCAAAATTGGAATCAATTATGCCATGAGCGAGTTTGGGGAAAAGGGAGACAATTTGTCTCTACTAGAACAATTGACAACTATCAAGAGAGCTCCTAATGAGCGGTGGTGGTGACTTCAACTTCAGATTTTAGAGGTCTTGGGATAGAATTCCGGTGGTGTTAGGCCAATGACTAAAGGTGCTTTTCTATACTATCTTAAGGCTTTGAATTTTGATATTTCTATGTTAATTCAATCTATGGGAGGCACAACCTTACTTGCTACTTATAGCATTACCATTAGGGCCGAAAAATATCTTATTCAAGCTGGTAAGCTGGCTCCTAGGCCTCCCATGCCCTTGTATCCAAACTTAGAAAATCCAAGCACTAGTCAAACACCCACTTTGGCTCCTATTCCCACTCCTAGAAATCAAAGTTCAAATGAAACTTCTACTTCATCCTCTAGTGCTTCAAATGAACTCCAAGAGGTCATGAAACAATTGTAAAATTTGGGAAATGAGTTGGTTACACTCAAGAGGTAGCAGGCCCAAAGCTTTAGACCTTCTTATCAACCTCAAGCTCAACCTAATAGGCAACCATACCAGCCCAATAGGCCACCCAATCCAGCTGTAAATCAAAGCCAAGTAAGGCCTCCCGCCAATAGACCATTTCAGCCCTATAACCCCAATGTTGCATCTACTTCTAAAGCATTAGTGCCAGTGCAAAACAATATAGCTCAAGAGTATGATTGGTGTTTCCCATGTAATGAACCTCACAACCAATCTATGTGCTTCAATGGTGCTTTGAACCAAGCCTTGATGGTGACAACTACTGGTATAGAGGGTGAAGTGAGTCAAGAAACAAATCAGCAACAAGGGACATCTCAGCAAAACATAGCTCCAAATGATACCGCACTTGTGAATTGGCAAGCTGAGGATTTTTGTGGCATGAATCAAACAATTTCTCAGAGTGTAGTAGCTAACACAAGATCAAAGAAGAGGAATATTGGTGAAGGGAAGTCATTGGCTCCAAGTGATCTATAACCTTCCATCACTCCACAAGGTGTTGGTAAGCAAAATATAGTTCCAAACACGCAAGGACAGCCCAAACCACCTTCTAAACCAACTCAAATACCAGTTGTTGCTGCCCATGCACAAGACAGGAATGTGTAGCCTAAAGGAAAACAAAGAGATCTTTCATCCCCATTTAGCATCATTGATCAAATGAAGAAGACAAATGTGAATATATCAATGTGGGAATATTTATCCATCCCAGGCCAAAGAGATCTTCTACAAGCTGCCATGAAGAATTGGTCAACTTCGAACCAGCAGGTCCATATGCGAGAGAATGTCCTCACAAATGCTTCTCAACCTGAAGGGAGTCATGGAGGACAACAAGGTAAAGTTTTGAAACCCCCTCCATTCTATGTTTCATTAATCATTGGCGATAAACTAGTACACAATTGCATGATTGATTCTGGGGCAAGTAGTTCTGTCATGCCCAAGAAAATAGCTGATCAGTTGGGTCTCCAATATGAAGTCATATCAAAGGGGGTAGTGCAATTGGATGGGACAGCAGTAGCAATGGTGGGAGTGATTAAAAGTTTGAATCTTACCTTGCATGCATGCCCCAACGTTACTATTTTGTAAGATGTGTCAGTGATAGATTTTCCACCACTCTTTGCCCTATGCTTATCAAGGGATTTCACAGCTAGAATTGGAGGCTACTTATCTGCTGACTGGTCACACATGTTGTTCAGAACAAGATATGGTACTAAGGTCACAATCAGATCTGAACCAATTGCAAAATTTCATATTGAGCCTCATACTCCAAGCCAAATCAATGCCAACTGTTTAGCATTTGATCAAGAAGATTATCAAAGCATGGATGAAGCTGACACCAAAGTTGGAAGCATCCCATTTGAATCGGATGAATGGGCAAGCAAGGTACATGCTTTTGATCCCTACCAAGAAATAGAAGAATCTGAGCTAGGATTCTATTGCATACATGAAGAAAAGCGGCCTATTCCTAGCATCGCCAAACCAGACCATAACGATGACAATGAGGTATGGAAATTATTTTTGTTGGATCAAGGAGTAGGTAAGGCACGGGAGGAGGAGCTATGCTTGATTCACCTCAAGGCATCAAATATTATTCAACTTTCCATTTCCATTTTTCCTTTTCAAATAATGCTAAATATGAGGCCTTGATTCATGGACTTCATTGGGCCAGGAAAAAGGGCATAAAGAACTTGTAAGTGTTCGAGATAGTGAGCTGATCGTCAATCAAGTTAGGGGACAACATGCTACAAAGAATGACCTACTGAAGAACTACAAGAACAGGGTATGGGACCTCATTGAGGATTTTGAAGCTTTCAACATCGTGTCCATACCTAGGAAGAAAAATGAAGCCGCGGATAGGCTCGCAGTAGTTGGAGCAATGTTTGATGTGGTTGACAACATCAAAAGGGAAAAAATGCAACCACGTATCCATGTGATTGTGAGGCCAGTAGTTCCAGATAATAACACAAGCTGACATGTTTGAGAACGATTAAGTCAATTTCTTACAAGAAGAGGCTGAATTCCCAGCTAGTAATCAAGACAGATTAGAGCAGCAGTATGGTGATCAAGTAGTGCAGTTGCGAACAAACAAGCTTCCCAAGGGTTTATTAACATTGGATTCTATCTTCAACCCTAATGACCAGTTCCGTAAGGAAAAGGCTAACATATAGGTTAAGAGAGAAGATTCAAAGCCAATTCCAGTTGGGGAAGGCAAAACACTTCAAATTGGAAAAGTGGCCACTGAGCAGGAGAAATCATATTTCATACAACTTTGCCAAGAATTTCCAGATGTCTTTTCTTGGAGCTATGAATACTTGAGTGTTTCAATCCGAAGTTGGAATAACCTACCATAGAATTGGATCTAGATGCTAAGACCATCAGGTAGAAGCAGAGACTAGTTAACCCTCACATTGAGCCTCTAATGAAGAAAGAGTTAAACAAGATAATAGAGGCAAGAATTATATTTCCGATCAAGCACTAAATCCAGGTTTCAAACTTAGTTCGGTCGGGAAGAACAACGGAGAAATCAGGTTGTGTGTAGACTTCCGAGACCTCAACAAGGCATCTCTTAAAGACCATTACCCACTTCCTTCAATGGGACAAATATTGCAAGTGGTATCCGGTTCAGAGAGATTCTCTCTCCTAGATGGCTACTCAGCGTATAATCAGGTAATGGTGAAAGAAGATGACCAGTTCAAGATGACTTTCACCACCAAATGGGGCACCTATGCCTACAAGAAGATGCCATTTGGGCTATCAAATGTTGGAGCCACTTTCCAAAAGGCAATGGATATGGCATTCAAGGGGTTGATCAATAAAATAGTTCTGATATATCTTGATGACATCACTGTATTCTCCAAAAATGCAGTGGATCACCTCTTTCATCTGAGGCAGGTATTTCAGAGGTGTAGAAGATTTGGGGTATCATTGAATCCCAAAAAATGCATATTCTTGGCTCACGAAGGAAAACTTCTAGGCCATATTGTTTCAAAGGAGGGGTTGACGATTGACCCAGAAAGAGTTGAAGCAATTCGAGCGTTGCCATTACCAAGTCATAAGAAGGCTCTTCAAAGCTTGTTGGGAAGGATCAATTTTGTCCCCAGGTTTGTTCCAAAATTTACATCTCTCATAAAGCCAATAACGTTGATGTTGAAAAAGAGCATGACATTTAAGTTGAAATCGAAGGCAAGGCAAGTTTTGAGGCAATAAAAGAGGCTATATCTAAAGCTCGACTCTCATCAATCCAAACTTCTTCAAGGATTTCATGCTATATGCCTTTGGTGGTGGAGACACAATTTCTGCAATCCTGGTATAGCAAAACAAAGAAGGATTAGAACAACTAGTTGCTTTCTTTAGTCAAGGCTTGGAGGAATATGAAACTAGGTACTCTTTCATTGAAAAGCATGTCCTTGCAGTGATCAAGAGCTTAAAGAAATTCAAGCACCTAGTCTCAAACAATAAGATCTAATTATTGGTCTCTCATGCGGGAGTCAAGGACTTCTTTCTAAAAAAGGATCTGAATGAGAAACGTGCAGGATGGATCACTCGTGTCATGGAATATGACATCGAAATTAAGGTCACTTAGCTAGTACATGGAAAAGGACTATGTGAAAAACTAGCTTTGAGTCGGAAAGTTGAAGCAGGTGATGAAAAGAGAGGCGCCTTGAAATGCTGCAGGATGGTCAAGAACAGGAAAATGATGATGTGCACACTCCTTGTTGGACTTAGAATATGATACACTTCCTACAGGTAGGCCTATGCCCTCCAGAATTGAGCAAAGCAAAAAGGAGATACTTCAGATTACAAGCCATTCCATATGTGCTTGTTGATGGTGTTTTGTTCAAGAAAGACATCAATGGAGTTCTATTGAGGTGCATTGGGACAGGTCAAATTGAGAGGGTGTTACAAGATTTTCATGATGGAGATTCTAGAGGACATTTTTCCCCATGGATAACAGCTCTCAAGATAATGAAGGTAGGGTATTATTGGCCCACAGTGTTCAGCGACTGCTATACATGGATAAGAAAGTGTAAGAAATGTGCACTCTTCATAGGCAAAGAAAGACTAGCAGTGCTTCCATTGCACCCAATTTTGGTTGACCAACCATTTATGCAATGGTGATTGAACTTCATTGGGGTCATAAATCCAAACTCAATCTAGGGCCACAAGTGGAGTGAAAGCGGTAGAGCTCAAAGAAGCAAAAGAGTCTAACATACTAGACTTTAATGAAGGAATAGTGACCAGGTTTGGTGTGCCGCCACTATCATATCAGAAAATGCATTGGCATTCATAGGTTCCAAGATTATAGAATGGGCTATCAAGAATGGAATCTATTTGAGCACCTCTTCAAATTATTACCCGCAGGGTAATGGACATGCAGATTCCACGAATAAGAATTTGCTAAGAATCACCAGAAGGACTATGGATGAAAATCAAAGGACATGGCATACCAAGCTAAAATCAGTATTATGGGCTGACAGGATAACACCAAATAGATCTACAGGTAATCCTCCCTACAAGTTGGTCTATGGGAAAGAGGCAGTATTGCCTATATCATTAGAATTGCTAGCATTGGAGCTCATGAAGTAGTTGGAGTTGTCTGAGTTCGAACCAATGGAGGCCAGGTATGCAGAGTTGATGGAATTGGAAGAAATAAGAGAACATGTAGTTTTGATGATTGAAAAGGATTAGGCCTTAGTACAAAGATGGTTTGATAAGAAGGCAAGAGCAAGGACCTTTCAGGAAGGGGACCTAGTTCTGAAATGGGATGCAAATCGGGCAAAACCAGGAAAGCATTCCAAGTTTGATGCCATTTGGAGTGGCCCCTACGTGGTCATGGGATGTAAAAGTAGTAATTCCTTCCAATTGTCTACATTGGATGAAGAAGGACACCGATTGGTTAATGGAATCTACCTTAAACATTGCTACTAAAAGGAAAAGGTTTACCCTTGTAAATATTAGCCTAGATTTCATTTCCTCTAAGTGCGTATGCACATTGTCTTGTTGTAGTTAGGTTTCGATTTCCCTAAGTGCTCAAAGCACAGGTTTTGTTGCTCTCAGGTTGAATTTCTATAGTTCAGCATGCTCTTGGAGAAGGAGTAGTGGTATCAGGCTCGAGATCAGATATCAGGTTGGTTTCAAGTTATTGCTTATGACTCCATGCCCAATGGATTGCTAGAATGCCACTGATCTTCTACCTAGCAGGGCGGGCGATCCCGTTGAGTCACAAAATTGTTGTATATATATCTTCCCCTGGTTAAATATAGACAAACAACGAAATAATATGGAAATCAAAGGAACTCAAAACGACACTTATTTATGTGAAAAGTCGTGTCCATGGCGCGCAGTTAAAGGCAAAGTTAGAGGCGCACAACAAGAGGTATCAACATGAAAATGGATGCACCCATGGCGTAGGTAAGAAGATGTCGACATGCCAAAAGTCACGCCCATGGCGCAGGTTAAGGGCACAGGTAAAGAGGTGTCGACATGAAAATGGATGTGCCCATGGCATAGGTAAGAAGATGTCGACACGCCAAAAGGCGCACCCATGGTGTAGGTAAAGAGGTGTCGACATGAAAATGGATGTGCCCATGGCATAGGTAATAAGGTGTTGACATGAAGAAATTCACGCCTTAGCACAGGTAAAGGGCGCACGACATAAGGTGTCGACATGAAGAAATTCACGCCTTGGCACAGGTAAAGGGTGCACGACATAAGGTGTCGACATGAAGAAATCCGTGTCTTGGAACAGGTAAATGGTGCACGACATAAGGTATTGACATGAATAAATTCACACCTTTGTGTATGTAAGATTATGTCGACATAAGGATGGATGCACCAAGGTGCACCTTTAGGAGGCGCAACATTTTGAGCGCTGACAGGAAGCATACCCTGACCCAAATATTCAAATGGCCATAACTTTTCACAGGGAGCTCGGATTAACACAAAGTTAGACTTTTTGAAAATATTACAAGGTCCTCTTTCCAACTATGACTAGATATATTTAGTTGGGTTGGAAAAATTCTTAAAAATTCAAAATACGAGTTTGCCACTTTTTGGGTTTTTTAGGGTTCTCACCTACCACCATAATGAGATGAATTAAATGCAACCTGGAGGTGGTTGGGGTAGATTTGGAATTCCTCTCTCTTCCCTATCTCATTCTTCCTATAAATTGTAAGGAGGGGCTTCTTTCTAAAGGTTGGACATTCTTGTTTTGCCCCTCCCTTCTTCTCTTTGGTAGGTGAGTTTGTGGAGTTCAAACCTCCCATTTAAAACTGTAATGCAACTTTGCCTCTTGGCATTTTGTAGTGTATTGTATCAATCTTTGGAGTAGATAATGCATGTCTATGGATGATTCTCAACCCTCTCTATGTTTATTTTCATCCTCCTGATCTTTCACTACAATTTTGGTTATCTGTGCATGATCTTGCATTACATTTTAATGGTTTGTGTTTATTGGCAAGACATGTGTTCTTCATTCCTTGGTGCATCACCTTTATTAGTTTAGGTTTATTTTTATGCATCTTCTTACCCTGTCTCCTTGGCAAGTTAGATTAGGTTTTTGAGTAAACCCTCTACATTTTTATGTGTGCATTTGAACAGAGGAATAGGAACCGGCCTTCATCCGAGAGAGCTTTCCCAATTCACAAGGTCCCACACTTGGGAAAAGCTCCATGTTATGCAATCACACTGAGATTCTCAACCCATCGAGTTGCAGACATTTAGGGGTGCTATGATTCACAATCAAAAAACTTTTGAATCTCATCAATAGGCCCTCATGGGGGTTACGCAATCCATCGAGGTTTTACCTAATAAATCTACACTTGTTCCCTCCATTATCACACCTCACCATGTGGCCTCTCTCACCAATTCATACCTTTCCTCTACACCCACTACCACTCATGAAGTAGCCACTCTAAGTTTCTCTAACGAAAAGATTGTACCTCTCAATCGGATGATCCCGATCCCACCCTTTTAATTTTTGTCTAAATTGATAATATACATGTTTGACGTGTTATGATCGATGGTGATGCTAGCATTAACATCATCTCCTCTCATGCATACAACCAAATGTGTATCCCTACCATTTCATGCATAATAATCCAATTATGTCACGTTCATTTAGTGATGCCATCACTTCCTCCCTTTCCACCATCATTCTCCACATTTGTTTGGGCCCCTGTACCATTATGTAATTTTTCTATGTCTTAGAGGGGGAATTCTAGTATAACCTATGGATTTTCGACCTTAGATCCACGTCATGGGTTGTGTTCCTTCAACCTTAAATTGATGTGTAAAATTTGAACATGAATGACATAAACATACCATTCCAGTTGACCATTCACCATTTAGGACTTGTGATATGTTGTATTGATCTAATGATGTTCTTATACTAGTTAAGGCATCTACCACCACTGCTACTTCTCCTTCACCCACAACCCTATCCACCAATGTTGCCACTACCTCTTATACACCTAACTCCTCTATTCCCACTACTATCATACCCTCTATAGTTGACACATCTCCGCCAACCCATCTACTTCTCAACCAGCCAATTCTTCTTCTTCCTAATCACCTAGCGATTCATCTATTCCCATTACCCACATATCAACCACCGATCCCTTAGAAGGTTTTTTTCAATGTGTCACTCTATGTGATTATCCCATGTATAACATTAACACTTTCCTTACTCCTCAAGATTATGGTAACCTTCTCCAACATCCTCACTATGATCACCTCATAAGAAAGTCTTCCCTTATGGTCCTCCCCACCTTCGCACAAACTTAACATATGGGGGACTTGATACATTGACCTACTTGCCCAAGCCACTTTCCCAAACATAATAAGTTTCATCTAACCTCCAATATCTCACCAATTGTCACTTCTCCCACACCTTCCTCTATCACCATGTGTGGAAGTGATTTAGCTTTGGTTTCTATGAATAAGGCCATCATCTTTGTCATCCCATGTACCGCTCATAAACACAAAGACCGCAGTGGTATTGGTTTTTCTAAACCATCATCAAAGAAGTCCCACATCAAACTCATTGAGGCTGAGAACCATTCTTCACCCCATTTACCAATTTCACCACCTTCACCTATGAAGTTTATGGATCCAAAATCCATTCATCCTAAAAAAAAAATTGTGAACACTATTTCCCAAGGACCTCACGAGTTATCAACAACATGGAGAGGCTCCTTATTCTCTTCCCTTTTATACCTACTCGATGATGATAAACATTCTATTAACGTCGTTCAATGTCAAGACAACGAGTCTATTCTCACAAACCTAGGTGTAAAATATTCTTGTATTCACTTATTGTTACCTCCGAGACACAAACCATGTTAAATGAATTGACCATCAAAATCAATATTAACACTCGGGATGACCCGCACATTTTAAAGGTAGGCCTACCTATAGATTTTGTTGAACATGAAGCTTTTACTTGTTTCCTCTATGACCATAGCAACACTTTTTTGGTCCTACACCGATATTCTGGTATTTACCCAAACATTATGGTCAAAAATATCATCACCATCCCTGAAAGCCAAACCTATAAAACATAAGCTACAAAAATAAATCCTCGCATTTCCCTTCTTGTCAAAGAATAAATTCAACACCTTCTTTTAGTTTCCTTCACCCTACCCATTGATTACCTTAAATGGATCTCTAACATTGTTCTGTCACAAAAGCAATAGGGGACTCTATATATGCACAAATTTTTGTGACCTTAACTTAGGTTGCCCTAAAGAATGATTTCCTCTACCTAGTATTGACCAACTAGTTGATCTCACCGTCAACCATGACATGGTATCACTCATGGATGATTTCTCGTGTTATAACCAAATATTACTTTCCTCGAAAGATCAACACAAAACATTCTTCATCACTCCTTGGGAGACCTTTTACTACCGAGTCATTCCCTTTTTCGTTTAAAACAATCATTCTACATATAAGTGGGTTATGAATTATATCTTTCATGACATCATTTATCACATATTGGAATATTATGTTGATGACCTTCTTTCCAAATCAAAACATCCGGCCAAACACCTTATAATCCTTGAGGTAATATTTGTCCTGTCTCATCAAGTATTGTGTTCACCTTCAACCTAATAAGTGTCTTCGCTATTATCTCTAAAAATCTTCTTTGTTTTATTGTTTATTTGTGTGGAATAGAAGTCAATCCCACTAAAATAAAGGTTATTCTCAAAATTCCTCCACCTTCTAAATTTTTCTAACTTCATATTTTGTAGGGAAAGTTGCAATCTATTTATCATTTTATTTCACATATTTCGACCATTGCCACCCATTTCATCATCTCCTCAAAAGGATGTCTCCTTTAAATTGGATGATGAATGCCAAAAATCCTTTAAGACCTTAAAAAATACCTCCTCCACTCACTGTGCTCATTCCTCATAAGGATGACCAACCATTTTACCTTTACATTTCCTCTCTTGATCATTTCTTGGGTGTCATCCTCACTCATCGCGATGAGAAACACAAAGAGAAAATAATTTATTATCTAAGTCATACGCTTTTGGACTACAAAACAATATACACCCACACCAAAATGTTTTTCTTAGCCTTAGTTTTCTTTGCCACTAAACTTCACCATTACCTACTCAATCACAAAATCTTTGTTATCACCAATACTAGCCCCTTACATTACATGTACACTATGCTCTATAAACATCAACGTGTTGCATGTTGGATCATGATTTTTGCATACCTAGAACTCAAATTCATCCATCAAAAATATGTCAAAGGATAAACAATCACCGACCATCTCGAAGATGCACGTCTCTCCATAAATCAATCCTCTAACTTTGATTTCCATGATTATTCCATCGCTACCCTCTCTTTAGATGATACCATTTACCGAGATGAACTTATTCTTTGATAGCTCCAAGTGTCGTGGTGGGGGTGGTGCTGGAGTTATCCTCATCCCTCTTAGAGGTGAACATATGCCATTATGATAAAATGTCTAACATCATCCTCAGTGAAAATTTTAAAAATGTAAATGCCAATAGAATGGAAATGGAGAAAGATATGCTGAAAATGAAAGGAATCATCATGAAAATTAGAGACGCACATGTTATTAATGTTAAGAGTACAATCTTCCATCTCAAAATGTTGGCGAGAGATGATTCAGTCAATGGAACTGGCTAAAGAAAAAGAGTTGGATGAAAGCGCCCGAAGGTGGTGATAAAAGAACCCAACTACAAATATTGGAAGGAGACCATCACAACCCTAGTCAAAGAATGGAATGGAAGCATGGAGATGGTGGATGAGCTGGTTAAAGAGAATTGATATGTTTTGGTTTAGAATCTGCTGCTAGTTAACTCTTTTGTTGTTAGTATTTCCCTTGGGACTACTATATAATGTATATTATATATAATGGTTATCTTATTCTGGTTTTTGTTTTTGATATTATGGATCATGACTGGCCTTTGAAGATAAATACTTTGGCCAATATGTAAGTAAACAATAACCCTTTGTAATGGGGTAGGGTCCCCTCAACCCTAACTTTTACCTATTATAAAACAAAACCTATGCCATTATCTTTCAAATTAGATTTTGATTGTACTAATAATAACACCAAATATAAAGCACTTGTATTAGGCCTTCAAACCGCCATCACCTTAGACATTAAATTAATTAATATCTTTAGTGACTCTCAAATGGTTGTAAACCAAATCAATGGTATATACCAAAGTGTCGAAATGAAATACTTCAAAATTATAATCAACATGTGGAAATACGTTTTAATACCTTTGATCATTTTGAACTTCAAACCACTCTGCATTCCACTAAAAATTTATAGATAACATGGCCTACCTTGCTTCTCATATACCCACTTCACCCTCTAAATTGAAAATCTTTGTTATAGTATAATGGTTGCAATCACCCTCTTATCTATTTCAAGACATCAACCTTGTCAGAACCATTGAAACTAACCCACGTGACCTTTGGTATTAGTAGTTTTTACTACCTTTCCCTTTCAATTCTCCATCCAGATCTTACTTGCAATGGACAAAAATCCTTACACAAAAGTGTCTCTCGCTATGTCATCATGGGTGGTATACTTTATAAATGTTGCTTTGATGGTATCCTCTTATGATGCCTTATGAGTTATAAAATTTATTATACCATCAAGGAAGTTCCGAAAGAATTTGTAGATGTCGCCCGGTGGTTCAACAATCGCTAAACACATTCTTTACTTAGGATATGATTGGCCAACCCTAAACCATGATTTTTCTTACTATTTCAAATGTTGTGTGAAGTTTCAACAACATGTTAATCTTCATCACACCCCTAGTCACACCTTATAAGTCACACGAGACCTTTGGCCTTTCTATCAATGGGGTTTGGATCTTGTCAAAGAGATCAATCCTAATTCTTCCCAACTTCATCAATGGATTATTACCATTATCGAATACTACAATAAATTGGTGGAAGCCATACATATTATTTCTACAAAAGATGAGAAAATATGTGAATTCATCAATCATCACATCATTTTTCACTTTGGTGTCCCTCACCGCCTCATCACTAATAATGGAAAACAATTCAAAAAAACCCTACGGAAACTCTATGATGCCTTTGGCATTCAACTTAATTTTTCTTCACATTATTACCCTCAAACAAATGGCCAAGTAGAATCAACCAAAAAAACTTTAAAAACTTATTATGAAAGTGGTTGGCGATACTAGAAAGGATTGGCACACGCACATTCCTTTTCCTTATGGGATTATCATACTAGTATTCATACCTCAACTGATGCCACACCTTTCTCTCTGGTCTATGGTAAAGAGGGTTTCCTACCTCTTGAAATCCATATTTTGTCTCTTCTTATCTCACTAAAGAGATGCTCAATGATGATGAATTTTTCCAAGACTATTTGGAAAAACTCGAGTTATTAGATGAACACCGTCTCAATGCTCTTGATCACTTCCAAATCTACCAAAATCATATCAAATGTTCCTAGGATAAATTTTTACATGAACAAACCTTCCAGGTTGGTGAGCTCATCATACATGAAAATTAACATGTAACAAAAGAGGAGAAAGGTAAACGGGGAAAATTTACTCCTAATTTTCTTGGACCCTATATCATTACTCATACATATGGATCAGGTGCTTATCGTTTTTCTTCACTCAAAGGTAAACCTAAACCTTTTCCCCTCAATATCTTGCATATTTGACCATTCTATTGTTGAATAAAGTATTACATCACATTCTATCTATTTCAACGCTCATCCCTTGAGCACCATTCACCTTCCATTTACCTATTTTAAGGATCAACGACTAAACAAGAATCATGTGAGTAACCATCACCTTTTCAGCCTTGTATTTAATATGAGTACCAAGAATCTACTCATGGCATGATTATCATGCATACTTTTCATCTTTTTCAAGATGGAATCCCATGGTCATTCATTCCTTAAACCCTCTCTTTTGTAGTTAACCTCTATGTGCTATGGTTTTGTCTCCAACACAAAATCCCATATTTCTCTATAGTCTTATCCATGAACTAAAATTCCAAAAAAAAACAATTTCAAAAGTAAGCTCGGGATTCAACTCCTTGAGTCAAAATTCCAAAAAAATATGACTCCTTAAAAGGGACATGTACTCTTTTTATCTCATTGCTATAAATAGACTACTCCCTCAAAGGAAAGCTATACAAAGCTATCCATATTGTACATAGTCTATCATAAAAAGAAGACTGTTCTTGCAAACAATAAAATAACAATATTATGAAGCTTCCCACATCGATCAGCTTCATGAAGACCTCAAGTATATATTCTATACATCCCACATAGACTTCCCACATCAATCAGTCTATTAAAATAAATGTAAAAAGAAAAATATAAATGTTTCATCATGGACTTACGTATTTTGATCTTAGGTCTCTTTCCAAGAAGGCATGTTGTCTCACACTAGGTTACGCTAAAACAAACTTTATTTTACCTCATCAATTTTCACCCTAATTTAATGCCCACTCAAGGGACATGCCACAAATATGAAATTTCGTGATCATGTGACTTTATTCACCCTTAGAAATAGTCACTTATGCAATTCCTTTAGGGTCTTACGTTCATAAGCTAGTGTTTGGTATGATATAATCATTACGGTTCTTACCAATTAGGTCGTTCTTGTTGTCTCCTTTACCATTCACCTTTTTCTTCCTTATTGATCTTCCTATACAAGACCAGACCATCAACACCTATATTTTTAGAATTCCTCTTTCACCAAAATCACCCATACCTATGACCCACAATCACCCATTCCTCTTTTTATCTACAATCAACCATACCTAAAATGACCTAAACTCAACCATGCCTAAAGTGACCTAAACTCAACCATACCTAAAATGACCTAAACTCAACCATGCCTAACTGACCTAAACTCAATCATGCCTAAAACCTACCAACCCATTCCTTTACCTCATCATATTCTTCCCTAGCTTATGGGATAACTACATCATCCTGAGGCCCCTTTTCATCGGGGCTATATAGGTAGCACTCTGAGGGCATGGGGTCCTTGGAGGTTAGCTCGGCCACTCTTTACCCTAGCCAATTTCCCCCATTTTTCTATGCATATTCTACTTTATTTAGTTTCAATCTTATACAACACCGGAAATTAAACAAACATACAATTATACAAACATGTATACCTACCTATTTCTTACATCATCATATCATACATTAATCATTTCACATTTCCATGATATCAAATATTTGGAAATTTACACCACAACATGCAGATACATCATCATTCATTTTCCATGCTATCAATAAACTTGTAAATTAAATTAAACTCCAAAAACATGACCAAATCATGCCTACATGACCTTGACTCAGTCATGCCTAATTCACCTAATTTCCACCACTACACAAATAAAAATAGAAATTAAAATAAATACATCATTTGTACTTTAAATATAATCATCTATATAACTAGGAGAGTCTATGTATCACTACATATAGACACTAATACAAATGAATACAAGTATCTTAAATCATTGAAATAAAACCTCAAAGTATCTTGCACGTAGGCTAGTATATATATCAACAACTCAAAATAATGATCATACCAAGTGACTAATCATCACCCCACCTAATATCCTCCAGGCTAGTCTCACCTGTCTCCTCCTCCCTACCTATCTTCCACCCTACCCAAAAGCCTACACTACCTATACATTTCCTTAACTGCATTTAGGGACTTGTTCTTTAATGTTCCTCAACCTCACCTATGCCCTACCTAATATACCCCGACACGAACCACTGTTGTGACATTTTAATTTGTGTACTCACTATACCTTGCAATGTTGTTACCCATGTTGTTTAGCCTAATGACCTTACCTTTCCTAATGACATGATGTTTATCCTGACCAAACCTTTGGTGCCATGGAACAAAACCTATTACACATTCCTACACTGCGGACCTTGTTGTGCTTCATGCCCATATCCTATATCGTGGATACTGAATCAATTCAACCTCGGTTGGATAAGACTATCACCCTTTTGACAACGTATAGTTTTCATGGTATTCAACTTGGTCTTATATCACAATCTATATGTGTGTGTGTGTTTGATTTCCATTACCCAATATTACCATTACCCATCACCTAAAGTGACTAGACCTTTACCTACAACCCACCTACCCTCATGTTCATCACTTACCCGTTTATCAAAACACTCATTGAATTTTCCTAACACCTCATCAACTCTTGGTTTGAGTGGGATAACCTCCACCCATGCTTGGGAAACCTCACCTTCAACCCTACTTGGGGTAACCCCAATCTCACCTTTATATGGGGCCACAAGTTCTGTTTTTGTCAACATCTCTTACTAATACAAGATATGCGACAAAAATTAGTAAATATAAATACCAAATTTGGTACACACTCCCGTGGTACCCTTTATTTAGTTAACGTAATGTATTAACCTAACCATGACCCCTTACCCACCATTTAGATTAATTTAATCACTTACAATTGAATTAATGTTCATCTTCACATTAGTAATCAATTTACTTACTCTAATTAAGTCAATTTACACCTCACATAGCCACATCACATTGACACATCACTATGGACTTATTCTTAGTCTATTAATTAACTAGGACTAAGTCTCCACTTATCTTAACCAACTGGGACTTAGTCTAACCCTAACATTAAATTCCTATTCCTTCTCCAACAACACTCCCACTTATCTAAGCACTAACCATCACTTGAGACCTAGATGGAAAATCGAGCATGCTGAAAATAGAAAGGATCTATTATTTTGGGTAAACCTAGGATTTCCCACCTTAAACTTTCTTTGGTTAACCCTTAAACGACGTTGGTCACTTGTAACCGTCCTCGGTTACCATACATAAGGTTTTACAACCTTTTTCCTAGGTTGGTGACTTCGAGTTTTGAGAGATTTATCTACATTCAAGCATGAACTAGATATTTCTCAACATCTAATAAATGGAATACATTCAACCACAGGCCTAAGCAAGCACCTAAGATTGATCCAAAGGCATTGGAATTCATGGTAACACTCAAGAAGTACTATTATGGAACCAACCACCGGGATCTTCACGGATCAACCATTACCTTCCTCCACTTAATCAAGCCTGCAAATACAAGTAGTTCCTCCTAGCCAAAAAGAAAATCACATAATCAACTTGGATCGGAAATCGAACGCGCACACTCCACCTTCACCCAATGAACAAACATGTATTCCTCCTTCGATTTTTACCCTTATATGTTTCATTAATCTACTATGAATCCAGTGAATCACACGTAGTATAACGTGAGGTAGGAAGTGACATGATGAACTACTTTTTATATTACATAGAGGTTTATGTACTAAAATGCAAGGAAGTGCGGCCGAGAAGGTATGCGGCATGGAAATTAGTAAAGTGCGCGAAGGTTACGATTGTAGTCCGTAGAGGAAAGCAGGAAGAAAAGTGTAAGAAAAGTAAAAAAATCATAGTTAAAGTTGTTGTATGGTGGTTGGTCATGAGAATTTTATGTGGTAAAATTTGAAAATCTATAAAAGGAGGGTTGAGGTAAATTTATTTTTACGTTACCTTGTGAAGATTTTGTGCATTTTCAAGAGTGAATTCAGGTGTTTTCTTGGGAAATTGAGTGAAGATCTACTAAATAGACTAAACTAGATCAGAAAAATGACACATCCAAGTAGAAGAGATACATTGGAAGGAAGTTTGAGGCTTGGGGTGGTGTGGAATATTTTTGTAGAATTTTTCATGTTTTTACGGTTAGGGGTTTAAGAAATAGTGCA
The DNA here is from genome assembly GCA_018340775.1 of Taxus wallichiana var. yunnanensis. Classification (NCBI taxonomy): domain Eukaryota; kingdom Viridiplantae; phylum Streptophyta; class Pinopsida; order Cupressales; family Taxaceae; genus Taxus; species Taxus wallichiana. The sequence continues at coordinate 39,444,207 of CM031239.1, read as the reverse complement.
CATAATTGAGAATGGGGCACAAAGAAGATGCTTTTCTAGGCATTCCAATCACACATAGAAGAGTTTGAGTTTGAGTATAGTGTGAAGTAATTAAAAAAATCGATGAAGTATACACCAAAGGAGGCATACCTGATAGTTAATGTAGTGGTTTTGAGTGATGACCAAGCATGTAATGCACTCAAAAAAATATTTCCAGAGGTAGGGGTCTGAAATTTGACAAGGATTGTCACATAAATAATATGTGCTGAGGAGATGGAGGAGTAAATAGAGAAGAAGGATAGATATCTCAAAAATAAATATAAAAAAATAGTGAGGCTAAAACAAGAGCTAAGAGAAGAAAAGGGGTAGATCTGCGCAACATACAAGAAGGTAGAATGTATCATAGATGTGTTTTATAGTCGCATGCCCATTTAATCGACTAAGTTCAACATTTATATGAGACGAGATTACATTTTCTAGATAACTTGGCTCACATTATTATGCATGAGAAGAAAAATATCATCATAGAATCCATAGAGGAAATATTGGTGTGAAAAATAAGAGAGCAGAGAACATGTTGAAAAAAACCACACGTAATATGATGCACTAGAAGTAGAGGCTAATAGGGACGTGGAAAAGGAAGGTTTTATTTGGACAGTTGTTAAGATTTTTGACAAGGAGGTAAGCATGTTGATTCTAGGGATGAGGAAAAATTAAAGGGTGGGAAGGCAAAATTTGCTTGCGGCAGAGGTAGAACAAAAGAGGGATAGTATAATGATCCTGAAGAGTGTATACAAGGATAGAATGAAGTAATTTTCCCCTTAGATTATGCATAGGATTGATGCATTTGATGAAACAACTAACCATATGGAAGGTCACATTGAACAACTAAAAGAGAGGATTGATGAGTTTGATCCTATGGAGGTTCTTGATATAGTTGATGTTGCGCCGTTAAGGTGAATAAGGAGTTAGAAGGGCGGAGAGATCTGGAGAAAATATTTTCTAAGGAATTTCAAATCCTACTTACACCTAAGGAGGACCGATTCTTTCATTGTTTAGCGCAAACTATATTCTTTATTATTCATTTTATGATTCATGGTTTCCATTGTTTTGAAGGAAAACAACATATCTAGTGTGGGGTAATAGTGGCTACCGAAATTATCCAAGTATCAAGGTGGATGAAGGTTGACACATAAAAATGTGCTCACATAGGAGGGTATATTCATATGAGGAATATGATTATAAGCAACACTAAGTAGGAAGGAAGATTGAGGGCTTAGCCATTTTTCAAGAATAGGCTAAAGTAGACTTAGAGTGCTCATCACGGAAAATTCACCTTGGTGAGAATTTATTGGAGATTTTTGAATAAATCACATGCATGAGTTTAACTATTAATTGGATTAAAGCAATAAATTATTAGGTAATCTATTATTATAAATTGTTTTGTAAATCATGCATGTAACTACGCATGGCTATTTGGAGCACGCCTATTATTAGGAAGTGCATGGGTGGTCAAGGGAAAGTCCCAACCACTATAAATACTTTAGGGTTCATTTTAAGAGACCTGTGGGAAATCCAAGGTGGAAAATTTAGGGTTTATGTGCAACAGTGAGTTTTCCCGATAATTACTTACATTTTCAAGTCGAGCGACAAAGAGTTACTATCGTGCGACAAAATATTTTCTATCATGTGAAAAAAACCTTTCTTTTGGGATACAAGAAGGTTGGATGAAACCCTTGTTGACGCGCGTGACAACAAGTTTTCGTCACCCAAAACCATCTTATTATCAGTCGACAACAAAGTTGTTCTTGGATGACAACAAATTTGTTGCTGCACAAAAAAAACTTATTTCCACATATTTGCAAAATGCAAATCTCCCATCGCATTTCTACAACCTCCTATCATACATCAACAACATAGGATTTTCACACATCAACAACCTCTGTCGTGTATCAAAAAATTTATACTATGCGTCAAAGAACCTCCTATCGTGCATCAATAACCTACCCTACAAGTTCATGATACTTGATATGTCAATACCTCAATAAGCTAGTAGTAAGTTACTAGTATACTACCCAGTGAATTACCTAGGTTTATATAGGATTAGTTTTCAATGGTAGGTGAAGCCGACCCCTAAAAAAATTATACTAGAAATTTTAGGTGAATAGGACACTGACCTGTTTCAAAAAAATTTCCATTTCAAATTTTCCTAAAATGGAATTTTCACCAAATTACAAATATTCGCCACTAAAAAAATCCTTCAAATACTTTGTTTAGGACTGGTTATGGGTATCACCATTGTGTTAGTTTTATGTTGCTATGTTATAGTTACATGTATCAATCTATCTTGGATATTATTTATCATCTTCTTGTTATGTATTTGGTTTTGATGAGAAATGGATATTTTTGGTTGGATTATGATCATTGATGTGAATGAATATGGAGATGTGTTTATGCAATTGATCTTTGTTATGGTTTATATGTAGTTGTTGTTTCCTTATTACATGTGTTCCAAAAGTAAGTGAATGTAATGGTTAAGAATACTTGTTTGATCACTTGTTATATATCATTATGGTTATTCTTGTTAACATTATGGTAGACATAATAAAGGAGGGACCTAGTAGCTATGTGTTTTTGGGTGAGCATTCAATCCTACTGAATGAAGTGTCGGCGTGCATAGCACTTAGTTGAAATAAGAGACTAAAATTGCTATATTGCTGAATATTTCAAAATATTTACTATTTTAGGGTTGTTACATCTGAAGACTTATAAGTTATGATTCAATGAAATTATGGAAAATTTCTCAAGTTTTAAAGAAATGTGAATTATTTCTTTTTACGAGAGATGTTAAGAATTTTTAGAATTGATATGTTTTATTACATAAAATAAAATTATCAAGAAAATGATTCTTTAAAGGGAGAAGTATGTCATACCCACAATATTTGATGTAGGATTTGTCTCTATAAATGATTGATAACAACTAAATTAATGATGAACAATAAGTACATTAAGTAAGTATATATTGTTAAATATACATATATATATATATACATATATGTGTATGTAGAAACTTATACATACACATATATAGATCTATATATATCCATATATATTCATTTACCTTGTAACATTTGTTTAATTTGTATGATGATCACTTTTCATTCACATTGTTGTATGTGGATATGGTTGATTTGGAATTCACCACTGATTGCATTAATTAATAATGTTGTGATAGTAAGGATACTTTACATTGTTTAAGGTAATATCATAAATTGATTAATGGTTATTGTTAATACTATCCTAACTCGGTCTTATACCACATTTCTTTGTTCAAGTTGACTACATTGCTCGAGATGGTTTAAAATTGAATGTTATTTTGAACGGGTCTTAAACCACTCTGCAAGGTAATTTATTGGCGGTATTGTTTAAATGTTTTAATCATGGTTGAATCTCTTTGGCATTGAGAATAATGGTCATGGACCATATGCAAGGTATTTTTAATATATATAGTTTATTCTAGTTTTTCATAGACCAAGACAAAAACTAAATTATGTGTGTATGTGTTTTAGATCATATTACAATATTTTTATTTAAATCTTGGATAAGGACCTAATATTAGACCACGAGGCAATTAATTTTTTTATTATTACCAAGGGTCATTGACTATATTACTTTGGAAAGGATAAGGTAATTTTTAATTTTTATTGTTTAATTGTTTACTTGGTCATAGACTATATGCATTGCATGCAAGAAGGTGGAATAAATTGGAGGGAAGTGGAAATGGTTTTTGAGGAAGCCACAAGTGGCTTTGTGATTATTAAATAAATTAAATAAAAGCGGGAATGGGGAATCTTTCTTGGAAAGCCAAATACATGCAAGCCCTCATTTGCTTTACCCATACACAGTTTGTAGGGGTTTTTCTTGTTTATTTTTCTTTGTGGAAGTTTTTGCAAGAGAAAATAATATAGATTTGTGTGGGAAAATTTGTGTATGATGGAGCTCTATTTAAATGGAAAGTTTGTGTTTATTTTTGTTATTGTGGAAATTTTGGGAGTCTTTGTTAGAAATGTGAGTTGCATATTTCAAGAGAAAAGAAGAAAAAGGGAAAACAAGGAAAATATAAAACTAGACATGGTTTATTTTTACTTACACTCTTGTTTCTTTTAATATGAACTTAGTGAATACATTTGGGTTTTCTTATATGTTAAAAATATGGACCATCTCTTGCTCTTATTATGAATACTTGAAAAGAAAATGGTAGGAAACTACATAGAAGAAATGGGTGTTCATTTATGAAGTGAAATCTAATTTTTTGGTTATTATAACATTATGGATATGTTATTTTTGAGTGTAATTTTAAAAGTAATCAATTTTATTTATTAGCTCGATTTGAGCCTTCGAAGTTGACTTGTAATTAGGAATTTTACTTGTGTTTTATTACTTTTACAAGATCCATCCCTTATCTGAAAATGCATTTTCATTCATATTAAACTTATAATTTGCATGAATTTTTAGAAGGTATTTTTAGTCCTATGAAACTTCTAATTTAAATAAATTTTAAAAAGGGATTTTGGGGCTGTATTTTTACCTTAAATATATGCATTCAAATAATGTTTATGAGATCAATTTGAGCATTGTTGGTAGTCGATTTCACATGAACAATAATTTTATTAAGTTTTTGTTTCAAAAATAGAAGTTTAATTTGATTTCTATGTGGAAATTTTAGTAAAAAATAAAAGTAAAACGAATGAAATATTTGTGGGTTTAATGGAAAAAGTTGGATCAGTTATTTTTGACAATTTAGATTTTGGGTCTAATTTTTTTGGAAAAATATGGATTCATATAATTTAGATTTTGTGGATTTAAATGATAATGGTGATATTATCGATTCATTCAAATACACTTATTTGGTGATAAATTTTTTTAATGATATTCTAAACAATATTAATCAACTTGAACCACATCCTTTTGGTCTAAAATTTGGTGTTTAAGAATGATATAATGTAACCCAATATGGGATTAGATATGGAAGTTTTTAACAAATCGTTTGATCTCACCTTTTTTGACTTAAAAACATGTTTCTATTTATTTGGAGCTCACTTGGAGTTGGGTTATTTTAACTTGTTGATTTTATGTCCTTGGATTTACAAGAACGATATGCTAGTAGTTTTTGTATGAAATTGAGTGTTGTGGTTTAGTCATTGTAATCTTGATTATATATGAACACTTAGTTCATCCTTATTTGGAATAAGTTTTTATTGGTTTGATCCATTGAGAAATGGATGATTAGTTAGATGGTTGACATTTACTTATCATGATTGTTTGACTTCTCAATTTGAATTAATGATGGTATGAACACCTATTACAAATATATGATTACTTATAAAATATGGATTTGTTCCATATCCTTTGCATTATTTTTATGAATTGAAGAAGGGATTAGTTAAGTTCCTTCATCATAATATGAATGTTATACATGGAAAAAAATTTATTTGTTAAAATCACTCTTAACAATTGTTTTCTATTACTAAGAAATTCTAGTCTTGATTATGGAAAAAATAAATTGCATTAGTAAGTTACTAAAAAATTATAAGGTTATGAATAATAGTTGGAATCTTGGATTGATTGAGAACATATATTAGTTTTGTATTATCATTCTATTTAAGAAATGATATATAAACGTAATTAATGAATTACGAAGTTTATAAGTTATTAGTTAAGTAAATCTTAACATATTCATTTATTTCTATTAAACACAACAAGATTATGAGTTAAGATAACTCATGCCAGTTCATAGAACTGACCATGTATACATTTCTCTCTCCTATAATGTACATGATGGAGTGATAATATGAAGTGAATAACTGGATTGTATACACATGCTTTCTTCATTTATATTGTTCAAAAATCCATTCAGGATTATTGTATTTATTTGTAATGCGAAAGTATTATTTTCACAAGTTGATCAAGTCATTTTCCTATTGTACTATTTTGAATAATTATATGTTATTATTTTGGAAAATAAGGACTTATCCTAATTATCTTTCACTAAAGAGACTTGTTATTTTGTATCACATTTGGTGAGATATAAATTTTGGCATGTGGTCCTATAAGTGTTTTTATTGATGAAAAACCACATTAATGAAAAAATAGATGATGTATTAGGGTAAAATGATGTTGTGTGTGATTTTGACATGCTAGTTGTGATGTGTACATGATGCTACTGGGGAGATTCAATAAGGATTGCTTAATCTTGCAATGTTATTTATGTGCCTAGGTGATTCTACATAATAGTATGAAATTTTTGGTTATTTGAGAAGCATGTTGACATTATGGGTAATAGGTTTGGAGATTTCACTGGGCACTTATATCAGTTGTATGATGCGAGATATAGGTGATTGGACAAGTTATAAGTGCGCATTTGGAGTAGGTATGAGTGCTAAGGGGTATGAGATTGATATTTGCAGCTATATGCACTCATGGATATATGTATTCAGGTGGATTATTGTATACCAAGTATGATTGGTTTATTTTCATTGATTTCATGATGTGTTATAACATTCTTATAGTTTACCCTAGCTTACTATAGTGTGAAACCCTAAGGGGTAATTATGTAAGTATCAATGTTTGGACAGTTTGAGGTATGTTGATGACATTGTGATGATTCATGGTGATTTGAGAAAAAGTTTAAGTTTATGTAATCTTAATTTTGCATGATATGTCTATTTTGGTGAGACATGGTTAAGAACTAGTGCATTTCCAACTCGAATTTGATCTTCTGATGCTCACCATGATTTGTGTTCTCTTCATGGGACCTTGTGGCTTTTAGGGATGTTTCTAAATTGATTCTAGAAGGTTTAAAAAAAATAATGAGGTATTTTCATTGTCAGGTTTTTATGAACGAATGTTAAGAAGGTAAACATCTAGTTATGGGTTTGAAACCCTAGCTTAAAAGAGGTATGCAAGAAACTCTTCCTAAGTGGTAAATTTTGATTCCTAGTACATGAGTGATGGTTGGAACATGTATATTACTCCTTAATATTTCCATAAATGTATTGTATAGGTAATGGTGATCGGTGGACCCCACTCAACTAATTTAGTTTTTGAAGAAGAGTTTTTTGGGACAAGGTTTTCCAAAGAAGTAGCATGCTAAATTGACATTTTGGAATGTATGTGAGTTTATATTGATGTTAAAATAATTTTTAGGATATTTTTATGTAGGTACATCTTCAATAGAGCTCCATTCAGGTTGACTATCAAAGGGTAGTTTTAAGGCCATAAAAATAGTGTTCAATAAAGTGAGCATATCTAGAGCTACAAATGGAGTCTGGAGATGAGATTAAAGTTATGTTGGAAATAATTTTCAGATATATTTGCAGTGATATGAGGTTTTTATCATGATGATGAGATTTGATATGGTTCCTAGATCGTTCTTTGGACAAGAATATTATTACCAATGAACGATATGACATTATTTCTTTGTAAATTTTGATTTGTTTGAAGTATGATATGGATTAAGTGATGCTTTCTATCACCTTGAATGTGAATAGGGATGCAATTGACATCAAAATAATCAATTTATAGGTCTTGAATGTTTATATAAATGTTGTTATCAATTGATCTTTGAAAATAACTTTTTGGGCAGGTTGATTTGGTAAAGACAAATGTGGATATGGTTTTAGTAGGTGATTGTTTCAAGGATTATAACTTGATTATAATTGTTATAAAAATTTTGGAATTTGCATAAAGTTGTCACACAACATGTTTTGGTTGATTTGAAGTTATTTTGTGTCATAATGAAGTTTCCAAGGTCCTGAAGAGTGTATAAAACAACAGTTTTGAGATAAACAAAGAGTATTGGGCCCATTAAATGAAATAATTTGATTGGTTGTGCTAAATTGTGACCATTTAAAAATATTAAATTTTATTTTAATCATGTGTAATGATTTATGGGTCATGACTAAGTATGGTTTTGATTTAAGGAATTTTTTATCTTTGTTCCTGTGGGGTTTTTAGCCTTTTTTAGAACATGTAATGAGGTTATTAGCTATAATGACCTACTTGGGTCACTTATGACTATTGTAATTCAAAATTGTGATTTTTTTTATAATGCATGGGTTGAGCCAAATTAGGGTAAAGGTTTGTGTTTAAATTTAAAATAAAGAGGAGCTTATAAAAGCATTGTTTTAGGTGTTTTTGCGATTTGTGTGTGTGTGTAAGGTGTGAGACCTATTTGTGAGATATTTTTAGGTGTTGAAGCATGAATTGAGGTTGGATCAGGTGTGTGATAGGTCAAGAAATATCATAAATCATGTGTTCATGAGTTTTAAGGCTTGAGAAGTGAAGAAAGTGATTGTTTGTGAGAAATTAATCACCTAGGGTTTGAGTGAAGAGTTGAAGAAGTGTGAACTAAATACTTGGTATCCATATTATATGGAAAAAAAAATCAGATGTAAGATATTCATAAGGTTTTGAGTTAGTGCTTGATCATCTTGGGGGTTTATCCTCCTTGTGGAGTCGGTGCTTCACAAAATTAGGGGTTGGTGCTCCTTTTAGGGTTGTATCTCTATTGAACTAGGGGTTGGTGCACCTTGTGGGGTTGGTTCCTCACTAAATTTTGAAACATATCAATATAATATTGTGTTTCAGTGGGTTTTCTTCCCCTTGAGGGTTTCCCACTTATATATTGTGTCTTGTGTTGATTATCTTGCTTATGGTTCTTGCACATGTGATTATTGGTTGTATGCACACATTAATATATCATTGAATTTTTATGAATGTGGTGAATAATAATATCTGAAATATAAATTGAAATTATTGTATGGAATGATTCACAACCCATCTTAGTCCATTGTACTTATAACAATTAGTATGAAAACATGTCCTTTTGGAGAAGTTTAACCACATGAAAGGATATATTCATAAGAACAATTATGGAGTACTCTAAAGATAAATTTTGTATGTTTGCATTGATCAGTATGAGGGATTACTTAAATCCATTTGGATTTGATATATAGTATGACATCTATCAGATTTTTTCATCTTCTTTACAACAAAATGAAGTTTTTGTATTTTTCAAACTACTTTTCATATAAAAGATGAGAATATGATTTGGTATATTAACATTGGTTGTTCATCTCATATGATAGGTGATAGGATTAATGTCATACCTCTAAATAAACATGCATCAAGGTTTGTGAGATTCAGAGACAATTATTCCATAAATAATCTAGGAAGAGGTACCTTGAGCTTAGATAATGGAAACAGTATCACTAAGAATGTTTTATAGTTATCTCAATTTTACCCCCTAGGGAAAAATTGATCAAGCAATACCCTACATAGAATAAAATCTAAGGGTCATTTAAGTCCAGTGGGATCACAATCAATCCCAAATCTGAGGGGAAGGTGAGCTCAACAATTGAGGATTAAAATATGTCAAAGGAGTCCAGATCTCGATAAGAGAAAATTAGATAAAGGGCTTGAAGTTTTCAGACTTCACCACATATGAGGTGACTCGGGGCCAAACAATAGACTCGTGGAAGGTGCCAAGTGTCAACTTAGCATAATTCCAAAAGGCACATCAAAATAGAGATGCCAAATGTTTGCAAACCCTCCATGTGTCCAAAGTCTCAAAAATTTGCAACGCCCATAGTAAAAGTCAAAGGTCTTGTGGAAGGTGCCAAGTGTCGGCTTAGTGCAAATTCAAAAGAAGAATCAAGAGCAGGTTCCTAAATAAGTGCGGGCTCACCACGTGGTCATAGTCAAGAAGGGTATAGAGCCATCTATTGAATTGGATAAGTATAGAAGTGCCAGTAGATGGTGCCACTTGTCTCAATGGTGCATCTCCAAGATCAAGCCCTACAGGTGGTCCCCAACAAGCGCCAACATGCCAAATAGTTAGGGTCTAAAAGGGGGTCTCATTATCTGTTGAAAAGTCACAGACCCAAGGAGAGTGCCATGTGCCTCATCGGTGTAACTTCAAAGGCACGGCCCAAAGAGAGACCCTGAACTAGCACTAGTGCTCCACATCTCCCAGGGTCTAAAAGGTAGAGCCAGCTGTTGAAAAGTAAAGAAGGACCAGTGAAAGCCTCCATGTGATTCATCAGTGTAACTTCAAAAGTGAAATCTGGAGGTAGGTCCCAAACATGCGCCAACCCTCCACGTGAACATGGCCTCTCGAAAGTTGAATTTGCTGTTGAAAATTATAAGGCTAGTGGAAAGAGCCATGTGTCATCTTGGCAAAAATTTAGAGGTGAAATCCAAAAGTGGTCCCCAAAAATGTGCTAGCTCTCCACATGTCTCGAGTCGGGTAGAGTGTCTCCCATGATGGGAGGAACTTAGGTAGGACATAGAGGAGCCCATGAAAGCTGCCACATGTCATTCTAGTGTAACTTTAAGAGGGAGAAGAGGGGCTGAATCTTCAACATGCATGGGGCTGCCACGTGGACCCTATAGGGGTAGACTCATTTGTATATTACTAGCCCACATTAAACACCTAACCCTTGACCTTTAGGAAGCCATAACTTTCGACCGGGAGCTCGGTTTTGAGTGAGAAAGGAAGTTTTGGAAAGCTCCCAACACCTGCTACTCACCTGTCACCATTAATGTTTTGGCCCACCATTTTTGAGGCTATTAATTTTCTCACCTATTTCCATGTTAAATAATGGACTCCTTTTCCCATTAAGGAACAACATATAGCGGCATGGGTTTTGTAGTAAAGCCCATCATTGTTGTAGGCAAATTTCAATTCTTTTGGGGTGGTGGAGTAGCTAAATTCAATGCATCTCTTGGGTGGTTGAACAAGAGTTCTAATTTCTTCTACCTCCTTCTCTCATTCTTCTTATATATTGTAAAGGAGGGGAATTTTCTAAAATATTGGTCATCTTTTCTCTCCTACGCCCCTCTCTTTCTCCCCTTGGGTTGAATGTGGAGGTTAAGCCTTTATCATGGCTATATAATGGAATTTTCTTGCCTCTTTCTCATTGATGATGTCTGTGTGAACTCATGGAGTAATAAAATTTGTTTTGCGGTGAATTTTATCCATCCTTATTTTATTGTCTCTTCTCACCTCTCATCGTTGCAGTAGGGTATAGTGTGTATAATTTTTATGTCTATTACAGGTTTTGGGTGCTTTTTTAATGGGTTGAAGTGGTTTTCCATGTGAACTTCATCTCTGGTCCATGGTGCATCTTGTCCACCCTCTCCTTTTCTCACCTCTCTCCACTTCAAGTAGATGAGATTGTGACCAGAAACCCACTTTCCTTGGTGCTATCACCCTCGTAGTGTAGGATTTCTTTCTTTTCATGCTATTTCTCTCCTGTCTCCTTAACATTGTTAGATTAGGAGTAGATAGTCACATTTTCTTCCCTAGAAGTAGTTTAGCATTAGGATTAAGAATAAGAATCCAACTTTCTCTGAAGGGCCATCTCAGGTCCACAAGTCCCACAAATTAAGAGATGGTCCCATGTTATGTAGTCACATCGGATTCCCCACTCATATCTAAGGCCATTCGAGGGGTGCTATGATTTTGTACATTTAACAGTTTTGGCACACACTGGTGGGACACTGAGGTTATATTTTTCTCATCTTTCTAAGGTGTCTCATTATCAAATAGAAAATCTTAAGCCACTATGTGACCACACTAAAATTTTTGGCATGCCCATTGGGAGAGGTTTGAAGCACCTTACTACTTCACTTCATCAGGTTCAATGTGCTCTTGGTGAAGATTACAACCTTTGGAGGCACTTTCAAGCACATATGGCAATGCCATCTGGTCAACGACCCATCCTTTGAGTTGCATACCTTCTCCCATCCATTTTCACCCATTCATCTTTCCACATATTTCATGAAGCCATGTAATCATGACTTCATTCCCATCTTGGAAGAGATCAAATCAAAGTTGAGGCCACTTGATGAAGAAAGCATTATTGAAATTTTTACTTTCACTTGAATGACCTGATTTGATTGATGAATACATGATGGAGGAAGGGAAAGAGCACAAGGATCCCATCTCTCTCACATCACTCACCCAGGAAGGTCCACAAGAAGGCTTCATCAATGGAGTTGAAATTCAAAGCAATGGGAACATTCAAAGGACCGAACCGTGCTCAATCAGTACTTGGCTTCATTAGAGCCAAGAGATTTTCCACCAGTCATGCTCATTTCAGAGCATGAGGTTGAGCTATAAAGCACCAAAGGTTAGTAATAGTTCCTCCCAGATCCAAGCACAGAACAACTCTAGGAGGTGTACATTCTGTTTGTTGACACTTTGAGGAGGGAAAAACACCATCTGTGAGGTGGTTTTTACTCTCATTTCCGACCATGTCTAGCACCAAATCAACTACATGGTTACAATTTGTGAGGAAGGGGAGATACTTCTCCCTGCCAGTTATAGGATTTGTTTAAGTCCTCTTTTCTTTCGGTTAGCGTAGAGTAGGTAGGTTTTCTTTCAGTAAAAGAAGTTCTTTCGCACACTCTGCATATCCCACTTGGGGTGTGTATGATTTTAAGTTTTGTACATAACGGTGTGTATGGTGGTGTTTTAATCCTAATGAACTTGGGTCTACCACAAGTTCACTTTATATTATTCATATTGATCTATGTGGGACTATGAGGGCTAAAAGGACTTTAGGTAATTACTACTTTATGCTTCTTATTGATGATTTCACTAGATACACTTGGGTTGCATGTTTGAGAAACAAATCTGATGCATTGGATGTTTTTAAATCCTTCAAGTCTATTATTGAGAATGAGAAGAATGGAAAAATAAAATGTATTAGATCTGATAATGGAGGAGAATTTTGGTCTGATTCATTTGATGAGTTTTGTAGTGTTCATGGCATTAAGAGGAAGTTTCAGTTTCTAGAACTCCTCAACAAAATGGAGTTGTTGAAAGAAAGAATATAATTCAAGAGATGAAAATGACCATTCTTAATGAGTCTAAATTATCTAATGGTTATTGAAAATAATAAATTTTTATTGTTGTTTATATTCTTAACATGTTTCAACTAAGGGTGAATAGTGACAAGACTCCTTATGAGCTATGGAAAGGAAGACTAACCAATGTGGAGCATTTTAGAGTCTTTGGATGTAGATGCTTCATCAAGAGGACTAAATACAATCTTGGTAAGTTTGATTCTAGATCTGATGAAGGTATATTTTTGGTTATTCATCAAGAAGTACAACTTACATTTGTTATAACAAGAGATTGAAGTCTATTGTTGAAAGTGCTAGTGTAAAATTTGATGAATCTTATCCTATGAGATTTTTATAAGGAAAGTGAAACACTTCATGAGGATAATTCTAAGGAAGAATAGGATGAGGTTGTTCAAGAAAAAAGAAGAGGATGATGAGGAAGAAAGGAAAGATACCAAGGATCCTTCTAGAAAGATTAGGAGAGATCATCCTGAAAATCAGATTTTGGGGAAGAAAGATGCTGGAGTCACTACAAGAAGGAAATTGGTAAGTCTTCAAAATCAAGAGAACTCATATTTTATTTAAAAAATTAAACCTAAGAATGTAGTATAAGATAACAAAGATAAACGTTAGGTCAAGGATATGAATGAAAAGTTAGATATAATTGAAAGAAATTTTTGGAAATTATACCTAGACCTAAAGGTAAGAATTTAATTGTATCTAAATGGCTATTGTTGGATCTCAAAAATTACACCCATCCTAAATGAAAATAATATAGGTCTTTGAGGAAACATGGGACTCTCTCCAAGTTTTGGGACTTAAAATAAGAAATACCTCCAAAGAAGGCTATTTCCTCAACTTATTCCTCTGTTAAACTATTTCTAATGTTGGAAATGAAATTATCTAATCCTAAACTAACTTTCCAGGGGACCGAGGTTAGAAAGAGTTGCATAAGCTGAATTCCTACACTATAGGAGGTGATAACACTAAAAATAAGGGGAAAGATACTTCTGAAAGAGATAAAATGGAAATAAAAAAATGATGGAGAGGGAAGAGATAAACACCAAATTCTATAACAACATCTAAACTCCCATTTTCACAATCCACAATAGATATAAATTCTATAGAAACACAAAAAAAACACCTAAAATTAAATGAAAGTGTAATAAAACACAAGAACATATCATCTAAGGCAGAACATGGCCACAAAACTAGTAATTTTATTGCTTAAATCTCATGCACAGATAATTACAATGGAGGGAGAAGGTGTAAATTCATTATAGAAATATAATCTAAGGCCTGTAACTATAGAACACTTGTGCAACACTTATAATTATGCCATTGTATTCCAAAAGTATCCCACATTACAAATGAGCATCACTTTACAATATATAGAGAAGTTGGGAAAGAAAGAAGAGGGAGAAAAATAAGGAAACTCGAATTTATCCATTCATCCACCAACAAGATTCAATAAATTATGGAAAAACAATATGGGAAACCTCATAACCCCATTCCCCCATTGTACATTTCTTCAGGAAGAAGAAATGGGCACCATACTTGATTAATTTTGGTGTAAATTAAAAAAATCAATTTTTATGGTGTAAATTATGTCGATACCTTTCCAATGATATAAAGTTCACAAAAATGGAGTAACAGGTCAAAATTTATGGCCATTTTAAGTTCGCGTGAAAAAATGTCATTTTCCTTTATTGCACGGCTTTTCTAGTTTTGTGCGGCTTTCGATTTTACCTAGATTTCAAGTTTTATGCAATTTTTCTCAAAATTACATGAATTTTCCTAAATCCAATTTTCTAAAGTTTTCTAATCTTTGCAAGGGGTACAAAAATGGACAAAATGTTTAGTGACTCACGAGGGCATATTCCTACTAAATGAGTTAATAAGTGGGCTTGAAGCATCCATTGGGTATGGATTCATCCTGATAATCATGAAACTGATCTGAAATTTGAAGAAGAAACCCCCAAAATTTGTATGAAGCACTTCTTAGACTTGAAGCCAATATGAAGCTCAAATAAACCACTCCCATTATAAAATTATAAATTAAGGTTATGTGAGTGGAAAATTGTTGATCCTGAAATCTCACCCTCTTCTTCTACCACCTATGCTAAAACTAAAAAACATCAAAAATTTTAATCACAAGTGCATACTAGCTATGATCCTGAGTTCTAATCCATTTGTGCTGAATAGATGAAATAAAAAACTTTGCCAAAAATTTATTTTAGTTGCAATGCATTTGATTTTCATGAAGTTTTGTAGCTGATCCTTGAAAATTTGAAACTCCTCAAAAAAACCTCTCCAAGAGCCATGGTGAAAACTTTGAAACAATACCATCCATGAGAAAAAAAAATGTAAAGCACTTGGGGAAAAGAAACCTATTCTATGAACAATAAAATGTGTTGAAACCACTTAGAGTAATTAAATCCTAAACTACTATGTACAAGATGCAATGAAATGTCCCAATAAGATGGTTTGAGATGAATCCCATCAACCAAGATTTGGAACACATTCCCATCAAAATATGATAGATCAAATGAGTTATCTTCCTTGAAAGAAGTGATGATGTATGGTACACTCCATATTGCATCATACTTAGAGATTCTCCTTAGTTTAGCTCATTTTGTATCCTATTTCAAGACTAGATCTCCAACCTTGAACATTTCAAACTTGGCTCTTTTATCAAACCATTGTTTGGTGGATTCCTGATGTTGTTCTAACTTGATCATAGAAAAATTACTTAGTTATTCAAGCTCTACCTACTCTTCCATTCTGACTTCTTTTTTATCCACACCTTCAAATTCAAGTTGTTGAGTTGATTCCAGTGAAGGTAATACAAGTGACAATAAAAGTATGGATTATTTACCATATACTAGCTTGTAGGAAGAAGTAATAAAGTAGGAGTATCACTTAAGTTGATTCAAAAATGTCAAAATCCTTTCCTTTGTATGCTTATTAGGTTTATATAGGCTTGTAAGGAATCCTAAGGTCATAAAATGGAGTCTAGGTTGCAAATTAAGATGTTAGGTTGAGTCTAGTAGCTTGAATCTACAAAATTACAATTTTCTTTTTAAAACTCAAACGTCTAAGCATGAAAACAAAAAAATGAGATAAACAAGGTGTTTCAAGGAGTATAGATAATTGAAAAGTGTGTGAAAATATTTTAAGTATGTGTCTAACAAATCCTAGGTGATGTTGAGTAGTGAAATGTTTAGAAAATAATGTAATAAGGTTAACTTGTCATGTATGGGAAAGAAAGAGTCTTGAAAAAGTAGTTAGGGTTATGAATATGTATGTAAGAGGGAGTTAAAAAATATACATGAAATTCAGTTGAGAGGATCATTCCTCCAAAAATAAGGGAAGTAAGCATTGGAGAAGTAATGGAGAAGAACACTTTGTATGAAATTGAGTGATAAGTAAATAAAGACTTTGGTTTGTGCTTTTGTAGGATTTATCCTTTCAAGTATGAGTGATTTAGTTATGTACCTGATAATAAAAGCTTGCATAAATTTATCTTGGCATGATAATATGATCCTTTGCATTGTGTTGACAAGACTGATATGGTATTTAGTATATGATTGTATGGATACTGAGTACTCTGTTTTTAGGGATGATCTATTTTCTTGATGATCATGAGATTGAACATGATTGTAAAGTTTTGGATAGGGTCACTATTGATTAAATACAATAAATGGAAGTGCTACTAGCTTTGTTTCAGAGGCAAATACAATGATGAAGGATAAGGAACTATAATTTTTGTATGAATTACCGACTATGTTAATCAAGAACATTGTTATATAAAAATATATGTATTTTCTCATCAAAGATGTGTATTTAATTAATAATTATGCATTCCATGATCATTCTCAAGAAGGATAATGACATTATCTTAAATTTCAATGAATGATTCAGAAGGGTTTGACATGCAAGCTTTAAATTCTAGTTATAGGACTCAAACTCGGACTATGTGTTTGTGATCATTATTTTCTTGTGCAAATATTTTTGTTCTTCCCTTGTATCCTCATGGAGAATTTCCTATTCAGGTATCTCATGTTGGAAATTGTTTTCAAATTCCTTAGAAAATAGAGAGGGAAAATATTTGTTTATGGAAGATTAAACCCTAAGCGTGCTTAGATATCACAAAATGTACCTA
This sequence comes from Taxus wallichiana var. yunnanensis, assembly GCA_018340775.1. Lineage (NCBI taxonomy): Eukaryota > Viridiplantae > Streptophyta > Pinopsida > Cupressales > Taxaceae > Taxus > Taxus wallichiana. The sequence continues at coordinate 39,427,148 of CM031239.1, read as the reverse complement.
TAGGTATATATAAACAAAGGGAAGAGTTTTTACGGTAATTTTGGAATCCATGAGATTTGTTTCTAAGCCAAGTAAATGTGGGAATGTGTCTTTATATTTCTTGGAATACTGTAGGAAAGAAGGGAATGATATACCATTAATATATAAGGTTGAAGGTTTTCATTCATACCCTAGCCATAGACATGACTATTGGAAAAAATGAGTGGTCGAAGTGTTTTCCTAATAAAGATTCCTTACTGGTAATTGAGTAACAAATAAGAGAATTAAATAGGTTTAATAACTTAGAATTAGGCCATGAAATTGAACCTAATCCATTTTATAAGTAAAAGTCTCTTCACGGGCATGTATTGTTACATCCGAAGGAGCTTGTTTAGGGTTCGATCATTGGGAGCTCTAAACATTTAATTTCACTCTAAAATTTGGTAGAGTATATCTTGAGTGAGACCTTAAGGATATTCAAAAATACATTTTAAATTTCAACAATTGAAACTAAATATTTATTTACCTGTCTAGTCTGAGACTGTGTCCACAGTGATAAAATGGCATGTAGAGTCATTTTTACAAAGAAACTTGGTGATGGGTCAAGAGTTCAACCATGTAATTTCTTGGGCAGTTAAAGCTCTTTAGAAAGTGATTAAAATTACATAATTTATGGCTTTAAATCCTTTGAAACTAAATTCTTAGGGTGGACTATGTGATCACAAGCCTCATTTGGTGTTATGTGCCTAAAAGTGACAAACTTGAATTGAGAGAACATTATAAAGAATGAAGATATCAAATTTATATATATATATATATATATATATAGGATTTTTAAATGTGGAGCTAGAGATGTTTATAGTTTGTTATATATTTTTCTAAATCACTCAATTCACTGTTGGAGCAAGAAACTTGTCTTAAAGGGAGTTAGAAGGCAGTTTGAGCTAGTATGGTGAAAGTTGGTGTTTTTCAATTTCTCAAACTCAATTTTATTGTTAATCTAAACTTGGTTGAGATTTGTGGACAATGTATAGGAGAGGAGATGCTATAAGGAGGCTTAAAGAGTAAAAATTTCATGCCTTAGGCTAGAAGCTAGTCAAGAAGGACCAAGGGCTGATTGGGCAAAATAGAAGAAGTGACTTATTTCTTTGTTGTTGATTCATATTGAGTATTGATTCATATTGAATGCATGGTAAAGAGGAAGAGTAGAGTAATTGGAAGCCCATGGAAGTGATGTTTGAAATATTTTACTAGTTTTAGGCCTTTCTAGGTTTGAAAAGGATCCTCAAGTGCATGACCTATTAAAATATTGCTACTAGAACCCTACTATACTTGCGATATGGACTGAGTTAGAGATTGGGTACATAAATTTTGGTATCAAAGCATGGATTTTTAATTTTGTGCATTTATATCTTGTGCGAATGGTTGATATGGTAAATTTTTAGGAGTGAAGGAAACAAATTGTGAAATAAAAGGTAAAAAGAAAGTTGTTGAAGGTGATTTTTATATGCTTTTAGATACTGATATAATGTCTCAGAGGTGTGTATTTATAGTGATTGATCTTTGAAGAAGAATTATTCTTATTTTGAGCCTTGAAGAATGAATTTTTCTAGAACTTGCATTGAACATGCTAAGTTAAGAAGGTTGGACTTTGAAGATTGAAACTTTCTTGATATTTTAAGTGCTTTGATGATTGAATCTTTTTAGAACATTGTTGATTAGACACTTTTCATGGAATTCGAGGCATATTTATATCTAATAAGTGTTGAAGTGGTGAATGATTGGTAGGATAAGAAGCTAAAGGAGAAAGTTTTCTAAAAGACTAGGGTGAAAGAGACCTAGGTGAAGACTAATAGTTCAAGGTGAACAAGATTAAAGAGAAGGTCATATGGAGAGATTAAAGAGAGATATGGGCAACAAGTCCAAGATGTTGAAATAAGGAAGAAGTTATGAAAAAGAGAAAATAAGCATAAAAGAGGAAAAGTTGTTCTTAGAGAAATATAAAAAGAGGAAAATGACATATTTGAGAGGCTTGAAGCAATGATAAAATTCGTGATGGGAATGGAAGATTAGAGGTTTGAGTGGAGACTAAAGAAGAAGGTGAAGTGGCCTATTAGGCTACTCATGAAGAAGAGTCAAAGACAAAAGATGAAGACTCTAGAGAGAGAAATAGTGGAGGAAGATGTGAAAATATGTGAAGAGAAGAATGAGAAAAGAGAAAGAAAAGGAATGAAGATGAAGGAGAGATTCATGTGGGCCTTATGGGATCTATTTTTATTATCTAACTATGTATTTGAATGGGTATTTGTAGGTATGAAGACTAGTATGATGGAGATGAAGAAGAAGACTTCAAAATGGATGAGAATAAGGTCAAAAGAAGCCCAAGTGAAAGAAGATGAGGCTGAGATGATGCAAGTATAACTGCTACAAGAAAAAGAGGACAAAATGGAAGATGTTAAATCTGAATATGAAGACTATGAAGTCCAATTACCATTTCATGAAGCATGGGAGAACTATTTGGAAGAAGAGGAAAGAATCAAAAAGCAAGAAATGGATGCTAAAGATGAAATATGGAGGACATATCAAATTTTTCAGGATAAGAAAGTAAATGAAAAAGGTATGGAAGACACTTCTAGTAAAGTCAAGAAGAAACAAGAATGCACTAAGAGAAAATATCAAATTCATCATTCAAAAGAAGTCATGAATCATGGTTACATTGAGCCTATATGGCTTAGGAACAATATAAAGACAAGGAATGCAAGTGAAGAACATATTTGCAAAGGTTTGAAGTCAAGTTCACAAGCTAAAGAAGAAAGAAAAGCTGATTTAGGATAGAGATCAAGTTACTTGAGAAAGCAAGAACCAAAAATGAGGACAAGAAACTAGTCTAAGCACATGACAAGCAAAAGATGGATAGCTAAGACCAAGAATGAGATGAACATACTTCATAAATGCATGGAAGATGAAGTGAACACTAATGTAAGAGAACTAGATGAGATGAAGAAATCAGTTCAAGAATGGAAGCAAAGAATTTTACAAGAATGTGAACAAATTCATCAAGACAATCCAAGCAAATTCCAAGGTAAAGTAGTGATTTATCAAATATTTGATGAAGAATATAACTATGGTGGTTTGAATCCATTAGGTGTAGAAAAGAAAGAAGAATGTATAGCCATCAAAGAGATGAGAAAGGAAGCTACATGGAAAGTTGATGAATTCTCTTACAAGAATGAAGAACAAACATGGAAGAAAGATGAAAATTGTGCTAAAGAAGATGAATATGACAGTCCTAAGTTTGATGAAGCTATAAGTGAAGAAGATGTTCTCATGTTGAGAGAGAAAATGAGTATGATTGATGAAATTTTTAACTCTTCAAAGAGTCTACAAGAAAAAATTGTAAACAAGGTGAGTACTTTTGGTGATGAGGTGCATGATAATGTTCACTTTGTGGGTGAATTCCTTGAAGTTGTACCAAAATAACCTACTAGTGCATTTGAGGAGCATAATACAAGAAAGAAAGAGTGGATGGATGGAAAAGATGAGCTTGAGAAGCATGAAGATCAGTTTTTCATGAGTAAGATAGAAGAATTATCTTCAAATCTGCCTAGTGTAAAGGAAAAAGAAGGGGAAAAGAAAGTTACAGCTAAGAAAGAACAAATTTCTTGGGAAAAGAAGAACAAATAAGAAAGAGATACATGTTTAGAGAATTTTTAGGTAATGAAGGATGATAGAAAGCAGGAAGAAAGGTAAGAAAATTCATATTTTTATAGAGAGAAATATGATCACGAGAAGGAGATGTACTACAAATGGATGAAAGAAGTGATAGAAGGTGAAGAACTATCTATATTTGTATTTGATATGTTTGTATGTATAGGTATGAGAGATGGCAGTATGAAGGAAATGGAGATAAAGATGAAATTAAAAATACAAGGAGCAATGTCAAACAAAATGCAAGGCTACAAAACAAGTTGTGGGACCCAGGAGGCTATGAAACATACAAGAACAATGAAGATGGAAAGAGAAAAGACAAACAAGGAAAAGACTCAGCTGAAAATAAGAATATCCAAACAAAGTTTGTGAAGGCTTATTTTCACCACCTTGGGTGTATGATGTAGGAGCATTACTTAAGTTGATTCAAAATGTCAAATTCCTCTCCTTTATATGCTTATGAGGTTTATATAGGCTTAGAAGGAGTCTCAAGGTTATAAAAGAGAGTCTAGGTTGAAAATTAAGATTTTAGGTTAAGTCTAGTACATTGAGTCTAAAAATTACAAGTTTCCCTCCTTTTTGAAACTCAAACCTCTAGGAATGTAAAAAAAAATATAAACAAGTTGGTTCAAGGAGTCTTGATGATTGAAAAGGGTGTGCAAATATTTTAAGCATGTGTCTAACACGTCCTATGTGATATTGATTAGTGAAATGTTTACAAAATAATGTAATAAGGTTAACTTTTCATGTATAGAAAAGAAAGAGTCTTAAAAATTAGTTAGGGTTATGAATATGTATATAAGAGGGAGTTAAAATTTTTAATGGAAGTCAGTTGAGTGGATAATTCCTTGAGAAAATAAGGGAATAAGGCATTGGATAAGTAATGGAGAAGCACACTTTGTATGAAATTCAATGATAAGTTAATAGAGAATATAGTTTGTGCTCTTGTAGGATTTCTCCTTTCACGCATGAGTTATTTAGTTATGTACATGAGAATGAAAGATTGCATACATTTATCTTGGCATGATAATATAAACCTTTGCATTGTGTTGACAAGACTGATATAGTATTTAGTATATGATTGTGTGGATATAGTACTCTATTTTTAAGGATTCTCTAGTTTCTTAATGATCATGAGATTGGAAATGATTGTAAATATTTGGATGGGGGCCAATATTTATTAAAAACAATAAATGGAAGTGTTACTAGCTTTGTTTCTACATGTGAATTCTTTTTTCAGAGGTAAATATAGTGAGGAAGAATAAGGAACTATAATTTTGTATGAGATACATAATGTGTTAATGAAGAACACTTTTATATAATGATATATGTATTTGATCATCAGAGTTGTGTATGTCATTAAGAATTATGCATTCCATGATCATTATCAATAAGGAGAAGGGCATTATCTTGAATTTAAATGAATGAGTCAGAGGATTGAATATGTAAGCTTTAAATTCTTGTTATAAGACTCAAACTCAAATTGTGTGTTTGTGATCATTATTTTCTAGTGCAAATCTTGTTTGTTCTTGCATTAAATACTCATGGAGAATGGCGTATTTAGGTATCTCATGTTGGAAAATTATTTCAAAGTCCTTAGAAACTAGATAAGGAAGAGAATTTTTATGGAATATTAAACTATGACTGTGTTAGATATCGCATAATGTAAAGCTACGGGTATATCTAAACAAAGGGAAGATTTTTCTTGTAATTTTTGAATCCATGAGATTTGTTTCTAAGATAAGTAAATGTAAGAGTTTCTTAATATTTCTTGGAAGATTATAGGATAGAAGGGATTGGTATACCATCAAGATAGAATGTTGAGGGTTTTCATTCATATCATAGCCCCATACATGACTAGTGGAAAAAATGAGTGGTTGAAGTATTTTTCCTAATAAAGAGTCCTTAATAGTAATTGAGAAACAAAGATGAGGATGAAATAGGTTTAGGGACCTATAACTAGGCCATGACATTGAACCTAATCCATTTTATAAGTAAAATTCACTTCACATGCCTGTACTATTACATCCAAAGGAGCTTTCCTAGGGTTCAATCATTGGGATCTCTAAACATGGAATTTGACTCTGAAATTTGGTAGAGTATATCTTTACTGAGATCTTAAGGATATTCACAAAGAAATTTGAAATTTCAATAGTTGAAACTTAGGATTTTTTACCAGTCTAGTCCGAGACTATGTGCATAGTGATAAAATGGCATAGCGAGTCATTTGTTATAAAGAAACTTGGTGATGGGTACAGAGCTCAACCATGTAATTTATTGGGAACTTCAAACTCTTCATAAATTGATTAAAATTCCATAATTTATGGCTTGATTTCAATTAAAACTAAATTTTTAGGGTGGTGTGTGATCACATGCCTCATTTGGTCTTATAGGCCTAAAAGTGAAAAAGTGAAATTGAGAGAACACTATAAAGAATGAAGATACCAATTTTTATATAAACTTTGGAGTTGTAAACATGGATCTAGACATATTTATAGTTTTTAAAAAAATTTCTAAATCACTCAATTCACTTTTGGAACAAGAAACTTTTCTTAAGGGGAGTTAGAAGCCAGTTTGAGCTAGTATGGTAAAAGTTGGTGTTTTGAATTTATTGAACTAAATTTTGTTGTTAATCCAAACTTTTTTGAGGTCCAAGTGGATAGTGAATAGGAGAGGAGATGCATTAAGGATTATTAAAGAGTAAAAATTTCATGCCTTAGGCTAGAAGCTAGTCAGCGGGACTAAGGACCCGACTTGGAAAAATAGAAGAAGTGACTTATTTCTTTGTTGTTAATTCATATTGAGTATTGATTCACATTGAGTACAAGGTACATAGGTAAAGTAGAGAAATTGGAATCCCATGGAAGTGATGTTTCACATATTTTCTTGTTTTATACCCTTTTAGGTTTGAAAAGGATCCTCAAGTGCATGGCCTATGAGAAGATTGCTACTAGAAACCTATTATACTTGTGATATGGACTAAGTTAGAGATTTGGGTGCATCAGTACCAATTTATTTTTTTAATGTTATAATGTTTTCTCAATGATAATTTCTCACCTTTGTTTACCACTACCTTTGATTGATGTCCATTTTCCAATTCATGATCCTTATCGATTCTTGTTAGTAGACTCTACATATCTATTACCTTGGGGTAGTAATTAGAATATGTCTTAAGATAAATCCCAAGTCCAAGATCCCAATCAGAAATATTAGATCCTTGGAAATAATTCATCAAGGATCGATGAAGTAGAACCCATCATTGTTGCATGTGAATTCAATACATTTTAGGGTGGACACCAAACCTTGTTACAATTTCATTAAGGAAGTTAAGAATAATTTCTTCAATAGCTTCCTTCTATGGCACAAATTTTGTCCACCTGGTAAAGTAATATGTACTTTTGACCTGCATTTGATAGATAATTAATCATGCCAGTGAAATCTAGACCCCTTTGAGAAAATGAGTGATCTTCTTGGATTTGATGAAGTGGTAGGGAATCCACCCTTTTATTTCCAGTTAACGAGAGGAAATTCCTTACACTTTCTCACCCACTTGTGAACATAAGAAAATAAAGTGGGAAAAATTAACTTTCTCCTATAATCTTCATGGTCGTGGCTCTAGCCGAAAAGTTTCCACCAGATAATCCATCATGGAATTCTGTTAAAACCTTGCCACATTTCTCACCCTTAATGCACCTAAGTAGGACTCAATCAATATGCCTTTTGAACAATACCCCATTAATTAGAGCATAGGGAATAGATTGTAACCTTAGGTGTATTATTTTTTTTTTTAATCCCAAAAGGATAAAATTTATTTGTTTATCGAAAAATGATAATATCTCATGGATAAAAAAATTTCCATATCAGAAATCCAACTATGATCATTGATTAAATCTCCTTCATCTGTGAAAATCAACATCATATGGAATCTCTTCATTCATGAATGAGGTATCTTGGTCACTATGAGCATCCAAAGCCAACTATTCACAAAGTCCTCTACCTCTTACCAACTTTTTAGCCTTGATAGTCATGTCATACTTCATAATTTTAGTCACCCAACCATCTCTTTTCTCACTGATTTCTGCTCCCATGATAAAATCTCTAACACTAGAATGTGAAACTAAAACTTTGATGTGATTGGTAGTAATTGTTGATGCGTAATCGCAAAACCCATGAATGTCTATAACTTGATGGGTTAAAACTATTAGTGTGATTGCATAACATGGAGATTTTACCAAAGTGTGTTACTTTGCAATTAAGAAAGATATCCAGATGAAGGTCGGTTCCTATTCCTCTATTTTGATGCACACATTCAAATTATAGAGGATCTTATCTAAAACCTACTCTAACTTGCCAAGGAGACAGGGTTAAGAGATGCAAGAAAATAAACCTAAACTAATAAAGGTGATGCACCAAAGGAATGTTGAACACTTGCTTTTCCATTAAACACAAACCATAAAAATGTAATACAATAACCATGCACAAATAACCAAAATTGCAATGAGAGATCAGGAATATGTAATGAACATAAGAGAGGGTTGAAATCATCCACAGTCTTATTTTATTGCTCCAAAAATTGATACAATCCATTACAATGGCCAAGAGGAAATATTGCATTTTTAGTTTAGATGGGAGATTTAAACTCTACAAATTCACTTACGGACCGAGAGAAGAAGGGAGGATACAAACCACAACTATCCTAACCCCTAAAAATGACCCTTCTTACAATATATCGAAGAATGAGAGAAAAGGGGAGAGAATAATTTGAATCCTTAATCAAGCCACCCTAAAATGCATTGAATTCACTTGCAACAATGATGGGTTCTACTACCAAACCCATGTCTCCATGTAATTTTACTTGCTGGAAAAGAAAGGAAGCTCATAACCTCATTATTGTGGTAGGTTAGAAACATGGAACACCCTCTAAACTGGTGGTATGTATTGTGTAGAGGAGACGCAATTTTTCCAAAAATTCCTTTCTTGTGCAAATCCGAGCTCCCAATCAAAATTTATGGCCATTTAAAGGTCGGGGTGTCATTCTACAAAAATTACAAGTTCTTGATCTTCCTTTTCAGAGTACAAAATGCATGCAACCTAAAAAATCCTAAAATTCATAATTTTAGACATTTTGGTTTCGAGATTTGCGCTACTATTCATGTACTTAGGCGTGTGAAAACTCTTAAACTCTAAAACCCAAAATTCCAAAATTTTGGACTTTCAGAATTTTGGAACTTTTTCCTTCCATACCCACGACACTTTTCATTTGATTGAGCGCTTGAGAGTTCTGAAAATCCCAAACCTAAGTCTCTAAATCTCTGAAAATACTACCACATCGACCACGAAACAAGTGTGAAATTTTGAAATCTAAAACCTTTCAAGTTTCAGACTTTCGAGATTTTAGACATTTTTGGTCACTTTTCCTATTTTTCTACCGAAGACTCGAAACTCTGAATATCCAAAACTCTGAAACCCAAAAGTCTAAATTTCATACTTTTGGGATTTTAGACATTTTTCTTTCAAAAAAATTTCACTGTTCATCCCTTCGCACCCACTAAAATATTTGAAACTCCAAAACCCGAAAGTCTACAATTTTGGACTTTGGGAGTTTTGGATTTCAGGATTTTTGCTCACTTTTTCGGACTATCCATTCTCTTTCTTGAAACCCCGAAACATGAAAGTCCAAAATTTCAGATTTTTAGAATTTCAATTTCATAATTTTTTCAAAAAATTTCTTGCCAGTCTCCGAAATGCCAAAAATGTTAAGTTTGAAAACTTCAAGCGTTCTCCATTCCTCCACTTGATCTTTTATCTCCTTCGATGTTCCCTTGACCATTAATTTTTCACCTTACATTTCCATTGTTGAGCCCACTGTAACCTAATTTTCGGAATTGAAATGTGAGCTTGCATGACTAAACCAACCTCTCCATTTCCTCCTGTGCAAGGTCACGTTTGATAAAAATTTTCCCAAGGGAAAAAATTGGATAACAAAAATCATAATCTTGAAATTATTACAAGCTCTAATAATATAAAATACCTATTTCTCATTGTGGATTTGCATTTGAGTTCATAAGCTTTTAATGTTTTACTGAAAAAATCTATTGTGTACTCCATTTCTTGATCATTCTACTTAATTAGAATAACTACAATACTGGATTCAACTCCATAAGCATATAGAATAAAATATTTGGTATAATATGGGTTGATCGGTGTACAAGTTTAAGAAATCTCTTACTTGATCCTATGAAATATTTCCTTTCCCTTAATTTTCCACTTGAAAACTGAATCCTTCTTTAGCATGAGAGTAATAAGTTTCACCAAACCTGCAAAGTTAGGAATGAAATGCCTAAAAATTCTAATTTTCCCAATGAATGACTTTAAGGCCTTCTTGTGAGTAGGCAAAGACAGATCCAAAATGGTAGAGATTATTTTTGGATCAATGGTACAATCCCTTCCTTTGAAATAATGTGCCCCAATAATTTACCCCTAGAGACTGAAAGGTTACATTTATTGGGATTAAGGGACACCCCAAATTTTGTGCAACTCTCAAATATTTTCTCAAGATGACTGATATTATATTTTCTTTTCTTTGAGAGAATAGTAATATCATCAAGGTAGAGAAGAATTAATTCATTAATATAACCCTTAAAGGAAATGTGCATTTCTCTTTAGAATGTAGAACCTACGTTTGATAAGATAGAGAGAATTTTTGTGTAAGCATACGTTCCCCATTTAGTGGCAAACATAGTATTATATTGATCCTCTTCCTTCACTTTGATTTGATTAAAACCACGAGTATCCATTAAGTATGGAAAATTTTTTATCTCCCACTAATATCTCGTAAAATATTCTCCATGGAAGGTAGTGGATAATGTTTATTAAAGAGGCTTTGTTCAAGTCCCTGAAATCAACATAAAGTATGATTTCCCCATTTTTCTTCTTCACTAAAACAATATTTTCCACCCAAGTAGAGTATTTGATCAGAAAAATTATCTTTTCCTGAATGAGTTTGGACAATTCCTTCCTCATAAGGGGTTCTATCTTGGGATTGACTAGCCTTTGTAATTCTATCTAGTTGGATTAAAATTAGGATCCAAATCAATGAAATGTTGGACTAAATATGGATTAAATAATTTTAAATCTTCAGAGTCCCATGAAAACACATCATTGAACTTCTGACATAGGGAAATAAAATTTTACTTCTCATTCTTGTCACATACCTTCCCAAGTAGAATTTCCTTTCTGGTGCAATTATAAGCGGCTACAAATCTTCTTGTCATACTACTATGTTCTTCTTTGAACCTTTGAATTCATCATTTAGAATAAAAATATGTTCCAAAGTGACCAATCCCTTTGTAAATTGGTTTTCTTTCAATTGAATGATATGATCACCATAAACTTATTGTGAATTAAACTACATTTTTTTAAGAGAATTCAACTTCAATTTGAATAAATTGGAAAAATTATTCATCATGGTCAAAAACTTATTGGCTAGTTTGATTATCTGGAATTGATAGTTTGACTACCATCTTAATATGCTGCACACTTCCTTTGATCAGATCCTTAGTGGGCGAGAATTGAGAACCAAGAGCTTCCATCTGATCTGCTTCATTTTTCAAGTTTCTAGGAATAACTTGTAGTTTAATAGCATAAAAATTCTCTAGTAGACCCCAAACTATGTGTTGGAAAGCCTTCAACAATTTTTTCTTTATAACACACTTCCCTCTGACTTGTTGGATAACCAATTCAATATCTCCAAAGACCTGCAATTCCTTGATTTTTCTCTTCTCAGCAATTAGAAGACTGTGCACCAATGCTTCATACTCGATACATTGTTATAACTTGCAAATTGCAATCTAGGAGCAAAGAATAATTTCTCATTCATTGGAGAGAGCAGCACCACACCTTCCCTAACTCAATTTCTACTTCTAGAACTATCAAAAGACATCTTCCATAGTCCAGGAGTATCCTCTTTTTATTTCTTAAATGATACATGTAGAATGATCCTTATTATAGAATGCAATAAGTTTCAAGACCAATCATAAAGGATGCAAGTTTTTGGCATAAGGACAAAATTTTGGTCTCTCCCAACCCATTCATCAAACAATAGATTAATCATGGAGGGAGGAATATGTTTCTCATCTAAAACTGAATCTTGTTCATGTCCCTCTTGTACTAAACAATTTGATTAGATAGGGGTGGGATTATATGACTCAATATGGTAAGAAAATATGGGATCAACTTGTATAGTGAATCTTGTACCATATCTAGTTCTTAAGAGCATATGAGTCCAATCTGAAGACAAATAACCACCCACCTTGGCAGTGAAATCTCTAGACAAGCATATGGAAAACATAGGAGGTAGGTCAATCACCGATATGTCATGGGTTATTGTAAGACTTGGGTAGGCATGAAGTGTTAATTCTAGGTCTTTAATCACTGCTAACCTACCTACATTTGATCCATCAAGTTGTAAGACTCCATTAGAAATAATAAAATATTTAAGACACAAGATATTAATAATTTTCTTAAGCATTACGGAGGTACTAGCCCCTGAATCAATCATATAATTATGATCCAAGTGTTTACCCACAATCAATGAAATGTAGAAAGGAGGGGTCTTAACAATCTTACTTACTTGTTCTCCTTTTTATTAACACGCATGAAAAACAACATGAGTCTTCTCCACCACTAGATCAGCTTGAGGAAGTTGCTTAAGGGCTTCACACAAGAGGTCTCGCTGTGACGAGATAGCAAAAACATCTCACATTGTCACATTAACATTTTTTTCTTCATTTGTTCAACAATATTGAAGGGAAGACCCATGGGTTTCTGCATCTATGGCACACTATTCTCCTTTTTTTTGTTGGAATGTTAGAATAGATGGATTTTCTTGGGGTGCAACCTCTTTGTTTAAGAAATGTTTGATAAAATCTTGAAGCACTTTATTGTTGCTTGCATTAACTTCTTTCTCCTTGTTAACAACATTACTTTGATCAGAGGAAGTTGAAGGTTGTGATTCTAGCATCCTTTTCTTATTTTTTTTATGATCAGCAATGCTTACTTGAGGTTTTCTAGAGCTTCCCGATATTTGATTGATTGCACAAACATTCTAAGCTCCAAGAAACATGATATCAACTTCAAAATTGGCCTTTTGGACTACTTCTACATTGTTGTGTACTTCTAGAAGTGGCTCCTACTAACCTGGAATAACCTTGAACTATGTAAGATTAAAGATGCATTTTTCTTTCATAAATAAGTTTGTTATGTGGTAGATTGCATGGAAAACACCATTTAATTTCTTGAACCTTGTTATTTTGTATTGGAATTAATGTTTGGCTTGAGTTAGGAGCCATAATTTCTTGTGAAGAAGGAATTGTTACAATGGAAGATGAGTACTTTGGCCCTACCATATGTTATTTTTATAATTTTTGCATACCTCTAATTAAACTGCTAATTTCTATATGGTTGATATCTCTTATTTGAATATTTCCCCTGATTTTGATAATTTCTATAGGATTGGGCTTGTTGTTTTTCTAGGGATATGATTTTTTTGTCAAATTTATGATTAAAGCTTTAATATTCTCATCTTCCTTTTTTACACAGGAGAATGAGATTTGGAGGAAGCATGTTGTGAATTTTTCTCAAGAATAGGAGTAATAGAAGGTTGAGCAACTTGAGGCAATTCAAGATATAAGGGCATGGGTGGCCTAGGGAAAAATTTACCATCTTGAATTAGATATTTCTCATCTCCAACAACTATTCGATAGGCTCCTAGAAAATTTATACCTCCCATAGATTGCACCATAACAACAATATCAGAGTTAAGGGATTTTAGAAAGTAAAGAAATACACCTTCAATAGTTGGTCTTACAAGAACTAGAATTTTTCTCACAATTGGTCTTATAAAGTAAAGAAACCTGAAATTGAAGTCTTCCATTAGTTCATTTGGATCCCTTTTTATGGTGCTCAACTATTATAATAGAAATAAATTATCCCCCTCTCTCTGAATTGATCATAAAGGGTTGTGCACAGTGCATTCCAATTTTTAATTGATCATGTTGTTAGAATCCTGAACCATTACAAAGATTTCCCTTTAAATGAGGATGTTAGAAGTTTCACAAATACATCCTTGTCAAAAATTTCATGGATGGCACACACATTTGTAATATCTTGGATATGATTAGCTATAGTGGAGTGATTCTCTCTAGTAAAGTACAATTTTTTTTAATAAGTTGCCACTAGAATTAGATTTTGTAGATTTAGAGAAAGTGGACTACTACTGTGAAGTTGAAAAATCCTAGATTCGATTCTTACAATGCTACCATTTTCATTTTTCCGAGAACTCTAGTAGATTTTAAGAAGGGACTAGTAGGATGAGGTGTTGAGAGAGTTTTTTTTTGTGGAGATGGTGACTTATGAACTTGTTTTCCCCTTCTTCCTCTACTGGTAATAACTATAGATGCTCAAATACTTCCTCTTCTCTTGTCTTAGACCTTATTTATAGATTTTTCATGGATCTCGGAACATTTGGAATCTGAAACCAATATTTATAATTCTTTGAGTTTCCAGGATGTGTTGTTGCAGATCCTCTAAATGCTAGAATTTTTCCAAGATACACAACAAACATGAAAAAACTAGAAATATTAATTTCTAAAGTCCCATCGGGCATACCAAAACTATTGAAGCTCAAAATTACACCCATTATAAATCATAATAATCTAGGTATTTGAGGCAACATGGTAATATCTCCAAGTTTTGGGACTTGAACGAGATAAACCTCTAGAGAAGGTTATTTCCTCGTTTATTCAACACTTTGCTAAACTACTCATAATCTGGAAATTGAATTATATAATCCTAAACTAACTTTCCAAGGGACCATGGTTAGGAGAAGCTTCATAAAATAAAATCCTACACTATACGAGGTGATAACACCAAAAATAAGGGGAAAGATATTTCTAAAAGAGAGAAAATGGAGATAAAACAATGATGGAGAGGGAAGAGATAAACATCACGATTGTACAAAAACGTCTAAATAACCATTTTCAAAATGCACAATAGATATAAATTCTATTAAAATGCACACAACATACCTGTAATTAAATGTAAAGGAAAGGAAACACAATAAAATATGAGCTAAGGAAGAACAATGCCACAAAACCTTTAATTTAATTTCTTAAAAATCATGCACAGATCATAAAAATGGAGGGAGAAGGTGTAAATTCATTACAAAAATATATTTTAAGGCCTCTAACTCTACAAAACTTGTGCAACACTTACAATTATTCCCTTTTATTCCAAAATTATACCTCATTATAAATGAGCATCACTTTACAATATATAGATAAGTTGGGAAAGAAAGAAGAGGGAGAAAAAGAAGGAAACTCAAATTTTTCCATTTGCCCACCAATATGATTCAATAAATTCCTAAGAAATAGTATGGGAAACCTCACAAACCCATTCCCCTTATATATTTCTTGAGGAAGAATAAATGGGCACCAAAATTCATTAATTTTGGTAGTTGAGCTTTCTAGGACTATTCATTTCAATCTTTGGAGATGTGTTTTTATATTTTTTCCAACCTACATTCACTTAAATTAAAACAATTAATTTCTATGGTGTAGAGGATGTCAATACCTTTCCTACGATATAAATTTTGTGAAAAAACGAAGCAATGGGTCAAAAGTTATGGCCATTTTAAGTTCACGTGAAAAAGTATCATTTTCCTTTATTGTGCGGCTTTCCAATTTTACACACCTTTTCAGTTTTGTGTGTATTTTTCTAGTTTTGTACATATTTTCAATTTTTTTGTGGTTTTGCATGGATTTTCTCAATTTTCCATGAATTGTCCTAAATCCAATTTTCTCAAGTTGTTCCATTGTCCTAGGATGGTGGATAGAGTGAGCATTTTAAAAATAGGAATTAGTGGGAAAAGGTAAGTGAGCTAGTTGTAGGGATTCACGGGGTGAATCAGTAGGATGGCTAGGAAGGATGCATAATTTACAATGGAAAGGGATAAGGTCGAGCTAGATATAGAACCCCAATCATGTGGGAGTGGAGAGTGGTCGAAATGCAATCAAATAGGTATCTACCATCAATATCAGCCTCGTTTGCAATTAAAATGGTGTTTTCTTGGAATTACCAGAACAAGTAACCAACCGGGTGATGTCTTCAATGTATAATGTTAGTTTAGCCAAGATACTAGGTAGAAGGTTGAACATTGAGGAGTTTAGGAAATGGGCTAACAGGAAGTGGATTTCTAAATGTTTGATGGAAATAGCAGTATATGCTAATGTTTTATTTGTGATTAATTTGTTTTTAGAAGAGTATTTCTTACAGATCCTTTCCGAAGGTCCATGGTTTATAAGTCGTGTTGTGGTTTTGGTGAAAAAATGGAAGTCTGGCTTCAACTCCTTGGAAAATTTTATTAAATAATACCCTATTTGAGTTAGGTTTCTAGGTTTACCCTTGGAATATTAAGATTTGGACATTTTGTAGGGGATTTCCAAAGCCATTGGGGCTCAAATCAAGAATAACAAAGGCACCGATAAGGAAGATCTAAAAAATAAGGGAGTTATGCAACCAAATGGAAGTGGACCTTCAAAGGTAAATCCTTCATGGAAATTGATAAGAAAACCATTGAAGATTAAAGATTGGATTCCAGAAGGCCCATAACAGCCTCCAGAAGAAGAAATAGGTGAAACAGTCGGGAAGAGGTCAGCAATATGGTAGTAAACCAAGACCCGAGAAAAAGATGAAGATGTGGTGGTTTTCAAATATTATCAGGGGGACAATATTATAGGATTTATAGTTCCAAATACTATGGATGCAATTTTTTTTTCAAAGACCAATGGATTCACTATTGGTAAGTAATATGTTCAATATCCTAGATATTAATTTGGAGGAAATTCCAACAGTTGAAGAGTATCTTGATGTGCTCTTGAGACTTCTAGGAGTCACCTAAATGAAACGTTAGTTGAAGTCAAATTGAGGCATGCCCTATTGTCCACGTCCTTGAGGTGTCCAACATACCATCTCAAAAATGGAAATTGACATAGAGAAATAGATCAAAGGTAGATGTTGGAGCCAATAAAACATCTCTAGGAAGACCGTCGAAAAGGAAAAAAGGGAGAGAGCCACAAAGAAGGATATTATGGAGGGGAGTCAAAAACCATTGTTGGTAGGTCAAAAATATTCCCATTCTAAATGATTTCTTTATCTTGGAATATAAGGGGAATAAACCAGCCCTTTATTATAGGATTTTGTTTGACTTCAAAATTAAGGAAAAACTGGATGTCATTATGCTACAAGAGACCAAGATGAATCAGGAAAAGATGAAATACTTTTAGGATTTCTTTTGGAAAGAAGCTGGATTTCAATGTCAATCCTCTACAGGGGCATCTAGGGGTTTGTTGAGCATGTGGAATAAGAAAATTTTGGAAGGATTCCCCCTCATTAATAGCCATCACCACTTAGCCATTTGTTTCACTGAATTTAGCTCTAGAAAACAATTTATTCTCTCTAATATCTATGCTCCTAATACTACAATTGGTAGAAGGATGCTCTGGGAGGAGTTGACTATCTTCAGAAGGATGTTTAGTGATTTAAACTAGATTATAGGAGGTGATTTTAATACTCCTCTCATTCCCTCATAAAATAAAGGAGGAGTTAATGTGTTTACTGAGAGTATGGAGGACCTTACGAATTTCTTGGGGTGGAATGGTTTGATGGATCTGAACCTTAGTGGTTCAAAATTCACCTAGAAAAACAGGAGAGAAGGGGAAAATCTAATTCAAATAAGACTAGACCATTTTCTTGTGAATATCCATTGGATTCAGGAGCAACAATACACTCTCTCCTACCTAATTTACATTGATTGGACCACAATCATCCGAATATTAAATTCAGTGTTAGGGAGGAGCCCATAAGAAGACCTTTCAGGTTCAAAAACAAGTGCACCACTCATCCAGAGCTAGAAAGGAAGTATGAAGAATGGTGGATCCTAGTAGTCAAAGGTAATAATATGTTTAAGGTGGTTTCAAACAAAACAAATGCTAAGGTAAATCTTAAAATCTAGAATAAGGATGTTTTTGGTAATATTTTTCTCCAAAAAAATAGAATCTATGAAGATCTTCGAGCTATGGAAGAAGTTATAGAATAGGGAGGATGGAGCATGGAGGAAAAAATAAAGGGAAAAGATCTACTTGTTGAATACCACAATATACTTGTACAGAGAAGAGATATATTGGAAGCAGAAATCTAGAATTAATTGGCTTAAAGAAGGAGACCATAACACCAAATTCTTCCATATCTCTGCCACCATTAAAGCTAACAAAGGAAGAATCCAAGAAACAAAGAAGTATAATAATGGTGAAATGGATGAGGAGGATAAGGATATCTATATCGTCATTGTTTCCTTCTTTAGCAACTTTTTTGGTGAAGGATAACTTTCAGATGAGATTTCTAGAGATGAAATTCTTAATATTTTTTATCCGGTTACTAGACAAGTGATAATAATGAACTCATAGTCATTCCTTAGGTAGTGAAATTTAATGGTTAAGATAGAAAAATTCCTATCACACATCAGAAAAAGTCCTATCACATCTCAATAAAAGTCCCATCATGTGTCAAGAAAAGTCTCATCACACGTCGGTAAAATTTACGTCGTGAGTCGAAAAATTCACATCACACGTAAGCAAAAAAATCCCATAACACATTAGCAAACGTACCATCACGCATTAGCAAAAAATCCCATCGTGCATCATAAAAATTCCCATCGTGCATCAACAAAAGTCTCATCACGCATCAGTAAAATTACCATCATGTGTCACTAAAAATCCCATTGCATGTCAAGTACTCTTCTCGCCGCACGTCAACCTCCCCTCACTCTCACATGAAAACATTTCTTCTTGTTGTGCAACAATCCATTCTCTCATTAGTGGTTCCCCTTCTTGTTTTTTTTGGGCATCAGCTAGTGGTTCCTATTGGCTAATAGTAAGGATTTTCAGATACGACAAGAAATTAATGACACTGTACATGTTAGCTCAACAACCAGATTAATGAGATATGACACCCATGTCTGCCATGCAAACAAAGTACTATAGGAAATTGAACCATCATGATCACCCATACCGTCGTATAGGAAATTAAAGAAGAATGTTGGTTACTAGTTCCTTTTCTCTATATATATGTAAATTCCCCTCATTTGAAGGGGAGAGATTTGAAATTGTAAAGGAACTCTGCCAAAATTGTTCCAACACTTTTGTGAGCTATAGGCCTCGAATTTATGCATTTTGTGAAGGATTCTTGCCTTGTGCCTATATTGTAATGGATTGTGCATCATTTTAAGCAATAAAATTAGTTTTTTGTGGATTTTCTTTCCCTAGCTTGATTTATATTGCATTTCTTTCCTTCTATTATATTTTGTAGGTATATTGTGCATATTGTGTTCCTTTATAGGGTTTAAATTTGTTGTGCTCCATGAAATTGGAGGTTTGAATGTGTTTTGGGACTGTGGCACTTTGTCTACCCTCTTCTTCCCCATTTTTCCTCCACTTTCACTCACTAGGAATATCTCTAGTCTTATTTTGGTGTTATCGCCTCCCTTAGTTTAGGATTTACATTTTATGTATTTATCTCTCTCTCTCTCTCTCTCATCCCTTGGAATTGATAGTTTAGGAGTAGGTTAGCATTAGAATAGGTCAAGAACCAGCCTTCTCTAGAGGTTTGTCTCAATCGCAAGGGTCCCACACCTTGAGACAATCCCATGTTAGTCAAAATTAGGGTTTTGTAATGTGCAAATCCTAGGGTGCTACTTTTCCAACATAATAGTTTTGGCATGCCCAGTGGGACAAAAGTCAATATTTTCATTTTTTATCAAGATTTGGTGTGTTTCTTGGTGAATTTCAATCATTTAAAGGCTTTTCAGTAACACATCTGGTGACTCCAACATTTAAATCTAGTGGTTTCAGCAGCCTAAGTTTATCAAGTTCATGAGAAGAGTGCAAACCCAGTCTAGAGAAAGAGAAGAAGGTATATTTGAATACTTATAGTTATCTCTAGGTAGAGGAAGGAGTGGAAGAAGAGTACAAAGGTCTCCATCTTCACTAAACATAAAATTATTGACACCTTCAACTGGTAGACCCTTTATTCAATCAATTAGGGTTCTTAGGACACTCAGGATGGCTCATCTACAACAACCAAATCAGCCACCTCCAAACCCATATGTAAATTTCTCGTGCATCAGTTTACTTGCCCTTAATGCAAAAAAATATGGTCTCAATAGTAGTATTAAAGAATATCCCATACTTCACTAGAGAAAATCACACAACTCCCATCAACCACATTCAAGACATTGCAAATGTCTGTGCCATACATGAGATTGTTGAGATGGATGTTGTGGTCAAGTTGTTGGATTCTTCTTTCAAAGGAAAAGTGTTGCAGTGGTTTAGAGGCTTGGGAGAAGGATCAATTCAGAATTGGGATCAATTGTGCACAACTCTCTGTGGCCGTTTTGGGAGAGGGATGACAACTTATCCCTTTTGGAGTAGATGAATACAATCAAAAGGGAACTAGCTGAGAAAATGACAGACTTCAATTCCAGATTCCAAAGAACATGGGAGAGGATCCCAATTATGGTCAGACAACAACTAAAGGTGCATTTATCTATTTTCTTAAATCTCTAAATTATGATATATATGTTATGATACAATCTATGGGAGGAATAACCCTACCAAATGCCTATGCCATAGCCATTAGAGCTGAGAATTTCCTAATTCAAGTTGGTAAAATTACACCTAGGCCACCTATGCCTCTCTATCTAGATATGGGGAATCCTAATCCTAATCAAACACCTACAATAGCCCCCATCCCTACTCTAAGAAATCAAAGTTCAAATGAAGCTTCCACTTCTTCTTCTAGCCCTTCAAATGAACTCCAGGAGGTTATGAAACAATTGCAAAACTTAGGAAATGAGTTGGTAACTCTTAAGAGGAAACAAGCTCAAAATTCTAGACCTTATCAACCTTAGTTCCAACCCAATAAACCTCTATATTAGCTAGACATGCCACCAATTCAAATTGCTAAACCATTGCAAACATATAACCCTAATGCAGTTTCAACATCTAGGGCCTTAGTTCTAACTCAAAACAATATAACACATAATCAGCAACATGCTTCAATGGTGCTTTAAATCAAGAATTTATGGTGACTACGGTGGGTGTTCCTCAAGAACCAAACCAAGAAGAAATTCAACAGCAAGTAGCTAATCAGGAAACACCTCCAAATGAGACAACACTTGTGAATTGGCAAGTTGAGGATTTATGTGGAATAAATCAGTCCCCTTCTCAAAGTGTGGTAGCCAACACAAGGTCTAAGAAGAGGAATATAGAGGAAGGGAATTCATATAATCCAAGTACTTCTCATCCTTCTATCACACTTTGGGTATTAAAAATCCAAGTGCAACCCCAAACGTTCAAAATCAACCCAAACTACCTTCTAAGCCAACTCAAGTACTGGTTGCAGTAGCCCATGTGTAAGAGAAATTCATGCCAAGTAAGGGGAAGAAAAAGGAGAATCCATATCCTTTTAACATTATTGATCAAATGAAGAAGACCAATGTAATAATTTCTATGTGGGAATCATTAAAAATTTCTAGGCCAACAAGATTTGTTACAAGAAACCATGGTAAATTGGTCAGCATCAAATGAGTTGTCTAGGAATCAAGAGAAGGTGCTCACTAATGTAGCTCCAAAAGAAGGAGTTCATGGAGGTCAAAAAGGTAAAAACATGAAGCCTCCTCCATTCTATATATATTTGATTATTAGGAACAACCTTGTACACAATTGCATGATTGAATCGAGGCTAGTAATTCGGTAATGCCAAAAAAAATTATAGATCAATTGGGCCTGAAATACGACCTAGTTTCCAAAGGAGTGGTACAATTAGATGGGACAACAATGGGGACTGTTGGGATCATAAAAGGTTTAAAAATTACATTGCATGCATGTCCAAATATCACAATTCAACATGATATATCAGTAATTGAATTACCACCACTCTTTGCATTGTTCTTGTTAAGAGAGTTCACCACCAAAATTGGAGGATACTTATCAGCTAATTGGTCGCATATTCTCTTTAGAAAAAGGTATGGAGCTAAGGCTAAAATCAAGTTTGAACCTATTGTAAATTTCCATATTGAGTCTCATGTGCCAAGCCCAATAAACAACAATTGCTCATCCTTTGATCAAGAGGGTTTCCTAAACATTCAGGAAGTATATACCAAATTTGGGGGCATCCCAGATTTGACTCTTGATGAATGGGAAAACAAAATACATGGATATGATCCATACAAGGAAATAGAGGAGGATGAGTTGGGAGTTTATTATTTGCATGAGGAAAACAAACCTCTTCCTATCCTCACCAAACCAGATGATAAGGGTGATAATGAAGTATGATAGCTATTATTTGATGGATCAAGGAGTAGGCAAGGTGTTGGAGGAGGAGAAATGATTTTTTCACCACAAGGTATGAAGTACTACTCAGCTTTCCATTTTCAGTTTACTTGTTCAAACAATACAACTGAGTATGAAGCTTTGATACATGGATTAAATTGGGAAAGAAAGAGGGGTATATAAAACTTGCAAGTGTTTGGGGATAATGAGTTAATTTTCAACCAGGTTGGGGAAACATGTTGCTAAGAATGGTCTTCTAAAATCCTACAAGCATCAGGTATGGGATCAAATTAAAAATTTTGAAGCGTTCAATATTCAAGCCATACGAGGAAAAGTAATGAGGATACAAAAAGTATTGCAACAATTAGGGAAACATTTGATGTGGTCGACAATATTAAAAGAGATACAACACAACCACTTATTCATGTAATTTAGAGGCAATCAGACTCGATCAATAACATCAAATGACAATATTTGAGAATGATCAACAGATCATTAATTTCTTACAGGAGGAGGCTAAGTTCTTGGTTAAAAATCAAGAGAAATTAGAGCAACAGTATGGGGATCAAGTGGTACAGTTGCGAACAAATAAATTGCCAAAGGGTTTAGTGACTCTAGAGTCAATATTCAATCCCAATGATCAATTTCAGAGAGAAAAGACCAACATTCAAGTAAAAAGGGAAGATTCAAAACCATTTCGGTTGAAGAGGGTAAAACACTTCAGATTGGGAAGGTAAGTACTTGAATAAGAAAAATCTGAATTTATACAACTTTTTCAAGAATTCCTAGATGTATTTTCTTAGAGCTATAAGGATTTGAGAGGGTTTAATCCAAAATTGGCACAACACACCATTGAGCTAGATCCAATTCAAGCCCATTAGACAAAATAAAAACGGTAAACCCTCACATTGAGCCTCTCATGAAGAAGGAACTGAACAAGCTCATAGAGGAAAGCATCATCTTCCCGATCAAGCACTCTTCATGGGTAGCAAATATGGTGCTGGTTAGGAAGAAAAATGGGGAAATCAGGTTATGTGTGGATTTCTGAGACTTAAATAGGGCCTCTCTCAAATACCACTATCCACTTCCTTCCATGGAGAAAATATTGCAAGTAGTAGCTGGATCAGAAAGGTTTTCACTTTTAGATGGCTACTCGGGCTACAATCAAATCATGGTGAAAGAGGAAGATCAATTCAAGACAACCTTCACTACAAAGTGGGGCACATATGCTTATAGGAAGATGTCATTTGGACTATCAAATGTTGGAGCCACTTTCCAAAGGGCTATGGATATGGAATTCAAGGGTTTAATCAACAAAATAGTTCTTGTGTACCTAGATGACATTACTTGTATTCTCTAAAAATTTAGCAAGTCACCTCTTCCACCTTAGGCAAGTGTTCCAAATATGCAAGAGATTTGGAGTGTCTTTGAATCCATAAAAGTGTATATTCTTAGCTCATGAAGGAAATATCTTAGGCCACATCATGTATAAGGAAGGGTAGGAAATTGATCCATAATAAGTTGAAGCTATCCAAGCATTTCCATTGCCAAGTCACAAGAAGGATCTCCATAGATTTTTGGGAAAAAATATTTTCGTTAGGAGGTTTGTTCCTAACTTTTCCCATCTTGTCAAGCCACTCACACTGATGTTGAAAAATAACATGGTTTTCAAATGGACTAATGAAGGAAAATAAATATTTGAATCTATAAAGCAGGCCATTACATAGGCTCTAACCCTCATAAATCCATATTTTTCAAAGGACTTCATTTTATATGCTTTTGGAAGCACAAATGCAATATCTGCCATACTAGTACAACTAAATCAAGAAGGACTAGAGCAGCCTATTGCATTCTTCAGCCAAGGTCTTCAGGATTATGAGGTGAGATATTCATTCATTGAGAAGCATATCCTTGCTTTGATTATAAGTTTAAAGAGATTCAGGCATTTACTATCAAATAACAAAATTCATTTATTAATTTCACATGTTGGTGTAAAATATTTTCTTTTGAACAAGGACCTTAATGAAAAGAGATCTGGTTAGATAACCAAGGTCATGGAGTATGATATTGATATAAATGTGACAAAATTAGTTAGGGAAAGGGTTGTTTGAGAAGATAGCTTCCAACTAGCATGTTGAGTAAAGAGTGGAGGCAGAAGCTGTTATGGTGTTACAAGATAATCAAGAATAGGATGTAAGTGGCATACCCATTCCTTGTTGGATCGAGAATATTGCAAATTTTCTTCAAACAGGTCAAATTCCTCAAGGATTGAGTAATTCCAAAAGGAGGTATTTCAGAATTCATTGCATCCCATATGTTCTTGTAGATAATATTTTGTTCAAAAGGGATGTGAATGGTTTCCTCCTAAGGTGCATCAAGATAGATTAAATAGAGAGGGTATTGCATGAGTTTCATGATGGAGAGGAAGGTGGTCATTTTACCCCAAAAACAACTATTGAAATCATGATGGATGGTTATTACTGGACTAATATTTTCAATCATTGTTACTCATGGATCAAGTAATGTAAGAAGCGTGCCTTCTTCATAGGTAAAGAGAAGCTAACAACCCTCCCACTCCATCGTATCTTAGTTAAACAACATTTCATGCAATGAGGACTGGATTTTATTTGGGTGATCAATCCAAGTTCTATCCTAGGTCACAAATGGATTCTTAGAGCCACAGACTACTTCACTAAGTGGACAAAAGTAGTTAAACTTAAGGAGATTAATGAAGCTAGCTTTCTAGATTTCTATGAAGGTATTACAACAATGTTTGGTGTTCCTTCCACTATAATATCAGATAATGCCTTATATTTTCTTGGAAAAAATATATCTAATTGGGCTGTTAGAATTGGTATCTACTTCAACACTTCTTATAACTACTACCCCTGTGGTAACAAGAATGCAGATTCCATGAACAAGAACTTGCTTTGAGAATCATAAGAAGAACCTTAGATGATAATCAAAGGAATTGGTATACCAAATTGAAATCATTGTTGTGGGCTTATATAATCACTCCTCGAGAACTACACTTTGGTTATTCCCCTTTCAAGTTGGTTTATGGAAGGGAAGAAAGGATGCCAATATCCCTTGAATTACCAGCCTTAGAGCTTATCAAGTAGCTGGAGTTGTTTGAGTTTCCAGATATAAAATTCAGGTATGTAGAGCTTGTGGAGTTGGAAGAGCTAAGGAACTAGGCCATGAAAACAATGGAGAAGGACCAAGCTCAAATCAAGATGAGCTTTCATAGAAAAGCCAAAAATAGAACTTTCTAGGAAGGAGACTTAGTTTTGAAATGGGATGCAGATAGAGCCAAACTAGGAAGGCACTCCAAGTTTGATGCAATATGGAGTGGCCCTTACTTGATCTCAGGGTGTAAAGAAAACAATGCTTTCCAATTTTCAAAGTTGGACGAAGAAGAATTGTATATTCCAGTCAATGGGATCTACTTAAAGCATTGTTGCTTAAGGATGAATCTCATTTCTGTACATACTAGTTTAGGTTCTTAATTCCTCCAAGTGCTTGTAGCACATTATTTTGTTGTAGTTAGGTTTTCTTTCAAATAAGTGCTTGTGCACTCTCTACATGTTCCATTTGGGATATGTATGATTTTGTTATTTGTACATGGTTGTGCTTTTTGTTATTGTTGCACTTTCCAATTTTAGGAAAGATATGATGATGAAGATATGTCCCAAAGAGGTTTTCATAGGTTTAGGAGGATTCAAGCATTAGATAAGTTTTAGAAATCAAAATGAATCCATGACCAATGGATGAAAAATCACTAGTCTTTCATATCTAGCAGGAAAATCACCCCACAATTCCCCAATTTTTATACATTTTTACACCTCCCTGTAATATAGATTAACTGAAGGTTTAGGAAGTGATATTTAATGGTTAAGGTAGCAAAAGTCCCATTGCACATTAGCAAGCAAAAGTATCATCACACATCAGTAAAAGTCTCATCACACATCAACAAAAGTCTCATCGTGTGTCAGGGAAAAAATACCATCGTGCATTAAAAAAGTCCCTTCGTGGGTCAAGCAAAAATTCCTATCATGCATCGAAAAATATCATCACACATCAGCAAAAGTCCCATCACACATCAACAAAAGTCCCATCATGCGTCAGGAAAAAATCCTGTCACACATCAGCATTCTTCTCATCTGACATCAATCTCCCCTTGTTATCGCATGACAACATTTCTTCTTGTCATGCGACAATCCATTCCATCATTAGTGATGCCCCTTTGTATTCTTGTCGAGCATCATCTGGTGGTTCTTATCGGGAAACAACAAGGAGTTTAAGATACGGTCGACATTAATGACACCGTAAAGGGTAGCTAAAAATTGATTAATGAGGTATGGCAGCCCTGTCTTCTTGCTCAAGCAAAGTACCAATTGAAAGTGAACTAGCATGGTCACCTATACCTTCATACATGTAATTAATGAATAATTTTTGTTGGTAGCTCCATTTCTCTCTATATATGTAAATTCCCCGATTTGAAGGGGAGATATTTTGAATTGTAAAGGAACTCGCCAAAATTGTTCCAAGCACTTTTTGTCGGTTGTAGGCCTCAAATTTATGCATTTTGTGAAGGATTATTTCCTTTTACCTATATTGTAATGGATTATGCATCATTTTAAGCAATAAAATTAGTGTTTTGTGGCTTTTCTTTCCTTAGCTTGATTTATATTGAATTTCTTGCCTTCTATTATGTTTTACAGGTATATTGTGCATATTGTGTTCCTTTATAAGGTTTAAATTTGTTGTGCTTCACGAAATTGGAGGTTTGATTGATTTTTTTGACTATGGAACTTCTTCTACCCTCTTCTTCTCCATTTTCCCTCCACTTTCACTCACTAGGAATCTCTCTAGTATTGTTTTAGTGTTATCTCCTCCCTTAGTTTAGGATTTATATTTTATGTATATCTCTCTCTCTGGTCCCTTGGAATTGATAGTTTAGGAGTAGGTTAGCATTAGAATAGGCCAAGAAACATACTTCTCTGGATGTTTGTCTCAATCTTAAGGGTGCCACACCTTGAGACAATCCCATGTTAGTTAAAAGTAGGGTTTTGTAATGTGCAAATACTAGGGTGCTACTTCTCTGACATAAAAAATATTTTAAATGCTATAGAAGGTGACAAAAGTCCAGGGCTGGAAGGATTCCCTTCTTTATTTTTTTAGATGTATTTGGATATTGTTAAGAAAGAAGTGGTTTTAGTTGTCTAAATTTTTTTCTGATCTGGCATCCTTCTCAAACAAATCAACCACACATTTATTTCTCTCATACCTAAAAATATAGGAGCTAAAGATCTTGGGGACTTCAGACCCATTAGTTTATGTAATACTATGTATAAGCTAATCTCTAAAATTATGGCTTTTAGATTAAGGGAGACTCTAAGTAACTTTATTTCCCCAAATCAAGGAGATTTTGTGCCATGAAGACAAATTTAGGATGACATAAACACTATTCATGAGGCAATACACTTTGTGGAACTCTTAGGCAGGAGGATATGATTCGAAAGATGGATATGCAAAAATACTACGACAATATATTCGGGATTTCATGTACTCCCTTTTAATCAATGGATTACCATATGCACTTCATCAAAATGATCCAAGCTTGTACTAAAGACCCAATATTTCCTAGTTTAATTAATGGAATTCCTAATCGATTCTTAAAATTGGAAATGGGTTTGAGGAAAGGAGATCCCCTATCACCTTTACTATATATTAGAGTTACTAAAATCTTGAGCAGGTTATGTGCCAAGGCCTAAAGTGAGGGTATAGTGGAGGGTATTAATGTTGTACATGGATTGGAGATTCAATTTCTACATCAGTTTTTGGATGATATGGTTCTTCTTGGTCAAGAGGATGTTCAAGAGGCTTGAGATTTCAAATCATCACTAAAAATTTGAAGAATGTACTAGGGAGAGTATTAAATTTAGAAATGGTTTCCACTTCTTCATTAATGTGGGGGAGGAGAAGCAAAATAGGCTATCCAACATTATGGAGTGCAACATCAAGCCCCTCCCAGAAACATACCTTGGAATTCCTCCTTGTGGGAAAACTTTAGAGGAAGGAGGTTTGAATAAACTAATAGAAATATTTCATTAAAAAAATGCCTCTTGGAAAGGTTCATTGCTTTTACAGGATGGTAAAAATTATCTCCTTCAAAGCTATCTATAGGGATTATTTTTTTCATTATGTCCATCTTTACCCTACCAATTTGTGTCAAGAAAACTATTGAAGGCATATAGAAAATGTTTTTTATGGAATTGATAAGAGGAAAATAATAGCATCTCTTTAGTTGCTTAGGATAAGGTCACTCAACCTAAGGATAGGGATGGTCTTAGATTAAAAACATGCAACTCATGAATTAAGCACTAAGAGCTAAGATTAGCTAGAGATTTTATAGAGAGGAGGTCACCTGGGTAAAAATCTTGAAAGAAAAATATTTACAACCCTTAGGTAGAACATTGGCTCTCTTCTCTAATTTGGCGCTTCCTAGAGGTTCTATTTTATGGAAAAATATATGTCAAACGAGAAATTTGTTGATAAAAGGGAGAAAATATAATCTTGGTGATAACACAAAGATAAATGTTTTGGAGGATCCATGAATGGGGAAAATCCCTAAAAATGAAGAGCCGTGGAGTGAGATTTGGTCATTATTTAACCAGGAATATGGATCTTTGGTTTGTAACTATTAGAATGAAGAGAGGAAGTGGATCCCCCTCCTTCCTCCCTCTATTACCTTAGGGATTTACAACCCTTTCAAGACCTTAATAAGAGTCTTAAATACTATCATATCCTCCATTATACAAACACGAGATTAGCTGATTTGGAGTTAAGTCGGCTATCTGTTAAATTTTGAGCACATTGAACCCAATACTCTCTGGAGGAAGGTCTGGAATAAGAATCTTATTCCCAAAATCAATATCTTCTTTTAGGAAGTTGTTAAAGGAAATATCCTAATTGTGGATAGGCTAATAAAAAGGGGAATGATCATCACTAATAGATGCAATCTTTGTAAATGTAATGAAGAGTCAATTCAACATCTCTTCTTAGAATGCTCTTTTTCCTTTCAAGTCTTCTCTGTTGTCCTTAGTATTTTTAAGTTACACATGGTCCTTCTTGGGGATGTGGCCCTTCTTCCTAATCAATGGAGCTTTAATTTTTAGCATGCTTTGGTTAAGGAAATATGGAAACTTTCCCTCCCTCACACGTTATGGGGTCTTTGGATTGAATGCAATAATTATATCAGAAACAAACTTTCCAATCTTAAGAAGGTTATTGAAAAGGTGAGATAGTCTCTCAAAGAAAATGCTCAAGTTTTAAAGCTCAAATAGTATAAAAAGTGCCCGGATTAGGAAAAAAAAATTCTTAGTAACATGGACATCATTCCTATCAATCATGTGAAGGAGAGGGTCACCCATAATGTTAAATGGTCAAAACCTCCTAATGGTTGCTTCAAACTCAATTTTTATGGCTCGACCAAACAAAAGGAAAATGTTTCCGTAAGAGGAAGTTTAATTCGTGATCACCTAGGTAGATGTATTGGAGCCTATGTGGGTCCCATCGGTAATCATACCAATAATTATGCAGAATCCAAGGCTATGCTCTGGGGCATCATGATGTGCAAAGATCTGAGTTTAAAATCCATCATTATAGAAGGAAACTCCTTGTGTGTAATTAATTCTCTAAAGGATCAGAGTAAGTGCGGGTGGAAACTCATCAACATTATCAAGGAAGCTCATGGTATTTTAGAATCATTTGATAAAGTGGTCATCCAACATACTTACAAAAAGGTAATAAACCCATAAATGCACTTTCTAATCAAGGAAATGACATGCTAGATCTGATGATGTGGCCAGGGACATGTATTCCTTGGGAAAATATTATAAAATTGATTAATGATGACACGTCTTAGGAGGATGTGTAATGATGGTGACCAAGACTCTCACACTTGGGATTTTGAAAAGACCCTTTTCTTTTTGGAAAAGGTTATGGTTCATTTGATTTGGAATTTATTCAATTTTTTTGATATTGGCAACTGCATTTTGCTGGTGTTTGAAGAAAGAAAATTTGAGAAAACTATGGGAGGTGATAGGGTTTAACTGAGCCTACTTCCTTCCTTCATCTGAAAAATGAATATCTTGTGGAATCAACTACACAAAAGGCAGTTCACTAGGTATATTCTGTTAGGAATTAGTGAAAAAATATGTGGAAACAATTCCTCAAATCACAATAGTAGGAAACTATTTAGCAGAATTATACTTGCTGAAATATAACAAAATAAATAAATAATGCACAAGAGAAGACAAGAAAATATTTAACGTGGTTCAATTAATGTGGGATATTTCCACTAAGAAATTTCTCACATTTTATTATCAACAAGTGTAAAACAACTCTCACAGTCTTCTCTCAGTTATGAACTCACAACAAAATTCCAAAGATAATAAACCACATCTAAACCACAATTGATACCTAATTTCTCAACCTTGATCACTAAGACTCAAGACCTCTTGAACACTCAAGATAATTTCAAGATACATTAGGAATACCCTAACACATATATTTATAGGATTACAATCCTTTAAGAAGTCATAAATCTGACCCTAGAAGTTTGAAAGTCATAATCTTTCAACTTCCCACGAGTGAAAAAATGTCATGGTGTTGATAGCTAGTTAACAAGAACGTCACATCATGAAAAATAGAACATGACTACAGAATTATCTTGAATTCTCCAAAATTAACTGTTCAAACTCTAACACTTAAATGTTGATTCTAGAAGACCAAAAATAGGCTCCACACCCCAACAATCTCCCACTTGGATATTGTTTCCACTAAGAAAATCTCTCAACCCTTCATTATCAACCATGAAGGCTAATCAAAGTTTAATAGAACTTCAACTTCTCCATTTTGAATGCCTTGGTCATCATATCCATAGGATTATGAGAAGTATGAATCTTTTCCAACATCAACTTATCTTCTTCCAAAGTTTCCTTGATGAAATGATATATCAACTGAATGTGCTTCTTCCTAGAGTGGAAAGTAGAGTTCTTTACCAAATGAACAATGCTCGACTATCATCTGTGTAGTCTCCCAACTTCCTACTTATGACCCAACTCATCAAGAAACTATTGTAGCCAAATAATCTCCTTTCTTTCCTCTATGGCTCAACCTTTGTGGTTGACAAATCCACAACCTTTTGTAACCGTGAAATATAGCTCACCATTGTATCACCAACCATAAATACATAACCTGTCATGCTCCTCGTGTTGCCTAAATCTCTCTGCCATATAAAAATCTACATAACCACATAATGTAGCTTTTTATCCATTGAAAAAAATGTTTCTCCCATGGTTCCTCTCAAATACCAAAGGATCCACTTCACTTCCCGCCATTGTTCTCTCCGGATCGCTCATAAACCAGCTCACTACTCCCACTACATGGGCAATGTCAGCCCTAGTGCATACCATAATATACATCAAGCTATCAACTAATGATGAGTACAATAACCTTGAAATCTGGATTTTATCCTCCTTAGTCTTGGGAATCTGCTCCTTTGATAATTTAAAGTGACCTCCCAAAGGAGTACCAACTAGTTTAGCATCATGCATACTTTGCCTCTTCAATACCTTCTTTATGTACTCTTATTGAGATAATACTAACCTCCTCTCCTTCTGTTCTAAGATATTTTCATACCAAGGATTTTTTTTTGCTGCCCCTAAATCCTTCATAGCAAAGGATTCACATAGTTACTTCTTGAGTACCTTTATTTCCTACATGTTCTTCTCTACAACAAGCATATCATCCACATACAGAACAAAATAATATAACTACCATCAAGAAACTTATTGATGTACATGCAATGGTCTATAGACACTTGGAGTAACCCTGCTCTTGCATAAAATTGTCTTCTTGTACCACTACCTTGGAGCTTGTTTTAGGCCATACAAAATATTCTATAATTTTCACACTAACCTCTCCTTCCCTTTGAACTCATAACCTTGTGGATACCGCATATACAATCCCTCCTCTAAATCACCATGAAGGAATGTAGTCTTCACATCCATCTCGCTTGAAATCCAGGTATTCTACTACTACTAAACCTAGAACAATCCTAATAGAAGTCATTTTAACAATAGGAGAAAATATTTCATCAAAGTCTATACCTTTCTTCTATGTAAATCCTTGACCACCAACCGTGCCTTGTATCTTTACTACCTCCATCTTCCTCTTTTATTTTGCACACCCACTCATTATGTAATGTTATCTTTCCCTTGGGTATCTCCACCAAATCCCAAGTCTAGTTCTCGCATAAGAGATATATGCTTTTAATCTATGGCCTGCTCCCACTTCTTCCGAACATCTACCAACACTAATTCCTCAAGTCACTCTCACTCTGCATTGTTAGTGAGTAATAAATAATTGAAAGATAGAGTAAATTTTTCAGGTTCCCTTCTTACCCTAGAAGACATTCTCATCTCAAGAGTTTAGGGTTCTGATGAGTAAGTTCTTGAATTAGATATCTTTGGAACATGTTGCACTAGAAACCCCTTGGATACCTTTCCATCTACAATCACCTCTAACACTTTGTATTATTTCTTTGATTCCCTTTCCTTTCCCGACACTAATCTTTATACATGAATTTTTCATTAAACACAATATCTCTAAACTAAAATATTTTCTTGTCCTTAATACTCCAAACACGGAAACCAAAGTCATCCTCACAATATCAAACAAAGGTGCATTTCTCATACTTAGCCTCTAACTTTTTCCTATCATATTTATCAATGTGAACAAATACATCACATCTAAATCATATAAGAAATGATTAATCAATTTTCTTACGAGAACAAGCCTCCTCGGGTATACCTCCATCCAAATCCGTAGAGGTTCCTCTCGTTAATTAGATAAATAATTGTGCTTACCAATTTCACCCAAAGCATAAGTGGCATCCCTACATGTAACCTCATGCACCTAACATGTTCCATGATTGTCATGTTCAATCTATCTCGACTCTCCATTTTCTGTGGAATCTTTGGAACCGTCCTTTGTCTGAGATCCCATTTACCAAACAATAATCAAGAAATGCATTTCTGCAATACTCATCTCCATTATCTAACCTAATAAATTTCAACTTAAGACGTGTGTAATTATCAACCAAGGATTTCCATCTTTTGAAATTTTCAAACACATAAGATTTATTTCTAATGCAATATACCCAAAATTTTCTAGTTGCATCATCAATGAAAGTGACATAATAACATGAACCACCAATAGATTTTACCTCAGCTGGTGCCCCTACATATGTACTCACTAACTCCAACTTAGCCTCCTTCTGGTAGGTCCAACCTTGAGGAATATCACTCACTTATATTTCCCATAAACACAATCCTCACATGAAGTCTAAATCTAATTACTTTAAATCAAGAAACATGTCATTTATAATATACATGCCATTTTGACTCATATGGACTGAGTCTCTAGTGCCAAAAAGTTGCATCTCCATCTCGCAGCATGTAAATTACAATAATCAGCACCACTGGTTAAATATAAAGTACCAGTTTTCTTACCTCTTGCAACCACAAGAGATCCCTTAGTAACCTTCCAAGAATCCGATATAAAATTTACCGTATAACCATCACTACCTATTTGACCCATTGATATCAAGTTCCACCTAAAATTAGGCACATGCATTATATACTTAAGTAGCCATGTGTTCCCATTCTCGCATTTTCACCCCAACATAACCTTTCCTACTATGTTACATGGTTCATCCTCACCAAGATATACATGTCCAAAATCTCCTTGAATAAAATTGGTAAAGTAATGTCTATGTGGCATGGCATGGAAAGAAGCCCCTAGATCTAACACCGAAGACTCAATGATATTATCTAAATAAAGAATTAAGGCATCCTAACAAACATCACCTGCTGCCACATTTACCTACTTAGTTTCCTCCTTGTTTTTCTTATCCCAAAGAGTTAAAAATATTTCTTAGCATGACTAATCTTCCCACACGAGTGCCAATATTCTAACTTTCTCTTGGAATTTGACCTTCCAAGATCATTCTAATTCCCATGGTTACCTTTACCACCTGCTTTTTTTTCTCCCTCTGCTCTCCACCATTAAAATGTTTCTAGAAGTAGAAGAATCTTTGGTGCTCTTCCTTTGCATTTCCTCACTTAGGATCACACATATTACATCCTCAAACTTCATATTTGAATTATTTGATACCGAATTACTTATAGCCATAACCAAGTTGTCCCAACTATCTAGTAAGGAGAACAAAATCAAGAAATCCCAGACCTCATCATAAAAGTCAATTTTTAATGAGTTTAACATAATCACAACCATATTAAATTTATTTAAATGATCAACAACAGAACCATTCTCAGACATCTTCATATTAAATAACTTTTTCATCAAAAATATTTTATTAGAAGCAAAGGGTTTTTCATATAACTTCCCCAACACACTCATGAGACCTTCCGTGGTCTTCTCCTGTGATATTATGAAAGCAATGAAGATGTAAGGAATAACCAAATTTCCCCAAGTGAATTTCTATCTAGCAACTCCCAATCCTCATCCAGCATGGCTTTAGATTTATTTTCTTTTTCTAGCTAAAGGAATATGGAGATCCTTCTTATACAAGTAATCCTCTATTTGCATCTTCCACAAACCAAATTTCTTCCCATTGAACTTCTAAACCCTCGATCTCGCCCTCATCTATCATAGCTCCTAATAAATCTAAACTTTCTCTTTGATTTACCACTTCAGAAAAAAATCACCAAAGATCTCGATACTATTTGTTAGGAATTAGTGAAAAATATGCGGAAACAATTCCTCAAATCATAACAAGAGGAAAATATTTAGAGAATTATACTTGTAGAAATATAACATAAATAAATAATACACAAGAGAATATAAGACAAGATTTAACGTTGTTCACCTAATGTGGGATACGTCTACCAAGAACTTTCTCATATTTTATTATCAACAAGAGTAAAACAACTCTCATAGTCTTCTCTCGATTATGAACTCGCAATAGAATTCCAAAGATGTTAAACCACATATAAAACACAATTGATACCCAATTACTCAACCTTGATCACCTCTTAATTAGGAAGACTCAAGAACTCTTCAACACTCAAGATACATTCAAGATACATTAGGAACCCCCTAAATCCTCTATTTATAGGATCACAATCCTTTAATAAGTCCTAAAGCTTAACCTTAGAAGTTTGAAAGTTATAATCTTTCAACTTCCCATGGTTGGAAAAAGCTATAACAGCATTGATGACTAGTTAACAACAACTTGACAACAACGTCATAGCATGAAAAATAGCAAATGACCTGTAGAATTCTCTTGACGTCTCCAAACTTAAAAATTTTAACTCCAACACTTCAATGTTGATTCCAGAAGACCAAAAATAGGCTCCACACCCCAACATATCTAGTGCCTTAAAGGAAATGACCATGTACTTTCTGTTGATTTTGAAAATTCTAATATGTATGGGGATTTAATTTTAGAGGGGTTCAAATCGGGGTATCGAGGATTCCATAGCTGAGATAACGGGACTTAAAATTAATGGGCTCAAACTATACACAAATAAAAATTGTAAAAACATGAGATTAACACTTTTTTAGGCTAACGAACATATTATGGCCTACAATGATAGTATATCTCATACTCACCTTCTTGATCATTGGGCCTACATCTTCCTTATCATCACAAAATACCTAAATTTGGAAGGAAAATTTTGGAATATTTTCTCTCATCATCTCTCCATTTTAAACTTCTTCCATAGAAACCAAGCCATGAGTCTGGATTTCTTCCTCTATAGGTCCCTGTTTTCCACCATTGATGACTTCAAAAATAAGAAAATTGATGTCCCTCTTCATCAAGGCCTGATTCTTCTATTATTTCAAAAGAGAAAACCCATTATCCATGCCTAGCCAATGTGTAATAGTGATCTGAGTCTGACCATGAAACCTTGGCATCAGCCCTCAAACATATGAAGAAAAGGAAATGGAAAGACACTTATGAGGGGATCACTAACACTATGAACAACTTGAAACGAGGATTATGGTGAGAGTTCTGGTAATAGAGAAAAATATTTTGTTGACCGGGAGATTAGGGTGTTTCTCTGAGTCGAGTCGACTGTCGATACTATTCTCACTATTAATAAGAATTTGATACAGGAACTGAAGGAGTGCCACCATAAAATTGAGGTCTAGAATAAGAGAATTGGGGGTATTCAAGTAGACTTTGTCATATAGGAACAAAGGGTATCTATCCTTCAGGATCAAATGGCCAAGGTGGACAACAAGCCTAATATGAAGTTGATGCTTAGTATTTTTGATAGTGAAGATTCTGAGACTAATGAGGGGTATGATATAGAGGCAATGAATACCGAGATTGAGGATAAGGAGGATAAAATATTGAAATATCCATGCAAGTGTGAACACCATGGTTGAAATATTGGTCAAGTTACTTCTTGATCATGTTGGGGGTTGTATTCTCCTTGTGGATTTGGTGCTTCACAAAATTAGGGGTTGGTGCTCCTTATAGGGTTGTAGCTCTACTAAATTAGGGGTTGGTGCTCCTTGTGGGGTTGGTGCCTCACTAAATATTGAAACATATCAATATAAGATTTTGTTCAAAGGTGTTTTTCTTCCCCTTGAGGGTTTCCCACTTATATCTTGTGTCTTGTGTTGATTATCTTTTTATGGTTCTTGCACATGTGATTATTTGTTGTATGCACACATTAATGGATGGTTGAATGTTTATGAGTTTTTGAATAATCAGATATGAAATATAAATTGAAATAATTATAAGGATTGATTCACCCCCACTCTCATTCTATTGTGATTCCAACAATAAAGGTTTTTTTAATGTATTATTCCAGCATATCATGCATTAAATTTAATAAAGTTATGTTATGAAGCTATATATCGTTTATTGAATCATTATAATTGAACGAATATGATGATTTACAAACATAGTTTGATAAGGAAAGGAGTGTAAGGAAAACACCATGTATACCCTTATTGTACCTTATTAAAATTTAATTTTTTAAGTATTGATTTAACTATAGACACAAAAATTAGGTTGTACCACCCTTATAGCCTCGTTAATTAAATAAACCATACCTTACATATTCATATCCCATAGTGCACATGATTAATTGAATTAATTACTTTAATTTCTTTAATTAATGTCCTCACTTGACCACCTCACCTAGCCACATCACCTAAACACCTCATCATGGACCTATTCTTAGCATGATCATTCTAACTAGGACTCAATATCTACTTACCATAAGTAACTGAGACTTATTCTAACCCTAACACTAGATACCTATTCTTTCTCTAACAACATGCCCACTTACTTATGCGAAAAATACAATTTTATACCCAAACCAACATGCATAACTGGTAAAAAAATATAGCCAAGATCTACTATTTTGGTA
The DNA here is from genome assembly GCA_018340775.1 of Taxus wallichiana var. yunnanensis. Taxonomy (NCBI): domain Eukaryota; kingdom Viridiplantae; phylum Streptophyta; class Pinopsida; order Cupressales; family Taxaceae; genus Taxus; species Taxus wallichiana. The sequence goes on along the minus strand of CM031239.1, from coordinate 39,389,530 downwards.
AACCTATAATTTCCCATCGTAACCGATGTCAGTTAAACCTAAACTGATGACCGATTAACATAAACCATCGTCGGTTACCATATATTCACTTTGATAACATTTTTCAAAGGGTTGGAAGAATTATTTGAGTTTCGAGAGAGATATATCTACATGCAAACACAAACCAAATCCCTCTCGCATATCTAGATGCACTTTAGCCAACACTAAGAATGATATGAAGAAATTGACATTCATGGTAGCATTCCGAGAAGCACTACCGCGATCTTTGAACATAACTGGCCACAGATCAACCATCACCTTCATCCAACCATCAGGTATGCAAATACAAGTAAGGGCATTTTGATCGCATCATTCCATCTTTATTTAAATCATCATTTATTTAACATTCTCTTTTAAATCCTAATATCTTTTGCATCCTATTATCCCCACCTTCCCGCCAATCCACCTATTTGACTATCCATAAACTTTTAGCTCGACATCCAACCCCGGGAATCTCTACGAGAATTCTCGGCTTCTTTGGTAACCTAACCATCATTCTTCCATTCTCTATGCAATCACAAAGAATCACCAAAACCAAATTTTATTGAATTTATACCAATCCTCCTCTCTACCGACACCGTTAACCTAAAGCTGTCATTAGTTTCCCTCTCAATGTCATCGGTCATACCGACTCACATTGGTCTCTGTATCTGGTAATCCTTCCTATAACAACAACCTCATAACCTTCACTCAAATAACCTAAAACCACCCATAACCTGATCCGACATGTTTTAATCAACCTAGCTACCTTCCCAACATCCATATCTAATCATAACCTTTCCTATTAGACTAGATTTTCTTATTTTATTTGAATGAGATACCTAAATCATATCAACTACTAGTAGGATGTTATTTGTTTACGTTATTTATTGCATTAAATTGTATTAAATAGTGGATTGACAGCCATCTAGGAAGTATCACACTTCCTGAATCTAGCACTACACTAGGAATTCCACTGAAATATATTATTTAATATTATTTTTGTGGTCTTGTTTTGCATTCACAGGTAGTTCCTCCTAGAAAAAGGAAGTTCTCCAAAGCAGCATTGGATCGATAAATCTGAACGTGCGCACTCTACCTTCCACCTTAATTTCATAGACATTCCTCCTCACCCTTACCTTATCTATTTTTCTCATACGTAAGCAACTATTTGGTGAAACATTTTGGAACACTGGTGGGACCCTCATTTGAGGGTTTCTTTCTATTCATATAGGTTGCATATTATGTGTTTCCTTTTTAAATCTTTATTTGCTAAATATTTTTCTCTAGTAATATGCTCCTTCTTTCTAATTGCTCCAAACGAAACATTTATTTTGGTGCGTTTAAAAAGAATCATTCTTCTTTCTTTCTGCATTAGTGAAAAGCATCCTCTCTCCTATTCATCATTTGCTACATCGAATATAATTTTCGATTTGGGTTATAATTTTTTTTGCATTTCATCCTTATATGCTGCATTTTTAGCTTACATTTAAAATTGAGGACAACCTATACACTAGAATTCATGCCCAATTGATGGTTGACATAATTGAATCATAGAAAGCACTTTCTCTTCTCTCTCTCTTTTCCAAACTGCACAAATACAAAATTTACACATCTTCTTAAACAACACCTTACTTGGAAGAAGATTTTAACGATCACATGATCAGAGGATTGAAGTGGCTACTCAAGGTGGTTTATCTGTCAGTTATAATATGAGAGAAAGGATCTGACCCTACTAAAACATAACCTGAAACCTCCCCTTTAGAATTTTCCTCTTCATAGGATGCCTTCCCAACCAAAAAAATTTGTTCTAAATTCACAAGTCAGTCTCAAATAACATAAGCTAAAGTAACATAAAATTCACTCATAGGATTACGTGTTTTTCTTAGCTTTCTTCCTGAATTGCGTTTTGAGTTGTGAGGATTATGTTTCTTCATTTTCTTCTTCCTTTCACACTCCACCATCATAGTTGGAGCATTCGAATGTTTCTAAGTGTGTCAGGGCCTCATATTATCATTCTCAATTTTCCAAATTGATTCTTCATCTGATTTAATTTGTAAAATCTAATTTTCTTTTCTTCTTGATTTCACAAGAACTGTAACAGTGTAGGTCCAACAACCATCATCGGTTCCCATCTGACCATCATCATTTTACCGACCGATGTCGGTTACCAGATCTTTTGGTTATTTTACCCAAAAAAATTCATCACCTTCTCTTTTCTATTTTTAGTCCTCAGGACATCATCATATTCCCAACATTCTGATATCACTGTCAAGTATAGTTTCCCCATTTCATTTTCATCAGTTCTAATTGATTTTCTCAAGCTGGTGCTTTCTCACAATAAGCTGGTATCGATCAGTAACCTTCATCAGTCCCCTATAATTTTCATCGATAACCTTCATCGGTTTCAGTTTCCCTATTTTGATTTTTAATTGAAACACTGACCAAGTCCACCTACACATATCTATTCTTTTCCATTTTTTCTATTTTATGTGTCATCTCTGAGTACAGTTTTACTGTGTCAACGCTAATCCACATGGTATTGATCCATAGCTAAACCAACACCCTTATATTTCACACAAGTCTTCAACCACTCCAACCTAGCCCATCACCTCCTTCCATCCTGCCGCCAATGATTCCAACTCATGCTATCACAATTTCTCTTTGGCGATAAGGATTTCACAACACTCCTTGACCTGAATGCCGTAACCTTACAATATTATCTTGGCCACTCATCTACCCAAGAATCATTAGGAAAACTAGTATACGAATGCCCATATCTATTTCTTTTGCCTTCATCCCCACTTACGTGTCACTACCACTAGCTAAATATTTACTTCATCCACTTTAACCCCTATGATATCTCAACTAGGCCCCACATCTCTGCTATAAGTGTTGCACCAATGAAGTCTATTGCACTTGTTGTGTTGACCATCCTTCACCAACCACCTTGAGCATGACCCATTTTCCCCCTTTTCTTCGTATATACCAGTTGCATCACAACCACCCTTAGTGTTGGAAACCCAAACCCCATTTCAAAATATAGTCCTTTCCATCCTACAGTCTCTACCACCAATTACCACGAGAGTTGTTATGACTACCCCACCTATTTTCATGCATCACCAACAATCCCCAATCTCATCTATCACTTATTTGGGGTATCTTTTACCTGTATCTATTCCCCCTTCATAGTTTTCATATTCGGCACCCCCATGTACCGGGATGCCATCCACATCATATACCCATCATCAACCTCCCTTTACTACAAGAGGCACCCATTTCTCACAATCCACCAATGAACTCATTAGGATGATGATGGAAAAGATGCAAACATTAGAATCATCGGTTCTAGCCTCGTAACTCCTTAACATATGATGAATCTTTAATGATCCTATTCATCCATTTAATCCTATTCGTACATACCCCATGCATTGGTAAATGCCCAAGTTCAACCATTTCAACAAGATGCGAGAATACCCATAACAATGATTATGATCATTCAAACATGGGTTTTATCTAATTTCCCATGAGGATGCTTTAATCCTACGAACATTCCTAATGTCCCTAACAACACCCGCCTTAGATTGGTACAACAATTTACCTAGACATTCCATCTACTCTTTTAACCAAGTGGCTCAAGCATTCCTAGACCACTTCTCAATCAATGTAGTCAAAAAAGTCACCATGAATGACCTATACTCGACATGACAATATGATGAAAAATCTATCACAGATTTCGTTGCTCACTGGTGAAGTATTATCAACCAATTAACATTCCAGTTACCTCAAGATAAACTTATAGATTTGTTCACTAAAGCTTGTGCTAGACACATCTCACCAACTCTATAGGTAAAAACCTTCGAAGCATTTACCATGGCACGAAAGCTGGAAATTTGTGCCATTGAAGAAAAGAAAATCAAATTGTGGAACAAAAATGCCACGTTCAAAACAAATAATTATTCCTCGTTTTCAAAACCAAAAAAAATTATTTAAAAGATAAAGGATCTGCCAATGTGGTAGTTCTCAAATATGGTCCATCTCATCCATCTAATCAAGCCAAACCTTCCTCTAATCTTTCTCCTATTCAGACTTTTCAGTTCAGTGGGAACAATGAAAGTACACTCCAATTGGAGTGCCTTATGTTTTATTCTTAGAAAAGCTTCTTAAATCTGGAGCCATTGCACTATCCCCCGTAAAAACCTCATATTGGTTTTGATCATGTTCTTCCTACACCCTAGTGGTATAAAGAAAATGACTATTCTAATTATCATCGCATCAAAGGTCATAGTGATGGTAATTGCATAACTTTTAAGAACATTGTCTAGGAAATGTTAGATAATGGAGATCTCATCTTGGATAACTTGAATGCACCAGCAAATCAAAACTTGCATATCTTTAAGAATTCATTCCCTAACCATACACCATCATCTAATCAAAGTGGTGAACCTTCAACCAATGACAACAATGTTCATGAAGTCCACGTTGTTTTCAATATCATACCATTCATTCCTCAATTTCCACCTATTCCGTCTATCGAGGAAATTCTGGCATGAGCTCCTCTACCCATAGAGGAGCATACCTCTTCCACTCCTTCACCCTCATAGGAGTCCCCTTCATCTCCCCTACACTCACAGAGGAATCCATGATTTTTGTAGACGTCATTTCAGTGTTTACCTTACAACATGCCAAATAATCAATAATATTAACTCTCCCACCCACAGAAGATCATCATCACCTTCTCCTCCACCAAAAGAGAAGTCTACCTCACCCCACCTACCATCTCTCCTACCCATGGGAGATTCTTCAGACACACCACTACCTATTGGGGAAATTTTTTTGTTAGAAATCTAGGATCCCGTTGACCTGTTCTCGGCTCTTTTACCCACATAGTTTGAGGCTAATCAATTCCCTATCTCATAGACATATTTTATAGGGATTTCCACCAAACCAACTGCATCTCCTCTTACAACAATCCCATTTTCATGATTGGTTGATCGCTTGGATTATGTTGATAATTCCATGCTTTGGGGACACCTTCGGCTCCCCTTTTTACTCAAATGCAAATGTTTCCTACAAATACCTCCACGATCTATTCAAAGGTATTTCCAGCAATTAGATCAACCCTGACCATGCTTGTCAAAATAGTTTGTTCCTTGTCACTTTTACCTACATCCAGACCTTTACCCACAACTAAAACCATTCTTATTCCTAAGAACCTACCCACACCTACATCTTCATCTATATCTAGACCCATCACTACCTTAGGTGTCATGTCAATGTCAAGCCTTACCCATCCATCCATCAAATTATATTTAGCCACATCTTCCCAAACCCACACCAAAATTGTTCCTCTACCTAAAAGGAAGACCCAACCTTCTAGGCCACATACACTAGTCTCACCTACCACACCTTTGTCACATTTTCCCCTTCCATCCATCCTAGGGCCTCACCTATCAACCATGGCAAAAAGCCTCCTACAAAAGGCAAATCAAAAGCTAAAAACCTACCTCGTCATCACAATACTTTTTTATATCCAATTTACCTGCACAACAAACACCCTCGCCCTCACGTACATTTCTTACCACCTATACCTCCACCAGTTACTATAACCCCAAATTTTCCTATATGAATTCAACCCATACTTTCCACCTAGCCTCTACCAACCACTTCCACCATAACTCTATTGTCCCCATGGGTAACCTGTCCTCTTCCACCATCTTCTTTCCCTTCTACATCATGTACTCCCATCTCACCTTTACCCAAGAAGGTGTAATCCAAAGACAAGAACCCACTACCCTCCAACAAGGTACATAAACCAACAAATCCTTCCATTGCTAGATCTTCTAATATACCTTTACTCGAGAAGATACCATCAAAACCTAAGACAATACCACCTACCAAACAAGTGGTCCAACTCATTCCCCCTCTTATAATGCCTCTTCCTCGTAATCATCTGCACTTTACCTAAACCCACACTCACTTCCCACGGTAATCTATTAGCAGGTCTTACGCCAACAGTCTAGCCAACCTCTTAGAGACCTCTCGCCATCACGTTACCTTTGCTTAGACCTTACGACCCCCTCAAACCCAAACTAAAAGTGTTTGAGGAAACTAACTTTTTTGCCTACCATCATGTGTCGGACATGATGTAGAAGTTTTTAAGGCTCTTAAAACCGTTCTCCTCCAATTATGTCCTCCTGAAGAAAATTTTGATGACGATGATCTTTTGTATGAGGACCATGTTCCACATTCACCAATCACCATAGAACATTGTCCCTTACTTCTTCAATGACCTTCATCTCCACCCCCACAGTCCTTTTATCCACCTCCAAAATTTGAGATAAACATGGTTCATATAAGATATTTTGCAAGTATGCCCTACTCATTTCGCAAGGTTCTTACCATGCATTAGGTTTTTTCCCATCATGCCATTATACTACTCATGACATTCCTTCTCCATCCACCTCGTTCCCTCATATTAACATGGTCCAAGTTAACACCCACTCACAAAAGGAAAAATGAAAAGAAAAAGCAAGCTGGTCCATCAACCAATCTTGTGCCCTATATACAATCTACACCCACACCCAAAATCACAAATCAAGGATCCACATACCCTATTTCTGATGGTGTCACCCATTGTATAATGATAAAACACATACATCAATCCCCTCTAAAAATGTCTTTGTACGATCTCGTCCAAATCTCTGAAACTCATCGACAAGACCTTATGGAGGTTTTGCAATCCATCAATTTTTTACCTAACAACCCCACCAAAGTAGTCTCTATTATCACCCCTCACCACATGGCCTCGCTTACCAAATCATCTCATTCTTATAACTCCACATTCACTCATTAAGTAGCCTCCCTCAGTTTCGTGAAGAAGAGATTGTACCTCTCCAATCAGATGTCCCTGATCCCACCATTTTCATCTCCTTCTATATCGATAATATACGTGCATGGAACATTATGATCGATGGTGCTGCTAGCATCAAAATCATAGCCTCCCACCTATATAATAAAATGTGCATATATTCAAATTACATGCACAATAACCCAGTTATGTTGCACTCCTTTAATGACGCCATCATTTCTACCCTTGGCATAATTATTCTTCATGTTCGAGTGGGCCCTCACACTATCCCATAATTGTTGTACATCTTAGAGGGGGAGTTCCAGTATAACATGTTGCTTTTCCGACCTTAGTTTCACATCATGGGTTGTGTTCCTTTAACTTTACACCATTGTGTAAAATTCAAACATGAAGGGAATAACTATACCATCCCAACTGACCCATCACTATTCAAAACCTGTAACATGTTGTACCAACCTAATGATTTCCTTGTACTAGTTAAGAAATCTACCACTACCCCCACTTCTCCTTCACCCACAACCCCATCCACCAATGCTACCGCCACCTCTCCCACACCTGACTCTTCTATTTATAATATTTTTGTAGCCTCTACAACAAGCCCATCTACTTCCCAACAAACCGATACCCCTCTTTCCTAATCACCTAGTAATTCATCTATCCCCACTACCCACATATCTACTACCGATCTCTTAGAGGGTGTTTTTCAACACCTCACTCTAGGGGAGTAATACCTCTACAATATCAACACATTCGTCACTCCATAGGAGTATGGAAATTTATGCCAACATCCTCGTTATGACTATCACATAGGAGAGGTTTTCCATTATGGTCCTCCCCACCTTCACAGCAAGTTAATGTATGGAGGATTTGATACTACCACCTATTCACCCAAACCTCCATCCCAAACACGAACATTTTCATCTGACCTCCAATCTCTAACTAACCACCACTTCACCCACACTTTCTTTCACCGTTGCGCATGAAAAGGCTTTGGGTTAGGTTTTTACAAATAAGGTCATCACACCATCATCCTGTGTACCAATCATAAACACAAAGATTGTAGTGGCATTTGCATTGCTACAACATCTTCCAAGAAGGCCCGCATTGACCTCATTGAGGATGAAAAACCTTCTCCACCTTGTTCACCAACTTCACCACCTTTACCCACGGAGTCTATAGATCCCAAATCAATTCCTCATAAAAAAATTTCATGAACACAATTTCCTTAAGACCTCTAACTTTTCAACGCAATGACGAGGCTCCCTCCTCTCTTCCCTTCCTATATCATGACATGATCGATGATGATACACCTTCTATTAACATCGTTCAATGTCAAGACAATGAGTCTTTCCTCACCTACCTTGGTGTGGAAGATTATTATATTCACACGTCATTTATGTCTAATACGTAAACCATGTTGAATGAATCACCCATCAAAATCAACATTAACACTCAAGATGACCAGCACATTCAAAAGATAGGCCAATCTTTAGTGCTAAGTGCAGCAAGTTGGGGGACAAAAAAGGGGTCATAAGTGGACGTCATATTGCAAATAACAACATAATATCAGCTTTTAGGGATTATTAGCAATACATACACTCAAAATTAGAAAAAATTATATTAATATGAATCGTAGCATCTGGAATCTAGTTTCTAAAATACTATTTTTTTTTAAATGGATAATATTAGCTATATTAAACACTCAAAATTCAATGACTTGGTATTTTTATTTAAAAACACCTATAAGATTATAGTCCGTTTGCCCACAATTTGGATGACCAAAAATTGATATATATTTTTCTCCTTTGGTGAGAATTTAGATTCCACTATTGGTCTTGGGATGGATTTTATTTTGTATTTTTTTGAGCAATATTTTATTTTTTATGATTTTTTCCGTGAAAGCGGTATGAAAACATAAAGAAAACAGAGCACTTTCCGTTTGCCCGCCATAACTTAATCAAAAAATATTGAAATCAAATAATTTTTTTTTTGAAAATGTATATAATTTTACCATGGTTGGGATGGTATAAGTTTTATCACATTCTGATAAGTGAAACAAAATTTGCAGTCTTAAACGTAGACATAAACATTCACAGGAAAAAGTGTCTTAAAGACCTATTATTAGTAAAAAATTATAAAATAATATTTATCCTATTCTATTCACTTTAAAATCAATATTTCTACAAAGCTAACAGTCTCCCCTACGTAATGGTACCATTTTTATGACACATTTTTTACTTTTCGGCATGGTTTAAGTCCGCGGAAGATTAAATTTGAAGTTTTGTTGTTTTTAATGTAAAATTCAGGATTTGATGTCCACTTAATTGTCCCCTAACTTGGTGCACTTACCCTTAGATGTTATTGAACATGAAGATTTTACTTCTTTCCTCCAAGATTATAGCAATGATTTTCCTTGGTCCTATGCTAATATGCCTGATATTGACCCAAACATTGTGGTCCATAATATCATAACCATTACTGAAGCCAAATCCGTAAAAAATGAAGCTGCAGAAAATGCATCCTTGCATTTCCCTTCTTGTCAAAGAGGAACTTCAGTGCCATCTCTCAGTTTCCTTAATCCTACCCATTGACTATCCCCAATGGATTTATAATATCATTTCTATCACAAAGATGACATGGGGATTTTTCATTTTCACAAATTTCCATGTCCTCAACTTAGCTTGCCCCCAAAGATGACTTTCCTCTACTGTATTGACCAACTACTTGATCTCATGGATGGTTTCTCGTGGTCTAACCAAATATTACTCACTCCAGAGGATCAAAACAAAACCATATTCATCACTCCTTGGGGACCTTATCCTATAAAGTCATGCCTTTTGGCCTTAAAAACATTGGTGCTACATATCAATGGGCTACAAATTATATCTTCCATGAAATAATACATTTCATATTGGAAGACTACGTAGATGATATTCTTTCAAATCCAAATGTCATCTTGAACACCTTATAGTACTTAAGGTCATATTTGACTACCTCATAAAGTATTGTGTTCACCTTCAACCTAAGAAGTGTGTCTTCTTTGTTCTTTTAGGTAAGCTCTTTGGTTTCATCGTTTCTTTTTGTGGCATAAAATTATATCCTACTAAAGTAAAGGTTGTTCTTGAAATACATCTTCCTACTAATCTCCACCAAATTTGAAGTTTGCTAGGTAAGTTAAAATCTATTCGTCGATTTATTTAATAACTTTCCGACCATGCCAACCATTTCATCATCTCCTCAAAAATATGTCTACTTCAAATGGAATGGTAAATGCCACAAAGCCTTTGGCTCTTTAAAATAGTACCTTCTCCAACCACCTCGATCATTCCTCCTAAGGATGACCAACCATTTTACCTTTACATTTCCACTATCTTGACCATTCCTTGGGTTCCATGCCCACTCATTGTGATGAGCAACACATGGAGTAAGCAGTTTATTACATAACTCATACCCTTTTGGACTATAAAACTAGATATACCCATGCCGAATTTTTTTTCTTATCCTTAGTTTTTGTCACCACTAAAGTTCTTCATTACTTACTCAACCACAAAACATATGTCATCACTAATACAAATCCCCTACATTATATGTACACCAATCCCTACCAACATCAATGTGTTACACGTTGGCTCATGCTTCTTATAGACCTAGACCTCAAATCCATCCATCAAAAATCGATGAAAGGAAAAACCATCGTTGACCAACTTGCGGCGCACTCTCTCCGATACCATCCCTTTAACTCGATTTCCTAGAGGAATCCATTCTACCCTCTGTTTGGATGATACCATTTACCAAATGACCTTATTCTTTGATGATTACAAGTTTACCAAATGACCTTATTCATCTTGATGGTGAACCTATGCCTTTATCTTTCAAATTAGATTTTGATTGTACTAAGAACATTACCGAATATGAAGCACTCGTATTAGGCCTTAAAACTACCATTTCCCTAGATGTCAAATCAATTAATATATTTGGGGACTCTCACCTAGTCATAAATAAAGTCAATGGTATATACTAGTTTTGCAACAAAATACTTCAAAAGTATAAACATCATGTTGAAATACTTTTGACTACCTTTGACCTTTATGAACCTCAAACCACCCCACATTCCACTAAAATTTTTTTGGATACCATGGCCTATCTTACATCTTAGATTCCTACTTCGCCCTCCAACTAAAAAATCTTTTTCACAATACAAAGGTTGCAATCACCTTTTTATTTATTTCGAGACAACTTCATTGGAACCGTTGAACCCGACCAACGTGACCTTCGGTATAAGCGGTTTGTTGACTACCTTTCCCTTTCAATTCTACCTCCTAACATTACTCGTAATGGACAATGCAAATTTCTCAAAAGTGTGTCTAGCTATGTCATCATGGGTGGTCTTCTTTATAAACATGGCTTCGATGGTATTCTCTTACGATGCCTTACAAGTACCGAAATTCCCTCCATCATCAAGGAAGTTCACGGTGGAATTTGTTGAGGTCACTTTAGTGGCTTAGCTATCACTAAATACATTTTATCCTAAGCTATTATTGGCCAACCCTAAACCATAATCTGTTGTGACTATGTCAAACGTTGTGTGAAAATCCAGCAACATGTTAATCTTCATCACACACCTAGCCATACCTTACAGGTCACACGAGACCTTTGGCCTTTCTCTCAATGGGGTTTGGATCTTGTCGTAGAGATCAATCCTCATTCTTCACAATGTCACCAATGTATTATAACCACTATTGAATACTACACTAAATGGGTATAATCCATCCCCCTCATTTGTATAAAATCCAAGAAACTTTGTGAATTTATCAACAATCACATTATTTGTTGCTTTGGTGTCCCTTACTACCTCATCACTGATAATGAAAATAAATTCAAAAATAAAACCCTAAGAAATATTTGTGATGATTTTGGTATTAAACTCAGTTTCTCTTCACCTTACTACCCACAAAAAAATGGTCAAGAAGAATTAACCAATTAAACCTTGAATAAAATTCTTATGAAAGTAGTTGACGATATTAGGATGGATTGGCATAGGAACATTCCTTTCACTTTGTGGGATTACCACACTAGTATTCACACTTCGACTACTTCCACACCTTTCTCTCGGTCTACGGTAACAAGGTTTTCTTGCCTCTCGAAGTCCATATTCTAGCTCTCTACATATCATTCCAAGACATGATCAATGATTATGAGTTTTTCTAGGACCATTTAGCACAACTTGAGTTATTAGATGAACATCATCTTAAGGCTCTTGATCATCTCCAAATCTACCAAAAATGTATCAAACATGCCTATGATAAATGGGTCCATGAGCAAGAGTTCAAGGTCTCGTGATCTTGTCTCAAGGAAAATCAACATGTAACCAAAGAAGAGAAAAGTAAACAAGGAAAATTTTCCCCTCATTGGCTTAGACCTTATATCGTTACTCATACCTATGGATCGGTGCTTATCATTTGTCTTCTTTGGATGGTGAACCCAAACTTGAAAACCTAAACGCCTTGAATCTTCGACCATTTTATTGTTTAATCAAATCCTATATTACTTTTTATCTATTTTGAGATCATCCTTGAGCAGCCTTCACCTTTCATATCACCTATTCTTATGGTCCATGACTAAACAAAATTCATGTGATTACCCATCACCTTTCGGTTTATCTTCAATATGAGTACCACGGATCTACTCATGGCATGATTTTCATGGATACTTTTTATCTTTTTCAAGATGGAATCCCATGGTCGTTCATCAATGAAACCATCTCCTTCATAGTTAACCTCTGTGTGCTATGGTTTTTGTCTTCTAAAAAGAGCCTAATATTGCTCTATAGTCTTGTCTATGACTTAAACATCCAAAAAGAAAAAAAAATCCAAAAGTAAAATGGGATTCAACTCCTTGATTTAAACTTCCAGTAAAAGAGATGAATCCCTCAAAAGGGAAATATCTTCTCTCTATCTCATTGCTATAAGTAGATGCTTTCGCTTGAAGGACAACTATACAAAGCTTTCCATACTACACATAGTCTATCATTAAAAGGGGATATCCTTGAAATATATATATATATTCATAAGCTTCCCACATCGATCCGCTTCACGAATACCTCAAGGATATAATATACTCATCCCATGTAGACTTCCCGCATCAACCAGCCTATCAAACACACACAAAAAAGTGAATTTTTTTTTCATCATGGACTTGCCTATTTTGATCATGGATTTCTTTCCGGTAAAAATGTTGTCTTACGCTAGATTATCCTCAAACCAAACCATTTTTTTACCTCATCGCTTTTTCACCCTAATTTCCTACTCGCTCAAAGGACATGCCACAAAAATGACATTTTGTGATCATGTGACTTTCTTCACCCTTATCATAGTCAATAATGCAACTTATTCAAGGTATTACGTTCATAAGCCAATATTGGGTATGGTATCCTCGTTATGGTTCTAAACAATTAGGAATCTCTTTTTGTCACCTTTTACCATTCACTTTCTTCATTACTTATTGATTACCCTATACAGGACTAGGCCACCGATACCTATGTTTGAAGGATCCTCCTTTCGCAAACATCCCCATGCCTAAATGACCTAAACTCAACCATGTGTAAATGACCTACACCCAATAATACGTACAACTTATCAACCAAGTCACCTACTTTACCATATTCTCTCTAGCTTATTGGATAACTACATCGTCCCGAGGCCCCTTTTCACCAGGGGCTATGTAGGCACCACTTCAAGGCCATGGGGCCTTTGGAGGTTAGCTCAGCCACTCTTTTACGCTAACCCATTTTTTCCACATATTTTGTATTAACATTCACCCTTGGTTTCCATTTTTCATAAGATTTGGAAATTTCTCATTCATACATATCTACCATTTTATCACACTATCAAAACATCCAATCAATCATTCCACATTTCTATAATATCATTTTTTTGGAAATTTACACCATAACATACACATAACTCATCATTTATTTCCCATGTTACCAATAACATGGAAATTAAATCAAAACCAAAAACATGATCAAACCATGCCTATATCTAACTCAACCATGCCTAAACCAACCTAACTCAACCATGCATAGCTGACCTAACTCAAACATGCCTAACTAACCTAACTCAACTATGCCTAACTAACCTAACTCAACCATGCCTATACCTAACTCCACCATGCCTAATCCACCTAGTTTCCATCCATACACAAATAACAATGGAAATTTCAAAACACAAGTACATCATCCATACCATCAATCTCACCATCTATAAATGAAAGTATTTGTATCCATCAAATATACACCAATACAAAATAATACAATTATCTCTCATGTACAACCTCACTATCATCGGCATGCATATCGTTATATATAAGAAAATTAATATAATGATCATATACGGTGACTAATCGTCACCCCACCTGATATCCATGCCAATCTCATCTATCTCCACCTCCTCTCCTCCAACATGTCGCCCTCCCAACGCCTCTCCACCTCACCGGGTATCATCTCTTCCTCGGCCCACAGTTGAATCGGCCTCGATAAACTTGTGGCCTCACCTCGAACCTATCTTAGGGCTCACTTGCTCCCTATTATCTTTGAGCTATGTGTACAAGAGATCCTCCTATCACTCAATGTCCACTCGACCTATACTCACCATAGGAGGGACATCTTTCCTTGTGGTTATTAGTTGATCCTAGTAATATTTGGCCTCATTTAGGGAATCCTAATTCTCACCATCAACACTATCTCTCGGTGGTTTCATAAGTCTCATAAAGCAACTCGTGAGCTCTGTCTTACTAATGATGGCCTCGGCCCCTATACCTATGAACCCTTCCCTCCTCCTTGTACCATATGACCCTATCCTACTGCTACCTATAATATGAAACCCCGTCCTCTGGGGATATGGAGCTACATGTAATGTGACACTGGGCCAATATGGCCACAATCTAAGAATGTGTAGTAGCCAAATGACCCTCAGTAAACTGCTAACTATGTTTATAAGGTGGTAACCTATCCCCCATCAGCATCAATACCTTATGTGGGTACCTATCACTGTGTAACTTGGGCTCGTATCTCGTTGTCGTGTGATGGTGGCTAAGTTAGGCTTCTTTAGCCTACATGGTGTTTCGTAGCTGCACCACCCACTACCGCATGTATCTATTTATGACCTTGACATCATCAATCTGCATGTCCACTACTTGTTCCTCCTACCATGTTGGCACAGTCAGTTATGGTAGAGGCATAAACTTCTCTATGTCATCTCTCTTGTACTATAGGAATGGTGGAGGCACATCATGGGGCATCTAAAACTGCTATTTGAACCTGTCAATAGGTATCATCTCATGCTCACTGGAATGACACCCCTCTATCAACATGAGAATTTGTAGCTCCTCCAAATCTACTTGCCATGTGTTCTGTAGGAAGGGAAGCCAACATATGGCCTCCAAATAATGTCAATCTTTGACAATCCCTCTAGCAAGTGCTTGTAATAGGCCACATCATGTGTAGCCCTAGCCACCTTGTGATGTCCCCCAATAAGTACCCAAAACCTATAACCAACTTGGACCAAGCATGCCTTAAATGCATTAGGTTAGAGAAAACCAACTAGATGCGCACATATAATGTGCTTGTATTCCCAACATTAAAGAAGAAAAGTACAACACAAATTGAATCTCCTTAGGCCCCCATAGGGCCACAACTCTATGTAAAATTACACCAATAATGCTGGTGCCCAAGAAAAATAGGTCCTCTTCTCCATCATGTTCTAGATAACCCCATCAATGCTCATGGGAATCTCCCACCCTCTACATCCGGCAACATAAAACAACACATTGCCCCCATAATCGGAAAATCAACCTCATCTCTTGAGGATGGGCCACATACATGTCTCCATAGCTTAGGCTCATGCTATGGTATCTCAGCTTTTCCATCGCATCTCCATAAATAGCAACTATCGGCTTCTCGAGGCCTGCGAGGTAATAGAATAGACCTTCTCCCCAACTATCGACAACCGTAAGATCCTCGTATACATCCTTTAGGGTGATAATAATCTCACTCGTCGATAAATGAAAGTTGTTGTTCATTGAATCACATCTATCAATGAGTGTGACCATCAAAATAGGGTCTCAAGCTACACGTTGTACTTGTTAGATCTGAATTATTCCTAAATTTTTCATGTACCTCCACTCTTCTATAGTCATGCCTAACCATATCACTGCAATAGAAATGGTACTCTTTCCCACATCCATAACTACTCTCTCACCTACACCAATCAAACACAACATTGTTCAGCCTTGACCATACCCAACACACCTATTACATGACATAACTATTTCCCACCACACCCTACCCAAACCACAACCCTACCAACTACCCTTTTTTCCTAGTGTACTTGTTACACCTATTCTCCCTTATCATCCTTACCCATCTTAGTTCATTTTATCTACTTTCCACCCTCACTATCGCCTAAATACCCCTTTTTTACAATATTTTCCCTACATACATCTTCCCTTAGCCATTCCTTGACTATTTTCCTTCCCCTACCCATTCCTTACACCTATTTCTCATCATCCCTAATTGGTACCGATCACCTTAACCATTGTTTATTTTCCTTAATCGACGCTATTCAATTTCACCATTGTTATTCACCTCTATCTTGACCGATGCCGCCAAGGAAAAGCGATGTTAGCCAACCCTTAATCAAGACGGTCTACGTCGTGACATCAACAATCGAAAAACCCATACCCTCCCTCTCAAAGTTTCCAAAACACCCTAAAAACCTACTCTACCCTACCCAAACCTACCCTAACTTCATTCCCACCCCTATTTACACTATATTGGACCCCCTCCCTCATTTCATTAATTTTTACCTACTAATGGAAAATAAATTTCTACCCAAACCCCCTTTAACCCAAACCAATTTAAAACATTATTTTCAACTCGTTAACGTTTTAATCTACCTTGAGAAGAAAATGTCAAAAGTGGTTAGATTTTTGTGAAAATTCCCCAAGGCCCAAAATCTAAATTATGGACTTCATATTTTGGAGATTTTCTCTTTTAGAGTTTAATGTCACAATTATTTGAAATTGTGTTTCAAATTTCTGAAGTCCAAAACCCCAAAATTCAGAATTTTGGACTTTCAGATTTCGAGTTTGAAGTTTTTATTATATAATTGACAACTTTTTAACTCAAATTTCAAGTCTGAAACCCTCAAAAGTCCAAAATTTTAGACTTTCAGTTTTCAGGGTTTTGAAATTTTGACCCCATTTTGGTTAAATCCTTTAAGGACTTCCGAAGTCCGAAAGTTTGAAAGTCTGAAATTTCAGAATTTTGGGCTTTGATTTTAGAATTCTCTCGAGTCATTTTTAGGATTTTCACTTTCGAACTTCCAAAGTCTGAAAGTCCAAAATTTTGGACTTTTGGGATTTCGGGTTTTAGAAATTTTCATTGCCAATTCACATTTTCATCTCCCAATCTCTAAAGTCCAAAACCCCAAAATTCTAAAATTTCAGAATTTTAGGCTTTCGGGTTTTGGACATAATGAGTCCTTTGTGCATTTAATTTTTCACCAACCCCATATTTTCCATTAATATTGGGTTTTATTTAAAATTAATTTTTACTTGTCATTATTACCTAATGCATTTGCTCTAACATTTTATTTTCTTGTACCTTTCAACGTCTTATTCAAGGTATTTTATTTTTTATTTTCCTTTTGGTTTAAGATCTCTTATTTTCATTTTGTTTGTTTTATTTGGTTCCTCTTCTGTGTACCTCTCGGAATGACAAACTCATTTCCCAACATGTTTCCACATTTTGAGTTTCCATAGGCATTCAAATTTTTCAAGGGAGCTCCTCAAGTTCTCCATTTTTCCTCTCCATACTTTTTAGGATTTGGAGATTAGCATTGTTTGGTGATTTCCTTCTCAAAATTAAAGGATAGATGGTACATCTCTGTTTCGTAACTCTTGCTTTTGATTTTTGAAAATTTCTTGTGGAAAACTTTTTTAGAACTTTCTTTTGGAAAAAATTTCAAACTTTCTTTGAGAAAATCTTGTTGGAAATTTCTTTTGGAAAATTCTTTCGGAACTTTTCTTTGGAAAATTCTTTCGGAATTTTTTTCGAGAATTTTTTTGGAAATTTCATTTCATAACTTCAAATTTTTTCTCTTTGGGACTCTTCAATTCGGTTTTTGAAGCTGATATTTTTCACGAGTTCAGGGACATGTCTTTCATAGTATTACACTTTGAGTTTCGGACTTCTCTTTTTTATGATTTTTAAAATTCATCTTTCTTTTTCCCAAGTGCATATAGAGCTTGATGTCTACTTTTACATCAAAGGGAAAAGAAAAGATGAAATATTCATTTCTTGGAGTTGCTCCTCACTCCTGCCTTTCTTCCGACTTAGGGAATATAGGGGACACGACCTAAGGAAAATTGATTTTCTTGATTTCTGGGAAAGAGTAAAGGCTCCTAACAAGAAATCATGGATGCAAGCCATCTCTACGGTGTGGGCTTGCCCTTACTTCTGGTTTTCCCACATCCATGCATTGCTCGGAGTTCATTTTAGCTGCAACAGCCCAATTTGACAAATAATCCTTGTCATTAAAGATGATGATGTTAAGGTGGTAATCCATTTGGATCCAAAGTTCTTCAATGATTTTCTCAAACTTCTTGATGTTAAAGAATACACAATTTCACCAGATTCATCTCTAGAACATTGGGACAAGGAAGAGGAAGTATGCAAGAAAATCATGATGAAAACTTGTTTCAACAAGACTTTCTCCAAATTACATAAAACCATGCATCGGTCAGATTTTATTTAGGAGGTCAGTGACCTTATTGTGCTAATAAGTAGAGTTTTAGGTCTCCTTTGCAAAGGAATTTCAAGAATGGATGTTCTTGTACATCGTTACCATCAAGAAGAATAATGATTTTATCAATGGGGGAGCATATCAGTAGCTCCATTTGCTATCAATTGAGCAAGGTGCTTTCCACAAAGAATTTCTATATGACATCCTTCTTGGTTTATGCGGCCGCTGCTATGGGAGATTTCTCTAGGTTGAATACTAAAGGTATTCGTAGCACCTCCCAAATCTATGATTTCTATCCCCAGCTCACACTAAGTGAAGGGAGCAGGAATTTTTGTAGGGTCAATGATGCCTTCTTTGTAGTTATCCTCTACCATTTTGACAAGGAGTTATACAACCGAAGGATTTCTGATGAAGCCTTCAAAGAAGTGTGTGAGTGGGGACCCATCTATTTAACATTCCCTACATTCACTTACATTTGGGTTCCATGCTTTATAGGTGCCCCCAAAAATTGCCAAGGTGCCCCACTGATAAATGGGTTCTACTGGAATTGGTCCGATAATTGTTGGATTATCATCGAATTCAAAACAAGCACCACAAATTGGGAATGCATTTCCCTATTTCAATTAGCAGATACACCTGCCTGAATATTCATAAGGCAAAAAATGTGGATGTAGAATTGGTTGAAGTGACTCTTTGAACCTTTCATCAATGAACTAATTTTGATTATTGGGGTAAATTTTTGAAACAAGTCGGTCCAAAGTGCCCGCGTATCCTAATTAGAGGATATGTGGATTCATTGTTAGGATGAATAATACATAGACGAAAAGGGATTATGAGAGGTTGAAATTGGATGAGGTTTGATAGTTTGTCTTGGCGGATGTCCCAAAGGAGGCACAGATAACGATGAGGTTTTAGATGTGGCATACAAAAATGATAATATTGCCAATCAACCATTTTCATGGATTGATTGGTATGTAGAGGAATGTTACAATACAAAGGAGAGGGCGGGGCCCATTCTACAGAGAACTTATAGTTGGTTGGTTACCTTGGGAATTTCACCCAAGGGAGAAGAACAACCTATAAATATAGAGGCCCCACCAACTATGATCCAATCAACACTCACAAAGGGGAAAAGGTCGACCCAAAAACCCATATGACTCCCAAAAATATTTCATTTGTTGTTGGTGGCTCATCTCTCTCCAAGGCTTCCATTTCTAAGGCCATGTCTCCTACAACACCTATGACAAAAGTGGTTGAAGTTTAGTGACTCCCCTAGTATCTCCCAAGATCCATCACATCTTCTTCCTCCTCCATTATCACTTCCAATATTAGTTCCTTCCACTTCCACAATTATTTATTCTTTCCCATCTCCTTCCATGGCCTAGGTTTTCTCATCCCTTCAAGTTCTCTCAAATGGAGAAACTATCGGGTCAACCACTTATTCTTCACTTCCCTTAACACTTCCATTTCCCTCCACCTCATTCCCAAGAATCATTTTATCAACTCCTATGGCTGTCCTTACATCCACCCCATCCATCATGGCCACTTATACCCAAATATCAACTAATGTTTCTAGTTCTCTTTCCATATCTAATGTTTCAGGTATCAAATCTATTGTCCCATATTCATTAGCATTATCTATTCCTAAATGGTTATTTAGACATACTCCAAAGCGAAGAAGAAGATGCCTCGAGAGATGTCATAGATCTCAATATATTGAAGGAAATTCCCAAAAGATAGGCCAAGAGGCTAAGAACTATTTCAAGTCTGATAGTGAATCCATCTAGAGAGCGAATTGTAGAGGTTATTACCCCCGTTGAGGGAAAAACTAAAGAGACAATTACTTGTGGTAGATTATCGAATCTCTTGATTTTCATTGGGAAGAGCTACTCATGAAGGAGCCAAAAATATGTGCACACTTCTCTCAGGGCTCTGTTGGAAAAATATGATAAAGATAAGGCCACAAAAGATGAGCTCAAACTCAAGGTTGAACAACTCACTTCATTGTTACACAAAGTAACCCAACCAACTCCATCTACTAAAGTCTTAACTACTACGACCATGACAGTTTCTTCTACCATCGATGACATTTCTTATCATGAGCTTGAGAAGCTAGGCCAGAAAGGGAGATCGGTAAATGGATGGATTGAATGCATATTGTAGGAAGCTAATCCCTTAATCAAGGAGGCTATCGAAATATATAATGATCTGCAGTTGGGTAAGGTTGTCATTTGCAAAATGGATGAGGATTTTTCCGAAGATTATAATAATTTGAATTTAAATTTGGCAACCTGGAGTGAGATCAAAGAAGAAGACCCTAAATTGCTCCTTCAAGAAAAGTGATCGATGATGCCTCAAAGTTATTTAAATACCAAAATTCCATGGAATTCCGGTGCCAAGTATTGCAGGATTTAATTAAGAAGTTGGAAGATAAATAAGTAGAAATCATAGATTCCCTAAATGACATCTCAAAAGAGTTTGATATTTCTAATTGCAAATTATTCAATGAAAAACATCGATGCTCTTCTTGAAGATAAAATTAAGGAAAATTTCAAGGATTTTGTGAAGCATAATGATGAAGTCACCAAAACTTTCAATAGTGACTCCATTGACCGATTGGTCTTGTGCCAAAATTTCATAGGGAGGCTAAAGAAAGTTATGAATAAACTTTGAAGAGTGCCAGCCAAGATCACAAAGGAGATTGAGATGGAAGATGTAGTGAATCACTATGCATGTGGGCCTGGAGATGAATAAATTCAAGGAATCATCAAGTGCTTCATTGAGTATAAGCATCAAATGGTTGTGTGGGAAGGAGAACAACAGAAAATTGTAGGAGAGGAAGGTGTAGTTGAACAAAGCCAAAGTTGAGCGGCCATGGAGGGTCAGATCCAAGCTCTGGATTGGTCAAGATGTAGGGTTTATTGAGTCAAACCCTTATAAAAAAATTCTATTTTATGGGAGCATGTTCCCTTAATTTAATGACATTTGTATTTTTATAAAATTTCATTTAAGGGCCTAGCTATAATGGCTCAACCTAAGAATTTATAAATATTTGAATGCCTCGAGCTAGTAGATTAGAAAAAAATCGAGTGAGGTTTCTCTTCAAGCTTAGAAGAGTGCTTCAAAGAATTCTAAAAACCTTTTAATTATATTCAGAGTTACACCTTGTAATTGGGAATCTAATTTATTGTGTTGAATGGTCAATTAATGCTTACTTTGTGAATACATGATTCCTTAGTGTGAGTGGTTAGCTTAGCTTTATTTTAGGTTATCTATTTCATGTTGTGAATGAGTAATGTGATTATCTTTCATATCATTTATGAAAATATTATTTTCCTTCTCTGTTGTTAAAGTTAGATTATCATTATTCATAGCTACTAAAATAGATGTTTGACCAATGCATGTCTTCCTTTCTCATGATAAATTAACTATGTGTTGAATAAAATTTGATATAACCTTTACGTATGCTCAATTTTAAGAAAGGGAATGCATGTTTATTAGTCTATATTATTCTACATCCTCTCTAAGTTATAGTAAGTGAAGTTGACATGTGGCGCATGCACCCTCTTCAAATTAACCCTTCCGATTATGGAAATACCCTTTATTTAGTGCATCACCATCCCTAGTATAGTTTCATTTCTATAAATCTCTTTCCCTAAAACTTCATGAAGATGTTAGCATAGGAATAGATAGCCTTTTTATCATACTAGGAGTAGTAAAGAACTTACTTTAGGAAGAGGAATCTGACTTTCTCTCAGAGGTTCACCTGAGCCCAAGTCCCATAGCTTGAGAGGTGATCCTACGTGTTCCAATCACACCGTGAATGTCTTTTTCACATTATGGCCATTCAAAGGGTGCAAGTGATTTGGAAACTTGGCATGCTCGGTGGGATGAGTTAGTACTTTCTCTTCTCATTAGCATAAATAAAATTTCTTGGGAACTCTATATCTCTAGATTCCAAATCTCAGTGCATTCACTTATGCAAGAATTTAGACAAGAGATTCTTCAAAGCATAAAAGTTATTAGCATATCAACCTTTCTGTGTCTCCTCCCAAGAGAAGAAGAAGATGTATTTTAATACCATCAGTTTTGCAACTTCACCTCATATAGGTCATTCAACTCCTCCATATGGAAGGTTTCCTCCATCAAGGAACAATCAACCTCTTATTGTTATGACATGGAACCAAGTTTTTCCCCTTTCAATGCAAAGCAGATACTTCTATTGGCTTAACGTGACCCTATACCTAGTTGCGGCACTAAAATTTTATCCTTTTACATAGGAGAAACTCATGTTACTCTAGTAGAACACATTCTTGATGTAGCCAACATCTGCGTAGTACACAACATCATAGAGGATAATGTTGTTGTCAGAATTCTAGCCACTTCCTTCAAGGGAAAAGCACTTCAATGGTTTCGAGGGTTACATATCGGTAGCATAACCACTTGGGATGAGTTAGGAGAGAATCTATACAAATAGTTCGAAGACAAGATTGATCACCTATCACTCTTAGAACAACTCACCACCATAAAGAGATTTCCCTAGAAGTACATGAGTAATTTAAATTTCTGATTTTATAGGACATGGAATAGGATTTCGGCACTCATCAAACCCTCTCCAAACAATGAATTTATGTACTATTTGTGAGCTTTGAATAGCGATGTAGCAGTGATGATCCAATCCATGGAGGGACTACATTACCTTATGCTTATGACATAGACATAAATGTAGAAAATTCTCTCGATCTAGGTTGGAAAGATAGCTCCTCGACCACCCATGCCATTTTCTGTAGATCTTATGAATAATCAGCCTATCATTGCACCTATTCTAAGAAGCATCTAATCAGCCAGCTCAATCGGTCTCAACCTCTTCAAATGATCTATTTGAAGTCAAATCACTACTGCAGACCTTCGGAAATGAGCTAGTAGTAATGAAAAGGCAACAATCCCAATATGCTCAACTATTCAATCACAATATCAAGAAAATCACCCTCCCTTTCAAGGAAATAATCAGGCCTAGAACTAGGTTACCAGCCAAGCATCAAATGTAAATCCTTTAAACTTCTGAAACCCTTCCATTACTAGTTCATCTAAAGCCATAGTGCTAGTCCAGAATAACCTCATTCAATATTATGAGTGGTGCTACCCTTGTTCTCAGCCTCACAACCAAAATCTTTTCCCAAACAGAGTTTTGAGTTAGGCCCTTATGGTCCAAAGCATATCTGCTCTACCTGAATCATCTGTTGGACCATCCACTCATGAAAGTCAAGACCAACCTTCTGATGAAACTACACTACTAAATTGGAAAGCAGAAGACTTTGTGGCTTGAATATTGATGCCTCCACTATAGCATCCAACACACATTCCAAGAAAAGGGAAATAGACCCACAATCTTCCAAAACTGATCAGGCATCTACTTCTTAGTCCCCAACACAAATATCGATGATAAAGGCATGAGAAAGAAATCACTAGAAGTATCCATGGATCAATCTACAAAGAAGGATGGGACTTCAAGTATCACAATGCCCAATAGGAATTTTCCAAAAGAAGACTCCAATTCCCCAAAAGGTATTAGAAAAGTGGGGGCGATTCCATTCAACATTGTGAAGAAAATGAAGAAGAGCAATTTGAGTGTCACGATGTGGGATGTACTCTCAATTCCTTCTTAGAGGAACTTGCTATAGGAGGCTTTGAAAAAATTTGGCACTACCAATAGGTCATCAAGTCAAGAAGTCGAAGTGGCAACCATCTTATTCCAACCCGAAACAAAATTATATTCTAAGCCCACCAAACCTCCACCATTTCTATATCTTGCTGATTATTGGTGATCATTTGGTAGACAATTATATGATCAATTCTGGAGCCAATAGTTCCATAATGCCCAAACAAATCAAAGATATCAAAGATATATTATGAATTCCATATACTCTAATTTTAAGAGGATTTGTTCAACTAGATGATACTATAGTCCAAACTATGGGGGTCATTAAGGGGCTTCATCTTACTATCCATGCATGTCCTAGCTTGAGATTCACGCAAGAAATATTTGTTATTGATCTCCCTCCCCTTTTTACCATTTCCTTATCATAGGAGTTCACTGTCAAGATGGGTCGATAATGGTCATCAGACTGGTCACATATGATCCTTAGAACTTGGTACGGGATGAAGGTGACTATAAGAGATGAACCTATTTTTCATAATCATGTGGAACCATACACCGCCAAACCCATAAATGGAAATTATGCCATTGGTGACCTGCAGATGAAGAAGATGTAGATCACGAGAAAACTAATCTCACGAAGGAAGTTCCTGACATAGTGCTTGATGAAGTAAGTATCAACCACCAATATGATCCCTATGCTAATTTATTAGCAGATGAAGAATCAGGTTTGCTACTTTTGGAAGAAACAAGATTGGGTACATACTGCATTCATGAAGAAAATACCATCATACCTCAACTTTTTAAGGCATCAAGCGATACAAAAGGAATATGGAAAATGTTCTTTGATGGCTCATGAATCAAAAATGGATCTAGTGTATGGGTTATGTTTATTTCTCTAGAAGGAAACAAATATTTCTCTTCATTTTAGTTGTAGTTTAGTTGCACTTATAATTATGCTAAATATGAAGCTCTTATACAAGGAATTCAACTTTCCTAAAGAAGAAGAATCCAAACCTTGATCATCTTTGGTGATAGTGAATCAATTGTGCACTAAGTTACTTCCCATAGTGCATCTAAAAATGATCTACTGAGGTCATATAAAAATTGGCTTTGGGATCTGATAGAAGATTTCAAAGCTTTTGGAATTCATGTAATTCTTAGGAATAAAAATCAAGATGCTAACGGAATGGCTACAATTGGCTCCCTCAAGATGACAATGTACCTACGGACATCATAAAAGAAGATAAGTAGAAAGTAAAAAAATGGTGGTCCGTCTTGTAGTACCAAATAATGTAAGTAGCTAGCAGGTGTTTGATAGTGATCAATAGATTGTTCTCTTCCTATAGCAAGAAGCAAAGTTTTCTGCCAAACATCAAGATAAACCTCAAAATTCTTACGGCGATCAAATTATACATCTAAAAGGAAACAAGCTCCCAAAAGGTCGGTTACATTAAAATCCATCTTCAATTTAGATGATCAAGCCAAATGAAAAAGAGCTCATATCGTGGTTAAGGATGAGGATTTTTAAGAGGTCAAGGTGGCAATTGAAAAAAAAATAAAAGTTGGTAAGATATATACGATCAGAAAAGAAAGATTTCATTGAACTATGTCAAGAGTATCATGATATTTTCACATGGAGCTACAATGACCTGCATGGTTTCAATCTTGGTTTTCTCAACATACCATCGAGTTGGATCCTAACTCTAAGCTAGCTTCATAAAAACAAAGGCCAATCAATCCCAAAATTGAGTTGCTAATGAGGAAAGAACTAACCTAGCTTATCGAGTCCTCGTATAATTTTTCCAATCAAGCATTCCTTGTGGGTAGCTAATCTAGTGCATATAAGGAAAAATAATGGAGAGATTGACTTTGTGTGTGGACTTTAAATATTTGAACCATCACTCATTGAAGGGTCATTACCCTCTTCCGTCAATGGAGAAAATCCTCTAAATAGTGGCAAGGGCTCAAAGGTTTTCTTTTCTTGATGGATATTCAAGATATAATTAGATTCTAGTCCAAGAATATGATCAATTCAAAATGACTTTCACTACTAAGTGGGGCACGTATGCTTACAACAAGATGCCATTTGGGTTGTCTAATGTAGGGGATACTTTCCAAAGAGCCATGGATATGGCCTTTAAAGGACTAATCAATGATATTATCTTGGTTTACCTTGATGACATAACTATCTATTCTAAGCATGCCGAAGATCATATCACACATCTAAGGAAGGTTTTTCGAAGATGCAGAGAATTTGGGGTCTCACTGAACCCTAAGAAATGTATTTTCATAGTTTAGGAAGGGAAATTGTTGGGACATATTGTTTCAGTAGAGGGATTGTCCATTGATCCAGCTAGGATTCATTCCATTATGTCTTTATCTCTTCCAAGTCACAAGAAAGGTCTCCAAATTTTCCTGGGAACCATAAATTTCATGCAGAGATTCATCCCTTAGTTTGCAACATTGGCTAAACCACTCACAACCATGATAAAAAATAACATTCCATTATCATGGATGAAAGAGGGGAGGGAGAGTTTTGAGGCTATCAAAATGGCCATTTCCCAAGCTCCCACACTGGTAAATCCCAATTTTGAAAAAGATTTCATCCTCTATTCTTTTGCGGGCTAGGAAAGTATTTCAAGGATTCTAACGCAACAAAATGATGATTTGATGGAACAACCGGTTTCCTTTTTCAGTCAGTCTCTCAAGGAATATGAGCTTAAATATTCCTTCATTTAAAAATAATTCTTAGCGGTCATTCGAGATCTAAAAATTTTAAGCACATGTTGTCCAACAACAAACTCCACTGATGGTCTCTCATCCTAGGCATCAAAGAATTTTTTTGAATAAAGAGATGAATGAGAAACATGCTAGGTGGATTATAAACTTAATGGAGGATGATGTACACATTAAAGTCACTAAGCTTGTTAGGGCAAGGGTTTATGTCAGTAGTTGGCTACGGACATGGAGATCAAGGATACGAAAAGTTATGCTCTGAATGGTGAGGAAGGAAATGAAAAATCGATTGGTTGACTAAGATGTATAGTTTACTCCTCTCGTGGGTATATCCTCTAAGTATGGATAAAGTTAGAATTACACAATTTTCATCTCTAGTCCATTCCATATGCCGTGGTAGATAATTTCTTTTCAAAAATATCTGAACATGCTCTTTTACACCGCATCAAGCAAGAGTAGGTGAATATGATGTTAGGAATTTCAAAATGGTCTATCCAGAGGCATTACTCTACACACACAAACTACTACCAAGATCATCGACCAAGTTATTATTAGCTAGATTTGTTCAAAGATGCTCATCTCTGGGTAAGGAAATGTAAATAATGTTCTCTTTTTGTAGGAAAATATAGGTTGACAACTCCCTTTCAATCCCATTTAGGTAGATCAAAATTTCATTTAGTGGGGGTTAGATTTAATTAGAATGATCAATCCTCCTTCCATGAATGGAAATAAATGGGTCCTCATTGCAAAAATTATTTCACCATTGGACAAAAGTGGTGGCCTTGAAGGAGAGAAATGAAAAGACCATCCTTGAATTCTTAGAAAATATAATGACAAGTTTCGATGTTCCATTCACCGTCATCTCTGATAAAGTAATGTCTTTTCTTGGTATAAATTTAAGTGAGTGGGTAGTTATAAATGGGGTCTACCTCAAGACTTCATCCAATTATTACCCATAGGGAAACGGGTTGGTTGAATCCAGTAACAAAAATATCATAAGGATCATCAAACGGACGATGGAAGCGAGAAAAAGGACCTGACATACACAACTTAAGACTACCTTGTGGGTGGATCGAATCACACCTAAAAAGGAAATTGGAAACTCACTTTTTATGCTAATATACAGAAGGGAGGAAAAGATACCAATCTCCTTGGAGTTACCTTATTTGGAATTGGTTCATCAAATCAAAGTTATGGAAAATGTCTCCTTAATAGTGTTGTTTTCTAAACTCATGGAATTCGAGGACGTTTGAGAAAATGATATGAAAACTTTAAGCCAACATTAGGATCAAGTTAAGAAATCCTTCGACAAAAAATCTTCTTATAAGCATTTTCAAGAAGGATACTTGGTCTTCAAATGGGATGAAGACAGAGCCAAACTAGGAAAGCATCCCAAGTTTGACACCCTCGGAGTAGGACTTATATTATTACAAGTTCACGAAGAGGTGAATTCATTTCATCTATCTAGAATCAATGGATAAGAATCGCCCATTCATGTGAATGGGATACATCTCAAAGCTTTCTTTTGAGATTGTTCCACCCTATACAGTGTTGTTTTCTTTTCATCCAAGTTCTTTGCACATCGTTTGTTTTCCTTTCCATTTTTTGTGTGTTTTATTTTAGTATTCTTCTTTAGGAATCCTTTTCCCAATGTTTTTCTTAAGGATACTAGTATAAAATCTTATGAGGAAATATTTCAATGGAGGTCGCCAAAAATGTTAATTTTTTAATCTACCTTAAGAAGCAAATGTCAAAAGTGGTCGGATTTTTATGAAAATTCCCCAAGGCCCAAAATCTAAATTTTGGACTTGATTTTGGATATTTTCTCTTTCAAAGTTTAATGGTGTGAGTCTTTGAAATTTTGTTTCAAATTTCTAAGTCTGAAACCCCGAAATTCTAAATTTTAGACTTTCAAGATTTTGGGGTTTGGAGTTTTTACTATATAATTGGTAACTTTTTAACCTGGAGGTCCAAACTCCGAAACCCCAAAAGTCTGAAATTTCAGACTTTCGGGCTTTCAGTTTCAAAAATTTTGGCCCCATTTTGGTTAAATCCCTTCGGACTTCCAAAGTCCAAAATTATGAAATTTTATACTTTTGGGCTTTTAGGTTTGGAATTCTCCAAGTCATTTTTAGGATTTTCACTTTTGGATTTCGGAAGTTCGAAAGTCCAAAAGTTAGAAAGTTCAAAATTTCAAACTTCTGGGATTTTAGGTTTTGGAAATTTTCATTTCCAATTTACATTTTCATCTCCCAATCTCCAAAGTTTGAAACCCTAAAATTCCAAAATTTTGGAATTTCGGGCTTTCAGGTTTCAGACTTTGAGTCCTTCGTGCATTTAATTTTTCACCAACCTTGTACGGATCATATTTTTGCCATTAATATTGGGTTTTCTATTTAAACTCAGTTTTTACTTGTCATTTTTACTTGACATTTTCTCTGACATTCTGTTTTCTTGTACCTTTCAATGTCATTTTTGAGGTATTTTATCTTTGTTATTTTCCTTTTGGTTTAAGATCTCTTATTTTCATTTTGTTTGTTTTCTTTGGTTCCTCTTCTATGTACCTCTCAAAATGAAAAATCATTTCCCACCATGTTTCCACGTTTTGAGTTTCCATAGGCATTCAAAGTTTTCAAGGAGCTCCTCAAGTTCTCCATTTTTCCCTCTCAGTACTTTTTAGGATTTGGAGATTAGCATTGTTTGGAAATTTCCTTCTCATATTTTGAGGACTGGCGTAACGTCTCTATTTTGGAAATCTTGATTTTGGTTTTTTGAAAATTTCTTTAAGAAAAAAAACTTTTTAAAACTTTCTTTTGGAAATTTCTTTCCGAAAATATTTTTGGAACTTTCTTTTGGAAAATTCTTTCGAAACTTTTCTTCATGAAATTCTTTTGGAACTTTTCTTCAGAGATTTTTTTCAGAAATTTCATTTTCAAAAACTTTTTTAGAACTTCAAATTTTTTTCTCTTCAGACTCTTGATTCGGGTTTGAGTCTCATACTTTTTGGGAGTTTGGGACATGTCTTTCATAGTATTAAACTTGAGTTTTAGACTTCTCTTTTTAAGGTTTTTTTCAACTTCAGCTTTCATTACGGTGTATAGATCTTGATGTATTCTTCTCCATCAAAGGGAAAATAAAAGATGAAGTATTAATTTATTGGATTTGCTCCTCACTTCTTCCCGTCTTCTAACTTACGAAATATAGGGGACACTAACCTAGGGAAAATTGATTTTCTAGATTTTGGGAAAGAGTAAAGTATCCTAACAATAAATCATAGATTCAAAGCCATCTACGATGGTGGGCTTGCCCTTGGTTCTAGTGTTCCCACATCCATGCATTTCCCGAGTTCATTTTAGCTAGGATATCCCACTTTAATAAAGAATCCATGTTAGTCAAAGATGATGATGATAAGGTAGTACTGTTTGGACCAGACTTCTTAGAAGATTTGTAAAAACTTCCCGACATTTAAGATTATGCCACAATTTCACCAGAGTTAGTAGTGGAACATTGGGAAAAGAAGAGGAAGTATGCACGAAAATCATGATGAAAACTTATCTGGCCAAGAGCTTCACCAAATTACCCAAAACCATGCATCAATCAGATTTTATTCAGGATGTAGTGACCTTATTGTGATACTAAGCATAGTTTTAGGTCTTCCTTCTGCAAAGGAATTCTAGGAATGGATGTTCTTATACATCACTACCATCAAGAAGAATAACGAGTTTATCTGATGGGGGGAGCATATCAGTAGCTCCATTTTCTATTAATTGGGAAAGGTGTTTTCCACAAATAATTTCTATATGACATCCTTCTTGGTTTATGTGGCCATTGTTATGGGAGATTTCTCTGGGTTAAATACTAAATGTATTCACAACACCTCCCAATTCTATGATTTCTATCTCTAGTTAACACTGAGTGAAGGGAACATGTATTTTTGTAGGGTTAGTAATGCCTTCTTTGTGGTTATCCTCTACCATTTTGACAACGAGTTATACAATTGAAGAATTTCTGATGAAGCCTTCAAATAATTGGATGAGTGGGGATCCATCTATTTATAGTTCCCTACATTCACTTACATTTGGATTCCAGGATTTATAGGTGCCCCACAAAAATTCCAAGGTGCCCCACTAATAAATGGGTTCTACTGGAATTAGTCCGACAATTGTTAGATTATCATCGAATTCAAAACAAGCGCCACAAATTGGGAATGCATTTCCCTATTTCAATTGGCAGATACACCTTCCCAAATATTCATAAGGCCAAAAATGTGGATGCAGAATTGGCTGAAGTGACTTTGCAAACCTTTCATCCATGAACTAATTTTGATTATTGGGGTAAATTTGTGAAACAGGTCAATCCAGTGCCCACGTGCCCCAATTGGAGGATATCTGGATTCATTTTCGGGATGAATACATTGTGCAACAAAGGGATTATGAAAGGTTAACCTTGGATGAGGTTTGGTAGTTTGGCTTGGCCGATGTCCCAAAGTAGGCATAGGTAATGATGAGGTTTTAGATGTGGCATACAAAAATGATAATATTTCCAATCAACCATTACCATGGATTGATTGGTATGTAGAGGAATGCTATGATACAAAGGAGAGGGTAGGGCCCATTCTGTAGAGAACTTACAGTCAGTTAGTTACCTTGGGAATTTCACCCAAGGGAGCAAAAAAACCTACAAATACAGGGTCCCCACCAACTATGATCCAATCAACACTCACAAAGGGAAAAATTTGACCAAAAAAACCCATGTTACTCCCAAAAATATTTCATTTGTCATTGGTGGCTCATCTCTATCCAAGGATTCCATTTCTAAGGCCATGTCTCCTACAACACTTGTGATAGAAGTGGTTAAATTCATTAACTCCCCTAGTATCTCCCAAGATCCATCACATCTTCTTCCTACTCCATTGTCACTTCTAATATCAGTTCCTTCCACTTCCACAATTATTTATTCTTTCCCATCTCCTTCCATGCCCAAGTTTTCTCAACCCTTCTAGATTTCTCGAGAAACTATTGAAGAAACTATCGGGTCACCCATTTCCTCCACCTCATTCCCAAGCACCATTTTATCAACTCCTATAGTTGTCCTTACGTCCACCCCATCCATCATGGCAACTTCTACCCAAATATACACTAATGTTTCTAGTGCTCTTACCATATCTAATGTTCAGGTATTGAATCTATTGTCCCATCTTCATCAGCATTAGATATTCCTGAATGGTTGTTTAGATAGACTCCAAAGCAGAAGAAGAAGGTGCCTCTAGGAGATGTCATAGATCTTAGTATATTGGAACAGATGCCCAAGAGATAGGCCAAGAGGCTAACAATTGTTTCAAGTTTGATAGTGAATCCATCTAGAGAGTGAATTGTAGAGGCTACTACCCCCTGTTAAGGGAATAGATTAAGAGACAATTACTATGGAAGACTATGAATATCTCATTTTTATTGGGAAGAGCTACTCATGAAGGAGACAAAAAGATGTGCACACTACTCTTGGGGCTCTACTAGAAAAATATGACAAAGATAAGGCCATAAAAGATGAGCTCAAACTCAAGGTTGAACAACTCACTTCATTGTTACGCAAAGTAACCCAACAAACTCCATCTACAAAATTCTTGACTACTATGGCCATGACAATTTCTTCTACCATCGATGACATTTCTTCTCATGAGCTCATGAAGCTAGGCCAGAAAGGGAGATCGTTAAATGGATTTATTGAACACATATTGTAGGAATCTAATCCCTTAATCAAGGAGGATGTCAAATTATATAATGATCTGCACGTTGGGAAGGCTGTTATTTACAAAATGGATGAGGCTTTTTCTAAGGATAATAATAATCTGAATTTAAATTTGGCAACATGGAGTGATATCAGAGAAGAAGACCCTGACTTTCTGCTTTAGGAAGAAGTAATCGATGATTCCTCAAAGTTATTTGAATACCAAAAGGCCATGGAATTCCGGTGCCAAGTGTTGTAGGATTTAATTAAGAAATTGGAAGATAAACAAGTGGAAATCCCAGATTCCCTGAATGACATATCATAAGAGTTTGATATTGTTAATTACAAATTCTTCAAATAAAAACATCGATACTCTTCCTAAAAATCAAATTAAAGAAAATTTCAAGGATTTGGTGAAGCGTGACGATGAATTCACCAAAACATTCAATAGTGACTCCATTGACCGATTGGTCTTTTACAAAAATTTCATAGGGAGGCTGAAGAAATTTACAAATAAACTTCAAAGAGTTCCATCCAAGATCACAAAGGAGATTGAAACAGAAGATGTAGTAAATCACTACGCATAGAGGCCTAGAGATAGAGAAATTCAAGGAATCATCAAGTTCTTAATTGAGTACAAGTATCGAATGTCATGTGTGTTAAGGAGAATAACAAACAATTCTAGGAGAGGAAGGTGTAGATGAATAAAGCCAAAGCTGAGTGGCCATGGAGGGTCAGATCCAAGCTCTAGATCAGTCAAAGTTATAGGGTTGACTGATTCAAACCCTTGCAACAAATTTGTTATTTTCATGGGAGCATGTTCCCTTAGTTTAATGACATTTCTATTTTTAGAAAATGTTAGTTAAGGGCCCAACTGTAATGGCTCACCTAAGAACTTATAAATTGTTGAATGCCTCACGCTAGTAGGTTGGGAATTTTTTTTGGAGTGAGGTTGCTCTTCAAGCTTGGAAGAGTACTTCAGAGAATTCTAAGAAACCTTTTAATTATATTCGAGTTACACCTTGCAATTAGGAATATTATTTATTGTGTTTAATGGTTGATTAATGCTTATGTTATGAATATATGATTCCTTAGTGTGAGTGATTAGCTTACCCGTATTTCAAGTTATCTATTTCATGTTGTGAATGAGTAATGTGATTATCTTTTATATCATTTTTAAAAATCTTAATTTCCTTTCGTTGTTAAAGTTGCATTATCATTATTCGTAGCTTCTGAAATAGATGTTTGAGCAAATGCATGTGTTCCTTTCTCTTGATAAATTAAGCGTGTGTTGAATCAAATTTGATCTATCCTTTATGTATGCTCAATTTTAAAAAAAAGAACACGTGTTTATTAGTTTTTAGTATTCTATACCCTCTCTAAGTTTCAATAGGTGAAGTTGATCTGTGGGGCACACACCCTCTTCAAATTAACCCTTCCCAAGTCTGGCAATACCTTTTATTTCATGCGTCACCATCCCTAGTATAGTTTCATTTATGTAAATCTCTTTCCCTAAAACCCCATGAAGATGTTAGCATAGGACTAAATAGCCCTTTTATCACACTAGGAGTAGTAAAGCACTTAGTTTAGGAAGAGGAATCTGGCCTTCTCCATAGGATCACCTCGAGCCCAAGTCCCACAACATGAGACATGATCCCATGTGTCCCAATCACACCAAACATCTTGTTAAAATTATTTCCATTAAGGGGGTGCGGTGATTTAGAGACAACACAACCCGAGGACAACATCATATTGAATCCTACCTCATCTCGGTGTCGTCTACATAGTGGTATGTCGGCCTCTATGCTTTGGATGCCCACCGAACCCTCTCCCATCTTTCCCATGAAAAAATCAACCTCTCACCTTACCACCAATCAAATAGCTCCAATCGATCTCGTGGACCCACCTACCGAATGCCAATCTCATGCTAGTCACTCACCAACTCAGCTCAAAGCCCTCGTATCATCACTTTCCACTCTTACTCCACCACTCTGTCATTTTCCCAAATAACAACACATTAAAATGAATCTGTAAAATATGGATTTTTCTTTTTATTAACCCTAACCCGACATGACCAACGTTGGTCATACCAAACCGACATCAGTTACTTTATAACCAACATCAGTCACCCGCTATTACCATTTTTACCCCATTTTTCCCATTTTGACCTCAACTCATTATTTCCAGACACCCTTTGACCTTACCCACACTTATTGCAACCTACCAACAAGCCCAAAATATCCCTACATTTCATTAGTTGTGTCTCAATATTTTTTATTTTACTTGTACCTTGGCCTTACCGTGTCATGGCCTATTTACCTAGACCCGACCTACTTGGAGAGACCACCGACCTTGTGTACTCGCTATACCTTACGATGTTGGTACCCATGTTATTTAGCCTAATAAGAATACCTTACGTATTTCCATGTCATTTATCCTAGCCAAATATTTGGTGTACCGAACATACCTAAACATTCCTTCACTTGACCTACGTTGTGTTTCTCGGACCATATCCTATGCCTTGGATACCTAAATCATTTCTTCCTTATTTAGATAAACCTATCGACCTTAGACGTTATAGAGTCTACAAGCTCTTCAAATTTTTACCATGTTGCAGTCTATACATGTGCATGTGTTGTACTTCTATTACCCATTACCTAATTTGACCCTGGCCTATTACTTATTACCCGAGTCAACCATCACCCTTTCTAATTGTACTCATACCCTTCCCCACCTACCTTCACTTCCACCAACTACACATTTATCAAACCACTCACCGATTTCGTATAACACCTCATCAATTCCTAGTTTGAGGGGGATCACCTTCACCCACACCTGGGGAAACTCGCTCTCACCCACACATGGGGAAATCACTTCCTATTTTTTTCAATGTCTAGCTTACCAATATAAGCTATGTGACAAAAAGGGGCAAAATATAGAAACCAAAATTAGGTCGTACCACCCTTATAGCCCCATTAATTAAATAAACCATACCTTACATATTCATATCCCATAGTGCACATGATTAATTGAATTAATTACTTTAATTTATTTAATTAATGTCCTCACTTGACCACCTCACCTAGCCACATCACCTAGACACCTCATTATGGACCTATTCTTAGCATGATCATTCTAACTAAGACCCAATCTCTACTTACCATAACTAACTGAGACTTAGTCGAAACCTAACACTCGATACCTATTCTTTCTCTAATAGTATGCCCACTTACGCAGAAAATGCCATTTTAGACCCAAACTAACGAGTAGAATTGGTCAAAAAGATAGCCAAGATATGCTATTTTAGAAAACCTAGGATTTCCTACCATAACCGACACTAATTAAACCTAAACTGTCATCAGTTACCATATATTCACTTTGGTAAGCTCTTTCAAAATGTTGGAATAATTATTTGAGTCTAGAGAGAGAGAGAGAGATCTACATCAAAGCATGAACCAGAGCCCTCTCACACATCCAAACACACCCTAGCCAACACCAAGACTGATATGAAGAAATTGGAATTCACGGTAGCATCCGAGAAGCAATTCCATGGCACTAACTAGTAATTTCATAGATCAACCATCACCTTCATCCAACTATTAGGTATGATAATACAAGTAAGTGCATTTTTATATGCATCATTCCATACTTATTTAAATCATCATTTCTTTAACTTTCTCTTTTAAATCCTATTCTCTTTTGCATCCTATCATCCTCACCTTCCTGCCAATCCACCCATCTAACCATCCATAACCTTTTAGCTCCCCACATCCAACCCTAGGAATCTCTGAGCATTCTCAGCTTCTTTGGAAACCTAACCATCATTCTTCCATTCTTTGTGCAATCACAGAGAATCCCCAAAACCAAATTTTATTGAGTTTCTACTAGTCCACTGACTCGATGCCGGTAAACCTAAACTGTCATTGGTTTCCCTCTGTTGTCATCATTCATACCCAACCGATGTCGTATCTCGTATTTGGTAATCCTTCTTGTAACATCAACCTCATAACCTTCACTCAAATAACCCAAAACCACCCAAAACCTGATCCTGACTTGTTCTAGTCACCTTGGCTACCTGCCCAACCTCCAGATATGATCATAACCTTACATGTTAGATTAGATTTGCTTATTGTATTTGAATGAGATACCTAAATCATATCAACTACAGTAGGATGTTATTTGTTTACGTTATTTCTTACATTAAATTGTATTAAACAGTGGATTGACAACCATCTAGGAAGTATCACACTTCTTAGATCTAGCACACGCTAGGTAGTCCACTGACATATATTGTTTAATATTCTTCTTGTGGTCTTGTTTTTCATTCACAAGTAGTTCCTCCTAGCAAAAAGTAATTTCTTACAATCAAGCATTGGATCGGGAAATCATAACGCACACACTCTACCTTCCACCTTCATTTCACAGGTATTCCTCCTCACCCTTACCTTATCTATTTTTCTCATATGTACACAATTATTCGGTGAAACATTAACACTAATGTATAGATTTAGTAAATTGATAATTAATAAGTAATCATATTCGATTTTACGATTTCATTATGGATGAATAAATGTGTTATTAATGAACATAGTACATTATGGGAAATGATACAATGCAAACCACATTAAATTAATATTATACCTTACTAAATAAGTTGTACAAATCATATCAAATGACGACCAAATGAGATTAAGTGAACCATTCATAATAAATGATAAAATTATGATATTAAGACCAATACTAATTAGGAGTGATTGGATCATTTAAATGCAAGATATGGTTAAATTAATCTATTTTGAATGACAACACTAAGTTGTGATAAATTGATAAGAGGTACCCATAAAGGATAGTAACTCAATGAGTTACTATAATCCTCTATTGTGAAACATAGATAATGTGATGCGATATGAAACAACATAACATAAAGACAATCTTATCTACTTAACCTAAATAGATAATGAATTTGTAAATGAAGTGTAGATATCTGGAATCATCATCATTATCAACATAATCCTAACCATGTTAGCTTAGGATGGATATGAGAAGAATAATGAGTACATAATGAAATATTTCATTACATGACATCTATCTTTCCAATAAGTATCCTAATATGGGACACATAGGATCCTTTCGATTGGAAGGATGAGTCATGATTCCTACTTCTTAAAAATTGAACTTAACTTATTAAACATTGAAATGAGATCCGTTAGCTATTAAGAGATGGTTTTACAATGACGAAGATAATTTTCAATGAATTTTTGCAAGTTCAAAACTGAGTTTGCAAATTAATGCTTGAAAAAAATTCCAAGTGGTGTAGCTAGATGATTACACTATCTATTCACCTTACCCCTAATTTTTTGTGTCGCATACCAAATGAATTCCAACTTGTCTAATATCTAGGTTTACACTTAGGAGTTGTACATATTTCTCAAAATTAGTTATAAAGGTGTAACAAAAAGTATACTAATTATACTAACTCGGTTAGAGTGAAGATCAATCAGTTAGAGCGAATATAAGGGGGATCATGTAGATCTAATTTACGCTTACAATTTGCACATGGTTTTCATTTGTTATGAGATGGATTGTAAATATGTAACTATACAGGTTTTTAATTACTACAAGATTAAAATAATTGAATGCATTAATTATGATTATGGGGTTTTTTTAAAATTTATTTCCACCCTTTATTTGGATGATTAATAACATGGGTGTTACACCAATATTAACTAGTGTATGTCCACATTCAATAAGAATAAAATAACCATGTAAGAAATAAAAAAATTAATAAATAAGAGCAAAAAAATTATATGGATTCATTAATCAAAGACACAAAGTTCCTTCATGGTTGTACAAGATTACAAAGTTGGATATAAGAGAGAGTAGAAGAATGTATGAAAGGAGATAGAAGATTATAACTTATTACTTGTAGTATTAGTGAAACAAATCCCAATAACTAAAAAAATAAACAAATCCTAACCCCTTGGAATGGTGAGGCATCCCAATTTATAGCATACAAAACAAATGTCAATCTCCCCCTCCTTATGAAAATTTTAACCTCCCCATAACTTGTGACCTTTCACATTAACTAGGATTGAAATTAAGTCCTTCTATTATTTTTGAAAAATCAATTTTACAAAGAAACATAAGGCCACTTAAGTACATAAGAAAAAAAAGTGAAAAATTACAATCCCAATGAAGGTATAGAACTGGAGAGAGAAGGGGAGAAGGGAGAATAAGATAAAAGTGACGATTCGAGAGATGGGAAAGTGTCCATTGATGAAGGGCCTACTTTTTATGGATATTTAGAGAATTATCTAAGAATGAAATATTTTTCCTTTGAAATCTTGTTGAATTGAAATAATTTTATTGTAACCTCATTCTTATGTGATATGTAGACACACTTCAAAGCATTGAATAACTGTTTAAAAACACTACTACAAGACTTGCATTGTGCGGAATTGATATGTTTTTGAATCACTTAAACATGATGAAATTTTTATATGGCTACTAGGATAGACAAAACCATCCAACCCCTTAAAAAAGTGACCCTTCCAAATCTGAATAAACCATTGAGAATGTCCTCCTGTTTGCACATAATGATTATTTCTAGTAAATTTGGACATACACTAGTCTAAGAAAATAAAAATATAGCTCTTATTTGAATCCAATATTACCGGTTTTGGATTCAAAAT
This sequence comes from Taxus wallichiana var. yunnanensis, assembly GCA_018340775.1. Classification (NCBI taxonomy): domain Eukaryota; kingdom Viridiplantae; phylum Streptophyta; class Pinopsida; order Cupressales; family Taxaceae; genus Taxus; species Taxus wallichiana. Next base: position 39,350,026 of record CM031239.1, on the reverse strand, counting down.
TTTTAAATATTGACATTTACTATACTAGAAAATAACAAATATTAAAATCCAAAATTACAGATATTGGAATCAAAAATTAAAATATTGAATTTGAAAATTAAAAAAATGGAACTTGTTATACATCCTTCAGATTCGATATATCAGATTACAAATTTGATTAATGAATCGGGTGAAATCATTTAATGTTTTTAAGGAATCCAATATTGACTGAAAAACAATAAACATAAAATGTTTCTCTTTTATACTCGCTTACTCATAATAGAATCCACCTTACAATTTTTTTACGTAAAAAAATATATCTATTATTATCAAAATAATTTAATCCCTTTTTTTACTACAACATTACAGAAGATAGACACACACATTATAAAATATGACATTACTAAAGATAAACTCACACATTATACCAAAAAAATTAAGCTTTATTCGTAACATGGTTATGCAATTGTATTGGCATTTCCCTACTAATATATATTCACATATAAAACCATTACTATAGATAGACACACACATCAAAGAAATAATTTTTATGTTTTTGTCTTAACATAGCTATGCGATAATTTGGCATCAACATGGTAATGAAATTAAGTATAAAAATGTTCCATATATATTTACATATTTATAAATATGAAGTTAATTATAATACCATTTCTAAAGGTGGAATTATATTATAAAAATTTAATAGTTTATTGAATTTAATTGTAACACCATTCTATAAGATGAGCTCCCAAATTAAAAAAATAAATCACAAAAAGGTTACCTAAAATAAGATCCTTATAATTGGGTTTTTTATCTAATAACATCTTGGATGTCTTCTGCATCCTTCAATGGTTGTAAAAAGGCCAAAAATCATCTAACAAGTAGTTTTTTGTACAATTATAATTTATGTTAAATGTTTTATCAATTATGTAGTTCCCCACATCATTGAAATTGTTTCCATGTAAAGAGTTGATGGGTCACTTTATTCTCCAATCATTTAATCAACAAATTCAACTATAAGTATCATCATAAAACCAGGGTTGTGTGTCCTAGGTTGTATGCAATGAAGTCTTATGCAAATCAGTTGTTTTGGTGGTTCCTTTTGAGGGTTTTGGTTTGTGTGTTTCCCCTTGTTTCCTCTTCTAATCTATGGAAAGGAAATACAATGCTAAACTACTGAAATGAAATACAGGTAAGTTACTGAAATCACTAAAACAACATTGTTGTAAATAAATAATCTAATGGAATTCAAAATGCACACACATAATTGAAATAATAGGATTGAAGTAACACACACCGACTTGAAATAACAAAATATAAATATGCTTTAAGAAAGGAACTAAGTAACTACATTCAGATAGATAATTGCATCTAGATAAACATTCAAATCAAATCATTTTAAACTTGAACTTATAAGTGATAATGATCATGCATGAAACATAAATCCTCCAATCGTCTTGGTTGAGTGGGCCCTTTTTATTCCTTGGGATGGAGGTATTATTAACACAAAATGATATTCAAAATGACATCGAATATATTAATTCAAATAAATTCCATTATAATTCCTCTAACATGGTTGATATCTATGATGACTTCCATATAGGAAGTTGCAAATGTTAATATATGATTCTTGTTTGAATATGGTGTACTCTTGTGAACTAAGCAATCATGTTTGATGTAGATGATATGTTTATCTTATGAAAATCAATACAATCCTTCCATGTATATTTTGAATTCAAAATGAATTATTTCATTCATTTTTATGTTGAATGTTCACTGCATTTTCATAGAGGAAATTAATTCATCTTAACTCATTCATATCAAATATTGCATTTGAACTTGTTCTTTAGTCTATATGATTTATGTCATAGGATTGTAAAATAGGAAGGAAGCCTGTACAATTTTATTAATAATCAATCAATCAATTACATAGGTGCAGGTTGCAATATATATATATATATATATATATATATATATGTATGTATGTATGTATGTATGTATGTATGTATGTATGTATGTATGTATTGGACAACTGGATACAAACAAAATAAGATGTTGCATAGGTACAACAATCTTTCATAATACACAAGCTTCAAAAAACCATCTCGGGAAACATAAAAACTAAATACTATGGGCATATAGTTACAAAAATAAATAAATAATATGGTTAAAGAACATAACCATATAACAATGTAACTAATTAACCTATTTACCATAGTTACCTATAATAACATTAAATACTAGGAAAAATTACTATTTACCGTACCATTAGCCCCCTTAATTTTTCATTATATCAAGGGATGAGGAGAGAAACTATCGAACATCTCAAACTTTTCACGTGCAAGTGACTTTGTGAAGATATCGATCGTTGTTCATATGTTACACAAAATTGAAGCTATATATTTTGATTCTGGCATGTTTGAGTATGAAATGTACATGTACCTCAATATATTTTTTTCTTCCATGAAAAATTAGATTACGAACAAGTTTGAGAACACATTCATTGTCTACATGCATGGTGGTCATTTTATCATGTTGTATTCCAAGTCCTTTATATACAACATAGCCATATCACTTTTCGACATCTACTCCTACAAAACGATACTTGACTTCTATGGAAGAGTAATAAACATAGTGCTGTTTCTTGCTTCCCCATGATATTGGTCTAGATCCCATAAAAAACACAAACCATGAAGTGGATTTTTTGTCATCAATATTTCCTACATGATCGGGATCTGAATATCCTAACAAGAATAAATTATCGTTATTCTTGTATTCTAGACCGAGATCCACCGATCCTTTGAGATATCTCAAGATGAACATTGTTTCTTTCCAATGAAAAATTTGGGTTCCTACATGAACCTAGATAGATAGCTCAGTGTAAAGCTGATATATTGTCTAGTGTAGCTCAGGTAAATGAGACTCCCAATCAATTACCGATAGAGAGTGACATTTACCGAAAGAGATAGATCTAAACAAGATAACTACAATCTATTATCCATAGGTGTTTAATCCATCATCCTGAATTTCTCGAGATTTTTCTTGGTATATTTGAACCGAGAAACAAAAATGTGATTCTCTTTCTACCATACTTCTAATCTAAGAGAATAATACATCGATCGAGATCTGTCATGTCGAATGATCGATTAATATCTTTCTTCTTTGTATCAATCATCCTCACTTTGAACTACCAATGATGACTAAATCGTTGACATAAACAATGATAATCAAAATCTCCCCATTTATTTTTAAGCTAAAGATTGGACTTGTATGGATTTATAAAAATTCATGTTGTATGAGATGCTCATCAAATTTGATTTACCATGTCCTGGGGTGCCTGTGTGAGGCCATACAGAGATTTTTTGAGTCTACAAAACTTTTCTTCTTTACTAGGTATGACATATCCCTTAGGTTGTGTCATGTAGACTTATTCTTGTAAATATCCATTCAGGAAGACATTTTTACGTCCATCCGATGGAATTTCCAACCAAAATGCGTAGCTAGAGAAAATATCATCCCGATAATTTTGATCTTAGATATAGGAGGAAATGTCTCCTTATAGTCAATTCCTTCTTTTTGTGCATACCCCTTTCTTTACAAGTCTTGTTTTATACTTGTCTATTATATGATCTAATTTGTACTTTATTTTAAATATCCATTTACATCCAATGGGTTTCTTCCTTGAGGAAGATCGACAAAGCTGCCAAGTGTTGTTTTTTATTATTGATTTATATTCGATTCCATGGCATCATTCAAGATTTTGATGTAGGGATTCCTAGAATGTAGATGGTTCATCATATTCATAATAACTCTACTCATCAAGGAAAATGTCACTTATTCTCTTACTTTACTGTGATTTTGTGGTGTAGGGGTGGATGTATCCAATGGAGCATCCATTCTCACATCTCGTAATGTGCTAGTATACCACTTGGGTATATGTTGAATAGTTCCTGTGGGTTTTGGTTTAATCAGATCATCACAATCATCCCCATCATCACTTTCATCATCTCATGGGAGCATTAAATTAATTTTTTATAACTATTGAAGAATCTACATTAGGTGAGTCTCGGAGGAGGAGACTCTACTTCTTTCTTCTCAAAGAACTCAACATATCTTCTGGTGTAAACTCTCCTAGTCTTTGGATCCATCAACTGCACTCCAAGAATTTCACCTTGTAGCTAATGAAAATTAATTTTTGTGACTTCATGTCAAATTTATTTCTATTTTTCTTGGTTATGTGCATACTTGATTTACACCTAAATAATCTAAGGTGTGCAATAGATGGTTTTCACTTTGACCATGCTTCATATGGAGTTACTCCATCAAGAGAAATTATGGGCACTTTGGTCAACAAATACACAACCTGTCTTTGTTGATTCTTCTCATAATGTATTTTCTAGTCAATAGTCATCAATCATACATCACACCATTTCCATGATAATACAATTTCTTCTCTCAACAACATCATTCTGTTGTGGTGTGTGTGGAGGAGGAATTTTTTGATGAATCTCATGAGCTTGTGGGTAGTATTTGAACTCATCATTAGTGAATTCCCCCCTCAATCTAAACAGAGAGTTCGATGTGATGACCAGTTTCATTCTTAACAAATAGTTTGAACTTCTTGAAGGTTTAAAAGCTTAACTTTTCTTGGGAAGAAAAAAATCCACGTTTTTCTTGAATAGTCATCAACACAAAGCATGAAGTACTAAAATCTAGAATAAATCGATTTCATTAGACCACAAATATTAGTATGAAATAGATAAAGCTTTCCATGAGCTCCAAAAGTACTCTTCGGAATAAATCTCTATGTTCTTTTCTGCTAGGCAATGAGGACACTTGTCTTTATCCTTTTGAAGAGATGGTAACCCGTGTACCATATTATACCAGTAAAGTGTCTCAAGATACTTGAAACTAACATGACCAAGTCTCTGATGTCATAATTGTGTTGAGGTAGAGTTCTTAGCCACAAGTTCTTGATCATCTCTACAGAAAAAATAAAGCTAGAACATGCATATCACATTGAAGGCTTTTGCAACTATTTTCAAGCCTCATGATTTATCTCAAATTAAACATGTTTTCCTCATAGAATGACTATCAAATTCAATTTTTAGTTTGTGATCTAGGATTTGAGTAACTGACAACAAATTTTTAGTCAACCCAGGGACATATAAGACATTTGATAGTCTACAGTTGCATGAACCAAGGGGTATAGAAATGTTTCCAATCCTCGAATCGTATATGACAAATCATCACCCAACGAAACATGGTTTTTCAAAGGTGTGTTCCTCATTAAAGTAAACTAGAATCTATGGATGGTCATGTGTCGAGTGGATCTTGAATTAATATACCAGACATCACTAGATGACATGGGAGGTTCACTTGATCGAGTAGTGTACAAGTAGTCTTCATTATTTGAATGTTCTTCTTGCTCAAAGCAATATTGCCTTTACCGATGAGGTCTTCTTTTCTAGTTCCACATTTTATACCCTTGATTGTAGTTTTAATCTCCCGTGAGATTATTGGTGTTGAGGTCCATAATTTGTTGATGAACCTTTTTTATAAGTGTTATACCAAAAATCTTTCAATTTGTGTCCTCTTTTGTAGATTGGACATTATTTCTTCTATTATTTGTCACCTTCATGTCGATACTGATTCTAATGTTGGGAATTTTGATAGGAATTAGGTTTTCCTTTCCCTTTTCCTTTCCATTTTTGATGAGAAGATATTTCCTGCTCCTCTTCATCATCCTTATTATACATGGCTTCCTCTTCTTGTAGTAGGTTTACCAGCTTGTCAAAAGTAACAGTCATTTCAAACAAGTTCAGTGTTGTTACAAAAATATGACAAGAAGAAGGGAGATATATCATAACAATGGGAATGAGAGCTTCATCTATGACCACTTCTCCCAAGGCTAGAAGTGAAGCCCTCAAATCTACAAATCTTCTAAATAAAGCTTCAATTTTCTCATTTTTCTTGAACTTCAATGTGTGTAACTGACTTTACAAATTCAGTATGACATTCTTATTTTTGGCCTCATATACCATGCTCAACTTATCCCATGCTTCTTTAGCTATTTTGAAATCTCGAATGTGGGGTTGTACATCATTAGAAAATCCAAAAATATGATGAGCTTGGCCTTTTGATCTGATCTATCAAGCTTCTATTGTTGTGTTGTATCAGTTGTTGATCTAGTTAGAGTACCATTCACAACAGAAAGATCTCTTCAAAATCAAGCTCTGTCTTGATTTTTTTCTTCCATGCAAAGCATAGTTGTTTCCTTTGAGTAGTTGTGAATCTGGAAGAAAAACTTTGGGGGCATTGGTGCCCATTTTTCATAAATCACTGATAGGGTTAGGCTCTTATCACTCTAGGTATAAGGTCTCCCAATCTATATACTATCATTCCGATATACTGAACCTTTTTATATACACGCCCTTTCAATATACCTGTTTGTATGTGGAATAATATTTCCTTTTTATATACCTGATGGTACATGAAAGAGGTGTTAATGTACGTGAAATAATTAGATATGTGGTACCAAGACAATACTGAAAGGGGTCTGTGTGATTATTGACACCGGCTTAAAGAAATATCCTCATACGTATGCATAACTTCACTATATACTTAGATAATTTCTCAGTTTAGATTTATGTCATGTAATCATTCATAAATGGATGGGATGGCTCATAGTGTATGCACAGTGTCCTTATTACTCCCCCCATCGATTTAAAGGGTCGATGAAAGAGTTAGCGATAATCGTATCAAAAACTGTGCACCACGATAAATTTGCACTCTAAAGGAAATGTAATAGCTCTAGCGTAATCACAAGGAGGAATCGATCAATCAATGGAAGAGCTTGCATAATAGAACAAAGCTTGCACATAGAGAAAAGACAGCAGAGTGTCTTGGCATACTCATAAATTTCAAATGAAGGGATACATATAGGGTGCTAAGTAACCCTAGTGCATAACACACAAGCAAACCCTAAACCTAAACCATGTGAGATGACCCTCCATATGTGAGTGGAGGACATATAGGATCCCACACACCAATACCCCCCTTCATCGAATATGGGGTAGTGGATATGATGATTTAGACAGTAAAAGAAGAAACTCCTAAACAACTAAGAAAGATGTCTCAAAGGGCCCCGAAACTAACGGCCTGATAAGGTGCCCATAGATAAACAACATCTTCCTATAAGAAGAAGAAGAAGAAGAGAAGGAATATATAGCCCAAAGAATATGAGAAGCTGCATAAGACCTCACCCCAAGAAGAGACCACAAGTGAAGAAACTTCACCTCAGTGAAGGGCTTGGTGAATATATCTACAATCTGATTAGCTGTCTAAATGTACTAAATGTTGATGATACCATCATGAATAAGCTCTCGTATGAAGTGCATATGGATCTCAATGTGATTTTTCCACTGATGTTGAACTGGATTTCTACAAATTGAGATAGTGCTCATGTTGTCACAATAGATAATGGTAGGCTGCCGAAAGTGGATGCCAAACTCTTTTAGAATACCCTATAGCCAAACAACCTCTATGGCAGCATTAACTACTCCTCTGTATTCTACCTCTATAGAAGATATCACAATTGCATTCTAATTCTTTCTAGACCAACTAATAGGACCCAAACCAAGAGAGAAACTGTAGCCAAAGGTAGATTTATGATGATCTAAGTCACCGGCCCAATCAGAATCTATGAACCCAATCAAGTCAATATCCACCCCTCCAAAATAGTGAATTCCATCAGTATAGGTGCCACGAGCATAATGAAGGATCCAATTAGCTACTTTCTAATGTAACTCATGTGGTTCCTACATGAATCTAGACATGATCCCAATAACATAAGATAAATCCGGTCAAGTGTGAGTCAAGTAAATCAAGCTCCCCACTAACTATCGATAAAGGGTACCATCAACCAAGGGATTAGAGAAATCAGAAACCAACTTAACCTTGAAAATAAAACGAGTAGGAGAAGACTTGCAATACAAAATTTGAAAATGAGAAAGCAAGTCAAGAGCTGTAACACCCTGAACTATTGTTACTTCCTCCTAAGCATTCAAGTGTTGATATATGATTTCTTCTGTATAAGGATGTTTTCCTTGATTGTGAAGTCATGCTTGATATGGATTGTATATTCTTTTCTCTTGAAGATCTTTGATTGAGTTAGGATATGCTTGGACTCTTTTATTTCTTTCATTTTTAGCACCTGAGTTCAATTTGATTTCGGGATGAATTGTGGATTTACCCATCTTTATGACTCAGCCTTGGATCAGTGGCATTGATCCAAGAGATGTTTTAAGTTTATTCTGGATGAACAAAAATTATAGACCTTATGAAAGTTGCAAGGTCTGAATGTGTTGAATGAGCAATTCAAGAGTTAACTCAGGTTGTTCTTGTTAAATGAAAATTGGTTCCAAATACCGTAACATCGGGAAGGCCTAGACCTTAAGCTAGGTAATAAATTCTGGTGTATACTGCAAGCTTATTATCAATGCCAGATAGAATCCATTTCGGGAATGTTATATCTGTTGGTTCTAATACTGATCGAACCTACTTATGGGACCTAGACTAGATTTATTAAGGTTAATAACCTAAACCTAAACTATAACCTATTGGTTAAATTATTAGTAATCTAACCTAGCCCTAAACTACAAGCAAAATGTTCCTAAGGTTAGCCACCTAGCACTATGGAAGTAAGACTAATGTATTACCTTATGATCTAACCTATGTTTCTAACCTAACTAATGATCATGGATGAAGGGGAGACCTATGAAGGGGTCTAAGCCATGGGCGGTAGTTTCTATGGAATTTATGAGGTGGATAAGGATGAAGGACTTGGGATTTGGCGGAGGTTGTAAATATCTATTGAGACCGAGCGTGGCGAGTCGCCAAAACTGGGAATGGTCTTTTGTTTACATTTGTCAATCGCCAACTATGACGATCGGTGGCAATGGAGATTGGGTGGGAATCTTGGAGTTAATTTCATTGATGAACTTCGGTTCCCGAGCACGGATTGCTCAGAAGGCATGCAAATGGAAAACTAGCTGGTCGTTTGGTTTTCCATATGCTCGATTTTCTCTCTGTTTGATCACTGGTTCTTCGAACCACTCTACTTGGTGTTGCATGGAAACTATGGGAATAACTAGCTCTTTTCTCTGTCGGGGAAAGTTTATAAGACATGAGGGTAACAAATTATTGTTGCTGAATCTATCGTGGAAGAAGAGGAAAAGGCACAAGCACATTCAGAGGTCTTCTTCGGATTTTTAAAGTGATATTACCAGGAATGATAGGCCCTGACTTTTAAAAATATTTCTTTACTCCAAATGCTTTCATTAAAACAACTCTGTTCAGGTGATTTCAGTTCAGTTGGTTTGAAGCAATGTATTGGTTCTTCTTTTCCTATGGAATTAGGAATCTCGGATTTTTAGAAGACCTTGTTGGAATGGTTACTATATTTATTCTTCCTTTTGGTTTCATTTCGTTTGAGACCGGCTGTGCTTTTATTGTTGTTGAATCCTGTTGAATCTTGCTAGAATACTTTAAGTTCCTTCTGGTTGGAATGCTTGCTGTGATTATACTACTTGAATGTGACTATTGTAGAAATCCTTACTGTGTTAGCAATTTTGGGTTAGTTTCCATTGAAATTTTTCAGGGATTATATACGAAAATGACTCAGTGGGAGTCCTTTTAATGTTTCGTATGTTTTCATCTTCTACTTAAGCTTAGTTTTGAATGTTGTTGTTTAGTTGAGAATACTAATGGTATCGACTTAGTGAGAGTCTTTGAAATGTATCTTGTATTTCAACTTCTGTCTAAGCTTAGTTATGAATATTGTTACTTAGTTGCGAATCTTTTGTTGCTCGCTTGTGAATAATGTTGCTTGGTTGCGAATCACCGTTGCTCGGTTTTGAATATTTCTGTTGCTTAGTTACGAATATTGTTCCTCAGTTGTGAATATTGTTGCTTAGTTGTGAATACGGTTGGTATTGACTCAGTTAGAGTCCTTGAAATGTAACTAGTGTTTTGACTTCTGTATAAGCTTAGTTGTGAATACTTATTGATATTGATTCTATTGGAATCCTTAATATGTATCTTGTAATCGAATTCTATAGAAATTTAGTTGTGTAGACTGTTGGTATTGATTCAGTTGTAGTCCTTGAATGTTTTCGTATGAATTCGACTTTAATCTTAACTCGGGCTGTGAGCTCTTGTTGGATACGACTCGTTGGAGTCCTTCGATATTTCCATGTGAACTCGACTCCGTTGAAGCCCTGATGTGTTTTCGGGATGGATCTACTTAGGTTAAAACTTGGATGAGCTTATGAAATGGAGGCGACTTCTGTAAAGTCCTTGCTATACATTCATAGAGATTAGATTCATTTGAATGAAGTTGTGCATGTTTGTGTTTAGACTTAGTGAGAATATCGTTGTATTTACATATGGAACATCATTTGTCTTAGTGTTATCTAGTCTCGTGGCTAATCGTGATAAAAATCTCCTAGTGCGTGCTCTGTTAAATAATGGCGATGGGTATATTCATGATGATGAATGATATGAAAAAGAATTGTTGAGTCTGTTATGGTTGGATTACTTACTATTGCTTGTCACTAGAGCTCTTGTATTGCTTAATAGCTATAGGTGATTTTTATAATTGGATTTAGATGGAACTGTAGTTCTTCTTGTAATCTCGACTGTTTAGTCGCATGCGTAAATGTATTTACATTATTCTAAAGGAGTCGGTACAGTCCAAAACATTATGATTTAGGAATCTGATTGACTCTGTTTCTTTCTTCTAGACTGTAATTTATATGTTGATGTATAATAAGTTGAATAGGAAAATTCTCTCTCTCCTAGTCAGGAAACCTTGTGTGCTTTCTTCTTGCATCCTTTTGTGATCTCTACGGTAAGGGCATAACAAGAATAAATTGTGGTATTGTATGGAGAGACTGGTATAAAATGTGTGTTGCTGTATAAATAGGTATACTTGTCAATACCATTGAAATGTGTTACGATGATAAAAGAATTAAGACTGTGAGATTGTTGAATGTTTTAACTGCCATTGAGAAATTGTAGAAACAATCTTGTAGGAGTTTTTTTGTCTTAAGAATGGTTGTATTCATATGTTCTTAGTCTCTAACATATAGGATGAATAGCCTGATTTAAGTTTGGAATGTGAAGAAATGATTTCATATAAACAGGTTGTTTAATGAGAACAATTGGTGGATTGCAATTGTTTTAAGAATTAGTGCTTATCATGCTCAGTTCACCAAACTGACCCGTGTTGACAATTTTTGCAGATGGTTTCCGTAAGTGGTAAAGGCACGCAGATCTGATATGATGTTCAGATTGTTTAATTTGGTTTTATGATGAATTCCAACTTGATTCTCTAAATGTACTACTTGAAGAAAGATGTTCTTTTTCTGTTGAGTATTGTATCAAATATGCTGATTGCATAAAATGTATTTGATTATCTTAGAAATGAATGAAATGAGGTAATTTTTACTTATGAGTTTGCATTCATATCTTGATGGATTGAACTTCTTCAGTTTGAATTATTTTAAGAGCATTGTTATTATTGTATACCTTGGAGACATTTGGGATTCTCTAAGTAAGCTTTGTAAAGATTATGTGACTGAATACTTGTGAATGTTTAGTAGTTCTGTTATGTTCTATCTAAAGCTAAATTGGAATTTAGATCACTGTCTTTCGAGAAGCTAAGGTTAAAATAAACCTCAACAGGAAGCTGAACGGGCTGAATAAATTATTACTCCCTAATCATGATCTAAGTCAAGACAACGTTTAATTTGATTTTGAAACACTATATCTTAATACTAATAAGTAAGATATATTTCAGTTTTGAGAACTGATATAAACCTAATAAGGGTATGGTTAGCAACCTTATGAGAAGACTTAGGGCTACTGCCCAATTTCGTTGATTAAGATTATTGTGTAACAAAGAACTCCTTAATGAGACCTCAAATCTTAATAACTTCTCTTTGTGAATTGGGTTTTAATAATAAAGGCAATTCTAAGGTGAGGAACCGGGGGTTGGGAAAAGACTACCCTAAAAGGAGCGTCTTAAATTATAACTTTAACTCAATGTATGTAATACCTTAAAGTTAAGTAGATCTTTTCGAGGTGGATTTGAAGGTTGATGGCACAAGTCAACCGCAGGGTTATACCTTCGAGAAGATTAGGATCTTCTCGAAGATACAACAATGCAGGTGACTTATGGCAACACCATTTACATTGATTGTTAAGATTTACATCTTAAACTCGAACAATTTTTACTCCAGATCGGTTAGGAATGTGGTCATGATATGAGGCTGCCCTCGAGACTCGGGGTACCTTGACACACAGGGTTAACAAGGGTTGACCCAGTATGTCAGCGTATCCCTAGTCCTTGAGAACATCCTTATATCATTGTCATATTATTAATCCGTTCCTGAGTGAATAACTTGGGACAGGGGAGGCTGACAGAAGTCAGTGTAAGACATTCTACATAACATAGGAATGGGGTGAAGGACGTATTCCAGATTGACGAGTATGCCATCAAGGAATATGAGACATAAGCAGTATGTTTCAAATCTTTGGCCAAAGTATCGCAAGCTGCTGATTGCGTTGTCCTATGTCACCTAGTCTGAGGGACGAGATGCCGATGAATAATGGTAACAATTATTCAGATAGGTTCCTTGGATAGAGCATTCTGAATCCTGGATTAGGGAAGAGAACTGCAAGAGTGATGTGTTAAAATAAAAATGCCAACTCTTTGATACTCATGAATAGATCAGTAGATTACCGAGTCATGGAATGAATAGATCGGAGGTACTCCGAGTCATCACAGTTGCATATGGTTATCTGTTATAAGAATGGTTGTTTTGATTTGTGAGTTCTAAATTATGTATTTACAACTAGGAAGCATTTATCAAAAAAAAAAAAAAAAATTTACTTGTTCTAATGTACTAAAATGGGGTCGTTACATCTTGGTGTCAGAGTTGAAGGTTGTAGCTCTTGGACCTATTGTGTCCATAATCTGATAAAAACATGAATTTTCTTGTTACAGAAAATGGTTAAAAAAAGGGGGAATGTTGTGAATAATTCTCCACCTGAAGGAGGGGCGGCAACAACCCAAAATCTTGATGAGATCCTTGCTGCCCTATTGGACACAAGAGATTGTTTGGCTGTACTTGAACAACAAGTAATGGGAAATGAGGAGGAAGATGAAGCTGGTAACAACAATCAGCAACCTCCTGAGGACAACCCCGATATGGGTGTTGATAATAATGTTGGAAATGCACCTGTCCAACTAGAAAACAAAAAGGCTAGGTTGGCAGCAGAACTCACTAATGATATAAAAAGGATAAGTCCACCTAAATATGATGGCACCACATTAGGAGATGGAGCTGAGAACTGGCTCAGTGAGATGGAGAAGTACTTTGCAATAAGAAACTTCTTGGAGGAAACCAAAGCTATTTGGGGAGCCTATCAGCTTTCCCACGAAGCATCTTCGTGGTGGGACAGCCATAAAGTTGAGCTAAATATTGATGAAACCAATATCACTTGGGATCAATTTAAAGGCTATTTTAGGCAACGTTGGCTGCCACAACTTTTCTATGATCAGAAAATGACAGAATTCCAGAACTTAGCTCAAGGGAAGCTAACGGTAACTGAATACTGGGAGCGGTTTACGAAACTCCTCAAGTATGTACCGTAGTATCAAACTGACGAGAAGTTCAGAATATGGAAATTCATCATGGGACTGAATCCCATGATAGGGGGAGAGGTCGATGTTCATAGTCCAACCACTATGGAAGGAGTTGTTGAAAAGGCCATAAGACAAGAACAGAAATTAAAGGCTATTTCTGCTCATAAAGAGGAAGTGCGGAAGAAGATTGTAAACCCTTCTTCAACTTCACTTGCACCTAAAAAGGGACCATGGAAAAATTTTGGAAATAGAAGTAAGTTTCCAGGGGATAATAGTAAGAAAATAGTAGCAAATAAGCCTGCTGGAAATGTAAGGGATAATTTTGCCAAAAATTATAACAATGGGCAGAAGCCCTATGGAGGACAACGTGATAATTACAAGGTTGGAGGTAATTTTGAGCCTAAAAAGGGACCTGTAGGAGGCTGCTACAATTGTGGCAAAGACCACTACGCAAATCAGTGCCCTTTGAAGAAGGATGATCGTAATCAACAAAGATAAGATATATGCCGCAAAGAGCGCACAAGCAAGCCGAAAAGAAAAGCAAGTGACACCTATAGAAGTTCTGGGTAAGTTATTTGGCATACCTGTCACTATTCTTTTTGATACAGGAGCTACTGAATGTTTTATTTCTAGTAAACTTGCTTCTAAACTTAAAAGAAAGGCTAGAAAAATGGATAAATCTTGGACTGTACTATACGGTAATAATTCTATTCATACAGTGAGTATGTGTCTTTTTGGGGTAGTCCTTGACTTACCTAACTTTTCCACTGAAGTTGACCTCTATGTTACACCTTTGGGATCGTATGACATTGTCATCGATGTCAATTGGTTAGCTGACCATAAAGCAAAAGTAGACTACTATGAAAAGAATATAATTTTTTTAGATGATCTACTGAAAGCAAAGCAGAGATTCAAGGTGTGAAACGGGAAATTTTAGTTAGAAAACTGTCAGCTATGTAGCTTAAAAAGGCTAAAAACAAAGGATGTACCCTTTATGCAATAAAGATATCTGAATTTTCAGAAGAAGATGGTGATTCCATGAAATGATTTCCTCTGTTGCAAAGTTTCAAAGACGTTTTTCCGGAGGAATTACCAGGTTTACCACCCAAGAGGGAATTTGACTTCACCATCGAAATCAAACCAGGAACGGAACCTATTTCCAAAGCACCTTATCGGATGACTACTACAGAGTTAGTAGAGCTTAAGGCACAATTGCAAGAACTTTTGTCTAAAGGTTTGATTAGACCAAGTGTTTCACCTTGGGGAGCGCCAGTAATATTTGTGAAAAAGAAGGATGGAACACTTAGGCTGTGTATTGATTATCGGATGTTGAACAAAGAAACAATCAAGAATAGATACCCACTTCCAAGGATCGATGATCTATTTGACCAGATGCGTGGGGCAGCGGTTTATTCTAAGATAGATCTTCGATCTGGTTATCATCAATTAAGGATTAGAGAAGAAGATATTCATAAAACAGCTTTCCGAACAAGGTACGGACATTATGAATTCACGGTTCTACCCTTTGGATTAACTAATGCACCCACAACTTTTATGAACTTAATGAATAATATCTTTCAAGAATATTTGGACAAGTTTGTACTTGTATTCTTAGATGATATTCTCATTTATTCTAAAAGTGTTGAAGAGCACAATGAGCATTTGAAGATAGTTTTGGGAATTTTGAGAAAAAGAAAGTTGTATGGTAAGTTATCCAAATGTTCTTTCTTTGATACAGAAGTTCACTATTTGGGTCATGTCATTAGTAAAGAAGGAATTTCGTAGATCCTTCAAAAATAGTGGCAATAATCGAGTGGCCTGCACCAAAGAATGTGCACGAAGTAAGAAGCTTCATGGGTCTTGCTGGTTATTATAGAAAATTTGTTAAGGATTTTTCTAAAGTGGCTGCACTGATAAATTCATTGCAGAAGAAGGATAAGAAATTTAATTGGAATGATAAGTGTGAAACTTCTTTCAAAATTCTAAAAAGTCAGTTGACTTCCGAACCTATTTTAGCTATACCAGACCCTAGTGGGAGCTTTACTGTTGTAACGGATGCTTCTGGGGAAGGCCTTGAAGGTGTTTTGTTACAAAATGATCAATTCATAGCATATGAAAGTAGAAAACTTAAGTTACATGAGCTGAATTATGCTCCTCATGATTTGGAGCTTGCTGCCATTGTTCATGTGCTTCAAGTCTGGAGACACTATTTACTTGGGAAACCTTTTGAGTTGAAAACTAATCACTTAGGACTGAAATATATTTTCACTCAGCCTAATCTAAATGCCAGATCAGAGAAGGTGGTTAGAGTTTTTATCTCAATATGATTTTGATATTAGCTACATCAAAGGGAAAGAGAATAGGGTAGCAGATGCTCTAAGTCATAGGAAGCACATTTCTACTCTTATAACATTAAGAACTCAGTTTAAGGATGAGGTAAAAAGTGCCTCAGAATCTGATATATACTTTCAAAGAAGTAAAAGCAAAGACTTGCAGTAACCTAATGATGAAAGGTATAAAGGTTTTCATTTTGATAATGAAGGAATCTTATGTTATGAAAACAGGTATACGTACCTATGCTGAATGATTTGAGAAAAAGTTGTTAGTTGAATTTCATAATTTGCCCTTCTCTGGACACCCGGGTATCACAAAAATGCTAGCTGATCTAAAACAACAATACTTTTGGAAAGGTATGAAAAAGGATGTTATTGATTTTGTGACTCATTGTCTGGAATGTCAGCGGGTTAAGGCAGAACACATGCACCCTGCTGGACTATTATATCCCCATAGCATACCATAGTACAAATGGCAAGTAATAAGTATGGACTTTGTACAAGAGTTACCTATGTCCAGGAATAAACATGATGTTATCCTGGTAGTTGTTGATAAACTAACTAAGGTAGCTCATTTCATCGCTGGAAATCTAAAGGATGATTCACTAGTGTTGGCCAAAAGATTCGTGCACGAAATTTTCAGGTTACATGGTGTACCGAGAATTGATTATATCGGCGACAGATCCTAGAATGACGTCAAGATTTTGGCAAATGCTTAATACAGCTCTTGGAACGAAACTAAACTTCGATTCGCATATCATCCGAAATGGATGGACAAACCGAGAGAGTAAATCAAGTGTTAAAAGATATGTTGCGAATGTATTACATGGATCAACAAAGTATAAATGGGAAGAGTATCTTCCACTAGTTGAATTCACATACAACAACACTTATCACTCATCTCTTAAAATGACACCTTTTGAAGCACTTTATGGAAGTGCAGAACCCCTGTTAGTTGGGATAGTATTGAGGATAGAGTGGTAATTGGACCAGAGATCCTCACTGAAATGGAACAGCAAGTTAAGTTGATTCGTGAACGATTAAAGGAAGCAACAGATAGGTAGAAGAGCTATGCTGACCTTAAGCGGGTTGATCGAAGGTTTGAGCTTGGTGAGAAGGTTTTTCTTTGTGTTAAACCTAGAAAGAGTTCTATAACTTTTGGCAAGGCTGCCAAGTTGTCACCTCGTTACATGGGACCTTTCAAAATTGTCGAAATAATCAATCCTGTAGCTTATCGATTAGCATTACCACCTGCTTTGTCTCACATGCATGATGTTTTCCATATTTCTTTGCTTAAGAAATACATTTCAGATTTGTCACATGTCTTAAATTGGAATTCCTTGTAGGTCCAAGACCCAAGAATAATCATGGTTAAACCCACACGAGTGCTGGAAACTCGCCAATTGCATTTGAGAAATCATGAAATACAGCAATGTAAGGTCCAGTGGGACCAGTTTAATGAAGAAAGTGCAACTTGGGAAAATCTGGAAGAGATGAAAATTGCTTTTCCTTTTCTTTTTCAACAGAATGAAATCTATTGACAAAACATTTTTTATGAACTTATCTTTTTCATGTCTATATGAAAGCCAGATTGAGGCAAACATTATTCAGGCTGAATAAAATGTATCGTGACATTGATTTCTAGAACTATTCAAGTTGGAAATAGTCTTATTGTATTGTGAACTAATAAATTGGTTGACCTGAAGGTAAATCAAATATGTAATCATCAGGATGATGAATCTTTTAGGAGGGAAGCATGTAACACCCTGAACTATTGTTACTTCCTCCTGAGCATTCAAGTGTTGATATATGACTTCTTTTGTATAAGGATGTGTTCCTTGATTGTGAAGTCATGCTTGATATCTTCTTTTCTCTTGAAGATCTTTGACTGAGTCAGGATATGCTTGGACTCTTTTATTTCTTTCATTTTTAGCACCTGAGTTCAATCTGATTTCGGGATGAATTGTGGATTTACCCATCTTTATGACTCAGCCTTGGATCAGTGGCATTGATCCAAGAGATGTTTTAAGTTTATTCTGGATGAACAAAAATTATAGACCTTACGAAAGTTGCAAGGTCTGAATGTGTTGAATGAGCAATTCAGGAGTTAACTCAGGCTGATCTTGTTAAATGAAAATCGGTTCCAAATATCGTAACATCGGGAAGGCCTAGACCTTAAGCCAGGTAATAAATTCTGGTGTATACTGCAAGCTTATTATCAATGCCGGATAGAATCCATTTCGGGAATGTTATATCTATTGGTTCTAATACTGATCAAACCTACTTGTGGGACCTAGACTGGATTTATTAAGGTTAATAACCTAAACCTAAACTATAACCTATTGGTTAAATTATTAGTAATCTAACCTAGCCCTAAACTATAAGCTAAATGTTCCTAAGGTTAGCCACCTAGCACTATGGAAGTAAGACTAATGTATTACCTTATGATCTAACCTATGTTTCTAACCTAACTAATGATCATGGATGAAGGGGGACCTATGAAGGGGTGCGAGCCATGAGCGGTAGTTTCTATGGCATTTATGAGGTGGTTAAGGGTGAAGGACTTGGGATTTGGTGGAGGTTATAAATATCTATTGAGACCGACGTGGCAGAGTCGCCAAATCTGGGAATGGTCTTTTGTTTGCATTTGTCAATCACCAACTATGGCGGTCGGTGGCAATGGAGATTGGGTGGGAATCTTGGAGTTAATGTCATTGATGAACTTCGGTTCCCGAGCACGGATTTCTCAGGAAGGCATGCAAATGGAAAACTAGTTGGTTGTTTGGTTTTCCATACGCTCCGGTTTTCTCTCTGTTTGATCACTGGTTCTTCGAACCAGTCTACTTTGTGTTGCATGGCAACTATGAGAATATCTAGCTCTTTTCTCTGTCGGGGAAAGTTTATAAGACATGAGGGTAACAAATTATTGTTTGTGAATCTATCGTGGAAGAAGAGCAAAAGGAGGGAGCACATTCAGAGGTCTTCTTCAGATTTTTAAAGTGACATTACCAGGCATGATAGGCCCTGACTTTTAAAAATCTTGCTTTACTCCAAATGCTTTCATTAAAACAACTCTGTTCAGGTGATTTCAGTTTAGTTGGTTTGAAGCAATGTATTGGTTCTTCTTTTCCTATGGAATTAGGAATCTCGGATTTTTAGAAGACCTTGTTGGAATGGTTACTGTATTTATTCTTCCTTTTGGTTTCATTTCGTTTGAGACCGGCTGTGCTTTTATTGTTGTTGAATCCTGTTGAATCTTGCTAGAATACTTTAAGTTCCTTCTGGTTGGAATGCTTGTTGTGATTATACTACTTGAATGCGACTATTGTAGAAATCCTTACTGTGTTAGCAATTTTGGGTTAGTCTCCGTTGAAAGTTTTCAGGGATTATATATGAAAATGACTCAGTGGGAGTCCTTTTAATGTTTCGTATGTTTTCGTCTTCTGCTTAAGCTTAGTTTTGAATGCTGTTGTTTAGTTGAGAATACTGATGGTATCGACTCAGTGAGAGTCTTTGAAATGTATCTTGTATTTCAACTTCTGTCTAAGCTTAGTTATGAATACTGTTGCTTAGTTGCGAATACTATTGCTCGCTTGTGAATGAATACCTTTGTTGCTTAGTTGCGAATACTGTTGCTCAGTTGTGAACATTGTTGCTTAGTTGCGAATACTGTTGCTCAGTTGTGAATACTGTTGCTTAGTTGTGAATACGGTTGGTATTGACTCAGTTGGAGTCCTTGAAATGTAACTAGTGTTTCGACTTCTGTATAAGCTTAGTTGTGAATACTTATTGATATTGATTCTATTGGAATCCTTAATATGTATCTTGTAATCGACTTCTGTAGAAGTTTAGTTGTGTAGACTGTTGGTATTGATTCAGTTGGAGTCCTTGAATGTTTTCATATGAATTCGACTTTAATCTTAACCTGGGCTATGAGTTCTTGTTGGATATGACTCTGTTGGAGTCCTTGCAGTATTTCCATGTGAACTCGACTCCTGTTGAAGCCCTGATGTGTTTTCGGGATGGCTCTACTTAGGTTAAAACTTGGATGAGCTTATGAAATGCGAGGCGACTTTTGTAAAGTCCTTCTGTACATTCATAGAGATTAGATTCAGTTGAATGAAGCTGTAAATGTTTGTGTTTAGACTTAGTGTGAATATCGCTGTATTTGCATATGGAACGTCATTTGTTTTAGTGTTATCTAGTCTCATGGCTGACTGTGATAAAAAGCTCCTAGTTGTGCTCTATTAAACAATGGCGATGGGTATATTCATGTTGATGAATGATATGAAAAAGAATTGTTGAGTCTGTTATGGTTGGATTACTTACTATTGCTTGTCGCGAGAGCTCTTGTATTGCTTAATAGCTACAGGTGATTTTTATAATTGGATTTAGATGGAACTGTAGTTCTTCTTGTAATCTTGACTGTTTAGTCGCATGCATAAATGTATTTGCATTATTCTAAAGGAGTCAATCAAAAACATTATGATTTAGGAATCTGATTGACTCTTTTTCTTTCTTCTAGACCTGTAATTTATATGTTGATGTATAATAAGTTGAATAGGAAAATTCTCTCTCTCTTAGTCAGGAAACCTTGTGTGCTTTCTTCTTGCATCCTTTTGCGATCTCTACGGTAAGGGCATAACAAGAATAAACTGTGGTATTTTATGGAGATACTGGTATAAAATGTGTGTTGCTGTATAAATAGGTATACTTGTTAATACCATTGAAATGTGTTATGATGATAAAAGAATTAAGACAGTGAGATTGTTGAATGTTTTAACTGCCTTGAGAAATTGTTAGAAACAATCTTGTAGGAGTTTTGCTGTCTTTAGAATGGTTGTATTCATATGTTCTTAGTCTCTAAAATATAGGATGAATAGCTTGATTTAAGTTTGGAATGTGAAGAAATGATTTCATATAAACAGGTTGTTTAATGAGAACAATTGGTGGTATGCAATTGTTTTAAGAATTAGTGCTTATCATGCTCAGTTCACCATGTTGACAATTTTTTCAGATGGTTTCCATAAGTGGTAAAGGCATGCAGATCGATATTATGTTGATTGTTTAATTTGGTTTTATGATGAATTCCAACTTGATTCTCTAAATGTACTACTTGAAGAAAGATGTTCTTTTGCTGTTGAGTATTGTATCAAATATGCTGATTGCATAAAATGTATTTGATTATCTTAGAAATGAATGAAATGAGGTATTTGTTACTTATGAGTTTGCATTCGTATCTTGATGGATTGAACTTCTTTGGTTCGAATGATTTTAAGAGCATTGTTATTATTGTATACCTTGGAGACATTTGGGATTCTCTAAGTAAGCTTTGTAAAGATTATGTGACTGAATACTTGTGAATGATTAGTAGTTCTGTTATGTTCTATTTAAAGCTAAATTGGAATTTAGATCACTGTCTTTCGAGAAGCTAAGGTTAAAATAAACCTCAACATGAAGTTTGAACGGGTTGAATAAATTATTGCTCCTCCCTAATCATGATCTAAGACAAGACAATGTTTAATTTGATTTTGAAACACTATATATTAATACTAATAAGTAAGATATATTTCAGTTTTGAGAACTGATATAAACCTAATAAGGGTATGGTTAGCAACATTATGAGAAGACTTAGGCTCTTGCCCAATTTTGTTGATTAAGATTATTGCGTAACAAAGAACTCCTTAGTGAGACCTCAAATCTTAATAACTTCTCTTTGTGAAATGGGTTTTAATAAGAAAGGCAATTCTAAGGTGAGGAACCTAGGGGTTGGGAAAAGAATACCCTAAAAGGAGCATCTTAAAGTATAATTTTAACTCAACGTATGTAATACCTTAAATTTAAGTAGATCTTTTCAAGGTGGATTTGAAGGTTGATGGCACAAGTCAATCGAGGGTTGTACCTTCGAGAAGATTAGGATCTTCTCGAAGATACAACAATGCAGGTGACTTATGGTGACACCCTTTGCATTGATCATTAAGATTTACACCTTGAACTCAAACAAGTTTTTAATGGGACTGGTTAGGAATGTGGTCATGATATGAGGCTACCCTAGAGACTCGGGGTACCTTGACACACAGGGTTAACAAGGGTTGACCCAGTATGTCAGCGTATCCCTAGTCCTTGAGAACATCCTTATATCATTGTCATATTATTAATCCGTTCCTGAGTGAATAACTTGGGATAGGGAGGCTGACAGAAGTCAGTGTAAGACATTCTACATAACATAGGAATGGGGTGAAGGATGTATTCCAGATTGATGAGTATGTCGTCAAGGAATACGAGACATAAGCAGTATGTTTCAAATCTTTGGCCAAAGTATTGCAAGCTGCTGATTGCGTTGTCCTATGTCACCTAGTCTGAGGGATGAGATGCCGATGAATAATGGTAACAATTATTCAGATAGGTTCCTTGGACAGAGCATTCTGAATCTGGATTAGGGAAGAGAACCGCAAGAGTGATGTGTTAAAATAAAAATGCCAACTCTTTGATACTCATGAATAGATCGGTAGATTACCGAGTCATGGTATGAATAGATCGGAGGTACTCTGAGTCATCACAGCTGCATATGGTTATCTCTGTTATAAGAATGGTTGTTTTGATTTGTGAGCTCTAAATTATGTATTTAGAACTAGGAAGCATTTATCAAAAAAATAAAAATTTACTTGTTCTAATGTACTAAAATGGGGTCGTTACAAGAGCATACTTAGGTTGTGAAATCAAAATTCCCAATTTAGATTGTGAAATCTGGATCCCAAGAAAGTAATGAAGTAGACTGAAGTTATTCATGGAAAACCTATTGGTCAATGTGATCTTCAAAGAATCAATGATAGAGGAAGAGCTTCCTGTGATGAACAAGTCATCAACATAGAGAACAAGAATGAGTATGGAGTCATCTTGCTATAGAATATAAACATTTGGATCAGATTGTCACCTAGTAAACCCTGATGTAAGTAAAAAGGAGTCCATCTTGGTATACCAAGCCCGAGGGGATTGTTTAAGGCCATAAAGAGACTTCTTTAACTTAAAAATAAGGGAGGAATCATGGACATAACCTGGAGGTTGTTCCATGTAGATATATTCCTCTAGGTCACCATGAAGGAAGGCAATCTTAACATCCATTTGATGGACTTTCCATCTATTTTTGTGGTAGTGGCAAGGGTCATCGAATAGAAGTCATCTTCACAACCATAGAAAAGGTTTCAAAGTATAATCAACCCCAACTATCCGGGAGAAACCCTTAGCTAATAATCACACTTTAAAATATTTGACATCTCTATATACTCCATACTTTGTTCAGAACACCCACTTACACCGAGTGACTTTTCTTCCTTTCTGAAAAGGGGTGAGATCCCAAGTATCGTTCCTCATGAGAGAGGAATACTCTTCATCCATGGTATAATCCCACTCAGGAATACCAGAAGCCTCCTAAAAATACTATGGATCAAAGGTAGAGGTGAAGAAAGAGTGGGGTCCAATGAAATCTAAGTGAGTACATCTCATATCCAAAGTATCTCCAAATAAATCTCTAGCACTTTGTAAAGTTTTCCTAGCCCAAAGAGGACCAAGAGGATCAGGCTCTGAGTTAGAAGATTCGTCACTCGAGTGAGAAGGGACATAGTCCTTGTCATCACTACTGTCAAAATTAAAATACTCAAGGCTTTGATGGTCGGGAGGATCAAGAAGAGGAGCACACTTGACAACATCATCATACGATTAGTCAGAATCTGAATCAGCAAGCTGAAGAACCTCAATAGCTAGAGAAGTAGAAGTTGAAGAAGACTTATTGAAATTAACACTTCTCTCAATATAAAGGTCATGAGAAGAAGGATTCAACAATCGATATCCCTTTACGCCATCAGGATACCCTACAAAGATACAAGGTTTGGATTGTGGTTCAAATGCCTTACGTTTCTTCTTGGGAACCCAAGCCATAGCCTTGGATCTGAAGACTCGAAAGTGCTCAACATCAAGCTTACATCAAAACCAGGCTTCAAAGTGTGTCATCCCTCTTACTACCTTGTGTGGAACATGGTTTTGAATGTAATTATCATAATTCACTACTTCAGCCCAATACTGCGGAGGAAGAGACTTTGAGTGAATCATACAAGTGGCGATCTCTTTAAGAGTATGGTTATTTCTTTCTACTACTCCATTCTATGAAGGGCTATAAGCAACTGTATGCTGTAAGGAGATCCCTTCAAAAGTAAAAAAATCCATGAACCTGTTGTTTACATATTCACCTTCATTATCGGTTCAAAGAACCTTAATAGACCGTTCTACTTGTTTCTTAGCAAGAGCCTTCAAGTCCTGAAAATGTTCAAAGACTTCAGACGTAAGCTTAAGAAAATATACCCAAGTATATCATGAATAGTCATCAATGAAGGTCAAGACGTAAAGAGATCTAGTAAAAGAAGGAGACGTAAATGGACCAAAAATATCACTGTGAACAAGATCCAAAGGAAAAGTAGCTCTCTAGGATTTTCCTTTGTCAAAGTTCTTTTAAGGATGCTTTCCAAGGGTATAACCCTCATAAAGGCCCTTATAAAACTTGACATGGGGTAACTCATTAACCATTTTGTTTTGGCTCAATTATTCAAGGTAGTGATAATTTAGATGTTGAAAATGCTCATGTCATAGCTTACTAACCTCATTTGCATCATTGAGAAAGGAAGTGGGCGTAGAATCGGAAGTATAGTGGGAAAAGGTATACAACCCTAAATGCTGATCCACCTTTCCCTCAGCCATTGTAGTGTCATCGTTAAGCTCATGAATAATCACCTGAGTTAGGACCTTGCATTCCTTTACCAAGGTGAGTAATTTTGTAAACTGATAGGAGATTGGTAGAGAGATAAGAAACACTCAACACTTGGTTGAATTTTCCCCCATCCATCTCTACCAATACACTACCAGAAAATGAGATTTTCGTGTCATTACCCATCATGATTTGAGACATACCATAAGGATCAATGTTGGAGAACTCAACATGCAAAGAATCCATGTGGTGTGAGGCATCAAAATTTATAATCCACATTGATGAAGGAGAAACTTTGGCTACAAGGGCCTTTCCTTTCTTCTTATCAGATTTATAACCTTTTGTAGTAGAAGACTTGGCCTTCAGAGAATTTTTTTAATAGACTCAGAACGCCTATTTTACTTTTCTCAAGTAAATGGGTAAGGTGATCAAATTTTTTTCTCATACATGTATGCTCTTTATGACCAGGATTCTTGTAATAGGAACAAAAATAGTTTTCTTTCTATGGTCTAGGCTCAGAAGTTGAAGTGTTCATGTTAATTTTAGTGTTGGTTTTGGTTTCCTTCTTAGGTTGATCCTTTTTTCTTTCTTCTTTTCAGTATTCTTTTCCTTACTAGTACTTGCTACAAGGGCATGTGACTTGGACTTGAGAGACCCCATTTGAATGAATTTGTCCTGTTCTTGAATGAGTTGGGATGAAAAACAATCAAAGGAGGGCATATTCCAATCCTTTCCCAAGGCATATTTTGTAGCATAAAAAGTTAACACAAAGAAAGAATATTCAGGACCTAACTTAGAGAGAATTGACAAGATCAGTTGAGAATATTTCTTCTCTACTTGTCATTCCTTTAACAAAAATCTAGTTTGGAAAAACTTAGAAAAGAATACTTGTAGGTTTCCAAAATCACAAGGATTTAACCCTAGTAGTTCATTTTCCAAGTCATGCAATCTTATATCATATTGTTGTCCAAACATTCCATCTAACGTTTTCCATGTAGAATTAGGGGTTTCAGATGACTCAATATGGAATAGAATGTTATGAGAAATGGACATGCAAAGAAGACCTAAAGCTTAATCACTACGGTTTAACCACTTTGATTTTTCAGGGTTGTCATCTAGTTCAGTCTCAATTCCCATGGTGATGTGGAATAACCCTTTACCCCTTAGTTTAATAATTATTTTTGATCTCCACTCGAAGAAGTTGAACATCATAAGCAAAGGACTTGAAAGTGCATTCATAGTGAAGAGAGAGAGAAATAATGTAGAAAATAAACAAGGAATCATAACCACCAGGACAATATAATAACCCCCGCTTTTAGCACTTTATAGTTTAGTGCGTTGAATACAATTGGGTCCGAGTGTGTGTATGGAAACACATGGTAACTCTCCTTGCAATCAGTGTAATAATGTGCAAGAGAGGAGACCACAATCATGTTTTGTGGAGCGCAACAAAGTTACACTGTACACAAGCACAATTGCAAAAAAACTAGGAAGGAGGTGAAATCAAATCTTGGTTGTGAGAAAAAAGCATCTCACGTCGCGAAGGATACCCCGTTGCTGCAAACTGTGGTGGATGCGCTCACTAGTAGCAAGCAATAATAATGGTAAAATATAATGTTTTGAATGAACTCAAGATGATTTGGAAGGATCTTAGGAATGCTGAAAAATCATGTGGAAGAAAAATAGGAGCTTGGAGTGTTCTTTGCACACTTAAGCACATGATTAGTAAAAAAAATTGACAATAACGCTTTTTAAAAAATTACCATTTTGAAACGTCTAATTTAGCTAATTTTAAAGCAATTAGGACTTTAAAGAAAATGATAAAAATGTTAATTAAAAGACAATTTTAAATATACTTAATCGTAAATGAAGGTTAGATTTGAAATTAATAAAACTAGATTTAATTAAATTAAATCTAATTAATTTCAACTAATTAGGATCTAAAAAAGAAATCCTAATTAAATATTTTCATACTTTCCTTTTTTAAAGAAATCAAGTTTAAATTGTTTCCACTTACAATTTAGAATTTTTCGGTTAAGATCTATTAATATATATTAATATAAATTAGTTTCTTGTAACTTTAATAGATCTTAATAGAAATAGATTATTAAAAAGGCTTACCATTTTAAAAGGCACTCACCAAAAAAACAATCCCACCAAAAAAGGAATTTAAAAAAACTTACAAAAATGCATTTACCATTGTTTGAAATGTCGTTGAAGGGAGAGACGCTTTGGGTGGATCCCGAGTTGGGTACTATGGGAAAGTCGTGTGGAGGAGGATCCCGAGTGGTAGTAAGGAAAAATCCAAGGGTCGAGGGAAAATAGGAAGCGGGTTTCCAAGTGCGGGAGTGGGAAGGCTAGGTCGTGGGGCTCGATGAGTGATAGAAATTCACGTGGGGATGGTAGAGTAGCTAGAAAATAGCATAGATAGGTGCCAAACGGAACGAGTAAAACATGTAAGGATAAGATCTTGGGGCAAAGCAAAAGCTCGAGGTGCATGGGAATGCATGGTATGTCCTAAAAAACATGAATCATGGATCGCAGGTTGAGGCGAGTGAAGCAAGTGAAGTGCGGGGTGAACTAGGGCCAAGAGGAGGAGGACCAGAGACAGGCCAAAGGGTCATGAGCTCAGGTAGGAAGAAATCCGATATTGGGTTAGCTCACGAAGTCATTCGAGAACTCACACCAAAAATGTGAGAGAAAGCTCGGTTCAGAGTCGAACAAGGGAGAATGGAGCTCATAGAGTTGAGGAGCTCTTTGTTGGATCGATTTAGTGGAGATAGATCGGGATATAGCACAAACACAAAAACTTCAAACTAATTTTTTTTTTACTTTAATCTGTAAAAAACACAAAAAACCGGAAAACAGAGTTCTAAAAAATAATTTCCAGTTTAATAAATGATTAAAAACTAGAATAAAGAACCTCTATTTTTAGTTGATCTGCTAAATTTAGCTGTAACTAGCTAAATGTAGCTACAAAACCCTTGAAAACTCGAGGATATATGCAAGTAGCAATAAATTTCTAGAATCAAGGATTTTATTGCAGAGTCCATAAGTATTAGTCATACTTTCAAGTAACATCGGGATCATGCATACCTACAGGAGGGTAATAAATCGCGAGATGTCTTTGGCAAATTATGGCATTAATGTTAACCTTACAGTTTGGGACAATAACAATATCCCTAAACAACTTCAAAACAACATTGAGTGAACTCCATAGGTAAGCAATATCTTGAAATGAGTTATGAATTTTGGGTGTGGATCAAAAATACTCCCACAAATGATGATTTAAAGTATTGGCTTATGCAAATCATGTCTAATAATCAAGATAGAATGAATCATATGGGGAATTACGGGTGGAGATACATGGTTTTGAAAATCGCGCATGCGGCATGCATGGATGTATTTGTTAAAGGTGGATTCAAACCTCCATGGAAATCCGAAGGCAAAGTGATAAAGTGATTGATGGCAGGGAGCGGGCTATTCTCACACGCATTTTTCAGCAGGCTCAGATCAGTAGACACGCAGCCAATCGTGGGAATAGCAACGGCTCTCATTTCCATTTTTGTGCAGATTACTATAGCAAAAAGTGGACTGCTTTAGCTTGATCGATTAGCAATTAGTTGCAAATGATTCGAAACGAGAGAAGATGGGGGGTCCTCCTTGTCAAATTGATCCTAGTGTGGACCCAGACTGGAAAGACAATATTGAGCTGTGGAGAATTCTTAGCAAGGGTGGCATAACAAACTTCATGGAAAAAGTTCAGGGGCATGACCAAAGCATATCTATGTGTTTTGCAAAGGATTGGAAGGAGAGGACAGTGGAGTATGGGGGGCAGAAGGTCTTAATCAATGAAGAGCTTATTGCTGAAGCGACCGGCCTTGGCTTGGAGGGCTTTAGATTCTTTAACAAAAGGGTCGATAGAGATGTGGAAGAGAGAAGATTTGTTGAGGGAGAGGAGAAACTGACCCACTTAACAGCGGGCCTGCTTGTTAGCTCGATCCCTCCGCCATATGATGAAGTAACCCGCATGATGATACGGTTCATCTCCTTGGAAGGAAGGTTTGTCACTGTTCCTGCGAAACACCTTATTTTTCTTAATCATTTTCATAGGGATCGTCTGGTTTGTTTCCCCCATTACTTGTTGAACTCTCTTGAACACTCCATTCTTGAGTTTCAAAAGCATTCCCAGGCGGTTCCTTTGCACCAAGGGCTCATTTTGTTGTTACACAAATGTTGTCTACTTAGGTTTCCTGGTCTCCCATCCTCCCCTAGCTTGATTCCCCCTTTTCCGAGCTCTGCTACTACCAGCCCTGTTTCTCCTCTCCCCGCCACCGCTTCTTTGTCACCCCCATGCCGGCCATTTAGGATTCTTCTCCTGTTCCCCATTCTGATGCTCCCGCCCCCCACTTGGCCTCTACCTCGCGGAGACCAGTTACTAGGGCTTCTAGGAAGCTTAACCTTAAGACCCTTGCTGTGGAGAAGGGTTCTCATGAATTTGAAATTTCTCATGACCTCCTGCATATCAGTAGTGCCAGCCCCCGGGAAGTGCAATTGGAAAGCCCTACAAAAAGGCTGGAAGCCTTAGAGGAAGATATGAATTTGTTAAAGGATGAAGTTAAAAACTTGACAAAACAGAAAGGAAAGAGGAAGAAGGAGGAGGAGGAGGATGTGGACAGCAGCCAAATTGAAGATATATACAAGAAATTGCACTCCTTGGACTCTTGCTTAGGGAAGGCCAAGACTAGGCATGATTACAACATTGCCATCTTTAGGGCGATTGAGGAATTTATTGAACAACACGTCAGAAGTGTCTCCAACCTAAGCGGAGTGCCGGCAACTCTTTGGGGTACTGATAAAGAAAGCAAGAAGACCTTGGAGTAGCTGGATTCTAATGACGCTGCCCATATGACTACTTTGGGTATGTTTAAATCCTAGAAGAATATCAAAACCATCATAGACAAAGCTACTAGGAAGTAGCTGCAGTTGATTTTACTGTCCTTGTTTGTTTTTTTGCGGATCCTTTACTACTTTTTTGTAGTAATTTTGTTGTTCTGTCTCGTTTTGGTAGCTTTTTTTTAGCTACTTTGAACATCATTGTAACATTTGGATTTCACTCTAGTTGTCTTGCTTATCCCGGGTTTTAGGCCTTCTTTTGTAATCAAGGGTATAGTCCCTTTTAAAAACTATTTGCCAATAATAAAAATAAATAAATTTCTAGAATCTAATGATCGAAAAACTTACACGAGGAGTAAAAAATAACGAAACCAAGAGTAATCGTAACTTAGATGATGAATGCACATTTACCTGATCAAATCTCTAATACCATGAAAGAGTTGGAAAGAATCATATCAAAAACTGTGCACCATGATAAAGTTGCACTCTAAAGGAAACGTAATAGCTCTAGCATAATCACAAGGAGGAATCGATCAATCAATGGAAGAGCTTGCATAATAGAACAAATCTTGTACATAGAAAAGACAACAGAGTGTCTTAGCATACTCATAAATGTCAAATGAAGGGATACATATAGGGTGTTGAGTAACCCTAGTGCATGACACACAAGCAAACCCTAAACCTAACCCATGTGAGATGACCCTCCATATGTGAGTGGAGGACATATAGGATCCCACACACCAACAATCAATTCCCGGATGATGTTGTTGTAGTTATATTAGGTGCTAAGTGTAGTAGTAGTCATGATGGATTTACCTGTAAGCATATCCTAGAGGCATTGTTTATACCAAATTTTGCGAATGAGATCTAGGATCTTGTGAGTGTTTTAGAACAAAATTTCACTATTTTTTTTAACAATTATCTTCCAGTTTCTAAGTAGTTACAATGTTTTTACTTGACTTTAGTAACCTATAAATTAGTACAATATATTAAAGTATACAAATTACATTCAAAATTTTGGAAAAATTAAATGGCAGACATTTTTTTTGTATTTTAGGCCCTAGTGTCCTCTAGAGCCCAATACGACCCTCTATCCAAACAATTGTGAAAAAAAAACTGAAATTCAATTTTTAGGTATACCTCCTTTATCAAAATTTTCTTGGAATGAAAAAATAAGAGGTCTAGGAGAATTATTTTTTTCCCAAAAATAGGGTTTTTCTCACTAAAATTTTAGTGGTCGCTTTAGTTATAACTATATAGTTTAGAGGAGGTTTTCTCGCTAGTTTTGCCTCTAGGTTTAGCGGTCTTTACAAATTTGCCACTAAATGGAAAAATGGTTTGAAAATCAAGTTGGGGGTGGGGTCAAAACCCAAACCTTCTATCCCTAAAGCATATTGACTATCCAATGTACCACCCAAAGTTCTTATGCTAATAATTGAAGCAGATGATATTTAAATAAGATAAAAGTCGGTGACCTTTTGAAAATGATGTGGTGTCACCCGAGGAGACCACATGGATGCGAAGTAGGAGGAGGCGTTTAGGTTTCTTCCTTGTTTAATAGATCTAAAATGCATGCAATGCCTTTATCTCCTTTTTTATATCCTCCTTTGTTGTTTTATTTTTAATTTTTTTACCGTGCTTGCATTTGCTTGTTATTTAATGTCGCTTTATAGCTATTTGATTTGCCTCCATTTTTATTTTCTTGTGTACGAGTCATAGTTATGGAGCTCCCAACTCGCCAGCTGTGCATTTTGTATTGTAGGTCACACCACTATTTTTGATCCGGCGTTTGGGCTGTTTTGAAAGGGATTGGTCACTTGAAGACATAGGAATGCTCGAGACTATGGATCCCCTCCAACTCAGCCGTGTAGAATGCATCGAACTCGTTCTACAAATAAACTTGGTGTAGAGCTTGCCCAAGACTCGATTTACCATTGATCAACTCACCATTTTTTTCTTTCAATATTATCATGTATGGTTGAAGGTTATAGGTTGTGTGGAGTAGTAAGAGGTAGGGGCTTATATGGATGCCTCACCAAATTTTAACCTTCTCACTCACATCACAACTTGGGTGTAGATTTACCCAATGCACTTGCTACGGAAGTGATTTAACACACAAAATAGCTTAATAAAACATAGCTCATTCCCAAAAATGAACTTGCTTAGTGTGCTAGAACAAATCGATCACTTATAATGTGGTCTCAACTATGTGAATGTGCTCGGTGGAGTCAATGTAATGAACTCACCTCAAATTCCAATATAGCTCAAACCAAGTCTTTTGCAAATGCAACTCAAGCAGGGGTGATGAGTCGTCAAAATGTAGAGGTCTAATAAAAATATAAGAGACTAAATTTCTCCTCTAAATTAGAGGTAAATCCCTGGATGGGGAAAATATATATTAATTTAATTTTTAAAATCCCGCACCAAATTTTGTTTGGTGCAGAGTGCATAGTACAAAAATAATTTGTGTTCCAAACACCTAGAACAAACATGAGGTTGTGGGGAGGTAGGGATGGGGTTGGGAAGTTGTAGGAGGTTACACAGGCTCTCAATTGCTGCAAATGCTTCTCCAATCTCCTCTATCTCTTCTGCTCTCTCTTTCCACACCTTCTCTGCTCATAGGTCTAGATTAACCACTTTGGTACCAAATGTAAAATACGGATGAAAGCTTGTAGAATTTTATTAATAATCAATCAATCATTTACATAGGTGTAGGCTGCAATATATATATATATATATATATATATATATATATATATATATATATATATATATTACATTCGGATACAAACAAAGCAAGATGTTGCACAGGTCCAACAATATTCCTTAATACACAAGCTCCCAAAAACCATCTAGAAGCATAACAAAACTAAATACAACAGACATATAGTTACAATAAATAAATAAATAATATGGTTAAAGAACATAACCATATAACAATGTAACTAATTAACCTATTTATCATAGTTACCTATAGTAATAGTAAATACTAGTGAAAATTACTATTTACCCAAACAATGATAGCTATACCTTGGATCAATTTCAATGATCAAAGGCATGCTTTCAATTTTATGATGTCAAGGTCATCTTGAATGACATGGGCGGAATGTAGGATTTCTTAACCCATGCTACCACAGGATCTTAGGTGACTTTTTCTGCTCACGTCCTCCATAAGTGATCCAAGAATGTCAATTTTGGTTCTTCGTTCAAGTAATGTTGAATTGGTAAATTGAATGATTATTTGGGGGACCTAATTTAAATCTAAGTTCCTAATTTTGTTATCCTATCCTAAGTCTAAGCTAGATAATTTTATTAATATGGTTGTTTATTAGATGAAGGGAATCCTAAGTCATGTAACTAGGATATTCTAAGACTAAACTAATAAACTAACCTAAGGACCTAAGTTGGTTTATAATCTAATGTTTATGAACCTAACCTAAGGGCATGGACTAGCCTAAAGGGGATGGCGTGGATGACATGAGGGGTGTCAATGGCACCAATTTCTAAGGTATTTAAGAGGTTTGAATGTGGCATTAAACACTTTGTTACCACCAATTTTGGTGAATGCATGGAAATTTGGAGGATCTTTGAGTTGTCAATTCTGCAAAAATTGGTTTTATGGAGTTTTAAACTTTGGTTATAGCCGAAAAGGAATAGGCAAAGGTGGTAAATAAGGTAAGGAATTTTTCAGTCATGTTAGCATTTACTGATCTCAATCATTGCAAAAACTACCTATGAAATAGGGAAGTTGGAAGAAAAGATGGTTTTCGGTTTTCATTTTTTGATTTTGTTTTGGGAGCTTTGTAGCTCTACATGTGTTTTTCTCATCTTTTCAAAAATCCAGTTCGATTTATGCATGCTTATTTTTCCTTGCATGGTGGTGATGGTAATGAAAAATAAGCAAGGAAGTTATAAGAGGAAGGAAAAGAAAGTTTGAGCTCCGATTTTTGGCATTTTCATGGAAATCTTGCTATCAAGAATTTTCTTGAAGATTTACAATGAGGAAAAGAAGACATGAGCACTATCAGGCATGATAAGCCCTATCTCTTTAAATCTTCTACTTTTATTTAAGTGTTTTCATTAAAATAACTCTACTCTTTATGAAATCATTCTGGTTCTGGTGATTGTGTTTCTTCTCCTTGCTTCAATGGTGTTTTTGACTTGGTTTCTTATGGATACATTATGATGTTGTGTATGTTGTGTTGACTATGCAATCTGGTTTGTATTGATTGAATGATAGATGTGTTTATCTTATTTTCATATGAACTTTCTTAGATATTGATATAAGTATGTGTTTGTATCTTTTTGGATGGGTTACCTTGTCTAGTTATTGTATAAGCGTAAATAGTTATGTGGTTTTTAATGAAATATGTAGATTTTAGCTTAGAATTCTCTCTTTATTATTAATGGTTGGATACTAACTTTATAGGAGACATTTCGTCATGCATATTTGGGATATATGTCAATGATATGGTGAAAATATTTTTGTTCTTTTTGTTTTGGTCGGTTTCTTGTTGATAATAGTTGGAAACCAACATTATGGGTCGATTATATCATGTCTATACTTTTACTTCTTTGAATCATTCAGATGTTACTATTTAGAATTATGAGTATATGTTATCCTCACCACGAAATGGTAGCTGTATCAAATCATTTGTTTCATTTGTATAACCCATGTTTGGGATTCAAAATATTTAGTAACGGTTAAACAAGAAGGTATACCTATTGATTTTTTTGGTTTCTATTCTTTTCAACTGATTTGTTATTGTTACCCATTCTGGGCTATGTTGTTGCTATAGGTAAGATTTTTTGATCTTAATTGGGCATTTGAAGTTGGTTATGCACTAGAAGTGCATTTCTCTTTGAGGGAGACTATTTAGATATAATTTCCCTTCTTTGTTTTGAGTAGTTGTAACTCTTTCTGGGTGAATCAGTTTGGTTGATGAGATTAATATTTTCCTCCATTTTTGTTGTTGAGTTTACTTGGAACAAAAACCCTTTTTGGGTTGGCCTGTGAAAGGAGGTAACTATTAGTTTGGCTTGTTCTAGGCTATGGTATAACTTTAATAGTTAGTATTATTGTGGTTTGGATAAAATATGTTTTCCTTCTTGGAGGGATGTATTCTTCATCTAATGGAAACTCTTTTGAGTTGAATCCAAACTTTGATTTCATGGTTCCTTTGGAAAGTCCTAAGTTGTTCACCTTGGATTACTTTCATTTTTATATTCATCCTCGTTTGGAATTTGTGGCTTTGGATTGAATTTGGGTCTTCTTTTTTTTTATGGCAGATCTTACTACCTTGGAATTTCATGTTTGATAATGGAGTTTTCATTTCCCTTGATGTAGATTAGTCGAGTGTAAGATTGTTCCTTGGGATTGATATGGGTCTTGTGTTTTTGTTGAACTTGTAGTTCTCCTGTTCCTTTCCTTGATTTGGAATTGGATAACTTTGAACTTGTGTGTTGATTTAATCGATTTTCTCATTCTTCTTTGGTAGCTTATGAAAACATCAAACATGTAGATGTGGATGTTTTTGAGGCATGGATTGTGTTATTTATCTTTTTATTTTTAGTTTCTAACTTTGAAATGAATTCAGGCCTTCAGGGAACCTTTAATGTGAGTTAGGTTGTTGATGGTTTTGTACCCAATCTCTTGTGTGATTAAGCTATTCTTACCTATAATGCTCAAAATAATTCTTGACCAACCTAATCTTTAGATTATGAGTTGTGCCTTAGTTAAGTAAGGTTGTTGGAAAGGATGATATATAGTTTGTACCTTTTTATTGATCCTACAGCTTACTACATGTTGTTAACATTTAGGATATTAAAACAACAACAATATTTTATTAAGGATGTATGATTATGTCATTTCACTTGTTTTTGAATAGACAGACAGGTTGAGTTTGTGGAAATTGGAAGCTAGTTCTAGAAGCAGAAGTTTAGGATAAGAATGTTAAAAACTTCTTTCCCAATTAGTTGTTGTTTTGGATGAATAACATGTTGCAATGAGTTTCATATTTGTGTTGAGATAGAATTAATTATGTTGATTTAATTATTTCTTACTTAAACTTTACTTCTTTTAGATTCTATGATCTCTTTCTCTCCTTTTTCATTTTGTAATATTTTGGGAAAGTCTTTTTGTTAATCTTAAATTTGTGATTTTTGAACCATTTCATTAACAACAGGGTTCCTTTTGTGAAACAGTTAGATAAAAGCATATTTTTTTAACGTTATAGCATTTATCATGCTTAGTTCATATGAACTGACTTGTGCTAACAATTTTGTAGATGGATTTCATAAAATATGAAAGGAGAAAGACATATAGAAAGTTACATTTTTACTAAAGAAATTATCTCTTTATTATGATGACTATGTAGCAACATTTACTTGAAATGTACTTTTTTGGGAAAAGAAGATGTATTAAAACTAGTTTTATATTGATGCAATGACATAATGTAATCCTTTTAAATATTTCCTAAGTTTAGAGAGTGGAGAAATCTCATTTTGATAAATGAATTGCTTTGGTTAATGTTGATTGCTGATTTACTTATGAGACTTTCATGACATAAGTTGTGTAATATTACTAAGTAATATCATTCATGATGGGGGAAATATAGATATGTATGTAATATGGGATTACACAACTTAACAGATTATGTGATATATATAAGCTTCTAGGATTAAGGATCTATACTTATAGTTAATTTCATTTCACATGAAAGAGCACAACTAAGTTGATACTCTTTGGTAGATCCTTAAATAGTAAAAAGGGAATATGATTTGATTATATAAATGTGTATGAATTATTTGTTATGCTAAGCATATGAGATCTATTTTTCATAATTAGGACATTAGTCCTTAATAAGGAAAAATGTATATCTTCCTTGTAATTAAACAAAGAGCTATATATGATATCTTGTTTGGGTTTATGATTAAATCACGAGGATGATTGGTTGTGTTTTCCTTAGCTGATTTCTATAATTGAAACATGAATGTTTAAAAAGGATAATAACAAGATTTAGACTTATGGTATTATGAAGTCTAAATTAAAAGTTTCAATAATCTTGTTACAAGCTAAAACTGTAGTAAGAAGATCTAATGATCTCACTTTTATAACCCTAAATTTAGACATGATGATATATGGAAATAAACATCTTGGATTAAGCTAAACATAATCATGGATTTAGAATGGTTAGGAAAGAAGATTTTATCTACATACCTACCTCTTATGTAATTTACACCTCATAACCTTCTTGGGTTAAATTGTGCTTAGTAGACCCTTAAAAGCATTGTTATCATTAAACTATAAGATAATAACATATTGGGTTAATAAACTAATATTATTAAGTATGTTAGTCTAAGTTGAGGAAACTCAGTTGGATGTTGAAACATAACAACTGTAGCATAGTACCTTCATAATGATTTGGGTCATTATGAGGATACTATGATGCATCTAGCTATGCTTCAACACCCCACTTAGTTCTATTAACTCGATTAACATAAGTGGAAGTTTGGTTCATGGTTCTACCCTAAACATAGATAGAAACATGATATAGTGTTGTGGTCAACTCATGTTGACTTAGGGTGACTAGAAACACCCAATCGACGTAAGTCAATTGAGTATGACTATGTATCCTTAGTCACCAAAAGTAGTATTCCATAGTAGTGCATGTAAGCTTCCCTTGTTTACTGAGAGAATTTGAATCATATTGGGTTGATAGAAGTTAAGAAAGACCTTTCTAGATAATAGAACAAATGTGGTGAGGGACATATTTCTTCTTAAAATTATCTCATCTTGGAATGTAAACATGGTAGACATGTTCAAAATTTTTGGCCAAAGTATCGCAAGATATTGGTTGCATTGTCCTATGTCATCTAGTTTAAGATGTATGATTTTAGATGAATATCGGTAAGAGGTATATAGATAGGATTCTTAGAAAGAAAACTTGGGTACCCATAAAAGGGTAAAGGAACCAAGTATACATAGTATACACATTATTAAGTTAACATGAGAGATCTGTTTAATATTGTGTCATGGAATGGGAGATCGAGTGTCTCACCAAGTCATTATAGCTACATATGGTTTTTTGTTATGAGATGGATTGGCAATGGAATGTGTGTTCTAAATTATATTAATTTAGAATAGAGAACATTATGTTAAAAAAAAATTCCTTGTTTCTAAAGTCTTAAAAAGTGGATGTTACATCTTGGTATCAAAGCTGAAGGTTGCAGATCTTGAACCTATTAAGTCCATATCTGATAAAAATTAATTTTCTTGTTAACATAAAATGGTTAGAACAAGGAGAGGTGCTAAAAATAATCTACCTCTAGGTGGAGAGGCAACTACTGCACAAAAACTTGACGAGATTCTTGTTTCCATGTTGGAAACAAGAGATTGTCTGACTATACTTGAACAAGTAATGGGTAATGAGAAGGAAGATGATGCTGATAATATCAATCACCCACCTCTAGGGGACAACAAAAATCTTGAAATTTTTGTGTTGATGATAATAATGTTGTGAATGTCAATAATAATGTTGTAAATGCAAATGCAAATGTACCCAATCCACCTAAAAATAAAAAGGCAAGATTAGCAGTTGAAATCACAAATGACATAAAGAGGATAAGTCCACCAAATTTTGATGGTACTACACTAGGGGATGGAGCTGAGAATTGGCTCAATGAAATGGAGAAGTAATTTGCAATAAGGAACTTCTTAGAAGAAACAAAAGAAGTATGGGGAGCTTATCAACTTTCCCATGAGGCATCCTCCTAGTGGGATAGCCATAAAGTTGAATTGAACATTGATGAATCAAACATCACTTGGGATCAGTTTAAGAGCTACTTTAGGAAATGTTGGCTACCAAAACTCTATTATGATCAGAAGATGACAGAATTTTGGAATTTAATTCAAGGAAAATAAATGTAACAGTGTACTAGGAGAGTTTTAATAAACTTCTTAAGTATGTTCCTCAGTATCAAACTAATGAGAAGTTCAGGATACATAAGTTTATTATGGGATTAAATCCTATCATAGGGGGTGAAGTAGATGTTCACATCCCAACCACCATGGAAGGGTTTGTAGAAAAATCTATTCGGTAAGAACATAAATTAAAAGCAACTTCTTCCCATAAGGAAGAGAATCGTAAGAAAAATCCTAATTCTTCTTCATCTCTCACACCCAAAAAGGTGGCATGGAAAAAATTGGTGCTAAAAATAAGTTTGTAACTGATAATAATAAGGAAAAAATAGAAAATAAACCTACTGCAAACATTTGAAACAACGTTGTGAAGAATAATAACAATGGACATAAGTCCTTTGGAGGACAAAATAGTAATTTCAGGGCTGAAAATAAAATCTGAACCAAAAAGAGGACCTGTAGGGGGTTGTTTCAACTATGGTAAGGATCATTATTCAAATCAATGCCCTCTAAATAAAGATGACAACAATCAACAACATAAGATACATGCTACAATAGCTGATAAACAAGCTAAAAAGCAAGTTATGCCCATAGAAGTGCTAGGTAAATTATTTGGTATGCCTATTACTATACTTTTTGATACTGGAGCTACCTAATGTTTAACTTCTGGTAAATTAGCTATAAAACTAAAAAGAAAAGATGGAATAATGAAAAAATCTTGGACTATACATTATGGAAATAATGTTGTCCATACTGTTAGTAAATGTCTTTTTGGAGCAGTCCTAGAATTACCTAATTTTTCCATTGAATTAGATATTTATGTTGCTCCTTTGGGGTCATATGATGTCATAATAGGTGTTAACTGGCTTGTTGATCATAAAGAAAAATTTGATTGTTTTGAAAAACACATTAGTTTCCTTGATGATCTGCTTAAAATAATAGACATCCAAGGGGTAAAATAATAAATTTTAGTTAGAAAATTTTCAGCTATGCAACTTAAAAAGGCCAAAAATAAAGGTTGCACTTTGTATGTAGTAAATTTTTTTGAAACAATAGAAAAGGATAGTGATTTCTTGGAAATTTTTCCATTGTTAAGAGATTTCAGCAATGTGTTTTCGGAAGAACTACTTGCTCTTAGACCCAAATGAGAATTTGAATTCACAATAGAAATTAATCCAGGAATTGAGCCTATTTCCAAGGCACCTTATCAGATTAATACCATTAAGCTGGTAGATCCTAAGGCACAGTTACAAGATTTTTTGTCTAAAGGTTTGATAAGACCGAGTGTCTCACCTTGGGGAGCACCAGTGATTTTTGTGAAAAATAAATATGGAACACTTAGAATTTGTATTGATTACAGGATGCTAAATGAAGCAACAATCAAAAATTGATATCCACTTCCCTGAATTGATTATTTATTTGACCAAATGCATGGTGCATCAATATATTCTAAGATAGATATTCATTCTAGGTATCACTAGTTGAGAATCAAAGACAAAGATATTCATAGAATAACTTTTAGGACAAGGTAAAAGAATTACGAATTCATGGTTTTACCTTTCGGTTTGACAAATACATCTATAACTTTTATGAATTTAATGACTAATATCTTTCAATAATACCTAGAAAATTTCGTACTTGTATTCTTGGATGATATTCTTATATATTTTAAAATTTTATGTGGAGTGCTAAATGTGAAGCAAGCATTTAAAACTTTGAAAGATCAATTAAAATTTTCACCTATTTTGGCTATACCATATCCAAATGGAAAATTTCCGGTAGTTCTGAGATGCTTAGGTGAAGGACTTAGAGGTATTCTACTAGAAAATAATTATATTGTATCATATGAGAGTAGAAAACTCAAGTTACATGAGCTAAATGATGCTCCTCATGATCTATAGCTTGCTACCATAGTTAATGCACTTTAAGTATGGAGATATTATATTTTAGGAAGACATTTTGAATTAAAGACTGATCATCTTGGGCTGAAGTATATTTTCTCTCAGCCAAATTTGAATGCAAGACAATGAAGATGGTTAGAGTTTTTCTCATAATATGATTTTGACATAAGTTACATTAAAGGAAAATAAAATAGAGTGACAAATGCACTAATTTGTAGGAAACATATTTCTGCACTTAAAACTTTGAGAACTTAGTTCAAGGATGAGGTAAAAAGTATCATGGAATTTTATTTTTACTTTCAATAGGTAAAAACAACACTTGTTGTAGATCCTAATGATGCAAGATACAAAGGTTTTAACTTTGATAACAAAGGAATTATAAGATATGAAATATGGGTGTACGTACCTTCGGGAAATGAGTTAAGGACAAATTTAATGATGAAATTTCATAATTCACCTTACTCAAGACATACCAGTATTACCAAAATGCTTGTTGATGTGAAAAACCAATATTTTTGAAAGGGATGAAGAAAGACATAACTGATTTTGTTTCTGCTTTGCTTGGAATGTCGGTGTGTTAAAAATTTGACATATGCACCTAGCTAGTTTATTATATTCTCACATTATACCGTAATATAAGTGGCAAGTAATTAGCATGGATTTTGTTTAGGGGCTGCCTATGTCAAGAAATAAACATGATGTTATTTTATTTGTTTTTGATAAATTGACAAAAGTAGCACATTTTATTGTTGGTAATCTCAAAGATGATTCACATGTTTTAGCAAAAATATTTATGCATGAAATTTTCAGATTACATGGAGTACCTGAATTGATTATATCTTATAGGGACACTAGAATGACATCTCATTTTTGGAAAATGCTAAATGCAACCTTAGGAACAAAATTAAATTTTAGTTCCGCATACCATCCAGAAATAGATGGTCAAACTAAGAGAGTAAATCATGTTTTGGAAGATATGTTACGAATGTACTGTATGGATCAGCAATACAAATGGGAAGAATATATTCCTCTAGTTGAATTTTATTACAATAATACATATCATTCCTCTTTTAAAATGGCACCTTTCGAAGCATTATATGGAAGGAAATGCAGAACTCTAGTTAGTTGGGATAACATTAAAGATAAAGAGGTAATTGGACCTGAAATTCTTACTAAAATGGAACAACAAGTGAAAATGATTCATGAATGATTAAAAGAAGTTATGGATAGGCAGAAAATTTATGTAGATCTGAAAAGGATCGATAAGAAATTTGAACTTGGTGAAAAAGTATTTTTACGTGTTAAGCCTAAAAAGAGATCTATAACCTTTGGCAAGGTAACAAAATTATCACCTCATTTATGGGACATTTTGAGATTGTTTAAGTGATTAGCCCTGTATCTTATCGCTTAGCATTACCTCCCACTTTGTCACGAATGCATGATGTTTTCCATATTTCTTTTCTTAAGAAATACATTTCAAATTTATCACATGTGTTAAATTGGGATTCCTTGTAAGTCCAAGACCCAAGAATAATCGTGGTTGAACCCATAAGAGTGTTGAAAATCACTAGTTGCACTTGCAAAATCATGAAATTAGTCAATGCAAGGTTCAGTGGGACTAGTTTAATGAGGAAAGTGCAACATGGGAAAACCTTGAGGACATGAAAACTGCTTTTCCTCATTTATTTGAACAGAATTAGTTCTGATGTTGGAAACAATTAAAGACTTTTTTAAAGCTATCTTTAATTTCCCAGTTTTGGGCAAGTACTATATTTTTATTAGTGCTGGAACAATTATTTTAATGCTGTAATAAATTATGAAAACTTGAATTCCTCAAATTTGGTTTTTGTTTGAGAACTTGTGGATAAAAGAACTATAATTATGATTATTTTTCTTGTTTAAGAATATGGACTAATTAAATCATCGGGACGATGATTATTTTTAGGGGAGGTATGTAATTCCTCTAGCATGGTTGATATATATGATGACTTTTGTACCGTAAATTAAAAACATTGATATATGATTCTTTAATGAAGATGGTGTACTCTTGTGAACTAAGCAATCATGTTTGTTGCAGATGATATGTTTATATTATGAAAATAGATACAATCATGCCATATCTATTTTGAATTTAAAATGAAATATTTCATTCCTTCTTATGTTGAATGTTCATTGTATATGGATAGAGGAAATTAATTCAACTTAACTCGTTCATATCCAATATTGCATTTTAACTTGTGCTTTAGTCTATATGAATTTTGTGGTAGGATAGCTATACCTTGGATCAATTTTAGTGATCCAAGGCATGCTTTCGATTTTATGAAGTCAAGGTCATCT
Organism: Taxus wallichiana var. yunnanensis; assembly: GCA_018340775.1. Taxonomy (NCBI): domain Eukaryota; kingdom Viridiplantae; phylum Streptophyta; class Pinopsida; order Cupressales; family Taxaceae; genus Taxus; species Taxus wallichiana. Next base: position 39,307,191 of record CM031239.1, on the reverse strand, counting down.
TGAATGAGCTAGGAAAAATGTTAGATTTTTTAATCTAGGCTGTCACAAGATCTTAGGTGACTTTTTCTGCTGACATCCTCCATAAGTGATCCAAGAACGTCAATTTTGGTTCTTCATTCGATAATGTTGAATTATTTAATTGAATGATTATTATCCTATCCTAAGTCTAAGCTAGATAATTTTATTAATATGGTTGTTTATTAGATGAAGGAATCCTAAGTCATGTAACTAGGATATTCTAAGACTAAACTAATAAACTAACCTAAGGACCTAAGTTGGTTTCTAATCTAATGTTTTTGAACCTAACCTAAGGGCATGGACTAGCCTAAAGGGGATGGCATGGATGACATAAGGAGGGGTGTTGGTGGCACCAATTTCTAAGGTATTTAAGAGGTTTGAATGTGGCATTAAACACTTTGTTACCGCCAATTTTGGCAAATGCATAGAAATTTGGAGGAGGTTGAGTTGTCAAATCTGCTAGAATTTAGTTTTATGGAGTTTTAAACTTTGGTTATAGCCAACAAGGAGTTGGCAAAGGTGGGAAATAAGGTAAGGAATTTTTCATTCATGTTGGCATTTATTGATCTTAGCCATTATGAAAACTACCTAGGAAATAGGGAAGTTGGAAGAAAATATGGTTTTTGGTTTTCATTATTTCCTTTTTATTTGGGAGGTTTTTTGGTACCCAAATTTGTTCTCCTTTTCAGTCTAAGAAGCATCAAAGATATGGCATGAATCTTGACATCAGATAGATCATGATGTGAGTCATTTTGTAGCCGGGGATGTGATCTAACTAACACTCAGATTTGTAGAGAGATGGATAGAACTTTGAAAGGATTTGATCTGACCCTCACTATTTTAGGTTGTGCCTTTCAACCAAGGTAAGAGAACCTATATTGTAACCCCAAAATGGTGAAGGAGATGAAGATATCCCTCAATTTATGTAAATAGTATGAAAAGGCCTTGGGAAAATATGATCAACACTCCAAATCTGACTTTCACAAGTTTTCATTCCCAAATCATGGAGATATTTTCAATGCAAGGCAAGGGTTACTGAAGACATTATACAATCCTGATTTGCTTTGTGCATTTTTGTAAATGAATTGTATTCTTTTGTTGACACACAATGCATATGCAAGGGTAGTATGGGTAGGATGGGTTGTTTGAATGAAATTTTTGGTGGGGTGTTGACAAGACAAATTGGGATATATCAGATCTTTGATAACCTCTACAATACTTGAACAACTATTAGATAAAATGCTTCAAATAATCAAGATATTCTTTCAACCAGAAGAAGCATAAATGGAAGCCTAGGTTGCACTCTTCACACAATATTTGAGAATTCACCACAAAATCTTGAAGTAAAGAACTCAATTAAACACAAAAATCCTTGATCAAACCACGCCTAAGGTACCCCCAAAGGCTTACAAGAAATCTTTGCAGTCAAGGAAGGTAAAGTGATTTTAAATTTTGTTATCTCTTTATCAAATGAAGGCTCTTCTGAACATGAGATTACAAATGCCACTAAACTATCAACAAGAAATGGATATTCTGTGTGATTTCTAAATACTTTCAATGCAAGATTGCAACAAGAACAATGAAAACTATTTACAGGCATTTAAAAATGATAACAGACATCATATTGCCCAGAAAAACATAGATTAACTCAAAATCTTGTTAGATTCATCAGCAAGGTATAGTTTCATGAACAATCTTAGAGCTGTGTGATGGCTATACACTTGTAACCAACTCACATACATGAAGATACAACACAGAAGAGATTATTTTGGTTCTTTGGTGGGTTTTTTCAGAAAAATGAGCTTTCTCTCATAATTTACTCGTGATTTTTCAATTTTTTCCCGACCTCTCTGCATGTCTCCAAACATGCCTTATATATCTCTTTCCACATTTGATCCTTCTTTCCCAAGAAAATCATATGCCAAGGGATCAATTATGTTACAACAATTCTCATGATTCAATGAAAATGACATCAAATAGAAAAACATTCGCAGGTTGTTAGGTGTTCCCAAAAAGATTAAATCATTACAAATATCTAGATCATTATCCATCCTGGAGGCATGTTTTTCATCATTGAGGCATGCAAACACCTTTTACTCATCATTTTCACCTTTTTACCTTTTCAAATTACCTCTACAACTTTTGATTTTTCCATTTCACGTTTTGGATGGATCAAGGTAAAATTTATTTCAAAATCACCTCAGATCAAAGAATTAAGCCATGAAAGTGATGCCAATGATCCTAGAAGGCCAAGATGATCCAAAATCACTATAAATTTGATGAATTTTGATGCAAAAATCATAATTCCAAGCTTCCTAGAGCTCCCATGGTAGTCAAAACAAATGGATGCACAACAACCGTCGATCTTATCCATATTTTAATCTTGGATCTCCACGTGGAAGATGCGGACTTAGAAATAAGCTTGAGTTACCTTTTTAATTTTTTGGATAAGGCCGGACACGTGGAAAAAAATGATTGGATCGGGCCTAGTTTTAAAACATTTACTTTATGACCTTTTGAAAAATTTGAAAAAATGGAAAAAATTGACCTTTTTCCCTGCCCCTCCATTTTTGAATTTTGGAGCTGACACGTGGCACATGGTGGGTCCCATTCGGATCATGCTTCAATTCTGTGCATTTTGACCTTTTTTTGGAAAATTGGAATATTTTCAATTTTTGCCCCTGTGGCCCAAACATCTAATTTCTCCCTCGCCAAGTGTCTCCTTGTGATCGTTGTGGGCCAACGCTCTAAATTTTGATTCCCGAGTCTTTTTGGTAAAAGGAAAAATTTCGTCTCGCCTTCGTCGGCCCGCCGATCCGCCTTGTCCTCTACCACGTGTCATTCAATGATTTGCTAGCGGGCAGTGCTTCAAACTTTTATTTTAAGCCTTTTGTGAAAAAGGGAAAAAATCCCCTTTTACTTTTTGCGGCCCGTACTTCCCTCTGACCCTGTTGGACATATGTCCACTTGTGATTGGCCATGGGGCCACCCTCCAAACTTTTAGTTTTACCATTCATTTTCGCAAAAGGGAAATAATTCCCTTTTGCCTCCGCCGCCCACCGACCCGCCTAAAATTGATGCCACGTGTCCTCCGATTGGAGTGGGGGAAAAATTGATTTTGAAACTTTAGAAAAATAGAGCTAAAAAACTCTAAGTCCCCCATCAGCCCGCTCCTCCCTTTTTGGTCTTTTAGGACATGTGTCCTCTTCTCGAAGTTAGCATTGTGGGGATTCGAGTCATTTTGTGACTTCAACATTTTTATAAAATAAGGTCTAAAAACCTTAAGGGAATCTGACCACCCGCCATCCCCCTACCAATTAGAACATGCCACGTAGGCAAATTTGGAAAAAATGGGTCCCTAGGCCCGAAAATGCCCCATTGTCAAAAAAGGTGAAAAATGAAAAGTTACAACACTTCCCCACTTTTCCTTAGCCAATGAAAACCCACCATGTTGCCAATACCTTTTAGGATGAATTTGATGGGAAAATGATTCCCGTCTGACCGTCAAAACATAAAAAACTCCAGGGATGCCCTAGAATTCAATTTTTTCCCCAAGGATGGCAGATTTTTCAATTGAATCAACTAAAGCATGATTTACGAACATTTTCAACGATGGTGAAAACCCGCCACGTTACCAATACCTTCTGAGGATGAATTTGATGGGAAAATGACACCCGTTTGACCGTCAAAATGTAAAAAATTCCAGGGATGCCCTAGAATTCAATTTTTTCACCAAGGATGGTAGATTTTTCGATTCTGAATCAATTGAATCACAATTTCTGAACATTTTCAACCTTCGGATATAATTTTCAATTACACACAAGTATGGTTTGATCAATTCAACTTTTCCACGATCCGTGCAAAGGGAAAAATGACATAGCCCGTAGAATTGTTAAAACTAGGGCACGAAAAGGGTAAACTTGGATTATTCTTTCAAATTAGGGAAAAACAACAAGTTTGTGAGCATTTTTAAAGCATTTCAACTAGAGGGGAAGAATTACAGACCATCAAATCAAAGGATAAAATGTTTTTAAGTAGATATAGATTTGGAAATTTAGGGCAACATGGTGCAAGCTCAAAAATGGCACCAAAATCAGCTCTTGATTGGGGATGGAACTCCCAGTGAGTGCCATAAGGAAAAAAAGTAGACCAAGTGCCAAAATATCCATTGGGAAAAGGATTCAATATCCAAGGCAAGTCAAAAACTAGAACCATCCTTCAAAAATGAGTGAGAAACCGACCAGAAAGGCTACCAAGAATAAGGGCAAACCACACACCAAAACAACAACAAAAAGAAAGAAAAAAACAAAGACTATACTTTGTATAATTGGTGCATACCTCAGATTTGGGGATTAATCCAATAAATGCTTCAAATTTTTACCATTAACAAGAAACTCCAGCAATTCCCCATCTAAATCCTTGAGAAAGAAGGTATGTTCACCAATTCTGATATCAATGGCATAAGGGCCCATCCATAATGCATCAAATTTTCCATGCTTTCCCTTGTCTTCATGCCTACTATCCCACAACAAAACCAAATCTCCAACATTGAAGGCTCTAGGAGTGACCTTCTTGTCAAACAATCTCTTCAATTTTTCCCTAAATCTGACATGCCTTTGATGGGATGCTCTTCTCTCCTCATCAAGCTCAATAATTTGATTGATCCTTGATTCATATGGGCCAAGCTTTTAATCTTCCAATTGTTGGGAAAAATGAAATGAAGATAATTGTAGGTGAAAGGGTAGCAAAGCTTGAGTTCCATACATCAATTCAAATGGGATTTTACCAGTAGCTCTTTTAGGAGTTATCCTATCAGCCCAAACTAAAAATTTTAATTTTTCACCCCATTTCTTCTTGTTTTGCTCCAAGGTTCTTCTAATGATCTTTAACAAATTCTTATTGTTGGACTCAGCTTGTCCATTCCCTTGGGGGTTATAGTTTGAAGAATAAGTCAGATTTATTCCATATTCATTGCACATTGCTATTAAAGGTTTGGCTCTAAAGCACATGGCATTATCAACTATAATATTGACTGGGACTCCAAATCTGCATATGATTTGACTCAACAATAAGTCCATAACTATTTGGTGTGTTAATTATTTGGTGGGGATTGCCTCTACCCACTTTGTAAAATAATCAGTGGCTACAAGGATCCACTTATGGCCAGCACTAAAAGGATCTGAAATCTCACCAATGAATTCCATCCCCCATTGCTTGAAAGGAGCTTCAATTGATACAGGCTGCAAAGGAAGGGAGCCTAAAGCTTTTAGTCTTCCAGAGAAACGTTGGAAACTATCACATTTTCTAACCAACTGGGTTGCATCTTTGAAGAGAGTAGACCACTAATAACCAGCTCTCAAAATCTTATGTGTTGTTACTCCCCATCAAAGTGTCATCCACAAACTCCCCATGGAAATCAGCAACTACTTTGGGAGCTTCATATTCGATTACACACTTTAAGAGGACACCTTTAGGGTTATTCCAAGGTAGCCCAAAATCGGTGATGATGTATTTTTGAGAAGCCACTTGAGGGCTCTTTTCTTATTTTTATTTAAATGATCAGGACAACAAAGGTGTCTGAGGTAAAATATTATATCCTTGTACCACTCAAAACTTACCAATTTCCCAAGAACATCTTCCCTTTCTTCTTCTACTTCATTCACTTCTATAGTCTGCAGGTTGCTCTCAGCCATGAGCTTAGTAAGACCCAAACCTCTTACCAACTTCATGGTTTGGATGTCCATATCATACTCCTGTAGTTTGTTCACCCATCTACACCTTTTACTTGAGATCTCCATCTCGATAAGATGTCTTTTACCATGGTGGGGAACACAAGCAACGACCTTTGAACTTAAAATATAAGGCCTAAAAACTTTGTTGCAAATGCTTGTTTCTCCATTATTGTATACTTCAGCTCAACTACTTGTAAAGCCTTACTAAAGAAGGCAATAGGCCTCTCAGCCCCATTCTCATCCTTTTGCAGAAAAACAGAAGCAATGGTATACTCAGAGGCAAAGGAAAATATTTTGAAAGGATTCTTATAGTTTGGGGCTACTAAAATAGGTGCATGTTTAAGTGCATCCTTAATTCCTTCAAAAGTTTGAATGGTAGCCTCCTCTCATTTGATAACTTGGTCCTTCTTTAGCATGCATATAATTGGAAGAGTTAACTCAGCAAAGTTGGAAACAAACCTTCTAATAAAATTAATTTGACCAAAGAAATATTGGATGCCTTTCTTGGTTCTTGGGATAGGTACTTTTCTTATTGCCTCCATTCTCTCAGGGTCTATCATAACACCATATTTTGACACAATGTGACCAAGAAGCTTGGCCTTTTACATGCCAAAATTACACTTCTTTGGATTAAGAGAAATTCCATACTCCCTACATCTGATCAGCATCTTCTCTAATTATTGCAAATGATCACCTCTCTCTGCCTTGAAAACACAGTCACATCATCTTGGTAAACTGCAATGAACTCATTGATGTAACAAGCAAAAGCACCATCCATTGCTCTTTGAAAAGTGGCTGCAAAATTCATCAAACCAAAGGGCATCCTAACAAAAACATATGTTCCCCAAGGAGTAGTGAATGTTGTCTTAAGTCTTTCTTATTCTTTGATAACCACTTGATTGTATCTAGAGAAACCATCTAATGTAGAAAGAAACTCAAACCTGTCACAAGCTGTAACATATTTTACATATTTGGCAAGGGATAGTTGTCCTTCATGGATGCTTTGTTTAGATTTCTAAAATCCACACAAATTTTGATGTCTCCGTTCTTCTTTCTGACTGGCACAAGGTTTGCAACCCAAGATGAATATCTAGTGGGTTGAATAATACCTCCATCTCTCAACTTCTTTAAATCCTCTTGCATTTTCATGGAGAGAATTGGATTAATTGGCCTTTACCTCTGTCTAAATGGCTTATTCTTGTCCTCAAAGGGGATATCATGTTGAAAAAGTCTTCTCTATATGCTTTTAGCTTGGAATAGGACGAAGCAAGGCAGTCTTGATATTTTTTCAAGAGTTGGGCATAGGACTGTTTTTCCTCTTTACTTAAATTTCTGCCCAACCAAATCTTCCTTGGTTTACCATTAGTGTGCAAGTTATGCTCTTCAACATCCCTTGAGGCAAACATGATTCTATTTATGATGCAATCAACATTGTTAAAATTTGACTCAAGTGCAACAAGACCTCTGGGAATGGTGTTTGTTTTCAATTAGATGATGTATTTCTCAAAAAAAGTTTCTCTTCCTTGATCATGCCTACCATTGGCTCCCAATAAATATTTTGATTTGCAAACTGACCTTGGTTTTGCAAGAACCTTAACACTTGAGCATCATCATTAAAAACCTATCAATGTTTCACATTATCAGGGACAGCGAGCCTGGTTAGCACTTCAATGTTGTATTCACAATAAGGTGAAATGGTGTAATTTCCAAATATAGAACCCATCACTTCTAAATTTTTAGCAGCATCATTAAGACCTTTGTCATGATACATAATGTTAAAGAAATCAAACATTTCAATTAGATCCCAAACTGCATGCTTATATTGTTTCATACGTTGATTTTTGTAGCATACAATTTTCTTATTTATTTAACAACCAGCTCTGAGTCTCCTTTTACAACAATATATTTCACTCCATACTTCCATGCAATTCTTAACCCCAACAACAATGCCTCATACTCAGCAATTTTGTTAGTGCATTCAAAATTAAGTTTGAAGGAAAAAGAAAAATCTTCCAAACTAGGAGAAAGCAGAACTATACCGGCACCATTCCCAAATTTGGAGCAAGCTCCATCAAATAGCAATGTCCATAGAGAACCTACCATATCAAGGAAATTTTATTTGTCCATCATATTTTCTTTTCCATAAGAAAAACCAATAAAATTCTCAACATATACATCAGCATACAACACATCATAGGAAGCATTGTTGGGGTCTTCAATTAGGTGTACCATTTTCTTTTCTCCATAGATCTTGGCAAGGCTTCCCTCAATGGGAATGGAAAGAAAAATAAATTTCCATTTGGACACTCCCTCTAACACTTGCATCCCACTTTCTTGACAAAAGCATACCCCATTTGGTAGGGAAATCAACAATCACAACATCCAATTTTAAATTCCTCCCTAGATAAGATGCAAGCTGCACTACCAAACCTTTCACACAACCAACAACTAGCACTTCTCTTGAGTCCATGGTAGTACAATTTCCATAGGCTACTATCACTTTGATGTCTAAATCATTCATGACTTCTAGAGGCATGACATTACATGATGCACCGGAATCAAACATACAATTGTGAAGTAGCTTATCCTTTATGATCAAAGTTGTGAAGAATGGATCAACATTCAATTGGGAATCAACCAAAGATGTCCCAAAATATACCTCAGGTGTCTCTCCAAGATCTTCTACTACTGGTGGTGTTTCAAGGTCAACAATGATTTGAGGTGGAGTTTCAACAACATTTACATTTCTACCTAGAGTAACCTTCTCTTCTTTCAATCCCAAGTACTCAAATGCTCTCTTCTTATGCTCAGGAATTCTAAGCAACTCAATGATTAGAACACTCACTTTAATTTGGCTCAATACTTGGGCTATGTCATAGGGAACACTCTTTGGTAGGACAGCATTGGAAGGGAGACAAGAAGATTCACTAGATGGCATGGGACTCTTGGCAACTTGGGCATGAGGAGGACTGTAATTTTTACATGGGACAACAGAATTCTTGGCAAGTGTTTCCCTTCTAGGAGTTTCTTTAGGAATACTTGTGAGAAAGGGTGTATTAGGCTTGGATTGAGGACCAACTCATTTAACAACCTTGCTTCTAGTGTTATAATCTTTCTCTTGAGCTACAACAACATTCATCAACAATTGTTTATCTTCCTTTGAAGGGATACCACCATCATACTTCTTAATCATCAAAGATCTTAAGTATTCAAAGTCATTGTTAGTAATTTCAAAAGCTTGCACTACATCAAATTCATGAGCATGAGGGGGAAGAAATATTTGTACCCATTTGATAAAAATCCCAAAAATTGCAGTTGTCTTAGCACTTATTACTTCAGTAGATGTTGCTCCTCCTTGTGAGCTTGAAGAACAGCCCATCATGCAAATATCATCATTAGTACCATCATCATTATTAGTTTCACCTTCTTGTTGGTCCACTTCACATGGAGGATGGGGTAGAAGAAACCTATCACACCAATCAATATCAGCAACCTCTTCAACAACAGCAACCCTAGCAGTTAAGGGATCAGGCAACACTCTTCCTTCATGTGCTTGAGGATGTCTATTTGCAGATCCAACAAGCCCTTTACCTTTGTCATCAAACCTCTACTCATTCCTATGGTGATTGCCAAATCTATCTTGTGCTTGCTGCCTAGGCTGACCTTGTGAAGTCTACCCAATTCCCTTCTCAGCTCTTGCCAACTTGTATGATATTTCTTTGATATCCCCTACCAAAGTTTTCACAACCTCTTCTAAATCAACACCTTTGCTAGCTTGAGGTTTTTCAAGGTTTATCAATTTTACACCATCTCTCTTGAGAGGTTTCCCAATTTCTTTGATATTGTTCTCAATTTGAAGTTCCATGGTGAAATCTTGTCTTAGATTGGTAGGGTTCTTGTCTCTTAGGTAATAGGTTGCCTTCTTATCAAATGCATCTGCATATTTGATTAAAAAGATTCATCACAATGCCTCGATTAAGCGGCATCCTTCTCAAAGTTTTGTTAAACCTTGTGTTGAAGTCAAGAACTTACCTGATTAGGGTTCTTCTTGATATTCTCAAATTCAGACAAGAGAAACCTAGGATCAATCTTGTCACCATATTGCAACCTAAATGCATTCTTCATTTAATTCCAAGAGTCAATAGAATTATCAAGAAGATCCTTGTACCAATCCCTAGCATCCTCTTCTAGTGTATGAATAAACAATTTGACATACACATCCTCAAACTCTATCTCAAAATCTTCCATCATATTATCAAAAAGTTTGAGATGTTGATCACCAGTAATAGCATTGTTACCCTGGAATTTTGGCAACCTATTTCTGACATCTTGTGGGATAGCATTTGGGTAACCATCCATTCCTCTAAAATTTATAGGACCAAAGGTGTTAACAACAAATGGAGGTCTAGGCTGAGCCATATTGTTTGGTGGGGGTGATCTTGGAGGTGAAACAAGCTGATGAGGAGTGAGAGGTATTTGGGGAATGGGAATGAAATATTCAAAACAAATCTCTCTTAAGGGCTCTCCTTCTTGATGATCTCTAGAAAATTTAGAAAATACAGGAGAAAATTTAGGAGCAAGCCTTTCAAATGCACAAGAAGGTCCCTCACCTGATGGGGAATTCAAATCAGCAATAGGATTGTCTGAATCAGATCCACTTGAAGAAGAATTGTAGTCCTCAATAATAGGCTACTCACTTTCAAACTCAACAATAGGGATCTCCTTTCTTGTAGTCAAGTCTCCAACAACCTTCCACACCTTTCTCCCCTCTAGCTCTAAGTTTCTTGAATCTGTAAACAACTTCTTAGTAGAGTCCTTGATGAAGAGAGATCTTCTTCCTTCTAGTTTTATAGATTTGAGCAACAAATTATAAATGACAGAAAGGTAAGACAACTGGTATTTTCAATATCAAATCAGCATGGAGTCACCACTAAGGAATTTCACCTTAGTTGTGTAAATGCACTAAAGTAATCTATCAAATGTTTGCTAGTACTGAAAAATTTGCAAAGCTTTATAAATCAGACCTTCTTCTTCTTAAATCAATCAATCACAATGCACCCAAAGTGTATGAACTGCTAGGAAATGGAAAAAGGGCAGACAAAACTTGAAACCCTTGTTTAAAACTTGCAGATATGAAGCATAGAATGATATTTTAACAATGTAGTAGCTCAAATACTTGAATACACAAATGCTCAAACTCTTCAAACACTCCACAAACACCAAGAAATTCCAAGAAGTCCCCAACAATGGTGCTAGAAGGTGTTGGTACCCAAATTTGTTCTCCTTTTAAGTCTGAGAAGCATCAGAGATATGGCATGAAGCTTGAAGTTAGATAGATCATGATGTGTGTCATTTTGTATCCGGGGATGTGATCTAACTGGCACTCAGATTTGTGGAGAGATGGATAGTAATTTGAAAGGATTTGATCTAACCCTCACTATTTTAGGTTGTGCCTTTCAACCAAGGTAAGAGAACAACCCCCAAATGGTGAAGGAGATGAAGATACCCCTTAATGTATGCAAATAGTATGAAAATTCCTTGGGAAAATATGATCAACACTTCAAATCTGACTTTCACACATTGTCACTCCAAGATCATGGAGATATTTTCAATGCAAGGCAAGGGTTCTTGAAGACATTGTATAATCCTGATTTGCTTTGTGCATTTTTGTAACTAGATTATATTCTTTTTTGACACACAATGTAGATGCAGGGGTAGTATGGGTTGTTTGAATGAAATTTTTGATTGGGTGTTGACAAGACAAATTGGGATATATCAGATCTTTGACAACCTCTACAATACTTGAACAACCATAAGATAAAATGCTTTACATAATCAGTATATCCTTTCAACTAGAAGAGGCATAAATGGAAGACCAGGTTGCACTCTTCACACAATATTTGAGAACTCACCACAAAAGCTTGAAGTAAAGAACTCAATTAAACACAAAAATCCTTGATCAAACCATGCCTAAGGTACCCCTAAAGGCTTACAAGAAATCTTTGCAGTCAAGGAAGGTAAAGTGATTTTAAATTTGTTTATCTCTTTATCAGATGAAGGCTCTTATGAACATGATATTACAAATGCCACTAAACTATCAACAAGAAATGGAGATTCTGTGTGATTTCTAAAGACTTTCAATGCAAGATTGCAACAAGAACAATGAAAACTATTTGTAGGCATTTAAAAATGATAATAGACATCATATTTCCCAGAAAAACACAGATTAACTCAAAAGCTTGTTAGATTCATCAGCAGGGGAGAGTTTCATGAACAATCTCAGAGCTGTGTGATGGATATACACTTGTAACCAACTCACATACATGAAGATACAACACAGAAGAGATTATTTTTGTTCTTTGGTGGGTTTTTTCAGAAAAATGAGATTTCTCTCGAGAATGTGCTCGTAATTTTAACTTTTTCCCAACCTCTCTGCATGTCTCCAAACATGCATTATATATCTCTTGCCATATTTGATCCTTCTTTCCCAAGAAAATAATATGCTAAGGGATCAATTATGTTACAACAATTCTCATGATTCAATGAAAATGACATCAAAATAAAAACATTCGCGAGGTTTCAGTGTACCCAAAAAGATTAAATCATTACAAATATTTGGATCATTATCCATCCACGGAGGCACGTTTTTCATCATTGAGGCATGCAAACAGATTTTACTCATCATTTTAACCTTTTTACCTTTTCAAATTACCTCTGCAACTTTTGATTTTGCCATTTCACATTTTTGGACGGATCAAGGTAAAATTTATTTCAAAATCACCTCGGATCAAGGAATTAAGCCATGAAAGTGATGCCAATGATCCTGGAAGGCCAAGACGACACGAATCACTATAAATTTGATGAATTTTGATGCAAAAATCGTGATTCCAAGCTTCCTAGAGCTCCCATGGTAGTCAAAACAAATGGATGCACAAATTTTTTTATCGTATCCATCTTTTAATCCGGCTCTCCACGTGGAAGATGAGGAATTAGAAATAAGCTTGAGTTACCTTTTTAATTTTTGGATAAGGCTGGACACGTGGCAAAAAATGATTAGATCGCGCTTGATTTTAAAACATTTACTTTATGACCTTTTGAAAAAATTTAGAAAATGGAAAAAATTTACCTTTTCCCCCACCCCTCGATCTTGGAATTTTGGACCGACACGTGGCACATGGTGGGTCCCATTGGGATCACGCTTCAATTCTACACATTTTGACCTTTTTTGGAAAATTGGAAAATTTTCACTTTTTGCCCGTGGGCCCACACCTCGATTTCTCCCTCACCACATGTCTCCTTGTGATTCGTTGTGGGCCAACGCTCCAAATTTTGATTCTGAGTCTTTTTTGCAAAAGGAAAAAAATTCCCTCCTACCTCCACCCGCGTGTCGATCGGCCTTGTCCTCTGCCACATGTCACTCGATGATTCGCTAGTGGGCCAACACTTCAAATTTTGATTTTAAGCCTTTTTGTGAAAAGGGAAAAAATCCCCTTTTACTTCTACAGCCCACACTTCCCTCTGACCTTGTTGGACACATGTCCACCTGTGATTGGCCACGGGGCCATGCTCCAAACTTTTAATTTTACCCTTCTTTTCGCAAAAGGGAAACAATTCCCTTTTGCCTCTGCCGGCCCACCGACCCGCCTAAAATTGATGCCACATGTCCTCCTCTGATTGGAGTGGGGGAAAACTGATTTTGAAACTTTAGAAAAATAGAGCTAAAAAAATCTAAGTCCCCCATCGGCTCGCTCCTCCCTTTTTGGTCTTTTAGGACACGTGTCCTCTTCTAGTTGGCTGCGGGGATTCAGGCCATTTTGTGACTTTAACATTTTTGTAAAATAAGGTCTAAAAACCTTAAGGGAATCGACCACCCGCCATCCCCTACCAATCAGAACATGCCACATAGGTAAATTTGGAAAAAAATGGGTCCTTGGGCCTGAAAATGCCCCATTGTCAAAAAAGGTGAAAAATGAAAAGTTACAACACGCCCGCTTTTCCTCACCAATGAAAATATGCCACATTGCCAATACATTCTGAGGATGAATTTGATCGGAAAATGATGCCTGTCTGACCTTCAAAACGTAAAAAATTCAAGGGATGCCCTAGAATTCAATTTTTTCATCAAAGATGGCATATTTTTCAATTTTGAATCAACTGAAGTATGATTTCCGAATATTTTCGACCTTGGGATAGGATTTCCAATTTCACATAAGTATGATTTGATCAATTTTTATTTTTCCATGATCTGGAAAAGGGAAAAATGACATAGCCCACAAAATTGGAAAAACTAGGGCACAGAAAAGGGCAAACTTAGATTATTCTTTCAAATTAGGGAAAACCAACCAATTTGTGAGCATTTTTAAAGCATTTCAATTGGAGGGGAAGAATTACAGACCATCAAAGCGAAGGGTAAAATGTTTTTGAGTAGATATAGATTTGGAAATTTAGGGCAACATGGTGAAAGCTCAAAAATGACACCAACAAGGTTTGTAGCTTTGCATGTGGTTTTCTCTTCTTTTCGAAACTCCAGTTTGAATATGTGCATGCTTATTTGTTTGTTTCATTGCAATGATGGTAATGGAAAATAAGCAAGGAAGTTATAAGAGGAAGGAAAAGAAATTTTTAGAGCCTAGTTTTTGGTGTTTTCATGGAAATGTTGTTGTCAAGATTTTGCTTGAAGATTTTAAAAGAGGAAAAGAAGACAAGAGCACTATCAGGGATGATATTCCCTAAATATTTAAATATTCTACTTTTATTTAAGTGTCTTCATTAAAATAACTCTTCTCTTTATGGAATCATTCTAGTTCTTGTGATTGTGTTTCTTATCCTTGCTTCACTGGAATTTTCGACTTAGTTTCCTATGGATACAATAGGATGTTGTGTATGTTGTGTTGAATATGAAATTTGGGTTGTATTGATTAAATGATAGATGTGTTTAGCTTATTTTCATATGAAATTTCTTAGATATTGATACAAGTCTGTGTTTGTATCTTTGTTGGATGGGTTACCTTGTCTAGGTATTGTGTAAGTGTAAATAGTTGCTTGGTTTTTGTTGAAATATGTAGATTTTAGCTTAGAATGTTCTTCTTATTATTAATGGTTGGAGACTAACTTTATAAAAGATATTCGTCATGGATATTTGGTATATATTTCAGTTATATGGTTAAAATCGTTTTGTTATTTTTTGTTTTGGTTCGTTTCTTGTTGATAATAGTTGGAAACCAACATTATTGGTTGACTATATCATGTCTGTACTTTTACTTCTTTGAATCATTCATTTGTTACTATTCGAGTTATGAGTATATGTTATCCTCACCATGAAATGGGAACTATATCAAATCTTTTGTTTCATTTGTAGAACCCATGTTTGGGAGACAATATCTTTCGTGGAAGTTGACTAGGAAGATATGGTACATTGAATGTTTTTGGTTTTTTTTATTTTCAATTGATTCATTATTCTTTACCCATTCGGGCTATGTGTTGTTGGTATAGGTACTATTTTTTTTATCTTAATTGGGAATTCAAAGTTTGTTATGCACTAGATGTGCATTTTTCTTTGAGGGAGACTGTTTAGATATAATTTACCTTATTTGTTTTGAGTAGTTGAAACTATTTTTGGGTGAATCAGTTTGGTTGATGAGACTGATATTTTTCTCCTTCCTTTTTGTTACAGAGTTTACTTGGAACAAAAACTCTATCTATGTTGGCTTGCGAAAGGAGGTAATGTTATTTTGGATTGTTCTAGGATATGGTATAATTATAATGGTTAGTCTTATTGTTCTCTTGATAAAAAAATTTCCTTCTTAGAGGGATGTATTCTTCATCTAATGGACACTCTTTTTGAGTCAATTCCAGTATTTGAGTTTGTGGGTCCTTTGGAAAGTCCTGGGTTGTTCACCTTGGGTTTCTTTCATTTTTATCTTCGTCCTTGTTTGGAATTTGTGGCTTCCAGAGTGAATTTGGAACTTCCTTTTTTATGGCAAATCTTATAGCCTCAAAATTTCATGTTTAATAATGGCGTTTTCCTTAACCTTGATGAGGATTGGTGTGAGTGTAACAATGTTCCTTGGGATTGATATGGGTCTTGTTCTATTGATGAAATTGTAGTTCTCTTAATCCTTTCCTTGATTTGGAATTAGATAAATTTTAACTTGTGTGTTGATTTAATCGATTTGCTTGTTCTTTTTGGTAGCTTGTTAAAACATCAAACATGTAGATGTGGATGTTTTTGAGGCATGTATTTTGTTAGCTATCTTGTTCTTTTTAGTTTCTGACTCCGAAATGAACTCATGCCTTCATGGAACCTTTAATGTGAGTTAGGTTGTTAATGGTTTTGTAACTAATCTCTTGTGTGGTTAAGTTATTCTTACCTGTAATGCTTGGAATAATTCTTGACCAACCTAATCTTTAGATTATGAGTTGTGCCTTGGTTAAGTAAGGTTGTTGGAAAGGATGATATGTAGTTTGTACCTTCTTGATTGATCCTATAGGCTTGATGTAGGTTGTTAACATTTAGGATATTAAAATAAAAAAATTATTTTATTAAGGATGTATGATTATGTCATTTCACTTCTTTTGAATAGACAAAATAGGTTGAGTTTGTGGAATTTTAGTTGGAAACTGGTTTGAGAAGCTGAATTTTAGGATAATAATGTTAAAATACTTCCTTCCCAACTAGTTTTTGTTTTGGATGAATAGCATGTTGTAATGAGTTTCATATTTGTGTTGAGATAGAATTAATTATGTTGATTTAATTAGTTCTTACTTAAACTTTATTTCTTTTAGATTCTATGATATATTTCTCTCCTTCTTGGTTTTTTAATATTTTGGGAAATTCTTTCTGTTAATCTTAAATTTGTGATTTAGGAACCGTTTCATTAACAATAGGGTTTCTTTTGTGAAATAGTTAGATAAAAGCATATTGTTTTAACATTATAGAGTTTATCATGCTTAGTTCATATGAAATGACTCATGCTAACAATTTTGTAGATGGATTTTGTAAAATATGAAAGGAGAAAAACATATAGAAAGGTACATTATTTTTACTAAATAAATTATCTCTTTATTATGATGACTATGTAGCAACATTTACTTGAAATGTACTTTTGTCAGGAAAAGAAGATGTATTAAAACTAGTTTTATATTGATGCAATGACATTATGTAATCCTTTGAAATGTTTCCTAAGTTTAGAGTGTGGAGAAATATATTTTGGATAAACGAATTGCTTTGGTTAATGTTTATTGCTGATTTACTTATGAGACTTTAATGACATAAGTTGTGTAATATTACTAATTAATACCATTCACGATGGGGAAAAATAGATATGTATGTAATATGGTACTACGTAACTAGCAGATTATGTGATATATAAAGCTTCTAGGATTAAGGATCTACACTTATAGTTGATTTCATTTCACGTGAAAGAGCACAACTAAGTTGATACTCTTTGGTAGACCCTTAAATAGTAAAAAGGGAATATGATTGGATTATATAAATGTGTATGAATTATTTTTATGCTAAGCATATGAGATCTGTTTTTCATTATTAGGACTTTATTCCTTGATAAGGAAAAAATATATCTTCCTTGTAACTAAACAAAGAGCTATATATGATATCTTGTTTGGGTTTATGATTAAATCACGAGGATGATTGGTTGTGTTTTCCTTAGCTGATTTCTATAATTGAAACATGAATGTTTAAAAAGGATAATAACAAGATTTAGACTTATGGTATTATGAAGTCTAAAGTAAAAGTTTCAATAAGCTTGTTACAAGCTAAAAATGTAGTAAGAGGATCTAATGATCTCACTTTTATAACCCTAAATTCAGACATGACGATATATGGAAATAAATAGCTAGGATTAAGATAAAAATAAGCATGAATTCAGAATGGTTAGGAAAGAAGATTTTATCTGCATACCTACCTTTTGTAATTTACACCTCGTAACCTTCTTGGGTTAAATTGTGCTTAGTAGACCCTTAAAATCATTGTTATCATTAAACTATAAGATAATAATGATTGGGTTAGTAAAATAATATTATTAAGTATATTAGTTCAAGTTGAGGAAACTCAATTGGATGTTGAAACATATCACCGCAACATATTACCTTCACAATGACTTAGGTCATTACGAGGATACTATTATGCAGCTTGCTATTCCTCAACACCCCAGTTAGTTTGATTTACTTGGTTAACATTAGTGGAAATTTGGTTCATAGTTCTACCTTAAACTCAAACGAAACATAAGCTAGTGTTTTCTCAACTCATGTTGACTTAGGGTGACTAGACACACCCAATCGACATAAGTCGATTGAGTATGTCTATGTATCCTTAGTCACTATGAGTAGTCTTCCACACTAGTGCATGTAAGATGTCGTTGTTTAGTGTGATACTTTTTCTCATATTGGGTTAAAAAAGTTAATAAAGACCATTCTAGATAATAGAACAAGTGTGGTGAGGGACATATTCCTTTCAACAAGTATGTCATATTGTAATGAAACATGCTATACATGTTTAAAAACTTTGGCCAAAGTATCACAAGTTGCTTGTTACATTGTTCTATGTCACCTAGTCTAAGATGCAGGATTTTTGATTAATATCGATAAAAGGTATACAAATAGGATTCTTAGACAAAACACTTGGGTACCCATAAAAGGGTAAAGGAACCAACTATACATAGTATACACATTATTATGTTAACATTATAGATTTTTTTAATACCGAGTCATGGAATGAGAGATCAGTGTCTCACCGAGTCATTATAGCTGCATATGGTTTTCTGTTACTAGATGGATTGGAAAAAGAATGTGTGTTTTAAATTATATTAATTTAGAATAGAAAACATTATGTTAAAAAAATACCTTGTTTCTAAAATCTTAAAAAGTTGATGTTACATCTATGACATATTTTAGCATGAGATTGAATGTAAATACTAACTAATATAAAACTATACTATAAAACTATTGTTATCAACTACTACGAAATTTTTCTCAAGAAGGTGTATTTATAGACACATTTAGTTACAAAAATTCCAATATTATCATAACCAAATTCAACTAATAACAGCCTCATTGAAGATCATGAAATCCTATGATATAGCTAAAAATAGGATTCGTGTTTGTAGACTTGTTATGAAAGAATCCTCTATGATAGCATGATGGATAAAGACTTGGCATCCCCTGATTAAAAATTCTAGAATTGGTAGAAAGGATCATTATTTTCCTACACATGTGACCACATTTAGTCACGAGAGGTGATTAGTGGAAATTTTTACGGTCAACAGTTTTCATGAAAAAAAAACTAGATAAATGCATCAACCTCACTAGGATTTATCTATACAAGACATCCCCCATGCACTAATTAACATGTTTAAGAAAAAATCAATAGCCATATAGATGATATAATAAGTCAAATAATACACTCATCATTTCCCCTACACTTTACCTTTTACATGTCCATATGCAAACTCATCTCTTCCCTGCACTTCGTCATAATTGTTGTGTCATATCATATTCTTCGAACCAGTTTACATATATTTTCTTTATGCCCTTACACCTATGAGCGTTCAAGATAACATATGAACATGTTGTAAAGCTATCATGTGATTGGGAAGCATTATTCTACCAAGTAGTCATGTGACTCAAGATAATGGGTGGCCTCACCTACATTCCAATCCACTCATCACTATAATTTTTCTATGATTTCTTTGACAACTATCAGATGATATCAACAAGTGCATCCCCCCTCCTCATACTCCAACTAAGGTTTTGGGGAGAGATCACTTCCATTTGTTTCAATGGAAGGCTCAATGTATCCCACTGTTTATCACAAGCTCGCAGTGCTTCACCAAAATGTTGTCAACTATAGACCTCAAAATATTGAACACATTTTTCTAAAACCTTTGAAGTATTATTTCCTATACCAGCCTGGTAGTAAAGAGACCTAAAATATTTCTTCATAGACACATCATTGTGATGGGTAGGATGGATGTAGAAACCTATAGTTTGGGTTGTCTGATTGAACAATTTTTTTTCTCATTCCATACAATTTGGTTTCTAAGTAATGATTGAAAATCCTTTAACTAAAATTCCCCTATAGAAAATTAATGAAGAAATCAGAACATTAGTAACCAACATATTGTGAAGGTAAAATTCACACATCAAATTCTGAATCTTAGGAGTACACTTTTGATAAATTTCCAAGAAATTTTTTCCATCTAGGCCTCATAGGGTTCTCTACTACACATCCTCATCAATTTCCAAGCATAAAATTGTTCTTGAATAAACATATTGTAGACAGAGGAGGGTTTCCTACAAGATAGAAGTTTGCTAGGCCATAAGACAAACAAAATCCAAAATAGATTCTAACTTCCTTTTATCATTTTTAATAGCCTCAATCTCTTCCTTAAGATTTTTATTTTCTTTTACCAATTCTTTATTTTGAAGAGATAATTGGGTTAAATTGTTCCATACTTTGAGACCAATATCCCTTTGTCTTTTGAGACTGTTAACTTCTACCTTTAAAGTAGTAATTTCCTTAACCTTCTCTACACTTATTTGTATAAATTCAGCTTGTAAAGATGAGTTAATTTCTTCCATACCTTTCAACTTCTCTTTCAAGGAGGAAATATCATCCTCGTAACACCTCAACACCTCATCTCCATGCGGTTCCTGACCACCAACCTTTAATTCAATAGTTTTTAGAGCTCTGTTCTATATTTCCAGGTATTTATAAGAATTTCTAGATCTTTAGACTCGGTTTTACGAACTACGGGAACATCGACATATAGTCATGTGGAGTCGGAACACATGGAATATCATCATGTGGGTTCTTTTCCTCTTTAATTATAGTGGTTAATTCATCAACATTTGAATGATTTTCCAAATTATAAGGAATACTAGATTCAATAATCTCTTCTATAATTTGGGTGAAATCCATAGGGGATGGTATAGAATGAGGAAATGAAGGTTTCTTAGTAGTACAAAACCTTTTCGGTCTAGATGAAGTAGCAGTAGATGTAAGTGGGGTAACCTTTTTCTTTGATATTTGAGGGTCGACAACCCAGGCGATCTGGATTGAAGATTCTTCTGGCACCTCATTTGAAGGCCTAGGAGTTGACTCCAATTTAGGCTAGGAACTTGGAGATGTTGCTTTGAAGAGACTAGATCATGAGCCTTTTTAATTCTCTTTTTTTCTATACTTTCCCTACACTAATTTTTTCTATCTTCCTCTTAGGCCAATAAAATGCCTAATGTCGATAGATTAAATGGATGAGTCATTGGTGTTTGAAGGCAGCCTTACCAGCTCCATTCCTATATTTTGTCTCAATTTTATAACGGTCATAATAAGATATTACGGTAGATTAATCCTAAGTTCAGGTTTTGTGTGACCCTTCTTTAGATGAGTAAGGATTTTTAATGTATCACCTCCGAGTACTGATGGCTTCCCATCACAGATAAAATATTTTTACCCACTTAGTTACTTCTTTCTAGTGACCTGGTAAACTCTCCCACTTAAATCCTTTTCAAATACCTTGGGGAGTGATTATTATCTTTGGCATAGCTTCCCCTTGATCACGAAATAAGGGTATTAAATATTTCAGCAGGGCATTTGTAACAATTTTTAGTCCAAAATATGGGATTCTGGATATGGCAGCGATAATATGACTATTTATCTCAACTCTTTTACCCCTACTTTTGAACATGTCACTTCAAAATTTAACAGGAATACATCAACCAGGTATTCATAAAAACCTTAAAATTTTATTATGAATTCTAACCAACTTGAACCGTAGAACACTTGTGAGATGGAAATATTGCATAGGAGGATATTCATAGATTTAGGTTCGACTTTTTCTTTGTCCCATGGTGTTAGACAAATCTGGTTGGTGTTACGGTAAAAATGGCGAGAGGTTTTATGTAAATAACACAAACAAATGGCATGAAGTATCTATAATAGTAGCCTAAAATATACTTCAATCTTTTAATTGCATTAAGTCAATGCAAGTTTCGTGGAATTTTTTTTTGATAGGACTTAATTCATATGGAAATGTTTAATTCATTGTGCAATCCATGTCGTATCATCTTAAATGATAATGTCACTTATCCTTTTCACATAACCACTTGTAATTTCCATAAAAATGTGACCCATGTGTTTTATTTTCTTATTATTATTCATTACACCCCACTCATTGGCATGAGATTTTGATTTATATCCATAATAAGTGCATCGAGAATTATGTTTTGATTTAATCATGTTAAATAAATGCAATGGGGATTCCTTATAATTAAATATACGTAGCAAGAAATAATACACTTACCCTTATCAGCTCGGCTTCCCAATATCCATAGAATTCCACATCCTACACTCATGGAATACATGTGATTAACGTACATTCTAGCAATTAACATCCCTAACCTTTATTGAAAGCATGAAATAAACAAAAAAATACTATCTAAGGGGAAGAGGATCAAAATCATGATCATCTACCTTTTTTGAATTAGAAAAAACTTTTTTCTAGTGGGTAGAGCCAAAATATTCCACTTAATCTATTTCTTCACATAAAAACATATCTTTGCTGAAAGTTTCCTTATTTAGAGGACGCTGATACATCCTTAATCATTGTCCATTCACCATGAGATTTATTCTATCTCCATCAATCGATATTAGTCTCATTGATCCGTTATCAAAAACCTTTTTGATCTAGTAGGGTCCCAACCATCTTGTTCTCATCTTTCCTTTGAACTATTGGTACTTTAAGTAAAAATGTAAAACCAAATATCCTTCATTAAACTTCATGTGTTTGATACAAACATCATTCCATGATTTTATTTGTTGTTTAATAATTTCAATTTGTTGTTGTGCCTCAATACTCATTTCATCTATTTCGTTTAGTTACATTACTCTCTCACATTATGCTTCATCCAACTCAGTTCCAAATTTCATTATTTTCCTCTAAGTATTCAATTCCAAATCAACTGGTAAAAGTGGCTTCTTCCCATACACTAGTTCATATGGGGAAAAACTAGTAGTGGTCTTCTAGGTTTTATTATAGGCTCAAACTTCTTCTGGTCATTTTGGTACCCGGTTCTTCCTATCTCGTATTGACAACTATAAATTAATTTTCTCTAACTCTCTATTTTTGAATTCCACGTGCCCATTAGACTAGGGGTGGTATGGCGATGATTTCAGATGCTTGATTCAATAGATCTCTAGGAATTCTTAAATTATGTTAGACCTGAATTTAGGTCTCTCGATTAGATACAATAGATATGCATGCGCCAAATCTCAAAGCATAATCCTATTGTACAAAAAGTCGCTACAACATCCTCATTGGTAGATTCCAGAGCTTGAACCTTGGCCCATTTCATGACATAATAAGTGCATAGAAAAATTTACTCTTTTCCATGGGATGGGGATCAAACATTCTGACAAAATCATTTCCCCACTTCTTAAATGGTCCTAATACCGGTGAGGATTGAGGGGAGTTTGAGTAAACAATGTAGGCTTCCCCTTTCTCTAACATACATCACATTGCCACCCGTACTTCTTGATAGATTTTTGAAGAGAGGGCCAATTAGTACCCATATCCAAGGACCTTGTGAATTTTCCTCTTCACCAAGTAATTTCCTTCTCCAAGCTCATCATGACAATTTTACCATATGTCATATACTTCATCCTCTCAAACACACTGCGAAGAACCAAACTGGAAAAAAATCAAATAAAACTCCATTACACCATTTGTATGTAGAACTATTTTTAACTAATCTTCTTCATTATTTATTAGTAAAGTAAGCTAGAAACTTCCCTGTAGTTAGGTAGTTAGCAAGATAAAGAAACCACGGAGTTTGTGTTGATGCTGCAAACAAGTGCTCATCGAAAAATGATCTTAGACTACCTCCTATTCTCCTGAGACATTCAATCTAGACAAGAAGTCAAAAATAACATTAGCCTTTCTAGGATTATGAATAATAGTTAAATTAAATTGATATTAAAGAAGTAACCATTGAATAACTATCCCCCTACTCTTTGGTTTATTCATTAAATATCTTATAGTTGAATGATCAATATATAAAATTATTTTATATGTAGTAATATAATGTCTAAATCAAACAACTAAAAATCCTTTTGTGTAGGAGTGTAATTCCTATCTATGGGGGTCATATTTTTGTGATGAAATATATGGCATACATCTAGTATTCCTCATCCTTTTTCCAAAACAACTCCCATGGGTGTGTTACAAGCACCAATGTGAATATGGAAAGGTTGTCCCCAATTGGGTCCTCTCAAAACTGGATCGAGAGGTTAATTTCTCCTTGATAACTTCAAAATCCTATTAACATTGAGGAGACCATTCAAAGACACAATATTTTGTTAATAAAGAAAACATGAGTGTAACAATTTTACTAAAATATTTTATGAACCACCTATAGTATCATGTATTTCCAATGAAAATCTTGATATCGGTCTAATTTTTGGTCTAGGAAGTTTAGTAATTACTTCTATCTTTTTAGGATCTGTAGTGCCCGCATTTTACACACCCAAATACAACAGTAAAATACCAGGATAATTTTTTTGACTTACATTGCTCACTACACACAACACAACAAGGGTTCCAAGTACAGAAACTCAACTTGCATACGACAATCACATAAGTCATCGACTCACATAGACACATGAAGACAACATAGGCATGTCGATGCCACACTTTTCCCAATGAATGATTACTAGCAATGACCCAACCACAAGAAACATGACTTTAGGAATGGAAAACCCACAACACATCATTTCTTTAATTGTATTTTAGTTACGATTAACATTCCAAGAACATTATTGTGCAAGGATAACTTTCTCCTTTTTCCATCTATAGAAACTTTAAGTTCATTCCACATTTAATTTACAGTTCGACCATTTTAAGTTGACTTCTTATTCTTTACAAAATTTTCCATAACTTGCATTCTTATTTGTCATAATTCAAAAGCTTATAAAGTACTTAATTATCTTGTCCTTATGTTAAAAATCTTCTTCTCAATCATATATTCATTGTCTACCTTTTTATTCTTACAACTCAAGTGGATGTGACTTGGTGTTCATATAATGATATTAGGTTTTAATGGAGATTTATATGCGAAGTAGATTTTTACCGAAAACATACCTCAATCACGGGTTAGTTATTTCCCTACCATAGTTATTCTAATTCAATGTCTTGTGAAATTCCATTTTGTCTTATATATGCATTTTTTTCTCATAGTTTGATCACACACAAGGCAATTCATATTCTTTGAAACAAAAGAATATATTTAATTGAGTTATAAGGTCTTCAAGAGTGGCATTATTCCGAACCTCTAATCCCTTTTTACTCTTATATGCTTTATTTTCTACGTCATGTTATGACCTAATTACTAGCATTGTCTTGCAAAAGGAGTTACGAAATGGTTTGCCTAACCTCTTGAAGACATACATGATTAGGAGACTTGAAGCTACACAAGAACCCTAAGTTAACATCTGAATCAACTGAGTTTTAGGTTAATTCCAACTTCACCTAAGGGTTTACCCCTCAACTATATATGTGTTTTTTAAGCGAGAGGACACACTTATGCTAAACCTCCTTCACGAAAGGACCAATGTGTTATGTTGATAGAAACCCAAGTAACACATTTAGCTGAATGGAGCTAAGGGGTTCAATAACAAGAGTTTAAGACCTAGAACAACTATGCCACAACCTCCATATAAGTCATCTGGATCCAACGATATTTCATTCGATGAAGGAAATAGTTTATTTAGATCTGTCTGCGGAAGACAAGGTAGTCCACAAGGATACGAAGGAGGAGTTAGCTCTACACACTCCAAGAAAAGTTTGACTGTGTCACTCCTATCAGACGGGTTTAAGGCAATGTCACTAAACATACTGACTAAGACGATAAGCCCATTCTTGGGTTCTTGTTTACTCAAACTAGGAGGTTCCATCGAGTGCAGAGATTAAGTTCATCCTACAGTTTTCAATGTCGTCTACGGTAAGGAGTATCACACATGAAAACAGGTTATACTCCGATATTGGACAAGGGTAGAGTGTTTTGATTTAATTCTCTTTATTACATTTACCAAGTATGAAAGCACAAGATGACTCATTGATCATTTATTGAATATTGAATATGCACTACAAGATATTACTCCAAATTCATTTACTTTATATAAATATCAAACCTTTTTACCATGTGTACTATGAATCAAAATTGAACCTAAGATTAAATGCACATTTCCTAGATGTCCTGAAAAACCAGCATCTCATATATAGGCACAAATTATCAATACAACCTTTTGTAACATAAGACAACATTATACATCTATTCATTTAACAATGAACTATATAAATTACAATGATACTAAATGAATCACACTTCACCTTTTCGTCGTCATTCTTCCATCTTGCAAAACCCACGTGAGTATGCTATCAGCGATAACTCGTTGGCATGGCATCCACCCTAATCTACCATAATTATCATTTTTTCAATTTCCCATTTACATATGATACTAATTCCAATTTGCAATTGAAATAAAAGGTTTAGAGACATGTATTCATTACAATTCATTTTACTTCATTTTGTAACCCAGGAGAGAGAAAGAGAAGGGAAGAAAGAGAAACACCATTTTTGTCAAAAGTTCTGCTTTCACACAAAAAGTTACACTAGATTTTTAAATAGTTATTTACATGTGTAAAATGTTTCCACGGTGGTTTGACAACCCGACGAGGGTCCCACAGCTTTCTATTTTTACCTTTTCTTACTAGCTACAAGAACACTCAAACGGGCTCAGAGGCTAAAAACCACTTCAAAAGTTGTCTTCTAATGAGAATGCACACCATGATTAATTTTCTACGTGTCCCCACTAAACCAAGAATTCATAGCAACTAAAGGAATTGGGAAAGAGTGAACGGTTTACGTTTTGCAGCTAGTTTTCTGAGGCCACTGGTCGTAGTTGACCCAGTTGTAAAAGGAAAAAAGTTAGCTCTAGGGATTAGAAAACAATGTACAAAACCGATATTTGATGGATGAGCACGTAACGAGACACTTCCTACTAGTTCCCTTATATAAGGAGAATTCATCAGAGTCGACGGGACTAAGAACTAGAAAACCTTTTTCAAACGGCAACAAGTTTTCTAGAGTGACAAGTCAAAATTGGTCCAGTTTGACCTCGTCAAACTGTGACTAGAGGCCTACAAAATGTCGTCATCAAAATATCTAGACAAGTGTTTTTCCCTAAACTGAAGGTTCCATGCAATTGTCTAGTATAAACACTAGAGGTTTGCGAAGACGGGAAATAATTTCTCTATCCAGGTTTCAAATGGTGGTTCAAAATGAAAGCCAACTTTCTAGATTTAACAGCTTTCTCCTGCTGTAAACCAAAGGTATGTGAGGCTCCTATAAGAGCGTCAAAAGGATCACATATGTTCATTTGGGGTCAATCCAAAGGTCAAGCTGACTCCTCACATAACAAGGTACATGAATGAATCTTAACATCTCATTTTCGGAGTTACAAAGGGTACTTAATGAGTCTCGAAAAGTGCACAAACTAACTATTTAAACAGGAGATGGTCAACATTATTACTGGGAAGTCAATTTCATCTTGTCGATAAAGTAATATTGTAGCAATCTAGTTGGGTAAGAAGTTTTCTAAATCACCTCAGAAGGAGGGTAGAAGTTCATGTTTTAATGTAATGAGTTATTTTGGCTTGATGAGTTACGACACGATATTTCATTATTTTTTTGCTATGAGTTGATATAAACATTTAGATGTATTAAAATCCTAATATTTTAAAATTCTATTTAGTTGCAAAAGAGAACTAAAGCATGAGAATTATGAGAGGTAAGGGAAGATGAACCATGCCTGGGAACGATGAGCGAAACGGGGATAAGGTGCTCCAAGTGGTTTACACTCACGATCCGTTGAGACCACCATTGGTGCCACATGATGCCAGATAATCACGTGCAAACCAAACCATTCGTTGTGCCCCCATGTCTCATAAAAAAACCATTTTGTGCTTTCAAGTAGTCATCCCGATCCATGAGACCACATTTTCTATGTCAAACAGATCACACGCCTTTTCAACAAGTCCATTTTGTGCATATCCCAATTTAAAACACTTATTTTGGCGCAGCTGAGAGGGTGTTGAAAAAAAAATTAAGTGTTGCTTTACCACTACCAAATACATTTCCTTCAAAGTTTCAAAGGCCTTTACAACAAGCTCATCTATGAATACCCTGAAACCATTGCATTCCATGAGATGAAATATCTGAGGCATTTTGTCAAACAAATCACATGCCTTGAATACACTTCCACATTTTTCATACATACCAACTATAGCACACTTCCACATTTTCACGCATATCAGTTGTGACACTGCAAGAACAAAATCTTACAAACAAACCAGATTCTATTGCTCATACCCTGCTCCAAAGCTTCCATCTTGGCACAGGCTGGAAGCATGCTAGAAAATGTAAACTCATCAGGTTGGAGACCTATTTGTTACATGGTGAAACAATGTTACTGCCTTATGAGGAAACCCCCACATTTTATGTACACCGCCGTAATCATACTCCATGCGAAGTTGTCTCATTATTTCATTGGTCAAACACTAAAGATAGTGCCCCCTCCTCGGCATTTACAACTACAACATCTCAAAAATTCCTGTCTTTTATGCTTTGAAAAATGCCCACGTAGGGAAACAAATTCGTGTTTGGTGCAGTGGGAGGATGCTAGCGTAGGATGGGAGGCTGGGAGGAGGCCGTAACAACCTTGGCACTCCATGAGAAGACATTTGGCACTGGTTTTTCTCTGCCACCGTCCCCCCAAACTTGCCCATTCCAAAAAGCAAAAAGACAAAAACCCTAACTACAATTTTGGAGCTTTTCACCCTAGCCTCTATTTTAGTTTTATTTAATTTTATATTAAATTATAATTATATTTTTGTTAGATTAAAAGACTATATAAGCTTATGCGTTTTTTTTCCATGCATTTTTTTATTTGGTCTATGACATGGATTTATTTATTTTATTTTTTTAATTTTCCTTTTATAAATTAACTTAATAATCTTCCTTTGTGTACAACAACAACGCAGTGAAAAACAAGAATCTCCTTTCATCCTAGAGGCATTTGAAACTAGACGCAGGACAAGGACCGACCACGGCATCACAACAAGAGACTATCTTCTTGCAAAGACCGAGGAAACCAATCTAAACAATAAAATTGCTTATCGATAATTAACAATAAATTTGATAACAAATCGATGATCCGATGATGAAGTTATCGTCCATCGATAATTAAAATAATAATATTATTATTATTTTTATTACAACTCATTAATACTTTATTAATCATATTAACAAGGACCCACTTATGAGCCTGACCAAAATAATAATAAGAAAAATAATCGACAATTCAAAATAATAATTATAATTATGTAGATGTTCCCTCTAGTTGATCACGCCCAACAACAACAAGTCATCCTTCAACCACCTATCGAATTCGAAAAGGGGAGTTTTCCTTAATAGGGTAAATGACAAGGTGAAGCCAACAAGGATCAGTAGGAGCACAACAACGTTAAATGCTTAGCAACACGGTCGTCAAAGAAGAAAAAGAAGAATGAGGAACGGGGCATTACAGATCAACCTATATACTATAGGAAAAAATATGATGCCCCAGGATAACTCTTTTATTAACCATTATCAAAAATTGTTCATGGCTCAAGTAAAGGTGGTGTTGTTCACATCTAGTTAACACTTTTTTAAGATTATTCAAATATTAATAAAAATTTGACTTGTGTATGTTAAAATCATCCATACAAATTTTGACACGATCATTTGTAAGGTCTGTAAAATGGCCAAAACTACTCTCTAGAAGGTAATAGGTGCATTAAAAATTCCAAATGGTAGAACTCTACATGCAAATGTACCCTAGGGACAAGTGAAGGTGGTTTTATCTTGGTCAGCGTGTAATATTGATTTGGTTATACCCACTAAACCCATCCAATAAGGAGAAATATTTCTTTCCTACCATATTTTCCAAAACCTGATCAATAAAGGGAAGGGGAAGTAGACTTTCTCGAATGGCTTTATTAATTTCCATATAGTCTATGGATATTCTCCACTTACCTTTTTCTTGGGACCTATAATTAACGATGATACGTGCATCGACTATCGGATATAGGATATATGAATCTTACCTTTAAAAAAATTTCTATCTCATTCTTGACAATGTCTGTAAGTGATGGATTCATTCTCCATTGTGGCTACCAAATAGGTTTGTATGCAATGGAAAGTTACAAAATCTATGGAATGAGGCTAAAGAACCTCAAAGCTTCGCTAACTCATCCATGCACCATGAGATTAGAGATAAACAAGAGAAACTAACATGCAAGCATTATAACTTTGACAAAAACATCAAAAACTAACATGTATACTACTCTCTACTCTATGAAAGCTTAATGAAAGTGAACCTAGTTAGATTCTAAGCAATCAAATTGTGTGTTTTTTTTACTCCCAAACATAGTGAAGAGATCTCTCCAAGTTGGCTACATGGCCAAGCTTTAGATCTTCCCTTACTAACTATATTTGGAATGGATGGAAGATGGAGGAGCTTCAACAATGGAGGATAGCCAAGATCAAATGCCTATTAGCTTGGCTAATGCAAATGAGGTCTAATGCCAATATCACCAAATGTGAGAGAGATTTTTTTATGTAAACAAGGTGTGTTTTTGAGAGGAGGGGTGACCCTTCTATTTATAGTTCTTCACTTGGGAGAGCTTGGAGTTTAGGTGCATCGGGACTAAAGCTCAAAAAGTGCTTTTAGATTAGATTAGGATAAACATGCTTTAGGCTAGTTAAACTTTATTAGATAGTGATTAGAGACTCGTTGAGATTTGGGAGGGGTTTGGATAACCAATTCTAAGCGATAGATAGCCTACAAAACAAATAAAAGTGGTCTAGAGAGAAGTAGGGAGGTTCTAGATGGTTGAAAGGAGGAATTTTTAGCTAATAAGAGAGACATTAGCCAAATAATCTGATTATAGGAGTAATACGACCGAAAGAGTGTCATGAATGGGCATTCAAGTATGAAGAAAAGTATGGGGAATTAATGAAGTGTCGTTAATTGATTGGATTGGATGAAATGCTAAGTGTAAGCATATTTTAGGTGTCTACATTTTCCCCTCTTTGGGGTGACGTAAGCAACGTCACTTCAAATAAAGTAGACAAGCATAAACAAGTAGAATTTTTTGAAGGGATAGAAGAAAAATGAGTAGAATGGAGGATGCCCCCTTGATTGTCGATGGGGTGATAGAAGAACTCGATTGACGATCAAAAATATGACAAGAAGAGAACAAAAGAAAGAATAGTGTGAAGAAGAAAGGGGATATAGAAGAAAAAAGGAATATGAGGAAGAGGGAATGAGCTAACATCCATCTAGTGCCTTTTAAACAACTTTATTTGTCATCATATTGCTAAAGATTTTCATCATTGGTCCTTATTAAAAAGAATGAACAAAAGTGTAGTATGACATGAAAAGCCATATACAAATAAATGTCCATTGCTAAAAACACCAACTCCATGCAACATACGAAATGCAATGCAATATGAGAAAGTAAAAGATGCCTAGCTCCATGCAACATACAAAATGTAATGCAATACGAGAAAGTAAAAGATGCCTAATTCCATGTAATATACAAAATGCAATGCAATACGAGAAAGTAAACTAGCTAACCTAACAGAGAAACATAATGTAATGTTTTTGTTATCAAGCTTCAGTTCCAACCTATTCGAATTAACGACAAGGGTTAATGATGGTGCCCCAAGCAAGGATACATGCAAAGGGAATAACGGAGGACACTTGGGTCCAATGAAAATCAATGTGCACTACAAAATAGTACAGCACAACTGTTGTGCCCCAAAGTACAAACATAGTAAAGCCTAGCTTTTGTTGATGGAGGTAGATCAAGATGATCCATGGGTCATTTATGATGAGAATAAGAAAGAACCAAAGAAAAACGTTTTGTAGGATGATTTATATTGTTTATAAGTTTTCTAAAACATATTTGAATGTTTTTATTTTTCTAACATATTTGAATTTTTGGATGATTTTTCTAACATATTTGAATGTTTTTGATGATTTTGAAAGTTTTCTGAAACTATGTATAGGAAGACGAGGAAGCGTGGATGCCCCTAGCGATAGATGGGATGTACAAGGGCATAAGGCCACGTGTGTATGAGAAAGGTGAAGATGTAAAAATGCCCCAATGATTAGGTGGGAGTATTCAAAGGAAAAATCTTCACGAGGTAGAAGCGGACCCAAGGCCATTATGGATAGGTTCAACATGATGATGAACATAAAATAATGAAATGCTAGGAAGAAGCAAGGATGCCCCAGCGTAAGTTAGCCTAAAAGCACATGATAGAAAGGAAGGAGAAGATTGTTTTTGTGAAAGGTGACAAACGTGTCCGCAAACATGGAAAACAAGTAATCTTATACACATGGATGTTCTGAATGAAGTAGAAGAATGATGTGAATGATATGAATTTAGCTTAGAAGCCTCGTGATGAAGAAGTGATTAGCCAAAGGAACAAATCATGAGATGATATATGGAGTAAAGCAAGAGTTTGAATAAGGTCAAAAAAAAAGACACTTGGTAGCATACTAATCCTACCTACTCAAAGAGATCCAGTGTGGTCACATGGAACTTAATTACCTCTTGAAGGGAATATTTAAGAGACAAAAAGTGAGGAAACCCTAGATAATGTGTAGGAATGATATAGTTTTATAGGAAATTTTGTGAATGGGTGGTGGAAGGATAGTCATGCATTGCTCGCCGCCAACCAAGCATCCATAGCCCGACGGAGATGTATTTTATTCTAATCACAACATTGCTCTACTTCTAGTCAGGCATCCATATCCACGATAGATATTATTGGAAATATCCCAGGGAGAGAGTTATATTTCAATTTAATTTTTCTTTTAGCTTTTAGCTTTTGATTTTTTGATTGATTTTGATTCTTTTTCTTTTTGAAAACTTATTTCAAATCTCTTGTTAGACAAGGGGTTAATAACCACCGATGGATTGATGGAAGGTGGAAGTGATTGTGATGCTGAAATTAGCTAATGTCAACAAATATGTCCAAAATTTCTTTGCAACAAGTTTATTAGATGTTGAATGTGATAGGATCTCCATGAGGTTAGTCATTCTTTAATTTACCAAGGTGATGAAAGACCAAGATCAAATAGATACCATAGTGATAAATGTTTCAAAATGCGTGCAAATAGGCTAACCAAAATATCACCAAAGGGATGAAAATGGTCAGAAGACTTGTAGAAGAATAGCAAGGAAGGGAAGAAATAACATCCATGTGTACGCAATACCTGATTGCAATGTTTGATCTTTGTACCTTTGATTTTTCTTGTGTTTTCTCAATTTTATTTTTATTTTTGAATTGTTTTTTATTTTTATATTTTTGATAGTTTTAAGAGGTTGGGACTAATAAAGTCACTCTGCGTGGTAAGATCCAACAACGATGTTTGTAATTTCCTTGATAAGGGATACTAAGTGTGTTTTTATCAAGAGTCATGTTTTCCTCGATCTCGATGATCGTGGTGAGTTCACACTCAATAAATGACTGTGATTTATCCTAAAACATGGATTTCATATGTGGGAGATTTAATTTCCCATCCATAGGTTTATGCACTTTACGCCATACTTGATGGTTACATTGATTTGCGTTCTTGAATTGCGTTTGATTTTTAACCTTAAGATCATTTGATTTGTTAGGAGCTATAGAGCTCTTTTCCATTTTGATATGAGCTTGATTAAGAAACTGTTTGGGTTTCTTATAAGCTGATGCATGACTTGTCTGATCCCGAGAAGTGGGAGAGGAAAGTGAACGTTTATGATTGATGATAAGAATGAGAGAAATGATGGTGGGCTTGCCACAATCTTTGGTAGAAGAATAATGTGATGGATGAAAAGGATATGGTCCAAGGAGTGAAGAATATGGGCTCTTAGGAGGTGAGCCATAGATAGAAGATGAAGGGATACTAGGATGTGGCCCAAGAATAGAAGAAGGGATACTAGGATGTGACCCATAAAGGTAAGATGATGGGCTACTAGGATGTGGCCCAAGAATAGAAGATGATGGACTACCCGGGGTGATCCATACCTAGAAGACAAGGGGATAGTTGGGAATTCCTAAGAATAGAACATAGTGGACAACTTGAAAATGTCCCATGAATGGTAGAGGGAGGGCTACTAGAAGGTGACCGACACCTAGATGAAGGGATACTTGTCGTTGACCCCGTAAGAGATTGTGATTGAGGAATTATGATAGACAAAGATTTATTTGGTGATAATAAGATAGGCCATGAATCAATGCAAGACCAAGGAGTTTCATCACATAATGAAGAATGTGAAGATGGAAGAATAAGAGGAGGCTCAAGTTGCATGATCGATGCTCTTCCTCCATTTCTTGATAAAAGGAATCAACCTTTTCCTCACAATACGTAGACACATCAAAGTCTAAAGAGAATCCTTTCTCATAATCTGCTATAGGAATATCTTCATATGCCCCTATAAATGCCCTAATTGTTTCTTCATTCTGAAAGAGATCAATTAGTATGATTTTTTGATCGACCACCATGGGCTGATTGGAAGAAAGAGGTTCACTTGGTGTGGAATACTTAGAAGATGTTTGATGATGATTGATAGAAGAAGATGATGTGGGGGACGAAGAATATGTGTAGCTAGATGTCTCAGGAGTAGAATAAGGTGGTGTGGGCCTACCTATATGATGGTATATCATCTGTAAACTAGTAGGATTAAGTCCAAAGTTTATAGATTGTAATGCATGGGTCGATTCAGATGTTTGACTTTAAGTACTTTGATTCACACGAATCTTCAAAGAAGGATGACTTATTGGGGGTGATTGATGAAGAAGGTCCTGCGAAGAAGGGGAGGATCATGATTCAAGAATCACATCAGATGAATAATAATAAGGGTCTTATAAATGAAAAGAGGACCGTGATTCAAGAATTGTATTATATGTTTGATTGGAAGAATTTGGAGTCGCACATATCTTCAAAGGAAGAAGACATCGCTAAGGCGACTGATAAAGGGGGTCTTAAAAGAAAGGGAGGACTACGACGTTTGATGTAACATCCCCATTTTAAGATACTAGAATAAGGGATTTTTTTTTAAAATTTTTTATACAACATTCCTGTTATGAATTATATAATTCAAACACACGTTCAAGTTTTAATAATTACTCTTTGTCAATTAATGCGGTTTGGATCACACAATTTCCTTTTAAAATTAATGTTCTCTGTTCACATATTTGCAATATGGAACACACATTCAGTGCCATTCAATCATATAATCAGATACCATATGCTAGCTGTAAATGACTTGAAGAACTACCGACCTCCCACTTTATGGCTCGGAGTTTCAGCGATCTCTCATTTCATGACTCGGTGACTTACCGATCCTTTATGTTAATTCATGCATAGTATAATGAATATATAGGGTTCTTTAACCATTTCCAGTTATCGAAGTGATCCATTTAAGAAGCCTATCTAAATATATGTTACTGATATTCATCTGACATCTTGCATCTTAAACTAGGTGATTAGGACAACGCAACTAGCACTTGCGATACTTTGGCCAAATATTTTCACATGCTTTGCATGATCATATTCCTAGATGTGATACACACCAATGGAATACATCCTTCACTTCACTTCATCTGTTATCTAGAATGGTCTTTCCTGGTCTCTACCAATCCTTCCATTTAAGGTCAAACTCTAACCCCAACTAGCAATATGAATGAGTATAGGAAGTTATTCATGGTAACTAAAGATACGTAGACATACGGTGTTGTTCCTAGATGACTTCGTGTGTCTAGTTACCTTTAGTCCTCCGGAGTCACTCCGTATACGTGAACACATTCCTATCCCCAGCCAAGAACTTAGTATCCAACTTATGTAAACTTGATGATTTAATTCGGAAGGGCATTGTAATATGTCAGCTATAACATTGTGTCGTCATGAAGGCCCCACCTTCACGAAGACACCTTATCAGTAACTAGCGTATGTCAATGTCCTAAAAAATCCTCTCATCGAGGGAACACATCCATCTCAATTGTGATTTGGTTATAATCTTAGTATTTAAGATCAACTTTCAAAGTGAGCCATGCTTGATCCTTTATCCTTGTTCTTGTTTTGAGTTGTATGTAGCTAAGAGAGACTTAATCCATCTTCTAGCTTAATACGCATTTCCTCCTTCATCTTGAAGGGTTTCCTATTCACTTCTTGGTTTCTTTCTTAATCTTTGGACTAAGCGTCCATTATCGATAACTTAATAAGTTTAACCTATTAAACTTAACCAAGTTTTCCACAATTGCAAACAAATTCAGAATTCCATCTTATTAGACGTCATTTAAATGAGGTCTAATTCTAAATGAATTTATTCATTTATCCTCCTTAACCTTACTTAGTTAAGGTCTGTTAACAATAGATATGATTTCCCATATCTTTATTTTATGAATTTAAACATTCGAGGCTATTAACGAGTCCGAATACAAGGTTTTGCCCTAAGTTATTTGATATCCCTTAGTTTTCAAACTAATCCTGAATACCTTCCAATTAGGATTTCGTTTTTATCTAAATCTTTTTAATGTCAATTCAAAATCCATCTTAACCCAAGTATGAACTAATTGCACATTTCAACGTAAAAGTTGCATTCAAGTAAAGAATAGATGTTATTTCCTTTTAAATTCATCCATTAACATTTGAATAATTCTAGTCAAGGAATAATGTTATATTCTCAAACTTATTCAACAATATCAAATCGATACTGATTATTGAAAATATCACACTTTTACTTGTATTCATCCATCAGATTTACAATCTGTACATTTGCAGATCAAACAACTGGAATTTGTTTATATCAAACAACATTACAACTCATAAAGATAGAAGAATGTAACTTCTTCCTTTCTTCATTCCTTGTGGAGGAGTAATAGCTATCAATACTATCCATCTTTATTTAATCAAAGAAGTATCGAAAAATAGCCATTTTTTCATTTATACTCAAGTTTCATCTCGTAAAATTACTTGCACGGGTCAGTTCATTGAACTGAGCATATTAAGCACTTGTCTTTAAAATGAGGTGCTTTTAATTAACTGTCTCAATAAAAGAACCCTTCTTTTATGAAACGTTAATATGAACATCATTCAAGAATTAAATACCAAAAAGGATGAACATCATATCAACTCAATCATCCAATAACCCTCCTAATCAGACAAAGGATTACTACCCTCTTTCCCAATAATTATTACAAGAAGTAATTTCCTTCAATAGTTCCAGATTACAAACATCTGTAAGAACTAAAAACACAACTATGCAACTGTTGTTCTAACATAAATGCTATCAATTCCATTCTCTTACAATAGTTGTGAATTCAAAAGATAGATCTTAACTAAAATCTAAACCGAATTATTGTCCCTTCCTTCATACAACTCATCTGATTTCAAGCAATCAAATCTTGTGAGAACAAGAAAACAACAATTAAATACAAATGCTTAACCCAAGCAGTATGAAATTCATTCCATAACAATTATAGATTTCCAACTGTATGAGAGAAAAATGATCATTAATTCAAATTATCCATTCACACTCTCTTTCTTTTCCTCATAACATTTGTCTTAGAAGTTTTTAATCCAAACGTGATATCAATCAATGATAACAGTCCAAAGAGAAATAAATGAAAATCAATAATTGAATATAAGGGAGCAAGATCATATCACCTCTTCTACTATCTATCCAAATACCTCTTATTTAGAGTAGACATACTCCAATAGTATAATTCATTCAGAGTAGTATATTCAGTAATTGAAAACTACTATTACCTTTCCAAAAAGTTGACCAGAGTTCATTGCAACTGGTCTATAAACATTAGTACCAAAAGAACCAGTAGGCAGAATACCATATCAAATTAGTACAGCAAAGTAAGATGCTACAATAACCTTACTGTCCCAGGGAACCCGTGTTTTATGCAAATAATAAAAAAGCATCAAGGAATTATAACTCGCATAATAGTCTATTAATATCACCACAACTTTGTTTTTCCCAAACGTTTCCACACACTGAACTCAGAAATACAATATTTGCATAACATTTCCTTTATCAATGCAAACCCACATAGGGTAATAGATGCGCAAGCAATGTACAGTCAAAACAATCTCAACAACAAGTAAAATCTCATTTGTTTCATTCATTTGCACAGAAACACTAAGCCATGTTCATTTTCATGATGACAGTTCAGACTAGAAGATCAAACCGCATCCAAAATGCACAATAAAATCTTCTTTCCCATTACCTTCAAATTTTGAAGCAGCAAAGAGAAAACATAATTCATTAATGATTTCAATAAGGAGAACAATCATTTTCTTCAAACACCTGAGAATACCCAAGTTGTGTTCATTCTTTTAAGAATAGTTCAACCAGACATTCAAATCATGTCGTCTTTTCATTTTCACAAGAATTCTCGGAACTCAGAAGTGATATTCATTTAGCTAATGTATTTATTAGCACCACCCAAAATGGTAATAAAGCGAATACCCAACACTGCCGAAACGAACCACACAGCAAGGACATTGTATTCAACTTAATCATTATGCAAAGAATGCTCAAGCCGCGTAAAGCAAAAGAAAACGAATCAACTCAAAATCATCTCAACGTAATAGCCAAATCAAATAACCAAAACCCCCTTCATAAGAGCAGGGTTGTTTTAATGAGACTATTAAGAAAAAGCGGTTTAAGGAGAAGGGCTTAACATGCCTATTAATTTTTCTTGTGGCTCGAAGAAAACCGTGCCCATTGGAGTTGTTTCTCTCCACGGCGTCTTCGCCGGGATTTCCAACCATCACTAACTTCCACGAGCTAAAGAATAGCCTTTGTTTTTCCAAAGAACAGAGATAATAATCAAAACACAGCTGGTTCGATAGAACCATGGAGAAACAAAATGCAAAGCAACTAAAATCCAAATGCGCACAACAACAAACACTTTTCCTTTTTCCTCTATCCTCTTTCCAAGGCGAGCTGGTCGCTAAGACCAAGATAATTAATGCATTGAATGCACTGCCTTTCCTCATTCCTCACGCCACCGCCGACTCGGGTTGGTGAGTTTTCTAATTTTCAAATTTGCATATAAATTCCATTTAGTTTCTTAGCTAGTTAGACACCTCCAACTTTTCTTTTTTCCCGCCAAACTTGGCACTGTACATGTAAGGGCTTCATTTACTGTCCCATTAAATTTCCTACCTCCCTATCCTTTCCATCCACATGGGTCTATGCATCCCCTTCCTTAGGTTAGGATTAGTTTAGGATTTTAATAGTCCATATCTAGGTCACTCACCTAGTTCATAGGTTAATGGAATTTATACCTCTTTTCTCCCTTATGAAATCTAAAATCCATATAGGATAGTAGTTAGGGTATAAGATAAAACTTAGGGGTAGGTTAGGGTTTAATACCCTAATATTTAATTAACTAGTTTCCATATCAAGTCTCATTAGCAATCACACAAGCAATAGTAACTTCTGTCCCAAGTATCAAGTTATAGCAAACAAGGGTCCAGATCAGCAACACATTCCTTTAAGATCAAAAGATGTGTCTTAACATATTTATCTTCATTTCTGCAGTTACAACATCATGAAAGGTAATTACCATGATAACTTACAAAATCAAGGTGTTACATTTGAGTCATATTAAATGTATGATGAAGAGGTTCCTACGAAGATAGGGAGGACCATGACAAAGGAGTCCCATTAGATGACTTATGAGTCAAATTAGATGAATTAGGAGTCAAATTAGATGAATCCAAATAGTATTTTTATCTAAATCATTAGAAGGGTGAGAGGAAATATTTGGATTAGAATCCTCAAAAGAAGAGGAAATTATCGGATTAGAATTAGAAGAAGAGTAGGGGAACTCAAATAATAATTTGGATCGAAGTGTACAAATAATACCACCGACTATGAGATGAAGGTGGGGAATGAGTTACCCAAATGGGCTCTCTAGCATGAAGAAATAAATGAGGTTTAGTTGTAATGGGAATATTTTTATTTGAATTGCTAGGTTCCGTATTTATGTAAGTATGGGGAACCACGTGATAATCAGTCATTTTTGGCATTGTTTTAAGCCCAAATGTCTAGATCTAGATATTGTGATGGAACTCCTTCAAAGGGAAGGAAGTGACATGTCGATTTGGGTAGCATAAGGAAAACCAACAAGACATTTTGTAATTATTGATATGTGTGCATGATTTTTTGAAGAAGGTCTAAGGAAAATAGACATCGTGATGATGTAATATTGATGAGATAAAAAGGGATTTTCCTAGAAAATAAGTTTTTTGAATGAATAATCACAAGGAACAATCATGCAAGTGTGAAACACAAAGCTAATCAATAAGGAAATACACCATATGAAAATGCATATGCAAAGTGATAGTTCGATGCAAAGGTGATCAACATAATGTCAATATTTACGTCAAGCTCAAAATGAACAAGGCGTAAATATTAACAAAGGGTAGATATGACTCCCAAT
Organism: Taxus wallichiana var. yunnanensis; assembly: GCA_018340775.1. Lineage (NCBI taxonomy): Eukaryota > Viridiplantae > Streptophyta > Pinopsida > Cupressales > Taxaceae > Taxus > Taxus wallichiana. Next base: position 39,266,806 of record CM031239.1, on the reverse strand, counting down.
CAAAGGATACCATGACAAGTTCAATAAACAACAAGGCCTAAATGTTAAAGGATGAGGATTAAAAATGTAAGCCACGTAACCACACCAATTGGACACGTCTATCAAGCTTCATGGAGAAGTGATATATTAGTGTCAAAGTGGTATCAAAATGATGCAAACAAAGTAAGTAACACCTTTTAGTATTTGGGAAAATGTTTGAAATCAAATTAAGTCAAGGTATACTGAGGATGTGTGAAAATGTGCATAGCGTAATGCCACAATGTGGATACTTAGATCATGTTTACGAAAAACATGACATAAGTATCTTAATTGTGTCGAGACAATGTGAACAAGGTAACATGTCAAAGGGAGATCAAATGATGAATCAATCCTAACTATGATGAAGATCTTGACATGGGTATCAAGATCAAAAAGGCTACCAATGATATAAATACATCTCCACACACTTTAAACATTTAACTAACCTAGTCACAAACATGGATGGGCATAAATAGACAAAAAAGTGGTGAAACAATCAATTGATAACACAAAGGTAGTCACTCCTCTTCTGATAAAAAAAGTGTCAAAATAAAGTGAAGGAAGTAGATCAAATGGGGGTAAAAAATGTTGGCCTCACTTCGGCAGAGTTTCACCTTACCTTAGGGTAAGTGAAGAACTAAGCAAAAGTAATACGTCACAAATTACAAAGTGAATAATGGCTCACAACATCAACACCATTTTGAACTGGTCAAAGTGGGTTCCTGGCCAAAGTATATTTTCCTAGGTGGTTCTCTCATCCTAGGTGTTACAAAGTCATCTAAGAGTGGGCATGATTTACCCAAAAAGTCACAATGACTAATTTGGGAGTATCTCAGCTTTTCCCCCTTCAAGTACAGTGGGCACTAATTGCATCCATCATGTACTCTTGTCAGGGTCATGATACGGACAACTTTGTAACGCTAACTCACAAGGAAAACTAGTCAAGTAGGTAGTGCGGAGCACTTCCCATTTTGTCCACAAGGTTCCCTCTTACGTGGACTACTTTGGGGTTCCTGGTACCACCCCCATTGTTGTAGCTTAAGGCATTATGCCAAAGGGGTTATGTTCTAGTTGAGTGGAGAGGGACGTAACCTTTTCGAAACTTGCAATACAGTGTTTTGAATATGGTATGTTTTTATCTTTTTAACTTAAATGTGGTTTTAAGTGGCACACCATTTGGCAACCTACAAGAAACACGTGTATTAGAGGGTTTTGTGTTTTTTTTTGATGTCTCCTTTCTTTGACAAGTGATTAGGTCCTGCAGATAACGAGTTTAGTAGTTTTCCATTTGTAAACTTAAGAAAGAGCATTTACACGTTGCTTTTCATTCCTAAGATCATCAAAAAGGAGCAAAGGAAGAGCATACACAATGTGAAAATTCCACTAAGAAATTTTTTATGGAAATCTATTTTACATTTTTAGCATCATAGAAAAAGTGTTTTTAAAGTATGACATAAAGTTTGAACAAGTGTTTTTGATCTCCAAGATCGCCAAAAAGGCATGAGGAGAGAGCATACACACTTTACAAGCTTTATTCAAGCTAAGAAATGAAAAAACTTAAGCTATGCAAGTTGAAATAACAAAACAAAACCCTACAACCAACTGATTAGTGTCACAAAACCTTTCAAAGTGTTAGAATAGTCAAGAAAACAATTTTTTAGACTTTAAGATACATTAGAAAATGATTATTTACCTAATAATGTAAACCATAAATTTTTTGTAAGTCAAAATCCTAATTTTATGATTCCATTGTGTATTTCTCTTCAATACCTTTCCAACGCAACAAAAATGGAGTCGTTTTGAGCTTGGGAGCAAAAGTTATGGCCTCGGAAGATTGCTAATGATGCATGCACTAAGGTTTGGGTGTGTGCACCATAGTTTTGGCGTGTGCACTAGTGTTAGTGTATGTGCACCAGGATTAGTGTACCTATGCCACTTTTAGTGTACCTATGCCACATTTAGTGTACTGTGCCACATATTAGTGTATGTGCGCTAGGATTAGTGTACTGCGCCACGGTCGGTGTACCTACACCACGGATTAGTGTATGTGTGCTAGAATTAGTGTACATGTGCCATTTGTTAATGTACTTGCACCATGGATTTGGTTCCTATGTGCCTCTGTCAAAAAATGACAGTCAGAGTTGTATCTGTGCTCACAGAATGGTATGTGCACTCTCTTTCTTGTAGGTGGTTAAAAAACACGGGATTTTTCAAAAATAATCTCAAAAATATCAAAATTTTATCAATTTGGTTTAATTTTGGCATCACTTCACCTCCTTTGATCTTACAAAGAGCACAAAAACAAGACAAACCTAGCTTAACTAGTTATGAAACCTGATTTTAGCCATTAATACAAGAAAGGTTAGTGAAATCAAAAACTTGAAACTAATCTAAAAAACTTTGAAAAATTAATCTAGAAAGATTCAAACTAATCTAGAAATATTGAAACTAAAAAAATTATAAACTAAAAAAACTTCAAAGTGAGTCCATTAATGGAGGATGGACAAAGTGTCCCAGGCGTGCCAAATGTATGCAATGGAAAGTTGCAAAAGCTATGGAATGAGGCTAAAGAACCTCAAAGCTTCACTAACTCATCCATGCACCATGAGATTAGAGCTAAACAAGAGAAACTAACATGCAAGCATTATAACTTTGACAAAAACATCAAAAACTAACATGTATACTACTCTCTACTCTATGAAAGCTTAATGAAAGTGAACCTAGTTAGATTCTAAGCAATCAAATTGTGTGTTGTTTACTCCCAAAAATAGTGAAGAGATCTCTCCAAGTTGGCTACATGGCCAAGCTTTAGATCTTCCCTTACTAACTATATTTGGAATGGATGGAAGATGGAGGAGCTTCAACAATGGAGGATAGCCAAGATCAAATGCCTATTAGCTTGGCTAATGCAAATGAGGTCTAATGCCAATATCTCCAAATGTGAGAGAGATTTTGTTATGTAAACAAGGTGTGTTTTTTAGAGGGAGGGGTGACCCTTCTATTTATAGTTTTTCACTTGGGAGAGTTTGGAATTTGGGTGCATGTGGGACTAAAGCTCAAAAATCACTTTTAGATTAGATTAGGATAAACATGCTTTAGGCTTAGATAAGCTTGGTTTAGGCTAGTTAACTAGGATTTAGGCTAGTTAAACTTGATTAGCAAGTGATTAGAGACTCGTTGAGAGTTGGGAGGGGTTTGGATAACCAATTGTGACTGATAGATAGCCTTCAAATCCTATAGAAGTGGTCCTGGAGAGAACTAGGGAGGTTCTAAATGGTTGAAAGGAGGAATGTTTAGCTAATAAGAGAGATATTAGCCAAATAAGCTAATTATAAGAGGAATACAATTGAAAGAGTGTCATGAATGGGCATTCGATAATGGAGCAAAGTATGGGGAATTAATTAAGTGTCGTTAATTGATTGGATTGGATGAAATGCTAAGTGTCAGCATATTTTAGGTTTCTACAAGTTTAACATCCTCAGTGTAAATATGGTGAGTGCAGATGCTTGGATGAATCCCTTTCATGTTAGTATAATCTCAAGAAAAATATTTGGAATGCTTCCTCAAGATTTCTACATCCCCAGTCTTTTGGTTTGCTTCTAAATTATTACCAATTGGTCATCTCTTTTCCTATGTCAACAGTCACTTGTTTAGTGTCTTTCAGGATAAGAAGCTATGCATCAGAAATCAAATAATTCAAGCGACAAAACCTTTTCTAAATTACAATGGAAATCATCTATTGTACGTTCTCCATTATAATCATAGATTCTTCATAATTTCTAATAGAAATTTCACTTACCATGATGATATTATCGACTGATTTTAAAAGAGTTGTTTTTGTAGCCTTAGTTTGAATTTCCATAGCCACGATTCTGGTTTGTAGTTGTGGTATCCTCTTCATCAGAAATTTTGTATGGCTCAATAATTTCAACCATTTGATTTCTCACTCCAATGGTGTCCAGATAAGAAGAACTCATATTATTAGTATCTAAAAAATCTACCCATAAACGTTCACAAAATCCACATATGGTTGGGCAAGAGGATAAAGTGAAATACTCTTTTATTTTTTCCCATTGAAAATAGTCTTTTTTTGTGACCTTAATCAATGTATGAAGAAACAGTAGCTAACCAAGGCCTCCCTAAGATGACTAGGTATCCCAACTTCTAAGCTTTAGGTGTAAGAATAGAAAATTGATAGGATACTCCCAGATTCAACTGTGACCATAACATCCTTAATTAATCCATCTGGTACAACAATAGATTGATCTGCCAATTGAAGAATGGTATTTCTTGGTTGTAATCCTATTAAATACATCATATTAAACATATATGTTGTTATAAAATTGATGGAAGAACAAGGATCTACCAAAACGTTAGAGATTGATTGACCATTTACAAAAATAGTAATGATTTGACTCCTAGGATCATCATATTTTGGAGAAAGAAGCTTTACATCTATGAGATCAGCTAGATTTCCCTCTACTTTGAATGTTATTGGGTACTTCCTCTTCCTTCCTGGTGTTTTTATGCAATGGATTCTAATGGTTTGATTTAAATCTGAAATGTCCCATATTGCTCTTAGAAGTGGGACCTCAATGTTCATCTTTTTCAGGTCCTTAACTAGTGTTGTTTTTTCCTCATTATGTGTTTCTCTCAATCGTTTCAAAAAAGGAGCTTCATGCACTTTTTTGTTCCTAGTGGCTTGTGTCTATGAAACATGTTTAGTTTCCTTATTTTCCTCAAGTATATCCTCACTTTCCTCTAGTATCTTCTCATTTTCCTCTAGTATCTCTCTGATAATAATAGGAGGGATTTTTTACTATCCTTCCAAATCTCAGTTGTACATTATTAATGGCATTAATTTTCATCATCTCACACTTTCCTGCTTCATTAATTGAATTTTTTTGTTGATTTTTGGGGTTCAATATAGGATGATTTGAAAGTTGAGTTTATACTACTTGACCTTGTTGATAATTCTATTGTGGTGAGGGAATTAAAGCTTGTTGTTGTTGTGAAAACCTCAATTGTTGATTAGCATTTTTGAGGAGCCCATTGTTTATTTTTCTATGGTGGTATATTAGGTGGAGGTACCCATGGTGGTGGATGTGGATAGGTCACCCGGTTTTTGGTGTTTAGTCAGGTTGTCCCCATGTTGGTGGAGGATCCCGAGTGGGCCGTGGCATTACCCGGGGTTCTTAGTGGATCTAGGGGCATAAGTAGACTAGTTATTTGATCATTGCATGATTTTTAGCTCTTTTTTTTTTAGCTAAGGTAGGAGATTAAAATGATTAGTATCATTTTCATAGACATCAAAAATCAAGCGCATATCTATGACATCCAAACAACATTCTACGAAAGGATGTCTCTTCCTACATTTAGGATAGTATATATTTAAAGGTTCCTTTACAACATTATTCTTGGATTTCAACCCATCAATGGTTGATGTCAACTGTAACGGGATGTTTATTTTCATATTATCCATTTCCTCAAGAATTTCTAAGGTGACGAGGGAATTATTTGATGTTTTTCTTCTCCTTATACATCCTCTTGTTCTAGAGTGACCCCTACATAACTTAGTAATATGTTTCATGGTGTGTTTGTGTACATCACCTCCTCCCCGTAAGATGGAGGAGTCTTTAGTTTCCTCATAAACTCCTTAAAGCAAAACTATCTTAGTGATTTCCACATTTAACTCATAACCACTCCTTTTATGGAGAAAAATAAATCTATCAAGATAATGTTCCAGATTTTCACTTTCTTTTCCTATATCCTCTGCTATAGTATTCACGATATTTTTCCAAAAAGGATGTCTCCATGTCCTCCCATGAATGAATAGAGTTAAGGAAAATCCCATGAACTACCTCATATCAAAGTCTTTGAGGGTGGAAGGAAACATTTTAGCTTTTGGTTGTATTTTTGTAGTCATATGTCTAACAAAGAACTTTAAATTCAAATAAGAACTAATTTGGGTCTTCTGTAGACATTCCTCGAAAGATAGGGAGAATAAAGGGAGATATGTTTGTCATGGGCACATCCTCATCCTTTTTAGGAAAATGGGATAAGTAAATGTTCTACCCAAAGGTCGGCCCTCATAAATCTTGTTATCTCCCATCTCTAAAGGTTTTTTTGGTTCTAGATAAGACGATGTGGATTGTTTAGATAGAGTTCTAGGCATTGTATTAGATTCAATGTCACTTTTAGTATTATGTACTTTTTCTCTATTTGGAGATATTCTTTAAATATTACGAGGTATAAATCTTTGTTGAGTGTCCCTTAGCATGTGCATCAATGTTGGTCATGTAAACAAGGCCTATGACTTCTAGTAGTTGCATAAGTTAACTTTACTAACACCCATAACATGTAGGGTGAATAGAATGGCATGTGGTGCTTATGGTGTCCCCAAAAATGGCACAAAAATGATGGGTCATTGTATTCTCCAATAATTTAACCAACAGATTCAACTGTCGGTGTCATTATAAAACCAGGGTTATGTTTCCTAGGCTATATGAAATGAAGTCTTATACAACTCAGTTGCTTTGGTGGTTCCTTTTGGGGGTTTTGGTTGGTGAAGTTCCCATTATTTCCTCCTCTAATATATGGATACGAAATGCAATGCTAAACTATTGAAATGAAATACTGGTACACTACTCTGAAATCACTCTGAAACAATTTTTTTATAAACAAATACTCGAATGGAATTCAAAATTCACACACAAAATTGAAATAATAGGATTGAAGTAACAAACACTTAATTGAAATAACATAATTGAAATATTCTTGAAGCAAGGAAATAAGTAACTACATTCAGATAGATAACTACATCCAGATAAACATTCAAATCAAATCATTTTAAACTTGAACTTATTAGAGATAACGAGCATGCATGAAACATAAATCCTCCAATCGCCTTGGTCGAGTGGTCACTTTCTCTTCCTTGGGATGGAGGTACTCTTAACACCAAATGATATTCAAAATGACATCAACTATATTAATTCAAATAAGTTCCAAGACATATTTCAGCATGAGACTGAAAGTAAATACTAACTGATATAAAACTATACTATAAAACTACTATTATCAACTAATTAGAAATTGTTCTCAAGAAGGTGTCTTTATAGACATAGTTAGTTACAAAATGTGCCAATATTATAGGCACCAAATTCAACCAATAACAACCTCATTAAAGCTCATGAAATCCTATGATATAGCTAAAAAGGATTTGTGTTTGTAGGCTTGTTATGGAAGAATCCTCCATGATAACATGATGGCTAAAGACTCGGCCTCCTTGATTACAACTCCTAGAATTGGCAAGAAAATGCTCATTATTATCCTGCACATGTCACCACATTTACTCATAGAGGTGATTAGTAGAAATTTCTATAGTCAATAGTTTGCATGAAACAAAAACAAGAGAAATGCATCAACCTCACTAGGATATAACTATACAAGACATCCCCCATGCACTAATTAACATGTTTAAGAACAAATCAATAGCCACATAGATGATATAATAAGTCAAATAATGCAATCATCAAGATCATCAATAAGAACTATATTTTTACAATCGTAAGATGTATTAAATTGACACCAAACAGAGATACGTTTTTAGAAATAAGTTAGGATTCCCAGAACCTTGATAATTGGTACATTTAGACTAAACACAATATTATTGTATAAGTATTAACTCAAAGATTTCAACCTCAAAGCTAATGTTTGAAAGAATGAAGGCATCATGTCATTAACATTGGACTTTATCTCGATGTCCAAAGCGATATTTTGAAATAAAATTGCAACATTACAAGATATCTTTCACATTTGGTCTAAGAAAATAATATTTGTTTAGTTCAATACCACCAAGCATTTTTAACTTCTCATGTGATGAATCAACCTTATGGATGGTGTGTGCCAAAACACCATTTATATCAAATATTATTAGTTTCATGTTGCATATGTTCTTATCTACAAATGAAGAAAATAAAAAAATGGTTTTGGGTAGTGAATTAATCAAAAATAAAAGTGTGTTCCTTTTATCTTGTTGTACTAAGAATAAAAGTTTTGCAAAAAAATTAATCAAATGAAATGTTTGTGGTTGGGGAATATTTAAAAAATATAATGTAGTTATTTCATTCCATATAAATGTGTCACAATTTTTTATTTTGGAAGAAAAAAATATTATTCAAGCACCAAAAGTCCATTTGAAATTTTTCAGTGATCTACACATGTTTTTTTTTTAATATTGGTAAATAGTTTTTTGAAAGGGACTATACCCTTGTGTACAAAAGAAGGCCTAAAAGCTGGAATAAGAGAGAGGAGCAGAGAAGCTGTAGCAAAGCACAAAAGTTACAGCAAAGAACAACGAAGCCCAGAAACAGCTACACAAACGAGACTTAACAGCAAAACAACGGCAAAAAAACAGCAAGCCTACAGCCAAGAAGCAGTAATAAAAACAATAAGGACCAGCAAAAGTAGTCGGGACTACTTCTTGGCCGCTTGATCAATACTCATCTTTACTCTTTTCCAAGCATGATACATGCCCAACGTGGTCATATGAGCAGCATCCGTCTTATCGAGCTCCTCTCTGGTTCTTTTGCTCTCTTTCTCATTGCCCCAAAGTGTAGCCGGGACACCGCTAAGATGTGAAACACTTCTTGCATGACCTTCGATGAACTCCTCGATGGCCCTGAAGGCTGCAATATTATACTCATGCCTAGTCTTCATCTTCCCTAGGCGGGAGTCTAAGGAGGTCAGTTTTTTGTATATGTCATCAATCTGGCTATTGCCAATGCTCCCTTCCCCCTCAATGCTTTGTTTGCCTTTTTGCTTAGCAAGGTTTTTAACCTCATCCTTGACAATTTAAGCTCGGCCTCTAAGGCCTTCAATCTCCTAGAAGGGTTATCCGTTGGTGCCGCTGGGGGTGGCACTACTAATGTTCGGCGAGATCACGAGCAATGTCCTCCAAAGGTTCAACCCCCTCGGCGGTAGACTCAAGGTTGAGTCTCCTAGAAGCCACGGTGACACGTTTAGAGGTAGAGACGGGGGTGGGTGGCGAGGGGCAGCAACGGGAGGAAAGAAGGAGAAGCATGAGCGGCCGGCATGGGGGTAGCGGCACCGAAGGCGGGGCGGGCAGCAGGCGAGCAGGGAGCGGGGAGGCAGCGCAGCGGAACCCAACAAAGCCGGGCCGGGAGAGGAAGGGAGACCGGGGAATTTAATAAGGCAGTGCTTGTGAATAAGCAAAATAAGCCCTTGGTGTAAGGGAACCGCCCGGGTATGCTTCTGGAACTCCAAAATGGAGCGTTCAAGAGAATTTAACAGATAGTGAGGGAAGCAAACCAACCTACTCCTACGAAAGTGATTCAAAAAGACAAGGTGCTTGGCAGGGACAGTAACAAACCTGCCTTCCAAGGATATGAAGCGAATCATCATGCGGGTGACTTCATCATACGGGGATGGAATTGAGTTAACAAGCAGACCCGCGGTGTTGAATATAAGCTTCTCCTCCTCCTCCACAAATCTTCTCTCTTCAACCTCTTTGATAACCCTCTTGTTGAAGAAGCGGTATCCTTCCAAGCTGAGGCCAGTCGCTTCGGCTATGAGTTCCTCATTAATAAGAATTTTCTGCCCTCCATAGTCGACCGTCCTCTCATTCCACTCCTTGGCAAAGCGAACAGAGATGCTTTGATCATGTCCTTGCACTCTTTCCACAAAGTTGGTGAATCCGCCGATGCTAAGAATGTTCCAGAGCTCAGTGTTTTCTTTCCAGTCAGGGTCCGCGCACGGCTCAATCTGGCAGGGAGGCCCTCCCATCTTCACATGATGATGTCTTTGGTTACAAAAATTTTTAGAATACCTTTGGGCGTTGAGAGTGGTTCATTTCTCACTGTTGTGGGTCGCATAAAAATGGGAACTGTAGCCGTTGGTCCTCCCACGAACGGCTGTATGATTGCCGATCTGAGCCTGCGTGGAGTCACGCGTGAAAACCCTTTCCCTGTCAGCTTTCACCTTGTAGTTATCTTCGGTTTTCGCGGAGCTTGGCATCCGAATATCAACAGCTATTGTACCTCCCGCGTGCGCTGTTTTTAAATTTAGACAACTCCACTTGAAGTTCCTAAATAAAATCTTGCTATCATTTGAAGTAGATATCATTTTCCACGCCAAATAAATTAAAACAGCACATGTGGAAGAATTTATGGATTTCCTCCAAAGATTAAGGCATGTCTCTAGAGATTGTTTGCGTGTGAAGGTCCGCATGTATGCTGTTGTGAAGCTGATTAGGGATACTATCATTATCCCAAATAGTGAAATTTATATTAATGCCATAATTGGCCAATGCATCGGCCAGCTTGTTTCCCTCCCTGTAAGAATGTATGATTCTGATGTTGTTGAAGGTATGACTGATGCTTATGGATTCCAGAGATAAAATCTTTGATATTCCAGCTAGGAGAAGAGGACTGATTAAGCAGTTTAATAATATTAAGGGAGTCCCCTTCAACAATGAGGTTCTGGATATTTTGGGTCCGTGCAACTCTCAATCCCCATAGAGCAGATAAAGCTTCTGCAAAATGATTGGTTTGGATTCCCATTTTTCCAGCATATGCAGCAATCAAATTACCTTTATGGTCCCGTATTGCTCCTCCTCATTCTTTGTTCGGGAGGTTCCCCCTTAGAGGCTCCATCAAAGTTCAGCTTGAACCAATTGGATTGGGGGATGCCATTTAACCAAAGATCTATCCACACTATTCCGGGGTTGCTCCAATATCCGATCGCCAATTTGATAAGATGTGCTTTTCATTTTCGGGGTAACAATTGTTCTTGGGAGGTTTAAATCGCCATGTCCTCTTTGATGCCTTGGGAGATCTTGCGATGTAGTGAATTTAAAATTCTGCTTCTTATTTCTAAAAGCGATATTATTTCTATCCTTCCGGATCCTCCAAATTAAATGCGGGATGGCTAATTTCTAGATTCTTTTGATAGCAAAATGTACGAATGGTGGGTTCCATTGATTCCATAGCTGAATAAGATCCTCTCGGCATCACCGAGAGAGATTCAAATTTGGAAAGGACAAAGTTCCAAGCTCTAAAGGCATAATCACAATGTATGAACAGATGGCTAATGTCTTCATAGTTATTCTGCAAAGGTGGCACCAATTGGGAATGATAAATCCTCTTTTCATCAAATTGTCGGTGGTGAGAATTTTGCCTCGATGGCCACCAAAGAAAAAAATTTATTTTGGGGTTAACTCGGGCATCGAGATCAAGTTCTAGTTAAAATCTGATTGGTTCTTGTGAAAAAAGTGGTATAACCAGATTTGGTGAGTATTTACCATCGTGTGAATTGCTCGAGATCAGCTCATCCTTGGAATCCAAGCTGACACAAAGGGAAGAGATCTAAAAGGTCTTGGAGGAGGAGATAGTTTGTTTGAGTTCAATACGCTCCATAGTAAGTCTTTTCCAATTCTTGTTGGTGCCATTTCCATCAATGTAGTCCTTGACTTTAGTTCCATACTTTCTTATAAATTTGTCCTTAGCAATCCCAAATCTCTCAAGAGATTATCATTGGACAGTTATCCTCCCGAGAAGTTTATGTCGCTGCCATCCCCAACTTTCCATTTGCTTCCCTTCTTAATGAAGTTTACTCTTAACAGATTATTCCAAAAAATGGAACCATTGGGGAGTTGCTCATCATGCGAGATAGGAGTAAGCGACTTTGCTGATTCAAGTATTTTGTTTTAATAACATCAATCCAAGGTTGTTTCTCGAAAGCAATCTCAGCCCATCTTAGCAATGAGTGCCTCATTCATTTTCTTAATATTTTTTATTCCCGACCCTCCCTAGATTTTGGGGTGCGAGAATTTATCCCAGGCCACAAGGTGAAATCGAACTTTTCTTCCATGCCTTGCCATAAAATTTTTTTCTGAATCCTTTCCACTTTCTCTCGAAGGAGGAAGGAATTTTGAATAGTGACATGATATATATGGGCAAACTTTGGAGTGTGCTTTTAATGAGAAGGCACTTACCAAAGACTAGAGAGAGTGGTCCCTTTCCAACCGGCCATTTTTTTCGAAATCTCGTCGATAAATCATCCCACACCATGTGAGAGACTTTCTTCGTGCAAGAGGGAGGCCTAAGTATGTTCTTTGGAAGAGTACCAATTTCTGACCTAAAATTTTAGCAATCTTGTTTGTCTTTCCCGGGGTGTTAAAGAAAAAAAGGATGCTTTTGTCGTAATTGATCTCTTGCCGGAGCGATTCATATAGCTGCGAGAAGAGCCTTGCTTTAGCTTTAGCTTCTGGCGAGCCGAGAAGAAGAAGGATGGTGTCGTCTGCAATTGTTGATGAGAGACGGCTTGGTGAGAGAAGTGGGTTTAGAACCATTTAAAAGGCCGACTTCCACCGCTTCTGCTAATTGTTCTACTAAAGGTCATCGGCGGAAGGATGAAGAGTAGGGGAGATGGGGTCTCCCTACCTTAGACCTCTCTCTTTGCTGGTGAAAAATCCCACGAGGCTCTCCATTAACAACCACAGAGAACACTTTGTAGATATGCAAGACTTAACAATTTTTCTAAACTTTTGTGAACCCAAATTTAGATAAAATCTGTCAAGGAAGACCCAAGAAACTTTGTCAAAAGCTTTATTCATATCAAGCTTAATGATCATGTTTGCCTTTTTGTTATTTTCCATAGAATGCATAGTTTCGTGCACCATAATCACACCGTCTTGTATTATCCTGCCTTTAATGAAGCCACTCTGCTGCCTTGAGATGAGATCCTTCATTATGAGCTGCAGCCTAGAAGCAATAATTTTGGTGAAGATTCGAAAAATAGCATTAACCAGACTGATGGGTCTGAAATCCTTGAAATCTTTTGCATCCATTTTCTTAGGTGCCAGCACAATGTGTGTGTTATTGAGTTCTTTTAGAAGATTTCCCGATCTATAAAATTCATTAACCGCTTTGAGTAGATCCTCCGAGCATATTTCCCAGAATTTCTGAAAAAAATTAATGGAGAATCCATCCGGTCCAGGAGCCTTATCCCCCTCAAGAGAAAAAACAGCCTTTTTTAGCTCATCAAGCGTGACCGCTTTAGTGATATCTCTGAATTTCTGGTCCTCAATATCATTCTGAGGGATGGCTTCTAGCATGAAGGAAATAGCTTCCGGATTGCTGACATTACTCTCTCTAAGAAGATTTTTGTAGAATTCAAGTGCTTGTTTCTTAATGCTGTTTGGATCTTTAGTGATACTTCCGTTGCTTTTAGAAACCTCTAAGATCCTATTACTGGCTCTGTGCTTTAGAGTGGTCATGTGAAAGAACTTTGTGTTCCTGTCCCCCTCTTTAAGCCAGATAGCCCTAGATTTAAGGCGCCAAAAGGACTCTTCTCTCTTTGCAGATCGTGTGTAACTCAGAAAGAATTTTCTTTTCATTTACTTCATCTTCAACTGATCTCCCCATAGTATCCATCTTTAACTCAAGATCCTGAAGCTTCTATTTTAACTCTTTCTTTTTTCGAAGATGTTTCCAAAAACATTTTTGTTCCAGAGTTTGACTTGTTTTTTGACATTTTTGAGTTTTTGGACCAATCTCTTGGGCAGTGCCTTCCCCATTCCAATCCCACCATTCCTTTATTCTATCATAGATATCAACGTGCTCCATCCACATTTTTTCAAATTTGAATGAGCTTCTTGCAGGTTTGGTCCAATTTAGAAAGCTTAAAGCAATCGGATTATGATCAATCCAGTGCAGGGGGGAAGAGAGGTAAAAGTCTTGGCTAAGAATCCAGTTTGTTGAGATTAGTGCCCTGTCGATCTCACCTGAATGAGCTCCTTTCCCAACCTTCTATTATTCCAAGTATACTTATTACCATGCAGATCCACATCAATGAGGTTTTGTTCAGTGATAAAATCAGCAAAATCCTCCATTCCATTAGAGAAGGTGGGGGTTCCCCCAAACTTTTCGCCTGGGTTTAGAGGGGAGTTGAAGTCTCCCATGATAAGCCGATTAACGAGAACTATCTTTGGTTTCTAAAGATTTTAAGATCAGCCCATAGTTTTCTTCTACCACTAGCGAGTTAGGGGCATAAATATTAGACAAGATCCATTCACACTTTTTTCAATAGTGACAAATTTAATTGCAAGATGATTAATATTATCACTAAGAATCATACAGATCGAGTGCCTTTTATCCCAAAGAGTAGCCTTGACCCTCGGAAGCACCACGAGAATCAACGGCCGCCATTTGAGCTGTCCCAAATTTTTTTTTAATATTATCCATGGTCATTGCTTTCATCTTAGTTTCTTGAAGAATCAAAATCTTTGGGGTTCTTTGAGTCCGTAACTCCTTGATGTTTCTTTGCTTAGAGTAACCGTTAAGGCCTCTAATATTCCAAGATATGATCTTCATATGGAATGGTTGGTAGTTGGAATCGCTTGCTTTGGTTCGGTTCTTGTGAACACCATCTGCAATATCCTCTCTGTTTTCTTAGCTCGAGAGTCTTTTTAGAGGGTCTTCCTCTTTTCGAGCTTCCTCCAAAATCAGCTATTCGTCTAGCGAAGATCTGGTTTTACGGAGGTAGAGGTGTCCCAATTGTCAATTTCCTTTTTCTTTTCACTATAAAGTGATTAAGGATCCTTTCAAAACCTTCCATTCTTTTTTTTTTTTTTATGACCAAAGTGAACCCAGTCTGGATCTTCCTTTTCCATGGTAGGCGTAATCTCCCCTTCCTCTTGTTCCTTATGAATACCGCGGGAGTGTGATTGCAGCGGACACTGCTCGATCAGCTTTGTTGAAATCTTTGAGGTATGGCAGCGGATCCGCATTTCCTTTCTCTCCAGTAGGGAGAGTCTCCAGGGGCTCAATCACACTCATATCCTCCTTGTTACAAGCTTCCTCTCTAATGAATGACAGGATTTCTTTCTCTTCTGAACCAGAAGGGATTAAATTGGCCTTCTTTTCCATGGTAGGCGTGATCCCCCTTCCTTTTGTTCCTTAAGGATCTGCGTCGGGAGTATGATCGAAGCGGTTTTGATCTGCAGCAATCTGCTGTGATCATTTGTTGAAATCTTTGAGGTATGGCAGCGGATCCACAATTCCTGTCTCTCCAGTAGAGAGGATCTCCAGGGGTTCACTCACATCCATATTCTCCTTGTTACAAGCTTCCTCTCTAATGAATGATAGGATTTCTTTCTCTTACGAACAAGAAGGTATTAAACCTTCTTGTTCATTCACTTCAAGAAACCTTAACAAGGTCTTCATTCACAGAAGTTTCAAAAGGCTTTTCCGGAGATGCCTTCACAGTTTTGTCCACTACTTCTTTGTTTTTCGAGTGCAAAGCTATTATAGCATATTTGGGGCCTTGAGACAAGATGTTTCTTAATATGAGTTCTAAAACCCCTTTTTTTTTTTTTTTTTCCCCCTGCTTTATTTAATTGCACATTCCTCTGTTTAGGACCTTTATCTTGATTTTCCTTTCCTTGCTTGGATCCTGTTAACTTTGTTTAGATCGAGTCAATCCCAGTGATCGAAACCAAAAGAGGGTCTTCTTCTTGTTGTAGTTTTCATCGAGTGACCAATGCTTTGGCACCGCTTACATCTTAAGGTCTCAACTTCAATTCTTTGAGTCCAGGATCCAAATCTAGTTTTCAATATTATGTGCTCTGGAAACTCTGATCAATTTGAGACAATGCGAGAACCGAGCAAAAAAGCAATCCTGGATACATTTCTTGTGGGTCCATCTAGTCCAATAGGTGCGCCTAGGGATTTTGCAATATTTAGCAGTATTTCATCATCCCATAGATGCAATGGCAGTCCTGGAAGCCTACACCAGATTGGAATGGTGTTTATATTTTCAGTATTTGGATCAAAACCCGGATACCATTTTTTCAAAAAAAGACCCATATTTCCCAGCCACCAGGGGCCTCCCAGTAACACCGAATCTAAATCCTCTTGCTGGTTAAATTTAGCCAGGAAAAAACCTTTTGGCATAATGGTAATGTTTAGGGCTCCCTTAGGTTTCCATTTTCTCAAAGCCCATTTTCTAATGAAATCAATATTAGGTCTAGAGCCAAGAAACTTACCAACAAGGGAGAGGTTTGTTTTGCTTAAGGCTCTATCAACAAATCCATCTGGGACCCTAAGACAGGTGGCACCCTCTTTGTCCATTTCCCATGTAAAATGTTCAGTGATTTTAGGACCCACCTTGAGGTTAGGGCTTTGAAAAAGCTTATTCCAGGCCAAAGGTGTGGATCTCAGTATTTCCTCATTTTCTCTCGCTAGCCGTCCGTCAGATTGTCGAGATCTGCTTTTCCTCGGTAAGTTTTGTCAACGGACTTTCAGAGGGCCGGAGGCTGCAGCTGTTTGTACTTCCGCTTTGCATGACGTTCTTACCCGTGTCTACAAACGCCCTACATTGGCTATAGCTCAGCCTTTCCTCAGCATTTTTAACCGTGGTTCGCAGACATTCTGCAGCCAAGCTCATGCGGAAGCTGAAACCGTGTCTCGTAGAACTCTCCATCGCTAGATCTCTCCATCTCTAGAATTGGAATTGGAATTGGAATCGCTAGAACATGTTATTGTGTTATCCGAATGTTTTAACCATGTACATAATTGAGTGTAAATTTATCAATCAATATTAAATTTTCCATCAAATCTCTAGCAAGTTGGGTTTTTAGAGTAATTTCCTCTTTAACATTGAAATACATGAATATCTCGTCATCGATCAAAAGAATATTGTTTTCACCATAGACATTACCAAAAATGTCTAGTATTTTTGATTGGTACTTATTTTGTTCTTACATTGTCCACTTACCCAAACGAACATGAAACTATACTTCATAAGTGTTGAATCCATACATGTAGACCATAAGGAAATGTCAAAATATTATGTTGCATTTCTTATCAAATAAACACTAAATACTCGTTCAAAGAATTTATAATTCCCGTGTGTAAAATCGGAACCCTATTACAAGGTATTTTTTTCCAATACTAGAAATCCCAAACAACAAACCTTCAACTTCCAAATATAGTAATTTACGAGGATTCCTAATTAGATCATAAAAAAACTCATAATAAATTTAGGCTTCCCAATTTGATTAATACAAAATCTCAAAAATATTTTTATAATAATAGATTTTTTTAGTAATTACCTCACACAACTTATACATTTATACTCTCAACTTATAAACAATGAAGATATAAATACTCCCAACTTATAAATGTATAATCTCATCATATAAAATAAATATTGATGAGCTAAATGTATCTTCCTTCAAATGTTTAGTTGCATTATTATTAAAACATTTTGAAATGAAAAAAATAATTATTTAGTATTTTCTTGATCCCAATTTTGAGGCCCATACTGTACAACACTTAATCCCTAAGATAATGTTAGTGTTAAGTCTTTGTACAAATCGAGTCACATAGAGCACATATATTTTAAAAAAATTTCAAGAGTTTCCCTTTGCACATCGTGCTACATAATGTGTCTTTCAAACTAAAGAAAATACCATCTCTACTCAAAACCTTATGTAGATCTCTTATTGTAATTCCATCTCTTATATTGAAATGTTCTTTTCCTTAAGTAAGCAATGGATTCAATTCAATTGATAATTTTTTATTGAAAACCTTTGTCATCTTTTCAACCTCGGCATAAGTGAGATTTTCGGACTAGAATCCCACTTCAAAGTTTGTTGATAATAACGTTATATATTATTTTATGCCTCCTCGCAGTTGATGGTCTATTTGCTAAACTTAAATTCCATCTCCATAGGGTATGATTGGTTTTTCTCATACAACAAGCCCTCCAAATCTAAAATAAGTAAATAATTCTTTTGGATAACTATAGGGAAGTAAATAATTTTATTTTCAATTGAACGCATTTCAATTCTAAATAATTTATGTAAGAACACTTTAGGAGGCTACCACTTACTGATTGAGCTTGTGGCTTGGGTTGCATCACCACCATCTACTGTTGGTTCTTTTAATGCATGTTCTATTTCAAATAACCATTAAATAATTCATAATCAATTTCATGCCATGGTAAATGAAATCATAATTCAACATTTTTAGTGTGGAGTGCCAAATTAAAAAAAGTGTAGTGGTCTCTGTGGTAATATGGTAAGTTCAAGATCAATTATTCTCTGAGTTGTGAATGAATTTTATTGACCACTTGTCTATGCTTCTATTTGTAAAAATACACTTTCATGGAAAAACATTATGAGATATTGAGGTAGATTAATGAATGCTAGGCTACGCCATTATGGGTTGGACTACCCTTGGTTGGAAAACCTTTGATGAAGGTAGCCAAGTGCTGTTGTACATACCAACGAGTGAGATCAAGCCTTATGTATTTATCTTTATTATGATGTTGAAAGTATTAATTACATATGGAAAAAGTTAATTAAATGTAATTAGTTAGTATGTAGGAGGGAAATAGTGGCATGATGTTGAAATTATTAATTACATATGGAAACACAATGTTAATTCAATGTAATTAGCTAGTATGTAGTAGGGAAACTAGGTCGATGGTCACTAGGTCTTACAACTACTATATTGAATGTAGATGCATAGATTCTTAGAAGATCTATAGTTTCTCTTATATTTTTATCGTAGCTTACAAATGGATATCCTTAAACTTTATATTCTACCATATATCAAGCATCAAATCTATTATTTCTTAGTTATCAAATGGTAGCAAAAACTATGAAACTTTAGTAGCCACCATGTTTTGTATGGACATGATCTCATATGAATATAACAGATATGTCATTTGATTATTATGGTTTCCTATAATTTTTGGGTCATATAAATGGTTTTTGATAAATGCACATGACTAACATGCAATTTTTGACTAAGTATTCTTGCATGATGTGCTTGAGCCATCCATATTTAACATCAAAATTGTAGATAATAGAGTATTGTTAAATAAATGAAAAAACCATAGAAATTGAAATTTTAGTTTAGTGAATATTTTATAAAATTATTGAAGGTCAATCACAAGGTTTTTCTACAATGATTCATTGGTTGTTTGTGTAAGGAAATATTACGCAACAATTTAAATTACTTAGACATCAAGAAATCAATCATATCTATTAATTTGAATTGGTACAAAGATCACTTTGTCACTTCCTTTATTTGTTGGTTGTATGCATAAATATTGAATGCATAAGTAACTTATATTGTTTCAAATCCATTTTAAAAATGATTAGTTGAATTTGTCTTTTTTACGAACCATTTTTAAAATGAGATTAGTAATATCTTAAAAAAATTCTTCATGATGTGTCTCAACAATAAAAATAGTAGTTAGATCGAGTCAACTAATTCATGCAATGAAACATTACCACTATAAAAGTACTATTACTTTAGATTTTCTAGAATAGCATTAAGTGAACAATTAAGACAATAACTCATAATATCACTCACAAGGAAAAGGATGGATGTTTCCTCATAATATAATATCACTTGAATTTGCCAATTATTTTGGTAGTTGCTAAATCAAATCCTTACTGACTTATTCTCTCTCATCATCGTTAGCGTTGCAATTATGCACACCAATTATTGTGTACATAATACATTAACTTTTAAATTTCCCATTTCTGTCATATAATCAGTAGCAACCCTCCATAATTGATACCTCAAGGTATTTAACCTTTTCCATGTATTTTTATTGTCTCTCTTAAGATAATTGTATAAGGAATTGGTAAGAGAAAAACAATAATAAAATTTAGCAAGCTCGATTTGAAAATTGTTAGCAGGTCCATTAATGCATCAAAAGAAATATCGCTAGAAAAATTGTAAAAAAACAATCACACATTCCACATTGAATGGATTAGATGAAGGAATAACTGATAAAATTGATAGAAGATGAATGTGATATGCTCATTGAAAATTTAAATTTTATATGTCTTCCATCCTTGTTGGTATATTATCATCCTTTGAAATCATAGAGTTGTCTAAAATCCGTTTGAGCCTTAGTGGGAAGAACTACTACCTCGGGGCATATATTTATTTTTGCTAAATTTTCAACACTTTGGGAATTAGATTTTGTTGTTTCCTTACCTCTCTTCTCCCAAAAGTAAAGACAATTTATGGTACTTGAGATTCATGTAAAAACAAAATTTTCAATAACAATAGATTAAGTGCATGTTTCCAATACAATATTATCTCGATGTTTATTTTTCAAATACTTTAGAAATTTTCCTCTCATTTTTCTATCAAATTTTACTCTTCAGAAATAAGATTCAAATATATCTTCTATAACACTTACTTCAATAGATTCAATTAGACATAAACCCCCTTATTAATCTTTATCAACTAGTACTAATAATTATTTATCGCTCATTCCTCTTACAACCCTGAAGGAAGTAGCCGTGAATCTTTCCGGTGAAATTGGCTGAAAGTGAGAAAGATTATGATGTCGAGAGAAACCTCCTGATATGTCAATAGATTTAGTTAACATCTATTTTGGTTTGAATTTTTTTTTAGGTTTACAAGGTCATAGATATTCATTTAAAATGGTTTGTGTGGTTGTAGCCCTTTTACAAATTAAAATTCTACATTTTTCTCCATAACTATGAATTTTAATTTTAAGGATAATTTTGGTAAGAGTAAGATTTATAAGGTGTATTTTAGGGATTTTAGGGTATTTAAGCCATGAAAATAAGTTCTCGTGGGGTATAGGAGTCAATTTGAGTGAATTTAGAAAGAATGGGTCTTGGAGCCATCATTTTCAAGCTATTATGTGTCTTAAGAGTATTCATATGATTCAAAGAAAGTTAAAAGGTCAAAAATTGGAATGAAAATTGTCTTGGGAAGGAAAAGGCATAAATATCCTTTTATAACTATTTAAGATCCATCATTCGAATTATCAAGGTAATGGAAATTAGAGCTCTAAGAAATTTACAGGAAAACTTGGTTATTGTATTTTGTAGCTTTTGAATGTGTATGTTACAAGAAAATATGTACGAATTTGAGTAAGAGATAAATTTCTTTATAATCACTAGAGGAAGTAATCACTTGTAATGGTAAGCTATTTGATCTATGGCTTAAGATATTAATTGGTAATTCTTTGATCTATTAAAGAGTTTCTTATTGTGATATTAAAAAGTTAGTGAAGCTAATTATGTCCTAATAGTATCTTTGGGTTTTTATGCATGAAAAGTTGAAATGCATTAGTACTATCCTATAAATATCCTTGATAGAGACCATAAAAGTTGGTAGGTAGATTAAAACCTATATTTCTTCATAGCATGTATTAATTTGTTTTTTTGTGCTTGTTAGTTGAAGTTTATCCTATTTGATAAAGATATAGTTACCATTCCCTATGAAACCGAGATTATAAGATTGTAAGGAGATATTTCATAGATAATATTGCACATAGAGACCTTATACAAGTTGCAACTAATCCCTTTGAGCTTGCACAACTGGAAAATTTAAGCAAACAATCAAGAAACGGTTACATTTTTCCTCTTAGGTTTGTATAGAATGTAAAACCACGAGATTGTGATTTCAAAGAGGGAAATTTCAAATAATCTTAAATAATAACCAACAAAATTTTAGAAAATTTGGAAGATACCTTTGTTATGAGGAAGATTATTGCACAAGAACTAAACTTGTTCCTTTCATATTTAGGGATATTTTTCTATCGGTCTTTTGTAACAATCGAAGGAGACCTTTAAAAGTAGCGAGAATTACGGTGAATGTGCATGTTTTGATAACAAAACATCTTAGAACCTATAATATGTTCTTAGGAGGTTAATAGGTGTTGGTAAACATATTATTTTGATTTAATAAAGGATGATATCAAAATATACAAGGAAAACATGCCCATACATGCCTAGTTGGGCTTAGAATAGTCAAGAAAAATTATCTTGAAAGGTTCACTTACTCAAAGGGTTAGATAAATAAATTTCTTTCATAACATAAATGATTTAAGGGGATCTTAAGGGTGATTTGAGTTTTCATGAAGTATTTATAAATCAATCCAATAACTGAGGGAGTAAGGGAATTTTTCTTAGTAGAGGACAGTTTCATTGAAGGAGGGAAGTTAAGCCTTTGGGCTAACCTTGAACTCTTTGGTGATAGGGATAAGTTGAGTAAGAAATAGAATAACTTCAATGACTATTTTTTGTGGTACAATGAGGTATTAGGCTTAAATTTATAACTTCTTGAAGTTTCTTGACTTGTGTGATGGGTGTCAAATTGAAACAACAAGGTAGGACTAGAGCCTACTGATTTATGGAGACTAATGGCTATTGAATAAACATAGAAAGAATTGGAAATGATCCCTTTAGGAGAACAAGCTATAAGGAAAAAGGATAGTGATAAAGTTTCAAGAATAAAATAGTCTAAGTTGTGTCAAGCTTGAGCCTATCCATTCCAAGGTAATTCATGGTAGTTTTAAAGTAAGGAGGAATCCAGGGAAGAAAGACCTAGTTATTGAATGTCAAGTTTGAGAAATGAGATTATTTAGGGACTCTAAAGGAATAATTGAGTTTCTTTGAAGATAAGAATTATATTTAATGAAATAAATAGTTTATGGCTCTGCATCATTTGGTATTAGATCATGTATTTGATTCTTAGAGAGGATATATTGTCTTGAGAAAGGATTTCAAGTAGAATACATTATGGTGCAAGTAAGAGATGAATAAGTTAGATTGGGAAGTAAAGAAAGAGAGGATGATGAAGGTTGTGTTGAGTAGGTTTGAGAGCATGGAGGAAACATAGATAAATATAGGATATGAGATGAGTTACATGGATAGATATGGGATAAGAAAGCAGAGTGCCATTTACGGGTAAATACTTGTAAGTGTCAAATATTTGTAGGACACAAGGCACATGAGTGTTATGGGGTGAATACAGATATGAGAATTGATAATAGTGATGATGATCATATTGTACAAGATAGAGGTAACTCAATTTTATGCAGAAGAGTACTTTTAAAACCAAGTAAAATTTTCGTTGAGGTAACTCAAAGAAGATACGTGTTTAGGAAAGTATGTAAAGATAAAGGAAATTGTTGTTATTAATAGTGGAAGTATAGATAATATTGTGTCTTTTAAAATGGTAGAGAAGATAGGATTGAACACTACCATATACCCTAATCCATATCAAGTCGTATGGATGAAAAAGGGACATCATATCTTGGTTAGGGAACAATATCAACTTTAATTTCAGATTGGGAGGTATAAATACAAGGTTTTGTGTGATTTTGTTCTAATGGATTTTTGTCATTTGTTGTTGGGTAGACCAAGGTTGTATGAAAGAAAATAAATACATGAAGCGAAGAAGAACACCTATACTATTATAGCACCAACAATATTCATCCATACACTTTCCCTATCAAAGTATAATATGAACCGCAAGAAGGATTAGTCGGGATGTTATCAACAAGGAAATACTTTGTGCAAACAAAAGAGGCATGTAAAGAGACAATAATGAGGGATGTTAAGCCTTATACATCTGACTAGAATTTTTTTTTCATATGTGAAGAAATAAGAAGATAGTTATTTTTGTGAAAGCCAAAGAAATCTTGAAGAGAAATATTTTTATAGGTTAATAAGAACAAAGAGAGAAAGCAGTAAAAAATGATAAAGTAGAGGTATAAAGAGAGATAACAAGAGTTGGAAAAGGTCTTAGAAGAGTCCTTAAAGTTTTTTTGAATCCTAGTGATGGAAAGTGTGGTGAAGATCATAAAGAATCACTCAAGAAGAAGAATACGAGAGGAAACTAAGGAAGAGAAACCAGATAAAGGTGAAAGAATTAGGAGTGAAGCATATAGTGAAGTGCTTAGAAAACCAAAAAGAAAAGTGTGATGAATTAGTGCATGAGGATGCAAGAGGTGATGAGAAGAGCTATATTGAGACAATTATAGTTAAGGTGATGAATGGGAAACATATGAAAGAAGATGAGCAGGAACAAATCCAAGAAGAGGCATACAAGCCCCCAAATTTGAATTATAATTTTGTCTTGAACTATGAATGTGCATGTATGAATGATATGAAAGTAGATAAGATTAACTTGCTAAGGAGTGTGTAGAATATATAAGATCATATTTTAAGGAAATTCAGTGTAGACGATGAAAAGATTTATTTGTAGATCACAATGAGAGAGAAGGTGAAGAAAATATCTTGAGAGCACAAAATTCAAGAAAGGTATAATAAGGAATAAAGTGTGAAGAAGTATGGAGGAATTTAGGTATAGGAAATGATGGAAACAATGTTGAAGAGAATGAAATCACAACCCAAGAGACAAAGATAGATCAATGTCATGAAGGAAGCAACTATCAAATAATAATGGTTTGCAAAAAGGTGAATAGAAATCAGTATTTTCAAGTTTTGTTTTCCTTTAAATGGGTGTATATATTCATGGCAATTGAGGTGGAAGAAGAACCATCAAGAAATATAAAATTTTAAAGGTAAAATCAATCAATTCCAATATTGATAATGTGAAGAAAGGACAAGAGGATGATGGTATAGATTGTATAACAGTCATTTGTGAAGGAATTACATTTCATATGAATAAGGAACAACTATATGACCTTAAGCATGAATACCAGAAGATTGAGAATAGTCTTAAGCACACCATATTAGCTAAATATATGATCACTACAAACATGAATAATTTTTTGAGAAGCATGGATGATTTCATAAAGATGTGGTAATCTTGACATGTAGTGAAGATACCTCTCAAGTGGATCATCATCAGTTGGAAGCAAAGGAAGAAAAGAGAAGCAAGTTTGCAAATATAAGTTCATGGGAAACTTCTTATTTCCCTAGGATTATGATGTAGGAACATCCTCCCGATATGTCAATAGTTCCAGTTAGCATCTATTCTGGTTTGAAAACTTGTTTTTAGGTTTATGAGGTCCTAGGGATTCATTTAAAATGGTTTGTGTGGTTATATCCCTTTACAAATTCAAATTCTACATTTTTCCCTTGATAACTATGAATTTTAATTTAAAGGATAATTTTTGTAAGAGTAAGAGTTGTAAGGTGTTTGTAGACACTAGAAATCTACACCCCTCATGTTTGGTAAAATCATTAAACACATCGATATTTTATACCCTAGGTCATACACTATATCCCTCACATTTGTTCCATTAAATAAATACATCCCATACTTATGACCTTCACCACCTCCTTTTTTATTTAATTAATTAAGAAATTAATTAAATATTTCATCATTTAATCACATTTATCAAAATTAACTATCCTAAGTCTAATATTCCATAATATTACATATTTTTAAACTACCCTAATCAACCTAAATTTAATTTATTTCCTAAAAATCCATCTAATACCATTTCCTAATCTACTCCTAACTTCCTTATCTCAACACACCTATCATAATCATTTATACACCTATTAAATCATTTACACACTCATAAAAATCATCTATACATCTATCCAAATCATACCTAAATTAGTATGATCTAACCCACTTTATCACCCTCCAAAACAAATAAAACACGTCTCCTAACAACCCAACATACCATCCCCCTCGAAATAAAAAAAAACCTCGATTTAGTAAAAATTTCCAATAATTTTCCTCACAAAGCTCAAATAGACCGAAATCTTTGGCGATTTAGGTAATCGTCGATGATTATGAGAGCTATTCATCCTCTCTTTGGGATCTTTTTTTATTGCACTCTCAAGACTCTAGCTTTCTAAGTTCCTAGCATTGTTTTGCACTTGATTGTTTGAGATACTATCTAACTATAATTCCAACAATCCTTACATATCCTCTAGCCACCTTTGGAGATCCTTGAGACAAACATTTCATCATCGGTTGGAGGTTCCAGTTGACTTACTTGTGTCATCTTTCGTCAAGGTCGAGATAATTCCTCACATTACTTCACCACAATCAAGGTACTCTTAATTGTTTATTTGATTATTTCATATCATTTAAAAGTTCTTAAAAGTATACAAATTTGACTTGATCATTAAAAAAACTTCATTTTATAATTTTTTTCGTTTATAAAAATTACCAATGATTATAGTAATCACCTGCGATTTATGTTCTTTCTATTTTCCTACAATTTTTATCAGACTTCATCCAATAACCTACATCTATCATATCATGCTCTTTTTCTACTAACACTTTATCCAGCATGGCTTATTTTAGATGGCATTAGGTGGTTTGAGTCACGAGATTACTAGTATTAACTCATTTCCCATTGTCCGTCATCTGTTGTACTGGGAACAGTATGATATACTTCATGATCTTGAGTTGTGTGTTATTCATTGTGCCCTTTTGGACCAGTTGCAGAGCATTTTTGAGTCCACTCAATGGATCCGTGATGTTGTAGAGGAATTTTGGGACACATACTTTGAAGTCCAGCACATCCAAGCTGACCTTGCTTGGTTTGAGTACCAGTACAAAGTGGGAGAAGAGGATATAGAAATTTTTGAACAAGAAAATTGGGACTTATTTGAAGAAGAGGACCCATATCAAATTGAATAAGAGGATTTATATTTCTACGAGAATTCGTATTTAGACTTAGATTCCAAATATGAGACATAGTCTTCCTTCTTTTCATATATCATTATTTATCAACTATGTTTCTTGTAATAAACATAACACTTGTCAAAAAAAAATTCATTTGTCTCTTGTCATATATCATGCATCATTTCCAAACCTACTTGATTTTCTTAAAGCATATTGACATCCGTATAAGGAAGTCCTTTGGCTTCTGGGGACTAGCCTTTGCCAGGAAATTTGCTTTATATCTTACGATAATTTTGCTTAGTGTATTTAATTTGTATGTTTTCTCACAGGAAGAGGATCTTGTACTGATTTTCCACAGAGAACAACAACTATGCATCATTCATCTACATCAACGGGTATCACTAAACCCCGTCATTTTGAGGTTGGTTAAATTTCACTTTCTTTCTTAGTAGATTAAGTTGAAGAGGTAGGATTTATTCTTAACATCTTGCCAAACCTAGTGGGACACTTTTCCCTCATTTCATTGTTCATTTCATAAAAATATTATATATTTTTATTCTTTAGTTCTCTACTCGTAATGGCCTTCAATTTGGTTAATCACCTATGATCGGGTGAATTGTCAGTGATTCAGTAAATCATCGACAATTTTTCTAAATTATTTTACTTACTTTGTAGTTTTCCTTCGAGTTATTCTTTTCTAGTCATTTTCCTTTTTCCTTATAGGTAAAGACCGCATATTTCTATTTCCGTTTATTTATTGTGAAAATCTTAAAAAAATCTTTTATTTCATCTAGAATGTCATATTTTTCATTTTTGGTTTTTTTGTTTAGCAATTGCTAGTGATTTAGGTGATCGCCGACGATTACTACAATTGTCGGCAATTCTTATGAGTCCTTTTGATTACTTTATAGTTATTGTGCTAATATGTATTTTGATTTTTCTACTTTTTTGCTAACTTGTTAGCAGGTTATTATTGTTGTAGCTACTTTTGCTTGTTGGATTGCTTTAAAAAAGGAAGCATTTTATCACCGTAGGTCCTAAATCAATCATTTTGCTTTTAGTATTACATTATTGATTGATTTTCCTCATCAAAATTGATATTTCATTTTGGTTCTTAAAGAAAACAACTACATCCTTTATGCTCATATGGTATTAATTAGAAATTTAATCAATTGCATTCACTTTATTTTCCCTAACACACAATCAAACCACTTAAAACATCAAAAACATTTAAACAATTCCGATCGAGGTGATAACTATTGGGATTTAATCACGTAATAGGAAACCGAATCAGTGTTCAGGTGAGTATAAACATTATATGTCGGTATATTGGCACATCACCGACTCCCTTATCACAGTGGGACCATGAAGTGAGGGGTGGGCCCCAAAACCAATCTCGTATCGGCAGCAAGTAAAGAGTTTGGCCTCACATACTTTCTAGTATATTAGGGACTCCACCCTTAAACATACTTGAAACCATCCATAACTTTCCATTTCCTAGGACCCTATAAGTCATTTTGCACATTTCACTCTTTTTAATTAATTCAAAAAAATCATCATCTTTCTTGCTCTTGTTTGTTTTTTGTAATTAACCCATTTAGTTTTTTTTTATTAGGTGAGTATTTTTTTCTTTACTATGGTACAAACTAGGCAACAAGCCCATAATAAAACATCCAAAAATATGTCTGCACCATTATCTACACCATTACCTACCACATTCTCTACACCATTACAATAACAAAACCCATTTCATCAACCAATCACATCCACTCCTCTTACTGATGATCAATGATCTTGGAATGAAATAGAGAAGTATAATAAAGAAATGAGACAACATCTCTTATATTTTTCATGTCAGTTTCATAATTAACTTTTCCATACATCTGAGAAAGGAGAAAATAAACAACCATACTCCCCAACTCACAATCAAAATCTTTTGAACCTCCTTTTTATGATAGGGGAGACCTTGTTTTCAAAGAGATGTTGGATTCAAACCATGTTTCCCTCAATGCTTATCTTGTAGCTAGGGGTGTTCAAATCTAACCATTCATACCGAACCATATTCACATATCCCTGATCCTTCATCTAGTTCTTCACGTCCTATTGATTCAAACCAACAATTTATACCCAAACCACTGCCATATGTCTTTGATCCTTCATCTAGGGTTTCACATCTTATTGATCCAAACCACCAACCTGTCATTCAAAAAAATATATTCATATCCACCTTTAAGTAAACCTAAAACATCCAAAGTGTTGTGTCTTCCATTACTATTTTTAGTCTTCATATAATCTATTCTAAAAAAAAAAACTACCAAAACCCCACATCTTCACCTGAACCTTCCACTTTGGTTCAACACCTCAACAAAACAATACTAGTACTCCATTATCTACTCCTCCGACATCCTCAATTACCCATACACCTCCAATGATTTCTATTGTTGTTTCTATTTCCATATCTCACCACCAAAATATCAACTAGCTAGCAAAGGTGTTAAAAACATCCATTCCCCTAATCAATACTAGTGCTATTACCACCACTCATCCTATTTAAATCCAATCCTTTATACCTCGTGTCTCAAAATATTTTCCACAAACATCACATCCATTAATTTCTATACCACAATATATTCCTATTAAGAAATACCACAACAAGCACAATCTTCCGCTACCTCTGTAATGTATTTTCAAAAACCACCTCCTTGTTTAATAATGTTTACCATTAAATCCATCCCACATCCTTATCATTGTATTCAATTGTGACAATAGTTAGTGTCTCAACCTACCTATAACATTCCACAAACAAACATCCCACAACAAAATATCCCTCAATAATATATTTCACAACAATACATTCTTTGACAAAGTATTTCTCACCAAAGCATTCCCTCTCACAAAACATTTTGTATAGTAAAAATATACCACAAAAAAATACCACAGAAAAACATCCCACAAAAATTGTTCCTTATCAGCAGAACATTCCACTTTAACAAAACATTCCCTACCAACAAAACATTCCTCAACAATATCAGACATATCCACAACCTAGCCAGTTCTCATTTCAACCTAGCTCATCTTCGTAACAACCAACACAACCTAATCCTCTTCAAGCCCTCATGAACCGCATATCCAATCTTGAAGCTGCTTCATCAGGACCTAAAAATTTCCTCTCTTATGACCAAATTTGTAATGATCCCATTCACCCCTCAGTTCCATACAAATCATATCCACCCCATTGGGAACTTCCAAATTTTATTAAATTTTATAGTAAGGAAGATCCCCAACAACACATCCGTGCTTTCTACCATGCTTTCTATCTAATAGCCCATGACCAAGATCTCATGTTGAGGAATTTCCCCATGTCCCTTTCCAGTCCTGCCTTGGATTGGTATAATAACATCCCTCAGTATTCCCTTTTCTCATTCACATAACTCGCACAAATTTTCCTAGAACACTTCTCCATAAACATAGCTCGTAAAATCACTATCAATGACTTATATGCCATCAAAAAAATTGAGGATGAGTCCATTGCTGACTTTGTTTCTCGCTAGAGGGGTATAATTAATCAACTATCCTTCCCATTTCCAAAAACTAAATTGATTGAAATTTTCTGTTGCTCATGTTCTAAACACATCTCATCAACACTACAAATCCAATCTTTCCATACATTTGATGAAGCCTTCACTATGGCCCGTAAGTTAGAATTACAAGCTCTAGAAGATGGTCGCATTAAACTTCATCCTAAGAAACCATGAACTAAATTCCCATCTAAGTCATCTTCTAATCCTGATAAATCTAAATCATTTTCTAACATTGTAGTAGTTAAGTCCTCTCCTAAGGAAAATCCCACTACCGAGCGTTCCCGTCAACAACGTAGTTACACACCCATAAGAGAGACTTATAGTGCAATCTTTGAAAAGTTTCTCACTGCAAACATGATATCTCTCCCACCCATCGAACTATTGATACATCTGTATCCAAACCCTCTTGGTATCAAGATAATGATTATTGTAAATACCATAGGGTTAAGGGACATGACATTGAAAGGTGTCGCATGTTCGCAATGTCCTTCAAGAT
Organism: Taxus wallichiana var. yunnanensis; assembly: GCA_018340775.1. Classification (NCBI taxonomy): domain Eukaryota; kingdom Viridiplantae; phylum Streptophyta; class Pinopsida; order Cupressales; family Taxaceae; genus Taxus; species Taxus wallichiana. The sequence goes on along the minus strand of CM031239.1, from coordinate 39,236,276 downwards.
TTGATTGATAGGGGTGAAATCCACTTAGACAATCCAAATGCACCCCCAAATAAAAATCTTGACATATTCAAACAACCCTTTCAAAATCCCCCATCTACCGATCAACCACAAAAAAATGTCATTCATGCTCACCATACTATCAACACCATCACTAAAACATTACCCATTCTTGAGTCAACACCCACACCTATAGAACCAATATTAGAATCTACTTAATATAAACTTACATCTACCAAGTCCTTGTTAGCTGAAAACATTATCGATACTATTCTGCAATCCTTGTCACATGTTATTATTGAATCCACTATCTCATCAATTACATCCTATAGTATAACAACACCTACGTCTACACCTCCATTTGTAAACATAAATATAATACCTCTTGAACCATTTATGTGTCAAGCACCTCCACCAAGGTAATTACAAATTGTATTCATCTTCCTAGTATAAAACCAATTGTCCCTATATCAACCAATGTAAAACCTACAAAATCTACAACTCATTTAGATCTCATCAACCACATCATTCAAACCCATCTTCCTTCATCAATACCTACCTCTACATCCACACCTAGCTCATCCAAAACCACAAAAGGACCTCATAAACAAGGTGTTGTTCAAGTTTTCAAAAGTCCTTCCTATACCTTCCTGAATCATATCATTTTTATGGTCCTCGGCCTTTTCTTCCACCTCTTCCTAGAAAGGTAATTTCCACTCCTAGTAATCACCATGTCATGTCAAGACCAAGGCCTAGTTATTAACCTTCCCCATAAGGCCCTCATCCTACATTTTTAAAACCATCTAAGATTCCTCAACAAAAGACAACCCAACAACCCACAATCAAAGTATTCATTCCCTCGAGGATAAGATACCCAAAACTTCACTACCATTTGTATCTACACCTAGGGGGCATTATGCAACTATTTTAGATGACCTCCTTCAAGTAATCACTTATAACTTTACAACCTCTCAAACCATCAGACCTATGAGGATGGAAACTCATTTGGTATGACTTTGACATCTCTTGAAATTATCATAGGACAGGAGGTCATTATATAGATGATTGTAAGGCCTTTCACCTAATTTCTCAAAAACTTGGTAATCCAAATCTCCTTCCATTTAAACCACACACGACATCATCACATTCATCATGATTGATGGGTGTGCAACCATAAACATTATATCATCCATTTATTTTAATCAACTTAAACTATCCCCTTACATCTTTGGTCAAACTCTAGTTTTACTACAATCCATCAATGACACTATTGCACCCACATTAGGTACTGCTATCCTAAAACTTAAATTTAGCACTAAGACCTTACATGAACTCTTCTACATTATAGAAGGAGAGTTCCAATATAACATGTTATTAGGATGCCCTTGGATACACACTATGTGGTGTGTTCCTTCTACACTCCATCATTGTCTTAAATACGAACATGAAGGTCAAACATTTACAGTCCCCACAGATCCAAATCCCTTCACCAACTGTTATATGACATATCACCCAAACGACGTCCTTGTACCTAAATCCACATCAAAATCATCTGATGAAGCATCTACCAGCATGTCCATTCCTTCCTCCAAACTACCAGATGACTCCTCGTTTAGTAACATTGTACAACATCTTACGTTGGGGAGTACCACCTTCTCATGATCAATTCCATCCCTTCACCTAAAACTTATGGTCACCCTAATAAATAACCCATGTATGAGCTTAACATAGGTGATATTATCCCTTATGGTCCTACTTGTATTTAAAAAACCTTGTTTATGGGGGAAATGATCATTCTTCATCTCATTCTATAAATCCACACCATGCCATGCCTTTCACATTAGACTTCAAATCCCTAGATAATCTAAATTTCGCTTATATGTACCTTCATCATTGTGCATGGAAAGGTTTTAGCCTTGGCCATTATAAATAGGGAACACATGACTTAATTTTCCAATGATCCCTTAAAACTTATGAGAAATATGGCTTAGGTTATGAGAAACCTGAATCTAACCCATCCAAACCCACTACATCCGTGCATATTACCGAACTAGAACCATCATCACCCATAACCCCTGGAGATCCTATGGACATAGATGCAACTCCTGAAGATCCTATGGACATAGATGACGTTGTATCCATCCCACCTAACTTTTTTTAGTCAATATTATATCCTTAGGACCGCTTACTTATCAATCGACCACTTTGTCAAAACCTTACCTCTTATTTGGCCAAAAATGGTTGAAGAAGATTTACCCACTATAGATATCCTTCAATGTCATGATGACCAAGAAATCCTTTCCCATATGGGAGCTAAGGATCACTTCCTTCAAAAATCCCTACCGTCTGATACACCAAATCTCCTTAACAAATCCACCATCAATGTAAACTTAGGAACCCCTTAGGATCCTCATATAGTTAAGGTCATTCAATCACTTAATTCACAAGAACTAGATGACTTCACCTCATTTTTAGAAAAATATTATCAAGCATTTTCTTGGTCATATAGTGATATGCCTAGAATTGATCCTAACATTTTCGTACATAACATTGTCACATATCCCGATGTTAAGCCTGTTAAACAAAAACTCGTAAGATGCATCCTCACATAGCTCTTCTTGTTAAAGAGGAGTTACAACACCTTTTATCCACTAATTTCATCATACCCATTGATTATCCAAAATCGTCTTCTAACATTGTTCCCATAACCAAATCCTCAGGAAAGTTATCCATCTCGCATATAATTTAGGGATCTTATTCTTTCATGTCCTAAAAATGATTTCCCTCTTCCAAGAATAGATCAACTCATTGACCTAATAGTCAGCCACAAAATGCTCTCCCTTATGGATGGATTTTCAGTTATAGTTAAATTCTCATCGCCACTGATGATAAACATTAAACATATTTCATCACTCCTTAGGGAACCTTCTGCTACCATGTTATGCCATTCGGTCTTAAAATGTAGGAGATACTTATTAATGTGCCATGACCTACATTTTTATGACCTCATCCACAAAACATTCGAAGACTACGTTGATGAAATTTTAGGAAAATATAAACAATGCAAATATCATCTTACCATCCTCGAATCAATATTTACTCATCTTATTCATTTTTTCCTTAGTCTCAATCCTACAAAGTTTATTTTTGATGTCCTCATCGAAAACTTTTTAGGATTCATCAAATCTATTTAAGGTATTGAAGTTGACCCGATAAAGGTTAAAGCCATCTTTGAAATGCCTCGATATCTAATCTTCAAAAATTACGTAGTCTTTAAGGTAAATTGTAATCCATTCGATGGTTTATATCACAAATTTCTGATCATTGGCATCCATTTCATCATCTCCACCACAAGGAAATAGAATTTCACTTGGATTATGATTGTAATAAATCCTTCAATGAAATTAAACAATATGTTATATCACCACCTGTTCTTAATCAACCTCGTGAGGGAGATCCATTTTATCAATACATATCTACTTTAGAACACGCCTAGGAGCCATGCTCGCTCACAGAGATAATAAGGTTTGTGAACATGATGTATACTATAATAGCCACACACTTCATGAATATGAAACTTATTACACTAAATTTGAAAAGATATGTGGGTGAGTACGCCAAGTTGGGGGGAAAAAAAAAAAGCACACAAGAATCTGAAAAAATCAAAATGCGTATGTGTTTTGTTAAAACGCGCTCATGTTTTAATTTGTTTGGCTCGAGAATCACCAAAGCATAATGTGTATGTATTACATAACACATGCATGTTACATAATGCGTACACGTTATGCCTATTATAAATTAAAAAAGAGGCCCGAGCCTCTATCATTTTACCTCCCTCAAATGTGAGTTTCAGAGCTATTTCGTGCCCTCACATTTTTTCATTCAGCTAGATCTCAAGCTCAAAGGATCATTTCTAGATCACCGAGAAGATCTGAATCGACAATGGTGCCATGGAGAAGAGGTAAGCACAATTATTTTCTCAAAATTTCATTGAAATATGATAATTATAGATTAAAATTTGAATTGAGTACATATTTTTTATTGTTACAGTTAGAGGTTGAGGGAATCAACCACAACCAAACCCTGTTATTCCTGACATCCCTCCCGACACTCCCACAATTTCTCAACATCCCTTGGGTAGTCAAGAAGATTTAGCAGCCCAAATAGTTGAAAACAAAATTGAAATTGAGGATTTAATCAAAACAATGAGGGATGCACAATCTACAAACCCCCACTGCGCCTCTCTTACAAACACATTGGAGGCATTACTTGTTCAAATTGACGTGGCAACGGTGAAAATTGATCATTGGAAAACTTACAGAGAGGGTTGTAGGGTTTATTATTCCAACAAATTGTCATATGTGGATGTAAAGAAAAAGAAATTTCAAAAGAACTCATTTGACATGTAAATGGAAATGTCAACAATTTCCTTTGACATGTAAACAATTTCCTATCCATTGGTGCAATAATAATAGGATTAAAAATAATTTTTGGGACCGATGGTGGATGGTGTTTTATTTTCCACCTTGTAATAACATCGAGGTGCCACTATACTTTCTGAGGAAACTCTATTGTGAGTTTATCCTCAATGAGATCCCAAATTATTTTGATTTTCGAGATTTCCAAGGCCGAGGAAAAGGATCTGCACAGGATCAACCAAGTGCACAATGTGCACCTATTAAGAAGGGTTGATTCCCGCACGTAAGCCCCCTCACCCGAGATTATCCTCAAGCAAGTGAAGGATATATTAGATATTTATACATTCCACACACTTCGGGGATATATGTGACCCTTGTTTGACATACGAGGGATATTTCTGAGTCAGATGCTCACGGAGGTACATAGAGTATTCCCTTAGGGAGTACTAGCATGAGGCCACATTTTTGCTCGTCATGTGGTAGCATATGTTTGGGGCCCGAGGAGGACGATACTTTTATGCGTACTGATTTTGGTGCACCTAGTGCTAGGGGTGAACATAATAATGTCACTATGTTAGATGTCCTTTTGAGTGAGACATTTGGATTACATTCATCGGTGTCACCTTTGCAGGTAAATTTTTTATGTTTTGTTATGTGTGTTACAAATTTTTTGGAGTACCTGATTTACTTATATATGTTAAATTTTTGAAATAATTGTATTTGTACATGTACATGCATTGATATTGTAGTGCATGGGAGGCACATATTTATCCCGACCACGGGCGGCAAGCACCATGCATACACATACATTCATGAGAGGTAATTTAGAATGTTAATTTGCAAAATTTTCACATACATACATACATACATATATATATACATACATACATACATACATATATATATATATATATATATATATATATATATTAGTTTTGAATTCAAATATATGTATGTTCTTGTATGTCCATCTAACTCATGTGATATACATGCTTGATAAAGATGTTGACCTCACTAGACACCCCACCATCTCTATGACAAGTAGATAAAGGTGTTGCCACACTGCGATTTCATCTACACAAAGAACTCACCGAGGTAATCAAACAACACATAAATTTTGTTAAATTTCTCATGTAATTCATATTATGTTAAATTACATGTTAGTAATGTCTTTCATTGTAGAATTATTAAATTATATTAATAATTTCCTTAATTTGTGTATGCGGGACTTACCTATGACAGGTGCAACCCTATTCATTTGATTCACAAAGCGTGGTGAGGTAAAAACAATAGTTCTATATTGATAAAATTAGTTAAAATATTGTCATTATGTAGATACATGTACTTAGCTCTATTTTTCACTAATTTCGATGTTAGATTTTTTGATCTTATGTGTATGTAGGGAACTTCAACCCCCTCCATTTTTAATTCGAGGGCACATGAGACTCCTTCATCTCATCATCTTTGTACCCCCGTTCCTCTGCAGAGCTCCCAATGACTCATATGAGTGTGAGATGAAAATTCAAAGTGTGATCGAAAACTTGTGGTAAGTTTGTGTATTTATGTAAATACTTTCATTCTAGCATGGTCTTAAATACATGTTGAAAACATATATAAATTAAGTTTTGACAAAAAAACATTGTTTGCATTTACAAGCTCATCTATAGGTGAGTATTCAACAGAAGAGGACTCAAAGCATGGGATTCGGTGATCCAAAGTCATATCATGGTTCTCCATCTTCATCTAAGGGAGGGCCTTCTTCGAGAAAGGCCAAGAGAGGGATAGATTTTGATGAGTAGGAAATATATATGTCTTATATGACATTGTTTTTGTATGTCTATGTGCATTGCATTATATGTAAGCCTATATGGCATTTGAACTTGATGGTATATAACCTTTTGGGCATTTTTGTATTTTTATGAACATTAAAATACTATTTGGAACTTGATAATTTTGTATGAGACCTTACATTTATGAGATTATTTTCACATGAATTTAATATGATGTGCGATTGACAATATTTAAGACATTATGGATTATTTTTTCATTTTTCGGTGATGTACATGTAATAGCATTTTCAATGTGTAATATGCATCAAACTTTGGAAATCAATATTTATATAACGTATGTATATAAATATTTACCTAATCTGAGTAATTATTCATTCAATTTATCAATGTGTATATATGTATTTACCTTACTTGCGCTTCTTCTTGCTCATGGTCTCTTTGTACGGGTTCCTATCTTATCATGAACTTACTACATTCTTCTATGCTTTGTAGTCTCCTCCCTTGTTAAAACACATGATAGTCATCAAAATTTGATGCCTTTAATCTATTGATATTTTGATAATGTCTCTCCATATACATTACTCCAATGCTTGAGAATGTCTCGAGATGCAATGACATTCGATTCGGACACTTAATGATTCTTTATTGTCTAATCCTATCCAATTCATGTTACTACCTTTAAATCTTTAGGCATTTCAAGTTATTTGGAAATCACATCACATCACACCCTTCACTAGGCTTGATGACTATCCCTATCATTTTTAAGGATCTTTTGAAAGCATTCATTGGTTTATCATAACATAAATTATCAATGAATGGAAGGTCACTAAGCCATAGGCCGGTTGACACCCATCCGTAACTAAAAAGAAAGATTTACTAGGTGATTGATAACTCCCATGTGTTCTTAGACATACCCCTATCAAATTCATTCTTAAGTGAATATATTCATTAACGGCTCTTAAGTGACTACGCCCAGATGGGGTAGCCCTACACTGACTCTGCATCGCACTATTTCTCACATTTGCAAACAAGAGCACAACGATAGAAATGGATGGAGATGGAGAAAACCATGAGAGGCTTTCGTAGAGGGACCCAACATGGAGGTATTGGATCTAACAAGATGTCTCAAGGTGCCACAGAGTCTGAGAAATCACCCGTCGAAGATATGGAGTGTTAAGGCCTCAGGGCTCTTAAGCGACTATGCCCAGACAAGGTAGCCCGAAAGCATGGGGAGCATAGGGAACAAAAACAGAGCCTCTAGTAGCATTCACCAGGACATTTGAATGTTTTGGTGTAGTTGTTTTGGTCCCATGAGCTTCTGTTTGTGAACTATAACATCTGACAAATTTCTACACTCGACTAAATCGCACTATTTCTTGTGTTTACAAACAATAATACAACAAGAGAACCAGATGGAGACAGAGAAAAATATGAGAGGATTTTGTAGAGGGCCCTAATAAGGAGGTCTTGGATTTGACGAGACATATCTAAGTGCCATGGAGTCTGCGAAATCACCCGTCGAAGATATGGCGTGATTGGGCCTCAGGGATCTTAAGTGGCTACGCCTGAATGAGGTAGCCCAAAAGCACGAGGAGCATAGGGAACCAAAATGAATCCTTTAGTAGCATTCACTAGGCCATTTATATGTGTTGGCATAGTTGATTCGGTCCCACGAGTTTCCATTTGCAAACTATGGCGTCTAATATCCCTACACTGACTCATACTACACTATTTCTCGCGTTTACAAACAATAAGACAATGAGAGAACTGGATGGAGATGGAGAAAACCATGAGATTATTTCATAGAGGGCTTCAAGTTGGAGGTCTCAGATCTGACGAGATATCTCTAGGTGCCATGGAGTCTGAGAAATCACCCGTCCAAGATATGGCGTGATCGGGCCTCAAGGGTCTTAGGCGACTACACCCGGATGAGGTAGCCCAAAAGCATGGGGAGCATAGGGAACCAAAAATAAGCCTCCAGTAGCATTCACCAGGCCATTTGGACATGTTGGCGTAGTTGGTTTGGTCTCACAAGCTTCCGTTTACAAACTATAGCATTTGGTATCCCTACACCGACTTAGATCGCACTATTTCTCGTGTTTGCAAACAATAGGATAGTGAAAGAAACAAATGGAGATGGATAAAACCATGAGAACATTTCATAGAGGGCCCCGACATGGAGGTCTTAGATCTAACAAGATGTCTCTAGGTGCCATGGAGTCTAATAAATCACCCGTCGAAGATATGGTGTGATTGGGCCTCAAGGCTCTTAAGCGACTATGCCTGGACGAGGTAGCCTCGAAAGGAAGGGGAGTGTAGGGAACAAAAAAAATCCTCTAGTATCATTCACCAAGCCATTTGTACGTGTTGGCATAGTTGGTTTGGTCCCACAAGCTTCCGTTTGTAAACTACAGCGTCTAGTAACCCTACACTGACTCAGACTACACTATTTCTCGCATTTGCAAAACAAGAGTACAACAAGAGAACTGGATGGAGACGGATAAAACTGTAAGAGGATTTCTAGAGGGCCCTAAAATAGAGGTCTCAAATCTAATGATACATCTATAGGTACCATGGAGTCTGAGAAATCACCCATCGAAGTTATGGCGTGATTGGGCCTTAGGGCTCTTAAGCGACTACGCCCGGACGAGGTAGCCTGAAAGCACGGGGAGCGTAGGGAATCAAAATGAATCCTATAGTAGCATTCATCATGCCATTTGGATGTGTTGGCATAGTTGGTTTGGTCCCATAAGCTTTTGTTTACAAACTACAACGTCTTGAAGCCCTACACTGACTCAAACTACACTATTTTGAGTGTTTGCAAACAATAGGATAGCGAGAGAACCAAATGGAAACAGAGAAAACCACATGAGGATTTCATAAAGGGATTCAACATGGAGCTCTTGAATCTGACGAGGAGTCTCTAACTACCATGCAGTCTAATAAATCACCCGTCAAACATATGGCGTGATTGGGCCTCAGGGATCTTAAGGGACTACGCTCAAACATGGTATCCTAAAAGCATGGGGAGCATAGGGAACAAAAATGAAGCCTCTAGTACCATTCACCAAGAAATTTGGACATGTTTACATAGTTAGTTCAGTTCCATGAGTTTTTGTTTGCAAATTACAAGATCTCGACAACCCTACACTGACTCAGACTACACTATTTCTCGCATTTGCAAACAATAGGACACCGAAAGAAAAAATGGAGATGGAGAAAACCACAAGATCCTTTTATAGAAGGGCCAAACATGGAGGTCTTGGATCTAACAAGATCTCTCTAGGTGCCACGAAGTTCAAGAAATCACCCATCGAAGATATGACGTGATTGGGCCTTAGGGCTCTTAAGCGACTATGCCCGGACGAGGTAGCCTGAAAGCACGGGAGCATAGGGAACCAAAAAGAAGCCTCCAATAGCATTCACCAGGCCATTTAGACGTGTTTGCGTAGTTGGTTTGGTCCCATGAGCTTCCGTTTGAAAACTACAACGGCAAATGCCCTATATCGACTGCATCGCACTATTTCTTGCACTTGTAAACAATAGTACATCGAGAGAAATAGATGGAGATGGATAAAACCACAAGAGGCTTTCATAGAGGGCCCTAACATAGAGGTCTTAGATCTAATGAGACATTTTTAGGTGCCACGGATTCTGAGAAATCACCTGTCAAAGATATTGCGTGATTGGGCCTCAGGGCTCTTAAGCGACTACGCCCGGACGAGGTAGCCTGAAAGAACGAGGAGCATAGGGAACCAAAATGAAGAATCCAATAGTATTCACTAGGCCATTCGGATGTGTTGGCATAGTTGGTTCAATCCCACAAGCTTCCGTTTTCAAACTAAATCCTTTAGTAGCCCCGCATTTCGACTCGAGACTTCACTATTTTGTGCATTTACAAACAATAGGACATCGAGAGAACCGAATGGATACGGAGAAAACCGCGAGAGGATTTCGTAGAGGGATCTAATGTGGAGGTATAGGATCTAACAATACATCTCTATGTGCCACAAATTCTAAGAAATCACCCATCAAAGATATGGCATGATTAGGCCTCGTGGCTCTTAAGCGACTACACGACTACACCCGGACAAGGTAGCTCGAAAGAATGGGGAGCATAGGGAACCAAAATTAAGCCTTCACTAGCATTTAGCAGGCCATTTGGACATGTTGGCATAGTTGGTTTTGTCCAACAAGCTTCGTTTGAAAACTATAGAGTCTCAGTAGCCCTTCACCGACTCGAGGCCACTATTTTACGCGTTTGTAAACAATAGACAACAAGAGAACTGAATGGAGATAGAAAAAACGGCGAGAGAATTTCATAAAGGGATTCAATGTGGAGCTCTCTAATCTAACAAGATGTCTCTAGCTGCCACAGAGTCTTCGATGCGGTTTCCAAAGCACGGGAGCGTAGGGAACCAAAATGAATGTTCCACTAGCATTCACCAGGCCACCCCGACATGTTGGCGTAGTTGGTTTGGTCCCACAAACTTCTGTTTGCAAACAACATCCTTTGGCTTCCTTGCACTAACTCAAACTACACTAGTTTGTGTGTTTGCAAACAATAGCACATCGAGAGAACCGGATGGAGATGGAGAAAACTGCAAGAGGCTTTCGTAGACTATAGAAATCTAACCTAAATAGTTAGAGTAATAGACTAAATCAGCATTCTATTTCTCACATATAAAATGAATTTCTACCTTCAAAAAAGAAACTATGGGTGAATGCTCAATCAAAAAATAAATTACAATTCTAAACGAGTTTCAGGCTCAATTATCAATACTTCATTGCAGTTTTTCTTTCCAGTATGTTGCTTTTGGAACTACCTGGTTTGATTTGTGAAGTTGAAGCAGTTGGGATTAATAAAAATAATCAACTTGGCATGTTGTCCTTAAGATTATCCATGATTATATCGACAACATCACATATATCTTCCATTCTAGTTAAGTTGTGATCCTTCCACACTTCCCATTTTTCCTTTTCTTCTGCTCATATCTTCTCTTTAAGTTCTTCCAGATGTTTTTGGGTAATCAAATTAACTCTTTATGACTTTCAGGAGGCATTTCTTCTTAAATCATAGTGAAATATTCACCTAATTTTTTTCTTCACGATGTTCATTTTCATCTAAAGTTGAAGACTGGATATTTATATGGCCTTTGACTTCTTTTTGGGCATAAACAACCTTTTGTAATGTCCAAAAAAATTCAGGCTCTTCATTCTCTGTTTGATTGAAGATATTCATTCTTTCAAAATGAACAGTTGGAACATTGGTGGTCTCCCCAACAAAACTAAGTTCATAGTCTACATAGTTACATCCTATGGAAAAATCATTGAACATTGGTGGTTTCCTCCACCCATGCTTTCGAGCTACCCCATCCGGCGTAGTCACTTAAGAGCCCTGAGGCCCAATCACGCCATATCTTTGATGGGTGATTTATTAGACTCTATGGCACCTAGAGATGTCTCATCAGATCCAAGAGCTCCATGTCAGGGAACTCTACAAAATCGTCTCGTGGTTTTTTCCATCTCCATTAGATTCTATCGTTGTCATATTTTTTGTAAACGTGCGAAATAGTGTAGTCTAAGTCAGTGTAAGGCTGCTAGATGTTGTATTTTACAAACGGTAGCATGTGGGACTAAACCAACTATGCCAACATGTTGGGGTGGTCTAGTGAATGCTAGTGGAGGCTTCGTTTTGGATCCCTACACTCCCCGTGCGGGCTGCCCCATATGAGCGTAGTCCCTTAAGAGTCATGAGGCCCAAACATGCCATATCTTTGATGGATGATTTATTGGACTCTGTGGCACCTAGAGACATCTCGTTAGATCTGAGACCTCCACTTTGGGGCCCTCTATGAAATCCTCTCACGGTTTTCTCTGTCTTCATCCGGTTCTCTCGTTGTGTTATTGTTTGTAAATGCACGAAATGCTACGGTTTGAGTCAGTGTAGGGATGCCAAAGGATGTAGTTTGCAAACAGAAGCTCATGGGACTAAACCAACTATGCCAACATGTCGGGATGGCCAGGTGAATGCTAGTAGAATTTTTTTGGTTCCCTACACTCCCTGTGCTTTTGGGCTACCTCATTCGGGCGTAGTCTCTTAAGAGCCCTGATACCCAAACACGCCATATCTTCGACAGGTGATTTCTCGGACTTCATGGTACCTAGAAATCTCTTGTTAGATCTAAGAGCTCCATGTTGGTGCATTCTATGAAATCCTCTCATGGTTTTTTCCATCTCCATTTGGTTCTCTCACTGTCCTATTGTTTGTAAACACACAAAATAGTGTAGTCTAAGTCAGTGTAAGGCTGCTAGATGTTGTATTTTGCAAATGGTAGCGTGTGGGACCAAACCAACTACGCAAACACATCCAAATGTCTTGGTGAACACTATTGGAGGTTTTTTTGTTCCCTACACTCCCTCGTGCTTTTGGGCTACCTCGTTTGGGCGTAGTCTCTTAAGAGCCTTGAGACCCAAACACGCCATATCTTCGACGGGTGATTTCTTAGACTCCGTGGCACCTAGAGATGTCTCGTTAGATCCAAGAGCTCCATGTAGGGCCACTCTATGAAATCCTCTCATGGTTTTTTCCATCTCAATGTGATTCTCTCATTGTCCTATTGTTTTGCAAATCGCGTGAAATAGTCGAGTCAAGGAGTTAGTATATGGCTATTAGAGGCTATAGTTTACAAACGGAAGCTCGTGGGACCGAACCAACTACTCCAAAACATTGAGGTGGCTTGGTGAACAATATTGGAGGCTTTTCTTTTTCTCCCTACGCTCCCTGTGCTTTCGAGCTACCTCGTTTAGGTGTAGTCTCTTAAGAGCCTTGAGACACAAACACACCATATCTTCGACGGGTGATTTCTTAGACTCCATGACACCTAGAGATGTCTCGTGAGATCCGAGAGATCCATGTTAGGGAACTATACAAAATCATCTCGTGGTTTTTTCCATCTCCATTTGGTTCTCTCGTTGTCCTATTGTTTTCAAACGTGTAAAATAGTGTAGTCTAAGTTAGTGTAAGGTTGCTAGATGTTGTATTTTGCAAATGGTAGCATGTGGGACCAAACCAACTATGGAAACACATCCAAATGGCCTATTGAATGCTACTGGAGGTTTTATTTTCATTCCCTATGCTCCCCGTGCTTTTGGGCTACCTTGTTCGGGCATAGTCTCTTAAGATCCCTAAGACCCAAACATGCCATATCTTCGATGGGTGATTTATCAGACTCTATGGTACCTAGAGTCATCTCGTCGATCGAGAGCTCCATGTTAGGGCACTCTACGAAATCCTCTCATGGTTTTCTCCATATTAGTTGGTTCTCTCACTGTCCTATTGTTTGTAAACACGCGAAATAGTGTAGCCCAAGTCAATGTAAGGCTGCTAGATGTTGTATTTTGTAAACGGTAGCATGTGGGACCAAACCAACTATGCTAACACTTCTAAATGGCCTAGAGAATGATACTAAAGGTTTTTTTTTGGTTCCCTACACTCCATGTGCTTTCGGGCTACCTCGTTCGGGCGTAGTCTCTTAAGAGCCCTGAGACCAAAACACCTTATATCTTTGACAGGTGATTTCTCAAACTCGTGGCACCTAGAGATGTCTCGTTGGATCTGAAACCTCCATGTTAAATCCCTCTATGAAATCCTCTCACGGTTTTCTCCATCTCCATCTAGTTCTCTCGTTGTCCTATTATTTGTAAACGCGCGAAATAGTGTAGTCTAAGTCAGTGTAAGGCTGCTAGATGTTGTATTTTGTAAATGATAGCTTGTGGGACCAAAAACTAGGCCAATAGGTCCATATGACCTGGTGAAAACTAGTGGAGGATTTTTTTTGTTCCCTACGCTTCCCGTGCTTTTGGGCTGCCTCATCCGGGCGTAGTCGCTTAAGAGCCTTGAGGCCTAATCACGCCATATCTTAGACGGGTGATTTCTCAGACTCCGTGGCACCTAGAGACATCTCTATATATCCAAGACCTCCATTTCAGGGCCCTCTATGAAATCCTCTCACAGTTTTCTCCATCTCCATCTGATTCTCTCGATGTCCTATTGTTTTTGCAAACACGAGAAATAGTGTAGTTTGAGTCAGTGTAGGGCTACCAAAGGGTGTAGTTTGCAAAGGGAATCTCATGGGACCAAACTAACTACATCAACACATCGGGGTGGCTTGGTGAACACTAGTGGAGGATTTTTTTGGTTCCCTATGCTGCCCATGATTTCGGGCTACCTCGTCTCAGGCGTAGTCCCTTAAGAGCCCTGAGGCCCAAACACGTCATATCTTCGACGAGTGATTTCTTGGACTCCGTCACATCTAGAGACATCTCGTCGATTCGAGAGCTCCACATTCAAGCCCTATAGGAAATTATCTCACTTTGTTTTCTCCATCTGCATCTGGTTCTCTTGTTGTGCTATTGTTTGCAAACGCGAGAAATAGTGCAGCCCGAGTCAGTGTAGAGATTCTAGAGGCTGTAGTTTATAAATGGAATCTCATGGGACTGAACCAACTACACCAACACGTCGGGGTGTTCTGGTGAATGCTATTGGAGGCTTCATTTTGGTTCCCTACACTCCCCATGCTTATGGGATACCCCGTATGGGTATAGTCCCTTAAGAACCATGAGGCCCAAACTTACCATATCTTTGTGGGTGATTTCTCAGACTCTATGACACCTAGAGACATCTCATTAGATCAATGACCTCCATGTCGGGCCCTCTATGAAAACCTCTCACTGATTTACACTATCTCCATCTGGTTCTCTCGTTGTACTATTGTTTGCAAACACTTGAAATAGTGTAGTCTCGAGTCGGTGTAGGGCTGCTGAGGTCAGTAGTTTGTAAACGGAAGCTCGTGAGACCAAACCAATATGCCAACACATCGAGATGGCTATGTTAACACTATTGGAGCATTTTTTTGGTTCCCTATGCTCCCCCGTGCTTTTGGAATACCCCGTCCGGGCATAGTCGCTTAAGAGGCTTGAGGCCCAATCATGTCATATATTCGATGGGTGATTTATCGACTCCATGGAACCTAGAGATGTCACGCCAGATCCGAGACCTCCGTGTCGAGGCCCTCTACAAAATCCTCTCACAATTTTCTCCATCTCCATTTAGATAGATTCGGTGTAAGGTTGTCCATTACCAATCACCTGAATAATATAGGTGGTTCATACAATATAGGTGGTGAAATGAGAATTTTTGTTTGTTGTTCCTTTCTAATATTTAATTTTTCTTAGCTTCTTTTGGCTTTGAAAATAATAAATTATCTACTAACAGTGCCAACCACGTGAAGGTGGAAGCTTTTTTAGCACCACTAACCTACATAAACATGTTAGTAAGCAATTAAATAGAATTTTAAATCATACAAAATTTAAATAAAATCATTTAAGTAAATATTCAAATTAACTTCATGAAGAAAATACTTTTGCAAATTCAATCTAATGAACTGCAAGGATCAATTCTATTCTTGATAGTAGCAAGAATTACTTCATGATCTAATTCACGAACCTTCCACAAATTTTTTTTGATGGTGAGCGTCAATATTTGATCAATTTAATAAATGTTGCAAGGACCTAATGTGAATAGTGAAGTATCTTCTGATGTACTTCATAGTCTTCAAACAACCAAATGTTTGATTTTTTGATAGGATATCGTTGAAACTAAGTTCCAGTGACTACCACTAATCCAAAGTGGGATACTCAAGGTTTTCACCATCAATGACTGTGGAAGTCAATTTTTTTCCCCTCTACACAATGAGATAAGAAGTATTCGGTTCCCTCTTCATTAAATTCCGTCACAATAACAACAAAAACGTGCACTATGTATCACAAAGTAAAACTTTTCAGTCAATTTATAAATACATCAAGAGTTGACAATTTAATAATTTATAAATCTAAAACATGGCATGTATATATATGTATGTACCTTGTTGCACTAAATCGAGACTTGGTCAAAGTCGTGTGATGTAGTCATTTGATCTCGAAGACCTTGCAAGTTGTAATAATTGTGGAACTTGATGTGTGTCAAGTGGAATTAGAGGTCTAAAAGTCCATTCATGCACCCACTACTATGAATCACATTAATTCCACACAAAATCAATGCATGATATAAAAAACATGTCATGCACCTAGCATAAATAGTCCAAGCATTTTCATTTGAACTACGAATGAGTGCATATCACTTGATCTTGTAATTGTCATACAATCTTCAAAGTTTTTCAGATGTTGTTTCTCTATCAACCAAAAATATCTATGAACCGTTGATCTCTTTTGAGATTCATGGCCCATATTCTTGACACACCAATCAATAATACTTTTTACATCTGTAAATTTAGCACCATCCTTGAACTTTAACTCTTCTCTTGCAAGTGCTCTTTTCACACATGATCTTACACCATCATGCTCTCCTTTTCCATGCCCTACCTTAGTAAAACTCTAGATATGTTGTACATTTGTTTCTTTGTGCATCCTTCTTAGCCTATAAAACATCCGTGCATTCTTGAATTGTGATGTGCGATTGTCTGACCAAATGTAATGTCAATCAAAACTAATGTTACTCTCATTCAAGTTCATATAAAACACTTGGAAACACCCTTGTGCATATTCTATAGAATGTTCCCAATCATCAATGATGTAGAAATGATACTCTCTTAATATTTTTTGATCTTGCTCAGTGCTTTTAGGAGAGTGCATGAATGTTATATGCACGAAAATAGAAACTTGCACTGAGTTATAATATTGAGAATGAACCTCCATTTGTAGCTGCAATGTGTAATTCTCTACGAAGTCTCATTGAAATAATAGTACCAAGTGGGAATGTGTCCTTTCTTAACTTGAATTTTTCATCCAACCATCAAGTTCTATGTGTGTTCCTTGCATACTCATAAAAATTTTCTCTCTGAATTTGACCATATATTATGATACATGTGTAATTGTTTTGTAACAAGCTCACACCTCTTAGATTCTTTTCCATCATTTAATCGATATGCCACGATTTATATTTAGTGAAATCAACCTATTCTTTTCCTATTGAATATGTATTCTCCTTGTGGATACCACTTTTCATATTTGGTAAGCCACCACATACATTGCACATTCCATCCAAACATGCTTTGTTATAAAAAAATTATCTTGTTGATTTTTCACAAAATATTTTCAGAATAAATTCCCTTGAATATTTTTGTGGGACATTTATTCCACAATCCTACAACATGATGTCAGTATACAAAACACTATGTATTTGACAATAAACATCATAATGCATTGAAAATTCAACATGATGCCTACAACAACAAGTGGTACGTGAGTGATTGATTTTCACATAAAAGGGTTTGCTCATTTCAAAGAATCTTTGGCTAGTGTTAATTTGTGGATTTTCATTTTTAAACTAAAATAACAATTGTTTGAGTCATATCTAAGAAAATGTTTTACACACAATTCACGATTAAGAGAACCTATTCTTGTTTCTACTATATCTCTTCTATTCGGTGACACCCTTATGTTCTCATTCCAAAGTTTTACAATTAATTCTGTTAGAATATCAGATGTATTCTTTTCTTTTCATGGAAGTCTGTTAGAGAAATCCCAATAGTCATTGTTATTCAATAACTTAAGACATTTACGTCTCTCTATTTCTTTTATTAGTGTTTTTATGTTTAGCTTTAAATCATTGCTTATTTTTCTAATCAAGCATTTATTAATTGTTTTATCACTTACTATACAATTAGTTAGTGCACATCATGTAGCATTACTATCTTTAGTGCGTATTTTTCCACCTACAGTTTAGTATGCTTTATGTATGTTTTCAACAATTCACACATTTTGATCAACAACATTAGATGTTATTAACCCCGGGGTCTTCATTATAAGTCTCATATTAATTAATTTCATCAATGAAACAAATAATTAACATCTTTGTGTGTCGTTTAAATTCTCAAAGTAAATATCCCAAATTCCACTATCTTTTCTTCTCGCATTTCTTTCAGAAATTTTGTTAGGCATTGGTTTTATAATGTTTTCATCAATTTCAATTAAGTGAATTGCTTTTCTTCATGAAATGTAAGGAGGCATTCTTAGAGGTGAAGATTCATTTACAAGGTTACTTTCTTCATTCGGTGTTTTCATACAAATTTTGGGGTTAACATTTGGATTCTCAAGTAAGGGTTCAACAATTGGATTCATATCAATTTCTTCATCCATACCAACCTTATCATTCAATTCAATAGCATTATTCATTGCAAAATCATTATTATCTACATTTTCATTATGTATTTCATCCCAATTTTCTAATACATTAGCTACATTTGATATATCGGACGACCTTACCCTACCGCTCAAAGTTTTTACATTCTCTTCAATTTCTTTATTCTCTTCTCTTCCAATTTCTCGGTGTCTTATTCTTTATTTCCTCTTTTCCTTAGCTCGACGTTTATCGCCCATGATTATAAAAAATTAACTAGTGGGGTAGGGGGAAAAATGAAATACTTAAAAATCATGCAAGAATGTAGAGAATATTGCAGACAAAACATAATGTTTACAGAATTCCCGTGAAAGAGATGAAAGGGACTTTGGGGGCCACAATATATAAAACAAAGAAAAATCATTCGTGTTATGTAATGCGTAAGCATTATGTAACACGTACGTGTTTTACATTTTCTCTTTTCCCAAGCCATGCCTCAAGGCTTGGGATCCGGTTTAGATCCCCAAGCCTGAGGCATGGACCTGCACAAACATAACAAACAACGAGTTTTTATAAGAAAATGTAAAAATTACACTTCCTCTATGATAAATCAAAATAAAACAATCGATCCATTTTAAAAAATTATACCACGATGTAGAGCAGAGTCTCTTCTTTCTAAAAATATAATTTTCTAAATTTTCTGACTAATATAAGGTTTCCATATTATTTATTTTCTAACTATGCCTTTTTATAGCTAATTTTTGAAGTGTAAATATGCCTATCTTTCATGGTGTATCTTCGTTTTGGGTGATCGAAATTTTAAAAATTATACTAGACCAAACTAGGCATAATTCTATATATATTTTAAAAAAAAAAATTCTATATTTTTTGAGGTAGTTAGGGGGCCATGGTCAAAGCTCCATTACTTTTCAAAACATAAAAATTTTGTACTAGAAAAATCATAAATAAAAAAATATTCGCTAAAAAATCTTTTAAAAATGGAGCCCAAACTATATGCTCCTAGCTATCTTTCTACCAAAGGGTTTTCAAAAATACTAAATGGTGCTCAAAAAATGGTGGGGGCATGAAAGTCACTCTATTATGTTTTTTAACAAAAACAGGAGCATCTGTTGGTATTTTATTTTTTTGAACCACTTAAACTTATCCGTTTTCAATAAAATTTAATAGATTAGAAACTAGACTCAAAATTCTATGATTCATATTTCTATAACATCTTCCAATGTTGAGTGTAACTATTTTGAAAAACTCATACAAGTTGAAGTTTTTTTTTCATAAAAATGTGTCCACTTAAGACCCTCTTTTGGCCCCCAACTTGGTGCACTCACCCATGTTTTATACTTTTCCACTTCTAAATTATGTCATTATCTTCTTAATAAAAAAACTTATGTTGTCACTAGCTTTAATCCACTCAAAACCATGCATTCTATCATAGTGACCATATCACAGTGATCGTATCAATCAATGGATGATGCTTATGACTAAATTTGACCTTGAGTTCATATCACAAAAATCTATTAAGGGCCAAGCTATTGCAGACCAGCTTGTTGATGCTCCCCTTCCTAAAAATCAACTTCCTCATGAATATTTTCCTAACAAATCCATCAACAATGTCAATGGAAATGAATTTATCCTGTTAAAATGACTCACTTCTTTGATGGTTCTAAGTGCCAACAAGGAGTAGGGGTAGGTTTCATTGTTATACCCTCTTGGGGTATTCCTATTCTATTATCATTAAAATTCAACTTCGAATGTTCTAATAGTATATCGAGTACAAAGCTTTAATCATGGGCCTTATGACCCCTATTCTCCTAGGTGTTCACATTTTAGAAATTGATGGAGACTCATAACTTGTCATTAGTCAAGTTAAACGACAATATCAATGTAAAAATTAAATCTTTCAATAATAAAAGCTCACATTGACTTAATCCTTGGCACTTTTAATCACTATACTATCCAGACCATCCCATGATCTTCTACCAAATTTACAGATACAATGTCCTCTTTAGGAGCCCTCATCCTGTTAGAAACTGAAGAATCAAAAGACAACAATAAGGTAGATTTGGTTGTTTAAATATTATATTACCCCTCACATAAAAATGAACTCCTTACTATCAACGCTATTGGTAATGATCCAATTGATTTGTGGTATACACAAATCTACGACTACCTTTCCGAATCTAAAATCCCATCTAACTTATCACATAGTGCTAAAAGATTGTTTCTTCAATGTGCCACTCACTTTGTCATCATAGGTGGTGTCCTTTATAAATGTAGTTTTGATGGTATCTTGTTAAGGTGCCTTAAATCACATGAATCAATCAAAGAAATCAAAGAAGTCCATGATGGTATTTGTGGTGGACATTTCAGTGGAAATTCCATTACTAAACATGTCATATGACTAGGGTATTATTGGCATACTATCACTAAATAATTTTGTACATATGTTAATAAATGTGTCAAATTCCAACTCCATTTAGACCTTATTCATGTCCCTATTCAAGCATTGCAACCCGCTCAGGACTTATGGCCTTTCTCTTAGTGGAGGTTGGATCTCATTGGTTCTATCAATCCAAAATCATCTCAAAAAAATCACTCCTTTATCACAACTGCTGAATAATTCACTAAATGGGTTGTAGCTATCCCTTTAATCTCAACTAAATAAGGACCTATCACAAAATTCATATATCAATACATAATTTTTGGTTTTAGCATTCCTCGAAACTTGTTACATTGCATAATGGAAAATATTTTTAAAATAAAGAACTCAAAAATATCTATGAAACTTTCAATATCAAACATAGTTTTTCATCACCATATTATCCCTGGGAAAATTGACACGTTGAATCCTCTAATAAAACACATAATAAAATCCTTATGAAAATAGTAGATGATGCGGCAGAAATTGGCATGTCCAAATCATGTTTGCTCTTTGGGCCTATCGAACCGCCAAGATTACTCTATAGGATATATTCCCTATTTAATCATCTATGGTTCTGAAGCTATCCTACCCTTAAAGTCCAAATTCCATCACTTCATGTATTAATTAAATACTTTATCCCGGATGAAGAATATTGCCAAGGCGCCTAAGTCTGACTTGAATCTATTAGATAAAAAATGTCTAATGACTCTAGAACATCATAAAGTTTATCAAAAACATGTCAAAAGAGAATATAACAAACATATCAAAGAATTTTACTTTAAAATTGATGATCTTGTGCTTAAATAAAATAAAAATGTCACTCAAATAGAACGGATTAAAAGTGGAAATTTTTCCCCTAATTGGATCAGACCATACGTCATCACTCATAAGTATGGGTGGGAGCATATCATCTTGCTTCTCTTGATGGGGAACCTCAAAAAGAACCTTTGAATTCCTTATAATTGTGGAATTTATATTTTGGAATGATTTATCATCATGATTATAGGTACATCTAAAATTTTTCCACCCGATCAAACCATCCATCTTATCACATTAATGATTTGAAAGCACGTGGTTATCCATTGTTATCATAAATATACCTTAAAAATGAGCATCACGACTTTGTTCATTACATATTTCACTATGGAAAAGTTCATCCTTTGTAGGAACCACACAATCATTACACTCACTTACCTTGCATCCATTGAAAACATAACATGGGGTATGTGTGTGTAGGTCATATACGCATATTTTTACCCTCCTTGAAATGGTCTAATACAGTCTTTCGCTTAGCTCAAAAATGCATGAAAAGTCATTGGATGCTTCATATCAAAATAAAAAATATAATAGAATGATCCCTTGAAGGAAAAATATTCAAAATATAAAATCATTATCAAAAATATAAAAAGTAGACTGATCCCATGAAGGAAAACTACCAGTCAAAATTATAGACCGATCCCTCGAAGGACAACTATCTTGTAAAATTCAAAAATCCAAATTGTGGACCATACCCTTGAAGGATGGATATCTATGTTAAAGGATTCCAGTATTGATCATCCTTGAAAAAATCAATATCAAAAGCATCTAGGAAAGCTTCCTGCATTGATTAGCTTTCCCATTATAGTAAACTTCCCACATTGATCAGTTTTCTTCAAAATTAATATGTAAAGCTAGGGCATTTCTCTATGAACCTGTTGAAAAGGAGAACCATTTTCCCCATATTGACCTACATATACAAAACCCATTTCATGTCCTAGGAAGGTACATTCATCTAATCCCACATCTTATTAAGACTTTGTGTAATTACCTATTGATAATCTTATTTAACATTTATTAAGGCTACAAGTGCAAGTGTTTTCACACTATCAAAACCCATCACGTATATACCAAATCCATAATAGGAAATCATTTCATTTTTACCCTATTTTACTTGGTCACATTTTTGATACAATCCATTTTGAGATCACCTTTTAAGTCATTTGATTAATTAAACATTCAACTAAATTTTATCAAATATATTCACAAACCATATTTCTTGACATCATATATAATACATCCAAATTCATCTAACACTAATACATTCAAATTAAAAACATACATCACAACATATATTGAAACCATCAACACATATAAATATAGAAAATAGGCCATAAACCTCATCATCATCATCATATATAATTCAAGTCCAATATAAAAAATCATACATCATCATCAATGTCATATCAATACATAAATGTCATACAAATCATGGCTTTTATGAGTTGTACATCAAAATTATGATCAATATCATATACATCTAGATCTTCCATGAGCATTACATCCAATCAACCATTAATATATATCATGAGTCAATAAACTAGAAACCTCCAAGGAACTCTCTAGAAGGCACAATGTTGTTCTCTCCTCCCTGAAACTGTATCACCAACAACTTTAGTATGGCCACTGGCTCCTCCCATATTTTTGCCTCCTCTCTCTGATCTCCTTGGCGGGTGACACACACTCCCTGCATTGGAACTTAGACTGTTACCTTCATGAATAAATGATTAGCATAAAATGTAGTATTTGGATAGTCATGAGTCACCATATCGACATAATATTGTAACTTTGTTTGTAGTGTCGATTATGGGAAAATGAAATCATCCCTAGTACCACAAGTTCTCTCCCCTTCCCACTAGCCTCTTTCCTCTTCCCATTAGCATGTACCCTCTATCTATTGGCCAGGTAATCACTACTAAATTTGCACTAGAAATAGAAGACACTTTAATCCCCAATGCCTTCCTT
Source organism: Taxus wallichiana var. yunnanensis (assembly GCA_018340775.1). Taxonomy (NCBI): domain Eukaryota; kingdom Viridiplantae; phylum Streptophyta; class Pinopsida; order Cupressales; family Taxaceae; genus Taxus; species Taxus wallichiana. The sequence goes on along the minus strand of CM031239.1, from coordinate 39,212,672 downwards.
AGTCCCTCTCTCTGCTGATGATATTGATCTCTATCTATGATATCTTGAGTCAAATTTTCTTTAAGACCCTATCGCTCTACTATAACACCATCTCGCCCGATCACTACCTAATCTTTATTTATAATCGAGCATCCCTAACCCGGGAGGTCATTCCTTTCTCTACATACCACATCTCTCTCTCCCTCTATCATAGAATTCTTGGCCATCACCACCGCAATAGTTTCTTCCACATAATCATCACCCTCCTCCTCCTCATTCTCATCATTTGACACCACAATAACATCCCGAGCCTATGATCCTCCCTTAACTCGAGAACATGCCTACCTTGCCTACTATACAACTCATGTCCTATCAAAACATGTTAGTGCTTAGGTACACCATGTTGTATACTTTGGAGTGACCCTGCATCATCAATAGGAACAATATCACCATCATCATTAGGGCCCATAAACCCTTCTTTCTCACCAATGATCATGGGTCTAACCACAATAACCCTCAAAGTCTCAGTATCTCCATCCTCTTGTCTATATTGCATGGGCACCACATGCACATCATGTATTATTCTCAATTGCCTCCTCACCTAACAAAAATGTAGAATCTCATCCTCTCTTTCTCTGTGACCCTAAACCCATATATCATGTTATAAGCCTATAAACTCATCCGGTTACTCAAGCTAGTCATTGAAATATAAATATGGCTCGCACACCACATCCTACATCTATAGTCCTGTTAACAAGTATCTATAAAAACTAACCCTTTTCTTCTTCCTCCCTCGTCCCATATCCTATCTCCATCTCATAAAACCGGGATGTATCTCACGATACTCCATAGAAGGAACAATGGGTGAGAAATAGCAATATGCTCATACGCCCAACACTGTAATAAAAATCTGACATCAATATCATGTTTGTTCTAGTAATGAGGGCCCCCACTCAAATATGAAACGATGTTCTATCTTCTCATAAAATACTCTTATCATCATCCAAGGAAATATTCCACCCGCTAAATCTAGAAGAGAAAAACATGAGATGGCCATCATCATCATGGTCATCCATGTGTAACCCTCTCTCATAGGATCATATACCTCGAAGACTCAAATTCCCATGATACATATCTCACATCCTATGCCCCAACACCATATTACCTCTGCATAACATCTCCTCTCTCATCATCTTTGTAATATAAACTACTTCTCTGTGAATGGGAAGTCTCATAATACAATGAACATCCTCTAAGGTGATGGTCATATCCATAATGGGGAGCCAAAAAGTATAGGTGGAAGGATTCCACCACTCCGAAAGAAGGCCGATAAATAAATCCAACACCTATGAATCCATCGGTAATCCCTCATACCACTAAAACTAATTACCTCAATATACTCCTAGTCATCATCTAACATATCATCTTTCACCTAATCCAAAATTAGTGACATACGATCACGGATAGTCAGCTATGCATCCACTTGCAGAGAACAAAACATATAAAAAAATATTAATATCATCCACAACATATCAAAAATCTCATTAACATCAACATCGACATCATCACGAAATATAATTAATATCAATATTAATCAAGTATCCAACATTAATATTAATACATCCAACACCAATAACCATATTGGAACCACAAACACCATACAAAATTGCAAAAAAATTTGAAAATTATATTTTTATCATCAAACGTATTTAAGCTGTTACATCATAGGTGAATCACCGTTGATTCACATTAATTTCGATGATTTCATGAATTGCCAACGATTCTTGTGATTAAAAATTAGGGCATCCGTACGCCCCCAAACACAAGAAAAAAACAAACAAAAAGCATGTTAAAACCACCTACCTCTGCCATAGTGGGTTTCCTATGCCTACTTGATGACGCCATGATGTCCAAATCTCCACTTTTCCACTCAAAAAATTTAGCTCAAAATCACTTTGTAAACTTGAATTGCGCTTGGTAAAAATGAGCCTAAAACATTGAACTCGACTATTTATAGCCCAAATTTTACCTCGATGTAATCATCAAGGATTTCCCTAATCATCGGTGATTTCTCCACAATCACTAACGATTGTCCAAATCACTAGCGATTCCTCCCATTTTTTTCATTCATGACTATTTTTATCAAATCATCACTTTTCTTGACAAAAGTGTTCTTTTCAAAGCACCCTAGCCTTTGAAACATTAAATCAAATAACTAGAATCAACATTGGGATTTGTCATATGTTTATGGAATGGGTTCCCTTTGGCCTCTAGCACGTGAATTCCCCATTAATTCAGGGTACCTTCATGGATCATATGCCTATAGGTATCGATCCCTTTGGTTCCCCTATTATTTGATTCCTTGGTAGCACATCATGTTTCTATACCCCTTGGTCAGGGTAACTTTTTGAAAAAACACATAATACTCCTATCCTACTACAACTGTCAACCTAGTGTTCCCACCACCGTGTTGTAGTCACCCCATTTGGCGAGGGGGATCACCCTTACAAGTTCAACATAAATTTTTTCTAAATTTTCTCCATTAAACCACTAGACAAAAAGGGGCAAATGTAGACACCAAAAATCTACACCCCTCATCTTTGGACAAATCATTAAACACATCGATATTTTATACTCGAGGTCATATACTATATCCTTCACATTTATTCCATTAAATAAATACATCCCATACTTATGACCTTCATCACCTCCCATTTTTATTTAATTAATTAAGAAATTAATTAAATATTTCATCATTTAATCACATTTATCAAAATTAACTATCCTAAGTCTAATAATATTATATTTTTTAACCTATCCTAATCATCCTAAATTTAATTTATTTTCTAAAAATCCATCTAAGACCATTTCCTAATTTATCCCTAACTTCATTAGCTCGACACGCCTAACATAATCATTTACACACTCTTAAAAATCATCTATACATCTATCCAAATAAAACCTAAATTAGTATGATATAACCCATACCCAACACACCATCCCCCTCCAAATCAAAACAAAAATCTTGATTTAGTAAAGTTTTCTAACAATATTCCTCACAAGGCTCAAATAGAATGACATTTCCACCGATTTGGGTAATCGTCGGTGATTACTTAAGAGACTTTTTCAGCCTCTCTTCAAGATCCTTTTTTTGCAGTCCTAATCCTCTATATTTCTAAGTTCTTGGCATCATTTTTCACCTAAGTGTTTTAGCTACTATCTATCCATAATTCCAAAACTCCTTATCTATCCTCTGGCCACCTTTGGAGCTCCTATAGACCAGCATTTCATCATCAATTACAAATTCCAGTCCAGCTGCTTGCATCATCTTCCGTCAAGGTCAGACATTTCCTCACATTCCTTCACCACAATCCAGGTACTCTTAATTGTTTATTTGGTTATTTCATATCATTTCCAAGTTCTTACAAGTCTAAAAATTTAGCTTAATCATTCAAAAACATTCATTTTATCAGTATTTTATCATTTACCGAAATCACCAATGATTACACTAATCGCCAAAGAATTACTAGAGTCGCCAAAGAATTTCTATTCTTTTTGTTTTCTTGCAATTTTTATCAAACTTCATCTAATAACCTAAATATATCATATCATGATCTTTTGTTGCTAACACTTTATCCATCTTGCTTAGTTTTTATGGAATTAGATGGTCAAATTCATGAGATTACTAGTATGAACTCATTTCAAATTGTCGGTCATTTGTTATCTTTGGGAACAATATGATATACTTTATGATCTTGAGTTGTGCCCCTTTGGACCGATTTCAGAACATTTTTAATTCCACTCATTAGATCCATGATGTTGAAGAGAAATTTTGAGTACGTATACTTTGAGGTCTAGTGCATCCAAGATGATATTGCTTGGTTTGAGTACCAGTACAAAGTGGGAGAAGAGGATCTGGAATTTGTCAAACAAGAAAATTTAGACTTCTCTGAAGAAGAAGACCTAGATTACATTGAAGAAGAGGATTCAAATTTCTCTAAGAATTTGATTCAGAATTAGATTTTGAATACAAGCCATAGTCTTTCTTCCTTTCATCTATCATTATTTATCAGCTATTTATCTTGTAATAAACCTAACACTTGTCAAAACATTTATCATTTATCACTTATCATATATCATGCATCATTTCCAAACCTACTTGATTGTCTAAAAGCAAATTGACATCCTTACAAGGAATTCCTTTGGCTTCTAGGACTGGCCTTTTCCAGTCAATTTGCCTTATATCTTACTAATTGTTTTCTATTTAGTGTCTTTGGTTTGCAGTTTTTCTCATAGAAAGAGGAGCTTGTACCAATTTTCCATAGAGTGTACCAACCAAACAACATTCATCTAAATCCATGGGTATCACTAAACCCCATCATTCTGAGGTTGGTTAAATTTCACTTTCTTTCTTAGTAGATTAAGTTAAAGAGGTAGAATTTATTCTCAATAGTGTCTTGTATGTCTTTTATGGGATGTAAGTCATGAAAATAAGTTATATTGGGGTCTAGGAGTCAATGTGAGTGAATTTTTAAAGTATGGATCTTGGAGTCATCATTTTCAAGCTATGATGTGTCTTAAGGGAATTCATAAGACCAAAATGAATTTGAAAGGTCATAAGACAAAAGGGAGTTGAAAGGTCATTGTATGCACCTAATTTTACATGTGCTACATTTTTGGAATGGTTCAAAATCCCCAATGATGAGTAAATATATTTCCAATGGTGTTCGAGTCTAATTTATTATTTGCAATATATAATTATAGCCTAGAATACTTCTCTTAACCATTTTCATGCTTTTCTTGCTTCCCTTTATATTTTTTACAAATTTTCCTTAAATTTCATGTTTTAAGTTACAAGTACCATACTAGTGGTTACACAAACCACCCCGACGGTTGTCTAATTTGCTATTTTTCCTTAAGCGGAAGTTATGCAATCACTATACTTGATTTACAACCGCTTGTTTATCCAAACTAGTGGCTTTGTGTATTTTTTTTGTATCCTCTTCCAGTGTGTTTGGAACGTATGTCAACTTCTTAAAATTTGTTTTTAGTGCACATTTCTTAACCAATTCAAATTCTTGAGCTCATTTGATGCATAGAAACTTTTCCTTCCATTCCTTTTGTTAATTATCAATTAACTTCCCCTTCTTTGAGTGAGGTGGCACTTCTTGGTTGCTAAATTCCTTAGACTATTTATCTATTTGTTTCCTATAAGAGCCAAGCTTCTACCCAAAGAATTGGTTAGAGATTATTGTTTTGAATTGCACTATTATGCTTCATGTAATCTTGCCAATAAATACAAAAGAAAGCTCAACTCTCTTGCCTTGTTATTCTCTTACCTATGTTGCTACCAGATTGCTTGCAAGCCATTCCAGCTCCAACATTTCTTCATCATTTCTTCCACACAAGCCAACACAGTTCTACTGGACTTGTTTGAAAACCAAATTGGAAAATAAGTTGAGGGGAAAAGAAAGCAAATATAACATTGGAACTATCATAGTTCTACAATTCTAGGTTGGGGATGCATTTGGATTCTTAAAGCTTTCTTTGTTTTAGAAAATATTATTACATAGTCTCTGTTAGTGCGATTAATTCAAATAAATATAATTAATGTAGATTTCCTTTATTTATACAAAGATTCTATTGAAAATAAATTCCCTACCTATCCTATGGATTTACATGAGAATTTTTTCCTGAAGAAGCTTCTACATTTGTTTAGTGTTAGTTGTAATTTCCCTTCATTTATGTAAGCTTCCATAGATCCTGCTACTTTTATTAGGGAATTTTCAAGGGAAGAATAGTGTTTGAGAATATTTTCCATTGTTATCATGACTCTGAGGAAAGAAAAGAGGAAGTTACATATCTAAAAGTACAAATTAGAAAAAAATTCTTTAATTAGAACATATTAGATCCACCACTGGATAGGAAAATAGGCACATTTGGTTGTTTTATTGTTTAGATTTGTTAGTTTGAGTGTAAAAATAATTTAAATTAATTAGAATAATTTTAATTTGTTTGTACGTATTTCTTTTGTATTCAAGTAAGCATTGAAAAATAATTAAAACAAATAGATTGGTTGTTTCTTATGTTCAAATAGTTAGCTTTCATTTGTTAATTAGTTATTGGAAACATGTAGATTTAATTAAATTCAAGGAAAGTAATTGAATTGATTTAATTTAAATATGTTTGTTTCCATTTGGTAAATTAGGAACATAGAGTTAATTAGAAAGGAATTAACACATCTCCCCATGTATCCCTAGTTGGATTAGGATTAACCTTGCCCTCTTACGCTTTATTTGTAAGATTATTTGTTTATTTTCTTTAATAGTTCACATATCTTACATTACCATCCAAGGCCCTAGAAAACTAAGATATTACATTTGTGATCTTACGGTACCACAACCAAACCTAGCATTATAATTGGTATACATTGACTAAGGCATTAGATATCTTATTTTCCATACCATCCCAATTCCACTTGTTATCATCACACATTTGATAGCCTTGAATGTCAAAGAAAATAGTCTTTGACAAGCTCTGGAAAATTCAACTGGTTCCCATAATTCACCCATTTTTCCTATTCATACATTTCCTCCTACACCTCCATGATGTTTTCTGGAGACTTATATGAGAAAAACATAAGATAGTTCCCTTGTATTTCCTTAGCATGTCCATTCTCATCGACCATTCCATTATACCCTCCCAAGTGAGGAAAGAATTCATTACTTTAGAGGAGCACATTCCTATAGTGCACATTGAGGACATTAGATTTCCTTGATCACTTATTGACCACTTTCTCCCATTTTTGTATATTCTACCTTCCCACCTTAGTTAGCCATTCCACAGGCATCTATCCATTCCATTTTGGATGTCTGGCATGACCTTGAGAGGTCGCGTGCATTTAAGATGATGTGTGTATTTTAAGATGTACAAAATTGGTGAACCTGACTTGAAGAACTAGTTTATTTTATTTTCCTCTATTTCTTCCTTCTTTCATCCATCCTTTTCCTCTCCCACTACTCTACTGCTTATTTATATAACCCTCAAATATGTCAAGTTAGGAATACAACGAGCCCATTTTGGGTATTAAAGTGTATTATTACCATATGGCTAGGAAATAGTCACCCTCATTATCTAGGTGGGATGACAATTACTCATCTAATTTACCTTCTCCTCACGCTTCTCCACCTCTAGGTTCCAACAATGGTTTATGAGTCAAGATCGAGGAGATTGATCAACCTATGTTTTTCTTGTATCCCGAGCTCTCCATCTAAGATTACATGATATTTACGGGAAAGAAAGGGTTCCACCCCTGGTCTTTTCAAGACCTCAAATGAGCATGAAATCTAGTTATCTACCGTCATACCTATTTCTAAATTATGAAATATTGGCATGCTTCACCCAAAGTGATGATTTTCTTAACGCAATAGAATAGTTCTTGGACCGGATGCAAGAGTACACTAATGTTCTTCTTCGGAACAACTATATTACCCCTCCTCTTATAACATGCCATACATCTAAAGAGGGGTGTCCTCCCAAGGAACAATCCATAGTAGGAAATCATGTGCCTTTGATTCCTAGATAGAATTGGAACATTCCCACCGAAAATGCAATGCCATCTTCCAACGACGCAATGTCAACATTGGTGGATAGAGTTAGGGAACTACAGTTTCCTTAACCTTCTCATGCTACACGTTTTGCGGGGAAAGGATGGATCCCCACCATGCATTAAAATTTTGTTATGTGTTGTTGAAACCTTCATCTCCTCCCGGTTTGCATAGGTGTCCCTAACCCGGAGACCTTCTTACTAGATCGGGTATGTTAGGCATTCCCTCTCACACTTTGTATGGGTATCCTCCATAGGAGCCAATCAAAAGTGCATTCTCAAAATGTCTTCTAGCTAGAAATGCAACATTCCCTTATTTCACACCTTCTACTCCATACTAAAATAATGATCCCCATACCTCAACATGTATTCTAAATCACTAAATGGGGACATGTTTTCATTTCTCGGCTCGTATGATAAACTTTAGGGGATTCCTTATGCCCCTACAAATTCTTATGTTATGCCATATCATCCTTGTATTCCTCCCACACCTCCGCACCAAGGGTCATCCATGGTAGATTCTTATGTCTTGGGAACATATGTTTAATATAGTAAGGAATCACTTGAATCTTCCATATGAAGTGTAATGATTCCACGACCACTCCCTGACTTGCCAAAGTTTGAAGGGGAGGGGGAACCAAATGCACATATTAAAGCATACGCGACTGCCATTATAGAGCTACTCCCATGGGATGTGATTGTAGCTAAGATTTTCCCAAAACCTTTGAGGGTGTCACTCTCAACTGGTACTATAGGATACCGAAGCCTCAATCCATTCATTCAAGCAACTTGTTTTGGATTTCATAAAGGATTTTAATATGAAAAAACTTTTAAGAACATGAATCAGAGATTTCTTCATATCAAGAAAGAGAATAATGAATCCACCACCCATTTCATTTAGATATTGTAGAAGGTACTCTAATCCTCGGCTAGCACTCCAAACATGGAACAAATGGAGCTTTGTGATTTGTTCCTCTTTTCTCTCAATTAAGAAACCAAGGACAAGGGGAAAAATTCCCCCTTAAGAGCTATGAGGAGGTATTAGAGGGTTCTCTCTGCATTTAAAAAATGGTAATTCATAGTGGTCGAAAGATGTATAAATCAAATGGGAGACAGGTCAATCCCTCTAAGGGTAATTCAAACTACCTGAACAGTTCAAAACAAAATAATCGAGGACCCAAAGTCCTCAATAAGAACCGTGGTGCTACGATGGATGACGAATCGATGAATACAAAAATATTAACATTGTTAGCACCAACAATATAAATAATCATAACAACAATGCTAATATGAACAACCAAAGGGGTAATAATTTTACCCCTTCTGTCAATATGGTGGAATTTAGTCACCCTCCTCAACCTCCACAACGAGTTGAGGCCCAAAGGCATGTTCAATACTTGAACCAATATCCGAATCAATTCCAAAATTAGTATCAAAACTAGGGCTAGAGGCCACCAAAATTCAATTATAACAACCAACAACAAAACAACAATAGAAACTATGGACCAAAACAAAACCAAAATCAAAGACCTCGTGACTATGATCCTGATTTGTATTGTGGTTTTCATAGGGTTAGAGGAATGATGCTCGTACATGCCATGATTGCAAAAATTTTATAAAAATACTTTCAGAGGACCAAAGGAACCTCTTTGTTGAGATGTTTTTGGCTAATCCTATGGCACCAACACAAAACGCTCACATGGGACACGTTTCCCCTCAGAATTATAACCTTGGGGTTTATAGAGATACCATTCTAACACACCCCGAGAATGGAAAGCTCAATCCTCATGGTACTAATAAAGGGATTCCTATTGGAAATAATGATCATGAGGTGTATACATCTACAAACCCTCTTATCACTCCCCTTTAGACAATCGAATCATAAAAATATTGTGGTCTCGAGTGGAGCTAGAAACTCGAACCCAAATTTAATGCAATAGTATGTACTCAATATTATTCTACAAAACATCTTCCCATATATCCTTCTATGTTAGACAATATTTGGTGCATCCTAAGCCATTACGAGCTTATGATCTAACTACAAAATTTACTAAGACCTTATCCCACATTTCCTTCTTGTATTTGTTAAATAATTCTCCCGCACATAGATTAGTTTTATTAGATGTGTGTGGATCTTGGACATATTATCTACATCACATCTCCTCCTGGAGGCCCAAATAAATCACATAAAATTTCATTTCTATCCCTCGGGAAGCTTGAGAGAGATGTTGATTTCGTGTTTGACATTAGCAAGATGCTAACCGATGTTGAGTTGACACAAAGAGGTGATCCTAGATTGTACCTCTAGGTTTGGATCTACAATAACTATAGTAAGTGTGCAATGGTATATGATGGGGATACTTTCAATGTAGTTCATTTCTACTTTCTTGAGAAGTTAGGCTATGGAGAAACCAATTGTTCTTCAACATTAAATACATTAATAGTCCACAATAGTCTTAAGAAAACATCCATTGGGACTATATTGCTTCCGGTTACACTTGGACCTCTGTGTTGACTAAGTTTTATATTATACATTAGGAAACTAACTATAGTATGATCCCCATTTGACCACGGATACATGGAATGAAGGAAATCCCTTCTACGTTATTCTAAGAGGTTAGATTCCTATGTCTGGGTAAGGTTTTTCATAGCTTAGGGTGACCCAAAGATATTTGAAATCCATTTGGCCAATCTAAAGAAGAAATCGATGGTTCAAGTGAAATTTGAACTCCCGAGAAAATCAATTAAACAAGCCTTAGGGTTAAAAACACGAGTCCCTGACTTATCCCTACAATTGATTTGGAGACTCCTAAGGAAATTGAAGGGTTAAATTCTTATAAAAACAAAGCCGCCATAGTAGTTACTATATCAACAAAAAATACAACTAAGATAGTTAAGCTTCCGGAGAATGATTTTCATATCATTCTTCCTTTTGATTCCTTGGGCATAATTCATGCTCTTGGGATCTCTACTCTTCTAGTTGATGGATTTGAGGATATTTTTATGGTTGAGGTTTTGAAATTCAAAGAGGAAGATTCCATGAATGTTTACTTCCATTAGCCTACCATATATTTCTCTTGCAAGTTCCCTTTTATATTATAATTTCAACCTAGAAGAACATCCATTCACATGGTCTAGCAGAGCTCAAGGAAGGATTGGTTAGTTTTATAGATTATAGGAGCAATTCAATTTCAATCATCCTCCTCAAGTTAGGATCCACAGATCAAGTCTTTCACAAGGAAGAAGAGACAAAACTCCTTGAGATATGGATAGTCTCCAGCACAATCTTGCTTCTATGATTATTCACCAATTCTATCCTCAAATAATCCATGCTTCTTTCATGATGCATAATCAACCGCTTCCCCTACAACACTTATTCCATGGGGTGAAGCCTTTGGACCTCTAAATATGAAACCTCCTATGTATGATCTACCTGTTAGTACCCAAATTTTTCTCCTTTTCAATCTGAGTAGCATCAGAGATATTTCATGAAGCTTGAAGTCAGATAGATCATGATGTGTGTCATTTTGTAGCCGGGGATGTGATCTAACTGACACTCATATTTGTGGAGAGATGGATAGCACTCAAATAGGACTTGATCTTGTCCTAACTATTTTAGGTTGTGCCTTTCAACCAAGGTAAGAGAACCTATATTATAGACTTTGTTTTGTGAAGGAGGTGAAAATATCCTTGCCATGTGCAGGTTGTATGGAGATGGCCTTGAGAAAACATGATCAATTTTCCATTTTTTAAACTCAACAGCACTGTCACTACTTAATGATGGAAATGCTTTCAAGGCAAGACTAAGGCTGCTAAAAACATGGTATGATCATGATTTGCTTTATGCATTTTTGTAAATGGATTGAATTCTTTCGTTGACACACAATGTAATGAAGGGGTAGTATGGGTAGGATTAGTTTGTTTGAATGGATATTTGGTGGGAGATTTTAGACAAGACTAACCAGAATTTTCCAAATTCTTTGAGGACCTTTGCAAGAAATTTGTAAGACCCACACAGTAGAATTATTCAAAAGGGGTAAGGTACTCCTTCAACCAGGATATGTGCAATAAATGGAATCCCATATCTACATGATTCCACACAATCTTTGATAGCCTACAACAAAATCTTGAAGTAGATGAACCAACAAAGCATCCAAAAACCTCTATTTTATCATGACCTAAGGTGCACCCAAAGGTTTACAACAATCTCTAGATTCAAGGAAGGTAAAGTGATTTTAAATCTATTTATCTCTTTATCAGATGAAAGCTCTTCTGAATGTGAGATTACGAGATGCTACTAAAATATCAACGAGAAATGAGACCATGTATGATCAAGATAGATTTTAAACACAAGACCACAACATGAGTAAGAAACAAAAATTAAAAACATTTTGGAACATAAGTGCATGTAAATTTTGCCAAGAGACAACACAAAATAATCTAGAAATGATCAAATCTATCAGTAGGGGAATGTTATAAGAACAATCTTAGAGATTTGTGATGGATTTACAACTTAAACCAACTTAACATGATACAAATCTGATGCAGAAAGGAATTAGAAATGGTTCTCAGGCGGTTTCTTAGAGAATGGGCTTCTTCCCAAATTTTCGCATGAATTTCTAATTTTCTCTAACCTTTTGCATGTCTCAAAACATTCATAATATAACATTTTATTACATTTGATCCTTCTTTCCCAAGAAAATAATACGCCCAGCATCAATTTTGTTACAAAATTCCAACATGATTCACAGATAGGGACATTTAACAAATTTGCAACAAAAGTTCCCAGGTGTTTCAAAAATGGCGAATCATTAAAAATCCTTCATCATTATCCATTGTGGAGGAACGTTTTTCACTCTCCAAGAATGCGGACCCCTTTAATTTCATCATTTCATCCTTATCATTTTTAAAATTTGATTCTGCAACTTCTTGATTTGATTTTTCACGTTTTACACAGGTTGGGGCAAAAACTATTTCAAAAACACCTCAAATCTATAAATTGAATCTTAAAATTGATTCCATTATTCCTTAAAGGCCAAAATGACATGATTTTTCCAAAAATTGATCAAAATTGATGCAAAATTCACAATTCCACACTTCCTGGAGCAAAAATGGTGGCCAAAAATGAAAATGTATAGCTACCATTGATTTTCTCTTTTCCTTCAATCTGGGCCCTCCACATGTCAAAATGTGATTGGGAATGAATTTGGGATCACTTTTTGACCTTTTAACATTTTTGAAAAATGGAAAAAATTGACTTTTTTCTCTGCCCCTCCGCCCTTGAAATTTGGTGCTGACATGTGGCATATGGTGGGTCCCATTGGAGTCGCGGCTCAATTCTACGCATTTTCACCTTTTTTGGGAATTTGGAAAATTTTCACTTTTTTCCCCACGGGCCCGCACCTCTGCCTTTGTCCTTGACATGTGTCCACCTCTCTATCGCTAAGAATCCGCGGGCTTATTTCATGTTTTAACCCCTTTTTTCACCAAGGGAAAATTTTCTCCTTTTTCCCCGTGGGCCCACGCCTCCGATTTCTTCCCTGCCATGTGTCTCCTTCTAATTTTTGCAAATCCATGCCTAAAATTTTCATTCTAAGTCTTTTTTCAAATGGGAAAAATTCCCTTTTGCCTCCGCCCGGCCCGTACTCTCCTTCGCGCCGCCACATGTCTCCCTTTTCTTCATTTGGACCTGCGGCTTAATTTTTTCTCTAAGTCTTTTTACAGAAAAAGGGAACCATTTCACTTTTTCCCCTGCCACCGCCGACCCGAACTACCCTCTGCACCTACCAAATTTCCACCCTCACTCCATTGCGGACCCATGGCCCCTTCTTCAACCTTTCTCCTTTTTGTCAAAAAGGTAAAAAAATCCTAAGTTCCCTACCTACCTTCCATTCCACCTTTGCATGAGAATGTGACACGTGTCCTCCTGCGGAGTTGCGGGGAAATTTTGAATTTTTGCCCAAAGCCAAAAAATGCTAAGTTTTTTAAATAGACTGTCGATCCTTGTCCAACCAGAAGTGGCCACGTAGGAGGAGAGTTTTGAGTTTAAATTTGATAGGCAAAGGACACCCGTGACAACCGTAGTAAAAAATGTAGAATATACGTAGATGCCCAAATTTGATTTTTTCTTCATGGGTGAAGGATTTTTTGGTCAAAAAATAAAGGGAGTGTGTTTTAAAGCAATTTTCAACCATGGTAAAGGATTTTTGAGGGAAAATAAGCAAAAAATGAGCAACCATGAGATCCACAGACTGGGAAAATGGAAAAAACAATAGAGGCCCGTGGATTTGGAGTTTTAGGGCACAAAGTAAGGCACACATGTATTTTTCTTTCAAAATGGGGCAAAAAAATAATTTTATGAGCTTTTGAAAGCATCTAAACTGGAGGGAGAAAGTTATAGACCACCAAATTCAAATAAAAATGTTTTTAGAGCACGTAGAAAAAAGGGGAAAGATGGGAAAATAACAGAGGATCAAAATGGGAACCAACACTATCTAAAGGGATGAGAAAGAATTTTCCAAAATTATTTAGAGATGGAAAAAAATACGGATGACCACTTAGTTGCATTCTTTATATCATGTGCATTGCTTGTATTTGAACATGAAGATGTATCTGTCAGACTTTTAATAGAGACTCTGCATGACTTGGCTAGATAGTGGTTCTACCGGTTAGCTCTTAGTATCATAACCAACTGATCTACTATGCAAGATGCATTCCTGAAAAGATTCAAGCTAGCTAAAGATTCTAGTACATTGATAACTCAACTAACTCAACTAAAGAAGGAGCCATAAGATCACATGTGGGATTTTATTGCAAAATTCCAAAGATTACTTTACAAAATTCATGTTTCTTCTTCTCTGAGTGATGAGAATCAAAAGGTATTCTTCATCAATGTTTTACTTCATTAAGTAAGCTATCAGCTACAAAGATGACATCCTTCGACTTGTTAGTAGCCAAAAACATGGTGGTTGAAATTGAAGATGACCTCATCATGGTAGGAAAGATAAAGAGCATTACTTCTAGAGCTAAAAGTTCATGCTTTATTACATTACTTCCGATTCACTATTGCAAAAGTTAGCAAATGAGATGTCACAGATGAAGAAAAAATGACTCAAATGGCTCAGGGAAACAACACTTCCCCTGCTCATAATTTTAACAACAACAACTGGAACCACATTGTTGGTTCCCAAAGAATAGGAATTTAAGTTCTTCCTAAAAACAACATGGAGATGAATGAAGAAGACCAGAAAATTCTCACTAATCATCTCGAGAATGATTATTTTGTAGGTCCCCTCTTGTGCAACTCCAACATTAATTACCTAAGCTACAAATCTGAACATGACTATGATGAGCTTCTTGAAGATGATCATGGTCATATATATGCATTATTTACACAATCAAAAACTCCCCAAGATGATGAAAAATAAGGGGAAGCCCTTTACCTTCTTCATTAGCTCCCCAGAGACAAGAATGTGAGTTATTCATCTCAATCACAGTAAAGTGGCTCAGGTATATAAATTTATTCCTTCCTTTGAATTTTTTGATCATGTCAAGAATACTAGGATTCAAATGTAAGAAGGTGAATACTTGAGAGACTTTCTGAGTAGTTAAATAGGCTAGTCAAATATGTACAATCACTACGGAAATTCATTACATCAAAAGGAATTTTTCTTAAGTGCAATGATACTCCTCTCCATAAAAACGTTGTAGTTGTTAAACCCTCATTATATTTTAAAAGAGTAGATCCTTTCTATGTCTCCTTATTGCTTAATGGTTTTAAGTTAACAAATTGCATTCTAGATTCGAGTGCTTCAGAAAATTTCATGCTAGCTAAAGTTGCATATGCTCTTGGGATTCCATTGTCAAAGACTATAAAAATGTGTTATTCCATAGAGAGACAAGTCCTTTTATCAGAAAAATCAAAGATGCACAAGCTATTCTAGTATTTTTTTGACAAAAGAATAAACATGATAATCTTAGTTGTAGATATTTCTATCTCTACTACGGGATGTTGCTAAGAATAAAATTATGCAAAGAGTTGGGAGGGGAAGTAAAGATAGATTAGTTATGTGACCATATTCCTAACAAATGAATAAGTTAGAAGTTAGAGCAAGAAAAGAAGTCCATGTACACTATTTCAAAATATAAAGATTCTAGATCCCAAATTACTTTTTAGGGTTTCGATCGCAGTGTATACTTCTTGGAAATGGATAAATACGTTCCAAATCCAAAAATTCAAGCGAGAGATAGAACCAAAAGAAGAATAAAAAAATTTGGCTTTAGAGATTAAAGGCACCTATTGTTCTTTTGGATCAGGAGCTGGTGTTCTACTAATATCTCTAGATCATGAGATATTCCCATACTCCCACAAGATGATCATCGAGAACACCAATCATACAAAAAGTATGAAGTATTACTTGGTAGGAATGGAGAAAGATAAAAAGAAAGGAGTAAAACTCCTCAAATCCTAAGGAGATTCTAAAATTCTAGTAAACTAAGTTCGAGGAAAACTCAAGTAAAAAAATTTTGTGGCACTATAGAGATAAAGGGCTTTCTCGCCACACTCAATTTTTCAGCCTTCTCTATCAACTTCATTCTAACAAATCAAAATTCCAAGGTAGACTATTTTATAGTCACATTTGCACTATTGAATTTGGATATACCATCATTCATATTCAAACAAGGAAACTATAAAGTGGAGATGGTATACCACCACAAATTCTTTGATAATGTTGAATAGTGGTAGAATGTCAATGATGGAAAACAAATATCTACATGTTTGGAATAAGAAAACTTTGATAGGTTGTGTGATGAAGGGAGTAAATCACCACCACAAAAATATTCATGTGAAAAATTTATCCACGTTATGATGAAAGTAGTGGAATAATCCAACCAAAAGGTAAAAAAATCCCCAATGGTTTAGTTTCCTTGGTGAATACTTTCGACAAGCATGATCGAGACTGAAGAAGAACAAAAATATGGCAATAGTTCTTCCTTAGAAATGTATTTGGAAAATCGAGAATGAAGGAAGTTGATGAAGATGTATTTACCACATAGAGAAGAAATGATGAGCCACCACAAGATGAATTTGATAAGGAATTTACCAAGGTATTTGACAAGAAGTCAAGAGAAAGGAAGTTCGAGATCGAGAGAACATAAATCGAAGGGCATGCACGAAAATTTTGATTCACTCTAGAAATATCCCTTCATGACCAAGATATCTTCCTAAATGGATATTTTATTCCTTTCCTATAAGGATGGAATTGATTTACGACTTCCTTTCAACATGAAGCATCGAGAGTGTTCAAAAATTGAGATATAGGGTAAAAATTGTTTATATATAAATAAAAATTTTATTGTTTTCTTTTCTTTTATTTTTTTGTTTTGGTTTTGTGGCCTGACCCCAAACCCAATGGAAAAGGCATGAAACCAGAGATACTGGGATCTCATATTCACTCCTTTCAATTTTAAAAAGGTAAATATGTCCAGAAATGGAGCCGATGGTGTCTCCGAGATTTCACCCGAAATCTTGGACTACAACATTTAAAAAATTTGTTCTTTTCAAAGTAGCAGGTCGTTTTGTTTTTGTTTTTCCCGTAGCGATATGGATTGCTCTAAGGTATCTACAAAGAGTCATAAAATCCAAATTCAAAAAATACCCACATGCAAAAACTCACTCTATCCCTTCACTAGGTTTTGTCTGATAGAAATTTATTTATTTATTAAATAAATAAAGTTTTGTTTAAAAATAAATTGTGTTGCAGTTGAACCCTACTGAGGATTTTCATGCCAGTATTACTTATTCCTCACAATGGAGTTTTCACTAAGAAAGAGTTTTTACTGACTGGATAATCGTAGTTTCTTATCAAAGTAATTTTCTGCAACTTTTGGTGTGGTTTTTTGTTTTTATTTCTTCTACATTTTGGTTTTTCTCTGTTTTCATTTGGCAATCCTCGTAGCCAATTCATTCTTCCTACCATACATTTTTACTTGGCTTAGTGTTTTGAAAATTTATCTAGTGTTTTTAATTGCTAATTAATATGTCCAAAGTGACCAGGAGCTTCGGATTCCTTCAGAGATGCAAGAGGTTGTTTGGTCCAAAAAGGTGCAATAATGCATTTTATGAAAATAAGAAAAATACTTCCACCAATGTGTAGAGATCGATAAAAATATGAAATTTTAGAATAAAAGAAACCTAAAATGAAGCCACAGAGTGAAATTTATGGCACTTACAAGTTTTTTTGCTCAATGTTCCCAAACCATTTCCAAAAATGCTATATTTTATTATTTGCCTTTGTTTTCTTCACCAAAAATCCAAAAATGGAAAGAAATGCAGTCTTCATGCCAGTCACAATTTTCAAAGCTGCCCTTCAGCTTGAATGTCCACGCCAAATATGGGAAGTCAAATCCAAAGCAAGTCACACTTTTACCTGCCTGTTGCTTATGTTTTTCCCTCAAAAGAAACTTAAGTGAAAAGCAAAAAGTAGACCCCAGCAAGTAGGATCAAATTTTACCTTCCTACGCTTACGTTTTTCCCTCAAAAGCAACTTAAGTGAAAAGTAGAAAAGTAGACCCTAGCAAGAAGGGTAAAATTTTACCTACATGTTGCTTATGTTTTTCCCTCAAAAGAAACTTAAGTGAAAATAAAAAAGTAGACCCTAGCAGGAAGGGTAAAATTTTACCTGTATGTTGCTTATGTTTTTCCCTCAAAAGAAACTTAAGTGAAAAGTAGAGAATTGGACCCTAGCAGGAAAGGTAAAATTTTACCTGCCTACCCCCCACGTTTTTCCCTTGGCTTATAGCCAAAAAGTGTGACCCATCCTTGCATTATTAAATTCCTAAAAGATGACTTCTTTTAATTTCCAAAAAGCATCCTTCTTTTCTACCTAGGGTTGGAAAGGCGTGCTTTTTATTGTATTCGGATATATGCATGTTGATGTGAGTGCACGAGTGAATAAAATAATATTTTTAGCTTTCTTGGCATGAAAACAAAGTCTAAAAATAGAGGGCAACATGCATTATAATCAGATCTCGGTGAAAAAATTGGATATTAATGCTATGGCATACATACTTGTCTAAATTATTTTCTGGAACACTTCATTTATGCCCATAATGGTGAAGAAAGTAGAAGTTAATGTCTGATACATTGAAAATATCTTTAGAATCAGAGGAAGAAATAGATCCAGCTCTCATAATTGCGAAGGCTTCCAGAAAAAATTCATTATCTTGTTTCTAACGCAACCCATGTGGAAGTCATTGCATGGAAAATTCCTTTCAAGAGCTTGTGCAGTTGCTCCCAATATTCCAATTGAAGCCTTCTTTGAATTTCATTGTATTTTCCTTCACCTGAAGTACTTTCAAGAATTTAAAATTTCTCATATACAATTAAAAAATAAAAGGTGATGAGTTTTGTCTAAATTTTTTACGAGATTCATCTTATTAGTGCACTTTCTAAAGAAGAAGAAATGCAAAATCTTCAAGGATAAGTGGGAAGACAGGTCAAAGGTAACACCGCAAGAAAATCATGATCAATTTGCTTCTAGATCCAGTTTGGTGAGAATCAAAGGAAAAGAGTCAACCATGTGGGAGAAATATTTTCTCGGGTTCAGGACAAGATATCATTCAGATCATTCATTGCTAAAGTGGATGAAACAGAAGTGCAATACAGGTTGGATCAAGATGCAGAGTATGGAAGAAGAACAAGATTGAGAATATTTCATTTTTTTCTAATTTCTTCTCCTTTTTCTTCTTTTTTCTCTTATTTTCTCGACAAAGCAATTGAAAAATTAATTAAAATTGTAAAACTTAGATAATTGGCTATGAAATCCATTACTTCAAGTTACTAGAAGAAGTCAATTACTTGGAAATAAGTGGCAAACATGCAAAATATAAGGTTCTTTTTTAGTTATAAATCATGCATGTGTCATGCAAAGAGAAAGTCTAGGGAGAATAATGCAAGTTTCTTTCCCTTTTCATAGCTTCCAATGTGGTAATTCATTAAAATATTATTATTTGTAATTTCCCTCTATACACTTAAATAGACGAAGAGCCTACGTGTTAAATCATCATCACAATTTTTTAATCAGCATTCTTGAGTTCTATACTTTATGTGCCGCCCTTGATGTCATTTTTGTGAAAGCTAAGGGATTGAATAAATTCAGATTTCTAGATAACTTTGTGTACACAGTGCATTTTCTTCTTAATTATGTATGGATATTTAGATAAACTTTGTGTCATCTAAGATTTAGATTAGAATATTTTCTTTTCCTTTACTTTTGAATATTATGATATATACTTTTTTATTTAATCCATGTGTATGAAATCAACTATGTAAACTATTGGTTGAATTATATATCTTCCTTTCTTCTTTCCCAAAGTCCATTATTTCCCCCTTTTGCAAATACTTCATAAACAACTCCTTACTTGTTGCAGAATTGCTAAGCTATGGTTCATGAGCTTTTTCATTAAATTAAAACCCCCATAGATAGTTATTAAGTTTCATATGTACCATATTGATAACCATTTTACACATGAGCCTCACCAATAAATAAGGGAGATTTATCTCATAACATTCTAGGTTTTTAGTTTCAAAGCAAATCTAGCCAACATTACCTTTGGTAAGGGACAATGGTATTTCAATTAACAAAAGTTTCCATGCATCAAAAAATCATAGAAATAGAGAGCCTGAGGTAATTGATCTACCTGTTCTAATTGAGTCTCAAAAGAAAGTGGTTTCATTATCTCACCAGACAATGTCATTTCAGACTCATGAAATTATTCACTCTACTCCTGTTACACCACCATCAAGTGTAATTTCATTTGTATCCCCCACTGAAACTGTTCCAAGAATAGTTGGTAGTGCTCCTATGTCTAGTCAATCAGATGATGTCATGAAGGAACAAATGTAAAGTAACCTAGTGGTTGAACAATCTAAAAATAATTAAAAAAGGTTTATTGAAGGAATTGATTTGGAATTACTCAAGGAGACTCTTGAACTTGAAATGGATGATGTGAAAATTGAAACTTATATAACTGAGGGTGTAAGTGTCCCTAAACAAGAAATACATATTCAAGATCTTGATCAAACATCAAGTGTGAGATTAGGGGCTCAACCTCAAAGTATTCAAATCGAAGGCACAACCTTTATTATGGATGTTGAAACAATGACTCAAACAAGTTTGAATGAAACACCTATAATAAGTGTTGTCCATATTGAAGACCAACCACCTAAGGATGCAAAGGTAGTCAAGGAGGGTGAGGTTTCTCAAGGGACAAGTTTCATGAAAGAAATTGTGATTGAGACTTCAAAAGAAGTAAGAAAACCTACTAAGGTCAAACTTGAAAAACATAAAAGTAAAATTCAGAACCAAACCTTGAGTCTCACCAACACAACATAAGGTGGTTG
This sequence comes from Taxus wallichiana var. yunnanensis, assembly GCA_018340775.1. Lineage (NCBI taxonomy): Eukaryota > Viridiplantae > Streptophyta > Pinopsida > Cupressales > Taxaceae > Taxus > Taxus wallichiana. Next base: position 39,191,682 of record CM031239.1, on the reverse strand, counting down.
AAGATAAGCTCCAAGAAAAATTATCCATTAAACAACCACTTACAGAGGGTGAAGACATTTCAAAGGAAAAGGATCCATTTAAATCTCCAAATCTAGGTAAAGATATTCTAAAGGAGGTTACAAATGTGGTAGTTACTTCAATAAAGAACTTGGATACAAGTACAATTGCCACTCCTGCTGAAAATCCTAAGGAAGCATTAAGTGAACCTGTTGTTTTTGTAAAGAGTAAAGATCAAGATGAAAAAGAAATGACTAGAAAGGGGTCAGAAGATATCACTTAGTCTCATATTTAGAACCAGGGAAAAGGGTAGTCAGAGATGGTAACTTTGGAAAGTGAAAATAAAATGGTAAGAGTAGAAGAAGTATCAAAAGAATTAGTGGTGTATTCTAAGACCCCACACCTCAAACCACAAGAAGAAAATAAGGGGAATGCCCCTATGACTAGATGGTTAGGAGGACTTCTTCAAGAAAGGGAGAAGGAAGTTATTCAAAAGGAAGTTTTAGATATCACCAACATTGCATTTCCAAAACCCAAAAATCTTTAAAGAAAGAAAATATTCTTACTAAAACACATATAGACTAGCATGGATTCAAGACCTGGAATTTGCAAATGCTCACAAATGAAAATCAATAAATGATATTACAGTAAGTGACTATGATATCAAACACATCCAATTGGGAAGGCCTACTAGGGAATCATTGAAGCAAGAAGTCACAGTGGTAGTTGAAGGCCTGCTAAAAAAGGTTGATGAAGATAAAATATCTAAAAAGAAACTAAAAGAGTAGATAAAAACATTGACTTCATGCTTGCAAAAATTAGTAGGGTATGCAAAAGGAAATCAATAAGTTTCCACTACTATTACCCCTGAAATGTTGGATAAAATAGAAAAGGCTAGTAAGAAAGCTAAAATATAATATATATATATATATATATATATATATATATATATATATATATATATCGGTAGAGGATTTTCCCGTAAAGGTAGAGAGGTCATTGAGAAGACAATAAAAAAGTATGTAGAATTTACCAAAACACTCAATGACATTAATGAAATCAATGAGCAGTGTGAAAGTGAATTATATTATTGGGAGGGGATCCTTCCCAAAATTTATGCAATAAACCAACTTGATGAATATTTGGTAGAAAGGGAGGGGATAGTGCCACCTGAAGAGAAAGGGAGTCAATATGTAATGGAATATCTAGCCAAAATTAGGGTAGAAGTTATAAATTAGGTTAAAGAAAATTTTAAAATAGAGAAGGAATGGGTAGAAAAGAGTATTGATACCATAGATAACATAGTAGAACAAATGGTATTTGATAAACATAAATCTACTTATGGGGATATGGAATTTGATACCTTGATTCAATCTTTTGACAAGTACATCAAAGAGGAACACTTTGCTCTTATGAGGTTGTCAAAAGACTCATCTTTGTGGAAAACAAGATTCCCGAACTAACTAAGAAATTGAGGGAGTATAAGCCAAGAATGTCCAAATGTATTGATATACTAAATAGGCATCACCTGATATTAAAATATCACTTAGGACCTGATGAAGAAGAGATGATACCATTATTCCAAAGGTATGATACATATAAAGAAAGACAACTAGATGAAGAAGAAGGTGACAAAGATGAAGATGTGACCATATTGACCAGTGAACAAGTTTAGACTTGTTTTTCTTAATAAATCTCATCTTTTCATTATTGATACTCTTGTTTTATAATAGTTGAACATTACTTTGAATTGTTAATTTCAAGCATGAATGTAATATGATACAATACAATATACTTTTATGTTTCTTTAATATAATTCTAAATCTATTATGAAGCATGTGGATTAATGTAACAATTTGATTTTAGTGTATTGATAAAAGGGGAAAATGGGGTTATATAGGGGCCCCAAACCCATGGAAAAATATAAATACCTTCTTGTGAACTACATAAAAATTAAAATAGATAAAATAACACCTAATTATCTTCTACTACCACAAAATCCTCATTGAAAGGAGGAATTTTGTCAAAAAGCTTGTTTTTCCTTGCAACAAACTCCTCTAACCCAACAACCACTTGTACAAAAATAACTTCCCCGCTAAGGTGCAAGACATCCCCATATCCATAAGTTCATAAATATTCATCTTAGGGCCACCCAATATGCCATTCAACTCCATAATCTTATGTTAAGAAGAGACCCAACTTAGGAGATCCAGTCACCTATGGGAAATGTTTTCTTCCCTTTTTATTTGTATACCGAGGGCTGAGAAGGAACAATCGATGTGGCTAGAAGTGAACGTAAAGTGGTCCTTGAAGTTGGCTGAGTGGTATTGTTGGAGATGGATTCACCCTTGCACTTCTGCATAACAAATGGTGACACTTCATAAGGTTGAGAAGGTATAGATTCTATGGGCCTTTTCTCCAAAGAAGAAAAAAGTTGTTCAACCTCATTCACTATACAAAAAAGAGTAGGAATAGTGTCTATACAAACTCTTTCACTAAGTTCATCATATTATGAGATAATATTCTTCGTAGTGAAATCTTCATTGCATATTAAAGGGCATATGTTGTTAGTTACACCTTTCATAGATGGCTGCTCTTGAGCAATAATTGCTTTAGTACCTCAAGATTTTTTTGATACTCCCACCTGAAAAGGTGAAAGTACATCATTTAGAAGGTGGAAAAGACATGGCTGATTATATTGAGCTCTTGAATCAACACCATATAAAAAACGTGGGTAGTTAATGGCCCGTTGTAAACCTTTAGATCTCCAATATCAAATAACATCCTCACGAATGCCTCATCGAGGTCCTGTCAAGTAGAAAATTGGATTTAAATCTTCTGGGAGACCTACTTGAATTTGGATGTCAATATCATTCCTTCCATGTTGCAGACAGAATAATCCTCTAATATTTTTCACACTTAGAAGAAGATATGTAAATTTGTAGGAGAAGTGATGGAAATTTATAGTAAAGATAAAGCTAGTGAGTTAAGCCAAGAAAAATCATGATGAGTTTATTGTTGAGATTGTCTATGATACCTACATGAAGGAGATAAATAAGATATAGACTAATATCATACAAAAAGGAGGAAATTGGATTGATATGATATAACACATGCAAAAACATTCAGCTCAAAAATATATGACAATGAGTGTGTGTATTTTGAGGTGGATTCTCAAAAGGTGGGAATGATTAAATATCAAATCAAACCATTTGGAGGTACTCAAAAATCATTGAAAAGTCTCTTGACTTACATAAAAATAAATGATTAAACAAAATATGCTAAAATTATTACAAGGCATCCTATTCATTCTAGGAGAATTTAAAAAAATAGAAATCATTTCTAATCCCTACACATGTCATCAAGAAATAATCAGTAGATCAAATTGTGTACTAAAAGAGGAATATTATTTTGAAGATTCACATTTTGGGGGAGGAAGACAAGGAAAGAGAGAGAGAGAGAGAGAGAGAGAGTTATATATATATGAGAGGAATGTTCTCGTATAAGGGGGTTAAATTTTTCTAAATTTTTAGAGAAAACAGAGAAAAACTTATTGTACTCTTCTTGAATAACGTAAATCAAACTAAGATACCTTTGAATCATGTTATTTTGTCCAAACCTTCTCATGCTAAGATGATTGTGAGTGTACAATCATTGGAAATCATTAAGGCCATAGGCTTTATGGCCCCTTGTTGAGAAATTTGAATTTCTTGAAATTAACTATGTGTTTTCTCCTGAGAAATGTTGTCCTTGTTCTTAGGGTAAAATAATTTGAATCAACTATTTTCCTTCCCGTTGCAATCTTCATTGATATTTTTCCGAACTATACTAGATCTTATCTTAATTAGTGGCATTTTGGCAACTACAATTACACTTTAGATAGATATTTCTTTATGCACTTTAAATTCATATTTCCTCTGTTTGGTTGAAAATATCTCAATAAGCTTTTGAGTGTATCTTGAGCGTAGTTGAAAATGAATTGTTAGTATTTTATTGAGAGTTTAGTACAAGATTTTGTGTTTAAATTCTCAAAGGTTGTGTGAAATCTTGTACTCTTGGGCTTCCATGAGTGCATACCTTCTAGTTAAAGGGATGCTACTAGTTGTGTGAGGTGTTCTTCTTGCCTTGATAGAAATTTCCAAACATTTGTAAGGTTTTCTTGAGAAATTTGTATAATCAACTTTATCCTAATTTAATCTCCCATTCATACACAAAAATTACAACATACAATTGTTAAATCCTTCTGAATTACCCATGTTTTCCTGTTTATAACCATTTGCAAAGGAAATTTACCATTTCTAACATCCCTTTCCAGAAATATCCAGAAGCAAGCTAAGATTTACATTGTCTAGAGTGACCTGAGTCCTATCTTTGAAAGACATCTGCATTATTTAGTGTGACAACTTGTGAGAGTTAAATTATGCTTGCATTGACCGTGTCTATTCAGGACTCTCTTTCTTATTTCCAAGATAAATCTTAGAGATAATAACTTCATCCATATTTCTCACAATTATAGGTCTCAAAATGGTTTCTCTCACCTTGGTTAAAGGAAAAACCTAAAGTAGGAGTGAAGGTCATCCCCTTTGTGAGTACAATCCAATCTCTCCCAAGTCATGTCTCAAATATTCTATCGAGATATGTATCCAGTTATAAATGACTAAATCTTCATCTTTCTTTCTCTAAGCATCCAACTCAGATTTTCAATGCTTCTTGGCTCACAAGGTGGTGCATGTTTGGGTACTAACAGGTGGTAAGATGGAAGAATCTCATTTTTTTCACCCATTTTAAGCCATGTAACCTTGGAAATTTGTCACTTGAAAAATATTGCTTACCTAATATTTTATGAAATTCTAAGTAACGATTTTCCTTTTCACTTTCCATAAGCTACATACCTAGGTATCCTTTTTCACTCCAATTTTGGATGTCTAGAATTTCTTTTTCAGCTCGTTTTATTTTGGAAGATATTTCCAATAAAATATTTATTCCATTTTTAAGGTTCATTTTAACGGGTTGGAGCTTTTTGATAGTCTACAAAGATATATCCCTTGTACATTAAATATCCCCATTATTTTATAAGGTCTGGTAATTCATCTCTTTGGAGCCCCATTTTCTCAAACTAGAACTAATTTTTCCTTCTAGTTGAATCTTTCATCAATAGAATGAGATTATGGTCTAACCCGATTCTGGAAAGAGTAAAAAGGAAGATATCATTCTTAAACCATTCTTCCATAGCAAGCACCCTATCTAATATTACCTATATAAGCTAGGATCCTACTCTCCTATTTGACCATGTGAATTTTCTTCCTTTTAAGTCAATGTCCATTAAGTTAAAATTCATCAAGAATTCATTTAGGTCCTCCATACCTACCGTATAATCCATGGACCCCCTTTTTTCTCTCGAAGGTGATACCGGGGTATTGAAATCTCCTAACACAAACCAGTCAGATCCAGAGATAATGTTTTTGAAGTTTAATAAATGCTGCCATAATTTTTTCCTTTCTTTATGTGAGGTAGGAGCATAAATGTTCGATATAACCCATATTTTTCCATTTTCAATATTTCTCATCATCACGGCCATGTGGTTTCCTATTTTTATCAGTAGAGTACTTCTAAATATTTTTTGGATTCCACACTAATGTTATGCCACTTGAAGATCCAATATAACTAAAAATAAAGGCTTTAAAGTTTTTCCAAATTTTATCTTGAATGCTTTGGAAATTTTCTTCATTCATTTTTGTTTCCTAAATATTTAAAAGATCTAAATTTTTACTTTCCACTTGGTATTTTAAATTCCTCCATTTAGTGTGGTTGTTAAGCCCTCTCCCATTGTAAAATATATAATTCATTTCTTTGTATTTATCTTATTCTTTCGAAAACCTTTTTGTCTAAACATGCCTACGTTCTCAAATCTATTTCTTTTTGGGTATTTCCTTTCGGGATTCTTTTCTTCTCAATCTTCCAGTTTTTACTACATGGCGTACTTATATTAATTGTATTACCTCTCCCTATTCCTTTAGATTTCACCGTGTTAGTTTTAGAGGGTGTTCCTTTTGATGATTCACCCCTTAACAAAGGAGACACTAATTCTTCTTTCTGTCTTCCATTCTCTTTTCTTTTGTTTCCATTTGAAAGATTTGTTTCACATTCAACATTTCCTCCACTATAAATTTTATCATATTCCTTACTGTTTTATGTGTCTCTAAGTTTTCATAAGTATTTGTACTTATTTTCCTTTCGAGACCAATGATTGGATCATCTCACCCACAGTTTCTTCCAACCCATCTCCTTTAGTCCTATTATATTCCTTATTTTTATCCTCAAGATTTTTAGTCCTCTTTTAAATTTCCTCATTCTTATTCATGCCTTTTGGCTCTAATTTTTAGGGATGAAGGGGTATAATTTCCTCGCAACAGAGAGTATTTTTTTGGATTTCCATCCTTCATGTCTTGAATATTTGATTCCAACATTGATATATTTTTGTTTCTCTTCTTGTTAACCACCAAACTGAAACCAACATCTTCCTTATTCTTGCCATCCACATGAGGTGTATCTATATTATTTTTTCTAGATATGTTATATGAAGAGGATTTTACCCTTCTATTTGGTTTTTAAAAACTACTCTCAATTTCTCTATTTTAGATTCCATTATTCCTTTTCCTTTATCCTCCTTCCCTTCATTTGTTCTAACAACCGTAGTTCGAGTGATTTTTATTTTGTAGTTTTGAATTAAATGGCCCCATCCATTGCATTTAACAAAATTTTCTGGGCTGCTTCGCAATTCAGTTTTTTATTCCCATATTCCTAGTCTAGATTTAAGTTTAATGTTGTTGGGAATATCTATACCTATAATGGTGTGGATGTATAACATGTCACACACCAAAGCATTGTCATATTTTATGTGGAATTGTCAATAAGAACAAATGTGTCCAAATAATTAGTGATTCCTATTATGATATCCTCATGCCAAAACTCTAAGGGAAGGATTGGAAGATGAACTTGTACATGAAACTAATTCAGATTCTCCTTTTCAGGGTTAAATTTTGGTTCCCATTTCCTTAGATACCACCCTGATTTTCCCCAAAACCAAGGTCCTTCCTCCAAAACTCTAATCATATCCTCATGAATAATAAATTTAAAAAGGAAGAAACCATTGGGTAAGGTACTTACCTCAAGATTCCCCTTTAGATTCCTTTTGTTTTGCCCTTACGTATACCATTAACATTTGGCCACCCATCACCATCTTTCTAACCAACGCATTATTTAGGTTCTTCATGGTATTGTTTAAAATTGTGTCAGGGATCTAAAGAACACACCCTGAAGCTTCTTTTGTTGCATACAAAAATTTTTGGGCCCTTTGAAGAATATCCATTTTTCACAATACTGGACCATGAGATTGGGACCCTCCCTTCTGGTGCTTTATCCTTCTCTAGAAAACCACTTGCCTCCAAGGATGGGTCCAGTATGTCCCCTCTAGGTGAGCTAGATCCCTTACTTCTAGGAAGAATCTTCCTACCATCATTTTCCCACTGTCTCATTTGAAATTCCCTCCATGACGCCTCCAATCACCGTTCCTCTTGCTTGGTCCATAAAATTATTTTTATGAGTTTTTATTAATATTTTTATAATATTGATCATTACAATATAATTATGACTTAAGTTTAAAGTTCTTAGTATGAGAAGTGTGATTTGCATCATTAAGAAAGTGTGAGAAGTGAGGCATTTTTGTTTATTAATTTCACTTGGAAGTGTGATCATTGAATATTATATCTTGAATCCTCACACTTAAAAGTGCGAGTACTCACCCCTTGACCTCGTGAGGAAAGTCAATCCTTGAGTTAGTTATATTTCTAAGAGCAAGTGTGAGTGTGAGAAATTTTCAAAGCACGAGTATGGAGCTGGAGTGAGAGGAAAATAAAATCCATATACCATGTCTTATATGTTAGGAATAAATAGTGTTCACATGAATATTAATGCTTCATTAATAGAACATTGTAAAGTGAGGTTGTTATTTAGTAAAAGAACAACTCACTGTTTTTTTAGTTTGTTTCACGTATTGAACTAAGCATAGGGTTTATTACAAGATTTTTTTATCTTGACTCCTTATATTAAGGATATTATATAGCCTATATATTTTTATGGTTTGGATCAGGAAGTTGAATAGAATATATTTCTAGTTTTTGTCTATGTAAATTGTTCGTACTTTAGATTTTGTATGAAGGCAAATTTGGCTTTCACTTTTGTGATGGAGAAGTAAAATGGTTAGAGGGGAAATTGCTTTTATTCTTGTTTCGTGTATGATAAAATATTGTAAGTAAATAATTTATGCAAGACTATATTTTATATGATTCAGAGTGTTTAATGTATTACGTGGTGGACATACCTCTCATATACATAGCCCCCTCATGGATTCATGTCATTTTGTTGTCTGATCGTGAATAAATGTTCTAGACCTGTCAAATCCACATTTTTGGATTGATTTGTAGACCTACATACTCCTTTTTTGGCAGTGGCTCAACCTTCAATCAACAATGTGTTTCAATTTCAGGTATCTCAACTACATCTCAACGTCCTCACTGACTTCGAGTGTACATATTCAATCATCATATCTTTTTATTTGTGTGAATTTTAAGTGGTCTGATGTCAAATTCTATGAGCATTTAACAAAAATCATCAATGGTCGATTAGATTAGTGCAATCAAGTTTTTACAAATTATATGCATTTTTGTCCAAGATTCCAAAGTGTGTGTTGATCCAAACCAGCTATCTTCCTAAGTGACAGTTGTTTCAAGCTTGCAAAGAACCAAACATAGTCCATATTAGCTTGATATCCATCTCAAATTGACATTGTGTTTGCATTCATTGGGACGGGATCAAGTTTTGAATCATGCATTAAGGTTTTTCTTTACATTTCGCAGAACTCACATCAGATTAGTCATTTCCTAGCTTGGAATCAATTTGGATTACATTTGAGCTCGTAACTGTGGCTCAAAACCTTGCATCACTACTTACCTGAGCATTTATTGATCTTAGCATTATAAATCGACCCTTGCATGTCACTCATTACAAGTCAATAGTTGTTGATTCTCTCAACACAAACCTATGGTAAAATATTAAAAAGGTGTGATTATCATAGTTTTCAAGTTAAGTACCAATTTTTCCAAAATTAATGGTATGCCTATAGGATAGGTTATTAGGAATTTGGACAATTTTGAGTTGTATAAAGTCTCTAGAAGTTTTTTTAAAAATATGGATCTGCATCAGAGTTGTTACGAGTGCCATAAAGTCATCATTTGTTATGTTAAAATTGTGTCAAAAGTCAAAAATTGTAAAACTAAAAAAATCTCACTTTTCAATAATTGGGCACATTTTCGCATGTACACAACGTCCATATTGTGGTGGGTATTTTATGAGTGCCATGATCACATCCAACTGAACTAGAAGTAATTGACAAGAGGTCGGACGCAACAAAGGAAGGAGAGTGATCAACTCCCGTCGTCAGTCACAATCGACCAATGACGTGGCTACATTTTGGTATGGTGGCATCTCTTTTTCAGTTGTGTGGTGTGTGCAGAATAAAATGGTGTGTGGTTTCCTTCCCTGTTATGATTGAAATGAGGAGAATGTGCATTACAGATGCTGAGAGTAGTTATATAGGAGGCAAGATGAACTATAGTGATCCTCTGACTGTTGAGATTCTTCGATTGTCATACTTCTAACATTGATCGACTGGTGAAAAACGTTCACTTTGGAAGTGAAAGAGATAAGCATTGATTTTGTGTATGTAGGTGAATTTGTGGAAGTGTGGTCATCTAGTATGGGATTCACTTTGGTGAAATAGATAGCTCATGTGCAATCACATAAAAAAAAGATCCAAGCTAGCAAAGTATGCGAGAGACATATGATTCTATTTCCATTTTTTTCCAATGTAATTCTTCCCACGTAAACACTAGGTAGGAATGTCGGGAATAAATAGTGTTCACATGAATATTAGTGCTTCATTAAGTTAGCATTGTAAAGTGAGGTTGTTATTTAGTAAAATAACAACTCACCTATTTTGTTAGTTTGTTTCACGTATTGAACTAAGCATAGGGTTTGTTAGAATATTGTTTGGATTGAATCCTTATATTAAGGAGATTCCATAGCCTATATAATTATTATGGTTTGGATTATTAAGTGAATAGAATATCTTTACGGTTTTTTATCCGAGTAAATTGTTTTTACTTTTGATTATATGGATAAAATGATACATAGAGTAGATGGATCTAAGAGTTTTCTCTTCTTGAAAACTACTCTTTTTTAAATGGTCACGGTCAAATAGGACTACTAATTCAATATTTCCTTCACTACCAAGTGAAAAAATAATCACCTTCACCATATCTAATGTAGAAGAAAAATTTAGGATGGGAAAATAAATGGTTTTTAGAGGTATCATTAATGATATCATTTTAGTTTTTGTAGATGATATCACATATTTTTCAAATATTTGGTAGGACCATCTAGAGATGATATTCCAAATATGTATAGAGTTAGGGATTTATTTCAATCTCAAACATATATCTTTGGTTTTATTCAAGGAAATCTTCCAAAATATATGGTATCAAAATATGTTCTTGTAATTGATCCTAATAGAGTATCTACCATCATTGCTCTATATTTTCAACCTCATATGAAAGAACAACATTATTTATTAGTAAAACTAAATTTAGTAAGGAAATTAATTATAGAATTTTTGGTAATTATAAAATAAATCACATATATGCTAAAGACATATTCATCCATGAAGTGGTTGCATGAAGGAAATATGAGTTCAAGTAAGTCATTTTTAGATTCAGTGTTATCAACCCAAACTTTGAGAAGGATTTTATCATTAACACATGAAAGAATTTATTTTATCATTAACACATGATACCTTTCAAATAATTTACACATGTTACACAACCCTCATATTTGAGAGATCAATTGACTTGCACATTTTCAATCTTAATAAGGATGAAAAGAGAAGGATCATTTAATCATAAGGTAAGTTTATATGGGAACATATAAATTCTAGAAATGTGAAAATATAGATATTGATCTACGGTTATATAATTTTTAATGGAAATATCTTCACATTATTTAAGTACACTGTCATTCAAACCATGTATAGAGGAGGTATTTCTTCAAAGCTAGGAGTGAGCGAATATTTATGTCGAAGAAGGATAAAATGAGATGATTATGATGTTTAGGATAAGTAAAAATATTTTAAAAATGGTATTTTTATTGTTATTTCATATATATATATATATATATATATATATATATATATGTATGGTTAAGTCCCATTACTTCAAAACAAATTGTGAAATGTTTTAAGAAAAATTTGAGAATTCTCAAAATTAGGTCTTCAAAGTCTAAGACCTTAGGTTGGTGTAATTGTTAATTTTTATTAGAATATACGATATCATATGTGTAGAATAAATAACACACATAATGTAATATAATGGAACTTATAATAAAATAGTGTTTAATACAATTAATGTTATTAAGTTCTAAAATAAATGACATCTACCTTAGAGTTTTATGATGGGTGATGGAATTTATTTGGATAGGATTTTCATTCTTAATGTTTCATTGTTTGGATAAGGTAGGAATAGATAGTATTATATAAATGATGGATCTAAGATTTCAATATGTGGCATAAATGACGAAAATCACTTATTTAATGTCTTGCATGCTAGCCAAATTCTCCATAGGTTCAAGATTAATATTGAAGGTGGTTTTAATGATGTTTATATAAGAGGTTTATTTTTTCTTCTCATTGCTTATTTAAAGGATTTATTTTAACCTTAGAATTGTCGGACAATATTTTTATATATATTTCAAAATATTTATTATTCTCGGGAAAAAATAATCAAGATCACAATCTTGTGTACTATCCTAAATTTCAAGATACTCATTAGATACCTAGATTTGATATATATAAAGTGTCCATGCTAATAATTTTACATTTTTATTTATGGTTACAATTGATAATGAGCCCTATTTTTAATGAAGGAGGGCCTATGGATTCACTCTCCAAAGGTATGAAGGTTTCGATTTAATAACACCTATATATTTTATTAAAATATGAATGCGGTGTTCTTCTATAACTAATAAATAATGAAATATCAGTGCTAAACACTTTATTAATTTTAACTATGAAAGGAAATGAGACGGGTAAGGTACTTATACGAATTAATCTTATCTGAAGTGAGTCTAAACTATAAAATGTGATGGAACATGAGTACATGACATCGTAATCAAGCTCGAGAAAAATGTAGAGATGCTCATGATTCTTAGACATGGGTGCACGAGCAAGGATAGGGGTGCTCGTGGGTGCCCAAGACCTCTCTATGGGAAGTGAAGTTTGTAGAAATGGTCAAAAACTAGTTCCGAATGTGTCACTAGGGCTCCGTACTTTTTCACTTTTGGTTATATTTATGTTGGACTTAGATCATCGAGGTACCTATAAACCTACACATAAATATTCTCCTATAAAACCCTAAAAAGACATCAAAACCTAAAAAATAAAGATGCAAAATGAAGGGTCGAGACAGTCCTCATCTGTCATAATGGTGAAATTACAAATGAGTGTTGCACTATATCTCAGACCAAATGTAGTTCTATATCCTTTGTGTGTGCAATAGTTCTCCTTGGTCTCCCTCACATCAATGACGCCAAGACGGTGGCGGTAACTAGATAAAATGTAAATGTGTGGATGGAATAGAATTAACTCCCCTTCCTATATAATTTGTATGTAGATAAATGCACCCAAATGTAATCCCTTCAGATATGTATACAAATAGCCCTTGATAAGAATTGTCTACCCATACAATGGTATGTATGTTGTGTTTTTATAGGGATATCTTGCTTGAATTTCAACACTAATGACCTGACATGTCGACTAGTACCTTGAGATATAGGAGGGAAAAATGAAAAGATGTACCTCAAATTTCAAAAATAAGATCAAACATAAATAATACACGAGCAATCGGGATGGAAAAAATTTCTTGGTGCTAGTGTGTACATTTGAGGCACTAATGTCTAGAGAGAAGTGATGAAAATGTAGTGAAGAATGATAAACAGGATCCCTCGGCGACCGAGAAATCAGTATATGAGTAACAAGTGTGAAAGATAAAACAATAGAAACTATCAAGATAAGTGGATGGACTATAGAATGGGTGACCCGTGAATAATTTTACTACACAAGATCCATATATAAAACAACATTCTTGACGTTATAGTAAATAATAGTAAATGCATGATTTTGTGTTTACATTTTCCCCCACTTTATGTTGGTGAGAAAAATATTGGTAATGTAAAGTAGATAGAGATGCATACCTAAGAGATTTTGAGAGAATCCCATGTTGCATGAATATGTAAAAATGTGGTAAAAGTACATTCCAAATGAGAACACATAGCGTGGCGAATTATGGATCTCGCATGTCAATCCATCCGGCGTGACGAGAGACCCTTATGATGAGAACTAAGCAAGATTGATGATTGCGATGTTGAATGTTTAGATATTTTGATTTTTTCGTCGACAGAAATGTGTTAGGGTAGGGAGTGATCAGTTCCCAACTCAATTGTGTGTGCGTGAAAAACTAAGGATTTGGTTGTCGTGCCACCAAAGGAAGAGTGTAGGTAGAAAATTCTAGTTTTACTCTCCAAATTTAACTACATCCTCAAAAAGGCTAGCTGCATCAGACAGAAAAAGACCACATTTTGTTCATTTGGATGAAATTTTGATCAAATGTTAGTAACCCATATAGGAGTAATATTGGAAAGGAAATGATGTATCCTTACCCCTACTCGGAGAGGTTTGGCTGCAATTTGTATGAGATGGCTTGAATGTTAGGTCATCTAGAAGTAGTCATAAAATGTAGAATAACTTCTAATGTTAGATTATTTGGGAAATTGGTGATATAACTCCCAAGTTAGGTCATATGGGAGGATAAATACGTTGTCTTTTTTTTTTATTGATTTATGTGATTTAGAATAGTATAAAGTTTTTGTTTTTGATAATTTAACATGTGATTAGTTTATTAGTCACTCATGGAGACAAATTATGCTTATTGCCCCTAGATTAGGTCATTAGGGGTAATAGCTAGAAAGTGGTGTAAAATTTCACATGATGTATGAGAAAAATTAAAATTAGGAATGTAGGATGATAATTCAATGGTGTGAAGGGATTAGAGGATGCCCTAATTGTATGCACCCCTTTTAGCGAAAGGGGGAGTGATGATAAGAATGAACATTGAGCAGAAAGTAAGCATGTAGCGAGGTAATGGATAATGTATGATAGATATCGTAAAAGTGTGTGTATGTTGAGTTGAAATGATTTCAAAGAGGAATATAATGCTTGCGTAATGTGTATGATATAATATTTGGTGAAATTAAGAAGAGAACAATGTAAACGAGCCATGAATTAGAGTAAGGATGCACAAAATATGATTGAAATCATGTCAAGGTGTATTAGTTTGAAGGATAAGTGTGAATAATGACTATAGTGTGGTAAGTGATGGGAAGTTACTATAAATAGTAATGTGAAAAAATGAAATAGGAAATTCATTTGATTATTTCGAAAGAGTGATTTTTAGCTCTCGGTGTATGAAGATGCCTCAAGTGAGAGTACCATGATTGAGTTGGTTCGAGATGGTGGTGGCAGTTGTGGCATCATGTATGACAAATGAGCTAGTAAGCGTGATTTTTTTGGAAAATGTACTAGTATTAGTTGTTTTTGATGATTTTTGAAAAAAAAATGAGTTTCTCGGTGTTTTACACTTGGACAAGAGAGGTGAAGGAACTATGACCTTTATTAGGAAATAAAGGATAAAAAATGTTGAACAATCCCATATAGAATTAAAATAGTAGAAACCAAAATGTAGATAAATATCACGAGATCTAAAATAAAAGTGTAGAAAATAAAATAACACAACATAGACACGGTATTTAACATGGTTCACCTAATTTGGGCTATGTCCACTAAGAATTACTTCCTCATATTTTATTACAAGCCACATCTTTCTCTCAATACAATACCCAGATCTATTTGAAGTTATGCTCAACAAAATATCTTGAATTCACACTTGAAATCACACACATCTACAATAATATGTCTACCTTATCAACAGTCCAAAATCACATCAACAAGAAACTACTTAAGCAGTTTTACAATTTCGTGGGTACCAAAACCATAGTCTAAAACAGACCCTTAAACCTAGTGGTCAAAAATCTTGACCATATGAGAAGAGCATGTTTCCCGAGATATCAAGCATATTTTTTGAGGCCAAAAAATTGTGGAGAGTGTAAAATAATTTTAGTGTACAGTCTTCAACATTTCCACACATGAAAATAGGCTCCACAACATAACAATCTCCCACATTGAGACTACTTTTACTCTAAAAAAGCTTCTCAACCCTTCACCGTAGTCTATGAAGACCATCCAAAGTTGAACCCAACTTCAGTTTCTCCTTGTAACCACCTTGGTCATCATGTCCGAAGGATTCGCTACTATGAATCTTCTCAATCTTTAACTTCATTTCATTTAAATTTATCCTAATGAAATGGTATCTTACTTGTATATTCTTTGTCCTCGAGTGGAAAGAAGAGTTCTTAGCTAGGTGTATAACACTTTGATTATCATTATGGAGCTTCCTTCATCCCGATTATGCCTCAACTCCTCAAGAAACTGATGTAACCAAATGATCTATTTTCTTTCCTCTATGGCAAAAAAATACTCACCTCCATGGTTGAAAAAGCCACAAGCTTCGTAGTTTTGAAATCCAGATCACTACTATCCCACGTACACTAAAAATATAAATTTTCATGTTCCTCCTTTTTCTACATCTCTAGACATATCTTAATCAAAATAACCATGAAAATTGGTGTCCAATCCATTGTAGAACAAAACTATCCCCATGGTCCCTCTCAAGTACCGAGAGGATCTATTTTACTATCTTCTGTTATATTTACCGGATCACTCATAAATCTACTCATTGCTCCCACGGCATGTACAGTATTATTCATAGTGCACACAATGTCATACATTAAAATTCCAACCACTAATGAGTAAGGTACCTTGGACATTCAGTTTCTCTCTTACTCTATCTTGGGACACATCTCCTTTGATAATTTTAAATGGAATGCCAAAGGAGTCCCAACCGGTTTAACATCCTGCATATTAAACCTCTCCAAGACCTTCTTAGTGTACTCTTCCCGAGAGAAAGTCATCTTTCCTTCTTTCCTATCCCGAGATATCCTCATACAAAGGATTTTTTTATGCCCAAAAATCCTTCATAGAAAAGGAGTCACTTAGATACTTCTTGAGTACTTTTATTTCTTGTATTTTTTCCTATAACTAACATGTCATCCACATACGAGCACAAGATAATATAACTTCCATCCCGAAATTTCTCTATATACACGCAATGGTTAAAATGGCATCTAATATAACCTTGCTCCATCTTTAAGCTATCAAATTTCGATACATTGACGTGGATCTTATTTCAGGCCATACATTATCTTCTTCAATTTACAAACCATCTCCTCTTTACCTTTGACGTCATATCCCTCTAGTTGCTACATATATAGATCCTCCTCCAAATCATCATGGAGAGATGTAGTATTTACATCTAGATGTTCTAAGTGAAAGTATTTTGCTGCCACTATTCAAAGAATAGTTCTAATAGAAGACATTTTTACTAGAGGAGAAAAAATATCATCAAATTATATACCTTTTTTCGGTGAAAACCCCTTGACCCCTAACCGAGCATTGTATCTTTTCTATCCTCCTTCTTCCTCTTTAACTCTTTACACCCACTTGTTCTGAAATGTAATTTTTCCTTTAGGTAGCTTCACTAAATCCTAAGTCTAGTTATCCATGAGATATTGGTGCTCCTCATCCATGGATTTCTCTCACTTCTTCATGGAATCTACCTACATTGCTTCATAGAATATCTTTGGCTCTCCTTTGTCAATGAGTAATAAATAATAAAGAGAAGGAGAAAAACATTTAGGTGGTATTCTTTCCCTAAAAGACCACTTTAATATAAGATTTTGGTGTTCCTGTTGTGTAGGTTTCCAAAAGCGATTCATATATCACTTTCCCATCCATAAGATCCTCTGCCACTACATATTCTTTCCTAGATTATTCCCTATTTTCCTATAATCTGTTGTGTTCAATCTTTGTCATTTTTTAGTTGTTTTCATTGAGTCAATTTGTATTGATGGAAAAAGGTGTTGTGTAGGTGGAGGGTAAATAAGAATTCTCAAGGTCAATTAGGTGTGAAATAGGTGTTAGCAGTCTGTAACAAGCTTCAGGAAGTAGTTTAACAAAGTATCTCGTAAGAGAAGTGTAAAGGTTGATTGGTAGTGCCCTATCTTATAAAAGTACATGGTGCATTTAGAATGTTTAAAATATGATTCAAGGTCATTTACATTTCAAATGGTGAGTTAGGAACCCTCTAGAGAAATTAGAAAAATTTCGTAGACTAAAGAAGGATATTACGGATAACAAAATGAAGTCGCCAAAGTCTAAGAGGAAGCCATGAGAGGATTAGATAAAAACACAAGTAAAAAAGAAGAGTGAGGATAGTAGAATGGAGCAGCGAGAAAAGAAGGAAAGTCATGGCTGAATAGAAAGAGTCATGGGTAAAGAAGGAAAGTTGGGTTAACTAAAAAGAGCCGCAAGTAATGAAGCAAAGTTGCGGATGGCTATAAAAAGTTGTCGGTAAAGGAGAAAATCTGCGGAACATAGGATAAAGCCACAATACTAGAAGACAACAAAAAAATCTATGAAATGGTTCATTATGGGTAGGATAGGTGTTTTGAGAACAAATTGATTAAAAGGATGAAATGAAGGATATTCATGAGACCGTATATGATATGAAATTTGTGCACCATGAATAAGTCAAAACTGATTTTTGAATATCTCTAGATCCAGTGTAAGAATTTAATGTCCTTGGACTTTTTCAAAATATGGTTACATTCTCTATGTCTTAAAATAGAAAAATCCTGATTTTAAGGCATAATTGAATATCAAAGAGAAAATTTTTGGATCTTCCTTTTCAACATTTGAAAATCCTAGATTGATGATAATTATTCTTGAAATTGTCTCATAACCATTCCTTGCTCCACTAATAATGTGTTGGACAATTAATGCACTTAGAAAATAGAAAAATCAAGTGTGAGATAAGAAAAAAAAAATATTGTCATCTATTTAAGGCTGATAAGAATAATTTTGAGGGTGCTGGAAAATTAAGTGAAGTGGAGGAGGATTAGATGAAGGGCGTATAATTGAGCTAGATGTGCAGAAATAGAAATAGAGATCATAAGTAATCTTGATTGAATTGTTGACTCAAAATGAATAAAGAGACTCAAAATCAATTTAGATAGATTCATGAAGACTAAGATAGAGCCAAAGAAATTTTGAAGACAAAGAAATAGTGTTGTAGATATTTTTGTAAAAACAACTATAGAAAGGTGATCATAATCCATTGTGTAATAAATCTTGATAATATATGATTGATTTTCTTTGTAATATATTCTTCTAAGTGGAAGATTAGATTATAGAGGTGATTATTCCTTTCAAGTTGAATCTTTGCTAAATTTATTGAGTGGGTGCTTAGCTTTCTTCAAATGGGTGCTTGGAGAATCTGAAGTGGGTGCTTCATAGGTTGAGTGGGTGCTCAACTAAAACTAAGATCATTGTAAGCTTTGTATTTTGTGTTCCTAATAAATCCTTGGCTTCATAGTGGGTTTTTCACCCTTTAAAGGTTTCCCACATAAATCTTGTTATATTTTTTTTTCTATATGTGTTTGATCAAATATTGATGGTATATTGTTGCAATTAATTAAGTGATCAGTATATTGGGATTGTTTTAAAATTTAAATCTGCACCGATTCAACCCCTCTTAGTTATTTTAATCACCAACAATTGGTATCAGTGTGTTGGTCCTTCTCGTAGAATCCTAACATCTTCAAGGAGATCCTCACTTCATAAGCATGGCAAAAATCCCGAACAAGGTGGATTATCAGTTTCAAGATCATGTCTCTTCACTAGAAAAAACTATGCATTTTGGATAATAAGTATGGAAACATATCTCATTTCACTTTTAAAATATGGGAATGTGTTGAGAAAGGATACAATCTTCCAGCCACTCAAATAACATCTCTAACATACAAATTAGAAGATGAATGCAACTTGAGATCCATGAATGCACTACTATGTGACCTAACTGAAACTGAATTTGTTAAGGTAATGCATTCTACCTCAGCTAATAAAATATGGACCAAGCTTCAAAACATCTATGAAGGATCTAAGAAGGTAAAGCTAGCTAAATTGCAGACCTATAGAGCTCTGTTTGAGAGTCTAAAGATGAAAGAGGAGGATATTATTGCTTCCTACATGTAGAGGGTGGATGAAGTGATCAACATGATCAGAGGTCTAGGTGAGAAGCTAGAGGAATCTTTCATAGTCCAAAAGGTCCTAAGATATCTAACTCCTAAGTATGATGCAAAGGTCTCAGCTATTGAGGAATCCAAAGACATGAAAACCTTAACATTGGATGAATTAAAAAGTATCTTATCTACATATGAGATGAGAACAATTGGATCCAAATCTACTAAGAAGGAAGTTGCATTTAAAGCCAAGAAAGAGACTCATTCCAAGAAAGAAAAAGAATAATCATATCTGGAGGATGGATAAGATGATGAGAATATTGAAGAAATGTTTGTGAGAAGACTAAGCAGAGGCTCAGGAAAATATAAAGGTAAGATCCCATTTAAATGCTTTGATTGTGGACAAGTAGGTCATTTTTCTGCAAAATTTTTTGAACAAGAACAAGGAAACTCATTCTGAAGAAAGACGCAAACATAACAAGAAAAATATGAACTTCATGAAAAATATGGCAAGAAGAAGTTCTTTAAGAACAAAATAAACTTCTACTCAAAAGAGAATTCAAGTGAATTTGATTCAAGCAACTCAGAAAAATATGAAAACAATGATGAAGAAACTCAATCAGAATTTTTGTTTATAGAAATAGATGTCACCTTTGAAGAATGAAACTGGAAAGGAAAGAATACAACTAAGTATGAAGATTTTGATGAAGAAGAAGCAAATGTGAATCTAGAAGTTGAACTTGTATGTGCACTTGAAGAATTGAAACTATGCAGAAGAAAGAATCAAAATTTGAGATGCACATTGAAATACTATGAAGAACAAATTATCATTTTTGAAAAGAGGCATATCCTAAAGGAAGAGGAAGAAACAAATGAGCTCAAAGAACTTGAATCTTAGCTTGAAAATATCTCTCAATCCTACAAGGAAAAGGAGGATGAATGCTTGAAACTAAAATCTAATTTAGAGAGCCTAAAGACTGAAAAGGAACAAATGAGTGAAAAACTCAAGGTGTATGAGAATTTGGAAAAGAGATCAAAATTTCTAACTAACATTTTAAGCACTCAAAGAGATATAAAAGACAAATCTGGAATAGGATTCATGGAAAGAGGTAAAGAAGGTGAATTATAAAAGAATAAGGAGAACAAGGACACATCTACACCAAGAAGCTCTCATGTTGAAAATAAAGTAGTCATAAAAATTCTAAGAAGAATAAAAATTCTCCCAAGATCACCTATGCTATGAGGTACTCACATTATTTATATGGTTATTGATTTTCATGTAATTAGTTTGGACACAAAGCTGCTAAATGTAGAAGATATGCTAGAGGATATGGAAGAAACTATAGTTCACCATACACTAGAATGAATTATAATGTTGTTTGCTAAAAATTTCACAAGAATGGTCATGTATCCACAATGTGTAATCAAGAACCCCCTAAACTCAATAGATGGGTGGGTGTGGTAAACAAAGAACTAAACAAAAAGAGAGAATATTGTTCAATAGTACAAACAAAATTTCATGTACAAGATGAAGATAAAATCTGGTATTTAGATAGTGGCTTCTCCAGTCATATGACATGTGATAAAATTAATTTCATTTCATTTTCAAACAATGCATCAGGAGCTGTTAGATTTGGAGATAATAATTCAGCAAACATTGTTGGAAAAGGAACTCTAAGTCTTGATAATGGCAAAACAATCACAGAGAATGTCCTATATGTTGAAGGTCTCAAGCACAACCTATTAAGTGTGAGTCAAATGTGTAAGAAATGTTACAATATGACATTTCATGACAAAGGTTGTGATATAATTAATGGAAAAAAATAAAAAGAAAGTAGTTAAAGCCAAAAGGACCAAGAATAACATGTATGTTCTCAAGGAAATAAATAATGAAAAATTATTCACAAGTAAAGTTGATTATAGTTGGATGTGGTGTAGGAGATTGGGACACATGATATTTTAAATTATAGTCAAATTAAGTACAAAGGGTTGTGTGAGAAACATGCCAAATATTGTAAAACCAAGAGATACACTTTGAAAATATTTCTTAAATGGTAAAAAACAAGAAGATCATTCAAATAAAAGAATTACTCTATCACTATACCTTTGGAATAGATTCATACAAACCTTTGTGGGCCTATAGGAAGTGAAATCCTACAAGGAGATGTGTAGCCTATTTAAAGCATAAATCAAAAGCTTTAAACAGATTTAAGTCTTTCAAAGAACTTGTGGAGAATGATAAGAACACCAAAATCAAATGCTTAAGATTAGATAGAGGTGGAGAATTTTTGTCTAATGAATTTGATGTGTTTTGTGAAGAACATGGGATTTGAAGGCAATTCTCAGCTTCCTGAACACTTCAAAAAATGGGGTTGTTAAAAGAAAGAATATAACTATACAAGAAATGGAAAGAAATATGTTGAATGAATCTAAACTTCTTGATGGCTATTAGAGTGAGGTATTCTATACAGCTATCTACATTCTAAACAGAGCTCAATTGAAAATTAACAATGACAAGACACCATATGAACTATGGAAAAATAGGCCAGCCAATGTGAAACACATAAGAGTCTTTGGAAAAAAATTATATCAAGAGAGATGAAGAAAACCTAGGAAAATTTGACTCTAGGTGTGATGAAGGCATATTTCTTGGCTACTTAGCAGTCAGTGCAGCCTATAGATGCTAAAATAATAGGCTAAAAAAGGTGATTAAGAGCAGTAATATAAATGTTGATGAGCCCTACCCTTCCAAATTCAGAATCGTACTATGAGGTTAGGAATGAGAGCAATAAGATGATGAATAATTTGGAAGTACACGTGAAGAAGTGGAAGATGTAGAAGAGATACAAGACACCAAAACACCCTCAAGGAAAGTCAAGAGAGACCATCCATCAAATCAGATTATTGGAAATAAATAAGGTAGTATTCCCACTAGAAGGAAGCTAAGAAAGTAGAAAAACCATGAAAAAATAGCACACCTTTCCATTATTGAACCTATTTTTTTGCATAAGCTAGTAAGGATCATCATTTGGTGGATTTCATGAATGAGGAACTTGATTAAATTGAAAATAATGAGACTTGGGAGCTAGTACCAAGACCAAAAGAAAAGAACGTGTTGGGTATTCGAGAAACAAACAAAATGAAAAAGGAGAAGTGATAAGAAATAAGGAAAGACTTGTGTACAAAGGATATGTGTAAATGGATGGAATTGAATTTGATGAAACATTTTCACCAGTAGTAAGGATGGAAACAATCAGACTATTTTTGGCATATGCGGCTAATAAGAAAATCGAGTTTTCCATATGGATGTTGAATAAAATTTTCTCAATGGTTATATGAATGAAGAGGTATATATTGAACAACCTGGTAGATTTTTTCTAACTAATGACAAATATTATTTTTGTAGGTTGAAAAAGGATTTGTATGGATTTAAACAATCTCATAGAACTTGGTACAGTAGACTGGATTCATACCTCATTGAGGAAGAACTCAAAAAAGGTGTTGATCATAGTAATATTTATATCAAAGAAGAAGGAGATAATCTGCTCATTTTCATTATGTGTGTGGATGATATTATATTTAGAGGAGATCATGATAAGATGACGTATGAATTTTATGATATGATGAAAGAAGAGTTTGAAATGTCTATGCTTGGGGATCTCTCATTCTTTCTAGGCTTACAAATCAATCAGAAAGACCAAGGTATCTTCATATCCCAAACCAAATATATTAAATAAATGCTCAAAAATTTTAGGATGAAAGAATCCATGACTATAGGAAAAACAATAGAAGTTGGATGCAAGGTGATAAAAGATGAAAACTCACCAAAAGTTGACAAGACTTTGTATATATCCATGATAGGTAATCTCCTTTACTCCACGACAACAAGACCTGATATTATGCAAGTTTTTGCCCTTGTTGGAATATTTCAAGAATATCCAATGAGAAAAAACTCCAAGGACGTCATAAGAATTATGAGATATCTCATGGGAACACTTGAATATGGACTATGATACCCCAAAATCAATTACTTCAACATAAAATCATATACATATGTTGATTGGGTAGAAGCACTCGATGATAGGAAAATTACAAGTTATTGTGCATTCTTTGTTGAAAATTTCATGGTATCCTTGTTGAGCAAGAAGAAATCATTATTGGAACTCTCAGCATGTGAGGCATAGTATATAGCTGTTGCAATTATTTGCACTCAAGTTCTTTAGATGAAGCATGCATTAGAGGATTACAAGGTAAAATATGATAGCCCATTTCCTTTTTTTTATGTGATAGTACTACGTAATTAATATATCCAAGAACCCTTTTTTCACTCAAATACCAAACCCATCCAAATTAGATATCATTTCTTGATGGAAAAATTGAATGACAAGAACTTCTATCTTGATTATGTGAACACAAAAGAAAAAATTATGGATATCATGACAAAACCACTTCCAAAAGAAAAATTTGAGCACCGAGGAATAAATTGGGGGTCATTACTGATTCCACTAGCAAGTAGAAAGTATTAAGACAAGGTAAGGGATCATTCTCATACAATATCAGCTCCTAAATCAGTGCAATGAAGTCTTCATGGGAGGGAGAGCTAGTTTACTAGCTCATTCTAACAATCCTGGTTTAGAAACTTGGTTTTATATTTTTCTTGTCTAAGTGAAATTTCTTGAAACAAGTGAAGATAATAAAAATATGCATTATCCTAAGGGATCATCTTGATATTTGTGTAGATCCAATGGAGTTTTATCATATATGTCAAAGAGGGGAAAGTGAAATAGGAAACCATCTTGTAAATGTTTTTTCCATCATGGGCTCGATGTTTATGAGACAATTTCCGTTAAAGAAAAAGGGGATTTTTTGGATCTTTGTCATTTTTGTTTTTGTTTTCATTGATTTCAAGTATCATTGATGGAAAAAGGTGTTGTGCAGGTTGAGTGTAGAGTAGACTTCTAAAGTGCATTTAGGTGTGAAATAGGTGTTAACAAGTATGTAACAAGCTTCAAGAACTAGTTCAAAAAAGTATCTGCAAGAGAAATGTGAAGGTTGATTGGTAGTGCCAACTCTTAGAAAAGTACATGGTGCATTCTTAATGTTTATAAGATAATTTAGGGACATTTCCAGTTAAAATGGTGAGTTACAAGCCCTCAAGAGAAATTAAAGAAATATGCAGACTTAAGAATGATTCTATAGATAAAATAATGAAGTTGTCAAAGTATAATAGGAATCCACGGGTGATTAGAGAAATTTGTGAGTAAAAGAGTGAAGCCATGGATAGTAGAACAAAGCCACAAGAAAATAAGGAAAGTCATGGGTGACTAGAAAGAGTGGCAGGTAAAGAAATTTTTTTTAGGATAACTAGAAAGAGTTGCGGGTAATGAAGGAAAGCCATGGGTAAAGGAGGAAAACCTTGGAACATGGGATGAATCCACAATACAAGAAGACAACCAAAAAAATATGTGAAATAGTTCACTACGGATAGGACATATGTTTTGAGAATAAATCAATTAAAAGGATCAAAGGTAGGGTATTGTAGACTAAATGTGATGATATGGAATTTGTGCACCATGAATAAGTCAAAACTGATTTTTGAATATCTCGAGATCCAGGTGTCAAAATTTAATGTCCTTGGAATTTTTCAAAAGATGGTTACATTCTCTATGTCTTAAAATAGAAAAATCCTAATTTTAAGGCGTAATTGAATATCAGAGAGAGATTTGTTTGGATCATCCTTTTGAACATTTGAAAATCCTAGATTGATGAGAATTATTTTTGAAATTTTCTCATAACCATTACTTACTCCATTGATAACATGTTGGATAATTAATGCACTTCAAACATAGAAAAATAAAGTACGAGAGTAGGATAATAAATATAGTCTCATCTATTTAAGTATGATAAGAAGAATTTTGAGGGTGTTGGTGAATTAAGTGAAGTGGAGGTAGATGAGCTAAAGGGAGTATAATCGATTCATAGGTGCAGAGATAGAAACAAAGACCGGAAGGAATCTTCAATGAAATGATGAATAGAAATGAATAGGAAGACTCAAAATCAATTCAGATGGATACGTGAAGACTGAGACAAATCCAGATAAAGTTTGAAGATAGAGAAATAGTTTTGTATATCTATGTGTAAAAATAACAATAGAAAGGTGATCATAATCCATTGTGTAAGAAATCTTGATACTATATGATCAATTTGTTTTGTAATATATTATTCTAAGTGGAAGCTTAGATTATAGGGGTGGTTGCTCCTTGCAAGTTGCAGCTTGATAAATTTTCTAAGTGGGTGCTTAGCTTTCTTCAAGTGGGTGCTTCATAGGTTGAGTGGGTGCTCAACCAAAACCAAGATCATTGTATGCTTTGGAATTGGTGTTCCTAATAAAGCCTTGGTTTCATAGTGGGTTTTTCTCCCTTTAAGGGTTTCCCACATAAATCTTGTGTTATATGTGTTTATCTCTCTGTATGTGTTTGATCAAATGCTCATGGTATATTGCTACAATTAATTAAGGAACTATATATTGGGATTGTTTTAAAATTAAAACTTGCACTAATTCACCACCCCTCTCTCAGTTCTTATGATCACCAACATGTTTCTTATACATAAATTTCTCATTGAAGACCACATCCCACTATCGAATGATTTTCTTTTCCTTAATTCTCCAGAATTTATATCCAAATTCATCACCACCATAACCAATGAAAGTACATTTTTCTGATTTAGCCTCTATCTTGGTCTTATCATCCTTATCAATATTAATAAACACCTCACATTCAAAGACTCTAAGATATGAGTAATCAAATTTCTTCTTGGACAAAACCTCCTCGGGTATGCCTTCATCCAATGCACTTGAGGGTCCTATGTTTATCAAGTACATATTTGTGCTCATCAATTCTATCCAAAAAGAAAGATTCAAGTACCGCATGTAACCTCATGCTCCTAGCATGTTCCACTATTGTCATGTTCATCCATTCGACACCTAATTCTACCATGCGGAGTTCCTAGAACCATATTTTACATGTGGATTCCATTATTAGAACAATAATAATCAAACTCATTGTTGTAATAATCCCCTCCATTATTGACCTGAGACATTTTAGCTTAAGACAAGTTTCATTCTCTATCAAGGCTTTCCATTTAACAAAAGTTTCAAATACATCACATTTGTTTCTAATACAATATAACTAAAATTTCCTTGTTGTATCATCAGTAAAAGTAACATAATAATTTGAACCCCTAGGAGATAATACTTGACTCGACCCCCACACATCGAATTTACCAGCTCCAACTTTCTCTCTTTCTTCATAGGTCTAACCTTGAGAAACTTTACTCACTTTTGTTTACCGTATAAACAATTCTCCTAGAACTCCAAACCTATTTTTGTATATCCGAGAAGATTCTTCTTTATGATCTCGATGCCCTTATGGCTCATACGACATATCCTATAGTGCCATAATTTTGTATCTATGTATGAATCCACAACATTACAATCATTAGTACTATCGGTGGTCAAATACAAGGTTCTAACCTTCTTGCCTCTTTCCACAACTAGATCACCCTTCGTAACCTTCCAAGCGTCCACGATGAATATCATAAGACAACCATAATTTCTTGATTGCCCCTCCAATACCAAGTTTTTTTAATGTAGACACATGTATGACATCCTTTAATAGCCATGTATTCTCATTCTACATCATCAGCAAGAAAAACATGCTCAAAATACCCTTGAAAATAATCAAAAAAATAATGCCTATGTGGAGTAGCATCCAAATAATTCCCGAATCTAAAACCCAAGATTGAACAATATTATGCAAACAAAGAATCAAATCATCCTAATAGACATTACTTGTTTCCACATTCACTTCCTTATTTTCTTCTTATTGTTTCTTCTTATCTCAAATATCCCAAAAGTCATTTTTTCATTCCCGGACTTTCCACAGTGCCAACATACCATCTATATTTTAGATTTTGACCTTTCTTGATCTTTTAGTTTTCCATCGCTTCCTCTTTTCTTCTATCTCCCTCTAGTTTCCACTTTCAAAGAATTCCTTGAAGTAGAATATTCCCTGATATTTTTCCTCAAATTTCCTCTCTTAGAATCACCCCCTACAATATTCTCAAATCTTAACTTTGAATTAGTTGGAACCGAGTTGATTACCACCATTACTAGGCTATTCCAACTCTCGGGTAAATAGCACAAAACTAATAAAGCCCTAACTTCTTCATAAAATTCTATTGTAACTGAAGCTATCATATTCACAACTGATTTAAAATAGTATAAATGTTTTTCTATGAACTATTCTCAAACATCCTTGTCTTAAAAAAATTATTCATTAAAAATATCTTGTTAGACGAAAAGGGTTTTTCATATAGTTTCCATAATGGATCCATTAGTTATTTTGTAGTATTTTCCTTTGAAACATTAAATAGTATCGAAGATGTAAGACATAGCCAGATTTTACCAAGTGCCTTCCTATCCACCAAACCCCATTCCACATCCATCATGCTCGAGGGTTGGTTCCCTTTTTTAGAAAATGGAATATAAATATCCTTTTGATAAAGGTAATCTTCCATTTGCATCTTCCAAAGACTAAAATTTTGATTATTGAATTTATCAACCTTTGATCTTCCATCATCATCCATAGCTCCCACTATACCTAAAAATTCCTTGTGATTCAACATTCAGAAACCAAACCAGGATCTAATACCAATTGTCAGGATATAAGAGATAAAATATATGGAACAATCCAAAAAAAAAAAAAAAGTAGAAACTACTATGCGAGATAAATATCACATATCTGAAATAAAAGTGTAGAAAATAAAATAACACAACACAAATACAATATTTAATGTGGTTCACCCAATTAGGGATACATCTATGAATAATCACTTGCTTAGATTTTATTACAAACCACCTCTTTCTCTCAATACAATACTCAGATCTAGTTGGATTTGTGCTCAACAAACTCTCATGAATTCACACTTGAACTCACAGACATATACAATAATATGTCCACCATATAAAAATCCCAAAATTCTATCAATAAGAAACCTCTTAAGAAGTATTACAATACCATGGGTTAAAACTACCCCATAAACCTATGAGTCTAAAATCCCTCCCATAAGAGATGTTCATAATAGTATAGTGAAGTGCGTGTTAGAATGATTAAGAGAGGGGTGGGAAAATAACAATTCCCAAAGTGTATAAATGATAAAGGTTAATTTATATAATACCCCTCAATAGTAAAGAATGAACCGTAAATCAAGAGTGCATCATCGAGAAGTGACGTGATAGTGTACGGTAGATAGATATGTCGATATAATGTATAGTGTGAAGATATAGCAAGTTTCTTATTAGAATAGATCCTTCAATATTAATGTAATAACATGAGTGCATCATTAGGAAGTGATATGATAGTGTACGCTAGATAGATATGTTGATATAATGTGTAGCACAAAGATATAGTGAGGTTCTTATTAGAATATATCCCTCAATCCGTAATGTAAGAACCATAAGAACATGAGTGAATAATTATGGATTGATATGATAATGTACGATAGATATAAATTTTGGTATAAAGTGTAGCACGAAGATATAATGAGGTTCTTATTAGAACATATCCCTCAACATTTGTGTTAAATCCACAAGAACATGAGTGCATCATCGGGGTAAGGTAATAAAATCACCTACCATAGACCAAGTTGGCGTGGAGCGGTGCAATCTTGTGGGCGTAAGAAGTATCATTGAATGAATCAAACTAAATTCCATAGGAGATGGTTTCAATGATGGGAGATGGAGAAGTACATATGCCAATGGCTAAGGAAGATAATGTGTAGTAGTAACATGACATGGTGGATGAGATGGTGCAATGGTGGATGAATGAGATGGAGAGTGTGCATGAGTAGTGACTTGCGGTGGTGAAAAATAATGACCTTAGCACTAGATGAAGGAGACAAATCAACTAGAGTAATAACACACTTGTGTGGAACTAGAGACATAGAAAACTCATGAGAGTGAGACCTGAAGGATATGATACCCTTATCTTATAATTTTTGTAGTCGATCATGAAGGGTATAATAATCATTATCACGATGGCCATTAATACAATGATAGTTACAATAAGGTCATTCAAATTGACATTGTAAGTGTTGAGGTGGATGATGTTGGTTAGAAGGTAAGTGAATCTAATGCTTATCAAGTAAGGAGCACAACATATCATCAGGTCTAGTGTGATGAGAAAAGTGTAATGGCTCCCATGAAGGAGATGTAGAGACTCGAGGTGGAGCCGATGCGGTGGAGGAGAGGAAGGATACTTATGCAATGGAAAAGACTGAACTAGCTTGCGAGGTGGAGGAGATGGAGATCTAGGAGGATGCTTAACAAATGGAAGTATTGAAGAAATAAATGGTATGGCATCGGGAATACTAGGAGGAGGACCTATGATATGTGCAATGATGAGATCTTGTTTCGAATAACTAAAATTATAGAAAAATAGTGTGAAGGATTCGTATGTATCATATTGCAAGCATTTTTAAAGTGGGAATTAAGACATGATAGAATATGAATTTCTTCTCTAGGTCAATGGAATGGAATAGTAATTGAAGCATGCAAACATTGAATCATAAAATGTAATCAGTAATAGGTTATGTTTTTCCTTGATGTAAGGCAGGTAGATGATCATATGTGACTCTAGGGCCATTGTTGAGTATAAATCACTAAAGGATTCTTCCGTCTCAAAATAGGTATTAATGGATCCAAAGGGTGGATGTGTGTACCATTGGATAGTGTCATCGAGTAAGACTATGGTGAAAGGATTTTCTTGATAATTGATTATTAGATTAAGAAGCCATAACTAGACCATAATGCTTAAGATGCAAATTTGGATTTCTAGTACCATGAAAGCATGTACATGTAGGAAAAATGAAATCTCTAGGAAATCTAAAATTGTGAATCCTTTTTGTAATAGGGTTTGCATGCAAATAATTGTTATCAATAGAAGAATAATAGGATTTTCTTTCAAGTGTGAGAGATTGAACCTGAGATTGCAATTGGCCAACAACATGCATGAGTGATAAAATGTCATGTGAAGGAATGACAACAGATGTGAGTAGTGTATTGAGTGGTTGAATCTTTCCATTATGAGTGATCATAAGGATATCAAGAGGAGAAAATGAATATGTCAATGTTAAGGGCACACTAGGTGTAGGTGCCAAAGAAGTAACATTCGGTGTAGCACATGGAGTGTTGATAGAAGTATTAGGACTAGCATCGACAACATTATTAGGAGATGAAGTGATAGAAGGAGATGAATCAAGCATGCTACTAGAGACAATCTCATAAGAAGATGAAAGTGGAGTGGGGGATTCACATTTAGTAGTATGTAAAGAAGTATAATCATTATTAGTATGTGTATTACCAATATCAGAAAAATATTCAGATGCAAGGATTTCATTAAGTGTATCATCAATATATAATGAAGGAGGAGAACTAATATGCAATGTAATATTAGAACATCTTCATAAATGGAAGGAGTATGAGATGTAACTATAGATAAATCTTTTACTAGCATGAGAAAAACATCATGCACATGTATATTTTCATCTTGTGTTGTAGCTAAATCATTATCATCAAGATTAATCATAAAAATAATAATATAATCATCAAATTATTCATTAGAAATAGCAAAAGGTGGAGTGTGGCTTACTAAATAAAAAGGTCTATAACCAAAAATATTTTCGGATCGAAACTATGCTAATAGTGGAATTGTCAAAGCTATTAGGCACATTGCATTCATTAGCTAAGAGTTGTCTTTGAGTATCATCTGGAAGAATAATTTTTTGATATAGAGTGCTAAGTTCGTTTATGGTTGCCTCATCATAGATAGGATTAATACTCACATTGGGCATGCATAGTCTAGGATGAGAAGAGATATCCTTAGCCAATAAGTTTTTAGGGGTCCTAGGGAAAGAAGTTCAAAGCTATGGGTTCACAAAAATGATTTAATAAAATAGGTACATTTTATTATAATCGAATGTAAATATCGATATAACTCGATAAATAATGAAATATGAATTCCAAACAATTTAATAATTTTAAATATGAAAGGTAATGAGATGCGTAAGCTACCTATCTAATTTTTTCTTATCCTGAAGTGATTATAAAATGTAAAATGTCATGGAACAAGAGCACAAGTCATCATAATCAGCTCATAAAAATGCAAAGCTACTCCCGATGCCGGACACATGTGTTTGGAAAAGGATAGGGGTGCTCGCTTGAGTTCCCAAGACCTCTCTGTGGGCGTCATATTCGTATAAATGATCGAGAGATTGGTTTCGATAAAGTGTCACTAGGGATTTACACTTTTTCCCTTTTGGTCACCTTTATGTTGCACTTGGATCACCAAGGTACTTATAAATTTTCACACAAATTTTCTCCTACAAAACCCTAAAAAACATCAAATACTAAAAAAGAAAGATGTAAAATGAGGGTTTGCACTATCCTCAACTTTCACAATGGTGAAATTATGACTAAGCACTGCACTACATCTTAGAACCAATGTAGCTATATGTTCTTTGTGTGTACAATAGTTCTCCTAGGTCGCCCTCATGCCAATGATGCCAACATAACAGGTGGTAACTAGATAAAATGTAAATGTTTGGATGGAATAGAATGAACTCCCCTTCCTATGCAATGTGTATGTAGAGTAATGCACCCAAATGCAGTCCCTTGAGATATGTATATAGATATCCCTTGATAATAATTTCCCACCCATATAATGACATGTATTTTTTTTTTATATAGGGATCTCTTTCTTGAATTTTGACACTAATGACTAAACATGCTCACTAGTACCTCAGGATATGGGAAGGAAAATTGAAAACATCAACCTCAAATGTCAAAAATAAGATCAAACATAAAGAAGACATGGGCACCCAGAATGGACAGGATCTCCTAACACTAGTGTCCAGAGACAAGTGACTAAAATTGAGTGAAGACTGATAGACAAGGATCCCTTCGACCTAACCAAAAATGGGTGTATGAGTGACAAATGTGAAAAATAAAATATAATAAAAACAACTAGACAAGTGGATGGACTATTGAATGGGTCACCATTGAATAATTTTATTATGCAATATCCATATATAAAACAACATACTTGGCAAAAGATAGTAAATAGTAGTAAGTACATGATTTTTTGTCTACGGTTGTAGAGGGACTAGTGTATCCATACAGAACTACACTTCATTGCAGAGACATGGGGTCTATCTTATTTTTTGTATCAAGAAACATTTTATTCAATGGAAGGGTGAGAATTCCATACACAATTGATGATTATAAAACCCTAGAAGACATTGGAAAAAAATAGATATTTTATCCCATGGGAAAGGAATGAAATTCTTATCCATGTGACGTTAGATGTTCCGCATGTGGGAGTTAAATGCATAAAAGACATCATGAGTGGTGACTCGGAGGATACATTTGACATGGATGACAAATTAAATTCTAAAAATGAAAGTCATGGTATCACAACTCCTAAATATAGAGTTAAATTTTTACAACCTACAAGGTGTTAACAATGTAGAGCAATGTTGGGACCCACACATTTTGGTGTTTTACTAGAAAATATTATAAGTACATGAAATGATTGTTATCCAAGGGTACAACCCAATATAAAATTTACTTGGCCGATAAAAATTGGTGTATCTCAAAATAAGAACTACACTACATGTTAACGTAAATTATGAATTTTAGGAATTAACCTCCATAAAAAAACTCACTACAATTTGAAGTTTAAAGGGGTTGCTGTGAAGTTGATACATTTATGTTGGAAAGAGCACAAATCTATTGGAGAAGTGACAATTATAAATGAACGTGAAGGATACATGGTACAGCTTTCAATAATTGGAGGGAAATACATTTGGGGTGCATATTGATAAAATAATCAGGCCTATTTGCAAGGGTTTCTCTATATCTAAAAGATCTCTCATCTAATGGTCTTTTATCTAGTTGGCCCATCTAGATGGTTTTGTTATGGAAGTAAGGCTAAAATAAATTCTAGAAGATGTCGGTAAAAATGTGGAGTGCATTCAAAGAGCCATTACCTCAATTGGTATATCCAATTTCATTTGATTCCTCCAAATGTAGTAGTTATAAAAATTTGATAAAAATACCTTACAACTCCCACAAATTCCAAAAGGTAAATACTACTCCATCTAGTACACTAAAGGCAAGATAAAATGGGAAAAAATAAGAGATCAATTCTTGTTTGAAGTTGAGAAGAAACCTTTTTGCAAGGAAGGATGTCTCTTTAATATATGTCTCATTGTTTTCAATTACAGTTGGAATACTACTTTAAGGATGAGTGAAAATGCAATTGAAAACTTTCTACGTAATAGATTCACCGCAAATGTTATAAGTTTGATGGATGCAAAATTTTGGGGAAAACTATAGATAGATTGAAATTATATGGAAGGGATGTATGTAAAAATACATGGTATATGTGTCATGGGATCTCAAAGAGAACTTATTATGGTAATAGACAATATTGTATTAATGGTGAGAGGAGGGTAGTAAATGGAAATACATGAAAATAGAAACAAATGCAAAAAAATTTTATAACAATTTCTTTCATATTCAAAATGGTGGAGATAAATTCATGTTGGTTTGTATGAATTTTCTCATCATCGTTTGTCGTCTTGTTCACCTAACATAGTGAGTAATCTATCTTAGCGAGATCATTGGTCATTTGGTTTAATTAGGGTTTCACATCTCATACATAGGAGTTACACAACACTTGGGATATATATGTACCCTTTCTATTTGATCTATGAGAATACGTAGACCTATTCTTTCATGCATGATTTTGCTTTATGTTCAATTTCTTGTTGATTACTTGAATTTTTCACATAATTATTGTAGTGTAACCTATTCAATGTGCATGAGGTTCCGTATTGATCCTTATAGAATAATATCACATTGTATCAAACCGATTTTTGGTAAATGTGGATTTATTTATTGTGGTTGCTAATTAGTTCTTGGTTCAATTTTTGTGTTTCTCGTTTAAGTTTTTCGATTATTTTTGGAATATTTCTAATCAGTTTAACAATCTCATTTTTAGAGTTTGTGATTTCTTGGGCTTTGTTCATGTGTAGGTTTTAGTACTTTCTCTTCCAAATCTAGCTAGTTGTAGCTAACTATGGAGGGAAAGCTATTTTTGAGGTAAGTTTAATTTTATGGTTTATCAAATTTATTTTTCATTAAAAATTAAAATTTTATTGAAATATTTCTAGTTTGATCATCCCCTACCTCTCTTTTTGCTAATTTTCACTTCTACCATCCCTCGCTTCTACAACCTTCTTCCCTAGTTCGGTTGAGCTCTATCTAGCTCGACGATCTATGTCCCTAGATGGTGTTAGTTACCATCTCAACTTGGAAAGTTGATTTATTAGTATTGATTTGGTCTGTTTACTCTTTATTGGGTTGTTTTTTATTGCATTGGTTTATCTCATGTTTGAAAATACTTCTTGAAATCTCATTTGGGTGTGTCCTAAAAATCCTTCCTGTAAGCTCGACCCCTTGTTGGCAAGTTAGACCATTGCTTATGCTTCATCCTTATTTTTGGATTGGTTTTTAATTACCGTATTTATTTAATCGGTTGCATTCTCATTGACCTAGGAACCTTTCTCACCTACTCTAAGTTGATTAAAAATCTATGCATTAAACTATGAGATCATTTTGTTCGATCCCACTCGCTCCTACTCTATGTTAGTTAGTTGCATTTGAGTTCCATTTGGGCCTTTCCACTCTTGGACCTTTTCTTTTTATCTCCGCTCGCCCATGTGGCTTCTTGGCATTACATTTATCATGTCATGTCCTCCTTTGCATTGTATGAAAGTTGTAACTTTCTAGACCATTGATTCCAAGCTCCCTAAATGTTGACCAAGTCGTCACCCGTGATTCATTCTATCCTTTGCAGCCCGCGACCATTTCACTCACCATTTACCTCGCCAACCACTTATTGCTCAAGCTTATTTACTAGCCCTCTCCTATATCTCAAGTCTATCATGTTGGCTCACCCACCAAGGGATGCATTGATTCCAATATAACCGACTCTCTCTTCGCATTCCACATGTAACATGCCTTGTTCAAATCACCTCAACCCTCAA
This sequence comes from Taxus wallichiana var. yunnanensis, assembly GCA_018340775.1. NCBI lineage: Eukaryota > Viridiplantae > Streptophyta > Pinopsida > Cupressales > Taxaceae > Taxus > Taxus wallichiana. Next base: position 39,156,092 of record CM031239.1, on the reverse strand, counting down.
CTAGATTTTCCCATGAGCTAGACACCTACCACACCTCTTCCCATGCAAGTCATATTTGTTTTACCTAAGTTTATTGAACTTAGTTAATTTATTTTTAGTGGGTGCTTGATTCAAAAGGGAAAGGGGTGTCTTAGGTGTTAATTTAATTAGGGGATAATATTTAGAGGTGGTTAATTAATTAAAAGGTGGTCTTATTTAGATGTGGTTAATTAATTTAGGATGACCTTCTAATTAATTATAGGCTTTAATTAATCAACTAGAAGATAATTTAATCATTTTATTCGTATTTTTAAATAATTTTTTAATTATTAAAAATTAAATTAATCTAGAAAACTAAAAGCGTGACTATATACCATTATTAGAAGATTTTTATTGCTAATCATTTATGGACCATGTAGCACCCTTCAAAGTGTATATGCCTTCTAGGAGTTGCGTCATAGAGTCGTTTCGGCTTGTTTTGAGCCTATTTTTGCATTGTATCTCCTTTTTAGTTCTCGCGAACTAGTGACCATTTCTAATATAGTCTTGTAGTAATGGGTTTTTGATGCAATGTGAGACACTATTTCTCACACGCAATTGTTTTTCTCCATTCATCTTACTTTTAGCTCATTTTTTCATACGGTGACGAACTATCACAATATTTGAAACTTGATTATGGTCTCCACACTTGTGCATAATTACGTTCATTACAAAGTGAGTGACCAAATGGTTCACAATGCATATTCACACCTTATTATATTCAACGCACTAAACTATAATGTTTCAAAATTAGGGGGTGATAATATTATTTTAGGGTGGTTGTGCCTCTTTTTTTCTTCTTCATTCCTTCTTTCCCTCTCTTCACGAAGGATGCTATTTCAATTCCTTTACTCATGTTCTTCAAATTTTTCAAATGGAGATAAAAAATGGTAATGAAACTAAGGGGTAAAGTGTTAACTCACATCACCATGAGAGCTGAGACTAAAATTGATGATGATCCCAAAAAATTTGTGGTTGAACCAATGTGATGAAACCTTAGGTCTTATGTGTATGTCCATTTCTCCTAGATTTCCCTTCCACATTAACGTAGTTGAAACACTTGATGAAGTGTGGAAAGAATTACATAGTATGTTTGGACAACAAGATGACATGAGAGTGCATGAGTTGGAAAAATAAATAATACAATTAAATATTAGTGACTTTGAATACCTACAAGATTTCTTCTCAAAGTTTGTCCACACTATATTGCTTCTAAAAGAATGTAAAGTGAAGAAGAAATATTCCCCCATTGATTTTGTAATTTCTTTATAATTTAGGTCTTGAATACTCATTTTTTCAACTTTCCACATCACGAAATCCTCTTTAGGAAGTACTGGAAACTTCCCTCATTTGACAATTTTTATCCCAAATATTTTGAGAATAGGACAAGCTCATTCAAATGAGAACTCTCAAATCCAAGTCACTGTCCTTCTAGCAAGTACTTGGTAAGGGAAACAAAAATGAAAAGAATAAAAAGAAAAAATACCAATCGAAGAAGGAAACAAAGAACAACCAAGCCCAACCCAAACCTAACATGAACACTTCTACTTTTGAGCCCAAAGTGAAGAAGAAAAAGTGTAAGTGTTCATATTACAAGAATATTGACCATAAAGAGCATCAATGTATGAGAAAAAAAATCAATCACCTAACTTATTTACTTGAGAAAAATAATATAGATGTTCTTGAGTCTATCAAACAAAATGCTCTGAAAGATGAGTCTTCCACAACAAAGGAGTGTAAATCTACGAAGAAGAAAGGATAGGACCTTGTAGCTAGATTTACTCCTTAGTCAACATGGATTATAAATTATGGTGCCTCGCACCACATAGATTCTTTACATGTTTATTTCTCAAACATCGAGTCATGTGGCATGTCCCAAATCATGTTGGGTGATGACACTACAATTTTGGTTTTTTGTAGTGGATCAAGTATAAGTGGATGGTGGAACATTTAACTGAGTGTTGAGTGTTCCTAATATCTCTACCAATCTCATATTAGTGTACCAAATCACTCACCTTGGTGAATGAATATGAATGGAATTTGGTCCTAACCTTTTGATTATTCATGATCTTCACTATGAGACGATTTTGGTTGAGGGAAAGGAAAATCACCATTAATGGTTATATACCTTCTCCCACTTTACTTCGGATTCAATACCCATTGCCTTTCTTACTCATGTATATGTGGTTAATAAGCTATTACATGAGTATTGTGGCCATCTTAACTATAGTTACCTTAAACAATTAAGTTAAAAAAAAGATCAACATGTTACCCCACATCCAATTTTATAAGGGTATTTGTGAGGGTTGTACCCTCAGGAGGAACCCCGAAGATAGTATTGGAAAAGGAAAATCCTAGAGAGCTAATTATCTTTTAGATCTCGTTCATAGTGGAATTTCTAGTCCATTCCCATCTCCTTCATTTACTAGAGCTCTCTACATTCGTACCTTCATTGATGAATTTTTTGTTTTTACACTTGGGTGTCTTTTATTAAGAGAAATTCTAAATTTTTGATCACTTTAAGGAATTTAAGGCTCTTGCTAAGAAACAAGTTGAAAGGTATATCAAGGTTCTTTGAAAAAACAATAGAGGTTAGTATGTGATAAATATTTTTTAAGATTTATGTACTTACGAAGGGATTTATTTGCAGCATACAATTGCTTACATCCCTTCACCAAAGAGAGATTTTCAAAAATAAAAAACCAAACACTTAAGGAGATGGCCGCTTGTGTGGTACACTTGAAATACCTTCCTCTGCAATATTGGGTGTATTGATACCAATCATGCACCTCTTTTTAGGGGCCCGACAACATCATCAAATGGACCGGGGTACTTTAAGAATGGAATAATTGGAGTTTTATGTCATTTGTAGCTAGGGAAATGTCTAGAAAACTTATTGAAACTAGGATTTGGAAGGATTGGGTGACACGTACAAAAGGAATAGTCAACCTTGCTACATTTGGCCATTCCTTTAACCAATGTGAGAGGACCTAAGGGGTAACTTGAATACAAAGGGAGAGATAAATATTTTTCTCCTCAATTTATTTAGAACAATAGATCAATATGAGAAAAATATGGCCATAAACACAACACTTTAATTTGAAAATTTGTCACACAAAGTGATGTGTACACTTATTTCACCAGACACATGTTACTATAAATAAATAAGCTACATTGCTATTGCATTTTTCTGATAAAGGAAATTGGAATTAAAGGTTTTTTTACTGATATTTGTAAGTAAAACAACATAATGACCAACTAAGGACTTGTATTGTACAATAAAACTAGAAGATTGTTTTTATTTGTAGGGATGGGGGATTTTAATATAATGGATCTTTTAATGAAACTCGCTTGTATTATTCACTTAAAAATAACATCTCAGAAATGAAGAAAAATTCATCAATTAGTCACAGTTTCAACTTAAAGGAAGATTTTCATTCATTGATACTCAATTAGTGCAAAGGTTCCACACAACCTTTAAAATACTTAGCACAAAGTCTTATGCAAATATTTTAATGAAGTATTTATTGCTTTTGATCTCATATGCTTAAGATTCACTCAAAATATTACAAAAATCCATCAACAAAATGATTTTAATAAGGATTTTATAATTGCATTCAATATTGTAAAGTAAGTACTCACACCACAATATTGAACAAATAACCAAAGCTTAATCACTAAGGACAAATCTAGTGTAATTCAAAGAAGCAAGAAATAAAAAATTTCAACAAAAATGTAACTCATTAACCAAATTCTCGATACACAAAGTCCAAAACATATAAGACAAGATCATAGTCAGAAAAAAATCATTAATATCTACCAAAATATTGACAAGGGAACATGAAAAAAATGATCTCAATTCATTCTAATGACTATACATTGTAATCATCTTAACATCATAATTTGAAAGAGTAAAAAATTATAATGTATTTCTTCTAGAGAATGAAATAGTATCAGAACAAGATATATCAATTCTTCTTTTTGTAAAAAATCTAGGAAAAAACCTCAGCTTTGTATGAGGACAAAACCCTCATACTTATACAAATTTTTATCAATTCATTTGATTCAATTTCCCCCAAAAACATCCCAAAGGATCCTTTGAACTCTACTTTGTGCAATTCAAAATCTTTCCAAAGTTAAGGAAATATCTTTTAACTGAAAAGATTCCTTCTTATTTCTGATTGGGCTAGGTGAAGAAGGAACAACATTGTGACACATGGAAGGAATGGAAATGATATTCCTATGTTGTTAAAAAATTTCATCCTCTAGAAAACTACATTCTGTTTGAGAAAATATTTGTTCCAGAATGTATCACTATGAGGGTGAGTTTGTTTTGATCTCTCCCTTTTCTCTCCTTTATTTTTATGGGTCCACTCTAGTGGGCTGATTTACCAAATTGCCTCCCCACCTGTCTTTGTAAGAATAAAACTTTTCAATCATTTGCATGATAATTTCCTCACTTTGGGAAATGAATGGAAGTGAATGATTATTTCCTATTTTGTACTTGTGTCATTAAGTCCTACAAAAATAACACTTCCTTTCTTTAGTCTCCTTAACAATTTATCAATTGTTGATTTAGTGTTTTCCAATTTCTCGCATGGTAGATAAACTAAAAAACCCTCGGTTCCTAGGCTTGTGAAGAGCATGATCCTGAAAAGTATAATTAAATTCTCAGTAATCTCCATTTTGATCCTCTCTCCACTATCCGTACATACTTATTTTTCTATCGAAAATGGAGGCCACCGATGTAATCCAATATTTTTCTCTTAATTCATCAATAAATTCAACATATTTTATCGAATCTCCACTTACTTTTATAAAGTCGTAGTATTCCAGTTGATTTACTACGGAGCTTGAGAGATATAATTCATTCCTTAACAATCAAGTCATCAGCTAAGTCCTTGATAAATTCCATTTTTGATAGCATAGCATTCCACTTTAATTTCTCTAATTCACATTTATCTGTTAGTGCCTTGGTTGTTTCTACTTTTTCAAAAATATGGGTATAACATTTCAAATATTACAGATTATTTCTTCACCTCTGGTGACAAAATCATTTTCCCAGTGGATGGTGGCCTCCCATTTTTCTCCCAAGTCACTCATTCTCTAGATAGAATTATTGGTGATCTAAGGGATTTCAACCTACCCTTCCTTGTGAGTTCTAGTCAATTTTCTAACCAAGTTGGATAATGCTTCATTCTTGGCCTTTAAATAATTATTATTTTCTTTCAACTCATCAATATTTTGGAATACTCCAACCGCCACGGGAAAATCAAGTTTCATTTATTTAATAGAGAGCTTACCCAATGGGATTCTAGAGACCTAAAAATCGAGGACAGGATGCTTCTCCTTGGGCCACATCAGTTTTGGGAGTTGCAACGTCTATGAATCTTTCTCCTTTCTTATTCAGAGTCACCTTGGAAATAAATCTTTCCTTTTTGGGTGGTTTTGTTGTGTTGAGGAGAGATAGGATTTATAAATCATCATCATTCAACTGTATCTCTACCTTTTTCTTCTTTGGGAGATAACTATCTATCCAATCCCTTATGGGAGACTCATTTTCATCAAGTGATTGTAAAAATAGAGTTACAGTAATTACTCTAAGGGCCTTGGAAGATGAAGAAGGCATAGAAATAACTTTGGGAGCTACATACATTAGTTCTTCTTGATTGGAGGAGGTATTATTATAAGGCCTCAAAGGATTTATGACATTCATCATGTCATTTAAAGGAGATGTTCTTTTTGAGGAGATGATGAAATGGGTGGTAGTGGTTAGAAAACTACAAAATAAAATGACGAATATATTGCAACTTTCCTTACAAACTATGTAGTTGGAGAAGGTGAGTAGGTGGAGGAATTTTGAGAATACCCTTGATTTTAATGGGATCGACTTCTATTCCATGTAAATAAATGATAAAACCAAGGATTTTTCCTAAGAGAACAATGAAGACATACTTCTTAGGCTAAAGGTAAACACAATGCTTGATGAGACGGTCAAAAATGCCCTTAAGGACTATAAGGTGTTCAGACCAATGTTTGGATTTGGAAAGAAGGTCATCTACGTAATCTTACAATATGTGATACATGATGTCATGAAATATATAAGTCATAGCCCATTGATATGTAGCACCAAAATTTTTAAGGCCAAAGGGCATGAATTGATAGAAAAAGGTCCCCCAAGGAGTGATGATGGCGGTTTTGTGTTGATCTTCAAGGGTGAGTAATATTTGGTTATAACCCAATAAACTGTCCATGAGTGATAGCATCTCATGGCTGGTGGTAAGATCAACTAGTTGGTCAATACTGTGTAGAGGAAAGTCATCTTCAAGGTAAGAGAATCTTGGGTACCAGCAATTTGCATAGCAAAAATAATAGACTTCATAATTAATCAGCTACTGTATATAAATCATTCGAATCATTACATTGATATATAGGAGGATGAACTCCTAATATGTAGGATTCCTACTTTAACTCATAAAACAAACCACTATACTAGGTGAGCTGTTCAAACAACTCACGTAACACCTAATAACTTATATCAATGTATTGTTACACTAATATATTCCACACATTAACATGATATTTACCCATATAAGATTAATGAAGCACTAATATTCCTAACATTCCCCCCTTAGTGCAAACATGGGGAAAATCACCATCTTCAACCAATTAACATGTTGCTCGAGCTTGCACATGGCCTAGATCCTCAACACTAAGCTGTGGGAACTACATCATCCAGGACTGCTCAACCTATTATATGAATACATGAATTGGAACCGTTCAACCAATTCACATCAACCATCAAGTCAATTTTATCAAGAAATATTCTGCTATAGTATCAATGGTACAAATCATTATCATCATGGGAAACACAATCACCTGTATCACACATAGGAACATGGATTCTCATTTTTTCTTATTCATCACACAAAACACAAATATGTCACTAAATAATTTTGTAGCCTCGAGGTAGTGATGAAATCAAGGATGTTGATTGTCCTCCTACCTCCATGACCTCAATCCTCCAATGTACATATTGCTAACTCAAAGAAGATGTGAACATGAAGCACATTTGTTTCCACATTGAGCTTATACTTTTCTTCCCTCCCATAATGGGAAACACTTTATTTTTCCCGAGGTCGGAGTAACACCGAAAATGCTTCGTGAGGCAATTTTTTATTTTTTATTTTTAGGAATTTTTACAATGACACGACTTTAACACTTGACAAGACAATAATCACCTATTTGACATTGACTACCTATTATTCACCTAAACAAAATTTTAACAATGTTGACAATATAATGATACAATATAACACTTTTTGACGCATTGACGACTTCATCTAACATGACAAGAATTTAACAAGATGACACTTTAGACTATAGAACAATAATTTGAACAAAATGATATACAAGACTTATAAATAAAATAGTTTTAAAAGACACAACATAAAAAATTCCAATCGACTATTAAATTTGACACATTCTTATAATATAGCCAAAGGCTATTCTTAGAATATATGTTACTAGTAGATTGAGATAATAGACTAGACCTATTACATTAGGAATCTAAGACTTTGACCCAAATATTTCAATTGACATTATAATGTCTATGAACTCAGATCAAATAAAACATTAACACTATAAAAATTAAATCCTTACAAAAATCTCCACGTAATCAACTGACAAGCCAGACTTCTACGTCACATCTAGGATCAGGTTGGAGAGTGGACGGAATCCAAGAGAGTGTAATAGTCCACATTCAAATGAATGTCCATGTGCCCACCTTCCAGCTTAAACCTTCCACCAATCCATAGATTCAACACCAATATGCCTTGCCAAGAGAGATTGTCGTGAAAATTGATGTTGAAAAAGAAATTCTATGATCAACCAAAAGTATGATATATTTCCTAGCAGCCTATGGATACATTGGGCTTAATTGATCTGGGAGCTATAGATTACAAATAAGTTAAAGCAAAGTCGACATGATATAGAATACTGAATGCGGTTTTATTTCATAGAACCGATGCAAGGATAAATCCAACACTTCTTAGATAACTGTCTGAAATGCCAAAGCATTGTTTTGAGATTACTTGTATGGTTGTAACATCGATTCAGACTTATGTGCTGGGACACATAACAATTGAATGAAAGTATCAAAAACACAAGAAAACACCTTTATCATTGGATTTGTATGACAAAGCTTTATGCATATATTATAATGTAATCTTCTCAATAATCACATATTATTTTAAACAAATAAAAAAACTCTCATAGAAATTATTCCATTCAAAGGGGCGATATGAATATCTTCTCCCCAAAAATATAATTATGCTTGCATTGGATGGATCATAAAGTCGCTCTAATACCAAATCTTGAGTACGAGTAATTTTGACAAAGAAAATAATAGACTTCGTAATTAATCAGCTATTATATATAAATCATTCAAAGCATTACATTGATATATAGGAGGATGAACTCCTAATATGTAGGATTCCTACTTTAACTCATACAACAAACCACTATATTAGGTGAGTTGTTCAAACAACTCACATAACACCTAATAACTTATATTAGTGTATTATTACACTATTATATTCCACACATTAACATGATATTTACCCGTACAATATTAATGAAGCACTAATATTCCTACCAAGGTTGAGGTCATGGAAATTCATATATATGTGGAGTCCTCTTGTCACTTTTATGACATGAAAGATGTTAGAGTTCCATTGGGGATAATTAATGGCTAAGATGAAGGAAAGCGAGAGAAGGCATTGAAGTTATTCTTTGGCAATAAGGGAAATGCGAGGATGCATTTTTGTAGCTTCATTTTTAAAGGTTTGGCTTTAGGAATAGTTAGGATATCGTGGACCACAATGTTTTGGTCAATACTGGTCATATCAATGTAGGACCAAGAAAAAGCATTAATATGATATAAGAGGAATGAGGTGAATTATTCATGTTCAATAGCATCTAATGATTGGCCTATATTTAGGATGTGCGGGTCACCCCGAGTGTTAATATTGGTTTTGATGGTTGATTCATTTAACGGGTTTTACATCACGAAGGAAATGACCGGTGAATATAAGAATATTTTGTACCAAGGTAGGTGAGAATAGACTCATATTCTTATCATTAAATGAAATTAATAGAAGGTTTATCATCATCAATCATGTCGGGATATAAGAAGAGAAGGGAAGAGGGGCCTCGCCATCATGTTGATAAGTCGAGATCCGAGGGAAATGGTGTTTATAAGAAAAAGTTTGGATGAATGGATTACGGATCCATAGACTCCGTGGGTGAAGGTGGTGAAGTTGGTAAATGGGGTAAAGAAGGTTTATCATCCTCAATGAGATCAACGTGAGCTTTCTTGGAAGATGGTTCGGATAAGCCAATACTATTGCGGTTGTTGTGCTTATGTGTGGTACACAAGATTAAATTATAGAGGCCTTGTTTGTAAAACCTAAATCCAAAGCCTTTCCATGCACAATGGTGGAGGAAATTGTGGGAGAAGTGGTGGTTGGTGAGAGATTCAAGGCTAGAGGAAAATGATCATGTTTGGGAAGGTGGCTCGGGTGAGTAGGTGGAAGTATTTAGTCCCCAATATGTTAAGTTGGTGTGAAGTGGGGAGGACCATAATGGAATACCTCACCTATGTGATGGTCATCGAGAGAATGTTGGTGAAGGTTACCATACTCTTGAGGAGTGAGGAATGTGTTGATGATGTATAGGTGATACTCCCCGAGTCAAGCATTGAAAAATACCTTCTAAGGGATTGGTTTTGGATATGTTGGTAGACGGAATATATGAAGCACTAGGCAATCAAGAAGAAGAAACATTGGTTGGTTGAGAAGTAGATGGGTTAGTAGATGAGTTGGCTGTGGAGGCTATGGCAGCAGGTAGGTATAGAGGAAATAGGTCCAAGAGAGGTAGCGGTAGCATTGGTGGATAGGGTTATGGTGAAGGAGAAGTGACAACAAAGTGGTAGATGCCTTAATCGGTACAACATGTTATAGGTTTTTAATGGTGAAGGGTCGGTGGGGATGGTATAGTTATGTCCTTCATGTTCAAATTTTACACAAATATGTAAGATTTAAATAGCATAACCCATGACATGGATCCAAGGTCAGCCAAGCAATAGGCTATACTAGAACTCCACCTCTAAGACATAGAATAGTTTCATAAGGATACGATGGCCCACCCGAATGTGGAGGATGATGGTGCTAAGAGTGGAATTGATGGCATCATTGAATGAATGTAGCATAACTATGTTATTATGCATGTAATTTGAAGGGATTTGCATTTGATTGTATTTGTGGGAGGAGATGATGTTGATGTTGGCACTTCCATCAATCATAATGCTTCGAATGCATATATTATCAATATAAATAGAGATGATAAGGGTAGGATCAAGATCATCTGATTGGAGAGGTAGAATCTCATCATTAGAGAAGCTAAGGGAAGCTACTTGGTGAGTAGTGGTAGGTGTAGGTGAAGGGGATGAATTGGTGAGATAAACTACATTGTGAGGGGTGATAATGGAGGCCACATGTTTTGGGTGTTAGGTAAAACCTCGATGGACTATGGAACCTCCATGAGGGCCTGTGAATGATATTCGAGAGGTTTGGATGAGGTCATACAAAGACATTTTTAGAGGGTATTGGTGTAATTTTTATCATTGTACGATGGAAAACCCGTTAAAAGAGGATATCTAGGTACCCAAATGGTGATTTTGGTCCAGCTACAAATGGTATGTCGGGAACATGATTAGTAGATGGGATAGTTGGTCTTTCCTTTCCTTTGTATTTCTAGGTGCAAGTGACAACTTGGATCATGTTTATCCGAGGAAGAGATGTTGATGGAGAAGGTGTGTCAAGAAAAGTATAATGACATGATGGACTAAAACCTAGTGCGGGGTAATAACCTTGCGAAATGAGTAGGGCACACTGTCATTTTGGTGGGGTTTTGTCTAGATCTCTTATGCGAACCATGTTGATCTCGAATTATGGAGGTGGATAAAAAGGCTCTGGAGGTGGTGATGTTGGTCACTAAATAAGTAGTGGGTAAGGATGTGTAGTGATAGGTGGAGGTAGAGCGGGTCCTTGTCTAGATGATGATGATCATCAAAGGTTTTTTCAAGATGACAAAGTTGGAGAAGAATGGTTTTTAAAGCCTTACAATTTTCTACATCATGTCTTGACACACAATGGTAGGTGAAAATTTTAGTATCGTCAAACCCCTTTGGTTTGGGCTTGAGTGGGTCATAAGGTCTAAGGGGTGGCAATGTGATGACAGAGGTCTCTAAAAGTTTACCTATAATGTTGGCATAAGACCTTGCCAATTAATTGTAATGTGAGGTGAGTGTCGATCTAGATTTAAGTGTAGGATATTGTGATGTGTGAGGTACTACGGGAGGTGGAATTAGAGATGGGATAGGTTTGACCTTTGGTTTGGTAGGTGGTATATTTTTAGGCTTGGGTTGTACCTTCTTAGGTAAATGCATAGTAGATGAACTAGTATTAGAAGGTTTTATAGGCTTAACTACCTCTTTGAAGGGTAGTGGGTTTTTAAATTTAGGTTGCACCTGTCTTAGCTAAAGGTGAAACAAGTGTACATGATGTAGAGGGGAAAAGGGATGGTGGTAGAGGATGAGTTAGCAAAGGTTATAAAGGAGGCACGGTGAAGGTTTATGGTAAAGGCAAGGTAAAAGGTATGGGTTGAAGAGAAGGAAATCTCATAGGTACTGATGTTGTTACTATAAGTGGTGGGGGTATAGGTGGTAAGAAAGATGTGGGTAATGATGAAGGTGTACAATGTGATGGTAGGTTGGGTATAATAAAGTATTTTGATAAAGAAGTGGGCTACAACACTTTTATTTTCCTTGGATAGGTGGTTTCTTGACCAAGGTAGATGGGTGAGGCCCTAGGATAGATGGAAGGGGAAAAGGTGACAAAGGTGTAGTGGGTGAAATTGGTATATGTAGCCTAGAAGGATAGGTATTCTTTTTAGATGGAGGAATGGTTTTTGTGTGATTTTGGGAAGATGTGGCTAAATCCAATCTGATGGGCGGATGAACTAGACTTGATGTTGACATGACACCCAAGGTAGTGATGGATATGGATGCAAAAGAAGGTATGGATACATGTAGGTTTTTAGGCACAAGAACATGTTTAGTTAGTAAAGGTTTAGATGTAGGTGAGGGTGATGAAGAAGAGGCCATTTCAATAGGCATGGTCATGGTTGATGGGTTCTTTGAAATACTTTCGTATAGATCATGGAAGTATTCGAAGGGAACATTTGTATTTGGGTTGAGAAGGGTAGCCAAATGTGTCACCAAAGCATGGAACTATCAAGGTAATCCAAGCGGTCAAAGTAAGGCATGAAAATGGAACTATTTTAAAGGGAGATAACATTGGTTTAGTAACAATCCCTATAAAATATTTATGTGAGACATGGAACTAGTTGGCTTCAAAATATGTGGGTAGGAAAGTTGAGAGTAGATCAACGAGGATCTTGGAATGCTAATGGGGAATTGTCCCCAATAGGCAATGGCACATCAGATCCCCTATGGGTAGGGGAGATGAAAATTGGGATGAGATAGTTACCTCTTACGGTGGAGAAGAAAGCAAGGATGACTCTCCCGTGGGTAGGAGATTTAATATCGTTGGTTGTTCCTTAGGTTACGAGGTAACTGGTTAAAATACATTGGCAAATATTATGGAATCCTCTGTGGGTGAAGGAGGAGATGAAGGGGACTCCTCTGTTGGTGAAGGAGTAAGTGAAATAGGCTCCTCCATGAGTAGAGGAGCTTGTTCTATAATATCCTTGATAGAGGGGATAGGATGAAATTCGGAAGGGTTGGTACAAAGTGTCAAACATAACATGGACCTCGCGGACATTACTATCATTAGTTGAAGGTTTGCTAGTTTGGTTTGATGATGGGGTATGGTTAGGGAATGAATTTTTGAAGATATGAAAATTCGATTGGCGGGTACATTTGGGGTGTTGAACGATATCTCCATTGTCTTACATTTCATAGACAATGTTCTTGAAGGTTATACAATTACCATTGTTATGGCCTTTTACATGATGATAGTTACAATAGTCATGTTCCTTGTACCATACAAGAAGAGGATGAACAAGGTCAAAACCAGTATGTGGTTTTATGGGTGGAAGACAAATGGCTCCATCTCTAAGAAGTTTTTCTAATATTAAATAATAAGGCTCCCTGATTGGAGTGTATTTTCGTTGCTCCTATCTCAACCAAAAATTTTGAATGAGAGAAAGGTTGGAGGTAGGTTTTGATTAATTAGAGGGGTGAGATGGGACAGCCTTTAAAAAAACCACATTGGTATATCCTTTATCTTATGAATAATTATTTTGGGGTTTTGAATATGAATAAGCATCATTTGATTTAAATGCAGCGTTTTTGTTATGCAATAGATTTTTCTTCTCTTCAATGACATGAATTTACAGTTTTCATGCCATGGTAAATGCTTCATCAAAGGAATGGAAGGTTTTTACTTGCACGCAGTTGGTGAGATGTGCTTGACATAAGCTCTAGTGTACAACTCTATATGCTCATTTTCAGAATTGGAATGTTAGCTGGTTGATGAGACTTTGCCAACGAGTGAAAAAATTAGCAATAGACTCGTTGTTCTATTGTCGAGTTGAGGTCAAGTCAGTCATAGTGACCTTCTTCATGATATTGATTGAAAAATTGTCCAGGAAGGATTGAGCCACTTGGTTAGATGAGTAAATGGAATGTATGGGTAAACCACTATACCAACCTAACATGGGTTCTCTCAAAGACATGGGGAATGCTTGTAGGAGTAAAGCATCATCATGGGCGATTAGATAACACCTATATTTGAATGACCACAAGTGTTGTTGTGGGTCCCTTTACTATTGAAATGGTTGAATTTGGGAATTTCCCAATGTACAGGTATATATGGATGAATTGGCTCATTGAATATTTTTGCGTAAGTTAAGGAGTTGTAAGAGCCATAAACTGATGCTTGTAATGTTTACATCTTTTCTATCATCATTTTAATGAGTTTGATGGTGGGTTGTGATGATTGAGCAACCGCTTTAGTATAAGGAGGTTAATGATGAATGTATGATGTGGACAAAATTCCAAAGATATAGTGGTGTCGAGAATAAGAACTGTGAAAGGGGAATACATGTAGGCGAAAGATATCCCTAATAGGTGATAGACAAGATTGGGGGTTGTTGGTGATATGTATAAGTAGGTAGGGTAGTCATGACGAATCTTGTGGTAATGGGGGTAGGAACTATAGGATGGAAAGGATGAGGTTTTGGAATGGGTTATGGGTTTCCAACACCATGGGTGGTTGCGATGCAATAGGTATATATGAGGTGAAGGGTGAAAATGGGGTTATGCTTAAGGTGGTGATGAAGGAATAGTTGACACAATGGTTACAACATATGTCATAGGTGCAGCGATTATAGAAGATGAGGGGTCCAGTGTAGACACCACAGGTGGTAAGGTGGATGATGGTAATGCTGAGCTAGTGGTAGTTGACGGAAAAGTGGGGAAAGGGTAGGAGAGATAGACATGGGCATGTCTTATACCAACTGTCTTAATGAGTCTCGAGTAGATGATTGGGTGAGATAGTGTTGTAGGGAAGTGGGATTCTATTCAAATATTTTTATGAGATCCTCATCGGTGGTACTAATGGTAATGGGTTGATTAGAATCCATAGGTGACAGGATGGAAGGAAGTGATGGGCTAGGTGAGAGCTGCTGAAGGCTTGCGTGGAATACAAAGGTGTTGGCTTGAATATGATTCAAAACCATGTGAGTTAGTTTAGGATTGTTAATCTATTCTCGTAATTGACACAAAAACAAAATAAATGAAGAAAAATATGTTCTAGGAGATGAAATCGGTCGTTATTTTAATTAGGAATTAAAACAAAGGAGCCAATGACATTTATGTTAACTAATATAGGTGGGATGGTAATCGATGACGGTCAAGGTGACTAATACCGATTCTTCGTGGGATTTTTATTTATTTATTGCAAATGAGGCAATAAATGATGAAAATGAAATAAAAATTGGATTTTATAGTGATTTTAAAGTTCCAGAGGTATGATATTGCTTCTAAAAACTTGTAAAGAACATAAAATGTGGTGAATGTTTTTTTGGTGAAATGACCATAAAATACTAGAAACTAACAACGATTAGATAAACTAATGACATTTAGATGAAAAATGATGATGGTTGTTGGACCAACACCGATCAATATGAAATTTGAAAAGATGGAAGATATTGATTTTTTCTAACTTAGATCAAATACACTATCAACCTAGAAACCCGAGTATGATAGTAATGGACCTTAACACATCAAACAAAAGTCAAAATACACCAACTATAATTGTGGGGTGTGAAAGGAAGAAAATAAAATGAATAACGTGACCTCAAAACTCAAAAAAAAACTCAACAAAAATCTAAGAAAAACATGAAATCCTATGAGTGAATTTTATGTTTTATCTTATATTAGTTTTAGACTTACTTGTGAGAAAAACATTTTTTTGGTTAGAAAGAGTGTATCCTATGAAGAGGAAATATTTAAGGATGCTTTCAAGTTATGTTTTGGCGAGGGCGGTCCTTTCTCGAGTTAATGACTGGATAGAGAAACCAGCTAGGTAGCCATTATCAATCCTCGATCATGTGATCGTTGATAGCTTCTTCCAGATAATTTTTTGTTCAAGAGGACATGTGAGTTTATTTTTGTGCAGTTTGGAAAAGAGAGAAGAGAATGTGCTCTATGATTCAATTATGTTAACCATCAATTGGGCATGACTTCCGAGTGTATCGGTTGCCCTTAGTTTTAATGTGAGTTAAAAATTCAAGCATATAAGTATGAAATGCAAGTATTTTTAGAACCCAAATCAAAATTTGACATTCAATGTAAATAAAGAGTTAATAGGAAAGAGAATGAATTACACTATTGTAAATTAAAGAAACAAAAGAATGATTCTTTTTGTCCCAAAATACAAATGTCACTTAGAAAAATAAAAAAGAGAAGATTCCCATGGAGAGAATTTGATGTTAACTTCCTTTTTATAAGAAACAAACATACAACAGTTCCCTAAGAATGAATAAATGCAAGGAACCCATGATGGCTCCCATTGGGTGTTCCAAAATTTTGCAAATGATTCTTAGTAAATTAATGAAATAGATAAAGGTAGAAGGCCAAGGAGGAATACCTGTTTGTGATGTCGGTTAAAGGTTGTACACACATTCTAATTTCCTAATCCAGGTTGATTGTGAGAGATCCTTTTTGGCTAGGAGGAACTACCTATAAATGCAAAACAATACCACCAGATAGATTTAAACAAAATAATTAATGGATAGCCTAGCGGAAGCTAGATCCAAGAAGCGTACGTGATGCTTCCTAAATAGGTTGTCAATCCACTTTTATATAAAAGTATTAATGCTATTAAAAATATACATGAAATAAAAATCTTATTGGAATTGAAATGATTTAGGTATCTTGTAAAAAACAATAAGAAAGGTCAGGTAAAAGATGATTTAGGTGAAAACGGGTGAGGTGATTGATTGGTGTTAAGTTGCAGGTCTGAAAGTACAGGTTGTCAGGTAAAGTCTTGTAAAGATTAAAAATGGTTTTGAGATGTTGGGAAATGGGTATGAGCTTTTTGATCGAGGTATATTACGGACATAGTAAGCAATGTCGTCTATGTGCATGATGGCATTTAGGTAGAATGACCGACGTTGGTTGGCTAACCAACTTCGGTAGGGGAAATTAGTAAAAATCACTTAAAACTTATTTTTAGACTCTCTATGA